>OV656872.1:37316028-38747375 GCA_927399465.1 Sarcophaga caerulescens | reverse complement strand
AAATA
This sequence comes from Sarcophaga caerulescens, assembly GCA_927399465.1. Classification (NCBI taxonomy): domain Eukaryota; kingdom Metazoa; phylum Arthropoda; class Insecta; order Diptera; family Sarcophagidae; genus Sarcophaga; species Sarcophaga caerulescens. Next base: position 38,747,370 of record OV656872.1, on the reverse strand, counting down.
AGCAGAATAATAAGCAGAATTGTCGATTTTGGAGTGAAGATGAGCCAGAAGCATTGTAAAAGCTACCAATGTATCCAGAAAAAGTCACAGTTTGGTGCGGTTTATGGGCTGGTGGCATCATTGGATCGTACTTCAAAGATGCTGCGAATCGTAACGCCTTTAGACTATTTTTTGTGGGGCTATGTTAAAGCTCATGTCTACACAGACAAGCCCGCTTCAATTGACGCATTGGAAGACAACATTGAAGCATTTATGCGTGAGATACCGGCCGAAATGTTGGAAAAAGTATGCCAAAATTGGACTAAGCGGATGGACCATTTGAGGAGCAGTCGCGGTCAGGATTTGCATGAAATAATCTTCAAACATTAAATTATATGGACCGTACTATCGATTCAAATAAAGATTTCATGCATTTTTCTGAATTTTATGTGTTTTTTGAAAAATTTTCCTATAGCTCATAAAAAAACACCTTATAGTACAACGAAACTTTTACTCTTCAAGTAGCCCAATCTCCCTGTGCCTTATTTAGGGCGCCAAAACATGGACGCTGTTAAGTAGCGATGCAGCAGACTTGAGAGTATTCGAGAGAAAAGTCGTACGTAAGATATTCGTTCTTGTGCAAGTTGGCTTTGATATCCTCATCTGATCCACCAATGAGCTGTAAGAGCTCCTCAACATCGTGACATTTTAATATCCAGCGGCTCGCCACGTCGTTGGTTAAGCCAAGGCGTTCAAATGGAAGAGGATGTTTCATCATGACGGATATATGATGCGGGAATTATCGGAAGTCGTCATTGAGAACGATTTTGTTTACGTTGGAAGTACTAAATTGAGGAAGTCCTATCAGCGCTTAGTGTGACCATCTTGCGTTGGCGCGCAAGAAGCAGAGGTGCCTGGAAAAATATGTTAAAACGGGCCGAATTGTTAATGGCCATTTAAGTAAGTAAGTTTTATTTTGAAAGTTGTATTCATTTCCCAATTTTCTGCATTTACTTACTCAGGCTTACAACCTAGCTTCTTATACCACCCCTGTTATGTGTATTTGCTTTATCTATGAACGTCGACTTCGAACGACGTATTTAAGAGGGTCGAAATAGCCAATCAAGTAAATAAGCAGAGTACTCGTACGTGCATGTAGCGTTCGAGTACAAGTACCAGAAGGGTCTTATAATTTTCGCAGTTATATCGTTTACTTTCAAAGCCGGGTAGAGTAGTTTAGGGTGTTAAACCCTATTTCTATCATTTACAGTGACGATCTTAATTTGCAAACTATTTGACTATACTTCTACGACTGTTAATATGGTCAACATGGTTTTCTATTCTCAATGTGGGTGACTGAGAAACTTATTTGTTTGCGATAGAACAACAAAATTTTGGCTTTAATTTTTAGCTTTAATATGAATTTTTATTGCTTTTTTGGGCTTAAATTTAAGTGTCTGGCCACCCAGGGGATATTTCATTGTTTAATTGTGAGAATAGTCCTCTATTCAATTTTTTTAGTGTTATATGTTCTTTAGCATAATAAATATTCTTCTTAACCTCATGGCTTTTAGTTAATAATTTCATATTTTCTTAACAAATCTCATTACACTTAAGCCAACAAACATTCATTTTAAAGTTTTAAATTTACAACGTAAAACATGTGATGAGTACAGAGTAGAAGAAGGTGGAGGAGATAACAATTAAATTGATTGTGAATGTTTTACGTTAATTTCCATTGTGGCCACAGAACGTATTAAACGAACAGAATTGAGTTGTTTGTTAAATTGTTTTTTCTTTTAATTTCTTCGCTCTTCGTTGTGCTCTTTTACTATTTTTCTCCTTAAGCTTCCTTTCCAAAACACCATTCCCTTTTCTCCTTAACTCTTCTTTTTCTTTCTTGCATTCTCTTTGTCTATTGAAATAATACTTGAAATTCAATTGTTAATAAAAAGAAAAAATTGTTCATATACACTTTACACACCGTTTCATAGGCAGAGAAGCATGAAAAATTTAAAGAAAAAAAGAGAGAGAGAGACAAAGAGAGGAGCGAGCATAAGAAAAGGATTCAACATAAAATGCCTATAAATTCGAAAAGAATAATTCACAGCAGGCTGACTCCTTTACAGATGCTGCTGCATCAAGGTCTGCATATAATTTTTCTTTTTCTTTTCGTTTATTTTTTTATTTTTTTATGTTTTTTCTTTTGTTTTTGCTTTACGTCTGTCTGTAGCGTCATCACTTTACGCAAATTAATATAGAATGTTAAATGCTTCCTTGTAGGGTAATCAATGTTCCTTTTATTGTTATTGTTGTTCTTGTGTTTTCATTTCATTTTATTTTATTTTCGTTTTTCTTTTTTGTTTTTACTCTGCTGTTGGCTTTTTAAAAATCAAACCAAAAACATGGCACCGTAGAAAATGTGTAATGAAAACAAAAACAAGACACACACGCCATAATACGATATAACAGTAAAAATAAAAAGCAACAACAATAATAATAACAACAGAAACCAGAATAATAATAACAAGTTTATAACGATTATACTCAGTAGCACCTTAACCCTCCAATTACTTATAAAAAGAGCACAACAACCAGAGAGGCAAAGGAAGAAAAGTAAAAAAAACAAAAAATAAAGGGTTTGTGTACTCAAGTAAGAGTGTGTGAGTGTGTGTGTTTTTATTTGGTTAGTGTAAGAGTTAAAGAGTTAAAGTTAGAGAAGTAAAGTGTTTACATGCATACATACATGCATGCATACATCCATATATGAAAAGAAAAGAATTAAAAACAAAAAGAATGATGATGAGGTGGTGGTGCCATGAAGAAGGTGGTGAATAAGGAGAGTGAGAGCAGTGTTTGTCTTGGTATAATTTAAAAAACTTTCATCTTTACAATGGGATTTTATTGTTTTGTTTTTGTTTCTTTTCTATTTTACGATTGAAAAATATTCATCCACACACATACATACATATACATGTATGTATGTATATGTGTGCTTAAGAGTATGTAAATGCGTGGATAGCTTTGTAGAGAGTTTTTAAATTACATACAGTTGAGGATAAAATTCGACAGACATATACGTGTATCAAGGTTGGCAACCGATACCGTTATAATACCGATACCGATTAAATACCGTTTAAAATTAAATACCGGTATTTATACCGATACCGAAATAAATTTTTCGGTACAAATAACGGTATTCATATACCGTTTACCCTTATACCGGTATCATACCGGTACAATATCGTTATTAATTGCAATTGACCACATCGTAAAAGTAAGCGTTAAAATGGACATACTTTCCCAAAACTGCTGCACATCCGTTGATGATAATATGAGTTGTAGCTCGAATTCATCCTCTGACAGCGTAGAAGCTATTCTTAGAAATATGGAGAAAGAAAGTTCCTATACAACACCAAATAGCAATAAAATACGTGAATTGCTAAGTGCTTTTAGAAATGAAAAACGAGTACAAAGACATGTGAATGTTCTCAATTGGTGGAAAGAAAAAAGTACAGCCAAACCAGAGCTATATGCCATTTCTAAAGTTATATTAGCTGTACCTTCCACACAAGTAAGTGTGGAACGGTTATTTTCAGGAGTAAAGCATAGCATGAACCCAAGTCGGAATAGGTTGGATGATGACAGTTGTAGTCATTCGATCTCATGAGGAATTATTTTAAAATTTTAAGTTTATGTGTATTCATTCAATTAAATTGAATTAACATTAAACTTTTCTTTTTGAGGATGTAATCTAAAATGTTAGTCGAATGTTTTTATATTCTAAAGTATTTATTCATGAATTGAATTATTTTTTCTTTACAAAAATTTAATTCTGTATGATCTCCTAATACAATTATTTAATATTTGTAAACTTTTGTGTTCTTAGATTTAAGGAGAATGTTATATCTTATTGTTTGTTTTTGAATTAATAAATCTGTTATTTATATACAAAAATTTTAAATTTTGTTTCTATTTTTTTGCTTTTTTAGGTTTGATACATTTAATATAAATACCGGTATAAATACCGATATATTACTTTTATACCGGTGTAATGTATTCATTCACTTATATGTAGAATAACTAAAATAACAAAATGTAAACAAACGTAAAGTGACTTCACAAAATATAATCGTAATATGCAGAGTATGCAATATCAAGTGGCTTGTGTTGATTAATATGGGTCACTAGAAATGCAATACAAATGAATACGATATTAATATTATTGTAGGTCACTTAACTATTAACAATTAATAGTTTTAAGGGGAAAAGAAAATGAAAACATAGAATAAGTAGGAGAAATAGTTTAAGATTATTATAAGAAAACATAGACTAAGAAATAGTATATAAGCAGTGAAAATTTGTAAAATAAATTAGAAATATTTCTGACTCCAAAGTTAGAGTTTGTTTTTATTTCTCTCAAACTTCGGCAATTAACTTTGCCATGAGATAGAGCCGTCTACTATTCTAAGGGTCTTTAATAAATAAGAATACTATAGGGAAATATACTACAGACAAAACTTATTACACCGGTATACCGAAACCGATATAATTTAAATACCGTTACCGATACCGAAATAATAATAAATTGATTACCGATACCGTTACCGATACCGTTACCGATACCGTTATTCGTTTCGGTTGCCAACCTTGACGTGTATTGATTTTTCTTGAATATTGTGAAGCGCGTGTTTCCCTCTGATTACTATGTTTAAGGACAATATAAAGAAATTATTTCCTATACCATCTATAAGAATTCTTCTAAATTCTTTAAAATCTATGTTATGTATGTAAAATTTTACACTGAACTGTAATTTGGTGTCGTTTAACTCTTGCATGAACATGCTTCTAAGAGTGTGAGATATTCATTCATGTATGCGTGTGTATGTGTTTTTTATACTCTTGCGTGTGTATGTGTTTGTACAGGAGAGAATTAATGCAAAAGTGCGTGCATTTCTTTTGATTTTCTTTGCATTCCGTTTTATACGTGTGTTTAGTGTGTAAAATGCAGCAATTGTTGTTAAACGCAATACCCTCAGAAAGAGATCGTAAGTTTTTTTCTTTTCGTTTCTTTCTTTTTCTATTTTTTTTATTATATTTCTGTAGCTTTAAAAATAAAGACATACACGTATTTGTATGTATGTATGTATGTCTCATGCGTATATGTAAACACAAATAAATGTGTGTAAATAAATAAAACGTAATATTACAACAGCAACAACAACAACAACAACAACAGACGCATATAAATAAGAGACTCCTATGGCCGTGTGCATATATGTATTAGTGGGTAAGGGAAAAAGTAATTTCGTTAAGGACAAGGAGCAGAATTAATTAAAAATATTTTTTTTAAATCAAAATTCATAATTGAAATACATACTTATAAGGAAATAAATTCAATTGACTTTGGAAGACGATTGTAAAATTTTCTAAGGTTACGAAAATTATCTTCACTACAATTTTTCGTACAATATTCCAAAGCTTTGATACCCTATTTTTAGAAAGAAGTATGTACCTATATATTTTTTCTGTTAGCAAGTCTTTTATTAAAGTGTTGCTTTTGTTAAGCAATAGAAATGGAATATAAATCTAAAGAAAAACCTAGACGTCATGACCCTGACAGCACAAGAGACTGTCTTATGTTTTCGTTCTTCGTTGATTCTGTCAGTTCAGTCTACTGCCTTGACTGTTCCTTTATCATATGTCTGGATATCGGTGTTGGACTTATGTTGCATTCATATTTAAAAATCGAAGCAAAACTTGCGTTTTTTACATTCTTTCGTTTTTTACGTCTTTTCCGTCTTTCTTAAGACGTTTTCAAAAAAGCTTATCACTTCAGCTTGCTTATGTTCCTTCAACCAACGATCTGTTATGCACTTAAGTGATCGATCACTAATACCAGTTGGTAGTTTTACTGTTACCTAGTATTTGAATGTCTTAGACAAACCAACAAACTCTCCTAAAATAAGCCACTAAAATATTATATTGTAAGTAGTCATTACAACTCTTCAGTCAGGTTTACGACCTAGCTTCTCATACCACTAATGTTGTCTGTGTTCATTTTATGCATGAGTGGCGGCAGCTACAGTTTAAAGTCAATCCCGAACGACAGATTTTATAAGAAACTTTCTCATGGCAATTTTTTATTTACTAGCTGAGTTTTGCCAGAAATCTGCTGAGAGGAAATCGCCGAAGAAGAAATATTTTCTTATATTCCGTTTTGTTGGATATGTCTGCCCTGAGGTTTATACCGTGGTCTCATGTCTCATAAGCCAACGCAGAACCTACTAGTCTACGGCGACTTCCACCCACCCGTGTAGTGTGTTCTTTCTGCCTACGAAATATGTGACTAACAATTTATGCGTGATAAAATAACATCATCCGAACGATAATTTGGAAAAACTTTTCTCTTGATGTTCTGGACACGAAATGTCAATGTGATGTTTGCTGTGACGACTCAAGAAATATTTCACTCCATTTGATCTTGTTACTATTTACACCACTGACATCCGACCGAGTAAGGAATACAACTGTCGTGTATGGGCCGGTGCGTCAAAGTCTATTTTGAGACTACTGCACTTTAATGACGGTAGAATATCCAACTCTTTGATCCATTGGAGCACCGTCGCCAAGTGGCTTGTGTTTCATAGTTCTATCCCTACTACCAGCGAAATAAAGGGACTTATTCCCGAAAATCATATACACTTACGTAGTCTTCTTCGCTGAGCACATTCGGTTGTGGTCGATTGACCAGTCGCACGCACATTGCATTGCAACAGAACTCGTTCTTTTGTTGAACTATCCGTACGTGGAACGCCTTGCAGAGGTCTTTTCAGTCATTTATGGTAAAGTAAGATTGAAATCTGAAGTTCACAAGCACTACTCCCTCTTTTCTCCTACCCATTATATATTTTTCTCAATCCAACATAATGCACTGCATGAGTAGGGGGCATCCCCTGAGTGTTGATTGTAAATTAAAAAAAAAATTCTTTATTTCGTTTTATTCGAAATGTTTAGGCTGGAGTTTGAACAACGGCCTCACGTCTAATAAGCCAACACTACTTAATAGACTGCAGCGACTTGCTATGCCAATTGAGACAAGTACAGTACCCGGAGGTCCAGTTAACCCATTGTACAACGTCCTAAAAGGGAGAATATAATAGGGGAGATAAGGAAAAATTAGAGGAAGTAGGAAAGGAAGAAATTATGTTTTAAAAAAGTAAACAATTCAAGTCGTTCTTCAAACTTACTTGAAGAAAACTGCAAGTAATGCCTGTTTCGATAATGTCAACGACATTTACAATCTCTAAGAGTGAATAGAGTGCTTGAAATTCGTTTTAAATGCAGACTCAACTTTCTATTTACCGTTGAGTTTTATAGCTGCTCTTTATGTTTGCATATGCGAGTTCTATTTCCTTTACACAAACACTCGAACTTGCACACACACACCACACACAAACACTAATGCCCAATAACCCGAAAGGAGTTTAAACACTGTGTTTAGTCAGTCTGCCCGTCAGTCAGTCAGAGGGGCAGTCAGTGTGCAAAAGAGTTGTTTGGCTGGTTGGTAATTCAGACGTCGTTTTGTGCATATAAATCGCAGACGGCTCTTTGACGCCATATTATTACAAAAGTAATGGGCACACCGTCATAGATATGACTCTATGGATGAGTTTTCTTCTTTTTTCTTTGGTTTCTCTTCTTTTTATTTTGTTGTTGTTGTTGTTGCATCTACTGGGAAATTTTACTAACTAGTATGCCATAGTATATCTTTATGTCTTCTTTTTCTTTCTTAGTATTCTATTTCTTGCTTTTACTATCACTTTTTTTTTTGCACTTTTTTGTTGTTGTTGTTTTGAAATGGTTTTTAATTCTTTTATTCTTCCTTCTCCTTTGCTTTATAGAAGCGAGCCTTTGCGTTTAGTAAACGATTTTTTTTTCTTGTTTTTTGTTTCCTTTTTCTAGCCATAATTTCTGTTTTTCTTTCAGACTTTATACCGTCTTAGTCTGTATTTGGCTTATATTTTGCCACTTTTCCAGTCTCCCCCTTTTATTTGTTGTATCATATGATTTGCAGTGATTTTTGTTGTTGTTGTTTTTTTTTAAGGCAAAGCAACCGCCAACTTCAAAAAAAAAATTTGTAAAAGACTGTCCAATTTACTTAGCCGTCGTGGTAAGTAAAATGTTAACAACGAAAAATCTTTCAAATAAAGTTGTAATAAACTCGTAGAGGACACAGGTGAAGAAGGAGAGTGAGAAGAGAGAGAGAGAGAGAGAGAGACCGGGAGATTTCTTAGAAATTATGCCTGTAATTTTCAAAAGTAAACTTACTAAGTAACATAGTTATTGTTGCTATACGTGATAGGCGGTTAAAAATTTATTCTACTTCTCTACGTCTTGGTTCTTGCTTCTTGCTAAAGAATAATTTACTAGAATAAGAAGCAAAAGCTAGAGAAGAGAAACAAAAAAAACCCTGTAGAAGTACTATTCAGGAGTTTTTTTGCCAGATAAAGTTACCAGTTGTGGTTGGCTGCAGAGGTGGGCAGAAAAGGTATCTGGGGGATCAGTGGCATATGGCTAAGCAATTAAACTGCACAATGATTTCATAGTCCTTCGAATATGATCACAATTTATCAAGAAATTCCATATCACAACACATAAAATCCGAGTTACTTACTTATTTTATTGGCCATTAAGTACTCAGGGCTGGGAGTAGGTTTTTGCAAATTTATTTCTTTCCTTCACAATTAATTTTTATTTTTGAAACCTTCAAAGGACTAATTTTCATCTACAGAGAAATTTAATATAATTAAAGATACATGCATATATGCATACATAGTTGGTCATTGCAACCCTTCAGTCAAGATTTCAACCTAGCTTCTCACACCACCTACAGTTTAAAGTTGATTTAATTGAAGAGAACGTATCATGAATCAAAGTAAAACAAAATTTGAAAATATAGCAGAGAACCTGAACTAACCTCAGTAGATTTCAGAACTCATTAGGGAACCAGTGAGTCAATTTCGAGGATATTTATGGAAAGAAACGATTAGCGGCACAGCTAGCCATAAGTTTTAATATAATCGCTCCATAATAAACACACTCATACCTATGTACATTATTGATCGTTATAGCCTCTTAGTCAGAATTACAACCCAGCTTCTCACACATTCTATGTTGTATGTGTTAGGTTTACATATATAATTGGTCATTAAAACCCTTCCGTCAGGATTACGACCTAGTTTCTCACATCACTTATCTTGTGTGTGTGTATTAATTTTATACATGAGTGGCGGGGCCCACAGTTTAAAATTGATTCCGAACAACATATTTTTGAGAAACTTTTCATGGCAATATTATTTTACTCTTAGAGTTTTTGCCACAAATCTGTGGAGCGTAAGTTGCCGAAGAAATATTCTTTTATGTTTCGTTTTGTTGGAGATTTCTAAGCCAGGATTTGAACCACGGGCTTTCGTTGAACCAGGCAACGGACTGACAATTAGACCACGCGGACTTCAGACATACTAAGAGTATATTGATCACTACAGCCGTTTAATCAGGATTACAGCCTAGCTTCTAGCATATCTTATGTTGTATGTGCATGTGTAAGTTTTAACCACTAGTGGCAGGATCTACAGGTTAATGGCGATGACGAATCATAAGTTTGAGCAGTTTGTAATATTCTCAGAACTTCTACCAGCAGCCCTAAGGGAATCCTTGAAAAAAAAATTTTTTTTTTGTAATTTTTCTTCTTTGAATCTATTAAGGTTGAGCTTTAATTTCGAAACTCTCATCTAGTAGGCTAGTTCATCACCCACTAGACTATATTGTATTAATGTCGATAAGCTTTTGAATTGCCTGCCAAAAAATATTGTTTTTCAGAAATTAATGCAATATAAGCAAAGTTAATCCACCTCATTGTTACTAAATGGATCTACCACCACATTGTAACAGCAAATTTAGAAAGTAAGGATGTTGTGCTCCTCAGCACTTTTTGTTTTACGCTTGCAGAACATCTTATTAAAACGTTATAATTATCAATGCAGACTATTATTCTCAAATACTTTTTTTGCTGTTTTGTTTTGTTTTTTTTATACACTTTCAATAAGTGGTTAAATTAATGTTTATATCTGCAGGACCTTCCTTACAATACTTTGGTCCAAAAATGCCATGTTTCTTTTTAATATTTTTCTGTTTCCTTTTCTTTTCATTTTTGGTTCCTTTTTTTTTTTTTGCTCTAAGAGTAATGATAATAACACTGAAATTATGAATAAAACTTGGGGAGGGAAGGAAGTAAAACAATTGTCGTAACGGCTTTGAAAACGAAAAAGACTATGAAAGAATTAAATTTCTATGTTTCTTTTTTTTGTGTTAAAAAGTAAAATTAAAATTCTAAACGAATTTGAATAATTGATTGAAAGAATTAAACGTTAGGGTGCCCTGGTATTCTAGTGGGTAGTGTCTCAGGCTATTAGCGTGAGGGTCGAGGGCAGAGATCAGCAATGAATCGTTTTTTCTCTACTCATAAGCACTCATGAAATATTGAAAATAAGTGAGTCAACAATATTGAAATTTAATTCCTCGGATTCATTCATACTCACTACAACGTTGATTTATAAGTACAGGTTGCAATGAGTATGCGTACAACGTTGGCATCAAACTCATGCCATTCGAAATATGTTTGATTCATAAGTCTGCTCATTTAGATTCATAACTTAAAAAAAATTGTTATAATACTGTTACGAAAATGGAAATGGTGTTGTTAAAATAATAAACAAAAGCTCCAAAAACAACACAATGCACTTGATCACGCATAAAATGATGAACAAAAGCTCCAAAAACAAAACAATGCAGTTGTTCACGTGATCAAAGAATAAACAAAAATATAGCAACAACATCAGCATAAAAAAATATAAGAGATAAAAGATGTAAATAGCCAACAACAAAGTATAGCGATCAAAGAAGTAAACAAGCAAAAACAAAATACATATAAGACATACAAACAACAAAAATGGAAACAAGTTGTTTACATTTTTGGATTGTTCCCGAAGACCGTCATCATCCTTCAAGGGCATTCATCACACTGTTGACCCAGTGATATAAAAGGCAAGATAAAGCGAGCAACGAGGATTCAGTTAGAATTCAGTCAGTCGTGTATGAAGACACGTGATTCTCGGAGTTCGTGTTAAGTTAGTCGTGTAACGACGTTGCGTTGAATTGAGTGAGAATTCAACCAGTGGTGTGTGAAGATACGAGATCGAGTTATAATTCAGTCAGACTTGTGTGCAGACAAGTTGCGTGAAGAAAACAGTTGTTAGTGTTGTGCTTACAAAAAGGTTGTGAGCAAAGAAGAATGACTAACAAGTGTTGTTGTTTACAAAAAGGTTGTAAGCAGAGAAATATCACGAATAAGCACATATTGTGAAAGTTATCATTGTATACGTGGAATAAGTTCGAACAGTGGCACAAAAGTTGTGCAGGTAATAAAGAAATTAATTAAAATTAAACACGTATTTATTTTTAATTTATTAGCAATCTACGAACTCATATTTTTAACGTTTTTAAAAAGTAAAAACGTAACAATACTTATAAATGATTCGAGTGATTCGTCTTATTCAGAACTCTTACAAACCACTTATTCTGGAGATAAGTACGCCAACAGTTTTAATGAATTTAAAATTTTAAAAAAGTCGGAAATTCTGCTGGATATCCGTAGGATTGCTGTAGTCCAGGATCCATAAGGGTATTGAACTGCTCGTCTAACGTATACCTGGAGGAGACAGATTGTTTTCGAAGCACATTGCAGACTAAAATTGTCTAAGATATAACGTAAATATTTTACACTTTTTAAAGATCTATTCTTCTCTTCTCTTTGAAATATACAATTTTCCATAACTCTGCCTTAGTCTAATAGGTAGTCTGGAGATGTCTCCAACCAAAGCGAAATATGAAAAAATATTTCTTTCAACGTCTTCCTCTCAGCAGTCTTCTAGCAAAAACTCTGACTCTGTAGTACGGAGTCAACGTTAAACCGTTGGATCCGCTATTTTTAGATAAACTAGCACGCATAATATATGTATGTACATATGTGCTGTGAAAAAGTTGGTTTGTAGTCCTGTCTAAAGGGTTGTAATGACGAATTAAGTAAGTGAGAAAGTCAGCATTGGTTCTGATGGCTTCAAGGGCTTCTGGGATACACATGTCACTTGATAAATAGTCTAAAAGGGTGAAATCGCATTATCTCTGGTGTTTGTTCACTTTACCTCTACATGAGATGACCATGCCCTTACATTGCTCATAGCAGAATATCCTATGTGTGATGAGCTCTGGGGCACGTACCATCGTCGTGTAGAACGGCCAAAAGAAGTTGGTAATCATCGACCTATAGTGCTTGTGGTTGTCAGAGATGGTTTGGCTAAAGTCATTTTCAAAGAAGTTACAGTTACAGATGCATTCAATGCTCTCGGATCTCATGTGAATTGGTTCTTTCCAAATTTAACGATTTTCTTTGTTCACATACCCTTCATTTAGAAAAGGGACTCAACGTTAAAGATTATTTTTGAATGAAAATTAAGGTCAGTTGTTAACTGCTCCAGACTTTATTCAACGAACATACGTCATTGCTTATGGTCCATGCGTGTTCATCCACGTGATATTGCAAAATAAACGTAATAGATGACAACTAATTTGGCAGATGTAGCTTCAACAAGTTGGCCATTATTAAACGTTAAAATTCGGAAGTCACTGTTAGAAGACCTTTCATATATTGTAATAATTTCGATGTCCTGTGCTTTATAGTACTGTGTATAGCATGTTCTCTTATCCAGAGGATGTTACACTTTGCGGCATCCTTAATATTATCACGGTTGCACTTAAGCAGCTTAGGCTTCAGAATTCAATTCCTCATTTAAACTAAGGTCATGCTATACGCGGATTGGAGATAACATGATATGATCCCGGTTTCTTTTACTGGACTAACAATAAGTCTGTTTTGGTTCAAACTTAACCGAGTTATCCACTTGCCAGTTTATAAAGAAGTTATTGAAAAAAGGTACTCAAAAATGCTTACTACTCAGCTGATATTGAATATTTTTATTCATTTTTGTTTTTGTTTTAAATTTATACAATGCCAGCCGTATGTTCAGAAGTTAGTTATCCTGACTGTTACAATTTATTCCCTTGAAAAAATATGTGTATGGATTCGTACTCGTACGTTTCTTATTCTTCTTTATTCTGGAAGAAAACATTATTGAAAGTATATCCAAAAAGAATCATTTTAAGATTGCTGTGCTGTTGGCACAGGTGTACTAAAGTGTCGATAAATTAATAGAAGAAAGAAATTTTAAGAGCACCAGGTAAAAATTATAGTCTCATCGAAATGAAATGAAAACTTTTATCATGAGATTCAAAAAAAAAAAAGTTTTTTTTTTTTTTGTTTTCAACAATAAAACGCAATAAATATTGTAGAAGGCAAGTATGAAGAGGGTTTTCATAAGAATATTGTTAAAAGGTTGGGTATAAACATGTCTCTATGGGGACTTAAAACTGAATATGGCGTACAAGATCACAATTTTGAGTTACGTTTGAATAAACTTGGCTGCAATTAATCCTTTCTTAAATAAACTTTTGAATCAATTCCCGCGGCATTGCCAGTTGAAAACAAATTTTCTATTTAGCTCGTACTCATGGTCGATATTTTGAGCATCTCTCAGTCTGTGCTCTACATTTGCAATCGCTTTAATTTTGGTTATATGAGCACATGTTCTATATACCAGTGTAGCTTCAGAAATCCTATTCCACTACGTTCCAACTTTGAATACCGCCAGATTTGTGTTTGAAGTGTTATAAGAAGTCGCCGTGGTATGGTAGGTAGTACGCTGGCTTTTTAGATGCGAGTTCGTGGTTCAAACCTTAGCTCATATATCTTGAACAAAATGAAATTTGTTTTCTGTTAAAGACTCTGAGAGCAAACGGAAAATGTTTCTCGAAAAGTTTCACAAAAATCCGTCGCTTGTAGCCGACTTTAGACTGCAGATACCGTCACTCATGCCGGACTATTGCAGGGTATGTTGCGATGAGGAGGAGTTAGAGACTATCGAACACCTCCTCTGTAACTGCCCAGTCCTTGGTAGGTTGAGGATCCTTGGCAGGGCCTTCTTTGAGAGCTTGAGTTCTGTGTCGAGAGCCTATATCAATGTTCTCCACAGATTCATTAGCAGCTTGGGCTGGTTGAGAGGTGCTAGGGCTTCATAAGTGTAGTCGCGCTCTCACCCCTTTTTTGTTTGTGTCTGTTTCTTTCTGTGTGATTCCCATCCCCCCCACCCCTTACCTACATGCCCTCCTTTCATCCTAATCCCCGTATTTGCTTCCCTCTCTAAGGACGTTGTACAATGGGTCAATTTCGATCTCCGGGTACTGTACTTGCCTTAACTGACAAGTACACGTCCTCTAAGCTAACCTACCGTCACTCATAGATTACATTAACACTCACAACACGGGTGGTGTGAAAGGGTAGGTTGTAGTCCTGACTAAACCGATTAAGTAAGTGTTATAACATCTCTCTCGTTTTCCTTTCTCCTTGAGGTCTCCATTCAATTGCCTTCTTGATACTTCAGCTCCATTTTCTTTTTGCAGAGACTAAAACCACTTTAGTTATACTTATCTCAACATTGCCTCATCAGGTTTTAGGTCTTTTCAATATCTTTCTTCCTTGGCATCTATATTATGAAGGGAGTCATTCAAAGTAAAAGAATAAGATGACAAGAAGTCGTCAATTATAATTGATTAGCTTGGCCTTCCACTATCGTTTCCGACAACCATTAGAATATTTTTCATTTCTAAACAGGGTATACGAACTTGGTTTGATACGTTCTTGTCTTTCAAAATTAAGTACCGTTTTAAGGGATTCCATTCCATTTTCTTTGCAATTCATTGAACGTCACTTTTTAGACACTTTTAGATTAACCCTCGTATATGATTGTTGTGCGTTGCATACGTATACAGCAATTTATTTTAAGTGCCAATAATTTTTAAACGAAAACAATAACAAATAAAAGTTATGACTCCCAAAGATAAAAACAGAATATGATATAAATAGAGTTGCATCCACAAGATGGCACCGGCAACAATATTGAAAATATTGTTAAATATCCTTCTAGGGTTGTATGCAACAAAACAAATGAACAATAACTCTGCTGCTGCAATTTCTTTACATCAACATAAAATGTAAATTAAGGAGTGTAAGATCGATTGAGTTAAACAAACATGGCTTTTTGTTTTCTTAAGAAACTTACAGTAATAATAGGAACAGAAGCAACATGACAATGGCAACAGTTTGTTTTTGGCAACAATAGCGCTGTAATAAGTAGTTAAACACAAGGATAATAAGTGGATTCCATCATTTCTAGTTAACAAGCTTGCCAATTTTAAATCCACTACAATAAAAGGAATTGCAATTTAGAGTTAATATGGGTGATATGGTAACACTTAGATTGCTTAGAAAAAAATTGTATATAAAATTCGAGCAATTAATCGAAAATAATCGATAAATTGCACTCTTTTTCTGAACAGAGAAGTAAATAAACATAAACTTTGTTCATTACACAGCCCTGCATGGTTTTTGCAAATAAGATGGCTCTAGGTGTTTCCGAAGGCATTTTACGCGCTGAACGCGAATCTGGGTTCAAAAACTTTCCATCACGTCAGGTTTTCAAGAAAAAGGGGGTTGAAACCCCTAAAAATAGCGTTTTTGGCCATTTTTGAAAAATTGTAGAGCTAAACACAGACGTGTTAGAACCATCGCTATTATCAAAAATTGACAATTGATCTTTGCTCTTTAAAATGAGCCCAAAGCCAAATTGTTTGCATGCACCCTTAAAGTAGGGGGTGGGTTTATGTCAAGGAGTGCGTCTAATAAGCCCACACATAACCTACTAGGTTAGAAAGCAAAACACCTACAACCAAATTACTATGAATACTAAAATATTCCTTTTCCTGTGAAGAAGCATGCTTTTAGGCTTCATTGAGTTCTTTTCTTCGTGAAGCAGTGGCATTATTTAATCTCCTACGATGCTGTTGTTGATGTCATTCTCTGTTGAAGTTCTTGGGGCGTTCAATGAAACGATCATTATCAATACATACGTACAATCCCTTTAGTCAGGGTTACGACCTAATTTCTCACACCACTGATGTTGTGTGTGTTAATTTTATAAATGAGTGGCGGGACCTACAGTTTAAAGTCGACTCACAACGATTGATTTTTGAGGCACTTTTCAAGGCAATTTTATTAATCCTCAAAGTTTTTGCCAGAAATCTGCTGAGAGGAAGTCGCCGAAGAAATATTTTTCCATATTTTCGCTGACCTGGGATTTGAACCGTGACCTCACGTCTAATAAGCCAACACACTATTTACTAGACTACGGCGGCTTCATTATGAATACTTGAAATTATCACAAAGCATGTTATCATTTATCATTAAAATTTTTCCAGCTGACCTCGTGCAACACGCTGAATGTTCGTACATTTATTGCTGCCTAGAAAATGGTTTGTGTTTCATGCTGAAGGAAAATTTGTTGTCATCTACTATATGTGAACCTGGAAAGCTTGGGTATTTCCTTTTTTCTGTTCTGTACTGGTTCCTGATTTAAAATCTTGGCAGTCTGTGTTATCTTTTGAGCTGATAGAAGATTTCATCTGAGATTTAGGTAAAGTCTTTGAAATATGACTGCATACTAGACAATCTGAGGTATATTCACATAACTTTGCCTCTTTGCTTTAAATATCTCTTAGTTTCCAAGCGTTGTCCTTCGTTTATAACCAACTCTTCGTGACTTTCGTGACGTTATCTTGACTACAGTGGTCGTGCTTACAGGTCATTGCGTCATGGGTAGTCAAGCGGAAAGAATGAGGCTCCCTTTTAACGACTTCTGCCGTGGATACAGGTCCGCTGAGGAAGAAGAGACTGTTATTCACTTTCTTTTTCAGTGCCCGTCTCTTGCTAGGCGTAGATATAGGTTATTTGGCTCCCCATTCCTTGTTAGCTTAATGGAGTTATCATCTATTGACATCAAGGATATAGCTTCATTCATCAAACTTTCTGGCTTGTTTTCCAGTGCGGGGTAGTCGTGCTTTTGTTGTACAGCCCTTGCGCTGACCAACTTCTTCCTTTTCCCTGATTTTGGTGGAACTTGGTCAGTACAGGGACTGCCTTCACCCGTGGCATCTCCGACCTATACCCAACTCTTTAACGTGTCTTTATGCTACTGCTTCCTGCTGTGCTTTAAAAACACTCCGAATTAAATGCAACGACAAAAAAATAAATCAATTCCTTAACATTTTAAGGAATTTCTTGCTGGAAAATATTTTTACATTGAAATGACATTAAAAAAATACAACGAAAACAACAACAAAAACAAAAACAACACACTATTCCCTAAACAATTAAAAACAATTTTTGAAAGCCAATTAAAACTTAAATGATAACGAACACATTCACTCTTCATACTCTATCTCTCTCTCTCTCGGTCTCTCTCACTGTTTCTGTCTCTAGTTTATGCTCTGCCATAACTAAACTGTTTAGTTGAGTAACAACAAGCAAGTTTCAAACAAAAATGTTCACAAATACACTTAAACGCACGTACTTCATGCACACATTAAGGCCACTTCACTGTTATAAGTTGGAGTAATAGAACTACTACTACTCGTACACAATCTCAATTCACCTATAAAGAGAATATATAAGTAGTATATATGCACGTATGTATGTATATATGTGTGTGTGTATTTTTTACTGTAAAATTTTTTCTGGAATATGATGACATTTCATATCGATAGATTTTAGCTAAGCATGTTTATCGATAACAGTGTGTGTGTGTGTGTATGTGCGTGTGTTTGAGAATTAGTGCCTGTTAATGTCTGCCTGCACTTTATATGTGTGTGAGAGAGAGAGAGAGAGAGCGTGCAAATAAAGGCATTTCGATTTATTGAAATGTATGGGGAATTGCTAAGTAATCTAAAATACGTGGACCATCTGATACATAACTTCAGCTGGCATGCTGGCGGTAAGCGTATATCAATTATTTGAATTTCTGTTTTTTGAGCATTATTACTGGGTATAGAGTTTCATGCCATTTTAATAACGTTTTCTAATGAATTTACTGTTCAGTGCTTAAGTATAAAATTACCTGCGAAAAATATCAGCTTAAAGCATAACAAATGAAACACAATGAAACAGGATAGATTTTTTTAAAAGAACACAAAATCGCATTTAAAGGAAGGCTAATGTTAAATAAAACACTTATGCGGCAAGGACTTAGATGAAACTCTTATGCTATCGCTGGGATATTGCTACGTACTAAATATGGCGTCATTTACATTAAACCCTCTGGATTGGTTACAGCAGTTGATCCTTTTTTTTCCACATTTCAAGCAGTGTCTCAACGATTATTTGGCGAATGTTGGTTTTAAAATGCTGCAACGTTATAGGTTAACTGCATTGACTTTATCTGTGATTTGGTTTAACGACGTCAAATCACATGAACTTGGTAGTCTGCTGATGTTTCAAAAACGTATAAACGGTCTTTCTGGAAACTTTTCATTCGATAAAGTTCTAAAGAAGTCATGTTGTGTGGTTCGAGCACAATTTTGTTGAAACCAAGCAACATTCTATTCATAATCTTCAATTGTCGGTCCAAATAGATAGGTTTTCATAACTTGGACTTTATGTTGGTGAAGGTGCAAATCCAAATCCAAAATTCGCTCTCTCTCGCCGAAAGTTGTGAGTCAATGTGAACATGGATGGTGTGAGAAGCTAGGTTGTAGCCTGACTAAAGGGTTATAATGACTAATTAAGTAAGTAAGCTGAGTTAATCAGAACAATTAATGTTGGTTGTGGGATTATGTGCCTTTAAGTAACAGGCAAATGCTTAGGATATGTAAATTCTTAAATAATATAAACGTGAACACAGATTGCGGTGATAACACTTGGGTTGTTTAGATTGAAACTTACTTAGTTACTGACTTAATTGGCCAATAACAACCCGTTTATCGGACTTCGGCCTGCTTTAAAACATTCTGCCAGGTGCCTCGGCTTCTTACGCACCTTCGCCATATGGCAGGGATTACCATTTCATAGCACAATTGTGCAGAGAGAATTCACACATACTGCTTATGCTCTTTTATATAGTTGTCGATCAGACTGCGACAAGCACACATGTCAGCGGATGCTATAATATTTTTTTTTAGATTTTCACTTAAAAAATATTTTATGTTAAAAAATTCTTTTTTTTTTTTAATTCAAAGTCTTATATGTTCTTATAACACATTTTGATTGTTTTAATAGTCCAGTAAATAATTTAGATGATGTGGAAAGAGAACAACTATTTTACAGAGATAAAGCAATATTTTGAAAAAATTAAAAGGTTGGTTATTAGGTAGGAGGGGAAATTTATGAACCTAAGGAGTGCGCACGAAAAAAAGTGGACTTACACTTTTCGTTATAGAAATAAAACTAAGTGGCGGATTTTTTTCGTTTTATATTTCAATTAAAGTAAATAATATTTGAATTCTTTGGTGTATAAAATTTTTTTCTGACAAAGGTCTCAGAGCATCCAACTTTTTGAGCCACTTTTCTTCCAGATATGTTAGGGTGTTTTTTTGAAAAATACGTATTATTTTACTTGCTTTGTTTTGGTCGGCAAATCATTTTTTTTTTCTTCCACTTCCACGTTTTCTCTCAATATTTAAAGACTCCTTATATGGTTTATTCTTACCTTAGAAACTATTTTTTGGTTAACAGCTGCGAGCCTAGCAATCGTTTTTTGTAAGCGGCGCGGTTTTTCATTGAAAATTTCAATTATTTTTTTACGACATTCTTGTTGGGTGCCCATTTTCAAAAAACTAATTTTGCTATTGCAATTAGATTTAGCACGTATTATATTTTTTTCAATTATATAAGCTTAAAAGTAGGCCCATTTTTTTGTGCGCACTCCTTATATTAGTACCCAGCAAATGTCTAAAAAACATTACCTAAATATTAAATCAAAGATGTATAACTTTATGTATGTTGATGAAATGAAAATCAAAATAGGGTATATTACTAAAATTTTTCTATGACTGTAAGCTGTCAACTTATTTTCTCTCTCTTACTCACTAATCCACAACCAAAAACATTTTTGGTAATCCCTGCCATATGGACACCCCAATTCATGACAGTACTTCCCCAATTTGATTCTTCCAACGCAGACAATGTCGTCTTCTACGTCCAGTTTCGCTTATCCTCGCATCAAATACCCGTCTTGCCAGAACATTCTCTTCCATGCAAACGACATGGCCGAGCCAGTTCAGCCGCTAGGTGTTAATGCCTTGCACAACGTTCATGACGATTAGGAGTTCATACAGCTCATTATTAAGTCAGGTGCGGAAATCATCCCCAACTGCCACTGGAACGAAGATCTTGCTTTTCTCACGAATATTCTCTGCTGCATCGGTGCTTAATGGTATCCATGCTTCTGTGCCGTAAATACATGTATACGGAGAATAGAGTATAAGATCGATACTTCCTTTTCATAGTTTTCTAAGCCATAAACTTTTATGACCACCTACGTTCGATGTATGTTTAATAATAATAACACATGGAAATGGATAGACAGGTTGAATGAGTGCCGTTACTTAGAATAAAAACGAAAACTTTTAAAGAGTTTTGTAAGGCAAATACGTTTATCTTTTTATTTTGCTCACTGTTTCATAAGCTATGTAAGCAAAACTCTCAATAAACCCTGCTAAAAGGGGTAGAGGTATGTAAGTAAGAGTTTAACAAGCTAGACGTTACATACATGCATACATACATACATGCATACAACAATATATGAAGAATGTTATTGAAAATGTTATTTGTGTCTGTTGTGTTGCAAGTATATAAAGTTGTTCATGTTGTTGTGGTAAATATTGTTGTTGTGTTGTAACATTCATTAGTTGTTGTTTTGTTTTTTTTTTTGGTTATTTTTTTTTTATGATTTTTGTTGAACTTTATTTTTTATTTTTTGGTTGGGTTTCTAAACAAATTTCTCAATGTTTTATGGTTTTTGTTGGTTTAGCTTAGTTTAGTTTTTAGTGGGCCAACACAGAAAGCAAAAAAAAAACAGGAGGAAAACATTTACAAAAGAACACACAGACACACATGGATTCACTGTTAAATTCTCATTTGTATTGTTGTAAACTTGTCTAACAGTTTTCCATCTTTCTTCCTTTTTTTGTGTGGGTGTGAGTGCATATGCCAGAGACGTACTGTCATACTGTCTGTGCTATTCTGCTCTCCTGCATATATGTACATGTCAGCGTCTGTCCTTCAGACTGTGTGTTAGTGGGTAGTGAGTGTGTGTGTGTGTTTGTGTATTTTCCAAGTACAAGCCATGTTTATAGTCTACGAATATAAACAAATTTTATAACGACGACTTTAACTGCACAACATAGCCATGTTAGCAGAGTATGGTTATTATTATACACCCCCCCTGTCTTGTTGGATAAAAACCCCGAATATGCAAATACCATAGGAAAACGTCAAGAGCCAGCGAGTGGCGAGAAGAAGAAGTGGAAGAGGCAGCTAAAGGTTAAAGCGTGTCCTAGTGTTGTTGTTGCTTTTTTCATATTTCATTACACTTAGACTGTGCACGTGTTGGTTAGTTTTGAACTTTGAGTCTCAACAACTGTCGTTTGGTTGCCTGGTTGTTCGGTTGTTCGGTTTTCCTTATTGACTGACGTTTTGTCGTTTGGCCTGTTTTTTTTGTTTTTGTTTTTGTTTTCTTCGTCTTTTGATTTTATTATGGCTGTTGCCATTGCCTTTTACATTCTCTTCCGTTACTTGAAGCTGTAAAAAAACTAAAGCTCGCTCCTGTTATGCACTCTTCTCCGCCGCCATCATTTTGTGTGTGTGCAGTGTTAAGCATGCAGAGGCAAATGCATTGCGTTTCATTCGATTTTTCGTTGGTTTTTTCCTCTCTACTGCTTTATATGCGCTCCATAAGCTCTATGTTTAGACTTGAAGATGGTTTTTGTAATTCCTGGCAACAATTCCTCACACTTCTCTCTATGTATGGCATGTATGGCTCACACACACACACACCCACACATACATGCATGTAAATGGCAATTTTAAAATTTCATTATAATATCGCGCACACATTTTTACAACTTTTTTGCCCTCTTAACGTTTTTGTTACCCCTTATGTCCTGCAGTTTGGAGCTGTTTTACGTTTTATTGCTTTGCTTTATTGTAAGGTCCCAGTTTTCTTTGTTTTTTCTCTTTCTTTTTTGCTTCTCTTTGGGTGGGCCCTGATATTGTAAAATTAGTGCAAATAGTGGTGGGTGGGTGCAGTAAAACTGCATTTGACTATAATTCACCTGCAGGGTTTTAGTTTTTATATTTTTTATTGCATTTGTTGTTGTCGTTGTCATTGTTATTTTTGGGAAATATTATGGTTATGTTTAACCGCACATCATTTATTTGCCATTTGTAATGTTTGCTGCCATAGAAATGCTAAGGAAGTTTGTAGTGTGAGAAAGCATTTGAAAATGTTTTGCCAGAAGTCTTTGTAACTAACCTTGTATTGGAAATTTGTAAACCTAGTTTTACTCTTTAAAACCTCAAATGAAAAGAAGATTTCGATCATGATTTACTTGGAAGTATAATTTTGCCATGGAATTAAAGTCACTGTAGTCTAGAAGACAGTGTATTAGCTTATTAGAGTCCGTGGGTCAAACCCCAGCTTAGAATTTCAAGAATCCCAATATAAACAAATTGTCATGCTGTTCTTGAGTTTATCTTATAGTCGGCTCACATAAAATAACCTCGAGAATAGAAAATGGAACAGTCTGATGATGGTCTCGCATGGTGGCCAGACTATCAGACCTTACTGTCTAAGTTAAATTGAGCACACCTTGCAATGGTGTGCACTTTCGCATGGAAGACACTTTTAGATCTGTACCGAACATATTTTATACGCCTGAAGCTGTTTGTCTAATATTACGCGCTGATAATGTTCGTAGCGCGACACATGTTGCCAGAGATCTTAGAAGAAGTTGTTATATTAGTATCGGGTGGGTCATCTATCGGGTTTAAATTGAAATCATCAGTTATTTCGAATCTGGCAATACTTATGTCATGCTATTCTGTCACAAAATTCAGTACAGTAAGATCCCGCTTAACGGGGAGGATACGTTCCAATAAGTTCCAGTGCTAAACGAAACAGCGTTAAACGAGGCAGCGTTAAACGAGGCATATAAACTACACTTTTAATCTTTGTTCTGGACAGAATAACAAAAGAGCGTTGAAAAAGATACAGAGTATACACCGTCGCTATAAAATGCACCGCTTTTGGTTGGTGCATGGCAGTTTAATTTGCACACTTAACAAGTATAAATACAGTGTGCGATTTAGGGAAATCCCAATACTACCTCATAATACTGAAACAGCCTTAAGCGGGGTCTTACTGTACATTATCTCCACTGAACGTAATGAATTCATTTACGCTTAAGCAACATTTGAATTTATTGGAAATTTATTTCTAAAACCAAAAAACGTTTATTTTTATCTTGGTGGGTACGTTAATAAGCAAAATTGCCGTATTTGGAGCTCATAAAACCCACACGTGGTCTTACAAAATAAGGACGGCATTACCATTACTGTTAGTGGATACACCTACCTCACCATGATAACCGATATTTTTGTACCCGCTCTTCATTGTATTGATGTGAACTTGCCACACATCTCATGCCACAATCGATTAATTGCATCAAACGTTTGATGACCGTTTAATTAGTCGAAATGGTGATGTCAATTGGTCGCCAAGAAGTTGCGATTTGACACCGTTGGACTATATTCTGTAGGGCGCCGTTAAACAAAATTGTTATGCCGACAAACCAGGGACAATTGAGCATTTAAAGGGCAACATTCGTGATGCCATTGCGACTCAATACACTGGAAAAGATGCCCAATCGAAAAAGGTACTGTGAGGCCAGCCGCGGCAGCTATATAAATGAAATTGTATTCCATTTCTAAACGGAATATCAAACCGTTTTTGTTTCACTGCATTTTTAAATTTAAACTTTTAAATGGCTCACCTTTAACTTAACAAAGAGCCTGTATTTTCTATTAAGAGAGAGTCTCTCTACTTGCGATATTTTCTGTTGCTCTCTAACCTTACCATTCTTCTCGGTACAGACTTAAGTTCAAGTGTCAACGCAACAAAACTTATATTTTTTTTCTTTCGATTTAAAAAAAGCCTCTTTTAACTCATAAATGAACCTGTTGCTGCATAATCGTTTAAATCAAAAATTCTTTAATGAGAAATTGAATAAAAAAAAAAAAGAAAATCATACACAATTAACTTTAATACGCCTTTCCCCTCAGGGTATTTGTACAGAATTATCAGAAGAGATCAACAAATTAAGCTGGTCAATTAAAAATAAATTAAAAACATTTAACGGCCAGCATTACAACCGTAAAGTATCCACTTAAAACCGATGAGAGAAATAAAAAAACAAAAACAATCTTCTGTCAAAATTCTGTCAGATTTCTTTGTTCTACCATGCATGCACAAGTACAATTGATAGACAGACAGCACGCGCGCAGACCTTGCATATACTGTGTGCCAGTAAGTTTAAATGTGACGTGTATGTGGCAAGCAATTAATCTACCGCATTATTAACACCAGCGATGTTGATGCTGTTGTTACCACAGATTAATGTAGACGCCTTGAAATATCTGAAAAATATTAACAAATGGCAGCGGCATTAACAAAAACAAAAATGGAGAAAAACAATCACTGGATTTTTATAATTACGAAACCAAAGCAAACCGAAAGATTAAATGTGATGATGATACAATTGCAACAACAAATAGCAACACAATAAATTTATGTGTGTGGCATAATGGAAAAATTACAAGAAAACCACACACACACACTTACACATGCAAACAAATGCAAAAATTTAAGAATTAAGAATTAAAATGTAAAATTGATTTTACCCATGCAACTCCACGACTACCCTTGCCACAGAGCCACAGCCGTAGCCACAATTCCATCGCCATTGCCATTGCCAGTGCCATTGCCAATAGCAGCCAGCCCTGCCACCACTGACGTGGCATATTGTTGCATTAAATCTTGTGAGTGCAATCAATGATTATCATCTTTTTACAACAAATTAAATCTACATAAATTTCAGAATCAGTATGTAAAGGGTCCGCCAAAAAATTTTTTTTTGTTTTTGAAAATGCTTTAAAACACAAACTACTGAATATTTTCACAAATTTTTTTGTTTATTTGATAGTACAATCCTTCCGGTTAATAATGGAAAATAATTTCATTCAAATGGCTTCCTCGGCTGGCCATGCAGTAGTAGCCTACACGATCGGTCCAATTTTTAAGCACATTATCGATTGTGTGCAGCTGTATTTCACCAATGGCTTCACGAATATTGTCGTTTAAAGTGTCAATTGTCTCTGGCTTGTCGACGTAACACTTATCTTTGACGGCACCCCACAAATAATAGTCCAACGGTGTCAAATCGCAGCTCCGAGGTGGCCAAACGACATCAGGTCTGCGGCTGATAATGCGATCTTCAAAAACAGGTCGCAAAACATAGAGTGTAGCTTCGGCTGTGTGGCACTTAGCGCCGTCCTGTTGAAACCAAATGTTGCCAATATTCTCCTCTTCAATTTTTGGGAACAAAAATTCGTTCAACATGGCCCGATAACGATCGCCATTGACTGTAACGGCCACTCCATGCTCATTTTCGAAGAAAAATGGCCCAATTATGTCTCTGTACCAAAATCCGCACCAAACAGTAGTGACTCGTTTTGGGTGCGTGCGGGTTTTCTGTGCCCCAAATGCGACAATTTTGCTTATTTACATACCCGCCAAGATCAAAATGAGCTTCATCTGAAAAGATGATTTTTTTTTTGCCAAAATCGGCATCTTCTGTAAGTCGATCGCAGGCCCACTTAGCGAAGCGAAAACGCATTGCAACCAACCATATTCGTTCAGCGGAAAAATAAAACTAATTATCTGTCAAATCAGACATGAGCTAAATGTTACCATTCATAAAATAAGCACTAGTTGAAAAAAAAACACGTTAGATGGCGGACCCATACATACAACAACAACATACAATGCTGCAAAATACAACACAACAGCAACAGCATCATGTATTTATAATATATTATTGAGGCATCTTTACAGTGTTGCTCTGCATGCATACAATGTTGATAATGCCGTTGATGATGTTGATGATGCATGTACATGCTGTCTATACAGTTTGATGCATTGATTTGTTGTACAACTTGAACATTAAATGCTTCACATGAAGTACTTACTACATGTCCACTGGGGGGCAAAAATTATTTTCATTTTTGATTTTTTTCTACACATTTTTTTAATCGAAATTCTCATAAATGTCGCACTGTCGCATTCATTGCTTTACGTTTACAGACAGACACTGTGTAAAATAATTTAAGGACACAATTTTACGTAATTCAATTACAATTTTTAATTTCCTAAGGAAGTACCCCCACCAGTATTCATCAAAAATTAATTGAATGTTCACAAGTGTATTTACAATGTTAACGACGAATACATTCAATAATAACGACGGCTGGAACAAACGTTCCTGGCCAAAATGACAATTGCAATATTGAGTTTCATAAAAACATCTATCAGAGCTTTATTTAGGGTTGTATGCTGAATATAACTGTTTAACTTCATACCAAACAATACAGTCGTCTTTAAAATCATTAACAAGGAACTCATACTGAAGCTGTCCATATACTTACCTCACTTACTTAATTGGTCATTACAGCCCTTCAGTCAGGATTACAACCGAGCTTCTAACGCCATCCATATTGTGTGTGTTAATTTTCTCCATATGTGGCATGACTTATACTATGTTCAGACGGGCACTTTTATTGCGTAAATCGCAATAATCACCATTATTGAGCTCAATATTTCATATAAAGTTTCAATTAATTATTGCGCAATAAATACGCAAATTATTATAATATTGAGTAAAACTTAAAATACAGCACTGTCATAAGTACGTTCAGTTAGCATATTACAATTTTCCGAACACTTTCAATTGATATTTGACAACTCAAATGTCCACAACTACAAACAAAAAAAAAAAAAAAACAAAATAAAAACAATGTTGTTGAAACAACTAGTTGTTTTGTTTACCACTGTCAAATAAATATTGCGTATATTATGTGTCTGAACACTTAAAATATTGTACTCAAATAAACGAATATTGACTCAATAAAAGTGCCTGTCTGAACATAGTATTACATTTTAAAGATTATTCCGAATGACAGATTTTTGAGTAACTTATCATGGTAATATTATTTGTTCTCAGAATACAATTTTTAATCAGAAAACTACTGAGAGAAAATTTTCAAAGAAATTTTTGTTGATATTGCTTTTTGTTTGAGATGTCTGAGCTGCGATTTGACCCACGCGGCACTCGTCTAACAAGCCAACATCCTACCTAAGAATACTAATGAAGCCAAGTTCGATTGTGATGGACAGCTGCATTAGCAATTTTATTGAAACCACACACCGGCCATAAAAGTTCGGCTATGATATGGCCTTAGCGTTTTGAACTTATGGTAACGAAAAATTTTTAAAAAATTGCGTAACAATATTATCATCAAACAATCACTTTTTCAATACAATGCCAATACAATGCCATTTTCACAACAACTTGTAAGTTTTCTAAGCGCGCAAGTTACATATAAAAGTAACAATGATTTAATTGATGATCTTTTAAATAAAATAGGTAAATGAACTCTTTTAATATTTCACAATATTTGTTTTTATTACTTTCGAAATTTGACTACTTGCATTTTCTAAAAAGTTCATTTACCTTAGCAAAATTAAAAGATCAACAAATAATAAAAATAATTAATTTTTAAAATAAAAGTGCTAGGTAAGATAAAATGTAAATTAAGCTTAAGAAGCAAAAATTGTAAATTAGTTATTTGAAGTTGTTTAAATAAAATTTTAATAAAGAAAAGTCAGTCTGATCTGACCTCCAAACGAGTCAAGTCTTGTTTTCTGCATTCTTTTTTAAAAACATTCGGACCACGGATAAAAACGAAATTGGCGCAGTCGGTAGGATTCCATCGTTAGTACGGAATCCAGTGATCGAACGAAAAAAAAAATTTTTTGTGTGTTATAAATAATTAAAGAAATCCTGCGAATCCTACGGGACCCTCCAGGATTATAACATTATAAAACACTAAAAAAAAATAATAAGTGACAATAAACTTTATTTCTGAGAATCCTGAACTTAAAAACAAAGTCAACAGGACCAGAACGAAAAAGTCATTGAATAAAAAAAAAATTTTTTAAATTAAAGAAAATAATTTTGTGCAAATAAATTTTGGTGTAGTGAAAGCAAAATTTTCAAGCCAACACCACCAAGATAAAGTGAAATACAGTGCAGTGGACATTTATTTTTTAAAGTGGAAAAGAAACAAAGTGAAAACCACTTGTGTGAAAGCCTAATATAATAAAAAAAAAAAAATATATATATACGCTAACACTACCAAAGTGCAGTAAAACACTTAGTAATAGACACTGAGAATAAAAAAGTGAACCACCACTAAACAAAAGCACAAAAATTTTTTCGAAAAGACAGAAAGCATTTGACAAGAGTCGTAACATGGAGGAACAGGCTCAAAGCTGTATAAATATGGCCGAAGAAATCGCCAGAAAAGACCAGCAATTGGAACGCTTAAGAACTGCGTATCTCGAGCTTCAACAACAGATACAGAAGCAAAACCAACAACAAATACAGCAACAAAATAATCAACGATATTCCGGCGAAACTAGCACAAGGGACAGCATATTTAAAACAGTAAACCATTTACCCACTTTCACTGGCACCGGAGAAATTACCATCAACAGCTTTTTTAGCAGCACTGAATATATTCTATCCACGATCACGGACGAAAATCTAAAGAAAGAAGTGACACGAATGATCTTCTATAAAGTAATCCAGGGGCAAGCCAAGGATATATTAATTAATATTCCGGCACCGGATAATTGGAAATTAATAAAGGAGACCTTAAAGCTAAGGTATAGACCAGAAGTGGAACCACATCAACTGTACAAGAGAGTAGCAAACCTTAAGGTAAATAGTGTAAGTGAATTATCATTAGAAATTCAGGAAATTAAATATAAGTCGGATGAACTAATTGTGTATTATACCGGTGACCATTATATAAATTTGAGTAATATGGACAGTTTGCTAATAAACACCATTAAAGAAATGACTCAGGGAGTTTTACTAGACAAAATCTATAACGAAGAAAATTTAAATAATATTTTAAAAATAATGATAAGTAGACGATTTGAAGACGAATGTATTAGACCGGAATATAGGAAATTTAAAATAAAGGAATCGAAATCATGGGACAATAGATATAAGGAAAGAGGACAACGACTTTATAATACATATATGGAAGATAGATACAGGAATCAAAACATAGGTAACAGATTTAATAATTTCCCGCAGGAAAGACAATGGAATAGAAATTATAATTATCAAAATGAAATAAAACATAATAATTCAGGACAGTATAGGCAAAATAATAATTTTAATAACGGAAGGTATAACAACCACAATCAATTTGTACGTTCTGGTAATTTCCATAGACCACAGACAGGAAACCCTAGACAAGGTTCAGGCCAATATCGCCAAAACCAAGCTAGGCAAGGTCAGGTCGAACCAATGGAAATTGATAACATTGAAAGAGTTTATAATAAACCTCGAGAGGCAGGACACCCTAATCGTATATCTAGCCAAAATCGCTTAGGTATTGATAGGCAAAGCCCAGTAGGACCAGAAAATAATTATGAGGAAGAAATTAAGAATACAATTTTTTTTATGAAGCAGCCTCAGAATGTCTGCCAAAGGTAAAACTAAACATTGGGAACAAAGAATATATAGCACTAATAGATACGGGAGCTAGTTTAAGTTTGATTAATAATGAAATAAAAGATTTTAAAAAATTACGATTAAAACGGCCGATAACATATAGTACATTAACCGATAAGGATACAATTAATTATGAGGTGCATACAGAAGCACCAGAAGAATTTAATCTACCAAACAATGCAAGAGTGCGTTGGAAAGTCGCACCATTAAAAGGAAGAATATATAATTTTATAATAGGTATTGATATATTAAAAATATTGAATGCACAAATAAATATTGAAACTAAAGAAATAACGTTTAACGGAAAAGTTAGTAATTTCTTAAACAATCCATATGAATTTAACAGCATTTGTACGCTTGAAGTTAGCGATCCTAATTTAGACAGGCTTAAATTGGGCCATTTGAATGAAGAAGAGCATAGGGAAATTATGAAGCTATTGAGGCGATATAACAAATTACTATTTAAAGAAGGTGATAGATTAACTAATACGACTGAAATTCAGCATGAGATAAAAACTACGACACAGCAGCAAATTAATTCAAAATTATATAGGTATCCACCACAGCATGAAGAAGAGGTTAGAAAACAAATTAAAGAAATGGAAGAACAAGGAATTATTCAGAAAAGTTATTCAAGATATTCAAGCCCATTAATTGTTGTACCGAAGAAAATAGATAATTCAGGAGAGAAAAAGTATCGCATAGTTATAGATTATAGAAAACTGAATGAAGTTACATTAGATGATAAATATCCTCTACCAAATATTGAGTCAATATTGGATAAACTAGGTAGGGCTCAATATTTTACTACACTAGATTTGGCTAAAGGGTACCATCAGATCTTGGTAAAAAAAGAAGACAGAGAAAAGACGGCATTTGTAACGCCACATGGTCTATATGAATTTATTAGAATGCCATTTGGTCTTAAAAATGCGCCAGCCACCTTCCAACGGCTAATGAATGAAATATTGAGGGATTATATTAACAAAACTTGTGTAGTGTATTTGGACGACATCCTTATCTTTAGCACATCGCTAACCGAACATATAAAAGCAATAGGAGATATTTTTGAGGTACTTGAAAGAAAAAATTTAAAAATACAGGTCGACAAATGTAACTTTCTAAAGAAGGAAACAGAATTTCTAGGTCATGTTTTGACAAAGGACGGCATGAAGCCGAATCCAAATAAAATTAAAATTATACAAGATTTAGAATTGCCAAAAACTGAGAAACAGATTAAAAGTTTCTTGGGAATGACAGGGTATTATCGCAAATTCGTCAAGGATTATGCAAAGGTAGCACAGCCAATTATAAAATATTTGAAAAAAGGTGCAAAAATCAATGTAAAAGATCCAACTTATATCGAAGCTTTTGAAAAATTGAAAACGTTAATTAGCACTCATCCAATTTTGCGATATCCTGATTTTGAAAAACAGTTTACATTAACAACAGACGCATCAAATTATGCGATTGGTGCCGTATTGTCACAAGAGGGGCATCCGGTGTGCTACGCCTCAAGAACTTTAAACAATCATGAAAGGAATTACTCTGCGACGGACAAAGAATTTCTGGCAATAATGTGGAGCGTTAATTATTTTAGGCCTTACATTTATGGCAGAAAATTTAAAATTTTTACAGATCACCAACCAATCAAGTATTTACATTCAAAATACAGAGGAAAAGATATGTCACCCAGACACCAGCGTTGGCTGTTAAAATTAGGTGAATATCAATTCCAAATCGAATATTTGAAGGGTAGAGAAAATAAAGTAGCTGATTTTCTGAGCAGAATAAGAAATAGTGAGGACACTATTTCAGAAAAAGAGGGGGGTGAAAGTACCGATATTTCAAATTTTTTTCCGGTTGATAATATAGAAGGTGACGACGTTTCAATGGTAACAGTACATTCGGCAGAAGAAGAATTAGGAGATCATTTTTACATTAAAGAAGAAATAGTTAATAAGTACAGAACACAGATCATATTGACAAATAATAAAGTCGAGGAAATGAGGATTATAAATGGTAAAAGAATTATCTTTGTGGCCGAGTCGGATTTCAATGAAATGGGAAATATATTCAGAAGATATATAACCAAAGGTAAAATAGGCATATATTCGGAGTTGTCGGAACATAGCTTCAATGTAGTACAGGAAAAACTAATAGAGATGTACTCGAATGATAAACAAATAAAATTCACTAAATGTACCATGAGGGCTCAGGATGTAGAAACAGAAGTGGAGGCAATCAAACAAATTTCTCTTTATCATGTAAAGGAAAGCCTACACTCGGGTATACAGGAAACATACAACCATATTAAGAATAAAATTTATTATCCAAAATTGCTAGAATTGATTCAGATGGTAATAAATCAGTGTGACATCTGTAAGGAAGTTAAGTATGATAGAAATCCTATAAAACAAAAATTGAAGCTCACAGAGACGCCCACAAATAAAAATCAAATTATACATGTAGACACATATGTAATGAAAAGTTTTCGTTTTTTAACCGTAATTGATAAATTTTCGAAATTCGGGGCAGCTTATCATTTAACAGATAGAAATCCTATAACAATTATAGAACAATTAGAGAATCATTTTTCAAAAATAGGTAAACCAGAGAAAATTGTTGCAGATGGTGAGTTTAATGCACTTCAAATCAAAGAATTTCTTAATCAAGAAGGAATACAATTACACATTACAAAGGCAAACAGCCACACAGGAAATGCTGATGTCGAAAGGATGCATAATACATTAGCAGAAAAATTCAGAATATTGTATAAAACTAACAAAGAAATTCCGATAAAACAACTTATTCAAAAGGCTATGCGAAATTATAATGAAAGATATCACTCTAGCACTAAATACATTCCAAACGATATACAACAAGGGAAGATAGAAGTAGAAAAGGTTAAAAAGAATTTGGAAGATAATAAAAAGAAGGTAATAGAAAAATTGAACAAATCTAGGGAAGACTATGAAGAAGTTAGGACCGAGGGTTATATAAAGAATTATAAAGCATTAAGACATAAAGAACAACCCAGATATAGGAAAGCAAAATTAGACAATATACATCCTAGTAATATTAAGAAACCTTTAAAATTTACAGATAATATTGATGATACTCCTGTTGACAACACGAACTAACGGACTAATGACAACTACCCGTCTGACAGAACAGAAAGGATTTATAGATCTATATGTGGGAAATCAGGATATAGTTAAGGAATCGGACATAATATTGCATATAATAAACTTAGATGATATAGAAAACATTCTTGACAACATAACAGAAAATATTGAATTGATGAAAATAAAAAATAAGGAATTACTTCAGTTAGAATTATTAGATGCTAGAAATAAATTGTTAACTCTAAAACCCAAATACAATAGACATAGACATAGACGTGGACTGATTAATGGTATAGGAGGACTTTCAAAGTTTTTGTTTGGAACTATGGACGATGAAGACAGACAAAATATACAAAAACACCTTTTTAATATTAATGAAATTAAAAATAATAATAATCAACAAATATTAATTAATGACTATTTTAATGTAACTCTAAATCATTTAAAGACTGTCATTAAAAATGATAGAGAAAAAATAGAAAAAGAAATAAATACTATTAATAAGTTTCTGGAAGTGGAAAATGAAAGAAATATATATCTAGAGCAATTTACTAATATACAACTATTGAAAAACAAAATTGAACATTTACAAGATAATATAATTTCCGCAAAACATGGTATTACACATCCAAGTATATTAACTAGTAATGAAATAAAAAAGTACGAAATTGATTATAATAAATTAAAATACATTCAATTTGGAACAACATATTTGAATAATTCATATCTTATTTTTGGAATAAAAATACCTAAGACATTTATAACAATTAGATTAAGATTTATAGTTCCACTACCTAATAATCAGAGTTATGAAATAGATTCTAACATTGAAAAAAGTTTTGAATTTGAAAATAAAATATATAAGTTTGAAGAAAATAAAAATTTAAAAGAATTAAAATTAAGTAATCACTGTTTAGTGAAAACAAATTGTCAACTTATAAAAAACAAAGATTTGGAAATAATACAATTAGATATAGATAAGATTGTAGTTAAGAATGCATTTAACATAAGTATAAATCAAACTTGTAATTCGGAAGATATAATTTTAAATGGAAATTATTTATTAAATTTTAATAACTGTTCAATAAGAATTAAAGATTATTATTTTTCCAATATTTTAGAAAATACAAAAGAAATACAACTAATAGAAAGCAATAGATTATTAAAAAATTTTACTTATAAAATAACATTTGATCAAATTAATATAGAAAACCAAAAGAATATAAAAAATATAAAAGAACTAAAAATGCATACGAAACTAACATATGGATACAATACATTAATTGTAATTACAATAATAATCATTATAACGTTAATTTGTGTAAAACATAAAAAGATTATAATTAAGCTAAATAATAGAATTCAGGAGAATTCTAATCTAAAGGGGGGAGAAGTTACATATAAAAGTAACAATGATTTAATTGATGATCTTTTAAATAAAATAGGTAAATGAACTCTTTTAATATTTCACAATATTTGTTTTTATTACTTTCGAAATTTGACTACTTGCATTTTCTAAAAAGTTCATTTACCTTAGCAAAATTAAAAGATCAACAAATAATAAAAATAATTAATTTTTAAAATAAAAGTGCTAGGTAAGATAAAATGTAAATTAAGCTTAAGAAGCAAAAATTGTAAATTAGTTATTTGAAGTTGTTTAAATAAAATTTTAATAAAGAAAAGTCAGTCTGATCTGACCTCCAAACGAGTCAAGTCTTGTTTTCTGCATTCTTTTTTAAAAACATTCGGACCACGGATAAAAACGAAATTCGCATACTCGATAATTTTTGTTGTTGAAGCGACCAACGAGTGTAAGTTTTCGTTTACAAGATCAACATTAAAAAGCTGTCCGTAAAGTCAGTAAGTCTGCTTCGTTGACCTATGCTGTAACCATACCTTGTAC
Organism: Sarcophaga caerulescens; assembly: GCA_927399465.1. Classification (NCBI taxonomy): domain Eukaryota; kingdom Metazoa; phylum Arthropoda; class Insecta; order Diptera; family Sarcophagidae; genus Sarcophaga; species Sarcophaga caerulescens. The sequence continues at coordinate 38,712,372 of OV656872.1, read as the reverse complement.
TTCAAACTTCTGCACTTTACGACTATAATTATGTTGTTTTATAATTTCAAAGAGGGAAATCAATTCACGCTATACTCTCTCACTCTCTTGCACAGTAAGAATTGTCTCCTTAAAGTCTAACTGAAAACACAGCTCTTTAAAATTCGATATTAAAGACAGTGTATGTACGATAATACTTGCCCTTGACTGTACATATACGAGACACAGGAAAACACATACAAGCCTACATATTAATAATTTCAATACATAACGAAAAAATGCTTATGATCTATGAATGTAAGTTTCTGCAAGAGAATCAGAGAGAATCAGCAAGTGAGTGTGTATATGTGTGTGTGTGAGAGTGTTTTTACAATTTTATTAAAGCAAGTGCATGTTCATGTTCATGTGCTTGTACTTGTGTATGTGCCCTGCATCATGTCGATAAACTTAAGACCATGACAGTGAGTGTTTGTAATATGATTGTTATTATATTATTGCTTTTGCTTTTGTTTTTTGTTGCTACAATTGTTGTTGTTATTATATTGCTATTGTTGTTTTCTTAACTGCACTACTGCTCTGCAATGAGTACAGCGAGAATGCGTGCGACTTACATCGTTGCATGCGTTTCAATTGTCTTCGTATAAATGAATGTGTGAGTGAGTTAGTGAATACATATTGTCTGCTCAACATCATACAATTGATGTTTCTTTACCGTTTCCTTTTCGTTTTTTTTGTTTTGATGAAAGCAGTGTATGTGGGTGTAACTGGAAAGAAAAATGTGTGTGTGTAACTGTGTGTGTAAGTAAGGATTTTGTATGTGAATGTATGAAAAATATTTTTATCTGATTGCGGTTAGCTGGCTGTTATTTCTGTTTCTGGCTTTTATTTTATTTTATTACAATTTCTTCTGCCTCTTATTCTTCTTCTTGTGCTTCTTGTATTGTAATGCTAGCTGGTTTGTTTTCTTTTCATTTCTCATAAATTCCTTTTCCTGCTGTAACTGTATGTGTGTACATACATACATAGCTTGTAAGAAATGTTTTGTTTTGTTTTATTTTCATTTTGTTCCTTTGCTTGCAATCGCAATATTATTTAAAATTTGTTTCATTTCCACAAATGATTTCTATTTTTTTTTTTTCTTTTTTTCTTTCAATTATGACGTAAAGTGCGTTCGTTTTTTTTTTTTTTTTTGTTGGTTTTGTAAAGTATTTCACACTTTGGGAATAATTCTCATTCTGTAGTGTGTGTGTCCGTTTGTGTATATGTGTGTGTAATGTAAGTTATTTCCTCTCTCTCTCTGTCCTTTGAATTTACTAAAGATACATGTTTGTGCTGAATTCATTACAAACTCTAGAAGTAGGAAAACAGTTTTTATTACATTTAAATTAAATACACACACACACATAGACAATGATAAAAAAAACACTTAGATACACACACACACATACACGGAAAATAAATGTGTAAAATTGAAAGAGAGAGAAAAAAAATTAAATTAAACCTGAAGTTTTTTAAAAGTTACTTTAAAGCTGTTAAAATTTAATTTTAAACCCGACACCATATTCAAAATTAAAAGAGAAAAATAAAACGAAAAACTATGCAAAATATAGTCTCTGATATATTTAATGGCAAAAGTCAAACTAATTTGCATAATTTCATTAAAATTTACTCTGCCGTACAGACACACGTTCGTAGTTGAAAGAAGTTACAGAATGATATTCACTTAATACGACTATTGGGTAACTTATACTTTCAATCCCTAAACATAAACGGGAAGAGGTTATAAATGTATCGTATGAGAAGAAATTAACGCTCAGTAAATAGAGTTAATAAGACAATGAGCAGTTGATCCCAATAGTGTATAAACCAATTTGAAAATGCCTTCAAGTTGTCTGACTGAACAGTTTTTCCAGAGAGATTTCAATCAGGAACCTCACCGTGGTCTTGAATAAGGCTGGACATTGGCAAAACAAGTCAGCAATAATTTCATTCTATAAGTTTACCTTCTACACAAGCCGCTACTTCTACGATTCTTCTTTTTCTATAAGACTATGAGCAGTAATCACCGCGGTCATTTTTCTAGTACAGCGGAAGATCCTATCTTATATGGTAGACTGTCTGCATCTATCATGTCATGCAGTTTCAATCGTTGTCCACAGCGCATACACAACAATATTTTTATAGCGGTGAATGGCTCACCAATACTGTGGTCCATATTGCACTATCTAGGTAAAGATGAGCGTAAAATAAAGTACGGATGCAGTATCCATTTGCTCGATTGCGTATCGAGGAAAGTACAAATATAGCCGAGATCTACATAAATATGGGTATATAGATAGATACGTTGAATGGAGGGGACTATCATTCAAACCGTCACCCATAAAGTACATGGATACAATGTGTTGAATAGCCTGAAAGTGGCATAGACAGCCATCCAACGTTTCGATGTCCTATTCTTATGCTCTACATTCGCTGTTAGTTCCAGCACTTAGATGGTGCAAATGCATTTGTAAAGGCAGATGCCTTATATGAATCTCTTATTCGGATTTAATTGTCTCATGGTGATTTCCAAAATTGGGATGCCGCAAGGTATTTGCTCTCTTGTTCTTCAATATATATACCCAGAGTCAAGTTCTATACTTACTTATGTACTTATTTAATCGGTCATTACAACCTTTTAGTCAGGTCTGCAATCTAGCTCATGATGTGTATGTTAATTTTACACATGAGTGGCGGTAGCTACAGTTTAAAGTCGACTTCGAAGGATAGATTTTTTGAGAAACTTATTTACGCAAATTTTTATATACTTTCAGAGTTTTTGCCAGAAGGTTACCGAGAGGTTTTTCATAATTAACCAACACAGCTGTAGCATGGTACAGTGAGACCAGGATTGTTAATTAGTCTGTATTAGTCTGTAACAATGCAATTGATCGTGATAGACATTTACTCGCCAAAAACTGAACGCTCCTACTATAAAAACTGCAGCTAACCTAGCATCCGATTTAAATCCATCCGTTTAGCTCGCAATCTGACCCATATAGACTCAAATCTGTAAGAAGGAGAGAAAGTAGTCATAAGTAAGGACTGATTTTTTAAGAGCTATAGGAAAATTTTTCAAAAAAAAACATAAAATTCAGAAAAATGCATGAAATCTTTATTTGAATCGATAGTACGGTCCATATAATTTAATGTTTGCAGATTATTTCATGCAAATGTTGACCGCGACTGCGCCTCAAATGTTCCATCCGCATAATCCAATTTTGGCATACTCTTTCCAACATTTCGGCCGGCATCTCACGAATAAATGCTTCAATGTTGTACGGTCCAATGATGCCAAATTCAATGATTTGCAAGCGTTGTTCGTTTGTAAGACGATTCATGGTTAAATTATAGACCAAACTGAAGATGTTTGACAGTGAAACAAAACACGAAACGTGCGTGAGCTATTTAATCCAGTGTTGCCAAAAAGATAATAGCTAAAAAATCACCCTTTACTTATAGTGATCATAAGTCAAGATTCTAGTTTGATTTTTAAGCCTCCAGTCAGGAATATTATTTCTTTTAAAAATCTAAACTTATTTAAAGCAAATTCGGTATGTTCTTGGATTACTTTTTTAAACATAAAATTCTGTGATCGGTCGAATAAAGCATACAATTACAAGGTTTGCTTTGCCGTTTTAAACCTCCTAACGAATATTCGACCTTTATTTAAATCAAAATTCTGAATTGCCAGCGCGTTGTAAACTCTATCGCAAACATAATATGTACTCCATCCAACCGTCTATGATGGAGTAGGGTATACAAAATTTCTTTCTGTTCTCTGGCCAAAAGCAGAAAATTAATCAAACAATTTTTTGGGTAGCATGTTGGAACCAAATTAACACATTTTGAATGGCGGCAAATGTAAAAAGAAATGAAAAAAGAAAACATCCAAAAAAAGCGGCATAAATTTAGTCGAAAAATGAAAACGAAACTTAATAAATTCCCTAATAGTTGACATGTGGTGGTGGTGCAGCATAAAATAGCTAAAGAGGTGCCATCACGTATGAGTGAGTGGGTATATTTCGCTTAAGGAAAACGTGCGTTTTTGTTTTCATTTCAAGGGGAAAATGTAAGACGCCTGGCTGAGACGCTTTAAAGTAAATCAAGTTTGAAAAGAACAATAAAGGATCGAGTAATTTATTAACTCTACGTGAGTCTCTCAAGGTTCAAATAATGATATGATATGAGACCCTAGTCAGCATCACAACCTAGTTTCTTACACCACCCATATTGTGTGCGTTAATTTTTATCCATGAGTGGCAGAGGAGCTACAGTTTAAAGACGACTCCAAAAGATAGATACTTTTCAATGTTCAAATAGTTTGTGAACTCATACTTTATTGAGCAGGATGTAACATTTAAGCCAGGACAACAACCTAGCTTCTTATACAACCCACAGTGAGTGCGTTAATTTTATACATCAGTATAGGGACATACAGTTTAAAGTCGACTCCGAAAGACTGAAACTTCATGGCAATTTGATATACTTACAGAGCTTTTGAGAGGAAGTAGCCGAAGAAATCTTTTTTTATTTCGTTTTGTTCTAAATGTCTGGGCTAGAAATGAGTTGGCGTCTAATAAGCCAACACACAACCTACTAGACTATGGCGACTGTAGAGCCACACCTTTATTATCTCGAAATTGGTGTATAGGCAGGTTCAACGTCCTTGACAGTGAAGCCAAGAGTTCTCTCGTGGAACTATCTCTACGGAAAGCTTAATCTGTGATGCAGATCTGATAGTTCAACTGTGGATTAATATCACAAGTTGATTGTAAAACATAATTTTTCCTTTTGTTAAGGAGAATGCCGAATATTTTGAATGCATCATAGAATTCATCTGCAAAGGAATTGCCTCTTTAAGCCTAGAATATGTTACATCAGATTAATTAAGAAAAATCCACGCCCTAATTAACAAAATGTAATTTGCGGTAACAATTTTATCGTGTTGTTATTTCGTTTAAAAACTTTAAGCGTGTAGTTAGTTGTAAGGCAAAAGAGATTTTTTATTTTTGTACGTCCCAGCATTTTAATCCTTAATGCCACAAATGATGGCACATGCAATCATTTCATTCAAAGTAATGTTGTAAATCTCACTGCCACTACTGTCATGGCTGCCACCATTATAACTGAATGACTTCTGACTAAATGATCATCAAAAAAACAGGAGAGAAAAAATAAACTTTAAGCAATTGACAGTATCAGAAGCCTAGGTTACTTGGGGGAGAACCCTTTAAAATATTTTTTAAATTTCTTGCGATTAGCATTTCCCGTAAGAAAAGGAAGAAAAATGTTTGAATTTAAAAGATTACATGGAGGAAATTCCTTTTTTATTTATGGTACACCCTTAGCAACCAACTACTACTGCCTTATATTACACTTTTACACTCGTATACGTATGCATTATATGCGTTAATGACTTTCATTAAAAAGGTATAAGAGTGTGTGTAAGAGAGCATGCCGGTGACGTGATGACAGGTAGGTGAGCGTAGGTGTAAACGAAATTATGCGTGAAATAATTTACACCATTCGTTAGAATTTTACAACGCCAAAGGTACACGAGTAACTTTGCGAAAAACTTCAGATGACATGAGTAAAACAAGCAGAAGATTCTAAAGGTCATAACCTGCATATTTATGGCATCTTTGGTAATAAAAAATATGCTGTTATGTGAATCCAGCCAACCTCTAAAGCTTCTTTCCTAAAATCTTATTCGAATCATTTCATGTAATCTTATTCCCATAACTCGCAGTGTTTTAACTGCACGTTTCGCCACCACTTCAGGCCATAATTAAGTAGAAGACTATCATAATAAACAGCAACCAGAGAGCATACCATGAACATTAAAGAAAAAAGATGCAAAGTTAAAATTTCCACAGGATAAATTTTCTCCGTCTTCTCCGTCATCTTCCATCTTGTTCAGGGACAACAACCCACCATTTTATTGGAGATTTTCTTATATTGGCGGCTGTTTGTTATTGTCTTCATTAAAGACAGCTTCGGTATCCGTCCTACGCTGTACTTTAATGAATAAATTTCATATGAAAGATTTGATTTATTTTCTCTCTTTACTGCATATTAATGAATTACTTTGTTTCTGTTTGTGTTTTTGTTGTGTTGGACGTTCGTTACTGAAAAAATTAAAAAAATTAAGAATTAATTTTACAATAAATAAATACAAGAAAACGAAGAAAAGTAGATTTTATGCATATTTTCATGACTTATTTGCAGTCTGTAACGGTGGGTATGCGAGGTTTGTTTGAAAAATAAATTCATTTGTTTCCAGAGGGCGTGTTACTTATTGTCTAAATAAATTATATTTAAATATCTGCTAAAACACGAACGCTTTGAGTATTATTTGCATTGCAGTAGTCTTACTTTCTCTGTCTAGGGCAAGTACGCTATCCAAGAAATTACATTCTAGTTGGTCTTCCAGTGGAATACATTTATAATTGTTGATTACAACCCTTGAGCCAGGATTACGTTCAAGCTTCTCACACCCCTTATGCTATATGCGTTTAAAATATGAGCTCGTAGATTGTGAATAAAATTAAAATAAATTTGTGTTTAGTTTTAATTAAAATTCTTTATTATTCGCACAATTCTGTATGCCACTGTTCACAACTTGATGTAAACTGCTTTTCTTTATTATTCCTCTGCTTACAACCTTTGCATAAACAATAACAAATACTAGACAATTATTCGACAGATCTTTGTAACGGAGATCTTCAAACCACGATTACTCTCTTCAAACGCACCGCGTCTTCACACAAGACTGACTGAACATCACTGACTCAGTCGCCTGCTTTGCCTTGCCTTTTATATGGCAAAGTAAACAGTCTGAGGAATGTTCTTGAAGTCGAGCGTTCATGACATCCCCTTCCCGAAATCTCTATAAATGTAAATATCGTTGTTGACATTTATTCTTGAAGTGTTGTTTGTGTATTTTTGTTTACTTGTTGTTATTTAAACAGTACGATAATTTATAAACATGTTTGTTTTCTGCATTGTTTTGTTTTTGTAGCTTTTGTTTATAATATAAATGTTAAGCGATGTAAAAGCAAAGCACCAGTGTCTAGATTTCGTAACAATATGAATGGCGGAACTTGCAGTTTAAAGTCGATTCCGAAAGACAGATTTTTGAGAAGCTCTTCATGGCAATTTTATTTACTCCCAGAGTTTTTGCCACAAATCTGCTGAGAGAAAGTCGCCGAAGAAATATTTTTTTAAAAATTTTCGTTTTGTTGGAAATATCTTAACCTGAATTTGACCCGAGGCCTCGTGTCTAAAAAGCCAACACACTACCTACTAGACTACGGCGACTTCATAACTCAATGCACTACATACTATTGAAATATTACTAGGTTTACTCACCAGATATTTTTCCAACAGTTGTAACAGAATTGTCTAAAATCAATAGTCTTGGTTGACGCTTTAAATCACTGTTGAGTTTATTAATTTTTTTGTACAATTTACCCAAAGTGCTGTAGTCTTTCCCTAACACATAGTGCATGTAATGGCATCTTACTGTGGGAGTGTTTCACTTCAACTTGTAAACAAAACTTTCATTTCATGCTAAACTTTTTGCTCAACACTATGCTGACATGCAGCTGACATGTTGTCGCCGTAGTCTAGTAGGTAGTGTGTTGGCTTATTAGACGTAAAGCCAGGGTTCGAGCCCCAGGCCAGACATCAAAACAAAATACAAAAAGTATATCTACGGCGATTTCCTCTCAGCAGATTTCTGGCAAAAACTCTGAGAGTAAATAAAGTTGCCATGAAAAGTTTCTCAAAAAAATCTGTCGTTCGGAGTCGATTTTAAACTGTAGGTCCCGCCACCTATGTATAAAATTAACACACGGAACATAAGTGGAGTGAGAAACTAGGTCAATAATCCTGACTGAAGGGTTGCAATGACCAATTATGTATGTACTATGCTGACATGTTCTCACTTACAAGCCGTAAAAGAAAGTTTTGCTCCTTCAAACTTCGAGATGCCAGCAAATCATTAAAAAAACAAGCCATGGCAGCGCATCTTAAGCCAAACTTTACCAATTTTTCTACTAATCCAGCTAAATTAACAGAGCAAACCTTCAGTTGACAAATCCTATTACTAAGTACGATTAACAACGTAATGCTCGAATGATAAAAAGAAGACTTTTGCTAAATTTAATAGCACGACGCCGTAGTCTAGTAGGTAGTATGTTGGCTTATTAGAGTGAGACATCAACTTCCAACAAGATTTCTGGCTTGTATTACGATTTTAAGTTTTTAAGCTTTGAATACTAACAATATATGGAGGCCATTAAGTCTGTAGACAGTGTGCACAACACATCTAAAATTTTATCTTCCTTTCAGTTTTGTGTTTCACTGTTAACGGTATTAGAATCTAATGCCCACTAATGCCATTGTACGCTTAAACGTGTTAAAACTCGGAGAAATACTATTTCATGTTACACAATAACAAAAAAAAATAAAACTCGCAGGTGGAAAATGGCGAAAAACAAAAATAAAATAAAAAACATACAAAATATTTTCGTATATATTGCATGGCACAACAATAACAACAATAACAACTAAATAAAGCTCTTTAAACTGTGGGTATATGAAATTTTGTGGCAAAAGATTTATGAGTATTTACTACAACTACGTGCAACAATAATAGCAGGCAGCAGGCAACATTCTACATGTTAATGAATCAATGTAAAGTACTACTATAGCAATAACAACAACAGAAACAGAATATTTTTGAGTTAAAATTGCAACAACAATAATAATTCGAGGATCTATTTGATTGAAAACTACAACTATAACAACATGAACATAAACATGAATATGAACAACACTTGTAGCGGTAGTATGCAGGTGAAAATGTCATTAGATTTTCACGAATTTAAATTGTTTTTCAAAAAAAAAAAAAATATTTTTCACAGCAACAATAGCAACAATACGAGTAAGAGCACATTTATTGTCCTGTAGTTGCACCATAAATTTTTAACACCAACAATAACAACAATTTAGTTTTACAGTCTTAACATCAGTTAGAAGTTTTGTTGGATTAGTTTTGGATTTTTCGGATTTTTGCTCTATGAAAGTTGGACCACAGAAGGTGAATTAGTCAGGCAGTAAAAGCGTGAAGACGAATTGAATTTCAATTTTAAGTGATAATTTGAATCAAACTCGGATATAATACAGTGGAGTAGAGGAAATCAGAGATGTAAGAGAGTAATGAGTATTCAAGAAGTTGAGTAGAATCGAATCATACTCATAATTTCTGTAACTTATACGCATTCATACTTATTTTTTATACCATGGAACCTCTACTCATATTTAAAGTTTGAAGTACATACTCATCATATTCATACTTAACAACACGTATGATATTGTTGTTGATTTCTACTCTCTATAAACCAACATATACACGAAGTACAAAATAAGCATGATTCGCGTATGAACACTAAAATCACTCGAATCATTTATAAGTATTTTTCAAAAGTTATGAATCTAAATAAGTAGGAGGCTTATGAATCAAACATATTTCGAATGGTATGAGTTTGATGTCAACGTTGTACACACACTCATTGCAACCCGGACTTATAAATAAACGTTGTAGTGAGTATGAATGCATCAGAGTACATAGTTAAATTTCAATATTGTTGACTCACTTATATTCAAAATTTCATGAGTGCTTATGAGTAGCGAAAAAACGATTCATTGCTGATCTCTGGTGGAAATATTAAACAAGATTTGAAAGTTACATATCATTTTGAAGAGTTTTATACTGCGAAGAGTTTTAGAATGCGAATTTGATGCCACACTGGATGATGTTCACTCCTAATGAATTAACAACTTTGTGCTGCCTAGAATCGAACTCATAATGGATGCCCGTTACAACCCTTTAGTCAGCATTACAACCTAGCTTCTCACACCACTCATGGGATCTACAGTTTAAAGTTGAACTTTGAATGACAATTTTTTTTTAAGAAATTTTTCATGGCAATTTTATTTACTCTTGGATTTAATGATTTGATTGGAGAAATCGATTTACGTTATAACGTTCAATAGTCATTCAGACATGTGGCATCTAGTTCACTATGTTTTAGCTGAATTATGACGCTTGAAAATATTTTGAAATTGCTGCTCGTATAGTTTCCAATGGTGTTGTCAAACCTTATTGAGTAATGTTTCCATACATGATCTTTAAGGCTTTATATCTTCCTTGTCAGAAGCATTATTTTTCAACAGCACACACTATATATTACACTTGGAGATCCATGGAGCATATTGAGATAAGTTTCCATTGTAATAGTAACAATAAAGCTTATTCTCCCAAAGAAATGTTGTCATAATACTCGATATTTAACTTACAATGTAACGAACATGTCATATACATAAGTTATCAAAGACACAAACCATATGTAGAATATATGCCATCTGTTAACACTATCCTTGCAATGATCTCCCCTATTACGGACAATTTAAACAATAAATGAGTTACTTATTGTGTCCCTATCTCTATCTAACAAAATCATCTATGTAAACTTTATTTTTTGTCACTCTATTTTAAAACTATTGTCAACACTATCATCGACTAATGGTGGTGCGAGAGAAACAGAAGACTGCAACTACACTATTGTCTACCCTGCCGAAAATAACTTGAATAATATTTTAAATCACCACTGCAACTGGCTGGCTAGCTGGCTGACTGGCAATGACTGTAAAAGAAACCTGTTAAATATTGGAAACATTTGGCATAAATTTATGGCTTAAATGCGATGATGTTGCACAATCAATAAAAATCTTCTCTCCATCTCTATCAGTTCGCTGTACATGAACTGGAACGTGTGCAATTGCGTAACTGCATAGCATTTCTGTGTCATATGTTTTTGTGTTTTTTTTTTGGTTTTTTTCCAATTGTGAGTCCATTATTTGACAAAAATTATCAAATGTTTGTACAATATGGTATGCGTGGCACATACTCTATACGAAGATACAATATTTCCAAATAATGTTGTTGTTGTTCTTATTGGTTTCATCATACTTAAAACAATGTTCACAATGCTACAGTATTTGAAAAATGATTTTTGTATTGTATTGAGATGATGATCGAATTAAACACACACTTATGGTATGTATTGTAGTTAACAAGTTTTGAGTTTAAAAATTTTACACACAAAGGAAGCTGAAGTGTTCCAACGCTTAATAAAAGGTTACATAATGATTTTATATTAAATTAAAAAAGATTTGGTAGATATTGGTTAGGTAAGGTGAGGGATCCTCTTGAAGGAAGAGGTCATACTTTGGCCAGTTATAACACAAACTATATTCAACTGGGGAATCAAAAATTCCCTAGAGGAAACCGACTCGAGTCCAAAATAAATCTTACTATTACAGCAATTTTGAAGTCGCCGTAGTCTAGTAGTTGGGTTGTGTGTTGGCTTATTAGATATAAAGCTACGGTTTAAACTTCTCAGCAGGTTTCTAGCTCTCAGAGTAGATAAAAAATTGAAATGAAAAATTTCTCAAAAATCTGTCGTTCGAAATCGACTTTAAACTGTACGTCCCACCACTTATGGATAAAATTAACACACACAACATATGTAAGTGGTGTGAGAAGTTAGGTTGTAATCCTGACTACTGGGTTGTAATGACAAATTAGTTAAGTAAGTATTGCAGCAACCTTTGTATTAGAGACCATGGTGAAGGATGGCAGAAAGTGTGAAATCAGAAACCTCCATTTCTTTATGACAAGAGCAGGGCACTGACACATCCTCTTCCTCTTCATCCTTATGCCAGAATGCCAAGTCTTTCGGTATGCCTACCAAAAGATTGGTGGCCCTTGAGAATCGCTATTGTGCTATGGATGGCGATGTGATTTGAGGACAGATTTGAGTATCTTCTTATCCATTATCTGCGTGTCCACGTAACCTCTTTCTGTCAATGAGATTGAGCCTCTCTATAAAACGACTAAAGAAAGCGGGATACCTATACCCCGCAACACCTCTGAGATTGAGAGCTTCGTACAGACCAAGGCCAGCTTGTCAGCAATGCTACTTTCAACGATATCCTTGGATCCCGGAACCCATATAAAAGTTACCTATCAGAGATACAAAATTATCCTGGGAAATTGCCGGCAAAGAAGAATATTAAAACTACGTTAATTGGGGACTTAGTTGCAGTTTGGTTATCCGAGTAAATCAAGGTATGTGTAGAGAATATTCTGCCAACCAACGAGCAGACGCTTTCAAAATAGTCATGACCACTGCCTGAACGAATCTCCGATTCTTTAGACCAGAAGTCTAAAATCTAATGTTCTATTCCGTGATTTAAAAAGATCCTTTTAATCGATCCGAGTGTGTCTATGTCTTTCTTGAATAGCTGCATGTCCTTAGTCCAGATTGGGCCAAAATTTTGTCTTCGTTGAGGCTTATTGCCCTCAACTCAGCTCTCTACTTTAACAGAAGGCCAGAGGGGAGCCTATTGAGTATAGCAAATAATGTTTTGGTTGGAGTGGAAAAGAGCGCACTGGTGGTGAGGACAGTTGACTGCTTGCATACTTTGTCTATTAGTCACTTAGCCTTTTAAGACTATCTGAGTCATGTCAACCTGGTCTAATTCAAGAGAAAACTTTCGTTCATTACTATTAAGGTCATTGCTGATTCTGATTCTATACTTCACTTAAAATTTCAAGTTGATTACATGCTTATAAGAGCTTAAATTCTATCAAGCGTTGTTCCACATTTAGTCCTCCATTTTTAAAAATCACTTATCCTTCTAGCATACTTGTATTGATTTTAAAAAATATTTTTCGTTTTTCGTTACCCCCAAAACAGTACTTAACTAACCATATACGGGTTACTAGCAATACAGATTAAAGATTTTATTTCAGATTTTTTTTCCAAACACAATCATCATCAGTATCCAGATCCTATAAACGCCCCCTCTTTACATTTCATTGTGTATGTGAGAGGGAATTTCTGTGTGCGATGTGCTCGTGTAGATTTTTAACAAATAAAATGTCAAAAAAAAAGGAAAAAGAAAACAACGCTGTGTTGATAAGAACGACTTAAACGGATGTCCACATGTCAAAGGTGTGCAGTGGTAGTTGGTACTCCTGCCTCGCCACTGGAGGATTCTTTAATGTTACTCTACTACAATATTGTAGCTGCTGTTTATTTATTTCTGTCATGGATTTGTTTTTATTTACTGAACCGACCTGGTAAACTATGCTATTCCTGGCGTTTATGTAAGCCTCTGTGTGTATGTGTGTGTGAGTGCGTTTGCATAAAAGTATCCTTTATTACCCGGTTTTAAATACAGCTGATGCTATTAAAGTCTACATTAAGCAAAACTGTCAAATGCGCCACACAGTCAAGGGTATTAATTTAAGAGCAAATGCATGACTTTACATTTAAATTTTAAAAATATTGGGTATAGAACCTAGAAATGGCAGACTTATTACAGATTGCGTATCTCTAAAGTAAAGTTTGTTTTATTTCTTAGGGGCAGAGGTGAATATGCTTGGCTACAAGCTCGTGAAATTCAGGATAAGCTGATAAGAAGCTTCAATTAGTCCCTAAAATAATGCATTCCGAAAGCTACTTGCAGTCTTCTGTAGTGTAGTATCTAGTTTGTTGGTTTAAACCCCAGTAAATACAAGAAAAATTTTTCTTTGGCGCCTTTATCTCAACAGGTTTATGGCAAAAACTCTGAGAGTAAATAAATTGCCATGAAAAGATTCTCAAAGAATATACCGTTCGGAGTCGACTTCAAACTGTAGGTCCCGTTCCTTATCTATAAAATTAACACACACAGCATGGGTGGTGTAACAAGCTAGGTTGTAGTCCTGACTAAAGGGTTGTAATGACCAATTATGTATGTACATATGTATGTATGCTCTGAGAGTAAATCAAATGAAAAGATTTTCAAAAAATCTAGCGTTCTTAGTCGACTTTAAACTGTAGGTCTCGTCACTTATGGTGTTTATTAACACACACAACATAAGTTATGAAGGAAGCTAAGTACCCCTTCCTGAATACTGCATTTATTTGGGCCACCTAATTTCTTCTTCTTAATTTCTATCAAAATACGATTGTCAGCCAATAAGTACAGGACTGCAGATAGTCGCCTTTAGTGTACACGAATTCTGGTAGTCCTTTATAATTGATTTAACACAATTCTTTTTCTCTTGATTTTCCCTAATTATATCAACAATTTCCTTTCAGTGCCCTCAAATAAATCTTCTGCACTGTATCCGTAGTTCGGTGAATACTGCGCTATTTACGCGTGTATGTGTTTTTAACCCGTTTCTCGTATATTTTTTTGTATGCAGTTGCCCGGTTACCCTCTCATAGACTCTTGCCGTGTTGCTGTTTTAGTTTTACTTGATGACTGAAGTGCTCATATGTTGCTGGCTATTGTTGTCTGCCTGGCTTCTTTGCCATGTTTTGCTCTTTTTCAAGCTGACTGTGTAATGTTTGTGTCTGATCCTGTCTATTTTTTTTTATTTTTTTTATTCTTCTTTTCTGTAGCCTTTAGCCCCTCTCTCTTGTTTTTTGGTGAGCCTTTAAATGATGCCACGGCATGCCATGTTGGCAGTATCTGTATAGTGGTAGACATAGTATCATTTGCCACCCCCGCCACCCAGATTTTCCTTGGTATTCCTTTTCATTCATTACCAAATTTGTGTTTTAAGGATGTCTGCATCTGTATATGTATGTGTATGTATGTATGTATGCATGTGTTTCATGTTATTGCCTGTTATTTTGCATATTGAGTGAATGAGTGATTGTGGTTGTAGTTGGTATGAGTGCACACATGCCTTGTATGACTGTGTGTATGAATTTTGTGTGGGTGTATGGGTGTTGTGAGCCGTGGTTATTATTGTGGTCTGCCTGTCTGTAATATCGGTCATTGGGATTTTTCGAAGAAACTGTCATTTAATACTGAGTGTGTGTGTGTGTGTCCTGTTTTTCATTCGTTTCTTTTGTAGAATACACGGATGATACTTTGTTTTTTATGTTTTTTTGGTATTCTTTCTGGCAATTCCACTTAATTTCTTTATTATTTAATGTGATTTTCATATATTCTTTTTTTCTTTTTCGTTTTTGTTTTTTTGTATTTTCCTTCTTTAATGCTTATTATCAGCATCAGTCCATATAATCACCTTATGAGTATGCAATACCACACAAGGAAAGTTAACACAGTGAAGCATATAATGTGATCAGATTTTGCGTTTTTTATTATGTTTTTATTTTTAAAAGAAGATGAGAATAAAACAAAGCAGACTTATTATTATGGATTACAATACAGATATGAGTGCTGCATGTGGAGAAAATATTTTGGCAAAAATAAATACATGAAGGAAGAAAATCGTTGAAAAAATTTTATTCTTGTGATATGAAAACTAACAGTTTTAAGGTATTGAAACTAAAATTAAGGTTTTCCAACAGAAAAGTCTTTTAAAGCATTGATTAGTGCCTCTAGACCTTCCAAAAAGAGAACAAGAAAATGCTAATTATTTTCACTTTCGTACATGGACAACTGATACAAGCTTAAATTACACATAGAACATTTTAGTGGGTATTTTGAGAAGCTTCAAAGCTGCTGATGAAAGAATTTGTTCCAAAAAACTATGGGACACACAGCTCATGAGCTTTTCAATGTCTTTAATAGAAATTCTGATTTATTTAAAAGCTTAGCACACTCAAATCAATTAAAGTGTGTATATTTAAAAATTGTACTTTCTCTACTGCTTTAAAATGCAGGGTGATTGAAAAAAATTAGATGAAAATTTAATTCTGGGAACGAACCTAAGCTGTTAACTACTAATCCATCTTAATCGATAGAAACATTATAATAACATATAAAGTAAGTAAGTATACTACTTCGTGCGAATATAATTTCTTTACCGGTCGCTCTATTTCTTCGTTTCATTGTTGTCTGTAAATATTTAAAGTTTGTGGCGTTTTGTTTCCAAAATCTGAATTGAATTCCGGGTTTATAATAGTGAAGCCTTTCTCGTCTATCAGTATATTTCAGCGCTGCCTCATTTTTTTTTCTAAATTATTTTTCGCATAAGTATTTCCTTTCTCTGCGTCCGTTTTATGGTATTCACTCTCACGATATCCAAGATTTAGTCCTCCGCTTGCCACATCAATTTCTTCCTATGAACAAAGACAAGTTAGCAAGGAAGACAAGCAATTTAAATGAAATTAAAATAAATTAGTCAAGATTACGAACCACTTTCTTACATCAACTATGTTGTGTGTGTTAATTTTATCCAGGATTGGGGGGGGGGACCTACAGTTTAAAGTCTACTTCGAACGACATATTTTTGAGAAACTTTTCATGGCAATTTCATTTTACTCCCATAATTTTCGCCACAAATCTGCTGAAAAGAAGTCGCCGAAGAAATATTTATTCAGATTTCGTTTTGTTTAAGATCTCTTAGCTGGGATATGAACCATATTCTCTCTTCCTATAAGCCAATTCACGATCTGTTCGGCTGCGGCGACTTTTGCTCTCTCACTGTAACACAAAGGATTAAATACAGTGAAACATAACCGACACTTTGTAAGTGTTTTAATGTAATTAATGACTGGAAATTTATTGCCGTGGCAATGAACAGAAAATGCCATCAAAAACCTTGACCTCATTACTTATCATTTCTCGTGTCTATTAAAACGGAATAAAGTAAAGTAAAGAAAGAAAATAAAAGAACAAAAATTAAATTTTATTAACAAAATATTATGTTTTCAACAGCTTTTCATTTAAACAAGCGAATTAAATTTTTTAATTAAATTAATTTGCATTGAAATGATTTCTTGTTTTCTGGTTTTAGAAAGTAAAAATGGTTTCTTTCCTTTTTCTTTTTTTTTTTGTTCTTTTGTAAGCACATTGGAAAATTATCGTGTATTTTTTACAGTTCATATCTAAATTTCCACCACCAACTTACATTATAATATGTATTTTCTCTTCTCCTCTTCTTACTTTTTCTTCTTCTTATTTTAATCCAATTTAATGAGTCTTTCAGCGAAAATGAAATTTTCTGCCAGCAGTCTTATGATGAATTCATTTATGCCACCCATAAAATAATTTCTTTTTTTAAAGTTTTCCATCCTTCCAACCAACTACACCAACTACAATACTTTATGGCAAATGCTATTCTTGTGTTTCCTGTTTAATTTTTTTCTTTTCCCCTCATTCTGCGTCTGTGGCTGAGAGAGTGTGTGTAAAATTTTAATTGATCCACCAAAAAGTTAAGTCTTATTATACACCTACACCCTACACCACTACAGGTATTGGGTTAATGAGTAGTTGCTTGTAGCATTAAAAGGTTTTTTTTCAAAACCTAAAAAACCTAATTCGTGTGAGAATACTACCAAAGGAAAGTTGAAATGGTCAATAAAGTATGTCTGTATATAGGCTTCTTACAGGATCTGTTGAGCATTTGTATTCCATTGCGAATGACTTCAGGACGAGTGCAGATGGTAGAGCCACTTTTCAAATGACTGGTAATTTAATGGCAAGTCCAAGCGTTACATTTATAAATACGGCTTAAGCAGTGGTGTTGTCGAGCCGGAACGCTCCTAATGAGACCTAAAAAAAACGCCGCCGCCAGGATTATCATGGAAAATCACCCCCGTCGTTAAATTTGGGGCATGAGACCGCACTGAGCGGCTGCCTACCCAGCATCGGCCCTGTCTATATAATTATATATACGCGTTCCGGTAAAAAAAATTAGCACAACACCACTGGGCTAAAGGTACACAACTTCTTGATACATTTGCTTCGAATTTAAAAAGAATTTAAGAAACTTCTTTCTGTTTCAGTATTTAAAGGCGACGCCTGTTTCAGTATTTAAAGCACCTGGTACAAGTACTTCGTAAAAGAAGAGGAAGGTGTTGTAAAACAACCGCTAATATTAACTTCAGTTCTAAAGACTTCGAATTCGAAGTCGCCGTAGTCTAGTACGTAGTGTGTGACGCCAGAAAATATTTCTTCGGCGATTTCTGGGCAAAAACTCTGAAAGTAAATAAAATCGCCGTGAAAAGTGTCTCAAAAATCTGTCGTCCGCAGTCGACTTTAAACTGTAGATCCCCCCCAAATTTGGATAAAATTGACACACACAACATAAATGTTATAATTGGCCCTTACAACCCTTCAGTCAGGACTATGCCTTAGCTTCCCACTTATGCTGTGTGTGCGTTAATTTTATTCATGACTGACGGGCTTAAAGTTTAAAGTCGACTCTGAATGACAAATTTTTGAGAAACATTTCACGGCAGTGTTGAAAAATTCAGTACTTTAGTACTTCTTTCAGTACTTTTCCATTTCAAAAATACCGCAGTACCCCAGCGATGCTTTCAGTACTTTATTCTTACATATTTTATGTCGCGTGCTTTTCAACTATTAATGCATTAGCAACGTAATGCTAAAGTTAGAATTTGTCTTTGGCCCCGATTAGCCAAACGTCCACTGAATGTACGTTTCTTTTTTAGAATACAAAAAGCAATGAAAACGCCTGCCGAACCGACAAATGATTTCGGTAAGCATTAACATTGCTCTTCATATGCTGCAAATGAAAGTATGTTCCATAACGTTCCGTCGACGTTTGACTAAACGGAACTTTTAACTTTTGTTACGTTCAAAATCAGCAGTTTTTGTTTTATATATGAGGAACACGTACAAGTCGTTAGTTTTTCTGTTCCGTACTGTACGTGCATTAAATATGAAGAAATAAATAGTCTAGTAGGTAGTGTGCTGACTAGAAGTGAGCCCGCGGTTCATACCCAATGACAGACATCTCCAAAATAACGAAAATTGAGAAAAATATTCCTTCGGCGACCTCATTCTGTCAAAAACTCTGAGAGTAAATAAAATTGCCATGAAAAGTTTCTCAAAAATCTGTCGTTCGGAGTCGACTTGAAACTGTAGGTCCCGCCACTCATGTATAAAATTAACGCATACAACATGAGTGGTGTGAGAAGATAGGTCATAATCCTGATTGAAGGATTGTAATGTAAGTATGTATTTTTTTTACAAAAGTACCATTTGATGCGAAAAAGTACTCTTTCAGTTATAGTTCAGTACCATTTCAAAATTTCAATTTTTCAACACAGTTTCACTGCGATTTTATTTACTCTCAAAGTTTTTGTCAGACATCGCCGAAAAAATTTTTTCTCTTTCTCAAATTTCGTTTTGTTGGATATGTCTGGATTTGAATAATGGCCTCAGTCTAATATGCCTACTAGACTAGGGTGATGACGTGATGTTCCCTGTAAGCACACGCACAACTAGACTGTTATTAAAGTGTTTTCAACATTGGCTTTTGTCCATGAATACAAGTAATTTCTCTGGAAAATTTCGGATAATTCAAAGGCAACTATTATATGGGTTCCAGGACATAGTAATATTGAAGGAAATTGCATTGCTGATGAGCTGAATAAGGCCGATACGGAGCATGCAAGCTTCGATATATTTCAGGAAATTGACTCAGTATTACAGAGTGAGTCAATCTCGTTGGCAGCAAGACTTCCTTACCCGTTCTTGGTTTCAAATAATATTTCTTTTGTCGATACACTATTTTCTTGAATTTTAACTCCTTGCTACTTCTGACCAGCCACTTTACCTTTTGTTTTATTTAAATTACAGTTATTTTTGGCAACTTCGAGAACATTTTCGTTGATTTTTTTTTTTTTTTTTATGAAACCAGCACTCAGGGGATGGCCCCTACTCATGCAGTGCATTGTGCAGGTTTTTAGGAAAGGTGGAAAGGGGGAAGATGCGAACTGCAAGGAAACGAGTTGCTGCTAGGTGACTATAAAATGGCCAGTGCTATACCTTCACCATTAGACAGTCTACAGGCAATCGTCCCCAAGAAGCCCGCAGTTTCTCACACCACTTATGTTGTGTGTGTTAATTTTATACATAAGTGGCGATACCTACAGTTTAAAGTCGACTCCGAACGACAGATTTTTGGAGAAACTGAGAAGAAATCGCCAAAAAAAAATACTTTTTGTATTTTTATTTTATTTTTTGATGTCTGGCCTGGGACTCGAACCCTGGCTTTTACGTCTAATAAGCCAGCATACTACCTACTAGACCACGGCCTTTTCTATATTTCGTAGTCCCTTTATGTAGTCTTATTATTGTAGTTTGATCTCTGTTCCGTTTTTGTTTTGCTTTACAGGTATCGTTTAGCATTTATTCCGTCCTCTCAAACAAACAACTCAAGTCTTTTTAAAATAATACAACGTACGGCATTATATAATCAGTATTGGCCAACTATTCCCAGAGTACTTCTTATTAGTTTTAGTATCTCAAAAATACATTGACTTTTGCAACATTTAATGCTGCGGTATACATACATATATATGTATGTTTGTATTCGTATGCGTGGGTGCCGTGTGTATGTGTGTGTGCAAGTGCGTGCAGATTTGGCATTAAGACAAGAGGAGTAGAAAACTTCAACATAAGATTTGTGTTGCAAGTGCAACCATATTACCACAACGTAGTGCAGTTATAAACTGCAAGTGTTGAGGGCGAAATGAAAGAAAGAACGAAAGGAAAAAAGAAAATGAAAACAAAATCATAATAAAAATATAATCTTAACAATTTGAGTGATATAATCTTTGCCATGGAGCTCATAAACCAAGAAAACAAATTTATACGATGATGGAAGTAAAAGTATTGTCTGCATAACATCAAATACAGGAAAGGAACATTGAAATGAAACGAAAGATGGCAAAGAGTATGGAATTATTTTAAACATTCTAAAAAAATTTTTTTTTTTGGGGGTTTTTAAAGGAAATTGAGTAAGGAATACTTTTTAATAAGAAAATCAAAATTTCTGTTATTAAATATGGGTTTAACGGGTAATATTATTCCGTAAGATTTACGATTTCACCGTGATTAGACTAAAAAACGAAGAAAGCTTTTAAAACCCTGGATCTTATTATCAAAATTCGTTGTGTGTGGTCATCAAAATCGACCCACCGAAAAGGATTTAGAAGTTGTTGTTAAAATATTTCGCGTTTTATTGGAAATTATGCCACCAATACATATGGGAAGCGTATGCGTTAAAAGAATATTTCTCCTATGCTTTCCAGTGTCAATAAAAGTACCCGTTGTCAAGGATTTTCGAAAACATGGAAGATTTTACGTCAAGACTTTATTAAGAAACCATGAAAACTACAGCTTGCTGTTTGAGAATGAATCGAGTTTGATGAATGGATCTTAGTCAAGTTGGATGGACGCTCATTTCTGGCTTCATGTGTAGAAGCAGTTTTGACCTAAACGATAAGGCTTGCGAGCTGATGACACTATTGAACCGCAATGTTACAGACCATAGATGAAGGTGATGTGGGATCATAGCTGGATTTTTTTTTTAGGTCCCAATAGGAAGAATTAGACTTGGTATCAATCAATGCAATTTCAATCGGACAATGTAAATATGATACCATGAACGTATTGGAACGCCAGTTTCGTCAGTAATTAATTGCTGCTCTATTGCTTCACAAAAGATTATAGCTTCACTTTCTATAACTCACAATCTTAAGGCAATTCAGTTATATTCTTTTAGATTAACAAATTAGAATAAGATTTTAATCTCAACTTAAACAAGAAAGAAGCCTAAAATAAACAGGATTACAGAGTAATGTTACAAAATTCCAAAGCTTTACTTAAATTACAGTATAATGTTATAAATTCCCAAAGCTTTAATTACATTCCATTACACTGTTATAATAAAAAACATGAAAGCTTAAATTAATATTGTCGCGACCTCTATTGGATGTTACTTCTCTTCTTCTCTGATCGCCGGAGATGGGATTTTGCAATCACCGGGCGTAAACAGAGAGATATTAGTCGAAATATTTTTAAGACTAAAATACTTTCAGAAGTAAACAGCAGGCGTTTATTTATCGCCCTAAAATAAATCTCAGGTGTTCTAGACTCTATTATAGTAGAAGACAAAAGGATTTTTCATCCTGAAAGTGTTGCATTTGGACTTCATTTATCTGAATAGCAATAGGAATTTTAGCATGAATAGATGCTGCAGTAGGTTGCAGCATTAATGTGTTAAATAGATGCTACAGTAGGTTGCAGCATAATTGAATTCGCAATACTCACGGTGATTACTTAGATAAAATGTTTCAACAATCGTTATTCTGTAGATTAGTATGATTTGTATCGAAACCACAATTTGTTAAGAAATTCTTGATTTCAATTTTCATTTGATAAACATATTGTTACGAAAAAGCTAGATACTGGTGATTTGATTTAACATTAAAATTATAAACAAAAGCTACAAAAACAAAACAATGCTGTAAATAAACCTGTTTACAAATTATCGTACTGCTTAATATAACAACAAACACCAGCATAAAAAGATTGTAAACGAGTAAACAAAAAATACACCAACAACACTACAATAATAAATATAAACAAAGATGTTTACGTTTATAGAGATTTCGAGAAGGCGAAGTCATGAACGTTCGCCTTAAAGAACATTCATCAGACAGTTTTCTTTGCCATATAAAAGGCAAAGCAAAGCAGGCGACTGAGTCAGTGTAGTTCAGTCAGTCTTGTGTGAAGACG
This sequence comes from Sarcophaga caerulescens, assembly GCA_927399465.1. Lineage (NCBI taxonomy): Eukaryota > Metazoa > Arthropoda > Insecta > Diptera > Sarcophagidae > Sarcophaga > Sarcophaga caerulescens. The sequence continues at coordinate 38,689,752 of OV656872.1, read as the reverse complement.
CGGTGCATTTGAAGAGAGTAATCGTGATTTGAAGACTTCTATTATTAAAGATCTGTTAAATAATTGTCTAGTAATTGTTATTGTTTATGCAAAGCGTATAAACAGAGGAATAACAAAGAAAAGCAATTGTTGTTGTTTACATCAAGTTGTGATGAATTGTGTAAATAATAAAGAATTTTAATTCAAACTAAGCACAAATTTATTTTTATTGCATTTGCAATCTACGTGCTCATATTTTAAACATTGTTAAAAGGTAAAAACGTAACAATATACTGTAAACTTTCTTTAAGGATGCAGTCTTTTAGTTGCAAAATTTAAGTTGAAGTGCCCTCTATGATTGTAAGGCGTAGCAAATAGAACACAAAAAATTAAATACATAATAATAATGCTAATGGTGTAGATTTAAGATTAAGTTTTAGTTTTAAGTATTTCATGATTATTAAATTAAGAAAATTGTAGTTTCATATAAAAAATTTAATTTTTCTTTGCAGGTATGCAACATTTTCGAATACTTATGAATATTACGAATTAAGTCTGTAAGTATTTATTATAAAAATAAAAACAATTCAAAGAAGGATATCAATGCATATCAGGGGAATGAGTCTTTAGTATATATTCTAGTAATAATTGTGGTATAAGTTTAGGCAAAATTTTTTTCACATCCACGGACAGTTAAGGATTTGCTTTGGACACATTATGCAGTTTCTTCGAGTGTTTATTTAAAAAATCTGCTCACAAAATATGACTACCTATTGACTATACGACCTTAACATTCCGTCTGTCTTTCGGATGTTTCAGTCTTGGCGTTCTTTGCCTTTTATCTTTTAAGAAAATAGACAATAGCATTCAATTTTAGATTGTCCCTTAGACTAACCGTTTACTCAATTTTCTTACTTTTAATTCTTAAATTAAATTCTGAGCAAAAATTTAAAGGCGGTAAATTAAAATCCAATATAAATGCTAATGAAAAGCCGTAGGCACCTTTTAAAATAATTTTAATTCGTTATCACACTTATGATTTCCTTTTTGAACAAAAACCCAAGAATTAAAATTAAAAAATTATTTTAAAACCGTTTCATAGAAGTTAAATCCACTCTTTAACGCTACTAGAAACGTATTAGTTTGCAAAGCAGCTATTCAAATACCTTTACGTCAGAGCGAATATGCGTGAATACATGTTAGCATATACAGTGTCGGTCAAAAGCAAATGCATAAATCTTACTTTACACCCAAATTTTTAAAGCAAAAAGAAAATAATACCGTTGCGAAGACATAATAAACACTTACATATGTGCTGCTTCTGTCAGACAAGTGGTTTCAGAGACAATCAGACCTTTGTCTGAAATCACTTATCCTACAGAAATTGCACATACATACATATGTATGTATATACTCAACCATAAAAAATAAGAAATTACAAACATAGGGGTAAACATGGTTTAAATATTAACAGTTATCTTCTAGACGATTGTGAATCAGATATCAGCAACGACTATTCAAAACGATGAGTAGATTCGAGTCATACTTATAATTTCAGATACTTATACGCATTCATACTTATTTTAATATCATACTCCATACTACTCATATTCAAAGTTAGAAATACTCATCGTACTCATACTTAACAATACGCACGATGTTGTTGATTTCGACTCTCCATGATTCAACATATACACGAAGCACAAAATAAGTATGATTCAAGTACGAACACCACAATACTCGCTAGAAGGTTGTGTGTGTGCTTTGCTTGCTGTCTTTGTCTTTTCTTTTCTCTTCTTTTGTAAATGAAACAATAACTACTACTGTAAATTTTGATGAATGATTCGAGTGACTCGAATCATTCGTAAGTATTATAAGTAGTTTTCTAAATTTATGAATCTGAATGAGTAGGCGTATGAAACAAACGATGAATCGAATGTTGTGAGTTTGATATCAACGTTGTACTCATAATCATAGCGAGTACGAATGAATCAGAGTACTTATGAGTAGCGAAAATACGATTCATTGCTGATCTCTGTTGTGGATCTATTAATAGATCGAAAGATAAAAATTTCCAATGAGCGGTAGTAATCAAAGACACATTTAGAGCGATTACATGGTTTCTTATAATTTTCTCGAAAGAAGGATTTTGATTTTAGGACTTCAACTAGAGAGTTTAAAAAAATTCAGGCCAAATTAGTTTGCCTGACCACTGCAGTGTTTTCAGTTGGAGGTCAAGGACATGTTAAAAGCGGAGCAAAATTAGGCTTGGGATTTTGTCTGGAAATTTCTTAATCGAAGAACCAGTTACAAATCCCTTCAGAAAGTCACATTGACGTCCATCCTCGTTAATGAATGCAAAGAATTTTCCAAGAGAGGCTTAATAAATATGCACTGTGGCAGCAAGTTTGGGCCTGGAAAAAACTATTCATTGCTTAAATTGAATTGAATTCACACGGTATTATACCATCTGGTCAAAAACCTATAGAACAAAATTCTTTCCTGCTATAAATCCCAATTTAGTATTGTAAGCAGCGTTGATATTTCCAAGTTTTCCCTTTTTTTCAAGTTTTTGGAGATGCGAAAAAGTTTTGATTAAATTTGTTTTCTAACAAAACAAGTTTTTTCGACAAAATTAAATTTAAAATTTTTTTCAATAAATTCAATATTAAAACAGGAAATATTTACATTTTTAAATAAAATATTGTGTATTTTATTAGTTCCGGACAAAAAACGCAAAAAAACACCAACAGAGGGCACCGGGCTCTGGAATTGCCTTTAAAAATGTTGGTACTTTTGTAGAAAACAAGTTTTTTTTTATAAAAAAAAAAAAGTTTTTTTTTCCCAGAAATAAAGTTTAAAAAAAAAATCTGGCAACGCTGATTGTAAGTCAAGTTAGAACGAGGGAGTAAAATGCTAACTAAAATGCTTCCTTTCTCCACACTTGATAATGCGATAATGTTGAGCATTGAACTAGCCATGTAATGTGAAAGATTGCTTTATCACGAAAAGCTTAAGAATTGTGCGTAAAAATGTGTGTAAAGGCACTTAACAAAATTTCATGTTACCACACTCACCAAATAAAATGTTATCTTCTTAGAGGACGACCGAAAGAACATCTCAAGGTTTCCCAAAAAAAAATGTTGGTGCCACAAGATCCCTCTCACTTTAATGTAAATCTGATGCAAGTAGTAAATCGAAAAATCAATTCCGATGAGTTTGGATGAAGACCAGAGATACTATTTACTGCCAACCTTGGATTTTTCTTTTTTTAATTAGTTTTTGATCAACACTGTATACATGAACCATTTCCCATTGAAATTATTGCAATATTGTTACGTTTTTACCTTTTGAAAATGTTTAAAATATTAGCTCGTAGATTGCAAATAAAATAAAAATAAATTTGTGTTTAGTTTTAATTAAGATTCTTTATTATTCGCACAATTCTCTGTGTGCCACTGTTTACAAGTTGATGTAAATAACAACGATTGCTTTTCTTTGTTATTCTTCTGTTTATACGACAGATCTTTGTAACGGACATCTTCAAACCACGATTACTCCTTCAAACGCACTGTGTCATCACACAAGACTGACTGAACTGCACTAACTCCGTCGCCAAATTTGGCTTGCCTTTTATATGGCAGGGTAAACAATCTGATGAATGTTTTTCAAGGCGAATGTCACGAAATCTCTATAAATGTAAACATCGTTGTTTACGTTTTTTATTGTAGTGTTGTTGGTGTATTTTTGTTTACTTGTTTACCATTTTTTATGCTGGTGTTTGTTGTATTTTTGTTTACTGGTTTACCATTTTTTTATGCTGGTGTTTGTTGTTATACATATTAAGCTGTAAACAGGTTTATTCGCGGCATTGTTCCGTTTTTGTAGCTATTGTTTATAATTTTAAAGTAAAAGCAAAACACCAGTAGCTAAATTTTTCATTTTCGTAACAATATTTTTAGTCCGAAAATGTAAAAAAACATTTCGAATATCAACAGTGTCTTGCAGTGTACTATTTGAAAAGAAAAATATTTTATTTGCTGAACTGATAAACAAATTTTATTGTTTTTTAATTTCTCTTTTTATTCTGTCGTTTCTTGATATTATTGTGGGTGTTTGTGTTGTTATTGTTATAATTTAACAGCTGATGAAATAAGAGGAAATGATATTATTTCGACAAGAATTGTTTGCAACAACAATGAAAGCAGCTGTGGCAGCAAATAGATCTTGTATTGTGTGTAGTTTCTTGCACTGACTGTTGTGTGTGGTTAAGGAAAACAAAGTCAAGACAGTAACTTGTTACAGTTTGCTGTATAGATGGTGTTATTAGGAATGAAAAAAAAGAGATGCCAGTACAACAACATTGTAAGGCTTACGGCAATGATATTCAAGATGTTCTTAGATGTTCTATGGTTGAGAACGTTTGCCTGATATGAAGACTTAAACAATAGTTGCATACACACATATAGACAGACACTTACACATGATTTAACAAAAATATTTAAAAAAAAATTATTTTAAAATGTCTTGAAAGCCTTTTAAGAATGAATTACAAGCGAAGACAACATTTGTGAAATGGCAACAATTTTTTGGTTTTTTTTTTCTTTTGTTAGACTTCATTCTTTCTTCCTTTTTTTATTTCCAAAAAAAATTTTATAAGAAGAAAAAGTCTTGAGCATGACAAATGAAATGTTTTAAAATTATTCTTTAAAAGAAAATTAAAATTCATACATTTTTAATCAAGTGCTGATTGTAACAGACAGTTTTGGTGATGGATTCATTTGCTTTATTTGATGGAAATTTGTGTTCATATTAAGGGATGTCAAGAAAGAAAATTAGAAGAAAAAAATTGCATCTTAATGAGCTGCGGGGGAATAATTATTCTCTAATATAGCAACACATTGAGATTTGTTTGTTTGAAAAGGCGCGTTGAGTTGATGCCAATGATTGCTTAGGTTCTTAGGTATTTTAACTGGAAACTATATTTTCACGACGATGACAGTTCTCTTCTGAATTATTTGGCAATAATTCCCAGCTGACGAAAAGCAATCAAACACTGCCCAAACTATAACCCTATATACAGTAAGACCCGAATACGTTCTAATAAGTTACAGCGCTAAACGAAACAGCGTTAAACGAGACAACTTAACACGTACATCTAAACTATACTTGGGATCTTTGGACAGAAGAACAAAAGAGCGTTGAGCGCGTATACACCGTCGCTATATAGTGCACCGCTTTTGGTTGGTGTATGGTCGTTTCATTTGCACACTTATACTTAGGGGAATCCCAATACTCTCGCGTAATACTGAAACAGTGTTAAGCGGGGTCTTACTGTACTCTTTTGCAGTTGGCAGTAATCTTGATTGACGTGAACGGGCTTGATATGAATGACACTCTCACATCCGACCTGGAGTCAATCTCCGAATGGGATCCTATGAACAGGATTGACTTTAAAACGGGAGAAACGCAATGCTGTTTATTGACATGCAGCAATAAAATTGCCTCTCATCTGTGGTTATAGGTGGCATAAATATTAGTAAGTCAGAAGCTCTTGTTGTTCTGGTCATGCAAATTCAATGTGACGATCGCTAGAACGAGCACATTTCTCAAATGTCAAAAGAAGCAGTCAAGTGCCTTGGTTTTCTGAAGATAGTGCAAGACATACCTCGGTCAATCTGCTATTTACATGCATACATAATTGGTCATTACAACCATTTAGTCAGGATTACAACCACTTATATTGTGGTGTGTGTTAATTTTATACATGAGTGACGGGAGCTACTGTTGAAAGTCGACATCGAATGACTGTAGGTGTTGTCACTCATGTCTACAAATAACATACACAACATAAGTGGTGTGAGAGCTAGGACTAGGGTTGCCAGAATCCGATTCGCGAGAAGCTGGACATTGGGTTTTAAAAAGCTGGACAAAACAAAAAAAGCTGGACATAAAAAAATACTGAAAAAATGTTAATTTTGGTTTTGTGTAAATAATTTTTATTAAAATATAGATTCCCTGCAGGAAATGTCAATAGTGAAACCGTACTGACTTACTATTGACACAGTCACCAGTACTACTGACTTATTATATGACAGGCAATGCTTTTTACTATAGACATTTAACATGTGCGTGTCATTGAAAACCTACTACTGACGTTAGTACTATTGACTAGGTACTTCTTTTGGGACCATATATAGACATTGGAACCAGTGAATCAATAGTACAATTTAGCAGTTCTAGTCTACACTTTTGGTACTTTTCTGTAGTAAAAGTCGACAATAAAATTTCAATTTTTGTAAATATTTGATATTTTATTAAATATAAAAACTAAAAAGGTACAATTAATTAAGTCTCTCTTATTTATATAGAAACATCAAAATAACTTTTTTGTTTTAATAAAATTAAGTAAAATTATTATTCTTCTTTGGGAGAGTCGTCTTCTTCACGATTTTCATTAATTTTGGTTTTGCTGCAACCCATTTGTTTGAAATATTTTTTCTTTTGGCGCTGAAATGCTGCTCTAAGTGTTTTGTCCGAATTTTCATTGAAAGTTGATATTACATCTGATATTAAAAAAACGAAACAAATTGTTAAAATATTACAAATATTTATGAGAACACAAACAAGCATTTATTACCTATTAGGGCTTTAAAAACATTTGAGTATTCGCGCAACCTCTTTTTGTCAAAAGAGCCATCAACATTAAAATTCATGATAATATTTTGGCCAAATATTTCATGAAGGTTTCGTTCTGCCCCCAGAGAGTGATTTCATTTATCGAATCTATTGAATATAAACAAAAAATGCAATTTTATTCGTTAAAGTAGTTCCACAATAAAAGTAAATACTTACGTATGGGTCTGAATGAGTTTTCAAAATAGCATCAAATTCTCTCAGTTTTTCTTCAGAGTTGATAGGGAAAAATTCCATAAGATTTGAAGCAATTTCATTTTGTTTAACAATTGTGTGCAATATACCAATTTTTTATCTTCTCGCGTAAACTATATTTTGGAAAATCTATTTGAGACGACACAGAACATTCAGGCTCCACAAAATTTTCACAATTTACACTTATAATTGTCTCATTTTCACTACTTCTATTTTTATATAACATTGATTGTTTTTTTATTAAACGTTTATAATTTCTTGACAATTTGACAATTGACATTTTTTTTTTCTCATCAAAGGCAAATTAAATAATTGTTGACGCTTCGATCACAACGTCACCATAAAGTCACCAATATATTCGACAAAACTGGTGACTTGGAGACACTTGTCGACATGTTTCCTTCAGGGTTGTTATCAACATATGTATATACATATGTATTATTATTTAAAAATATTACAATAAAATAAATTCATTGCATTCTTTAAAATTTAAGAAATTGACTATCGCTCGCAATAATATTTATTATGACATCAGCTGTTCAAGTGTTGAGACAAGTTGTCAGTGATGATAGAAGAGGGAAATCATAACTTAGTTGTATAACAAATGTACAATCATTGTTGGCTAACATGATTTGACAAAGATAACATGAAAATTGTTGCCCAAGTTATTGCAGTGTACTAAAAAAATTTCTATTTAGCTGGACAAATTAAATTTTAGCTTGAAACTAGCTAGGACGTAATCCTGATTGAATGGTTGTAATGACCAATTATATTTGTACGTATGTATGTATGGGCCGGTGCCTCAAAGTCTATTGTTAGGGTTCTCGACTACATAAAGTAGAGGGCGAAGGTGTTCATTAATGACGGTGGGGTATAAAACTCTATTGATTTATTGGAGCATTGTTGCAATATGGCTTGTGTTTCACTGTTCTATTGTTGGTATAAGGGATTTTACTCTAGCGAGATAAAGAAACATTTTCAGAACATCGCAGACAGAATTCATTCCTTATCCGGACTATCTGCATAGGACTTTCCTGCCGCTTATTTAAAAGTTTCAAACAAGAATCTACAAACACTACTCCCGCTGTGTCCTCCTTCCTATAATCAATTTTCCTAATTCCAACACAATGCCCTGTATGAGTAGGGGCCATCCCCTGAATGTAGGTCTTAAAAAAATGGTCTTCGAATTGCAGGTGTTGTATAATCTTAAAAGCTTGCTCACATTTTTCATAAATTAGAAAAACAATTTAAATGTGAATTGAAAGTATTTTTTTGTTTAATAAAGAATAATTGTAAATAAAATTCGCTTACCACTCACTGCCTTACCTTGTATTGTAGTTACCATACAAAAGGCCATAAAAATACCACGAGTACGTTGTGAATTCCAGACGTAATTTTTCGAAAAGATTTTTCATTTCCTTTAAGATTTTTTTTTGTTTACAATACCAAGAAATTTTCGCCCAAGTTAACCAGATGGCAAGGCAAGTAGCAAAACTAATAATTAAGGAATAACTTTAACGTTTAACAATAACTTGGCATTGCTTTGGTGGCTAAAATTGGACGTAAAAAATACAGAAAATAAATCATAAAACTGAGAAATGGAAAAAAATAGAATCCTTTTTAGCATTTCGTATGCCATTTCTTAGCTAATCGACAAGTTTTAGAAGAAAAGAAGAAAAAAAATAAAAAAATAAGAGAATTGCAGTTAAAAAACAAGAAAGAAAATGTTTTTCTTTTTTATTTTTTCTTATGTTTCCAGCAAATCTCTGGTAAATGACTGAAAACACTTTGAAATACATTGTAAAACTTGCTTTTGCCATTTCATTGCTGCTGTTTTTTTTTTTTTTTGAATATTTTTGTCTTCATTTTTTAAAAGCAACCCGTAAATGTCTAAAAATCTTCTAATGCTGGTGAATGACTACATTTACAGCTGCTGCAAAGAGGATAGCAACAGCAATAGCAGCATCCATACAGGAATGGGGAAAAGAAAACCAACAACAATGCAGCAACATTTTAACTTTTATTTGGCGCCAAAAGTTTTTATCATCATGAGTAATTTGTTTTAGAATCACAACGTGGCGGTGTATAAAGAAATGAAAAATAAAATGTGAATAAAAAAAAAATGCAAAAATACGTACACAGAACGTAAGGAATTCCTTTTTCTTCGGAATTTTGCCAAAAAACATTGTAAACATGAACATTATCGGATGAAATTGTACTCTCTCATTTCACCGCATCTCCTCTTCAATGCAAACTAATAAAAAAGATATACAATAACAAATATAATAAAAAATAATATATTTGTTGTATTATGCCATCGCTCTTGCTGACTGGCTGGTTGGCTGACTGACTGACTGACTGACTGATGTTTCATTTGGCCATAATTTAACGCACATTATCTCCGAAAGAATATCTAAAAGAATAAAAAAATTCAATCAAAAATTATTATGAATAGCAAATGGCAAAGAAATGTTAATTGAATGACATGTTTCCCGTAAAAATGATGAAAAATAAAAATGCAATTGAGTAATCTGGAATAGAATGCAAATTTTTAGTAGTTTTGGACAGTTTGCTACTACCAATGTTAATAAAATGAAGGAATTTTAAAGCTCACAAGAGAGTTGTTAGATCTAATTTGATCGAGTTAATATATTGTTACGTTTTTAACTTTTTAAAAACGCTAAAATATGACCTCATGGATTGTAAATAAAATAAAAATAAATTTGTGTTTAGTTTTAATTATATTCTTTCGCACAATTCTGTGTATCACTATTCACAACTTGATGTAAACAACCACAATTGTATTAATCAACAGAAAAGATGTTGTGTCCTATGAATAAAATGCCATCATGACAGCGCCTTTCCGATTACCCAACAGACACAGGGAGATTTTGGCAGAGAAGTTTAGATGCGTCCTCCAATTAGCCCAGATTTTGCTCCTTCACCACTGCTGCAGTCTCTAACGAACTCTCTAAATAATGTGAATTTAAACTCTATAGAGGTCAACAAAATGCAATTGAATCAGTTTTCCGCACAGAACCTCAGAAATATTACAGCGATGTAGTAGAGGTGTTAAAGCGGCACATAGTTTGTTTGATGGAATTTATTTAAAATACAAGAGAGTTATGTTGTTAAAACTTGTAACTTACATGTTGTTACGAGAATTAAAAATCAAGGTACTGGGGTTTTGCTTTTACATCGCTTAACATTAAAATTATAAAAAAAAAAATACAACAACAAACACCTGCATATAAAAATGATAAACAAGTAAACAAAAGTACAACAACAAACGCTACAAGAATAAATGTAAACAACAATGTTTACATTTATAGAGATTTCGAGAAGGGAAAGTCATGAGCGTTCGTTTTTAATAACATTCATCAGACTGTTAACTTTTCCATATAAAAGGCAAGGCAAATCAGGCGACTGAGTGAGTGAAGTTTAGTCAGTCTTGTGTGAAGACACGATGCGTTTGAAGAGAGTAATCGTGGCATGAAGATTTCCGTTACAAAGATCTGTCGAATAATTGTCTAGCAATTGTTATTGCAAAGTGTATAAACAATGAAATAACAAAAAAGCAATTGTTGTTGTTTACATAAAGTTGTGAATAACTAAACACAAATTTATTTTTAATTTATTTTCAATCTACGAGCACATATTTTAAACGTTTTTAAAAGGTAAAAACGTAACAATATTGTTACCATACATGAAGTATAACACAAAAACTATTTTCAAGTTCTGTACACAAAAATTTAAAAAAACAATTCATTCTATGACATATCTGACCTTTACAAATGCATTAAATCCTTGATTTGTTGCGTTAGCTCCACTGGTAAGATATATTTGAGATTATATGCGCGAATGTATGTGAGGTTTTAGCATTTTATTTGACTATGCGTTGCTAAAATGAGAATTTATGTTTGCCACTACTCCAGATTAAATTTTATCCAATTGGTATTCCGGTTTTCTTACACAGGATTATTACACAGGATTTCTCTACTCTCTCTCTCTCTCTCTCTCTCTGAAACCAAGTTTTTTGTTTTTTAATGTTTTTGTTTTGTTGCATTTTTATTGGCTATGCTTCCGTCTAGCCGAGACTTTTTATGAAAACTTTTATCAAAATAATGTTCGTGGCACTAAAAGGGTTTCCAAAGGGAAGGAATGGAAAGAAGTTAAGAATATAATCCCATTCGTTAATAGCGTATTGCTTTTGTATTAAACTGGCTTATTAAGTAAAGTAAAGAGCATATATGTATTTGTGGAGAAAAGCAACTTCAAATTGTTAAAAGAAAGTCTTATGAGCAGAAGAATTTTGCATAACAAGACTATTGAGATACTATGCCCGTAAGCACTCACTTAAGTTCCTTACATTAGAAATTCTTTATGGAAAGAAACAAAAGCCAAAGAATAAATTTTATTCCTTTACTAAATAAATGAATAAAAATGACATTTTCTATATGAATTGTTTTTATATTAACGCCCCGATTTAATTTGTTCTTGTTTTATTTAAAAAAAAAAAAAGAAAAAGAAAAAATGATTTTTTTTTTTGTAAAAATCGGAGTTTTATTTACAAAAAGAATTCATGAGCCTCCTGTTTATTATAAATAAAGAATCTATGACCCCCTTCAACATATACATACACATGTAGAGCTGAGCCCCTATGTGTATGAAAGAAGAAAAAATAATTTCTGTATACTTGTTGTTACATACATGAACTAAATTTCGTTCCAATAGCAATTTGTTGTGCTCAAAAGAGTACAAAAAGAACCCTTTTTCGTCCTTTTATTTTTCTTTAATTTATATTCATTTCCATTTTGTTTTTTTTTTTATAATTACACAAAGCAGTAATACAAAATCGGTGATGAAAACCGAGAAAGAAAAGGCTGGCAAACAAATTTGGATTCGCATTTCAGACCAATGGAAATATAGGAATGAATTTAATGCACTTGCAACGAATTTTGGATGCCTTAGAATGAAGTATTGCATTCAGCAGTATTCTGGCAAAAACCGTGAGAGTAAAACAAAATTGTCATGAAAAGTTTCTCAAACTTTTATCGTTCGCAGTTGACATTAAACTGTATGCTCAGCCGTTCTTTGGAAAAAATAAAAAAACGCAGACAACAGGGGTGATGTGAAAAGCTAGGTTGTAATGCTGCGCCAATTAAGTAAGTTTTGCTTGGAGAACGCGTCCTAAACTATTTGAACTCAAAATGTCTTCTAATCTGGTATAAGTAATCAGTCAGAATGGCACTTCTTATCAAATAAATATTATCGCTTTAAATCTAAGTGGATTGGAGTTTTTCATAAATCCTTCAGAAATAGTCAAGCTTTCGAGATTATAAGTATATTATGTCCACGAGATCACAAGCTTTTAACAGAGCCTGCTTTATTAGATCTCTAGGTTGCTCAAAAAAGTCCATAGCATGAAGAAATTAAAACTTTTCTCTCACTAGTCCCTTAAGCTCATGCAGAGCAGCTTACTCCGCAATCCTTCTACTTTTACTCTGACTATACTGTCATTAAAATAAAAGATGAGTCAAGTTTTTCTCCTTTTACAAACAGAATGTATGCCTAAGAAGGGTTCTGTCCAGATAAGTTCTTACGATTTCCCAACACCGGGCAAGCAATAAATGTTCACCAATCATCTTAACCGGAAGCCAGCTTTACTCTCGTTATGGAATATATAACGACAGAAAAAAAATCTTCTTCGTAAACTGTAGACTTGAAGACGCCGTAGTGTAGTAGATAGCATGTTGGTTCAAACCCTAGCTCAGACATTTCGAAAATATGTTATCGGCGTTTTCCTCTCAGAAGTCCTCTGGTAATAACTCTGAGGGTCCTCTGGTAATAACTCTGAGAGTCCTCTGATAATAACTCTGAGAGTCCTCTGGTAATAACTCGGACAACTCATGAAAAGGTTTTCAAACATCTGTCGTTTTGAGTCAATATTAAACTGTAGGCCCCGCCACTCATGGATAACATTGACACACAATTCACAGCGGGACACTATTCAATTCCTGACTAAAGAGTTGTGTTAAAGACTACTGCCTTGTCGCTTCCTCGATGACAATTTCTCCATCCAGATTTGAAATTTTTATGAGCCGATGTATAACGGAGCTAGATATTCAAGTTAAGGAAGGATTGTGATGTCCTAAACAAAAAATAAAAATAAAAACAAAGAACTGTTAGGCAGAAGGAGGAGATATTTTGTGATTGCTTTGGGTTTCTTGACTTAACAAAATTGGATGTAAATAAAATTATATTTCAGAAATCATACTTCTCATGGAAGCATAGAAAACGCGGAACATATTGCTTCCTGTTGCATGACAAAAGAGGTGCACAATATCAAGAACTGAGAAGGTTTGCTAATGGGCAATAAGAAGCCAGCTTCATTATGTGAAGATCCTTAAGAATCCTTTAAAGTCTTAGAACAAATCATACCACTTACCTCCAGCGTATTAAAAGAAATATTAATGGAAGCCATTTTAGAGGGATTTTATAAAAATGATCCACGAAATCGTCGTAGTTTAGTAGATCGTGTGTTGGCTTATTAGACGTGAAACCATGGTTCAAACCCCAAGACAGACATCAAAAGAAATATGAAAAAGATATTTCTTCGGTGACTTCCACTCAGCAGATTCGTGGTGAAAACTCTGACGGCAAATAAAATTGACATGAAGAGTCTCTCAAAAATCTGTCGTTCGGAGTCGACATTAAACTTTAGGTCTAGCCCTTTATGGATAAAATTAACTCACACAGCATAAGTGGTGTGAGAAGCTAGGTTGAAATCCCAACTGAAGGGTTGTAATGATCAGTTATGTATGTATGTATATATGTATGGATCCATGATAAACCTTTCAGAAATCCAATGAAATTTAAATCTTCAAACATTGTTTTTAACTGCCCCATAGGTGCCATTTCAAAATACTCTGAAACCAATGGCTATCAGTGATAACAGCTCCTTAAACTGACGTAGCTATTCATGATAGTGAATAATTTTTTTTTTCGAATAAATTTTAATTATTTTGAAATTGCTTTGACAATTTCCTTCAGTTTGTTTTTCTGTTACATTTTAGTGGAAAACACATTAAAGCGTTTGCCACGTTCTCTCATTCAAATCTATGTTACAAATTAAATGATAAAATTATAATATTTTGCATGCAATTTTAAAGGATGTGTCGGCGGCAATGGTGACAAAGAGAACAAAGAGATACAAAACATCAGGATATGTTTGGGAGCTAAAAGGGAGTTGAAATTTATGTAACACCTTATCATAAATGCATAAGAAAATAGCCTTAGAGGCATACAACTAGACGCATGTAAATACACAAATGAACACAAATGCATACGCACTTGCCTTCTACATACAAACAAACGCATCACTTACACACGCATACACACATACAGAAAGACTTTGCTATGAAACATAAAAGAGAGGAAATTACGTAAATTTACATGTACATCTGTAGTAGTGGTAGTAGTTGCATACTAACAAAGTACAGAGAAATCTTCTATAAAATTAAAGAAAACACACTAGTCCACTAGTAAAAGCAAATTGTGATGAGGAGACAGAGAGAGATAGAGAGTGTGAGCAGGAGAGAGGGGGAGAGAGAACTACTTTTGCTAACAACTGCTAACACTACTGTGGCAACAACTGCTACACAAAAGAGGACGACTATCCTACAAGAGCTTTAAAGTCTTTTACTCAAATATGTTTACACGCATACATGTACGCACATAGACAGTATAGAATATAAACACATACATGCAATCATACAAAGGACCACCATGTCTTATAAACGCACACACACACAAAATATAATAATTTAAAGCATTTAGTAGACATTCATTAAACAATACGTTACGTAATGTAACGTAAATCGAAAAAAATGTACACAAAAATTTTGATTACGTTTACGTGCATACGCACAGGTGTAAGATGTAATGGCATTCAGATTTCTATTTAAATGTTTACATATTACATAAGCATTTACAAAATTTACAATATTTACACCGACTGATACCCCAACAAACGTAAGTGTAACTTGAACGTCCATTTAAGGAGTTTTTATTGTTTTATGTTCTCTCACAGACTGGCAGTTTCTCTGTAATTTTCTTCTGTTTTAATTTAAGCGTTATTAAGAACATAGGCTGAATGTTGCCAGACAAGAGTTAAGACCAGAATAATAGAACTGAGCTCACATTACAATGTAATGCGAAGAAGTTAATTGAGTTCATGATGGCATTTCAATTGACTTTGAGGTGAATTTTGAAATGAAAAAAAAGTTTTAAAAATTTTTGATCAAGTCTTAGTCGTAAATGTCTACAAAATTAGTAAATAAATTGCAAAGTCTAATATACAGTCGCAGAAAAAAGTCTACATACAACAGTATTCTGATAATTTTTTTTTGTTGTTTTCTAATAATTTCTAGTTTATATTTTTTTGTATTCGTTTTTGTCTTCAAACATTCTTCATTTTAATTGCCTTAAACAATGCAATTTGATAAAAATCACCGAAAAAAGTCCACATACAGCGGTGTATTTAAAATTTTTTCTTTGACTGTAACTATACTCGCCAGATCAAACAAATTTTATATATTCGTGGCTTAGTTTATCGTTAGCTTTACTTACCCACTTACTAACTTAACTGGTCATTACAATCCTTTAGTCAGGATTACAACCAAGTTTCTCACATCACCACCCACGATATGTATGTTCACACATTTCCATGAGCGGCAAGACCTACAGTTTAGTGTCGACTTTATACTATGTTCAGACAGGCACGTTTATAGAGTCAATATTCGTTTATTTGAGTATAATATTTTAAGTGTTCAGACACATAATATACGCAGTGGTAAACAAAACAGCAGGTTGTTTCAACAACATTGTTTTTTTTTTTGTTTTTTTTTTGTTTGTAGCTGTTGACATTTGAGTTGTCAAATATCAATTGAAAGTGTTCGGAAAATTGTAATGTGCTCACTGAACGTACTTATGACAGTGCTGTATTTCAAGTTTTACTCAAATTATAACATTATAATAATAATTATAACAATTTACGTATTTATTGCGCAATAATTAATTGAAAATTTATATGAAATATTGAGCTCAATAATGGCGTTTATTGCGATTTACGCAAAAAAATTGCCTGTCTGAACATAGTATTAAATAGCAGATTTTTAAAAACTTTCATGGCAATTTTATTTTCATCTCAGAATTTTTGACACAAATCTGTCGAGAGGAATTCATACTTTAGTCAGGATTACAACCTAGCTTCTCACACCACTCATATTGTGTGTGTTAGTTTTTACGCATGGGTGGCGGGAGATACAGTTTGAACTCTGAACGAATGATTTTTTGAAAATATTTTCATAACATTTTATTTTTACTTTCACAATTTTTGCCAGAAGTCTAGGGAGATGAAGTAGCCGATTTTAGTGTGCCATTTTAAGTAAAACATCGCCTGTGTACCACTAATTTTCTGAACCCTACTGTTAAAAAACTGGATGTAAGAAATAGGGCCAGTAATAAATACTGGCTGGCATACATACCAAAAAATGTTTTTTCTCTCTTTCTTTATTTTTCTTCATGTAATAATGGCTTTTACAGTCACATTAAAACAACAACAAATTTTTTTTTTTGAAGACATAAAAAGAAAATCTTTATAACTTAATGAGTGTGTGTGTGTGTGTTTTGGTAAAGGCAATTTCTTAAGCCAGTAGAAACATTTTTTATGTTAAATTTTCCTTACATCAGATGCCCAAGAAACCAACTTCCTTACCATCACCATTACTATGCGTTTCAACCGCTTTTTCTTATGCGTTTTCTTTATTATCAACATCTTGGCCTTTCTTAACAGACAACATACTCATCCTCATGCTCATCTTCGTTTTCATCTTCATCTTTTTCAGCTTCTGCCTTTGCTTCGGCTTCTACTTTTACTTCTTTTAGTGAGTGAGTGGCAATAAAAGAATACAAATGCAAACACAAACACCAGCACAAACAAATAAATTGTAAAGAAATGCGCGTAGAGAAGAAAAAGTAGGAAAAACAATACAGCCTGTGAAGAAAGACGAATAATAAGAAGTGGAATAATGCAAATAATGTCTTAATGCCACATGCAATATGACAACAACAACAACAAAAACAGTAGCAGCCTATAAGGCGTTGTATGTGAGTGTGGCACCGTTTTTGAAGTTTTGCCGAATCAAAAGCAAAGTACCACACAAGTACAAATTCTAGTCGTCTGCACTTGTATGCATAAGAATAATACATAATACAAGAAGTGTTCTACTCTACTCTACACTACTCTACTCTACATTGCTCTATTCTACTGTACTATACTCCCAGTCATATGGAGTACACTTTCCACCATTCTTTCTCATACTCTTCTGCTCTTTTTCTTCTACTTTTTTCTCGGTTTGGTTTGATTTCACTTGTATTACATTATAGAGCAAGAATGAGACTTGCGCCTACCCGTGTAAGTAGTGGCGATAAACAAACATTGCCTAACTAGTACTGTGTTGCACCATTGCAGCAGGTTGCTGCAATAAAAGGTTAACCAGTCAGTCAGTCAGTCAGTTACTCAGTTGTGTGCCATGTTTGGTTGTCCTATTCGAAATAGTCGCTTACCTTGCGACGAACTATAAACGCTCTTTAGAAAATGCATGAATTTATGAATATGTATGCGTGTATGTATGTATGCATGTACTAAGCCTACAATCCATGCATGCGTATGTAAATACATGTACGAGTATGTGTGTGTGCATGCAAAGTCTTTTGCCAGACTTTTATGTTTACGTGCTCATGGTGCCGTTATTTTGATGCATTGTACGCTTGAAATGTAAACGAAGCCAATCTGCCTCAGTGGCATAAAGAAACATTAAGAAAGAAATTATAAAATAAACTAAACAAACACACACGCACACTTCAATACCGAGAACAGAAAGAGAGAAGAAAACACAAAAAAAAAAAACGAAAAGAAAAGAAATAATTTCATTCGTATAGTTTGTAATCAAACACATGAAATTGTATTTAAAATATTAAAATTAAAAGTTAAAAGCTTAAGAAAACAATTGAAAAATACAGAAAAAACAATGAAATATTTTAAAGGTGGCCAGACTGTTTCATATACAAACCAATAAGTATAACACAGTACATGCTAGAGGCGAGCGGTGTACGTACCAGAGATCAGCAATGAGTACTCAAAAAGATGAGTAGAAACGAATCATAGTCATAATTTCTGATACTTATACGCATTCGTACTTATTTTTATATCATGGAACCCGTACTCATATTCAAAGTTTGAAGTACTCATCATATTCATACTTAACAACATGTATGATGATGTCAATTTCGACTATCCATAACTCAACATTTATAAGAATTACAAAATAAGTATGATTCGCGCACGAACATTAAAATACTTACTAGAAGGTTGTGTGTTTGATCTGCTTGCTGCTCTGTCTTTTTTGCTTATGTGTCTTTTTCCTTTTTTTGTTGTAAATTTTGATGAATGATTCGAGTCATTCGAATCATTCGAATCATTTATAAGTATTATAAATATTTTTCTAAAGTTTTAAATCTAAATGAGTAGGCTTATGAATCAAACATATTTCGAATGGCATGAGTTTGATGTCAACGTTGTACGCATACTCATTGCAACCTGTACTTTTAAATCAACGTTGTAGTGAGTATGAATGCATCAGAGTAGGTAGGTAGGTTGGTAGAGGTGGCTGCCCATCCAAGAAAAATCCTTGGATGGACTCACTTAGGCCGCATTGGGCCCACTGTGCTACCACAGTTATCCGTTATCCCCTAGTCCCGGAATCATTTGGAGCTCCTGATGAAGCGATTTAGGCTGCCAATGTCAATCCTTGACAGTTCCTCCAGATTATCCATGTAGTAAGTACCCAAGTACTTCCTTCTCCTTTGGCAAAGAGCCGGGCATGTACCTAGCAGGTGGGAGACAGTCTCCTCCTCTTCCTCATCTCTGCAGCTTCTGCAGAAGTCGTTAACAAAGTGTCCAAGACCAATGCGCCTCGCATGCGTACCCATAATGCAATGCCCCGTAATGACACCGACAACTACACTTAGCGCGCCTCTTTGGAGTTTAAGTAGACTCATTGTGCGCCCCTCATCTACACCTTGGCAAGATTTTACAAGCCGTTCTACCCGTGTCCGAGGCCGCCCACCTGTTGTTGACGGAATCGACGATCGCATTATCAATTATGAGCTTGCAGATGCATCAGAGTACATAGTTAAATTTCAATATTGTTAACTCACTTATATTCAAAATTTCATGAGTGCTTATGAGTAGCGAAAAAACAATTCATTGCTGATTTCTGGTATGTACATACAAGAATGTTCTAAAAACCTTAGATGTAATATATCGATACATTGAAAAAATTGGATATTTTCTTATCGATCAACAATATCTAAAACATCGATGCTTTTTATTCGATGCATCGAAGTAAGAAACTTAATGCAAATGCAATATGCCGTGCATAATCGAACCTTAAATTTAAAAAAATATTTGTTGTGAACACAGTCTTGAAAACCGTTCAGACGAAGTTGAATAGGAAACAGGTACGGGCTCTGGTATAATCGTGCTAAAACCTGTGCTGTAACGCTGCTGCAGTCTCTGTTGGATTTTAGCTCGATGCATATGGTTGTGATGTCATGGTAGTCTAGTAGGTAATGTGTTCGCTTATTACACTTGAAGCCACGCTTCAAACCCCAGGGCAGACATCTCCAACAAAACGAAGTATGAAAAATTTTTCTTCGGTGACTTCCTCTCAGCAGAATTCTGGCAAAAACTCTGAGAGCAAATAAAATTGCCATGAAAAGTCTTTCAAAAAATCTGTCGTTCGGAGTCGACTTTAAACTGTAGGTCCTGCTACTCATGTAAAAAATTAACACACACAACACAAGTAATGCGAGAAGCTAGGTCGTAATCCTAACTGAAAGGTTGTAATGACAAATTATGTGTGCATATAGTAGTGAGGACCAGATTATGGTTCGACAAACTCAATATGACAAATTGTAATTTGTCAAAAAGTAGTGGGAAAACTTCAAGCAAACAATTGGATTTGAAGACAGTAGGAATGTTCTCGATACTCTAAAAAAAATTCTAACTCAATATAAGATCCATTAAGTTGCATTATGACCTAAGGAATCGAATGGTCTGTCTCCTAGCCAGTACCAGAAAGATTTACGATTTTGGGAAATACTTCGCAAGGAGACTGCGTAGCAAAAGTGAATGAAGAAATGTCTGTGGTATGCGATTGCGTTAATGACAGAAAGTGGGATAGAAGCAGAATTGTTTAGTCCCTGAGTAAAATATTCGAAACCAAAGTAGAAACTCGCGAGTTTTTTTCATACGAAAGTTTACGGTATTCAAATACGAGCATGTGTTCACATTAACTTGAACAGAAAGCATGAAGGATGGGACGTAGCAATACTATATTATAGTTGACGCGTTATTTGAAAAGAAAAATCAGATAGACAGAGCAGACCCTCTTGTCTTGTGGGAATTCGTCGCAATGTGCAGGTAGATCAGATTGCGTGGAGAATAGCTTTTAATGGTGTTTTCTTTTCTACAAAGAAAATGCCACCCTCTTACACGGTACATTAAAAAAATTTTTGACCAACCTTGTTGTAATGTCATTTTTTACTTGAGAAGAACATAACACAAATATTAAAAAAGGGTATGCCCTGTGTTTACCACTTATTAAGAAAATGAATGAGGAAATGCCAATTTGTTCAAAGGTGTTGCCAGATCGCTAATTTTTCAACTTCATTTTTTGCACGCTTTTTTTATTACAAAAAAAAAATTTTAACACTGTTCTAACATTGAATGCAATTTTTTATACTGCTGACCATGTAGCTTTAATAATGTAATATTTCCTTAAGATTACTCCACAAAACAATGAAAAAATTAACTTCAAATTGGATAACAATACCAGGCGACTTTTTTTAAATTTCATCTGGTAGCCCTATAAATAAACAAAAGTCATCTGCTTTACAGGGCATTAGCAGCACTCTCGATTTATACAGGGCATAAAATGCAATGCCCTCCACCATTGGCAAGTGCGAATTATTTAGAATAAAACATACCACCCTTTTAGAGGGCGAAACATTTTTAAGAAACAAACGCAAAATTGCATTTTGCGTTAATAAAATGCACATTTTTTGGTAGAAAAGAAAACACCATAAGTCTCTGGTGAAGCTAAAACCTTTCTTTGGTATAAGAAGTGCTGTTTGGAAGCGTAAACTTTAAATGGTCAGTACAACCCGACATTAGTCAGATTTACAAACTGGCTTCTCACACCCCCCTTGTTGTGTGTATTAATTTTAAACATAAGTGGCGAGACCCACAGTTTAATGCCTACTCCGAACGACAGATTTTTGCGAAACTTTTCGTGGTAATTTTATTTACTCCCCGAATTTTTAACAGAAGTTTGCTGAGGGTATTATTCAGTTATATAACGTTCCCAGAAACCTATCATTCTGTCGTAAATTGCATCGATAATAATAATCGTAATAGATTTGAAACAATCATAATCACAGTCATAATAAAGTAAGGAGGGGAGGTAACAAATAAATCCTTTAAAAACACCAGAATAAAGAAAAACAAGTAAAAATATCAACGAGAAAAAGTGCAACCAATAAATAACAATAAAATTTATTTGCAACGAGTAATGCAAAGAAAAAAAGAAGAGGAACGATGTGATGGAGAGGCGAGACTGGAAAAACTTAAGCTTAATAAACATTCATTCCATGAATAACCAGCACGTGTTTTCAGCATATTTACCTTTTGAATAAACTCAACTTCCGGCAACAAAAAAAAAAAATCTCAAAAATATTCAACCAACAAGCCAGAAAAAAAAGAAAAGCGAAAAAATCCATGAAAAACAACCTGAAATACATGTTGGTGGTGCTGGTGGCATCGAAGTCTTTTTCTCCTTTTTTTTAAATTTTATTTTTATTCAAGAAACAGATGAAAACGGAAGGAAAATATTATATTCTCATACAATACATACATATTTTATCTCTCTCTCTCTCTCTCACTCTCTGTTGTTTTTTCTTCTCTCACATACATTTATTTTCCACACGAGCAGTTTGGAAATGTGATTGTATTTGTTGCAGTAACTCTGTGTGTGTTTGTTGTCCTGTGTGCATGTGTTTCTTTGTGTCCTTGTGTGTGTACATCGTTGCGAGTATTATATTCTACAGACATTTACCATATTTCTCACGTTCGAAACTGTGCATTTATTGAATCCATAGACAATACCCGATCAAAATCCTACAAGTCTATTAAAAGTTTTTGGGTAAAAGTGAGGGAGGGAATTTCCTCTCTCTTCCTACGTTTTTTTTTGTTTTTGTTTTTTTGCAATAAACTTTCAGTGTTTGAGACAAAAGAACAATTTAAAGACTTTAATTCGCTTAAGGGCATCACATTTAGGTGATACTGTGACCCAAATTTCCATTTGAATAGTAACAACGACGTTAGGCATCACTAAACACTTTAAAATTCTTTTTTCTCTTTTTCGTATATTATTTGTGGTAAGGAGAGAATAGAAACACTCTGTCTATGCTATAAGGTGAAGTTGAGCACATTAGAAAGCCAAGAAATGAGAATAAAAATTGCAACTTCAGTTAAAAATGTTCGAACTAATTCACGCATACACACATAATTGGTCAATACAAACCTTCAGTCAGGATTACGACCTAGCTTCTCACACCACTTATGTTGTGTGCCTTAACTTTATACATGAGTGGCGGGACCTACAGTCTAAATTCGACACAGAAGGACAGATTTTTGAGAACAATTCTTTGTCAAATTTATTTACTCCCAGAGTTTTTGCCAGAAAGCTGTTGAGAGGAAGTCGCCGAGAGAAATATTTTTAAAATCGATCAAGAAATGTGGAATAAAGGTTTTTGATGGTATTTTAAGGCTAGAAGAGCTGTAATAAACTTATATTTCCTACATGAATTCAGATAATGATCGCACTGAGATACTTGTTTAGGGCTTGCTGGACACGGGATCATTAAAAGTCACAGACATCTTGAGGTCGGCATGGGGCTGGCATTTCTTTGAAAAGGGTCAAACCAATTTTGTTCGGTTGCGAAGGATAGACGGAAAAATTAAGCCACTTGCAAAGGGACAATAAAAGTGTGAAGCACTATGAATATACTGAAAACAATATTTACCTAAGAGGTAGTGTGATGGCTTATTAGACATGAGGCCTCAGTTCAAACGCCAGGTCAGACATCTCCAACAAAATATTTCTTCGATGACTTGCTCTCAGAAGATTTCTGACAAATTTTCTGAGTGTAAAATAAAATTGCCATGAAAAGTTTCTCCAAAAATATATTGTTCGGAGTCGACTTTAAACCTCTGCTATCGCCATTCATGTATAAAATTAAAACACACAGCCTAAGTGGTGTGAGAAGCAAGGTCGTAATCCTGACTAAAGGGTTGTAATGACCAACTAAGTGTGATATGTACGTATCTTAAGAACTTCTCAGTAATTATTGACCCCTAGGCAAGCGTCCAGAAGCTGGGAATACCTCACTACTACCCCTACAGAAAGTGTAATGATGAGAAAGAATACCATACCACTGCCATCGTTTAGTACTTGGAAATCTTGGTGGAAAAATTTTTAGGCACACACCACAAGAGGAGTTTACAGGACATAACTACCCTCTTCTGCTAACCTATTACGTTATTTGAAATATAAATGAAACGAAACAAAAGTACAAAAGCTAGGTCCTCTGTGTTTATCCCCTATTTACATACATATTGCAACAGAAAAAAAAACCCAGAGAGAGAATAAATAAATAATCATGCAAACAATGTTTTATTATGACACTCTTTCATGACGATTTCCAAATTCACAATAGATTTCCTGCATCGGAATTAAATGTTACTGACAGCATTTTTTATTAAATTTTTCTACCCGTTTCCTTTATACTTTGAACATTTTTGTTTGTCTTTCTTTGTGTCGGCATCATTTAAAAATCCTTTGAATAAAAACATTTGATTTGGAAAAAACAAAAAAAAAAAAATGTCTAAAAAACCAAAGGACAACGACTATATCGAAAAACGTTTAAAATTGTATTCACTTCACAACAATTTAAAGCAAAAAGCTAAAGAAGTTTTGAATGAAAACAGAAAATCATAAAAAAATCTCTGCTCATCGTTACTGTATCGATTTTTTATGCCGGATTAAATCAGGACAACATTGACACACTTAAACTAGTGGTAGCAGCGACAACAGATTATGTGGCTGGCAGCAGTTGGGGGCCATTGGAGTGTGAAATCTTTTCGAAGAAATGAAAATAAAAAAAAATTTAAATTCTGTAGACTTTTATTGAAAAAAGCAAAATTTTTTGTACAATATTTTGCAATAAAAATGCAGAAATCATAAATTCATTCTGTAATAATCTGTATGAATCTGAAGTAACATTTTAAAAATCTTTTTTTAGTGACAGACAATGAGTTTAGTTTTCTTGACTGTATTTTTTTTTTTTTTATGAAACCAGCACTCAGGGGATGGCCCCTACTCATGCAGTGCATTGTGCAGGTTTTTTAGGAAAGGTGGAAAGGGGGAAGATGCGAACGGCAAGGAAACGAGTTGCTGCTAGGTGACTATAAAATGACCAGTGCTATACTTTCACCATTAGACAGTCTACAGGCAATCGTCCCCAAGAAGACCGCTGTTTTCACACCACTTATGTTGTGTGTGTTAATTTTATACATTTTAAAGTCGACTCCGAACGACAGATTTTTTGAGAAACTGAGAAGAAATCGCCGAAAAAATACTTTTTGTATTTTTTTTTATTTTTTGATGTCTGGCCTGGGACTCGAACCCTGGCTTTTACGTCTAATAAGCCAGCACACTACCTACTAGACCACGGCGACCCTTAAAATAAAATATTTTTTTTTTTTTGATACTCATAACTGTTTTATTTTTGAGAAACTTTTCCTGCCAATTTTATTAATTCCCAGTGATTTTGCCCGAAATCTGTTGAGAGAAAGCCGCAGAAGATATATTTTTTCGTATTTCGTTTTGTTGCAGATATCCGATCCGGGGCTTGAACCGTCTAATAAGCCAACAGAATACCTACTAGACTACGGCTATTACGGCGAGTTCTTCTCTTGTCCTTTTGATGAAAAACATCATTTCAAGCGTTAACTCTCACTTCATTTATGAGAGTAACTTAACCTTATCCTAAAGTAGTGTGTATTGCAACAGCAACTTGCAGCAGCAGACATCTCTAAAATCTGCACAAAGATCGAAACTTTTAGATTTCAGATTTTGCTATGAAAAGTTAGAAAAGTTAGAAAAACCAAGCTCAAGAGTTATTGTCGGTTGGCATCGACTATTTGTTACCCAATGCTGTTGAAGGAGATTTGACTCAATAATAGAAAAATTTAAACTCTCTTAATAAGACCATAAGTACAGGAAAATCATACAATCATAATACAAAATATTTTTAAAACAGGTTTTTTGGGTGACCAGCCAACAAAAGAACCAGTCCTCAATGGATTTGCAACATATATTGACTACTTTTAATTTGATATGAAGAACTATCTGCTACGACCAGCAACTTGCAGTACTTTTGATTTAAACTTGAGAAAACCTTAACGATATTTGGTAGTAGCTAAGATCCAATATTTAAAATTATTTGTACATCCAATCTCACTGGGTTTACTGTGAAACACACAGTAACAAATGTGAATCGGTCTTGAAATATGAATATGCCACTGCCTTACTATAGCTGAGAACTATATTTCTGAAGGGTAAGGGTCTAGTCGCCGTAGTCTAGTAGGTTGTGTGTTGGCTTATTAGACAAAAGGCCACGGTTCACCAGACTAACTTCAATTTTTTGTTAATAAAGTAGCTATCGCATGGATATCTTGATTCCATAAATAAATCTGTTTGAAGTTGCTCTGACAAAAGTTGTCAAGTTTATGTCTTGAGTTGTACCTTCTATAATAAAATGAAATTAAATAATTTACTACGACGTTTTTTCTTATTTGCATAAATAAATTAAATGAAACCATTTTAAAGAGCCTACGAATTTCACATAGTTATGGCAGCAGTAATAACAGCAAAATACTTCCGTCTAAGCCAACTGGAATTATGGCTAAACCAACCCCTTTCATTGAAGAGAGTTTAGTTCAGGCATAATATTTTCACATTCCTCATGTTTAAATATGCCCGCCAAACATGATATTTTGTTGTATGAAATAGTGTGGTGGCCATTACACTAAACTGAGGAAAAATTAGAAACGAAAAAACCAATTTTTTTTAATCGACTTTTAGTTAAAGTAATGGAATACTGCAGTAAATTTTATTTTTTTTAATTTTTATATTTTTCATTTAGGCAACAGCAACGCCTTATCATTGTGCATGAATGAAGTTTTACAGTCATGGGCAAAAGGGCAATGAAACATTGAAAATCATGAAACTAATCTTTTTGATAAAATAAAAACAGCAATAAAATATTTTTAACTGCTAAATCGTATTAATTTCTTCTGATCAGAACTTGGACATGCGGAGGAATCCTCCCGAAAGATTGCAGCACCTTTTTTATATTTAAAACATATCTTATTAAACCAAATTTGAATCGTTTTGATCGGTAGCATTTATCAGAGGTAAAGTCATTATTAATTTGTTGCAGAACTTCTGCGCTTCCTGAGCGAAAAACTGACTCAGTAGTGTATTGCAGGTTTCTATGGAATACAAATTTAAATTTAAACGGTCGCCGTAGTCTACTAGGTAGTGTGTTGGCTTATTAGACTGAAGGCCCGAGTTTGAATCCCAGGTCAGACATCAAAACGAAAATATGAAAATATTTCTTCGGCGACTTCCTCTCAGCAGATTTCTGGCAAAAACTCTGAGAGTAAATAAAATTGCCATGAAAAGCTTCTCAAAAAACTGTAGTTCGGAGTCGACTTTAAACTGTAGGTCCCACCACTCATGTATAAAATTAAGGCACACAACATAAGTGGTGTGAGAAGCTAGGTCATAATCCTGACTGAAGGGTTGTAATGACCAATTATGTATGTATAAATTTACACCATTAACAGGGTTCTTCCAAGACCGAAACCAATGTCAGTGTGAAGACGCAAGGTCAGGCTATATGAGGCGCGCTTTAAAATTTCCCAGGCAAGCCCTCACAGTTTCAGTCAAGTCATTAAAGAGGCGTTAAAACGTTTTCTGTTGTCGAATTCAATTTGAATCGCTTGCCTCAAAGTAATTATTTGTTGACAGTGGAGACCGGAACCATTTATTTGAGAGGTTTACAGAAGATCATAATGAATAGTATCCTTAAGCTACCACCAGAGACGCGACAGTAACCTTCTTGGTTACAAAATATTACCTTGTTGAATGCAAGATATTTTCTTGAGTTATTGTTATCCATTTTTTATCCGCTGTAATTATTTGCTTCAGAAATAGTTTAATTTCTTTCTATTTTAGTAAAGAATTTTTATGGTATCTCAAGCTATACCCCAGTGATTGACAACTGTTTGGTGATGAATGCCTAGTTCCTTAGTAACGCTTAAGCAGCTTATGTACTGGTCTACATACATCAGCGTTGCCATTTGTCATATTTTTCCTTTTTTTTCAAATTTTTGGAGATGCGAAAATTAAATAAAATTCATTAAATTTGTTTTCTAACAAAACAAGTTTTTTCGACAAAATTAAATTTAAAATTTTTTTCAATAAATTCAGCATTAAAACAGGAAATATTTACATTTTTAAATAAAATATTGTGTATTTTATTAGTCCCGGACAAAAAACGCAAAAAAAACACCAACAGAGGGCACCGGGCTCCGAAATTTAATTTAAAAATGTTGGTACTTTTGTAGAAAACAGGTTTTTTTTTGTAAAAAAAAGTTTTTTTTCCCTAGAAATAAAGTTTTAGAAAATATCTGACAACGCTGACATACTTACATAATTGGTCATTACAATACTTCAGTCAGGATTACGACCTAGCATTTCACACCACCGTTGTCTGGTGTGTTAAATCGATTTCGAACGACAGATTTTTGAGAAAATCTTCCGCACAAATTTTATTTACTCTCAGAGTTTTTGCCAGAAATCTGCTGAGAGCAAGTCACGGATGAAATTTTTTTTCAAATTTCGTTTTGTTGTAGATGTCTGACCTGGGGTTTGAAACGTGACCTCGCGTCCAATAAGCCAACACACTACCTACTAGACCCCGGCGGCTTCATATATGGTAGTATGTACCTAGTATTTTCTCCATTGACTGTTTTATTTATCGGTCTGTTGCAAAAGAAAGCATTATTAAAATCAAATTAAATTGGTTTGTTGCTAGTAAAAGAACGTTACCTAAAGCAATATCAAGTAAGATTGGTTATGGTGAAATCGCTATCCATATTTAAGATGATTATGGAAAATTCACTGCTAAAAGAATGCATGCACTTTCGGAATTATTGTCAAACTCATGTCACACAGATAGAGTCCTTTGGAATATCACTGTAACCTCCGGAATCTTCCGAAACCTTGGATTATACATTAACTTTATATTTATATTTATGCAATCATTGACACCTTTGTCTACAAATCTTGATTACTTTATTTTATGATTTGGCTTTAAACTGCTTGGGTTTAGCAGATTGTTAAGTCAATATTCGAATTCCTTGATTGGTCCAATTTCCATTGTATTTTAGTATGTCGTCGCTGTCTCGACCTTCTTTCTGGGCGCTTCAGTGTATCACTTGTCTGCTCCCTGGCATAGTGAATAACACTTTGTCGTCACGGAATGCATTGCCGATAGCTGTGTTTGACTATGAGCAATTTAGTTTGGTGTCAAGAAAAACTAGACAACAAAGACATCTAATTCTAATCATTGAATTTTATGGAATAATATTGCATTTTTTTAAAATTCCAAAACAATTTCAGTTTTTGATTTTATTATTTTTTTAAATTTCAAATAACTTTCTCAATTTAAAGTCTTTATTTCCCTAGCACGAGTAAATAATCTGCTTACATGGCATTAATAAAGTTTTTCTAACCCAAATGCAAAGACCATTTTTGAGTATTTTTTAAGCGTGGTACACTTAAATCCAGCACTTGCTTTCATTTAAAAAAAAAAAATTTCAAACAAGCTAAAGTAATTACCAAAAAAATTTTGAATTTTACAGTGCATTAAAAACGTATCAACACTGTGTTCCAATAATGATTTACATTCATTGAATTTCGGATGCTGAAAAACAAGCATATTTATAAAGATTTATTCATTTCTATCTAAAGGGTGATCTTTTAGCTATTATCTTTTTGGCAACACTAGTTTAAACAGCTCACGCACGTTTCGTGTTTTGTTTCACTGTCAAACATCTTCAGTTTGTTCTATAATTTAAAAATGAATCGTCTTACAAACGAACAACGCTTGTAAATCATTGAATTTGGCATCATTGGACCGTACTTCTTCAAAGATACTGCTAATCGTAACGTAACAGTGAATGGTGAGCGCTACCGTGAGATGATATCCAACTTTTTTAGACTATTTTTGTGGGGCTATGTTAAAGCTAATGTCTATACAGACAAGCCCGCTTCAATTGACGCATTGGATGACAACATTTATTCGTGAGATACCGGCCGAAATGTTGGAAAGAGTATGCCAAAATTGGACTAAGCGGATGGACCATCTGAGGAGCAGTCGCGGTCAACATTTGCATGAAATAATCTTCAAACATTCAATTGGACCGTACTATCGATTCAAATATATATTTCATGAATTTTTCTGAATTTTATGTGTTTTTTTTGAAAAATTTTCCTATAGCTCTTAAAAAATCACCCCTTACTAATGATTTGACAGCAAAATAATTGAGTTTAACCAGGAAAACCTACTTTGGAAATCAATTTATTTCAAATGAGTTTTCGATAACTTGCAAACAAAGCTTTTTACCAATTTTTTAAGCACCATTTCTTGTTTGCATTAATTCTCCAAATTTATTAATTTCAAAATCTTTCGTCCTTGCAAAATACCTGCACTCAGAACATGGTGGAATTGTATAAAAAAAAAAAAAATTACTCGGGTTCATTATGAAAATTTTTACAAAATCCATGCTAAATATACATACATATACTGAAAATTTGTAACGCAATAAAAGAACAAAAACAAGAAAAATAATACAACATTTTGCTGTACTACAACGCAAGCAAATTGTGGTATAAGAAATTAAAAAGAGTAAAATGAAAAAACGAAGTTAAAAACTAAAGTAACCGGAAAATTTATTTTATTCATACATGAAGTTGGCTTGTGCTGCCTCTCTTCTTTTTTGTGTTCGCTAAAATTATGCAGAACAACAATAATCTTAGAATTTAAGACTTAACACAGTGGTAGAGGTACCCTACCATTCATCCATTTTAAGCAGAGTTGTATGTAAGCTGCTGCTATTGGAAACAATTTGGTTCGACTGTTTTGAGAAATACTGCCGTCCTCTCATTGTTATAATAGTATTGTTATCAAAACTGAAAAATCAAGATACTGGTGTTTTGCTTTTACATCGCTTAACATTAAAATTATAAACAAAAGCTACAAAATCAAAACAATGCAGCAAACAAAACTGTTTACAAATTATCGTACTGCTTAATATAACAACAAACACCAGCATAAAAAAATGGTAAACAAGTAAATAAAAATATACCAAGAACAACAGCAATAATAAATGTAAACAACGATGTTTACATTTCTAGAGATCTCGAGAAGGTGAAGTCATGAACATTCGCCTTCAAGAACATTCATCAGATTGTTTACTCTGCCATATAAAAGGCAAGGCAAAGCAGGCGCCTGAATGAGTGAAGTTCAGTCAGTATTGTGTGAAGACACGGTGTGTTTGAAGAGAGTAATCGTGGTTTGAAGATCACCCTTACAAAGCTCTGTCGAATAATTGTCTAGAAATTGTTATTGTTTATCCAAAGGGTATAAACAGAGTAATAACAAAAAAAGCAATTGTATTTGTTAACATCAAGTTGTTTATAGTGGCACACAGAATTGTGCGAATAATAAAGAATCTTAATTAAAACTAAACACAAATTTATTTCTATTTTATTTGCAATCTACGAGCTCGTTTTTTAAACGTTTTTAAAAGGTAAAAACGTAACAGTATTAACAAGTATAACCCACTTTGCCTTAATAATTGTTTTTGAAAAAATTCTTATTTAATTCTTATTTAATCTTCATTAAAAATATTAACATTTTTCTGTAGGGTACCATCATACAGTCTCTCTTTCTCTCTCTTTTGTTTCACTATGACTTTCTAACGTTTTGCTATAATGTTTGTATTTAAGTTTTGTTGTAATTCCTAACATTTTTCATTTACTGTTAAATTTACACATTCCGAAAACTCCTGGCCATTGTATTCTCCCCGCTTCTACCACTTCATTATGGCCTACTAATGCTCCAGTAACGGCATATTTGGTTAGTCTAGGTAAATACCATTCTATTCCATTTTACTATACGTAAGGATGTATAAGTTTACATGGCTAGTGAAGTATATACATACATATTTAAATAATATTTCATTAGGGTTGTACATACATATTTCTAACATAAATATTTTGGAATTAAATTAATATTTCGTTACATGGTATTGAAATATTTTAATATTTTTTCAGAAAGTCAGTGACTTAAATCGTTGTTTATTTTAAGGACCATTATTCGAGCAGGGATTCTTAGTCTACAAGGACATTTTTATTCACGTTAAAACTTTTCATTATTTTAATGACTGAAGTAAACAATTAGAGCAGGGGAAGCAGGTTTTCGACCACAGCAATTGTGGAGTTGTAGCAGTTTTAGAATCTTAAGTAATTGCAGAATTGTCTGTGGGATGGTGTATGTCTATACTACACAATAAACAGGGCAGTGGAATATCTCTGTTGATCTACTCGACCCTTGATCGAATAGGATTAACATAAACTGTAGAGGCCAAGATTAAAAATGAACGCAGTTATTGAAAATAAATGCCGATGTGGGTGCTTTGATAATCTAGTGGGTAGTGTGCCAGACAACAAAAACGTAAAGGCCGTAGATTCGATTCCCATCAGAAACTCTGATCTGTTACATTAAAACGACAACTTTTTTATTATAACGGAATTAGAAATCTCCTCTTCGCACTCCCAGACGTGAAGAATGGGTTGCTTAAGCGGTCATCGGTGACGGTGATATAATGATATTCGCCAATGGCTCAAAAATTGTATATGGAACTGAATCTCGGCTCTATTCCCATAAATTGGCGTTCAACGGGTCGTACAAATTATCTAACCAGACAATCGTATTTAAGGCGGAGGTTTTTGCTATTGAAAAAGCTGTACGCATGGTTGAAACAGGTGACCTACCACCTTCGAACGTGATTATATGTGTGGACATTCAAGCAGCAATCAAAGCACTGGGATCCCATCTCGTCAAATCAAAGGGCGTCAGGAGTTGCATGGACTCTACAACGTATATGTTGGTAAAACACCCGCCTCTACTGGATTTCGGGATACTGTGGAAACCAAAAAGCGGACAAATTGTTACGGAAGGGATCGGAGATGTCTGAGGAGGAGACGATATGCGCCCCTACAAGAATACTTTTCCAAATTGGAAAAAAACAGCATGGAATTCAACAAACCGTGGGTGTTTCAACATACTAGGTTGCCGAATTTCAAATATGTTGTGTCCAGCAGTGAACACCGGGAGCACCAAGGACCTACATGATTTCGAAAAGAGAACGGTTCGCATTCTAACAGGAATTCTAACGGGACATTGCGCTGTTGGCAGTTGCGCTGACAAGCTTAGCCTGTCTCACCAGGACAACTGCAGAAGCTGCCATGATGTGGCATCGGTTTTTTATGGTTTGAAGATCTGGTTATGGTAGAGAACGTGCCATTATCGGAACTGGTTGGTTTCATCTGTAGCTCGTGGTGGCTCAAATCCACCACTAACAGATTAAGACAAGGGGGCTTACCTAACACTGGGTAACACAATGGGCCATATGTGTCACCGAGTGCACTTGTATGTGAACGGCAAGTTACCCGCTAACCTAATGAAAGCTAACCCAGAAAGCTTCGCAATGGCTAAAGCAAATCGAATTTGTTGTACATATAGCTGGGAACGTTATTTTAAAGCTGTACAAGCCTTCATTAATAGACGCTTATGGAGTAGTCTGTGGCCCAACATAGTTTTCAACATAATGTTTAGGCTACAACCAAATAATTAATCATTAAATCAGAAGACTCAGTGGTATTGAAATTATGCTAACTAAGCAACGCGAAGACATAGTCACAAAGCAGCCATCAAAAGGGAAGATGATAGATCAGCAAAGAAGTTGGACAGCAATTGATTTATCAAACTGGAGATTATATATTTATGCTCTTTGCCACTTATAATACAACAGGGTATACCTCATATCCTGAAATAGAATTTCACATTCAATTACAATCCACAATACCACCTTAACCCGCTAAACATACCCACACATTTGCGTATAAAATGTTGTCCATGTATTTGAATTTGAATTTTATACACCATAAAATATGCATGTAATTGCCAACGTTTTTTACAACCAAACCGATTATTTTTTTTACTTACGTGTTGTAGTTATCGTTCCTACTGCCACTGTTATGTGTATGTAATCACACTGTGCCACGGTTGATTGTTGCTTGTGTTGCAAGCATACAAAATCAACTTAATGCTAAGCAAACTGTCGTAATTAATTTTTATGTTGCAACATACAAGTCGAAATCTTAAATTTTCTAAACTTCTGATGAAGTTCATTTAAAAAAGGAAGAAGGAAAGAAATAAAGAAAGAAAACACAACAAAAAATTTACACAAGTCTGCACAATAAAAATGTTGGAGACGTTGGGGTTTATGGCTAAAAAGAAGAATTAAATGAAACTGTTTGGCTTTTATGAGCAATTGAATTGTGAACAAATTTCGTTTTTTTTTTTTCAGCAAATACGCTAACTTTGAAGGAACATGTGTAATATGCTGGTAATTGAGTTAAGAAAGCAAATAAATCACTTAACAAATCACATTAAAGACGGACAGGAGTTAAACAAAAAATTGTAAAATATTTGGAAATTTTACGTTTTTATTAAATAGAAATTTATATCGAGTCTTACAACAGGGACATTCACTTCCTGCATCTGTTAAATTAGTTGTCATTTATACAGTCTGTCACCATGAACGGATATAACATTCAACAATACGTAGCGCGTACACGTGATAGGAATTGAAAAGATTATTCAGAAAATTTTATACTCGTAGTTTAAGCTTCAGCTCGGCATCTCAAATAAAACGAAATATTTCTTCGACGATTTCTTCTTAGCAGTCTTCTGTCAAAAACTCTAAGTGCCCTTATTACAACTTGCCGTTAACTAAAGGGAGGTTTTTAACTGGCAAATGAATTGTTTTTCATTATTATAAGTGGACAATAAGGTAGTAGTGAGCGTTAAGCTAAAGAGGATGATCCTCCCTTTAGCTTAACGCTCACATTTAGCTTTAAAAAGTTAAGTTTATGTTTGAACTTGCCATATTATATACTATTATCAATATGGCAACTTCAAATATAAGCAAAATGAGCAAATACAACAAAAACAAGTTGCCACTCGTTTAAAAAAAAACTTGTTTAATTGAGCAGTGTTACCGACACTAAAGTTACCTTTAACTAAACTCAACTTTAACGGACGGCGAGTTGTAATAATGACACTAAGAGTCAAATAAAATTGCCATTAAAAGTTTCCCAAAAAATCTGTTGTTCGTAGTCGACATTAAACTGTAAGTCACATCCCCATACTGGGAGGCTTGAGATTACAGTAGGGCCTTAGTAGACAGCCGGACTTTTAGTAGGTTGGGCGATTTCGCCCGTGGAAGTATTTGTTAGGAGAAATAGGAGGTATAGCGGAGGCAACCCCGAAATGTGATCACCCTTCGTGGTGTTCTCCTTGTCGTGCGACCCATTGCTCCTTTTCCCGCTTTTGTCTGTCCCCGTGCGCAGATAGGCATGCGATCGTTGACAGTTTTGAATCGATTGCTGCTGGTTCTTCTGCTCCGCTTCGTCGCTCCTGTTGCTGCTGCTGTTGTCCATATGCCGGTCCAATTTGCCCCTCTCCTTTGCTGTCATCATCCCCGTCAACGCCGTCATTGCCGCCTTTGCCGTCACCGCCGCTGCCAAGCCTGCTGCATTGTTGTGTGTCTTGCTGTCTCGTTCGTTTTGTCCACTCCTGGTGTCACACCATGTGGCCAAAGCCTCGTCCGTGAGGACGCTGTTCAATGTCAGTACTGTAAGTGTCGTTCTTTATGTTGATGTATGTTTATTGTTGTTGCTGTGGGCCACCAGTCCCGAACTGTTTGCGGTTCAACTGGTAGTAATCGATCTGATTACGAGGTCTGACCGGAGACTTAATTCTGATACCACGGGAGTCAGGAGCCCCTGGAACCTAGGTTCCAGCCTGGCTGTTGGTGTGGCCGCTTTTGGGAGCATCTTGGTGGCTGTGGTTTGGACCCAAATCGCGGGAAGAGTCTAGTTAAATGGGCTCGGTGTGGAATTGCATTTTCAACCGGGTGCCGTGACCCAAAGATCGGAAGGAGTTTTAGATAGGCTCCGCTGCTAACCAAGGGGGAAGTCATGTCCAAATACATGGCTTCGAATTGGTACTCAGGTGTAGCAGTCTGTTACATCTGGGGGCGTTGGTAGACGCATTGTATTTCACCCTGTGTTAAGAGCACCATGGGATTAGGCCCACGCGGACAGGTACCCATGTAAAACCCATCGGCGTTGTAAGTCACATCATTCGTGAATAAAATTAATGCACACAACATAAGTGGTGTAAGAAGCTAGGTCGTAATCCTGCCTAAAGAGTTGTAATGATCAATTAACTAAGCAAGTAAGGAAGTTTTATAGGCTGTGCATCATTGCAATGTATGCACTGTGGAATATATCGCTGTCCTTACAGATTGTGTGGCAAATAATCTGAATTTTTCGATGACCCGCTATTCTTTACAAGTAGAATTTGGTTTTATACCTTCAACCGTATAAATTCCAACTGATCATTCACAAGAACGTAGACATCCTAATTGAATACTAGAGGAACTGAGAAACTAGATTGTAATCCTGACTAAAGGGTTGTAATGACCAATTATATTATGCAATGCTAGTACAACGCTGATGAAGTCGGCAATTAAGGACTATGACCTGAACAGCAATAAGACATTTACATGAGCCATACAAGACGATCGGTTGGGTTTTAATGTGTGAGACGTTTCTAGTAAAAGGAATTTTATGTTTCAGTGACATCAATTGGCTATCAAGTTCATGCGATTTAATGACGGTGGAGATTTTATGTTGGGAAAAGTTAAAGACCGGATAATTCCCTAACATGGGAACGTTTGAAAAGCAATATTCAGCGAGTTATCATACAGGTATCGCCAAAATGTGCAGAAAAGTAGTCGACAACTAACTAACAAGTGTCGACTGCAGTAACTAATCCAGATCCGGTAGTTTTAAAATGAAAGTTGATGCATCTCAGCAGATTTCTGACAAAAACTCTTGAGAATAAATATAATTGCCATGAAAGTTTGTCAAAAATCTGTTGTTCGGAGACGACTGTAGGTCCTGCCACTCATGTATTAAATTAAGACACACAACATAAGTGATGTAAGAAGCTAGGTTGTAATCCAGACTGAACGATTTTAATCACCAATTATGTATGTATGTAAGTTATGTCGTACGCAAAGAAATCATAGCTTGATCTGCATTTTTTTATCTTTACTTGTGGAACCAGTAAATAAAAATCTTTGCATTCTAAATATAATTTTTTTTATACAAAATTTTCTTAAACCTTAAATAACAACCAACGTATAAATGATTCCAAAAAAGTAAAATTTTATCGTTATTTTAATTACATTTTTAAGACATAATTTTTTACAATATTTCTTATTTATAATAAACTTAACAAACAACCCTCGCATTTATGATCGTATTCCTTTAACGATATACTTTCTTCTATACATTCTCAGTTGTTTATGTTATTATTGGTGTTGTTGTTGGTGTGCTTCTTTACATGTTTACGACAACACAAATGCTTCGTTGCGTATATTTTGCACGTTTCGAACATAAAAACGTAACGGGTTTTTGGGTAACATTTTACAGTTCATATACGATGTCGTATAATGTTTGTATGAGAGGTGTTGTATTTATAACACATGAATAGGATGCAGAGAGAGAGAGATGTGTGTGTGTATTTGTTATAGGTTGATGATATTATTAAGCATGTTGTTGTTACTGTTACTGTTGCTATCTTATTTACTTACCTCTTTCAATTTTCTTCTTTATAGTTGTGTTGTGGCTGTTACTTTAGGTTTAATTTTTTTTTTGTTGTTGTTTTCGGTGTTTCTCTTCTATAAAGTAGTGACCAGTTAGTATGGCTTACAGACAATGGCATCGGTAGTGGCAACAACAGCAGAGGGTATTAAAATTGTTTCGTTTTTTGCTCTTGTTTTTATGGTATTTTACCAGCATTTCTTATTCTTGGAATTCTGTTTTTTTATGGTCGCTTTTATGCCATGTACACATCAATTTTCTAGTTTATATTGACGAAGGATGCACTGCACACACTAAATATAGCCAGGAGCCAATACAACAACTGCTACTACTACTAGTGTGCCACTATGCATGCATGTATGTTGTTGGAGTGTATGTGCGTTTGTTTGTGTAATATGTTGTAAAAGTTTTCTTTATTTTATCTAAACTAATTACAATTAAGATTTGTTGCACATGATAGCAGTAATGACAGTTTTATGCATCGACTGTAGCCATAGCAACCATCCAACATCATAATCTTTATACTGTTGTTGGAAAATTGTGTGAGAAGTGTTTCGCCATAAATTTGTAGGAGAATAAAAGATAGAGAGAGAGAAAAAAAAATTGAAAAGATTGTTAAGAAAACTAACGTAACCGTATAAAAATAAAAGTGAAATAATAGTTTTTCTATTACGATATAAAAATTTTTTATTTACCAAGACTAACAAATAAAAAAAGAAGAAAAGCAAAATAAAGATTAAAAAAGAAAAGAAAAACTTTCAAAGGCAAACAACTAGTTCTCGGTGTTTTGAGGAAGAATTTTTAGAAATTTCAAATTAAAAATTTTAAATAAAGAAATTCAAATCATAATTAAACATAAATCGTGTATTTTTATAAAAAAAAATTTAAATGCAATACCTTTTGACCCACATATGAACTTATGGTATATGAATGTAGTTGTGAATTGAAAAGGTTTTTAAATGAAAAAAGTGGGGTAAAGGCATCATAAGTGATG
Organism: Sarcophaga caerulescens; assembly: GCA_927399465.1. NCBI lineage: Eukaryota > Metazoa > Arthropoda > Insecta > Diptera > Sarcophagidae > Sarcophaga > Sarcophaga caerulescens. The sequence continues at coordinate 38,651,541 of OV656872.1, read as the reverse complement.
GCATAAATTTTGTGTAACCTTTGACAACATATGTGTAATCGGTTTTTTGATTCCACTCGTTCTAAATTAGTTTACTTGTTTCAGTCTGAATAAATTTTGACATCACAGCAGCGTTGTCAGATTTTTTTTAAAAAAAACTTTATTTCTGGGAAAAATAAACTTTTTTTTACGAAAAAAAAACTTGTTTTCTACAAAAGTACCAACATTTTTAAAGGAAATTCCGGAGCCCGGTACCCTCTGTTTTTGCGTTTTTTGTCCGGGACTAATAAAATACACAATATTTTATTTAAAAATGTAAATATTTCCTGTTTTAATACTGAATTTATTGAAAAAAATTTTAAATTTAATTTTGTCGAAAAAACTTGTTTTGTTAGAAAACAAATTTAATGAAAACTTTTCCCATCTCCAAAAACTTGAAAAAAAGGGAAAACTTGGCAAATGGCAACGCTGCATGACAGATCAGAGGGATGACTAGGTTGAAAAAACATACAGTGAACTAAACCCTTTCAGTCCCACCGGCCACAAAGCTTTACGACTTTTCTTAGCCACCATCTGCAAAGCTTCAACTTGTTTTTCGCATTTTATTATCGTACTTGATCTACTTTTCTTCATCCATAATCTTGCTTTTATTCAGTTTCAGCAATTAATTACAATTACACTTTAATACTAAATAAATCAAAATTTTTTCAAATTGCTGACAAATGTTGTTTATTGATGATTGCAAATCGACTAACAACTTGCTCGCTGCTTATGCAATTAGTCTGTTACAATACTTTTATTGGCAAGATAGAGAGACAACAGTGTATTTACATAACAGGGAAAATGGAAACCGGTCCTACAGCGGCGCTGAAAGATCTATTGGATTTGAGTTTGGTGTATATGGAAGTGAAGACCAAACCTTTGGAGACTACTGTCAGTATAATGAGAGACAAGCTGACTGTTTATTCTTTAACTATCCACTGGATAGAACAAGCAAACACCAAGGCTTAGTAATAAATTTGAATGGAGAAACTTAGAGGCAACTTCTCGTTGTTACTAGTGAGAAGCTAGGCCGTAATCTTGACGGAAGGGTTGTAATGGCCAACTATGTACGTATGTATGAACTTCATTATATGGTATACAAATGGTTCAAGAACATACATATATTGCAGCAGAGTCAGTAATTTTCTGAAAGATATCGAGACGATGTTAAAGCTGGCAGATATCTTCCAAGCAGAAGCCAATGCCATTATAAAGATGTGGCTAAACAGACTGTACAACGAACTAGACATAGCAATACTATCTAATCGTTAGGACGCCATTCGATGATTCTTCGCATATGAGGTTAATTTAAGAAAAGTATTGAACTGGCCCTAGAAGTCGCCGTGGTCTAGTAGGTAGTGTGTTGGCCTATTAGATGTAAAGCCTGGGTTCGTATCCCAGGTCAGGCATCAAAACGAAATATGAAAAAAAATATTTCTTCGGCGATTTCCTCTCAGCAGATTTCTGGCAAAAAACTCTGAGAGTAAATAAACCTGCCATGAAAAAGTTTCCCAAAAAAATCTGTCGTTCGGAGTCGACGTTAAACTGTAGGTCCCGCCAGTCACATATAAAATTAACGTACACAACATAAGTGGTGTGAGAAGCTAGGCCGTAATCCTAACTGAAGGTTGTAATGGCCAATTATGTATGTATGTATGTGAATGTATTGAACTGGCTGCTAGGAAGGGGACATAAAGTTACCTTCTGCTGGATCACAGGTCATGTCGAAATTCCTGGCTATGAGTAGTGGATGAAATTGCGAGAAGGTGAGCTTCCACACCACAGATAATGTTTAAATGTTTCTCTGCAGTTGGAAGAGATGATTGGAAGGGCATACTTAACTTAACGAGCGAAACAGAAACTAATATCAAATCAAAAAACAATTCAATTGCAAAAATACGCACGAACAATAAACTTCAAGTCTTATGGTAATGAATTTCTGCTTCATCTGCTTTATTCTCCGCTTTTAGATTTCAAGAAGTCTAAAAAGAAGTGCTTAATGATGAGAAATTTATAATTTAATGAAGTCGTCGTAGTCTAGTAGGTAGTGTGTTGGCTTCTTAGACGTGAGGCTACGGTTCAAATCTCAGGTCAGGCATCAAAAATAAAATACGGTAAAATATTTCTTCGGCGTCTTCCGCTCAGCAGATTTCTGGCAAAAACTCCGAGAATAAAAAATTGCCACGGAAAAGTTTCTCAAAAATCTGTCGTTCGGAGTTGACTTTAAAGTGTAGGTCCCGTCACTCATGTATAAAATTAACACACACAACATGAGTGGAGTGAGTTATTTGCTTATTGATACCCATGTACTTTGTAAATATCTTTTTGATCTTTAAAACAGAATGATTAATTTATTCGTAATAAATATACTTGGTATTCTGTCTGATATTCTTATCGACAAACATGTTGAAATCTTGTATACAGTATACAGTTTATTGCCCTAAACCCAGTTATTATTTACCCCATCATGCCGTGTTTAAGCCTGATAGCACAACCACCATGTTGCGTGTCGTTTTTAATGCTTCTTGCCCTCTTCTAATGGCTTAGGCCTTAACAATGTCTTGCACACTGGCCCGATTTTGCAGCGCGATTTAACTATTTTGATTCTCCGGTCGAGACTGTTTAGATTTGTCTTCAATGCAGACATACAGAAGATGTATAGGCAAATACTGGTCGTACCAGATCACACCCATTTTCAAAGGATATTATTCCGTCGAAACTCCGAGGAAGATGTCCAAGATTTCGAATTAAACACAGTTACATTTGGTGTTAACTGTGCCCCCTATTTGGCCATATGAACCCTACATCAGTTAGCTGATGATTGTGAATCGGACCATCAGTTTGCTTCTGAGATTTTGCGAAACCAAATGTATGTGGATAGCTTTTTAGCTGGTTCACACTCTTTTGTGGAAGCTACTCGTAATCGTGATGAGATAATTCATGTTCTGAATTCTGCCGGCTTTTCTCTTCGCAAATGGACTTCAAATGATAGAGGTCTTATTTATGATTTACCCCCCGAACATCTATTGGATTCCCAATTTCTAAAATTGTCAGATGCCAGCACCCCTAAAACTCTGGGTTTACGTTGGAATGCGAGCATTGATGTATTTTTCTTCAAGCCAGCTCCAACGCCCGATTTCTCTGTAGTCACAAAACGCTCCGTCTTGTCTCAAATAGCGAAGCTATTTGACCCCGTTGGGAGGTGCCAACCAAGTCATAGTTGCTAAAATTCTTATGCAACAAATTTGGAAAGACGGAACGGATTGGGACGAATGTTTGAAACCCATGACGTTTAACAGATGGCTTGAGTTTGTCGATGATTATTCGTACATCGAAAGGATTAACATCCCCGTTGGGTTAATTTTAACCCTCAGTATGAAGTACAACTTTATGCATTTTGTGATGCTTCTGAGAAAGCATATGCTGCCACTCTGTACAGTAGAGTCCAAACCCCGTCTGGTGAATTTGTCACCCACTTACTCGTTGTTTGTAATATTAGAAATACTTTTGAATTTATACATTAACAGTTTAGTTTGCAGAGTATTTTAAATAGTTTTCAGAATGTGATTGCAGTACTTGTAATGGAAGGCAATTTTAAAGCTTTTAAAAGAAAATTCCTTCACAAACCTTTTTACTTGTGGCCCATGATTATTACTTATCCCTATATATGCCATACTACATATCCATAAGCATAGAAAATAAAGACTTAAATTAAATATTAAAAAAAAATTAAAATTAAACTCATTTCTTTGTTCTTTATTTGCAGGTAATACTTTATGACTTATTGTGGTAAATTTCCTATAAAAAAAGGTAAATTTTTAAGACCATAAAATACCAAAAAAAAATTACCATTTAAAGAAAATATAATTTTAATCACATTTTATCTCTCAATTTGTTGCATCTTTAAACACAAAATAACCAAAGGAATGTCAAAAATGTTGGTTGTAAATCTATTTTAAAAAAATTTTTATAAAAAATAAAAAAAAAAACAAAAATAATAAAACAATGGAAACAAAAACACATGACATATTTGAACCTAATAATAAAACCCATTAACTTGTGGCTTTTGCTGGCTATGAACAGGTGATGGCCAATTAAATATAAATGCATTAAATAATAGAAATTGAAAATAATAATTTATTTATTTATTTGCTTACAAGAGCTTTAAGAATGTTATTTTTTTTATAGCTCAGTAGGATATACACAATTACATTGGTCATTAGTATTCCCTAAATTATAGTGCAATTTTTTATAAAGTATGTATATAACTAATACACAAAAAGGCAATAATTATATTTCACACAAAATTTCTAAAATAAAATTAAAAAAAAAATAAAAGTAGTATAAATGCTTTTTTTTTTTAAATATTTGAAGACATATACAGCCCAATCACGAATATTCTCAAGGAATTTCTTTCTCACGGAAAACGTTTTTCTCGAGAAAGAAATCCTCTAATTACAAATTCCGCGGGAGTAAAAGTTTGAAAAAGTGGCAATATCGAATTTTTAAGTCAGCTGTTTCTTATTGATATTAAATTTTTTTAAAATTTGTGAAAATAAAGTAAAATTAAAGTTAAATAAAATTAATACAATTTGAAAAAATACATAAGAGTTTAATATAATACAAGAAAATAACAATGAATAGTGCCATCATGTGTATCCTTGTGGAGGAAATTGGTAGTTTAGAAAAGCAACAACAAAACAGCCAACGTATTTCCAGAAGGAAGGAGTTGCCGTTGTCTTTGTAAGTAAATAAATAAAAATGAAAGTGTTTGGTTTAAATTTTATCTTGCAACAGGTTTCAAAAGTACTACAGAGTAAATAAACCGCCCTTTCGGTATTTACTAGAAATTTTACCAACTCACAGTCAACCAACAAAAAAGCAATTTGGAGTTTCACCAATTGTAAAGCAAAGTGCGAGCTTACGTTTTTCGCAGAAGGTGGGTACCAGACTGGTGTAGGAAAAGACTTCAATGTGTCTTTAGGCCAGTCGACTTTGAGCAAAGTGCTTACAGATTGGCTTCCATTAATCTAACCAAATGTTGAATTTGAGTTTTATTAGTTGTTTTAGACCTACAGGAACATTTAAATATTTTTTATTTTGTTAAATTTATTTGTACAAAAATATACATACATTTTTAATCAAACTCCCTTGTATAAAACACAAGTGAATTTTTTTTTGGGAAAAATACAAACTAAAATACATTGAGAATACCTACTTTTTTCCCTTTTTAATATTTCTCCCTTCACACGGTTGATAAAAATGGGATTAAAAGAGAGAAAAAGGAAAAGTAAAAAATTCACGCGGAATTTTTATTCATAATAGGAGAGAAGGGAAAAGAGAGAAATTTCATGCGGAATTTTTATTCATGATTGGGCTAATAGAGTCAAAAAGTGACTTCTTAAAACTGCTCTTTCTCGAAAGGTTTTTAATAGTCATTGGTAAGGGGTACCACAAATTAATTGCGTTGACGAAAAACAATCTGCTAGTATTGATGTAAGTGTATCTAGGTATAATTAGAGTTGTATATCTAGTGGATCTACCAAATACAAGCTTCTCAAAGAGATAGGGTGGTATCTTGCGATAAAGACGATTATGTAAGAATATAATATTTCGCATCTGAAGGTAGTCGATTAAGTCACAGCCCAAGATCATTTTCCTCCAGGACGATACACTGCTAAACCTAGTTAAACCATACACATACCGCGTAGCATTATTAAAAGATACCTGCAACTTATGTAGTGACAGAGAGTCCAATTTACTGTAAACTTCTGCAAAATAATTAATCAGTGAAAGTATTAATTGAATTATAAGTTTTCTCTTAACTTCAACTGGTGTGAAGTTAGACGACATTCGTAAATTACGAAGCAAGAGGTATACGTTACACACAACATGATTAATATGGTCAGTGCATGACAAGGTGGAATTAATCCAAAATCCTAAGTATTTAATCTTACTAACGTACACAAGAGATGTGTTCCCCAAGTAAATGGTCGGAAAATAACTCAAATCATATTCCCATCTACTGATTGGCAAAATGTAAGATTTTCCAGGATTGAACAGAAGGGTATTATCCTCAGCCCATTTTAAAATAGACCTCAAGTCATAATTAAGTTTGTAACTTGTATCCTCTATCAGACCAATACGGTTTGAGATGTACAGCTAAATATCGTCTGCGTATGCATGTACCTTAGTATACCTGTATACTGAAAATAAATCATTAACGAACATACTAAATAGCAGGGGGCCTAACACGGACCCCTGTGGAACACCAGATGTTATACGCCTCAGCCCCGACTGCCTATTTCCAATAATTACCCTTTGGGCTCGCCCATACAAGTAGTTTTCCATAAGAGATAAAGCGGTATTTGTAAATCCAAAATAGTGCCCTAGTTTTCGACATAAGATTAAATGATCAACCCTGTCAAAGGCCTTTGAAAAATCCAGTAGACACATAAGAGAAAGGTTTCCTTTGTCATATTCGGGCCTCATGTCATCAATTACTTTCAAGACCGCAGTAGTTCAACTATGAGCAAATGCGAAAACCAGATTGGAATGGGGACAAGAGATTATTGTAATTCAGATATGACGTAATCTGTTCAGCAATTAGGGACTCAAATAATGACTAAAGAAAGCTTTCTTTTCAACTTGCGAAGCCTTCATTGCTAAATTTGCTTTACTTTTGAATTTTGTCCGACTTTTATTGGCCACTGCCTTTTTTTGCTAACATGATGATGATCTATTGGTATTTTGAATATGAAAACCACATGAATATGCCACAGTATTTATAATGTCACTGGCTTATAACAGGTGTAATTATTTGATATTATTTTCCTCTATTTTCTTCCTGTCTTTCTGTCTACCATAAGCTACTTACACTTACACTTCCATCTCTGCTGCCTTTTCTAGCATAAAATTTATAATTTACTTACCATATATGATAATGTAAACGAGTGTATAAGAATTTTGACAAAATTGTTGCAAAAACAAAATGATATTTTCTTCTTTTATTTTTTTAAATAAAATGTCCAATTTATTAAATAAAATCCTTAGATGACAGTTGCTATACCCTTTTAACATACTTCTGAGATGTATAATAGGAAGGATAGTAGAGAAGCTATCATCACTAGCATTTCAGCATTTATTAACTTTTTGCCTGCAGCAGACATGTGACTATACTTTCAATTGGGGGGGGGGGAGGTGGTGGTGTTACATCTATTCTGTTACCTGCATGCATGCGTGTATCTATGTTTGCATATGACCAATTTGTTTTGTGGTTTTAGAACGAAAAGTTTAACTTTTCCTGCAGATTAAAAGAAGAAGAAGTAGAAGAAGAGAGAAAAAACAAAATTAACTTTTCTCTGAGAACATGAAACAAAAAGCAAAAAAATAACTTAAATTGTTGCTATACTCTCTCCTCTGTGCTCTGTAGTCTCCTCTACTTAGCCTATGTATTTGTTTACGTATTTGTGTTTGTATTCGTATTCGTATTCGTTTTTGTTTCTTGCATGCTGTGTAGCAATATTCATAACATCAACTTGGCTAACATGTTGTTGCCACTTTATATATGTATGTATACATATACATACATATGTCTGTCTGTTTGCCATTGTGGTATTGAAGTTTATACATCATCTTGTCAGCGATCTGAAAAGTTTCTTCTGAGATATACTGGCTCTACACACTCATTCAAAAATAAAGTACAACTAATGTATGTATGTATACGTTGTACATACATATGTCATCATGCATCATGCATCACAGCTTGTATATGTTTGCATGTACAATGCATGAGAAATATTTTCTTGCAACACAGGCTTTATTGCATTACCCCTGTAAGTAAGAAGGACATCCAGCAGTAGTTATAAAGCATTTTGTCATAAACGTTTTTGAATTCCTTTAGTTGTGTTGAAAACTAAAAATCAACCACACAAGTTACGTTAAGGACTCTAATGTTAAGCACTTTAACGCAACAGTGCTTACACACGGAGTGCAACAATTGCAAAAAATAAGAAAATTCCCAATGTTGTCTGTGGTCAACACACAAAATGTGAAAGATTCTTGTTGTGCTACTGAATGACTCCACATATGGTAAGACGATGGGAAGTGTACAAAAAGTAAGCAGATCTTACTGATATCGTCTAATTTAAAGGCTAGCAGTACCAATTATTTAGAACTCTAGTCCATTTAATGAAAGCATGAAAGTTGTAATTATATGATGGGCTACTACCCATGATGATGGGTCTATTCAGGGACACCTCAGGAATCAATTTTTATGTCCAAATCTATTTCTACTGAAATTCTTCTTAACATTAAATCTTATTCACAGTTTTGCAGAAGACAGCAATAATTGGCACGGCATTGGTAGATTAAATTCGAAATCCATTGGCCAGGGATTGTGTACAGAGATTATATTCTTATTCGATGTTTTCCGAATAAAAGACTCCCTAGTCTAGTAGATATGGCGTTGGCTTATTTGAACCACAGGTCAAATCTCCTGCTCAAACATCTCGAACAAAATGAAATATGAACAAAGATTTCTTCGGCGATTTTCTCTCATTAGTATTTGTGTTGTTTAATTCTGTTTACCGTATGATGTGTGTATTTTGTTGTTTTCATTTAGGCATGTTTGTTTTTTTTTATTAAGTTTCTTACTTCAATAGAAGAGTCTTTAACATTAAATCTTATTCACTGTTTTGCAGATGAACGAAATAATTGTTAATCATATTCTTTGCCACGGCATTGGAAGATTGAGGCAGATATATAGTCTCTTAATGGACTTGCATGAAGGCAAATCTCACGCAAACCTCAATAGTCTCTAGAACCAATATGTACAAAGAAGGTTTTATTTTTGGGTTTAACTACACCCAGATGATAATTTTTCTAGGCGTACAGAAAGCATTTGCGTCATATCATTTTGAGTCTATTATGTGCCTAACAAGGACTTTGTATTTCAGCTTCTAGAAATTACTGAGAATATGTATTGAAAGTAGTCGTGAGGAACGGTTTTTCTAATTGAATTCTCTGGTTCTTCAGCAAGTAGCGCTGCCTCAGCTTCCTATGATGTTCATTGTTAATAATCAATCATTTTCCATAGATCGAGTAGGGGTCAGACGACAAAATAGATGGACACTCTGGTACATAATTGCTCATTACAACTCTTCAGTCCGGATTACGACCTAGCTTCTCACACCACTTATGATTTTGCGTGTGTTAATTTTATCCTTGAGCGGCGGGACCTACAGTTTAAAGTCGACTCCGAAGGACAGTTTTTTTTGTAAACATTTTCATTGCAATTTTATTTACTTTCAGAAATCTGCTGAAAGGAAATTGGGGATAAAAATATTTTCTTCATATTACATTTTGTTGGAGATGTCTGACCTAGGGTTTGGTCTCACGTCTATTAAACCAACATACTACCCACTAGACTACGGCGACTTCACCTCAGTGTGGTATCTATTCTGATTAATTTGTCTGCAATACAGTTTCAAAGTATGTCTATATGATTAGGAACCAAAGCGAAATATCTGCCTCTTGCAAATTGTAATAGACGAACTTGATAGTTTATAAGACGTTGTAAAGAACTTAACGTCATGAATTTTTACGGAAATATATATTAAGTTGACAAGCAGTCATCTAATTGGCGTTGGGATAGCCGAAACCAACGCCTAGAAGGTGTTGCAAAGATTCAGGAGTCCATACAAGTATTTGTCGAACAATCCGAATTTGTAAATTTTTTTTATATGTATTTCGTTTATGTTCGAGATGCCTGACCCAAGGTTTGAACCCTGGCCACAACATTACCTACTAGATTACGGCAACTTTGTACGAACACTGTATGAATACTGTCATCGCGTAATATTAGACTACCAGCTTCATAGCTATACGCTTCAGGCGATTAAAATGTGTTCAGTACAGATTAAAACATATCTTCCACGCGGAAGTGTACGTGCTTTCGAAAGCTGTACTCAATTCAATTTAGACAGGAAGGCTACATACAATGCGAGACCATCATCAGACGGTCCACATTTTCTAGTCTCTAGTTTATCTTATGTCAGCCGACTATAAGATAAACTCAAGAATAGTATGGCAACTTCCTTAAACGTTTAGCAAACGTAAATCATCACATGGATTGTGTTATTTTTAGGCAATAACTGATGATACCTGTTATCGCCCTAGAATCCATTACAATAGACAAGTCATATGCTTGCGTGTAATATAATAGTGATCGATGCAGTTTATTTCAGTGGTTTTCAAATTTATTTGAATTTAATTCTCTTCACTCTTATCCTTCCACGATTAGTCGAATAAATCTTATCGGATAGAGAACGTAAAGTTTAAATAATTTTCCTCTTCGTTTTTTTTTTCTTTCCTTTTTTGTTTCATCTAAAACCATAAGACAAATTAAATTATTCCTTTTAAATTCCTAATAAAAAAGTCTATACATACTCCTACATACAAAGCTGTGTCACTTGAAGAATACATATGTATTCTACTCGTAGTTATGCCATCAAAAGACGACAATAGATCTGCAAAAGATGAAATGAAAACTGGAAACTTTGTTTCCATAGTTTAGGTGCGTGTGGTAGATTATCTTCCGGTGGCAGTTGCTATTCAAATGTAATGTGGGTGTATGTGTGTGTGTGTGCAACGGGGTGTAAGTGCGTGCATGCATGAATCCAGCATGCATTCCTGCATGATGTGACTTAAATTGAGTTTCACAAGTGATTTTATGATTTTATTTTCATTCTTTTTTGTTTTATTTAATACAGTCATAATATTAATAATATGCGTACGAGTATATGTGTATATGTATGTATGTGGCATGCATTTTTTTTAATGGTATTGTTATTGTTGCCGTTGTTGCAACTTATTTCCTTTGTCGGTTATTATGATGATTTTTATTATTATTACTTCATACATAATACTAGACGACAATGATAAGAAACAGAAAGACACAGAGAGAGAGAGAGAGAGAGAAAGAAAGAGAGAGAGAATTAATTGGCATTATAGGCTATACACCTTCTCCCTTAGCCATTGGGTGTTTGTTCTCTTCTTTGAACTTTTAAAAATGTCAGGCGGTTTTCTTTTTTGTTTTTCTATATGCTGCATACGCACACCGACACTGTCACTCATACCTAATATCCTTAAGCAGACAATTAAATTCTTGTGTATTCAGCACTCATCGTATGCACGCACATATTGTTGCAAGTGGGCAATTATGCGTGTTGGTTCGTGGGCGTGCGTATGTGTATATGTATGTAACGGTTGTCGGAAAATGCATTACGAATTTCAAATAAAAACAGAAAGATTCTTTGTTTTTAAGAGTTTTCTTTCCATTTTTATTATTTTCTTATGAATTTATTTTTTTTTTAACATCATTTACTCTCTTAGCTTTTGTTTTTTATTTTTATTACGGACATGATTTTTGTTTGTAAGTTCATCTGAGTGACTTAATTTGGCAGTGAGTAACAATATAAGAGGCAATTAAATAATTTTCTCATACTTCAGCTTATAAAAGCTAATTTAAAAGCAAAGAATGCATATCATTTAGTCTGTCCCGCTCGAACGTTTAATATGCTCCCCCATCATATGTATGTGTTTGCTACAACCGAACTTGTCTGTACCGAAGAAATTGTTTATTTAACACTTTTGTGTTCTTTTATTGATCGGAGACCACTGTAGAATAGAAATGAATAATCTTTTCTATTTATCCTTGGCATATCGAGGATCTAACTTACAGGGGATATTTGTAAAAGTACTCTTGGGTGATTTGATATTCCACGACTATAAAATTTATTGTTGTGCAATTGTGGAAAATCCGTATAATGTCCCCAATCCTGTCCTGATGAACTCCGTGATGTTTTTCTGTGTCTTGTAAATTTAGCGGTTGTTTATTAGCTGCGCTTCCATGGTTCATATCCCCAGCTCAGACATCTCGAACAAGATGAAGTATGAAAAAATATTTCTTCGGCATTTTCCTGTCAGTGGTCTTGTGGCAAAAACATTTATAAATATTCAACGTATTTGGTTGTTTAATTCTTTGTACCGTATGATGTGTGTATTTTGTTGTTGTCAGTTTAACTTGTTTGCTTAGTTTTTTTCAGTTTATTAGTAAAAATATTATTTTCTCAAATGGATTAAATGCAGTGTAATTGAAAAACCGTGATAAAAATTTTATTTCGATAACAAACCTGACCTGTTGACCATTATAATGTCCTATCTTAATTAATGGAACATAAATATATAAATTTTTTAGATATATGTTATGTTAGGTTCGGTTGTAGTCGTGAGGCTGGACGTGAGGCCTCAGTTCAAACTGCAGTCTGACCTAAACGAAGATGTTTGACCTGAACGAAATATGAAAATATATTTCTTTGGCGGCTTCTGCTCAGGAGATTTCTGGAAAAACTCTGGGACTAAATAAAATTCCCTTGAAAAGTTCTTCAAAAATCTGTCGTTTGGAGTCGACTTTAGACTGTAGCTCCTGCCACTCATGTATAAAATTAACACACATAACCTAAACGGTGTGAGAAACTAGGTCGTAATCCTGACTAAAGGATTGTAATGACCAATAATGTATGTAGGTTAGGTTAGGTTAGCGGGTAGCCGGCTGTTCACAATGATTCGTTAGTGGTAGTTTTAAACCACCCTGAGTTCCAGATGAAACCGTGCAGATCCCTTAATGGCACCTTCGCCACTATGCCCTGATCTTACAGCTTCTGCAGTAACCCTAGTGGGGTAAGTTTTGTTAATTCGCTGTTCCATAAATAAACAATGGAAAGAAAAATAATGAATAACAGAATTTTCAGAGCGATGGAAGCTATTTCTATTATAACAAAAGTTTATACTGCATATTGGCAAATATGGTCTTGAAATAAATCGTTTTAAAAGTAAGTTTTGATTTGAAAATTTGCCAAATCTGTAATTCAATGTGTAAATTAAAAGACATACAAAGGGTGATTTTTTAGCTATTATCTTTTTGGCAACACTGGATTAAACAGCTCACGCACGTTTCGTGTTTTGTTTCACTGTCAAACATCTTCAGTTTGGTCTATAATTTAACCATGAATCGTCTTACAAATGAACAACGCTTCCAAATCATTGAATTTTATTATCAAAATGGGCTCTTGGAAAGTTGGCCGAAGATCCACTTCTTAATCGAAAAATTGTGTTCAGCGACGAAGCTCATTTTTGGCTCAATGTATACGTAAATAAGCAGAATTGTCGATTTTGGAGTGAAGATCAGCCAGAAGCATTACAAAAGCTACCAATGCATCCAGAAGAAGTCACAGTTTGGTGCGGTTTATGGGCTGGTGGCATCATTGGACCGTACTTCTTCAAAAATGCTGCGAATCGTAACGCCTTTAGACTATTTTTTGCGGGACTATGTTAAAGCTCATGTCTATACAGACAAGCCCGCTTCAATTGACGCATTGGAAGACAACATTGAAGCATTTATTCGTGAGATACCGGCCGAAGTGTTGGAAAGAGTATGCCAAAATTGAATTAAGCAGATGGACCATTTGAGGCGCAGTCGCGGTCAACATTTGCATGAAATAATCTTCAAACATTAAATTATATGGACCGTACTATCGATTCAAATAAAGATTTCATGCATTTTTCTCAATTTTATGTGTTTTTTTTTTTGAAAATTTTTCCTATAGCTCTTAAAAAATCACCCTTTATATTCAAATTCACATGTACCAGCATCATTTTTTTCAACACTTTTGCCCTCTTAGCTGTGTTTGTCAAATAAATTATAATTTCCTTTGGGTTAAGCACGATAATATTTCACTAATAGCATCGTAAGTTTCTGCTTTTTTATTGGATTCATATATACAGACTCGTAGAATGTAAGTGTATGTATGTATACGTAACATTTACACATTGACAAAAAAAAAAAAAAATATGTTTGTATTGTAGAAAACAAAATAGTTCATCATCTTCTTTGTGGTGTATTAAGATTCTCTGTACATTTCACTTGTTTATTATTCTTTTTGACTTTTGAACTTTTCCTTTATGAATATCAGAAAAAAAATAAAAAAAAAATACAATATATTCCCCCCTTGAACTATATGGATAATCCCCTACATACATACAGTGAGCGTCAAAGGAAAATAAAAAAATGTACATTAATAAATTCCCATTATTTTATTTTAAAATTGTTTCATTGACAGTTTTTAAAATTGAAACAAAAAAAAAAATAAAATTACAAAAAATTTCGAAATATGTATTGGCACATTTTTTCGGCCACTCTCCTTAAATGGTAAAAGTGAGTTTAGTGATCGTTGGAATTTTATTCATAGTGTATAATTTCTTTTGTCGCTCATTGTAATGGTAAAAGTGAGTTTAGTGATCGTTGGAATTTTATCCATGGTGTATAGTTTCTTTTGACGCTCACTGTATGTAGCTGCTGATGAAATGATATATTTTTTATATACACTTTACTAAAGTACATCTCATTTTTTTCTTGCTTTTTTTTAATATTTTTTTGTTTAAAAATATTTCATGTGCATACTATTTATATATGCTTTTATATGCATTTATATTGTGTTTTATGGAACTCATACTTATATTGTATCTCTTCTATTGAGTATAAGACATGCATATGCTGGTTATTTATAAGCAAGTGTTTCGTATTTTTTTTCTGTTGTTTTCTTAAACGTCTTCTTATAAAATCTTTTATTAAAAAATTTTAATAAAATTTTCATTTGCTCATGGTAAAGTAATAAAAAAACAGAGAAAAAAAAAACGGAAGTAGAAGAACTTGTTTCAATTGCTCTGTCATATTGCACTTTTGTTAATAATAAAAATGCAAAAAAAAAAAACAAAATACATTGACATCAAGTTGTTATTATTTATAAAAATCTATTGTACAATTTGTTTTTCTTAAGTCTACAAAGATATAATTTTTCTTTTTCCAAGAAATGTAAAGTCTGCTCTTTATATTGCTATTGGCAATCCATATGTATACGCACACGTACTCGTAAATGAAGATTTATTAAGCCAAGCCAATAGGGAAAGAGAGAAAATATGCTTTATTTCATACGCACAACATTTGTAATTGAGATTTTATTAAATTTATTAAAAAAAAAAAAAAAATACAGAAACAAAAGAAAACATTACATATGGTTTTCTTATGCCGAATGAAAAACACTGCACTTTACTTTATTTAAAGTTTAAAATAATAATTTCACAAAATTCACATCACAATTTTTCAATCACCCTACATTCAATCCACTAGAGAAAATAATATTTTTCATAATAAACGAAATAAAATTAAACAAACAAGCCAAACTGACAACAACAAAACACACACATCATACGGTACACAGAATTACACAAACGAATACGTGGAATATGTAGTTGAAGATTTATAAAGCCAAACCAATAGAGTGAGAGAAAATATGCTTTATTTGATATGCACAACATTTGTAATTGAGATTTTATTAAATTTATTAAAAAAATACAGAAATAAAAGAAAACATTACATATGGTTTCCTTATGTCGAAAGAAAAACACTTCACTTCACTTTATTTAAAGTTTAAAATAATAATTTCATTTACAATAGCACTTAAAATTTTTCTTCTTGGCAATATTTTTCTTTTTTCAAAGAAATACATTCTAATTCTAAGAAATATTTTCTATTTCTTTCAATTTATCTTCTATTCTTTTTCTATTCCTTTCCTATTGTAGGTATTTTTTATCTGAAGTTTATGTGATCAAAATTTTCAATTTCATTTAATTGAATAAAGCAAGTGCTTGCAAATATTTTTATTGTTGTAGCATTGCTGCTGCAATAAAAGATAAAAAATATTAAATACTCAATAAGGACTCAATGTCCTCTATTGTGATGATTTGTTGTCTCCAGAAAATAATTAAAAGAAAAAAATTTCTCCCTGCCAGCTGTAGACAATTTTAGATTTTTAGAGTCGCTTCTCTGAATTTAAAAATATTGCATCCTTAAGTTTAAACAAATATGACAGAACATTGGCAAATTTTGAATATTTATTGTGGCGAACATAAATTTATTAAATTTTGAATCGAATTTATGGATATACCCGCATTTGTGGCTTAAGCTTTTGAAAACTTCTTGTTTTTATGCCAAAAATGAATGAAATTAATTTCAGGTGCTGCATGTATGGATTTAAATAAAAGTTTTCTGAATCAATCAATTTTATTCATTACAACCCTTTGGTCAGGAGTTCGACCTAGCTTCTAACACCACCCATGTTGTGTGTGTTAATTTTATTCATGAGTAACGGGACGATCGTTAAATTTTTGAGAAACTTTTCATGAAATAAAATTCGTTCTCAGAGTTTTTGCTTGAAATCCGAAAGGAATCTGTAGGAAGTCGCCCAAAGGTATTTTTTCATATTTCGTGTTCGCCCGAGATGTCTGACCTGGCGTTTGAACTCTGGCCTCAAGTCTTTCATTTACTCTCCGAATTTTGGCTAGAAGACTGCTGTAAGAAAATAGCCGAAATAATATTTTTTCAAATTTCATTGTGATCAAAATTTCTAAGGTGGGGCTTGAACCACGGGTTCGTGTCTAATAACCCAACACACTACCTACTGGTCTACGGCGACTCCAGTGAATTAGGACAAACGCTTCAGGTGATGTAAAACTTTGTACGTATCTTTTTTTTATTACGCAATTTAATGTCAACCTTTGGGAAAGTCCAAGCCATCCTGATGGCTTAGAAGTATAGTGTTCTTAGGTGGTTGGTCTTCGCCCCTTCAAACTACCATCATTGCTACTTTTTTTCATCGTCCAGGGCAGTTTTAATTTCCCGTTTTCTGATGGCACATGCTCGATACAACTTTTATAGCGTCTTTCCGCAGCTACTTTCCTACCTAGCCAGTTGATAATGACCATCGTGTGGATGCAGTCTGTTTTGCCAAATCTCCATTGATGGATATTAAATTCAAAAATATGTACAAATAAGAAAAATTGGTTTGTTCAAAATGGGTGTTCCATCCAGAAAATGTACAGTGCGCTTTTTTTTGTTGAACTATCATCTTCAGCGGTGGAGGAATGGATATGTCAACAAACAAAGTTGTCGAATTTTGCACGATATCAATTCACTTGAGATCCAAGAGCGTTTAATGCATTCCAAAAAGTCACTGTTTGATGTGAATTTTGGACTTGCGGCGTTGTTGGTTCATATTTCTTTGAGAACGACGTTAGCCAGACCATCGTTGATTTCAAAATAACGAAGCTGCGAGTCAAACAGCAAGATTAGATATTATGTACAGGCGACTCGAGGACATGTTCATCTTATGGTGGAGGTGATGAGAACTGGCCACTAAGATCATGCAATTTAACTTCGTTACACCTCTTCTTGTGTGATTTTTTTTAAGTCTCATGAATATGGGAATAAGCCAGCAGCCACAGAAGTCCCCAAAGCTGTCAGAACCCATGCCATTGGTCAAAGTCAGACTGATTAATGCGCCAAAGTGATGAAAAATTAGACATTGCGGATGTCATCCACCCAGAGAAGCTTTAGAAGCTTTAGCGGACATTTGAGATGTTTTATTCTATACATAATGGTATTAATAGTCGTTTCAAACGATTAAAAAATTTCTATGAAGACTTAAGGTATAAACACATAGACGACAGAGAGCAACTCGGCTGTTCGACAGAAAATTATGCCAACTGTTTTGTCTGCCGTATGCCGACTGCTTAAATTTTTTGAAAGCAGAACAGAAAAAACGATTGTCAATAATTTTCAAATTTGAATGTAAATATATTTTTCAGTGTTGGCACTATCAGGTTTTTTGTACGCAAAAATAAAGTCACTTATGAAAAACCGCACACACAAAACATTTATCAAACGAATTCAGATACAAAATTGAATCTATAATTCTATTTTATTTATTATGAATAAATGGATTCCTTTTATTTCTTAATTTTTAAATTGTTCTTTCTCTTCAATAATATAAGTATTTTTAGCTGTTTATTTATTATGATTTTATGTTGTATTGGCATCACTAATTTGCTTTTAGCTGCTCACAAAAATAGAAAATATTTTATTTTTGGCAGGAGCTGCTTAGGTTGTTGTCTTGGCTTTTGCTGTCCTGCCTTCAATATAATCGTTTCCATATAAACGTGTGTATTCTAAAGTTGGCAGCTTTCTGTTGTCTGTCGTCTGTCGTCTATGTGGTTATACCTTTACACGCTCCTTGTTTTATTTAAATTAAAAGATAGAAAGCGCATTAAGTACGACTCAATAAATCTGTAGATCATGCATAATTTCTAGACAGCAGTGTGAAAATCCTATCCTCCTAGAACCAGCTAAACAAAAACTAGATATGAAGATGGGGAGATGAATTGTGTCCGATTTATGTTTCTTTAAGAAACGAAATGTAATACCACAGACAAATTTAAGTTTTATTTAACATTTAAAGCAATTACGATTTTAACGAAATTTTCACCTCACCTTAAGGTAAATTATTAATGCCTTGCTATTCAATTTTTTCTATTCATGCAATGGCCTCTAATCTATTAATAATCCCCTACCAATTTGTAAATTCTTCTTCTTTAATTAATACTCGTGTGTTCGTTATGGTGTTACAACTTAAAACCAATTATCAATTAAAGTGAGATATAAAGAGACTTTATTTAACACGCTTAGCCTGTGTGTGGTGGTAGTACTTAAGTACTACCAAAAACAAATATTATCTCTCTCACTGTCTCGCTGGCAATTGTTTGTATGTGCCTTTAAAGTTGCATACATATGTATATACACTTTAAAAATTTCCTCACCGACGCTCAATCATCGTCTTGATATTAATTTTCAAGCATTCAACGCAATGCAATTTAATGTTACATTGTTATTCCCTAAAGAATGTGTTCGAGTCTCTACACACACACACCCATACATATACACGCGCAAATGATAAACAAAAGCCACATTTGAAGTTTGAAGGAAGAAATACGCGTTTCCCTAATCAACAGAACATACGCAACATTATCGACAGATTTATTTATTGCATCGTGTGTGCTTTTTTCTCTTTCTTTTGCTTTCTTTCGTTCCTCGTCATCATCATTATTATCGCTTGACGAAGTGATGAGCTGTTGATGTTGTTGCCTGAACTTGTGTTGTGTTGTGTTACTTAAGAATTGCTTTGAAGCAGGCAATGCGTTGTCAGCGCCATGTTCGCCATCATTCTCAAAGGAGCCGAATCAAAAAGAAATCAACGAGAAACAAAACTTGTATAGAAAATGAGAAAGAAAAAAAAAAAGGAAAAGAAGAGAAAAAAAAAAACCGAAAACAAAGTAGAATGTTGATGTGCAATAATCAAAAGACTTCAACAAATAATGCAAATACGACAACAACAACAACGGATTTATGTATGTATGCAACATACTACACACTCATACCTTATACACATGCGAACGTACGCACTCTGCTTTACAATTCCGTTTAGTGTCTCTGTCTAAATGAATAGATGATGCGTTGTTGTTTATCCACTTGGTTTATTATTTGTAAGTGTATTTAAGTGTGTTTGTGTACGTAGGTATATGCGTTTGTTACGCTTCTGTTTATGATGCCGCATATGGTATACTAAGCCTTAGAAAACAGTGGAAAAAATTTTAAATTTGCGAACAGCGAGTAAGAGAAACGGAGTCAGAGAGGGAGAAGAGCAGTTGAATAAGTGTATAAGTATGCAATTTTTCTAAATTGTTGCAACATTTTTTCTCTCTTTTTTTTTTAATGAAAATTGTTATTTTAGCTGCTGTTGTTGTTCTACCTACACACATATGGCTTTGAGTGTTTGTATTTAAGCGTAAAAAGAGAAAAACAAAAAAACAAGCGTAATATACGCACAGATTTATTTCATTTGAAGTCATCAGTCTTTTTGCCTCTTTTGTAATTTCACCGACAACATCAATGATAAATAAACATGGCTACGCACATTGTATTGCATTTTAAACAGCAACACACAACATGCAGCAGCAGCAGCAACAGCAACATGCAAATAACATACCGTTATGTAAGTGTAACGCTTGTAATCGTATGGCAAGCCATACGGTACAGTTCCATTGTACAGTAGAGTATGAATTTTTATAGTCACACTGTTTCCATAGGCATTGTTTTTTTTGCTTTTTTTTCCCGCCATCATCTTCATATACAATAACTTGCTTTGATTCTTTAAAATGATTTCACATAAAATCCCCTTCTCACTTACCGCTCTTGATTTGGCAACACTGCTTTGCTTTTTTTCCTATTTTTTTTTCTCTGTTTAACAAACGTTTAAGCTGGCTGGCGGGCTAAGCCCCTCTGGTGTGGCATAAGAACGTGTTTAGCATTTATTTTCGTTTTCCGTAACATCAGTAACGACATTTCATCTATTTTAACGCATCATGTCAATTCCGGAAGTCAATTTTCACATACAACGCTTTCTCTCTCTGCATTACACCCACACACACCTGCACTACGCCTGCACTATAAAATAGTTATTGCATGCGGTATGCTGGAAGTATTCGTATGTACATATATGTGTATTTCTACGTCAAATTAATGTTGACTTGCCACATGCATATTGTAAATAGAATTTAAAAAAAAAAAAAAAAAAAGAAAAAATTCAATTACTACTTAACGGTATAATGTAATTGTATGCGTTTCAACACGTCTAAAGGCTATTGTATTCATGTATGTATACGTGTGTGCTTATATCCTCTTTGTCGTATAAGTGAGATTATAATTTATTAATACGTGTCCCGGTTATTAGCTTAATAACATATTTAAGAGAGACACAAATTAATGTTTCAAATCAGAATACATACGTACGCTCGAATCTCAATCAAATCGATTTAAAACAATGGCCATGGCTAAGGTGGTGAAATTTAAACGCTTAAGAAGAAAAGATTACTAAAAGTCTTCGCTATAAAATAACTGAGAAGAATGTGAACATTTGATGGATCAATTAAAGAACAGATCCATTCTAAATTATTTTTATTTAATTTAATTAATATAGCATTAATTATATATTAATTTAATTAATCTATTAATCTATATAAATAAAAATCAATTGTCGTTCGTTGGTAATTGCATCAGTTGAGAACGGCTAGACCGATTTGGACAATTTTTTTACTGAAATGTTCGTCATAGTCCAACTTAGGTTTTTACGGAAAGAAAAATTTACCACGCCCACTTTTACGCCCACTTTTTTCGATTTATCTAAAATCTTGGAACGTTTGGACGGATTTGTCTTATTTTTTTTTAAATGTTCTCAATAGTTTACAAAAGTTACTTACAGAAAGAAAAATTGTCCACGCCCACTGATACTCCCACTTATTCGCCCACTTTTATTAAATCGTCGGGTAATTTTATGTACATACAAGGTATTGTCTGAGTTAGACATGGTAGCTTCCAATCGACCGATGCACGACGTATTTAATCAAGAGTTGCGACGAGAAAAACAATATGATTGCGATGCCTTGAAGGAATTAGTACGAACAAATGTTCCACTGTTGAATCGACAACAAAAATATGCATACGACACTCTTATGAAAGTTGTGAAAGATGGAACTGGAGGAATTTTTTTTTTTTGATGCTCCCGGTGGAACTGGAAAAACTTTTTTGATCGCGTTGATTTTGGCCACGATACGCTCGCAGAATGATATTGCACTTGCACTTGCTTCATCAGGAATTGCAGCTACGTTGTTGGAAGGCGGTCGTGCTGCCCATTTAGCGCTCAAGTTGCCATTGAAGTTGCAAATCAATGAAAATCCAACATGCAACATTTCCAAGAACAGTGCAATGGCCAAAGTTCTGCAGCAAAGCAAACTGATCGTTTGGGATGAGTGTACAATGGCGCATAAAAAGTCTTTGGAGGCATTAGATAAAACTTTGCAAGATTTACGAAACAATCAAAGCCGTTTTGGTGGTGCGATGATTCTGTTGGCAGGGGATTTTCGGCAAACATTGCCAGTGATTCCACGGTCAACGCCAGCCGATGAACTTAATGCATGTTTGAAGTCGTACGTTTTGCGGAAACACGTCAAGAAACTCAAATTGACTGTGAACATGCGTGTCGAGCTGCAGAACGATCAATCTGGAGAAGTATTTTCCAAACAATTGCTGGACATTGGCAACGGCAAAATCCCGGTTGACATTTCGACCGGTTGCATTCAATTTCCCCCCGGTTTCTGTCAGTTCACCGAATCAAAATCCGAACTAATCCGAAAGGTATTTCCAAACATTGCACAAAATTACAAAAATCATGATTGGTTGAGCGAACGTGCTATATTGGCTGCGAAAAACATTGATGTCGACGAATTGAATATTAAGATTCAAAGTGAAATTGCTGTCGAATTGATGACGTTCAAATCGGTGGATTCCGTTACTTCCCAAAATGATGTTGTCAACTATCCAACCGAGTTTTTAAACTCGCTGGAATTACCCGGATTACCGCCTCACAATCTCCAACTGAAAGTCGGATCGGTAATCATTATGTTACGAAACATAAACCAACCACGTCTTTGTAATGGCACCCGACTTGCGGTAAAAAACCTGATGAATAACGTCATCGAAGCAACAATACTTAAAGGAAAGTACAAAGGAGAAGACGTTTTGATACCACGGATCCCAATGGCTCTGACCGACATGCCATTCGATTTTAAACGATTGCAGTTTCCAGTACGGCTTGCATTCGCTATGACAATTAATAAATCTCAAGGGCAGTCATTGCGTGTTTGCGGCATTAACCTTGAAAATCCATGCTTCTCGCCAGGCAACAAAACTAAAAATGTCGTGTATCATAAAGCATTGCAATGAAGGAAACTACGATATCACTGCAAAGCAACAGAAAAAAGTATTTCTTTATTTTAATTGGTTCCTGAACATCGATCTTTCAATCAAAATGTAAATATAACACCATATTGTACATATTTTCAAATCAAATGTAATTTAAACACACCTCAAACCTACATAAATAAAAATTATCATTTAAAAGTACGTGGTTTTTCTCTTTTTCACTATTTTTACACAATTCGAACAGCTTCTCACAAATTCACAAATCGAACACAAACATTTTTTCTAATTTGGACAGGACAACGTCTGTCGGGTCAGCTAGTTAATTATATTAATTTAATTAATATAGCAGCTCTTTGTTATTGTGTAGATTGCAATATTGCAACGCATATTAATGTAAGCCACAGTTCGTTTCCTAAGGCAATCGAAATTGTTACTTATACTGGCGACACAAACATTGCAGAGTCCATAGATACTATACGACAAAACCCATTTCACACTAAATGTTCTTTCTAACTGGATCCAAACAGATTCATTGCTGTCATTACAATCATTCAGTCAGGATTACAAACTAGCTCCTCTCACTACTCGTGTTGTGTGTGTTAGGTTTTGACAGATTTTTAAGAAACTTTTCATAACAATTTTATTTACTCTCAGGGATTTTGACCAAATATTCCCTCGGGTTACTCTTCTTTCCAATCTAAGGATTACCGGGCACTAATCCATACTGTCTATATTTCATTTAAGCCAAATACGGACAGGATATAATCTATTAAGATTCCAAACACCGGTGACTAGTATGGACTGGAGATACTCTAATAAAATTCCAAACAGTTGGGACTAATCCGGTGTTACTCTCCAGAAGACATCCAGACTGTATAATATTTTAACAATTACATATCCAGTGGACTTTTTTCCGGAAAATCTTCTTATCTCTTCGTCTTCTAAACTAATGTGGTGTGTTTTAAGTCAAAATAGTAGTTATTAATCACGCTGCGGTCCGAGTAAAGAAACTCATTACCCAAGTACTTCTAATTCTTCTAACGGACAAGCTACAATTATTATATCTTTTTAATAATGTGCAACCTACAGATCTGAAATAGTTGGTAACTGTAGTTATTTCATTGGTTTAATTCTTAGCAGCTCTGTGTTCAATCCATACAGATTCCTGACGTTTGATGGAACTATGCATTCGATGAAATTGTTAATAACAGGCAAACTTCTACCAAATATCCATTCTCTAACCAAAACTTGGCTTCACTGTGTGAATCATCCGACCTAAGTTGATTACAAAATGTACCAAACAGTAAAGGTTAGATTCGTCTTTAGCTGAACGGAGACTTCTTGCGTTTACCTTGCCAATAATCGATAGATGAAGGGAGCTATAGTTTCTTGACTTCAAGTCGATTGTTTCGTGGTTTCATCTGAGACTAATTTAATTATTTTGGAATTATCAGCCAGTGGTATAACAGCGAGTCTCTATGTATGGTCAAGTGAGGTTTGATTTTAACAAATCTACCACTTCCTCCTGTTGCAAGCTAACCGCAGGAAAATTTCATGACTGAATGGAATTCAATTTAAATACTCACCTATGAAAATCAATTTTACAAAAAAATTTCACAAACTGATGGTAAAAATATTATGCACATGGTGTTGGAACCATTTTTTTTGTTAATAAGCCAGCCAGCCATACTTTGATGTAATAGGAGATTTGAAAACCATAAAGCATTTCCTGTCATATCATATCAGAAAAGGGCAAAAATACTTCGTTTACTATTTCGATTGTATAGAAAATATGGCCTCCTTTCATATAAGTACTTGCTTGTTTCAAGCTTGTCGAGAATTATGAGCACAATAAATATTATGAGCACTATAAATAAGGTTGATGTGTCATCCTTTTAACTTAACATACCTCTAATGGGCATATAAATTGTTGTATACATATATAATTTGTCATGAAAACCCTTTTGTCAAGATTACAACCTAGTTTCTGTCATCACTAATGTTGTGTGTGTTAATTTTATAAAGGATTGGCGGAACCTACAGTTTAATGTCGATTCCGAAGACAGATGTTGGAGAAACTATTCATGGCAATTTTTATTTACTCTCAGAGTTTTTGCTAGAAATCTGCTGAGAGGAAGTCGCCGAGATAATATTTTTTTCATATTTTCGTTGTGTTGGATATGTCTGAATTGGGGTGTGAAGCGTGGCTTCACGTCTACTAAGCGAACATACTACTTACTAGACTACAGCGACTACATAAATTGTTGTACTGAATAGGCTATTGTGATCAATGGGTAATAGATTTCGTTTCAAGAAAAAGTTTGGCCAGCAGAATTTCTGCCCTAGCTTAAAATACTAACCGCCACTTAAATACATAATTTCATATGAAAAATAAATAAAATCTTGCCATACAGCTTACCATCCCCCCCTTACCTACATGCCCTCCTTTCATCCTAATCCCTCTATTTCCTTCCCTCTCTAAGGACGTTGTACAATGGGTCAATTTCGACCTCCGGGTACTGTACTTGTCTTAACTGACAAGTACACGTCCTCTAACCTAACCTAACCTTGCCATACAGGATCAAATCTATTTTTAAAATTTTCCAATAATTTTTTTCTCTTTTCTATTGAATCTGTGTGCTTGGAATTTGCATTCAGTTTTCATAAATTGCAAAATATTTTTGAATTTAAAAGGGATATATTTCCTAAAACATATACGCATATACATAAAAATTTAATTATAGTATTGGTGTGTACATTCATATACATAAGTGCAGTTCTAATATACTCTCCATCTAATAAATAGGCGCGTATTTAACAATCGCTTATTAATATTGTAATTAGTGACATGAGCTTACTTACACAACAATTACAATGTCGTAATGTCCTATAAAATAAATCTCTCCACACGCACACAGACACTAATACATGCACACACACACTCTCACGCATGTAATTCATCATGGCTATACAATTATACACACCATAATTTCCATCATGCATGCTGCTGCAACTTCTACATCCTTTTCACAACCCAACCCAACTAACCAACCAACACACTGTCATTTCGTATTTGACATTCTAATACAATATTTGATCAGAGATGGTTGGTCACATTTAATGATTTGATAAAATGACACACAAAATTGATCGAATTTTATACAATTTAACACACGATATATGATTAAGTGTCGATAACCATTTATTTTGTTTTTCTCACACTTCTTTTTTTTCTGTTGTTGTTGTTGCTGTTGTTGTTGTTCTAGTATTGTATAATCTATAGTTCGTTTAATTATTGATGTTGTTGTTGTAGTGGATAATATGTTGTAGTGGCCATTACAACAGCAAGTAGACCCAGTAACAGGGTCATCTAACAAGATAAAATGTAAACGAATGAACGAGTGTGTGAATACGAGGTAAGGGTAAGCCATGTCATGCAATTGTTTAACGGTATGATAAATGGTGACAGAATTATTTTGAAATAATTTATTTACTGTGTGCAAATAATGACAAAAAACAAATATTAGAATATCATCCATTCACGATATGATATTGCATTACTACCTACACCATACACTACACTGTGTGTTAGATATTGAAACAACGAAAATTTTGTATTCATAGGGAAAGTTATTTAAAATTTTCATTTTTGTAATTCAATAGTTTTCAATATTACTTTGTTGTATATCACGTATGTATCAATATCATAGAAGGCACGTTCAAAATAAATTGTTCCCGTAGTCTAGTAGGTAGTGTGCTAGCTTATTAGACGTGTGGCCACGGTTCAAACCCTATGAAAAAATATTTCTTCATCCACTTCTTTTCGGCAGTCTTCTTGCCCAAAAACTTTGAAAGAAAATAAAAAATTGCCATGAAAAGTTTCTCAAAAATCTGTTATTCGGACTCAATTTTAAACTTTAGGTTACGCAACTTATGTATAAAATTAACAAACACAACATACGTCGTGTGAGAAACTAGGTGATAATCCTGAGTGCCCAACTCATATCGGCTAAATTGCATACAGGGTGGCTGATATATAATGCAACAAAGTAAAGCGCTATTTTTTTTTTAATTTTTTTTTTAATTTTATTGTTCAAAAGCAAAAAATGTTGGAAATAACATCAAATTTTAGAATCAGTTTAGATTTGTTCGAATTGGCCACCTTTGGTACGAATTATGGCCTTCAAACGGCCGACAAAGCCATCACAGTCTCCACGAAAGTGGCTCTGCGGTATTTTGGCCCATTCCCGTCGAAGCGCCGTCTTGAGATGATCGACACTTTGGTATTTTTTAGTGAGAACCTTACTCTCCAAAATGCCCCAGGCGCAAAAGTCCAACGGATTGAGACCCGGAAATTTTGGTGGCCATTGTGCGGTAGAAATGAAGCGAGGAACCTCCTTTTTAAGCCATTCTTGGTTGACGCGTGCTGAGTGCGGTGGTCCTGAGTCCATGGTCTGCGGCTGAAATGTTTGTCTGCCCAGGGCTTCAATACTGTCTTTAAGACATTTTCCCGATAATATTCGGCATTTATTTTGACCCAACGGTCGATGAATACGAGCGGGGAGCGACCATCGGCCGTTACGGCGGCCCACATCATTACCATCGTCGGCGCTTAAATTCTGGTGGCCTCTTTGGCAAGTAAACCCGATCATTTTGTTTGTTCACAAATTGCTCAATTTGGAATGGCTTCTCATCGGAGAAAACCAAATTCGGTAACTGGCCACTTTCGTGCAAGCGAAGTAACTCCTTGGCTCTTTCCAGTCTAACTTTTTTTTGTCCATCGGTGAGCTCTTGCACTTTTTGGAACTTCAATGGCTTTAGTCCAAGCTCATTTTTCAATATGTGTTGCATCCGTTCTCGCGATATGTTCAGCTCACGAGCAATTTTTCTACCACTGCGGCGTGGATTTCGATCAAATCTGGCCTTCACTTTTTGGATCATTTCTGGTGTTGTTACCGTTTTTTCGTCCACTTTTTGGACGCGATGCAACACTGCCAGTATCACGGTAACGAGCAATGGTACGAGAAACATAAGATTTATTCATATTTAAATGCTGGAGGGCTCTAACGATAGCCACCTGTGCTTTTCCAGCCAAATATAAAGCAATCACACTATCACGCTTGAATTCCATCACGAATAACTTTTTTTCTGAATGCAATAGATCAAAATGTTTTTGTAAGCTTGTAAATAATAAAATGAACTGTCACTGGAATAAATCTGTCAGTTGTCAGACGAGCGGTTTACAAATGATAACAACCTAAAGTTAGTTGCAATACATATCAGCCACCCTGTAGAGAGTACACCTATAAAATAGTGAACTACTGTAGCGTATTTTCTATATATTTTCACAGGAATCATGTTTACATCAGAGACTGATTAATTGGAACTTTCAATCAGCTTTGAGACATTGCATATCACTATATGGTATTACAGAAGCAGTTTAGATGTACCACTTTCTATTATCTTTTCCTTTACTAGCCAAGAAACGTGATTGAGTTATTCCATCTGGTGAAAGAAAACCTTTAAATTCCAATTCGAAATTAATTCACAGCTCCAAAAAAATAGGTCTTCAAGAATATGGAAGATACGAAAGTAACCATAGGGGTTAGTATACCTATGGAATTTCCGGAAAAGTTGTAATGGTTATAGCAGTTAACTATACTGCTTCGAGAACTGCACCTATCCGCAACCAAATGTAGTCGAAAGTGTGTAGTATGTAGAATTCAAATACTCGAAATTTGTAGTGTATCTAGTGGACATTGGAATCTACTTTCAACTTCTTAGGATAGATAGTTCATTAGAGGTAAGGCTATTGGGCACAGAAATCAGACATATGATTGAACTGCAGCTAAGAGGCTGTAAACTCCGTGATGTAATACCATACAATGGTATGACAGCCTCACGTGTTAATGACATCATGTTGATGACATACTAGCAAAGAAATTAAGCCCTTTCCCGTGTTATGACAAGACCAATTCAATTAACTCAGTATTACTAGTTGTATTTCAGTTTCGAGACAATATAAGTGATGTTAATAGTACAGAGACGAAATCGGGTAAAGTATTTCAAGCATCGTTTTAAGAAACACATTTAAATGAAATCGTTTTTTATTAAAAGAAACTTCTAAACAATTTTTGATAATCTTTCCTACTTATACTGTCTAATACTTGACACGCTTTAAAACAACATTTACGCTTGAGGGTTAATTTAAGAAACCGTATCAGCATAAGTGTCCCCTTTTTTTTAATATTATGGAATACTAACTGCCTTTATGGCACTTTTTGTTGAATTATTTTATTTTTATTGAAATTAATTTTCTTTTTGTATATTTGTTCTGCTTCTGCTTGTTTTTGTTTTGTTTCTTTTCATTTTGAAACAACTTCAGTGATTTCTTATTAGCCTCATTCATTTACAATTGAATCTTTGGTTCTCTAACAACCACCCCACTTACGTACATACGTACTTATTTCGTTTCCATTTGGCTGATGTATGCTAGAAGGTAGGAAGGCAGGCAGGCAGGGAGACAGGCAGGCAATGTAAACAACACCTTTATGTTGCAATTGTATCAACATACACTTGTGTTTGCCAAAATCATTGTTGCATGTTGTAATCAGTTTCATGTTATAATTCATGCTGTTGTCGTCGTCGTTGTTGTTGTTTCATGTTATTATAATTAGTCAAATTCACTTCTCACACTTTTGTGAATTTTAACCTCTTCAACAGCCCCCTGCTCAATGCTTCTGCATGCCTCTTCCTTTACATACAATTCTCATGCAACGTCATCTACATCATTCCCAGGTAACGATTTTTGTTATTTGTGGCACTTCTTAAGGCTTTTTGAATAACTAAATAGGCATGCAAAGGATGTATGTAAAGTAACATATTGTTTAGTTAATTTACAATTTACACACACATATACACGTACATACAATACATACATATGTATGTATGTATGTACTTAGCCTCATATAATTGTATGACCGTACTCACATACATATAATTTCGTATACAAATATTTTGTAAATTTATTGTGACAAAGTGTGTATTTTAAATGAACAAAAAAAAAAACAATGGATTTTTAGGGCAGAAATTAAGGGATTTTTTTCTCCTTTTAAAGAAACTATACATGCTTAATGCATCTTTTTTGCAGCACTTCTGTCATTATCCAAATTAAAATCAGGAATTTAAGTTTTCGTTTCCATTTCCAAATACCTTTTCCCTGTGACCTCGAACCTCTGTAAGATTGATACAAGTGCCCCAACAAAATCGTTTAGTTAATTGATTTGTATTTACCTTAGTCTCGTTAATTTCGATTTGAATTTGCCTTCCTCATATCGATCTATACTATGTTGGTTTAATATTAGCATATCAAAGGGCTTTACTTGCTTGGCAATTGATTTTTATAATCCGACTACAATAATTATCCCAAAAAAGGTTTTTGTTATAAAACCTTCAGTCATATAGTAATGGATTTGAGAGCCATAACCCAATCAAACAAAACGTCTTAAAAACAAACTTACTGCCATAAGCGTTAAGCTTGCAAAAATGTTGTAACAATTATTGTAACAGGCTTGTTAACAATTATCTTACCACTTAAGGAAGAGCAAAAATGTATCCTTATCGTATATACATTGCTATAAACATACTTCAGTAATATTGTGCATTCATATGCCAAAAGAAATTTTATTCAAGTTGTTACATTTTTACCTATTAAAAACGTTTAAAATATGAGCTCTTAGATTGCAAATAAAATAAAAATAAATTTGTGTTTAGTTTTAATTAAGATTCTTTATTATCCGCACAATTCTTTGTGCCACTGTTCATAACTTTATGTAAACAACAACAATTGCTTTTTTGTTATTTCTCTGTTTACACTTTTTGCATAGACAGTAACAATTTCTAGTCAATTGTTCGACAGATCTTTGTAACGGAGATCTTCAAACCACGATTATTCTCTTCAAACACACCGCGTCTTCACACAAGGCTGACTGAACTTCACTCACTAGTCGCCTGCTTTGCCTTGCCTTTCATATGTCAAAGTAAACAGCCTGATGCATGTTCCTGAAGGCGAATGTTCATGACTTCGCCTTCTCGAAATCTCTATAAATGTAAACATCAACGTAAAAGCAAAACACCAGTAACTAGATTTTTCATTTTCGAATTGCTGACTTTAAAAAAAATTAAAGAACAATAAATCAGTGGGTTGTAATGATCCAATCACAATTCAGTTAGGATTGCAATCTATCTTTTTTCACCACTCACGTTGTGTGTCTTAATTTTATCCATGAGTGGCGGGGCCTACAGTTTGAAGTCGACTCCGAACGACAGATTTTTGAGAATTTTTTTATGGGAATTTTATATTCTCTTAGAGTTTTTGTCAGAAATCTGCTGAGAGGCAGATGCCAGAGAAATATTTTGTTGGAGATGTCTGGCCTCACGTCTAATAAGTCAACAGACTACCTACTACGGCGACTACAAAAAACCAAATATCTGCCGAAGTCAAATTGATATGCTTGCTTTATAGACAGATTAACAGATTTACTTGGTATGCTGATTTTTATAAGTGAATTTGTTTTTCAGAGGACAGTGCCTGCTCTAGTACTTTTATCAGCTACACTATTACCTGGTCTGTCACTTAAACCAGAACACCTAATATGGTGAACACAAAGCTGTTGCGAATCACGGCAGTTACTAACCAATTTTGAGTTGAAAATCGCACTCGTAAGAGATCAAACTGCAGCTGATAGATGCAGACAATGGTAAGAGGTACTTCAGGATCGACTCATTTGACATGCTAATTTAATCCATGTAATCTTCATTTACGATGACAATATTATAAATCAATACAAGTCCTTAGTTTCATCCACGAAAGCACGAAAATTTTCTAGTAATTTCTTTAAAGTTTTTCATTTTCTTTTGGAAATTTAAAATATTCTCCTCCTTCCATTTTCTATTTTCCATTCAAATTATAAATTTACCTCCTGGAATTATGACAAATTAAAGTAAATACTTTACAAAGTAAATATTGTTACTACCACAGCCGTAGCGCTCTAGACCAGAATACAAGCGTTATAAAAAGCATGACTAGGATATTTCACAAGCAAACTAAATATTTAAGCATTTCGCCTTAACTTGAAGCTGTCTTAAAGTGCTAAAGGCATTGGTTTGGATTCTATGCAGTGATGTTGCTTTGCTTTACTTGGCGCAGTATTTTCACTGCACTAGACTACTATGGCTGTGTGTAGAAAGTAACTTTATTAACGTTTGTCTTATTGCAGCCTAATAAAGTGAAAACTCTATGTACACTCGCACAAACAAACAGAGAAAGGAAATGAAAGCCTACTATAACACACGCACACACACACACACACTCAGTTGAAAGCAATTTAAAGGCAGTCAGTATAGCCTTTGAAAATAATGGTTGCATTGACTGGTTGGTTGGTTGTTTGGTTGTATGGCTGACTGTGTTTGTCTTGTTGGAAGCGAAATTTCCTTTTTAGTTAAAGGAATTTATAACTGTGAATATTTGATGTATTATAAAAACATATCAAAAGCATAATTAGTAACAACAACAATAACAACTTATTCCCACTCTAGTGGCTATTAATTCACGCTTACACACGATGAAGGGAAACAAAAAAAAAATTCACGTAAATTAAAGCAACAAAAGAATGAATTTTTTTTTCTATAAACACAGACACACACACCCAGACCCATAGTAGAGGGTATAAGAAACAACAACTTACGTAGATAGGTATGCATGTGTGTGTAGACAAGAGGGCATATTTGCGTAAGGGTGTGCGTATAAAATACTGCATTGCACACAATCACTGTGTAGGGTCGTATTTGCATTTCTTAGTAACCCTACGACCGACTGCATCAACCGAACTGATTCTGATTTTCTGCCTGCCCACACACCTTTGTAAAGCTGATTTATTCTCTTTGTATTTCAACAATAAAGTTTCTTACAACGCACAAAAACACGCACACACACACACTTATTTACAAATTTATAGGTTTTTTATTTTAATTTTGTACGTTGAGCAGGGTTTTTATTTCTTAATCTCGTTATTTGATACCCTACTTCAAACATAGGTTGTTAAGATACGTTTTCAAGTACTAATTTCCTTACATGTCATCGAAATTAGAAAGCTTGCATCACGTTTTTGTTTTTGGTTCTGGTCATGACCACCCCCAATGTCTTTTGAAATCCTACCTGGGGAAGAAATATTTTAACTATCAGCGCTTTGTGCATCAAACTGAGCTCATATGTAAGGGAAGAGCCTACATGTGATAGAAGAGAGAGAGGCTTAAAACTGAAAGAAATTAATAGAGACACCTAATGAGCTGATAGAAATATCTGGCTTCGTACTTTGCTATACGACGTAGCGGAAATTATTATCAGGTAAATGGCTTGGACAATTCCAGCAGGGAATATTGACCAATTTATAGAGTAACTGCCGTATCGGTGGATATTATTTAAATATTCTAATTTCTAGGAGCAAGAATCCCTGGTACATTTATCAGAACTGAACTGGTAATCACATACTGGCCGGATGATTGTATGCATGTAGAGCGCTAACGGACCCTCAGTTCTTACTGACGTCATGGGCTATCATCTGGAAATATCAGCCAACTGCCAATATTTCTAACATCTATGACGTCGGCCACACGTAAACTGTTGTAAGTTCAGCTGAACTCTTCGGGCGTAATTTTGTCGTTGCTGCCAGGTTGACCAATTTTCGAATTGACTAAGCATAAATAGCATCAAGTATGACTAAATTATAGATAAGAATAAGAATAAAAGAAGCAGGAGACGTCCTTGTCTACGCCATTACAGCTTCTGTAAAGATCTGTCACTCAATTTATTCAATTTTCACAATGATTTTCAGGTTGAAGCTGAATTGAAGTCATACAGTAATGTTGATCGCCTACATATCTTGGTTTAGACCTGTCAATAAGCTCTCGGGAAACGTTTCTTGTGGTATCATAACGCATAGCTATGTGTGCTGAAGTCCGTTTTCTTATAAAGTTTCCAACCCCTCGTATGTTATCTTAATTTAAAACGTTTGCTTACCTAATTCATTGCTGCCAGGCATTATCACAATTTGCCAAACTTTCGGGTTCAGTAGGTGACAGTAAATATCTTTTTAAACTATAACATATGTATCACGTTAATAGCTTTGCTTTCAGGTGGTTCCATTTATATCAATATCTGCCCATACCATTGCATATAAACAAGATATAGGTTTGAATTTCGTTTTTGGCATTCACAAAGTTATTCGCAATATCCTGCCTATAAGCCTCCATATTGTAACTTAAAAGAACCGAATTTGTAATGAAAACAAAATAAATCCTCTTGTTTATAGTGTACTTTTCCTGGCCGCCATCACTGTCTTTATTTTCTCTCCTCGCATTTAGAGAACAAATGATTTTCCACAATTCCTTTTGTAGCCATGGTACTGAAATTATTTTATTTGTGTTTTTTTCTTTATTTTCCTCTCATTCTGTTCGTTTTTTTTTAAATACTTTAATTATTTTAATAATTTTACATCAAGAGTTATAATTAAATTAGTGTGTGAGTTTACTTTAAATTGTTCAAATAAATGTTAAAGTGCTAACAATTAATTATGTAAACTTGGTAGAAGTGTTAAAACAATTACGAAAGTAATCTTCGTTATTTTACCCCCTAAAAAAAATAAAAAAAAAACGAAAAAGAAATTCCGAAAATGTAGTCAAGTGGATGAAAATAATAAGAAAATTTTGTTGACTAGACTAGTTTTTTCTAATGAGAATAAAGGGTAATGCAAAAAGTAAATATTATGTTCTTCTTCTGCTTAGAAATTAATTGAAAATGGTGACAAATCACACTTATTGGAGCTTTAGATTCAACAATGTTAGAGACACACATCTAAGCATCGTAGTAAACGGCCATCCTACCAGTATGCTGACCTTAATAACTTGGCAGTCTTGACTGATGTTGTCGTTACAAAAAGCAGCGCAATAGGTTAACTTTTAAAGAGTCTATCTTTCGATCAATGATCTGATCACTCTCCTACAATCATAGCAAGGCAGATACAGTTTTATTTATAAGTTTATAACAATAAAGTTTGATTGCTAAGTAGTCTAGAGTTTAGAGTACTCATATCTTGAAAAAATCAAAAAAAAAAAAGTGGGAAAAAATATTTCTTTCGGCGTTGCTTTCTCAACAGTCTTCCGAAAAAACTGTAGGTTCAGCCATTCATTTATAAAATTAACATGCACATAATGTGTGTTGTGTAAGAGATTAGGTTGTAATCTCGACTAAAAGATAGGGATGACATTGAGAGAACTTCCCCTAAGAAACTGGCGAAATATTTAAACTGCCGTCGATCACTTCAATCCAGACACAAACTGTGTTGCAATGCCAGTCTAAATTTAAATAATTTCTTGAGGGAAAAAACTAAAAAGGCAAAGGCGAAAGAGTTTTTCTCCGTTGAATTCCAAACATTATTCCATTTT
Organism: Sarcophaga caerulescens; assembly: GCA_927399465.1. Lineage (NCBI taxonomy): Eukaryota > Metazoa > Arthropoda > Insecta > Diptera > Sarcophagidae > Sarcophaga > Sarcophaga caerulescens. Next base: position 38,616,251 of record OV656872.1, on the reverse strand, counting down.
GAAGCCAAGAATGCATCAAGTAAATTGCAACCACATTGGTTGAGTCAAGGCGGCAAAGCTGAGGAGTTTCTAAACACCTTTTAACTGGTCTTGCAACATATGGCCGAAGGAATTATTTTCCGTGCTTTTTTCAACGGATCAAGTCGTAGACATTTTGCTTTAACGTTGATTAAATCGTTTATGTTGATACATAATTGGTCATTGCAATTACAATTCATAACCCTTCAGTCAGTGATTACGACCTAGCTTCTCACGCCACTTATGTTGTGTGTGGTAATTTTATCCATGTGCGGCGAGACTTTCAGTTTAAAGTCCACTCCGAACGACCAATTTTTTTGGAAACTTTTAATGGCAATTTTATTTAAGAAATATTCACATTTCGTTTTGTTGGTTTTGTTGGTCTCACCTGGGTTTTGAATCGTAGCCTCGCGTCTAATAAGCCAACACACTACTTATTAGACTACGGTGACTTTTTACGTTACGTACCCAATTTCTAATTTTTAGGTGCTTCGATGCAACAATGAGTTTCAGCAGTTCTCTCGGCTTCAAATGGTCTTTGATTTTCAGTGAGCCGTATTGCTCGATTTAAAATTAGGACTTCACGGCTCTTATTTATTTTGGAAAACCTTTCTGAGTTTGACGCTAATATTTAATGGAATCGATAGAACATATTTATGGCAAGAATGATCAGCAATCGATGTGATTCAGGCGCTTTCTGTCAAGTGGAAGAAGTCAAACTAAACACATCGAATGCTTGGATCTCTCTTCATACTCGCATAAGTATGCCTAAATCAAGTAATTGAATGCATTTGTATACTGTTTTACCTTTTAAAAACGTTTAAAATATGAACTCGTAGATTGCAAATAAAATAAAAATAAATACGTGTTTAGTTTTAATTAAAATTCTTTATTATTTGCACAATTTGCACTTTATGTGAACAACAACAATTGCTTTGTTTGTTATTCCTCTGTTTACACCCTTTGCATAAACAATAACAATTACTACACAATTGTTCGGCAGATCTTTGTAACGGATTGTAACCACGATTACTCTCTTCAAACACACCGCGTCTTCACGTCAGACTGACTGAACTTCACTAACTCAATCGCCTGCTTTGAATGTTCATGACTTCGCCTTCTCGAAATTTACTATTGTTTGTATATTTCGTTTACCTTTAATCTTGTAGTGTTGTTTGTGGATTTTTGTTTACTTGTTTACCATTTATGCTGGTCTTTGTTGTTATATTAAGCAGTACGATAATTTGTAAACAGGTTTGTTTACTGCATTGTATTGTTTTTGTAGCTTTTGTTTATAATTTTAATGTTAAACAATGTAAAAGCAAAACACCAGTATCTAGATTTTTCATTTTCGTCACAATACGTTTAAAATACCACCCCTTTTCGAAGAAACCTTTGTTGTCTTCCCTTATGTAGCCTTTCTCAAAATCTCTGTCTTGAATTATAAAATAAAACATAACTTAACAAAACAATCTCAATAAAAACTTCATAAAAACGCAATTCCATATGGCAAGCGTCAGATATTTCGTTACAAGTTTTTATTTTTTTTCAGATTTATTTACTATCTGAACTTCTTGAATTGAAGAAAACGTTTGTAAAAGTTCTGCTAAAAAATATTCACTTTTATTTTCTTTTTATTTCTTTCTTTCATTTTTTTTTTCTTAAAATTCTTTATTTAAACAAGGAAGAGAAAATAAAGAAAGTGACTCCAAAATAAATAAAACATTTCGACAAGATATTGTGTGTAGTGAAGTTAACTTTCGATACTTGGATTATTAAAAGGTTGTTGTAGTTGCTTTGCATGTTGTCTTGTAAATTTTAAGGATTTTTTTTGTTTCTTTATTTCGTTTGTAAAGTTTCAGTGACAGTTTATCGAATGTAACCCGAAGCATTTGCTTTCATGTTTGTTTCTTAAATTCTTTGTTTGTTTGTGTAATGCAAATAAAGTTAAGAAATTTTCTTATTTTTTTCTTCTTACAATTGCTGTCGACAGATTTTAACACTTTCATAAAATATTGTCGAACATTTGTAAGGAAACACACTCGAAGTTATAATTATTGGCTTACAAAGTTTAGCATGCGTTAAGAGGTTAATGAGAGATATCAAAAAAATTTTTAAAAATAACAGCATTGTGGTAAAGTAAAGCATATTTAGTGTTATGTTTTTATAACTTTAATGGATATCTGAAAGCATAACTATCTTTGAAAGTAACTTCTAATGAGAATGAAAAAAATTTAGAATCAATTCTTGGACAAAGCCTTCCATATAATATTACAGAGTATGTTGAATGCTTTCGAATTAAAGCATTTCTTTCAAGACATTGCAGTACAGTATCTTCGTAAAGGCAAGTGCAGATTGATCCTTAAATAAATAAACTTTCGATAAACTTTCTGTTGTGCTGTCAACCTTTTTGGGTTACAAACATACATACATAATTGGTCATTATAACATTTCAATCAGGATTACGACCTAGCATCTCACACCTCTGATATTGCATGTAATAATTTTATACATGAGTGTCGGGAGCTACAGTTTAACGACGATTCCGAACAACAGATCTTTTGAGAACCATTTCACGACATATTTAGTGTTACCCCACACTTATTAGTTCCCATACCTGTTGACCGAATAAATTGTGTTGGGTGTCAGTAAGCATTACTTATTGACTTGTCCTTCTGAAGTGCATTACCACTTCCAAAGTATGTATTCATTCTCTTCAAAGTTAAATATTCTAAGGCTGTCAGGCTTTCTAGTAAAAGTGATAATTTCTCTGGCTTTTAAATCTTTACCGCCGAATACTTCTCTTCAAAATCATCTTTCCATTTCACAGAAAGGTTCTAACCACACCAATGGCTTTTCAGCTACGTTTCTGGCAATCTCACCTACCTGTTTATTACACATTAACACATTGCTGTGAAACAGTTAAGAGTGGCCCTATTCACCTTACCCAGACAATTTCATACTAACCCTGAGCTAACCTCATATTAGCCAAATGCACGAATGACATTCTAACTGTCAGTTGGCATTGCTGTATACCTTGAATTGAATATGTCTTTTCTTATGGAATTTTTTCAGGAGTTCTTCACGAAACCTAATACTTCATCTTCTGCTTTACCATCTATCTTCTAGACATCCACATACCATAGGATGGTTCCTCTTTTAAAAGAGTACGTAGCCTTCCAGTTGCTCCATTCAATTTTCCTTCATAATAACGTTGCAAGGCATTTTCTAAAATTATAAACTTTGCATTGGTTTTGTTTAAGAGACAAATGAGACGGGAGCTATCGACATTTCAATTCGGAACGCATCATCGTCTGATTAATCTTACATAGGCTGCTTGGCATAGATAATTACCCTGCTTTTGATAATTACTAGAATTATCCTGCAGAAGGTCCTAGGATGATAGTATTATTATCTCCGTTACCTCAAAACAACGTCCTCCATGGTAATGTACTGGGTTTGTAAATGGGATGTAGTGTTGCTCATTGATTCCTATTGTACTCCTAAGAGGTAGTGCTATTTCACCAGCCTTTGTTATTCGTTATTGATTTTATCCTTTCTGAGGACTTCAGAGTCGTTCTAATTTATAAGTTTCAAAAATGCTGGTGATAATTTGTTCACCTTCTCTCGGGTTTGAAACCAAACTGATAAGGTTTGTGGTCAAGTGCTGCAAACACTACACATACTTACATAATTGCTCATTATAATCCTTAAGTCAGGATTACAATTTAGCTTCTGACATTACTTATATTGTGTGCATTAAACTTATACATGAGTGGCGGGACCTACAGCTTAAAGTCGACTTCGAACAACAGATTCTTTGAGAAACTTTTTATGCCAAGAACTTTTAATTTGCCAGAAATCTACTGAGAGGTCTTCTCACGTCTAATAAGCCAACTCATTATCTGCTAGACTACGGCGGCGCACTTAATAAGAAACAATATTTTTTTTTAGCGGTTTTCCTTGCTCCCATTTCTGAACTTCAAATTCATTCATCCGTTGATGACGAGTTTTATTGACTATTACCATCCTGTAGTCAGGACTAAAACCTGGCTTCTTACACCATCCACGTTGTATTTGTTTATTTTATCCAAGAGTAGCGGTATCTACAGGTTAAGAGACTTCTATTAAAACTCCTTCCACATTAACACTTTATAGTCTTATATCACGACGTATGAGTAATATTTTTACATACAATTTGTATAACTCATACGTACTGTTGTCTAATATGTAAAACAGTCTCTTTTGGTTGTTTAACTTAACGTATGAGTAATATTTTTATAAGTTGCATTAAATAACACACATACTCTTACAATTGACTCCGAACGTCAAATTTTTGAGAAACTTTTCATGGCAGTTTTATTTTTACTCTTCGAGTTTTTGTCAAAAGACGGTTAAGAGGCAGTTGCCGAAAAAAATATTTGTTTTTAATTCGTTTTGTTTTAGATGTCTGAACAGGGCTTGCCTCTAACAAACCTACACACTATCTGATAGAATAGGGTGACTTGAACTTTAAATAAATAAATAAAAACATCAGGAGACATTTTTATCACGTATTAGAAATTGAAGCAGTATCTCAGCTAAGCTGAATCATTTGTCGACGTCTTTTAGTGCTTTCATTACGAGATACTATCAGTTTGTTTGTTGCTACTCATATACTTTGGAGAAGAAGAATACGGAACATGTTTCGTCTCCTCCTATAGCCTATACCATATAGCCAGACTATCAAACTCTAAAGTAACTTTAACGCAACTGTGTTATCGTTGCTTTTATTTTATTATCTTTCTGTTGCACTGTTCCACTAAACGTTTCTCATGCCAATTCAATAGAAATTATCGTCTGAATGGATTTTATGCATTCGATTATTTATTTATTTTATCGTTCCAAGTAATACTTTTATTGAAATCCATGATCGATTGCCATCATAAAGTTCATCCGCGATACTCACTCACACACTTGTTCGTACCCTTTGCGATATGCAATAGAAAAGCTGATTTGCATTTGTCAAACAGAATTTGGCCATAAAATACAAAAATCTACAATATCTCTCTCTATTCTTTTTTTTGTTTTATTTCATCTTTATTTTTTTTTTTCTCTTTTGTGTGAATATTTTAAGTTCATAAAATATGTATTTAATAGCGTTGGCAATAGCAACAGAGCAATGGCAACAGCTATTGGTAATAAGTGTTAACGATTATGCTGATAATGATGGTGATGACACTAGCCAAAAGTTCTCTCGTGGATGGCCTAAAAGTATTGACAAATAATTACGCTTAAATATATATTAAAAGGTTATGCATAGACAGAGACAGAGAGAGAGAGAGAGAGAAAGGGAGAGAGAAAAGGGGAACTTATTAGCATAAATCCATTTTAGTATATAAATTCTAATTTTGTTGTTGTTGTTGGTTTTATTGTTATGTTGTTATGTTATGTTGAGTAAAAATAAACTGTAAATCGGTGTTAAAGGCAAATAATAGTAAAATTGCATTTTTAGCATATGCATAAAAATCACAATTTTAATACAATTACTAATGTTAACAAAACACATACATACACATGTACACTTATATATGTATATGTGTGCATAAATATATTTACACACTCGCTGTTAGATATACAATATAGTTATCGTGGTAATTGTATATGTGTATGGAGCATAAAACAAACAAAAAACAAAAATATTCCAATGCAAACTATTTAAAAAGGTCACACACGTCTACAATGAAGGCAATAAATATAGCAGTGAGGTACCCTAAACTGTGATATATAATCTGCGTTTATTTTTAAGTACTATGATGACCTTTTAATATTGTCCAGTTACTTGAGCAATAGATAATACCGTCTTTAAGTTCTTATCCATGGATTTTAAAAAAATTTTTTCTCCATATTTAAATATTGTTTGTTCTAGGAAACGCTTGTTTTCAGTTTATAAGGTTAGTTTAGAAGAGGTGGGAGGTCCTCCTTGAAGAAATAGGTTCCACTTAAGCCAGCATTTGAGCCCGTTGTGATTCTACAAACAATATTGAACCCGGGGATCAAACATTTCCCCGAGCCTCCAATATATTGCAGCAATATTTATAAAACAGTGCTCGTTCAAGGATATGGAAAACTGAGAGATCAAGAACCTCCATCTTTTTATGACAAGACATGGGTACTGACTCATATGAAGAAAGACAGTCACTTCCTCCCATAAACAATCCTGAATTCATTTGCGGAATGTCAAGTACTTCAGCATACATACAAAAGTACAGCTCCTGAGAATTGTTTTTTTACGATGGATGGCCATGCGATTTAGTTGTGGGCTGATCTTTGTCTTCCATACGTGTCCAGCGGACTTTCGCAATATTGAATGGCTTCCACCGAAATTAAGCCTCCCTGTGAAATAAGTACTAATGAGTGCATAATGCTAAATTTAACTCAAGGTTCCTGATTGTATATTGTATACCTCCTTTTAGTGTTATTGATTTTAAGTCGTAACGTTATAAAGTTATTCACTCCGGAGTCGATGAGTAATGGCACACAATTAAGGGATGTAAAGACTAACCTTTTCACCACAGATGACAGGATCACCAGTTGAGTTAATCGGAGTTTTCGAGCTCCGTAGGGGCAATTTCCAACGATACACCCAGAACCCATATAAGAGTTATCTTAGAATGATTCAAAATATCCTCAAGAAATCCTCGGCATTCATGAACAAGTACGCGCGTTTAAACTACATTCGTTAGGAACATAATCACAGCTTGGCTGTTTGAGTGCCAAATTCAAAATGGTGATGATCTTCTCCTGAAAACATTGCAGTGGACAGACAGCCTGTAAGAAAGTTTACTAGCAGATATACCACAGGCCACCCTGTCACGCATTTTTAAACCATCGTTACAAATTTTAAGCGATCCATTGGGACCTACTTACGTACATAATTGGTCATTACAAACTAGCTTCTAACACCACTTATGTTGTGTGTGTTAATTTTTGTTCATGAGTGGCGAGACTTACAGTTTGAAGTCGATTCCGAACGACAGATATTTGAGAAACTTTACAAGGCAGTTTTATTTACTCTCAGAGTTTTTGCCAGAGATATGCCGGGCGGAAGTCGCCTAAGAATTGTTTTTTTTTTCAAATTTCGTTTTGTTGGAAATGTTTGACCTGGGGTTTGAATCGTGACCTTAGACTACGGCGACTGCCATTGGGACCTCCAGGTCTTTAATTCAAGTATTTGGAATAACTACTGAAATGTTATTGTTCTGCTCAGATTAAAATCACTGTCCCGTATGGTATTCTATATTCTTCTCTGTCCCTGGGGCCGGTCTCTAACATCTTCTGCCATAATATTGTATGATGTATTACAGCACACAAAATCGTATTTGAAAAATGGTTCTTGATTTGCCACATTTCGACATCACAAAGAATTTTTCCCGATTGCTACCCTGGGATATTGTCTGATTTATTGGTAAAATAAAGTGTTTTTTTTTTTAACCCGAGTATTATAGTCACCATGTTGTTATTACCTCTAATCTCAAGTCCGATATTGTCTAAGTTTATCACAAAAAAACTGATTTATCCATTTGGATAACTTTGCAGTTAACCTTTTGATGTATTGAGGCTTCAAGTGTTTTATTTCTGAGAGAGCTTTAATAAAACCAGCTGCTTTTAAATAAATATATGTAATCATCAGTACAACCTTAAGTTAAAACATGCGGAAATCTTCATTTTATTATAAGACATCCATGAATTCTCAAATATTGAACATTAATGGCAAATCGAAGTCCTTTTGCAATACATTATTTGCTATAATTTTACCCACCACGGTTATAGCGTATGCACTGGCACAGACCAGTCAAACTTGTTCAATCAAACACTCACTTACTGTTCACACTTGCAATGAAATGCAAACAGATTTTATGCCAACCATACAATGCCAACAGTAATCATATTGTGAAAAGACAACAACAACATCAATAACAACAACAACAATATTAACAACAATAACAACAAATAAAAATAACCAAAATTACACACAATAAACCATTTTGGTTATAATTTTAGAAAATCACTAAATTTCAACAACAGACACGCACGCCTTCGCCACACTATTTTAAGAGACACACACACACCCACGTGTCTCTTCTGCTGGTATAAATAAGTTTTTGTATTTGATGTGTTTAAATCTCAGTGATTGCAATGTAAAATTGTTTTTTTTTTTTGTTTAAATAAAATATACAATTTCAAGCCAATGACCATCCCCCTACCCTCTCTTTTCCAATTGCAAATTAAATGCACGTGTCAATGCAATTGTCTTGTATGAAATTCGTAGAAAATATTGACTGAAACCCCCCTGCTTAGCAATGCTGACACATTTTGTTGGTTGATTGAAAATTAACTGTGTGGCGGCCTCAAATGGGGGCCAGGGGTGGGGTTGGACACTATTTAAATAGAAATGAAGCGTAAATGACAAATACAACAGAAATTTCAACACAATTCACAGCATAATTGTATCGTTATTAACCGATGTTCCCCAAACCCCGTTCTATTATCGCACTTGGTTTTGTATTAGAGAGGCGAATCGGGGAAGAAGGGTAATAAAGAGTGTATTTGATTAAATGGATTTTCATTTAATAGAGTCAAAATAATGGATATACGATTTAGAATAAAGGCGGAGAAACATTTTAAATTTAAATTTAAAAATAATAGACTCCGTTGGCGTTTATGAGGCAATTATTTACTATTTTTTTAAAGGTTTTCTAATAAGATTTTTGATTTTTTTGTTCTGAATTCTGTGCACTTTTTAAAATATTTAAAGCTTTCTACATAATGGTCTAAGTGTAGATATTCTAAATGAAATATTGTTTTTAAAATATCGTTTCAAATGGTATCTAAGCACTTGTCAGTCACTGTAGCCTCGCCAGTAGTGTATTAGCTTATTATATGATAGCCCTTGTTTCAAAGCCCAGCTCAGACATCTCAAACAGACTCAATACGAAAGGAATATTTCTCTCGACGCCCTTCTATTAGCAGTGTTGTGGAAAAACTCTGAGAGTAAATAAAATTCCGATGAAAAGTTTCTCAAATCCATCGCTCGGATCTCATATATCGCTGAATAAAACTATTGCACACAGCATGGATGGTGTGACAAGCTAGGTTGTAGACCTGACTAACCAGCAATTATTTTGGAATCAATACATTTGTAGTAGAAATTTAAATCTAGCCCGCAAACGATTCTGTATGTATTATTTTATACAATCGAGCGAGGATTATCTGAGGAATATTTAAGTCGCCGTAGTCTAGTAGGTAGTGTGTTAGCTTATTAGACACGAGGCCTCGGTTCAAACCCCAGGTTATACATCTCCAACAAAACGAAATATGAAAAGAATATTTCTTCGGCGACTTCCTCTCAGCAGATTTTTGGTAAAAGCTCTGAGAGTAAAATAAAATTACCATGAAAAGTTTCTCAGAACTCTGTTGTTCGAAGTTGACTTGAAACTGTAGGTCCTGCCACTCACAAACAGAACAAAATTAACACTCAAAACATAAGTAGTTTGAGAAACTAGATCGTAATCCAGACTGAAGTGTTGCAGTGATCAATTATGGCAAATATGAAGACGCAACACAGCCTTAAATTTTGATCATATTTAACCATTCCATCATATTTAGATCCATAGCATAAAATATTTGTTCTTGTATTTGCTTCGAATTTAATTTATCACACAATTGGTCAATTCACACAAGCCGTTGTATCGTTGTATTGAGTGTATTGTTGGACGATTATACAACAGTGTATGCTTGTTGTTGATAATTTTCATGTAAAATTCCGATACACTTATACACATTTTTTTCATATGTTTTTAAAAGTTGTATTGGTTTCGTGCTATCAAATTGTTTGAATGAAAAAAATGTGTATACGTTTTCATATGTTTTTCAAAAGTTGTGTTGGTTTCGTGCTATCAAATTGTTTGAATGCCAAAAAAATACATTTGGAATACGAAATACACAATACAGAATAGCATTGAGCGTTCACAAACAACCAAATGTATTCGATACAACATACACGATACAAAGTCGTGTGAATTGCCCAAATGTTTCATCGTTTTTTAGAAGTTCAAACGTTGTAGATGTACTCAGGCCTGAAACATATGCAGAAGCCCAAAAACATATGCAGAAGCTAGGTCGATAAGCAATTGCCTAAAAATTAGTGCTGGCACTGCTGGAAAAAATAATGCTAAAATTGAATCTCCCGCTTGACCTCGCCTATGGTCAACGTTCATATAAAATAATCTTTAAAGTGGTCCCTTATAGCTCCCAAGTAATTATTCCAATAATTTTTGCTTTTTTCAAATGTGCAGACTGACAAAAATATTGCCTCTGTCAAAGAAAGAGTGACAGACATTATGAATTTGTCGATTCGACTGAATCCTCAGGAATTTAATCAATTTTCAATACCACAAGTCACAGTACCATAGATAATCTGGTTAAATACTCGAACACTGGCTTTCAACGTTAAATTTTTAAACAAAATTATTTTTTTTCGGCGAGGCTCATCTCTTCCTTGGTGGTTACGACCAAATCAACCTTTATTGCCTGAAAATTTCATAAGAAATGTAAAGAATACATCGTACGTTGCCTATTCCATGAGCTTTTAAAGCCATGACCTTCCGAATGCCATCCATTTCTTCCGGTTATTTGATTTAAAATGACATTCAAATTATTATCAGACATAAAAGAGCGAAAGAATGTTGTTGTTGTTATTGGTTTTTATTTCAAATAAAAAATTTAATTGCAGGAACTTAAATGACAAACTCAAAAAAAAAAAAGGAAAAATTGTGGAAAAAATTTTTTTATTTTTACACTCGTTTCACCTTCACAAAGTGGGAAAAACTGTGTAAGAACAAGGAAAATAAAAAAAAAACAGAAAAACGTTCCAACTATAATCCCAAAAAATGCACTTTTCATGTCAATTGCTTGAGCTTCAGGAGTTGAACAAATGCACGCACAACTCGCATTATTACTGTTGAAAGAAAAAAAAATAAATATGCTAACAATGTGGTGGTATTGTTGTTGTTGTTGTTGTTACACTCTTTCATTATGCAATTGTTGTTATATTTTGGGGTTACATGTTGTTGCCTGGTATTGTTAATAAAAACAAATAAATAAACACAGAAACCAATACACATGCACACGCCAATGAAAATTAAATACAAACCTCTGGCAAATCACATTTAAATCACCATCACCATCACTGTTACCATTGTCATTACCACTTTGCCACGCAGCCACTGGCAGTACCAACAGCAGTATTTGCGTTTGCAGTAATTGAGCAAACGACCATTGAGGCTGACAGGCAACAACACAAGCAACACCAAACAAGCAGTAGCGGCAGCAGCGTCACCAAATTGATACTGCATTTTATCAGTCATCACCACACCGCACAACAACAGATTGCCTTTCAATATGTCCAGTACACCGCACAAACCAAATCATTGTTGGAATTTATTTCTGTTGTTCTGCCGTTTCCCTATCCTCTCTGCCGCCTCTTACTGCCCCTCCAGCTGTTGTGTAAAAATAAATAATTTTTACAAAAAAACAATCGAAATTGAAATAAATAAATTGGGATTTATTTTAAAATAAATTTATTTGTTTTATTTTATTATTATTAAAAATATACACACACACATAAACACACACACCTACACGTGCTCACACTTTCATTGTCTGTCACTCTCTCTCTCTCAATTACATGGAAATAAACTTTCAATTTGTGGAGTATATTTACAGGTGCTTATGAGCTTATATGTGTGCATGTGTTCGTATATCATTTTATTTATCATACACCTCTTCACAAATATACATACATATACATACGTGTGAGTGTTGAGTACAATCTACGATGTTTATCAGACGAGTGTGTGATTATTTGCACGCGTGTGTGTTTATAATTTAACGCATTACAAACACCTTCACATACACACAAATACACACAAATACATAATTTGACTCAATCAATTTACCAAGTAATTGAAATACAAAAGTGGTTGTTTTTTTCGGCTTTTTTGTCCTTTTTTCAAACAAAGAATTGATTTTAAAAATAAATTGATTCCAGTTTTATTATTATCAGGACAGTGCGTAGGAAAACACATACAATTACCCATGATTTACTGTTGAAGGCAGTGTTATAATGTGTTTAATTGTTTAAATAAATAAATTCCATCGTATTTAACAAAAATTTAATATTTAAAACACAAATAAAATACTCCACATAATGTTCAGAAAAATAAAACAAAAAACGTTGGCATGGAGGCCAAACTGTCAGGTAGCAAAGCTATATGTATTCCCTATTACATACATTGTAATTGGTGATTACAACCGTCCGACCAGGATTACGAAATAGCTTCTCGCACCACTTTACGTTGTGTGTGTTAATTTTGTACATGAGCGGCGGGACCAAGAGTTTTAAAATCGATTCCGGACGACAGATTTTTTGAAGAAACTTTTTCATTGCAATTTTTGTTTCCTCTCAGAGTTTTTGCCAGAACACTACTGAGAGGAAGTGGCGAAGAAATGTTTTTGAACCGAGGCCTCATATCTCATAAGGCAACAAACTACCTACTTGACTACTACGACTACGGTGACTTTCCTATTGGTTTCGAATATTTGGCTTTTCGGCTCCACTATCTGGTTTTCATCCATCGGAATAGTTCCTCTCTTACATGAGTGTTTGTTTCTGCGCTCAAAACTCAGTGGATGGCACCTACTCGTGCAGTACATTAGATTGGAACTAGAAATATAGGTTAAGGAAAGGCGGAAAGAGGAAGTAACGTTTGTGAACATTAGCTTTGTTAGTTTTTTTAGCATCAGAAAGAAGGGAGTCTAACATACTGATAGTTCAATTAAAGAACGAATTCTGTCTGTAATGTGCGATCCACTGGCCAATCGATCACACGATGTGGGAGAAGACGAGTTTTACGTAACACTATAAGTAGTGTTACTATATACTAGTGTTACTATACTACTTATAGTGTTACGTAATACGTAGTACAGTGTACGTATACACTATACTATGATGTTCAGATGAACAGTGGAATGAGACCTACAGAAACCGTACTGCTTGTCGCTGATCATGTTGGTGTATTGTAGGTATTTCACAGGACATATTGCTGTTAGTCGGTACCTCTAATTTTGGGGTTTGGCGTTACATCAGCAACCATCCCGCAATATAGACAAATACCGACGATAAAAAGATTAGCTAATGGACGAGAGAGCGACTAAGACCAATGTTTCGGTATCAGTGTTAGAATGTTATTAATATCGCGTGGGCCATCTATCGCCTTAAATTTGAACCATGGGTTATTTCGAATCTGACAATGCTTGTGTCATTCTATTTTGTCATAAAATTCTGTATATTATCTCCACTGAACGTAGTGAATCGATTAATGCTTGAGCAACGTCTGGCTTTACTAAGCCAAATAGAAACTGCACGATGATGTCGATTTTGCAAAAAAAAAATCAGCTTTTCGGATGAAGCTCATTTTAATTTTGGTGGCTCAGTTAATAAGCAAAATTGCCGTATTTGCAGATCAGAAAACCCACACGTGGCCTTAGAGAAGTGAATGCTCGCATTACAACAGACTGTTTGGTACGGCTTCTAGGCATCATTGGCTCATATTTGTTTGAAAATAAGGACGCTGCAACCATTACAGTCACTGTTGGCCATACAAGTACTTATGGTAATGTTTTATGCATTCCAGCACTGCAAGTAGCTCACGTCGGGTCACGCAGTAGTTCCGTTCAGGCTTTGACAGTGTGCGACTATAATACCCTACGACTTTCTCAGTCCCATTGACCACTTGGGACAGTATACCACCAATACCGTATCCGCTAGCGTCACTGTCTAAAATAAATTTTTCCCCTGGGACTGGATACGCCAAAACTGGTGCGGCACATAATAAGTCCTTTAATGTCTGGAATGCCTTCTCCTGTGACTCACCCCATTGATACACCTTTGACTTCTTGGTGAGCTCATGCAGGCTTGCCGCCACACTGGCAAAATTAGGCACAAAGCGTCTATAATATGTGCATAGTCCCAAAAAACTGCGTAATTCATGAAGACTCTGAGGACGAGGCCAGACCTTTACTGCTCGTATTTTATCTTCATCCGTGGATATGCCATCTGCTGTAACGAGATGCCCCAAATACTTCACTTGTTTTTGGAAGAATGTACATTTCTTAACGCTCAACTTTAGGCCAGCCATTGATATTCGTCTCAGAACTTCTCCCAGGTTCTCGAGGTGTTCGTTGAAAGTTCTGCCCATCACTATTATGTCATCGAGATACACCAGACAAGTCTTCCAATGCAGTCCCTTTAGTACACGTTCCATAAGCCGCTCGAACGTAGCCGGAGCATTACAGAGCCCAAATGGCATGACTTTAAACTGTCATAAGCCGCCATACGCACTGAATGCAGTTTTTTCCTTGTCCTTGTCTGCAATCTCCACCTGCCAATATCCGCTTTGTAGGTCCAATGTGGAGAACCACTTTGTTCCGGCTAGCGTGTCAAGCGTGTCGTCAATTCTCGGTAGCGGGTAACTGTCCTTTTTAGTCACGTCATTCAGCTTCCTGTAGTCTACGCAGAATCTTGTACTGCCATCTTTCTTTTTAACTAAGACCACAGGTGAGCTCCATGGACCAGATGATGGTTCGATTACACCGCACCTTTTCATTTCGTCGACTAGCTCTTTGACCTCATTACGCTTCGCTACCGGTATACTTCTGGGTGCCTGTTTTATTGGTCTTGCTTCGCCAGTATCAATCTCATGTTTGACCATGGCTGTCCTACCTTGACTTTTATTGTTCGTGGCGAAAGCGCAAGCGTACCTCTTTAGCAGCTTTTTGGCTTTATTTCTTTCTGATGCTGCTAGACCTGCCACCCATTTCTCCACATTTTTACCAAATTCCTGTTGGTCATTGGCTGACATCTCGGCAGGTTTCGGCGATGGTTCACTGTTTATTTTTTTGTATGCTCTTCATGGTATTAATGTGAACGATGTTTGGTTTCAACAGAATGGTGCAATTTGCCACACATCTCATGCAACAATCAATTTATTGCGTCAAACGCTTGATGACCGTTTAATTAGCCGAAATGGTGGTGATAATTGGCCGCCAAGAAGCTGCGATTTGACACCGTCGGAATATTTGCTGTGATGCGCAGTTAAAGAAAAGTGTTATGCTGACAAACTAGAGACAATTGAGCATTTGAAGGCCAAGATTCGTAATGCCAATGCCGATATAAGATCCCATACACTCTAAGAAAGTGCATGAAAGTTGGTCCAATCGAATGAGATTCTGTGAGCCTAGCCGCGTCAGCTATGTGAATGAAATAATTCACCATTTCTAAACGGAACAATTGTACTTCACAACAAAAAAATAAATTTGGAAAATTTCAAACCGTTCTGTTTTATTGTATTTTTAAATTTAAACTTTCAAATGGCCCACCCCATATTTATTTCGATTCTCCATCAATCTAGTGCGTACCAGAATCTCTTAAAGCCTTATAGTAATCATTTCATTCATTTTTCACAAATTTTCCAATGTTTTTCCAAATTTTCAGAACTCAATCGCTTAAGAATCTAATCAATGCTGTACAAGGTGTACACCATGGTCTGAAAATAATGAAATTTTCTTTAAATTGCGATTTTTCTTTAACTTCTAAATTCTTTTCTGTCAATTTGCAATTGCCTTTACCTTCCTTAACTATTGAAAGAAGAAAGTGTTCAACCAGTAGATGTACTCAATGCATGTAAACTTTAAACAATAATTCCCATTACGATACTTTAGAATCGGCCTTTTGTTCACCTTCCACACAACTCTTCGATAATAAACGACGAAGAATAACAACAACAACAGCAATAAATGAACAAAAGCAATAAGAGAACAACAGCCGGCATAACAGTCAACAAATTTATATTCAAGTAGCCAAACCTGAAATTGGAAAAATGTTTGAAGTATGCTAGGAACACTTTTTTGTTTTGCTACACATTCGAAATTGCCAAATAGTAGAAGCGTATTTGTTTTACACGTCAATTGGTATTTTTGGCTTTTTCTATACGAATTGGTAAGTAAAGCTTGAGGTGTTAAAGTAGAAAATTTTCTTATTTTCACTTTAAAGATGATATTGGCAGGGCTGTACAAAATAATTTGCTGGGGGAAGATCGGAAATTGTGTCTGGATTATAAAGGGCCTTACAATAGGGACTTTGGAGCTTTAACAGTTCGTAACGGCAATTTTGGCGAAGCTACATCTGAGAAATTAGTTGTCACTTATTCAGTATGTTTCGTGAAATCAGCATGGTCGACAACAGGCAACGATGTGTGTGCTCTAAAGCAGTTGTCAACTCCCTAATTTACATCTTCAGCGTCGAGATATATTTCTGGATGATTGGTTATGTAAAGTCACCCTAGTCTAGTAGGTAGTAGGCTTATTAGACATGAAGCCGCGGCTCACACCACAGGCCAGACATCTCCAACAAAACGAAAATATGAAAAAATATTTCGTTGACTTCCTCTCAGCAGATTTCTGGAATAAACTCTGAGAATAAATAAAATAGCCATGAAAAGTTTCTCAAAAATATGTCGTTGGGAGTCGACTTTAAACTGTAGGTCCCGCCACTCATGTATAAAATTAACACACCCAACACACAAGTGGTGTGACAAGTTACGTTGCAACCCTGACTGAAGGGTTGTAACTACCATGTATTTATGATTGTTCGAACAAGCAAAACGATATCAATCATATGATATCCAAGAGAGTCCAATGATTTCCAAAAAAAAAAACCCTGATTGGTAGGGATTTTGTGATGTCGGCGTCGTATTTCTTTGAGAACAACGTTAACTTGGCCATTACTGTTAGTGCCGAGCACTATAAGTCGATGACTAACAACTTATTTTGGCCTAAATTGAATGATCTTGACAACAACGATATTCAATAGAAAGGCGCTATGTACCACACATTGACACATTGAATGTTCTGCAATAGCGATTTGAAGATTTGAAGGTCATCTATCATGAAGGTGATGTCAACTGACCACGGAAATAATGCGCTTTGAATCCGTTTAACTTTTTTTGTGGGATTTTCTTAGGTCGCTATGATATGCAAATAAGCCACAAATCCAACGTAACACATGCCACTTGGTCTAAGCACCAGAATCATGGGCATTTCGAATGCTCTTAACCTGGGAAAGCCTTGACAGATATTTGAACGAAGTTATTTATATTCCACACGTAATAAGAATAACAAAGTGTGGATGATATCTCCCAAACACTTTATTTATTTACTTAATGGGCTATTAACAATCCGATTAAAGGATTTCGGGCTGGCTTAACACATTCTTCCAGGCTCCCCTGCTTCTTGCGCGATTTAGTCACTCGATTTGGTCCTTCCAATGCGTTCTCTTCGCAGACTTGCGCGAATCCGCGCATTAAATACCCGTCTGGCCGGAGCATGCTTCTCCATTCGAACGACATGGCCGAGCCAGTGCGGATGTGGAAATCATCACCAACTCGCACTGGACCGAAAAACTTACGCACAACTTTTCTCACGAATACTCTCAAGGCTGCTACTTCAGTGCTTAAAAGTGTCCATAAAGGATCACGGGGAGGGCGAGTGTCTGGTAGAGTATGACTGCAGCTCCTAACTAAAGATCCGATGTATTTAGAATACTAGTATTTCCAGTGCTTTAATGTACATACAGATACGCCTTTGTCTGCATGTGCTTTTATAGCTCCAAAGTATTTTTAAAGTAGACGTTGAAGTGTTGCTTCAATTCTGATATTCTCCGTAAAAGTATATTAGAATCGAATGCAATGTCCAGAGTATATTTAAGATCATTTTCCTTACAAACCTTTCCTACTGCAGCCTAATTCATTTTCCCTATTCTAACGGTAATAGATTACGTATATATGTACCTCCTAATAAAAACTGAAGAGAAACTAAAATAAACCCAAAAAAAAAGAAAAATCCACCACAACACACAACAGTTTCGAAGTGCTTAAGTAACAGTTAAGGAATCATGACTTAATTTCTATACAACAACAGTAAAAACAACAACAACAATAATAGTGGCAATGGCAACGAAAACAACAGCTATACAATGGCACGGTTAACGGTAACAATAAAAGAAAACCAAAGAGTCAATAAAAAATAAACAACAAACAACAGTATCATCAAATACACATGTTGTGTACATGTACGTATGTATGTGTATGTAAAAGTTATAGAGAGAGTAAGAGAGAGAGAGAGAGAGATAGAATGGGTATGTGCATGTGATTGAGTTATTTCGAATATTTTGCAAAGAATGCATTTATAAACATGTGTGTGTGTATCTTTGCGTGTGTGACTTAGTGTATGTGTTAAGTGTGAACAAAAGAAAAAAGAAACAAACAACAACAAAAAAAAAAAAGAGTGAATAACAACACAAAATTCCAACGTACACGGAAATATCGTAAACTAACCAAAACGGAAACTTAACTTATTCATTGTAGTGGTGTTGAGCATGAGAAAAAAAATGGAGAAAATCTCACATATACACATAACGGCATACACTAGAAATAAAATGATAGTAAAATCAAATTAAAAAATATTTCTCTGGTAAAAACTCTGAGAGAAAACTGCCACGAAAATTTTCTGAAAACTACGCCATTCATGTAGAAAATTAACACACACAATGAATGGTGTGAGAAGCTAGGTTGTAATCCTGACTAAAAGCTTGTAATGATTAATTTAGTTAAGTAAGTAAAATCAAATTACAATTCTTTTTATCAAAAACAATTGAAAGCTTTGTTCCGAACACACACTTTTAACGAACATTTTCCCTTTGAGTGCATTTTTTATACTGCATTCTCATTCAGTGCATATGTACGTACATATTTATGCAATTCCATGAACTGTTGTTTCCTCTAACCACAATATACTCGAAATGCTAGTAACTCATACGCTAGCAAACGAAAAAAAAAGAGGAAAATACTGTGGGAAAATGGAAAATAGTAAAAACCCCTTTTGCACACATAAACACACATATAAAATAGCATACAAGTGTGAATATTGAATACATTTACTGGCATATTTTTGTATGTTCTTTTGTTGTTGTTGTTGTTGTTGTTTTTGTACTATACGAGTATATCTCTTTGCTTTAAAGGTACTTAAACGAGGGTCATACAAAATGCTGTAAATGCTTCGACCTAATGAAGTTGCAATTCTATGCTATTGCTTTTGCAAATCGCAAAAAGTAATTGGCAGTGAATTAATTTATAAGGTGTAGTAAAAATAATTATTTTTTTTCTTTATATAATGTTTAGTTTTTTGTAAAATATGTCAAATAAGCACCGTCAGGTTCAAAAAATTTTTACCATCATTGCCATTATCAAAGAAACTGCAGCTATTGGTTTCCAGAGCTGTCTGAGGCAAATTTCTAATCATGAAAAATATATGAACTATAGCCAGGTAAACTTCGTTAAAAACCTCTCAAGAAAGTTCCTCATTTTTTCTAGAGAATAACAGCAGATATGTCGACCATATTAACATCAAGATGGAACACATTTGGTTTTTTTTTTCCTTTTTTAATTCATCTTCTAGAACTGAAATGGAAACGTTTGATCTCCCTGTTTAGTTTCCGTCAGAGCAGAGCATTCGTGCAGGAGATCCTGCTTAACTTCCTTTTTAAGGCTGCTACTGCATAACTTATTTCGTGAGAGTTTTTATGAACTCAAGCCTACTTCCTGTTTAAGGCTGCTACTGCATAACTTATTTCGTGACAGTTTTTATGAACTCAAGCCTACCTTTTTGAATGTATTGAACTGCACTATCTTCAAAGGAAATATCATTTCACGCTTATCAGCATTTAGCAGTTCAATCCTTATTTTATAATCTAATCATGCTAATAATGAGTAGCTTAGAAAAAAAAGGAAAACCTTTAAGGAAAGCCAAAATTGTCAGGCAGGTTTCTAGAGTTAATGAAATTTTGAGCAATTTCTTAGTGATTCGCTGATGAAATTTTGATTCATAATATGATTCTCAACTTTAAATATCTTCAGTATAAAAATAAGATTCGCGGCATGGGTCAACGCTAAAATTCTCAGTTCTATTTCTTATTGCACCATGAATAGACTAACAAACTAATAACGTTTGCAAATCATTGAATTTTCTAACCAAAAGTCATGCTATCTGGGAAATGTTTTTCTGCCGGAAAATTATCTTCAGCGATGAACTTCAATGGGGCGCAAATATGACTCATTAGGGAATTTCATGTTAAGACCAGATAGAGGCAGTTCATGAGCTGGTCTGTGGTAATTTTTCATGGGCAATGAAACACGCAAAGTTAGTTTAGGTACCATAGAACCGTGTGATGATTACATATGTAAATACATAATTGGTCATTACTAGCCTTTAGTCAGGATTACGATCTAGCTTCTCACATCACTTATGTTGTGTGTGTTAATTTTATACATGAGTGGCGGGACCAAAAGTTTAAAGTAGACACCGGACGACAGATTTTTGAGAAACTCTCAGACTTTTTGTATGAAATCTGCTGAGAGGATGAATATTCTTTCATATTTTGTTTAGTTAGTCTCACATGGGGTTTGAATCGAGGCCTTACGTGAAATTATAGATTACGGCGACTTCATGTTTACAGACTTTTTTATTTACACAATAACTTGAACTTTGTGGATGGGTGGTGTCAACTATATGGTACCATATGTCATGTGCCACGCATGATTAGGTGCTTAGTGAGAGTATATTTCACACCGTGAAACAGTTCGTTGGTCACTTTGATCATACGAAGTGATCCCACTAGACTGTTTTAATATCTGAAATATCTTGCAAACCTTACAGGGGCACCATACATATATACCTACATAATTGGTCATTAGAAATTTCATTTGAGATATCTGGGTAGAGGTTTGAACCGAGGCCTCACTACTTTCAAAACCACGGCGACCATACAGGGACAAGCCACCTATAATTCCAGTTCTGGAATACATAATTACAACAGCGTTGGTGAAATATTGGTTGAAATACTAGCAAAAAATGTTGAGTCAGAGTATTTCGCTGAAGCCTGACCTTTCTCAAGTATTTCTGTTAGTATTTCCCTGTCGCAATTGTAAGTGTTGGTACCTTGATACAATTTATGCTTATTTTAGCCTCTGAAATCACTGCAGTAATCATCTGCTAGATTTTATTTTTCTATGTGTAAGCCAACGTATTAGTTTGAAATGTAACGCCTTTGGTGGGATTGTGTTATCAAATCTCAGGCATGAGTTTTTACTAACGAGACATCACATTTCAAAAATTTTCTATTTTATTTGTTTAACCACTCGATTAGAGTGGATATTGTACCAAAGAGCATGTGATCTCAGAGTCTAATCGATCCGAATATCACGAAAATATTTGGAAATGTGGATATCCGAAAACCTGACGATAGAAATTGAAGGAATTTCTCCTCTGTAATATAAACTTTATGTGGCACGTAGGCCGATAATAATAATCATTCAATTTCTTTATAAGCCTTCATATCGATCCTCGTATACGATTTTTTTTATTAACCAAAAATTTTTTTCTCTTCAATTTTCCCTATTTGGTGTGAATAACTTGGCGAAATGGAAATAATCTTTTAACAGTATGTTAGTGAAACTGTGTGACTATATGAACAGTATATGTACTCGTATGTATGTAACTATCACTGCATACAAAGGTATGTTTATGAATGTATTGGTGTGTATCCTTTTTAGTACCCTTTTTTTGTTTGTTGTTTTGTTTTGTTTTATTTTGGTAAAACTGACTAGGAAATGTGTGTTAATGAAAGTGTACCTCGTGCTAAAGAATTAGTCGGTTGTCATAAAGAGGCGTTTCTGTTAACACAACATGTTGTTTTTGAATAACAATACCAGCAACAGCAAACAACAACAATACCAAATAGTGACAACAAGTTTGCCTAAAAAAAAACTAAAGCAAGAAGAAGTATAGAGCTAGAGAGAGAAAAAAAGACTCCAAATGAAATGAAACCATTGATAAATACTGTCTAAAAACACCAACATACCATATATACTAACATGTATGGTTGTATTAAGAGCCGACATTTCAAAATTGAAGTGAGGAACAAAAAAAAATCATGATATTGTTGTTGTTGTTGTTGTTAATGTTAGTGTCACTGTAGCCGTCATTGTTATTGTCACTGTAGCTGTTGCTGTTGCTGTTATTGTACAAGAAATACTACCGCAGGGAATGTACAAGTCGTCATACTCGTTTAGTTGATAACATTTAAGGATTCACGGTATGTTGTTAGCCTTACCTTTACTGGCATTATTGTTGGTGTTGCTGTTAGTGTTGCCAATGTTGTTGGGGCAACAATTGCCGCTGCTGTTTAAAAATGTTGCTTGTTAACCTGTGGCTTTGTTAAGCTACACATGAGACACATTTCTAAAATACATTTTCAATACTTAAACATGTGTACTACTACTGGCCTGGCCTGGCTGCCTGGCTGGCTGGCATAGTCATGTGAAAAGTATTTGTGCGTGTCGCACATAACGCCAGCGTTGAACTGTCAAAATCTATACGTACGCTTAGATGGATTATCAAGTTGGCAACAAAATTACATGGATCTTAAACTTACTTTACGTACTTACCCATATACCACCATTGTATACGTATACATACAGACATCTGCAGCATGCAACACCAATTCATTTAAGCCATTAATACTTAAAGGTTTCAGGTGGAAAAATGGCACGTGTTTTGAGGTGATTTTCTCCCAAAAAAAAAAAAAAAAAACAAACAATACCGGGAGGAGAGCGGGAACCGTAGAAGAGGAAAAAATAAATAAGAACGTACTTAAATTGTTTGATTAGGATGATCATGTTGTAATTTGCAGTTTGCCACCAGAACAACGTTGATGGGAAAAAACCACACAAAAACAAAACAAATTTTTGTACCAGGATACCCACATGAATGCAGCAGGATACGGTGGTAATTAAGGATGGTTTTAAAAAATGGAAATCTTTAATTGAAAAGTGTACAAGCAATGGTTTAAACCAAGATTATTAAATTTATTGAAGCTATGAATTCTAAATCCGAAAGTTTAAAATAACAGGCTTCTGTTGGCGCTTGATACCACAGCCAGCAAAAGCTCAGAGACTTAAAGTAAGTTGGGCCAGAAAGATACTTCCAGCTTTAGTTCAAACAACGAATGAATAGAAGGCTCCTACCAACACACCCATGGCAAAGATTTGAATCAAATCGAAACCATGCATTAGGACATGCCTTTCCTCTATAAAAAGATTGTTAATTATTCAAACTTCCAACGCTAAATGGGCCAAAACCTCGGATAAAGTTGATAACACCGCACCGAACTTAAGTTCTCCCGCCTAAGCAAGAATCTTAAGTTTTATTATGGACATTAAAATAAAAGATCGACTTTTTTTGATGCAATGCATTGCAAATACATTCATATGTATTGATATTCTTTTGATTTATATTTAAATACATCGATGTTTTCTATGCATCGTCTAGTTTTTATAAGAATAATGAATGTAAAGAAAACAGAATTTTTGCATACCGGTATTGGAATATCGCGACCAAATGATTTACTGTAGTGCCTCAACATACAATATAGGATAGCCCTGTAATGTCTATTGTCCCTACAAACTTCAGGATGATGTTTGACTCAGTAAAAATAATTCCCTGCCGCCTACTTAGTAAACACCACCAGGGTCAAGGACATACAGTGGGATAATCCAAGAGTAGAAATATTTAGAGCACATGGGACAATCTTTCGGGTTGCTTCCTAGAGAAAGTTTGGACTATGTAAAGATGTTGTTAAGTCAACTTGCACAGGAAGTATGACGTGGACATAAGAACATTATCTAACAGTCTGGCTTCCATTCACGCACTCAGCTCCTATGAGGTAGACTCATAGGAATTCGCGGCAATTAGTTTGTGGGGAGTATATGTTCATGAGTCTAGCATGCTCTCGGCGAAAGAAAAATTAAGAGAGGCGAATACTTTTCTTGACTGGAAAGGAATTGGGGCAGTCTTAACTTTTGTTGGATAATTACATTGTGAAGTGATTTGAGCTATGCATCAGACTATCGAGAAGTAGTTTGAGTATTTTAACCCTCCTTCTGAGATGCATTAATGTCGACCAGGTCATAAGTATGACTTCAGGTGACTCGCTTTGCTTGCTATAGGGTAGATCTTGGGCTTGAACCGATCTCTATTGTAAGACTATTATTCTTTGAGCCCACGAAGTTCATTAAAATGTCGCTTAATATCCTCCGACTAGTTCCCAACAGTCTGATGCATAATTCAATTCACTTCTCATTGTAGTTATCCAATCAAATCCGTTTGATTTGAGAAGAATGTCTGGATTTCTTCATCTTTCCTTTCGCCGTGTATATCCTGTCAAAACTTTCTTTCTTCTTCATAGAAAGGTTGTGGTCTCATCAGCGGCGAGGAAGCTATAATGCCGAGCATTACCAGTGCTTCCAATTTAATCTCGAGAATTCTTTTAAGAGCTGATGGTTTGAATAGCGGCCTGACAGTCACATAATGTTGTTAAGTCATTAAGTGAACACATCTTTCGATGGTGTAAACTTTCGCTTGGAAGTGAAACTCGAGAATCCTTATGGACTCAGAATATTTCAATTTGGGATCGAACACTCGGCTTCTCTCCCACTTCATATGCTTCGCATATTTCTATCACAGAAGGGTGGTGTATGTAGCAACCAAAGTATTCCTTTCACTCTTAATACACATTCTTGTTGCGAAACTTTTTACCAAACTCATAGAGATAACTGTGACTGTTTAGCAGACAGTTAAGGAGGAAACAGTCAGCAATCCGTCTTGCCAAGCCACAATCCCTCCTTATGAAACTAGTGTTGGATTTGTCTCTCATTAATCTAACCACAGTCATAATGGCTCAAGTTGTCTGTACCGCATGCAACGGGTTTAAATCATAAAACGGAGCCAGTAGCGCTCTCCTGTTGTTACGATTATATCAACGCAAGCCCATCTCTATATCTTATCCAACTATAACTGATGTTATTTCAGGAAAGTATTCACAAATATTTATTAACCGCAGTTTTAAATTTATCACACTTTTGTTTTCAATAGGGACATAGGCAGAAAGACAGGTGGTATATGACTAGTAGAACACCGTTTACAGTACTATGTGATATAAAGCCACTTAAAATTTGCAGGAGAAATATGAAAATATGGTCAAAATTATCAGGTATTAGGCTAAGCAAACAATATATTGTTACGTTTTTAACTTTTAAAAACGTTTAAAATATGAGCTCGTAAATTGTAAATAAAATAAAAATAAATTTGTGTTTAGTTTTAATTAAGATTCTTTATTATTCGCACAATTCTGTGTGCCACTGTTCATAACTTTTACACAATAACAATTGCTTTGTTTGTTATTCCTCTGTTTACACCCTTTGCATAAACAATATCAATTATTAGACAATTGTTCGACAGATCTCTGTAACGGAGATCTTCAAACGCACCGCGTCTTCACACAAGACCGACTGAACTCTGACTCAGTCGCCTGCTTTGCCTTGCCTTTTATATGGCAAAGTAAACAGTCTGATGAATGTTCTTGAAGGCGAATGTTCGTGGCTTCGCCTTCTCGAGATCTCTATAAACGTAAACTTCGTTGTTTCATTATTGTTGTTTGTGTATTTTGTTTACATTTATTCTTGTAGCGTTTGTTGTTGTATTTTTGTTTACTTGTTTACCATTTTTTATGCTGGTGTTTGTTGGTATATTTTTGTTTACCTTTGGCTATAATTCTGATGTTAAACGATGTAAAAGCAAAACACCAGTATCTATATTTCTTTATTTTCTTAACATTAATTAAATTTGAAATACTTCAAAACACATTGGGACATTGTAGAGCCTGTACTTTAACACATCTTTAATATATCAAATTGTATTATTCTTCTTTTTTCTTGGCAATTCCAATCCGTTGTTATTATTATTGAATACAAACAGCACTTGACCTTTTCGGTGTTTAATTAAATCCACCACACTTCAATACAAAAATGTTATACGAGCGCAAAACAATTGCAGCTCATTGGCCTTAATGTTGCGTATTTTATGGTCAGAAAAATAATTTAATTGTTGCGATTCATAGCGAATATGAACATTGCGGTCGACAGTATTCTCGTAGGGTACTGAAAAGGTAATGCAAATGCAAAGAGTGTTCAGGTGGCTCATAATCGTGCAATCAAGTGCATGTAAGCGTGTTTAAAACAAATTTACATTTCGAATACAATACACAGCCAAATACAATACAATACAACACGGCAGCCAACTACAATACAACACAACATTGCCGAATACAATACAAATAGAAAAACAAATAATTTTTCATTTAATTTCATTTTTATTTCATTGCTTTTCGCCATCCATTTTTTTTTTATAATCCCGTAATTGTAAAAACAATAAAAGATAGTGTAGTAATGTACGATAATAACAACAATAACAAATTGTTTTTGTTAAGGCATATTCTAGCAAGTTTGAGTTCCTTTTTGAACAGGGATTTTAACAGTTAGATTTTAATGGCTGCCATGGGCAATGGACCTTTTGTATCTGTGGCAGGCACAGTTATTCGGTGACATCGAATGCGTTATGGCTTACGGACACTGATACGTTTCTCAGGAATGTAGGACAATAAACATCGAAGTTTTAAAAATAATCGAGGCAACTTATCGATACATCGATGCTTTTCGTTAAAAAATCGTATCCTTTTTTCATACATTCTTGAAGGCGGAGTTGAACAAGTTAAAGAAATGGGCTTGCATTGGTGTGACTGTTTTAATAAAAGCCTGTCTTGTACCGACACTGCTGGCTTTGTTGTTTTTTAGACCCATTGCATAGGTAGTGAAAATTTAGAGACATACAGGCCATAGTTAGATTAATGAGAGACAACTTTTATGCGATATTAATGCCGGGCCATAGTGGCAAATCGAATGGTTTCTTCATTAAAAATCCTCTTAGATAGTATCAGTAATCTCCATGATTTTGGAAAATCCATGGCAACAAGACTGGGTAACAAGAGTAGAAGGAATAATTTGTTTGCTACATTCTTTTAAGAGAGAGAGAGAGAGAGAGACCGTTCTATGTTATGCTGAAGGCCAGTGATGCCAACTCTTAGGACACCAAACGCGTGAAAAAAAATAAAAACGGGCTAAAACGGGCTAAACTGAAAAAATTACGTTTTTAGTACAATACGCGCTCCATCTAAACATAGCATAACATTTACATTAAAGACACATCCAAGAATATTAAATTATCACTTACATAAAGTTACACAATGCCTAATTATTAGGTAAATACAATTTTAAACTATCAGAAAAGCTTGTGTTTCTCGGTACTTTTGTTAATTCTATGTAAATGACAAAGAAGAAAACAAGAAAAAGGTGGCTTACAATTCGACATTGCCTGAGAAACATGAGATAATATTGTCATACAGAGTTAAAGGAAAAACGGGCTAAAAGGGCTAAACAAAAATACTGAAAAGAGCTAAAATTGCGCTTTTTTTAGTTTAGGGCTAAAATTTTTTTTGGCGTTATAAGTACTTCAAAAAGGGCTAAATCTAGCCCGAAAAGGGCTAAGTTGGCATCACTGCTGAAGGCTAAGGGACATATAGTGGAACAATTTAAGAGTAGAAATATTTAGAGCACATGGGACAATCTTTCGGGTTGCTTCCTAGTGAAAGTTTAAACTATGGAGAGGTGAGCTTAATTCAACTTGAGTAGGAAGTAGACAGAATCCAAGCAATACTAGCTAACAATCAGGCCGCCATTCATGCACTCAGCTCCTATGAGGTAGACTCTTAGAAATTCGTGGCAATGAGCAGACAGATCAATTTGCGGGGAGACTAGGAGCTATGTCGCCGAATCTTTTAAAAGGAAGTAGATTTTGAAAGTATATGCTCTCGGCGAAAGAAAAAAAGGTGAATATTTTTCGTGACTGGAATGGATTTAAAGCAATCTTAACTTTTGTTGGATAATTACATTGTGAAGTTATTTGAGGATGTTAAGCGTCATTTTCCCTGACTCAAAGTATACTTGTTTTAGAACAGGGTCCATTCAAACTCAATATGCAGACCTCCTGATGAGAACAATGAATCGCTGAATTTGGAACCTTCATACATACATACATAATTGGTCATTACAACCCTTCAGTAAGGATTACGGACCTAGTTTCACACACCACTTATGTTTTGTGTGTTAATTTTATACATGAATGGTAGGACCTGCAGTCTATTCCGAACGACTGATATTTGAGAAATTTTCCTTGGCAATTTCATTTTACTCTCAGAGTTTTTGGCAAAAATCTTCTGAGAGGAAGTTGTCGGAGACATATTTTTTTTCAAATTTCGTTTTGTTTGAGATGTCTGAACTGGGGTTTGAACCATGGCCTCGCGTCTAGTAAGTCAAAACACTGCCTACAAGACTACGGCGATTACAACTTGGAACCTATACCACTTAAATGCATCTCACAAGGAAACACCCGAATGTTTATCAACTAACAAGACAATGAGTTCTTCTTGCTGACTACGAACACCATGCGGGAGATATGTATATAGATTGGGGCAGTACAATACAATTGTTTGGTTGCGGATCTCTACGCAATGGACTCATTTCATTCTTATTTTATTTAAATATTGTTACAAAAAACAATCGATGCATAATAAACATCGATGTATTTTGTGGTAAAACGATATAACATCGATGCTTCTTTGCATGCCATGCATTGCATAAAAATAATTTCATTGTTTTCTTTTAAGGTCCATATTTTGCTGAATTTCAGATTATATGAGAGTTCAGGACAGTCTACCGACTCTGCCAGGACAGTATCATTTATTCTCTGATGGTACCTTTCTGTAGGAGGAAGAGAGTTTGGGAAGACATTAGTTGGCGAGACTTATTCAATCACCAGGATACACTGGTTATAATTTGTGCAAAGTTAATGGATTAAGAAGAATGCTTTGAATGCCTAACAAGTCACTGATATAGAACAGCTTTTTAAGATTCAGCAGGGCAATGGGAATGAGTTAAAACTATATAGAGAAGCCATAGGTAGTTTGTCGTACATCGTTTTGGTTTTCCTTTCTTAAAGAAAAACAACATTTTCCTCACTTTCAAGCCAATATAACTATATAACACGAGAGACGAATTGTTGTACTGTATTCAATAAAAATGCCCACTATAGGAGCATCAACATCCATTAGTGACAAAAATCTAGATATAAAATCCTTCCCACTTCCTTTAATAAAAAAATTTTAATTAAATTGATAAGAAAATGTCTTTAAAGCCAAAAGAAAACGTAGAAAATTTAAATAACAATGAAATTTTCAAGTCCTTAAGGGTTAATAGTGCAGCAGGCAAAGGAAGAATAAAGACAAGACCATGCCACACTTATAAAACAAAATGAAACGAAATTTAATAAATTTTTTAAAACGATAAAGCAATTCATTTTCAAAAAAACAATAGAATGCAGACAGACAGACTTCTGTGTTTAAAGAAAGGATCATGGTGGAAGCAATACAAAAAAGAAAAAAGGAAGAAAGGAACTCTAAGAAAGCTGTAACGCTATCCTACCCTAGAAAGTGTTAAACCGACTATTAAATTAAATTTTCTGCAAACAGTTTAAAGTTTCAAAAGACAAGAAAAAAGGCTAAATAAAATTTGGTCAAAAACTTAAGAATTTACCCCTGCTCCCCCCCCATGGTTAAACGATAAAACGTTCTGTTTCTTAATATTAAAAGCTTTACTTGTTCGAGTCACTGTAAGCATGAGTTTTAAAAAAATCGAGAAAAAAATTCATACCCATGGCCATACGTAAAGAAATCAGTTCATCTGAAAAAGAAACGAAAAAAAAAAAAAAGGAATTGAAGAATAAAGAAGAATAACGAGTAAGGAAAACATCCTGAATTACTGTTGCTTCTCTTAAACACCCTTAGCATCCTTCTGGTGTTTCTTCTTTTACACTCATCTTAATATTTCCTTTGCTAGAGTGGCAGAGGACAGTGCTGGCCACACCATTTTTTTTTTCTGGCTGGTTGGACAAAAAATAACATTGGCTTACCCCAAAAGGCAAAAAAGCAACAAAAATATTGCTTGCAGAACATCAGAGTAAAAGAAGGAAGAATAAAAAAAAAATTAAAACTAAAATTATTTTAAAGCCATCATGTCATGACCAGTAGTACAAACAATGTATTCAAAAGTTGCTACTCTCAACTCAACTTTGCTACTTCTTATATACGGGATAAAGGGGCTACCAAACCCAATGAACAACAAATACCAGTACAGACAGTGGCTTCGGTAATGGATAGGTTTGAGAAAATTGCAACTTACGATGCTAGAAATTAGTGTTGCCCATACCCAATACCTAGAGAATTAATTAATTACAGAATTTGGGGAGTTTATCGACAGTTATTATACGTTAGCATTTGTTACTTTTTGTTTTTTGTCGTTTAAAAAAATGTCCAATATTCAATAACATTTGGTGTACCATTACTTTTGGCAAGCACTGTATATTTTCCTTAAAGAGAAATAAGCAGCTTTGCTTGTTTTCTCTGGCCAATAGACAAGAGCATTATATTCCCCTTCTATTCTATTCTTTATCTGCTTTGGCCCAATTTCTTTTTTCCCAAAAACTTAAAACATTTATTCAGGGCTTTGCGAATTTGTTGAAAAGCCAATTCAAAATGGTATTTGAAAATAATTTTTTTTTTAAACTTTTTGGACTTTAAAGGCAACATTAAAGGTTAAGTTTATTATGATTATTATCTATATATATAAAAATGAATGTATGTTTGTATGTACCTTATAGAATCGTAAACTATGCATTTTATTATGTTATGATCTTTAGCAAAGTTGTTGCGCATGAGCCGGGGAAGGTTTCTAGGTTGGTATAACCAATTTCCGACAGGTGGAGCCACTGCAAATGACTAAAAATGAATTAAATCGTAAACTGTGTATTTGATCATTTCATGATCTTTAGCAAAGTTGTTGCGCATGAGCCGACGAAGGCTTATAAGTTGGTATGACCAATTTCCGACAGGTGGCGCCACTGAGAATTACTATAAATGAATTAAATCGTAAACTATGCATTTGATTATGTTATGACCTTTAGCAAAGTTGTTGCGCATGAGCCGACGAAGGTTTCTAAGTTGGTATGACCAATTTTCGACAGGTGGAGCCACTGAAAATGACTAAAAATGAATTAAATCGTAAACTGTGCATTTGATTATGTTATGATCTTTTGCAAAGTTGTTGCGCATGAGCCGGGGAAGGTTTCTAGGTTGGTATAACCAATTTCCGACAGGTGGAGCCACTGCAAATGACTAAAAACGAATTAAATCGTAAACTGTGTATTTGATCATTTCATGATCTTTAGCAAAGTTGTTGCGCATGAGCCGACGAAGGCTTATAAGTTGGTATGACCAATTTCCGACAGGTGGCGCCACTGAGAATTACTATAAATGAATTAAATCGTAAACTATGCATTTGATTATGTTATGACCTTTAGCAAAGTTGTTGCGCATGAGCCGACGAAGGTTTCTAAGTTGGTATGACCAATTTTCGACAGGTGGAGCCACTGAAAATGACTAAAAATGAATTAAATCGTAAACTGTGCATTTGATTATGTTATGATCTTTTGCAAAGTTGTTGCGCATGAGCCGACGAAGGCTTATAAGTTGTATTACCAATTTCCGACAGCACTTCAATAAATGTTCATAATCGAAAACCTCTACATTTTTAAAGTTTATGTCAATTTTTTTTTTAATTGAACAAAATCAATAAAATGATTCAAATTTGTTTTAGTTGGAGGCGTAGCAACGAGCGCAGGGTACAGCTAGTTTAAAATAAAATATTCATTCATTCATTTTTATCTTTAACATAGTCTTGCATATTCATGATTACAATACAAGAATGCATTGAGACTTACAGAGGCAGTGAGTTGTAGTTACAAGAATCTGAATTGATTTATTGGCCATGGAATTGATTTTTCTTTTCCGGTCTTAGTTTACATGAAAAACTTAAAGTTTAAGTGTTCATGAATATGAACTGTAATCATGATGATGTTGCAGATAAAAATTGAAATATTTTTTTTTAATATTTTTCTCATCTTTTTTGTTATTTCACTCGAGCGTAAAGTGTTTTCATTTTAACAGATTTTTTTTTTCTTTAAGATTTTTTACAAGCAAACAAAAAATACTTGAAGAAGTAGAGAAAGAAACTTTAATTTATCAGGAATATTACGTAAATTTTAAATCGAATAAATGAATTCAATATGAAGAAATTTTATTTGAATTTATGGGTCGAATGAATATTACAGAAGGTGGTTTTGCACACTTCCAGCTTTCGCTTTAATGTTGTTACGAAAATGAAAAATCTAGATACTGGTGTTTTGCTTTTACATCGTGTAACATTAAAATTGTAAATAAAAGCTTCAAAAACAAAACAATGTAGTAAACAAACCTGTTTACAAATTATCGTACTGCTTAATGTAACCGGCATAAAAAACATGGTAAACAAGTAAACAAAAATAAAACAACAAACAGCAGCATAAAAAAACATGGTAAAAAAGTTAAAAAAAAACAAAACAACATTACAATAACAAATGTGAACATGAACATTCGCCTTCAAGAACATTCATCAGACTGTTTACTCTGCCATATAAAAGGCAAGGCAAAGCAGGCGACTGAGTTAGTGAAGTTTAGTCAGTCTTGAATCGTGAAGAAGCGGTGTGTTTGAAGAGAGTAATCGTGGTTTGAAGATTTTCGTTACAACGATCTGTCGCATAATTATCTAGTAATAGTTATTGCAAAGGGTATAAACAATGGAATAACAAAAAAGCAATAGTTGTTGTTTACATAAAGTTGTGAACAGTGGCACACAGAATTGTGGGAATAATAAAGAATCTTAATTAAAACTAAACACAAATTTATATTTATTTTATTTGCAATCTACGAGCTTATATTTTAAACGTTTTTAAACGGTAAAAAAGTAACAATATTAAGGTAAACATTCTTACTTCCAAGCTGTATTAAATTAATCTCTTTTGATAACTAAAATGAATTAAGTAAATCGCATGTGAAGTGCTTTAAAGTGCATTTATGTCCTTTAGAGGTCACCATAATCTAGTAGTTAGCGAGTTGGCTTATTAGATGTGAGACTACGGTTCAAACCCCAGGTCAGACATCTCCAGCAATAGATATATGAAAAAAATATGTCTACGTTTACTTCATCTCAGCAGATTTCTGGCAAAAATTCTCAGAGTAAAATGAATTTGCCATGAAAAGTTTCTTCAAATATTGGCATTCGGAATTGACTTTAAACTGTAGGTCCTGTCACTTATGGATAAAATTAACACATACAATATAAGTGGTGTGAGAAGCTAGGTCGTAATCCTGACTAAAGCGTTGTAATGGCGAATTATGTATGTATCTGTGTTCATTAGACATTATCAGTTACATTATGTAGGATATTTTTAAGCGCATTCTACCCTTTAATTTAAATAAATAAGTGTGTGAGAGAACTTAAAATCGCTTGAAAGGCCTATTGATATCATTTTATATGGAATATAACCTCATTTAAATGTCCGCCACGGCTTCTCTGGATAGAGCTCATCCGAAATATATAATTTTTCATGATTCTGACGCATATATCACACTGAATTTTGACCAATGACCAAATAAGAATAGTTTTGAAGACTGCTATGGATTGTGGCTTATACGCGTACACTAATGACTTAAGAAAACCCCACAAAGAAAAAACCGCACGATCTCGGTGGCCAGTTGCTATTAGCTCTGTGATATGCTAATAGCAACTCGTGTGATATGACAATACCCTCCACTCGATCGTGCAAAATATTTAATGCGTCATGAGGTGTGTGGTATTGTCATGTCGTTATATTCCAGAGCATCTTGTTCAGTTGGTAATCATCGACATATAGAACTCGCAGTTAATAGTGATGGCCTGGCCAACGTCGTTCTCAAAGAAATATGGACCGATGACATCGCCCTCCCAAAAACGACATCATACAGTGACTTTTTCGTAATGTACTGAATGCTTTTGCATCTCCTGTGTGTTGTTTCGTCGTAAACTCTTAAACTTTGTTTGCTTTCGTACAGATTCATCCAGAAATGGGCCACATCGCTGAAGATGATTTTTCGATGAAAATTAGGGCCAACAAACTATCAAACCTCAAAAGTTCCTGTGACATACAATCTATAGCTTTCTGTGTGGACTGTCAGATCTTGCTCATCAATATCCAAAAGCATATTAAACTGCAACAACCTATAAGAGCTTCAAATGCTTATTTGCGAAGAGAGCCATGAATATTTTAAAACTAAATAAAGGCGACCTGAGCACGCTAATAAGCGTACTCACAAGACACTCCACCTTACATGTACACCTGAATCGTTCGGCGTGGTAGAAAATAATGAGCGCAAGGCATGCGATGAAACCATAGATAGCACTATACCAGACATAACTCATCTCAGAGGAGTGGTTTGCAAAAAGTTAAAGAAAAGATACAGACTTCCTATGGAAATTAAGGTGGTTTTCTTAACGCTAAGCACACAAGAAGCATACATAATTGAAATTTTTTCACGAAGGTCCGCTTTAAAAATTCTTTAATTTCCAGCGGTGATATAAATTGTCCACATTAAACATGTTATTCTCGAAAAGTGTGTACATTTAATACAAAAGAATAAGTATTGTTCTTCATACTTTCATCCTTTCGATACAATCTGGTGACAAAATACTGCATCAGATTCTTATACGATCCAATATATTGAAACAATTTTAAAAAACTGATTATTTCTTGCCATACTCAACAAATTATGTTCATGAGCAAGTACCATTCTTGTAATAGAATACCCATACGCAGTCAGTTTAAAAAAAGAAAAGAAGAAAATGAGAGAGAGACGAAGAACGGAAAACAATGATGATGAGTTAAAACTTTGACACAAAACCATAAATTAATGAATCCTTCCGTTCTGCTTTCTATTTCTGCCAAAGTATTGTTTTATACTTTCCTTGTATGTATTTCTTAAAGCGCTTCAATCATTTCTTTCTTTTTTTTTCATTCTATTCGTATTTAGCTCACACTCCCGGACACAGACACAGACACCGATACGGACACTTTTCTCAAGTAGTTTTAACTGAAAATCGTGTTAAACTATTATTACATTGAGATTTACAAATTAGATTTACAGAGAACCTGAAGCGTAAAACCACAAAACGACGACAGGCGATATACATACATACATAGAAGGCAAGGAAAAATACAAGAAAAGTAAAAAAAAACGGGAGGAAAAAGGGAAAAAAACATGAAGGATAAGCAAAGGGATTAAAAAAAAAGGTAACAAAAGTTACACCGAATGCTTTTCCTGTATTCGCAAAAGTCATCAGTTTCCTTGGACACGTTATGCGTTTTACTTGGAAAAGACAAAAAAAGAAAGGAAAAGAAAAGAAAAGAATTAAAAAAGAAAAATCCCTGACAAAACAGAAAAACTGTTTAAATTGCATAAATAAAATGAAATGAAATCCTCACAAAAAAGAAAAAAAAAAACATTCAAGAAGAAAAACTTCATGAAGAAAAAATATTTTTCAATTTTTTTATCGTGTTTTTCTTTTTCTATTTTTCTGTTTCTGCCGAACAGGGAATAAGAAAAATTGGAAAAATGTTTCCGCTTAAGGGATAACAGCAATTAAACACTTTGTTATTGTGGTGTTTCTTAATTTCTTTCTCTCTCTCTTTCTCTTTTTGTTTTGCATGCAAGAAAATGGAAAATTGAATTGAATGTAACCATGCTCATCGTCCAACTGTGTTCAACATAAACTTATGAGCAGAGTAACAGCGAAGAAATAGAGGAAAATGGCTTAATATTGTGGAGTTTTTTTTTTGATAAATTTGATGGTTTATTGTGTAAGGCTTTTACAATATTAATGGCTATCTTCTTCCCACTTTTATGGCATCACAAGTAACAGAATGTGAATCAAACGAAACAAAAATGATAATCAAATGGGGCAAGAAAAAGATTTTTTAATCGTTGTTCAACATGGGATCAAGCATTTATGGATTGTATACAAAAAGTACTCCTCTTGCTCTCAGATAATATTTCGTTCATGAGAATAGACTGTAAATCTGTCGTGTGGTGTCTAATATCCTAGCCTATGCAAGAATCTTGTTTGGCTGTCAATAATTCTGTAAATTCTTCTTCAGTTTTATAAAACTTGATATGGGAGTATGAGCTCACCTAACTTTTTAACTGGCATACATACATAATTGGTCATTACAACCCTTCAGTCAGGATTACGACCTAGCTTCTCACACCGTTAATTTTATACATGAGTGGCGGGACCTACAGTTTAAAGTCCACTCCGAACGACAGATTTTTGAGAAGCTCTTCATGGCAATTTTATTTACTCTCAGAGTTTTTGCCAGAAATCTGCTGAGAGGCAATCGCCGAATAAATATTTTTTTCATATTTTCGTTTTGTTCCAGATGTCTGACCTAGGGTTTGAACCGTGGCCTTACGTCTAATAAGCCGACACACTACCTACTAAACTACGGTGACTTTAACTGGCATAAGACACTTTTTATCTTTTGAACCACACAAATCACTTCTATTAAACCAATCTACAGCTACTTAGGAATGTCACAACGTATAGAATATAACATAGTCCGAAGATGCACTACGGTTTCTCTGGGTAAAACGTATCCGAAATTTCCAATTTTACATGATTCTGGCGCATAAATCTTCACTCCATCCGAACTTCTTACTATTTACAGGACCTTTATCCGACCTAGGATGGAGTACAACTCTCATGTATGGGCCGGTGCTTCAGAGTCTATTTTGAAGCTTCTCGATCGTGTACAGGAGAGGGCGAAGCGCTTATTAATGACAGTAGGGTATCCAACTCTATTGATTCGTTGGAGCATCGTCGCAATGTGGTGTGTGTTTCATTGTTCTATCGGTACTATAATGGGAGGTGTTCTCGAGAGATAAGGGGCTTGGTTCCAGATGATCACATATTTTTATTTGGTACTAGTACTTCTCGCAGAGCATATCCTTTTGTGGTTGATTGTCCAGTGAACCGCACAATGCATTACAGAGAAAACTCATTTTTTGCCCGCACTGCTCGCTTGTGGAATGATCTTCCTGCGGAAGTTTTTCCCGTCAGTTACGATATTGGTAAATTTAAATCAAATGTCCACAAACACTACTCCCTCTTTCCACCTTCCTATAACCTATAACCTTTTCTTAAACCCGCACAATGCACTGCATGAGTAGGGGCCATCCCCTGAGTGCTGGTTTTACAAAAAAAAAAAAAAAAAAAAAATCAGTCTGAATTTGACCAATGAAATGGGTTACGTTGACTTTGAGGTATTCTCATTCACCTGCAGCTTATGGACACCCCAGTTGACCAGTTTACATTACCTCTGCATAAGATGCAGTCAAATCATCACTCGTGCAAAATTTTCTATGTGGCATGAGCTGATTGGCACGAATTCAATTCCGATCATCAAATTTAGGCCAAATGAAGTTGATAATCATCATCATAATCAGTAATAGCCTGGCTCACGTCATTCTCAAAGAAACATGGGGACTAATGACACCACCATCATAAAATCCACACCAAACAGAGGCTTTTACGGAATGCGCTGAATGTTGTTGAATCCCATCTTCATTTCTGAAGTTTGTTTTTTATTTTTGTGAAAACTAGAGTCTGTTGGCAACTGTCCCAGAAAATACACATCGTTGTCTATGGTAATCCATTGTGATTTGACAAAACAGACTGGATAAGTGACAACTAAATTGACAGTTAATTTGGCCGTTTTCAACTCTTAGAGACTGGAAGTTCCTGTTGGAAGTAAAGAAGGTGGCATCTCTGCACTTATATTTAATTTAAAGAATATCGTTGTTATAGTTGAGTTAAATTAAGTCGTCAACAGCTTAACCTTTGGTTCATTTGGGTTCTATCAATGGTGCCTTATGTCTTAATTACCACTGACTGGACAAGTTCTTTCTATAATTTCAATAAAACAACTATTTGAGGAGAGTCGTACAAATTATAGTATTCCATAAGTCACCGTTATCTATTAAATAATATATTATGTTGCTAAACAGGTTCTAAATGGTTCAAACCACTGCTCTGAAGTCTCGAAGAAGAAAATATGAAAATAATTTATATTCCTGTCGGTGACCCCTTACCAGCAACCTTCTGGAAAAAGTTCTGAGTACGAACTAAATGACATTAATAAGCATTTAAAATCTGCCGTTTGTTAAAATGTATGTCCGCAACTCGCAAATAAAATTTACCTGCACAACATCGATGGTACGAGAAGCTAGACTATAATTTATCTGGACAACTTTTCTTGTTTGCTGACGATGTCTCTTTATTTTATCCATATAAATACGACCGTGTCTTGAAGACAAATGTTGAGAGGGATTCTGCATTGATTTATGAATTTGCACGTTTGAACAGTCTTATGATTAATCCCACCAAGACAAAGGTCATACGATTCAGGCCGCATACTGCAAATATGGACAGTTTTAATGTTTTTATTGATGGGAAAATTGTTCATGAATCTCATTCTGGTAAGTATTTAGGTATTACTTTACAGAGTAACTTATCTTGGGACTCTCATATAAATGATCTGAAAATGAAGATAGCTCCTGCAATTGGAATTCTATATAAACTCAAAAACAAACTTGATATTAATTCCAAACTTATGATATATAGATCGTTGATAGAATCGCATTTGAACTATCTTGCCGTTGTATATGCTCACAACAAGAACAACACCTCACTGAAATCCCTACAAATTTTTCAAAATAAAGCCTTGAAAATTGTATATAAATTACCTCTAATGTATTCAACTAACTCATTGTATAAAGACGTTAGCAAAATAATTTTACCAATTTATGGTTTGCATGAATACCAGGTTTTGCTGTTTGTTTTTAAATGTATAAACCGAATCGGAAATCATACCATAACATTTTCCCAGAATCAATTACATTTCAATACGAGAAATAGGGATTTTGTAAGAGTTCCTAGATGCAGACTTGAAACTACTAAACAAAGAATTGATTATCTTGGCGGTACTAAATTTAATAATTTGTCTCGTGATATAAAATCTATCACTCGTATATCATTATTTAAAAATTCTTGTAAGCAAATGCTATTAAACAACCTTGAAACACTCTTGTAGATGTATTTTTCTTTTTCTTTTTCCTATAAAAATTTCTCTTTCAATATACATATACATATATTCTTCTTTCTTTATAAATTTATTTGAAAAAACAGAACTAATTAAATGATTTTTTTTATGATGTACATATATTTATTTATTAAGTACATTGTAAATTTTGCCAACTTGTCCCAATAATGTCTAAGAGACGCTGGGACCAAATTTTATGTAAATTAATATTTTGTACAAATAAATAATTAATAAAAAAAAAAAAAAAAAAAATCTGATTAAAGGATTGTAATGAAAAACAATGTACGCATGTATGTATGTTATACCAATTATTTTTTTTTTCTTAATTTATTGATTCAGTTTTTAATTTTGATTCTGACTGTTTATTTGCATACAAATTTGCAATTTTCTTTTGATTTTCTTTAAAAACGTTGCCTTCAAGGACATTTTTCTATTGCAGTTTTCTTTTTAAACTACTTTGTGCTAAATCAAACGTCTGTATATGTAAGCAAGTAGAATACAGGATGGTTTATAATAAAATGCATAATTGATGAGTTTTCTGCATAAAATTATAGGAGCATAGTTTTTGGAAATTCCAACGCTATAAATCATAGGCCTTACTTGAATCTCGCTTTGATCATAGAAAAATTGTATTTAAATTATGTTTTGAATGCCTTTTCGTCTTTTGCAATGAACTCGTTTTTTGCATATGAACATAGGAAAACCAACATACATACATAATTGGTCATTACAACCCTTCAG
Organism: Sarcophaga caerulescens; assembly: GCA_927399465.1. NCBI lineage: Eukaryota > Metazoa > Arthropoda > Insecta > Diptera > Sarcophagidae > Sarcophaga > Sarcophaga caerulescens. The sequence goes on along the minus strand of OV656872.1, from coordinate 38,576,204 downwards.
TCAGGATTATGACCTAGTTTCAACATCTATGTTGTGTGGTTTAATTTTAGACATTAGACCTACAGTTTAAACTCGACTCCGAACGACAGATTTTTAGAATAAAACCAACACGTGCCTCTTTATTCGTCCAATGTGCTCCTATCCAATGTGCTCCTATAATGCAACATGCTAAGCCATTACAGTAACTTGCCATGCGAACTTTAAAAATTGTTTATTACACAATTAAATGAATAAGATTATATCCTTAAGAAGTAAATTCCTCGTAAATTTATATATATAACTAGCGGATTGTACCCGGCGTTGCGCGGGTTATGTAGTTTGGATTAGTTTAAAAAATTAAAAAAAAATTATTGGGTAATTTTTGCATTAAATATAACAATAAATAAAAAACCGGTTTATCGGTTTCGAAACCGGTTTTGAAACCGGTTTCTTAAAAAATGCAATTTTTCAAATTATTCGGAAACCGGTTTAACAAACAACCCAGTTTTTTGAATACTCTAAGTCCTAAATATAAATGCACTCAATTTGCCCGTTTTTCGCCCCTTTCCCCATTTTTGGACCCCTTTTGGTTCAACTTTTGAAACGGAACACCTCCAATAGCTATTTGGGAAACTTAACCAAGCTAAATCGTAAAAAAATACCTTTAAAACAGATAAAATACAGCATTTATGCATAAAGTACTAATTTTTGCCCATTTTTTCTCCCCTTTGATCCATTTTTCCCCCTTTGGGTCAAAATTTTGAAAATATTTATTGCCTATAACCTGCACCGACAAAAGTTCGATCAATATCCCAAATTTCAAGAAAATCGGTCCAGGCGTTCAGGCGTGATTGGCTATACACTCAATTTGCCCGTTTTTGGCCCCTTTCCACCTTTTTTGACCCCTTTTGGTACAACTTTTGAAACGGAACACCTCCAATAGCTATTTGGGAAACTTAACCAAGCTAAATCGTAAAAAATTACCTATAAAAAAGATAAAATACAGATTTTATGCATAAAAGTACTAATTTTTGCCCATTTCTTCTCCCTTTGTCCCATTTTTTCCCCTTTTTTTCAAAATTTTGAAAAGATTTATAGTCTATAACCTGCACCGGCAATGGATCGATCTATAACCCAAATTTCAAGAAAATCGGTCCAGGCGTTCAGGCGTGATTGGCTAACAAACAAACCAACAAACAAACAAACAAAAAAACAGACTTACAGAAAGATTTATAATATATATTAGGATTGCTTAAAAGCTTCTTATAAAATACTAGCTGGCCCGGCAAACTTCGTAGCGCCCGGTACGCAGATCTATCTAGTTCAAAATTTAATCGAAGTCGGTACGTTGTTTAGGTGAAGCATACAAAGAATAACAATAAGAGGTCCGAACTATGGGCAGCGCTGATGAAGAATGAAAAGAAATGAAAAGAATGGTTAAAATCGGTTCAGTAGTTTAAGAGTTATAGGTATCACTTGAAGGCGGAGGGTTGTCACGCCCATTTTAGGTGGGATCGTCGATTTCGACTCTACGAACTTACCAACTAAATTTTATTCGTCTACGATCAATATGTAGCTAAAAACGATTTGCCAACCTCTCTTAACATTTAGGGATATGAAAAATAGATGTTGTCCGATCCTCAGACCTACCCGATATGCACACAAAATGTCATGAAAATCGGTTGATCCATTTCGGAGGAGTTTAACCACTAACACCGTGACACGAGAATTTTATATATTAGATAAACATACTTTTGAGCCACCCCATTACAATAAAGAATGAAAACAAAAACTTATTAATCAGTTGGCCCTTGAAATAGACGTCTAGAAAGAAAAGGCTTAAAATTATTATAATTTTTTTTTTGTTCTCCATTTCTCCCGTCTAGATTTCTTTGTATCATCTACTGCTCGCAAACTTAAGAAAAAGAGGAAGAAGAAGTAAATCTTTCTTATAGCAAAAGGCGGCTAAAGAGAAATACTGGCAAACAGAAATAGAAATTAAAACTGAAACTAAAACTGAAACTTAAAAGACTTATAAGTTTATAAAGGCTTTGAAAACAGGAAGAAAAAAGAAAAACCTTAAGACGACGTAACGAGGTAAGAGGGGATGCCTTTAAAGTTGTCCAGCAATCTTGTGCTACATAGACGTGTCGCATAGACTAGAGCAGAAAAACAGAAAAAAGATTGTAAAAAGACCTTTAAATTGCATCAAATTAATTACAATCTTGAAATCATTAAATTTATGTGGACCGTAATAATTATACAACTGTTTTCATTCTTTTTTTGTCCTTTTTCTATAAAAACTCTCTCTCCTTTCTCTCTCTCTATGCCTAACTTTGATGTTGTTTTTAGCTGTTGCAACATTATTGTTGCAAATGCAAAAATTTTTCTTTCTAAATTTGTGTATTTTTCTATTTGTTTTTCTTTTTTTATTCCTTTTTCTTTGCCTTGCAACAAGACGTATTTTATTTAATGTTTTTTCCTTCTTTCTTTTTCTTTTTTTGTTCAGTTCATTATCTTGTCTTCTAATTCCGTTTTTTTTTTTTGTTACTTTTTTCAGACGTCTTGCCTTTTCTTTAATTTACCTTTGAGTTTCAGTTTTTGCGCCTAAAAAGAAAGCAAAACATTTTAATTGTGCCGCCTATTTTTCTCTTACTTTTTTAGCGTTTCGTGTTTCGTTCTGGTCCAAGCTTAATAAAGAAGGATTTTTTATTTGCTTGTTTATTTGACGCCTTTTTAGTAGAGTGGCAACAAACAAACAAAAAAAAAAAATACACGAACATTTCTGTCTTTCGTTAATTGTTTTAATGACGCGCAGAGTTTGTGGTTTTCTTTTAATTGATCTGTAGAAAATCTATGAAAGCATATGATAGCGTTGCATACGACTAAATGTTGCATTCAAATGGAATCACTGACAACAGTAAACTTTTTTTTAAGTCCACCATTAGGCTTGTTAGCGGTCCTGTGATCCTGCTTATGATTGTCTTTAACTAAGCCTGTAAGCCTTTCATGACGCCTACTGATCCATGATCTTTATTGAGATTAAACCTATATTTTTTGGTTTTAATGGCCGGGATATAACGTACTGTCCTTTAGACAGGATTACCACCTAGTTTCTCACACCACCCATATCGTTTGTGTTGATTTTCTCCATGGGTGGTGGGACCTACAGTTTAAAGTCGACTCTAAGCGACAGATTTTTAGAAAATTCTCAGCAAGTCGCCGTAGTCTAGTAGGTAGTGTGTTGGCTTATTAGACTGAAGGATCGAGTTCAAACCCCAGGTCAGACATCAAAACGAAAATATTAAAATATTTCTTCGGCGACTTCCTCTCAGCAGATTTCTGGCAAAAACTCTGAGAGTAAATAAAATTGCCATGAAAAGCTTCTCAAAAATCTGTCGTTCAGAGTCGACGTTAAACTGTACGTCCCGCCACTCACGTATAAAATTAATGCACACAACATAAGTGGTGTGAGAAGCTAGGTCATAATCCTGACTGAAGGGTTGTAATTACCAATTATGTATGTATGTACACCCAAACCTTTTTTACACGGTAGATACGTTCCAGTGGAAAAACGCGTAAAAAAGACAAATATTATTTTCCAACTGAACTAGGACGTTCCCCTTTTGCTAGCCTGTCCAGAATTTTTAACTTTTCTGCTAAGGAAATAGCTTTTCGTTTTTATTTACTCATGGCTAGGTTAATGATTTTAAATTAATAACAGAAAACCTCCACAGATAGTAAAACTATTAACTTACTTTGTTAACATTTAAGAATAACTTTTTTTCACTTTAAATTACCGCTGAATAGCACTGACCTGCCGAATGTCAAGAGAAACTGAAGTGTAAAAACAAGTGCACAGACAACTACATATGCAAATACATTCGAAATTTGTGAATCCCCGAATAATAAACGTAGAGAGAAGCTACCATATCTAGTTTTATTTTTTAAAGCGTAAAAAATGATGCCACATTATTTTTAGGCACACACTGGGAGTTAAACGGGATTAAACGATTTTATCCGTATAAAAAGGAGCGAACAAAAAAAATGGTAAATTTGTTTAAAAAAAACGTGTTATTTCAAATTAGCGTAAAAAAAACCGTGTAAAAACAGGTTTGGGTGTATGTATATCTCAGGGTTTTTGCCAGAAAACTGTTGAAAGCAATCGATACTTGGAATTCGGTTTTCACTACCCCGAAAGCACTTTGATGCCACAAGTTTACCTCATATGATTCTCTAGATATGTTTGCTAAATGTATCATGAACTTTCACGGATAGATGCTAATAAATAAATACAAATACAACCCTATAGTCAGGATAACAACCTAGCTTTTCCCACCACCCATGTTGTGTGTGTTAATTTTATCCACTAGTGGCGCTAGCAACAGCTTAAGTTCGACTCCGAATGACAGGATTTTTTGAGAAACTGTTCATGGCAATTTTATTTCCTTCCAGAGTTTTTGCTAGGAAGTCACCGAAAATGTGTGGCTTGGAATTTATGCCACGGCCTCACATCTAATAAACCAAACTACTAACTACAAGACTACGGCAACTTTATTTGGCTCTCTTCCAATCAAATTTGCTGCGGTCTATCAATCACACATGCATTTAGTGTGGGTAACTAGTAAAACCGTAGTTTTTTACATTTTATATCTTCATATTATTACAAATACAAAAAATTAGTTAAAAAAAAAAAACAAAGAAAACAACATTGAAATTATTAATTAACTGAGTTTAATTGTAAAATTATAGCTTTTGTAATGGATTCCACATTTTTGTTAAAATCTATATGAAGGTAAAGATTATTAAAATCATTACAGATTCTACGAAATGGATCGAAGTTCGCATAGTTAGTTGTGTAATATTTTATATTTATGAAATTGTAGTATCTTGTTGGACGAACAGGTACACTTATGTCAAGTTTTTCCAGAAGAAATTGAGGTTGATAACACCATTAATCAGCTTCAGGAGAAAGACAGCATTTTACGACGGCTTTTCAAAGATGGTAATTTAATGAGTGCTAGACGTTTTTCATAATAATTTTCATCATTATTGACAGATAGACAAATGACAGGTCTGGCTTCCTAGTTCTGGTGGCTGGTTATACAATATAAACAAACATTCCACTTGTTGCCACAAGTTTAGAGGCATTCGTTTACTGACTGGACCCCACTGGCATTTGCGTTAGGGTTCCGTTTGACCTGTATTGTTGGTCTAGTATTAAAGTGATGTATTGGACCTGATATATGTATCTACTGAAATGATCTACTGGTAGGATGCCTTTTGGGTTCAGCCTCTCTCCTAATCCGAAACCGTTAAACCGTAAGAACAACATATCATATCGCACTGCTATCTTAATTGCCTGGACATATAAAATCATTTTTAAACTTAAATCGATAATACTCATATAAGATATAAAAAAGTGTTATTTTGTTTAAGGTTTTTTGCATGGTATTTAATATTTAATACTGTGTAGATAAATTACTTCATAAAACAAAAAGAAAGGAAAATTGTAACCTAAACATAAAACTCAATTTAAATAGTTTTAAATTGTTTATGAAGAATATATCGTTGTATAGTATATATCGGCGTATGTTATGTGGTATTTATTATCATGATTTTTTTAAACATCAAAAATAACACGTTTTTATGTAATGCCTTGCCAAACAGCTAAAAAGTATTTATTAAATGCCTGTAATCTTTGAAAACACGTAAATCATACAATTTTGTTTTGAAATCAACAACAGCAACAACAATAAAAATAAACATAGACTAACGGAATAGTTATAGTTTAATATTTCATTTAAATACCGCCATCATCATCATCATCATCATCGACGACAACAACAGCCAGTATCATATCATCAATGTAACAACCATCACTAACCAGCCAGCTAGACAGTCAAACACATCAACACCATCTCTATCATAGCCACATATTTATGAATCGACATCGAACTTCAACATCAATAGCTCAATAGCTTGTGCATAGCCTCAATGGTATCGCGTCATCGATATCGTAAATATTGAAATTTTTTTTTTCGTTTCGTGTGCTCGTATTTTGTGTAATAGTTGACCAAACAAGTGTATGCAAAAGGGTCTGGTTGAGAAGGGTTTGGTTTTGTACATCAAAATCATATGCAATAAATATTAAATCTATGACCACAAAACTAGACGAACAAAACATAATAATAACAACATCATTTTCAATAGAAAAATACAAAAAAAAAACACTTAGACAGAGACAGACAGATATTTGAACAATCAATCTGATGCGACGGGCAGAGTTAGTCGCACAAACTCTGTTTTGAAATTGTTTTCGCGGAGTTTTATAGTCTGAGTCGCCTGTAAGTGTTACAGCAACACTTTTCTTCAATGTTTTTAATGTAAAATGCATTCAATGGCTGTAAATCAACGATTACCATTTCTTAGCACAATTGTGCGGAGAGAACTCACACGCATTCTTGTGTTTTTTGATTTAGTTGCCGATCAGACTGCGACAAGAACACATGTGCGGTGGATGCTTTACAATTTTTTTCAGAATGACACTCAAAAAATATTGTATGTCAAAAGATGCTTTTGATAATATTCAATGCCTTATATATTTTGTCGCATAGTATAATTTTTTTTAAATGCTTGCTTTTTCTCTATTAATAAAAAATGGTTTTTTAATTTTTTTTTTTTTATTTTTATTTATCTAAAAACATGGTCTAATTTTTAAGCCAAAGATTTACGATTTTTTAATACTTTTAATAAAATACGATCTTTTAATAAAAAATGGATTTTTTATTTTATTTTTATTTATCTAAAATTATTAAGCCAAAGATAGATAGCTTTACATATGTAAGTTGATAAAATGAAAATCAAAATAAGGTATATTACAAACAAATTTCTATGGCTGTAAATAAATCAATTCTCTCAATTTATTTTCTCTCTCTTACTCACTAATACATAACCAAAAAAATTTTGGTAAACCCTGCTGTAAATGAAAGGAAAAAAGGCACGTGAACAAAGGAATTGAATTAAAAAAGAAACCAAGACCTTGACTATATAAAAACCAAGATTCTTATCAAGCTTTTTAAGCATTTAAAAAAATAACCATAGTATGGCTGTTAAATCTTCTCTGATAGTCAGGCTGCTATAAAATCTCTATCGAGCATTATGATTAACTCCTGGATCGTTAAAGAATGGCGCCGCTGTCTCGACCTTTTTTCTAAGCGCTTCAATGTCTCAGTTGTTTGGGTCCCTGGGCACAGTTACATTCCGGGAAACTGTAGAGTCAATGGGCTCGCCATAACTGGTGCACTCCTTCTGGAATCCTTGTCAATCGGATTGGGTATGCCACACCACCTCGGTTAAATTGGCCATTGCGCGGAAATTTTTTCGGGTCAATGAGGAGCCCTGCTATATTGCTAGAATCACATGGCACTCGATGGATAGAAGGCGCATCAACCAGTTAATTGAATAACAGTGGCCGTTCTTAAAGCTCATTGTGTTATGGGAAGCCACGCGGAAAGAATTCAACTCCCATCTAACGACTTCTGTCGTGGGTGCAGATCTGCTGAGGAAGGGAACTGCTCGGAACTGCTCGGAGAGGAATATACCTTTATTCACTATTTATGGATGCAGGAGGATTAATCGTAATTGGAGTATTTATAGATTGTGGAGGATCGGATTCACGATATAAATTACTACTATTTATTTCAGTAATATTGGAGGATTGAACATTATCTTTATTTATATTTCTTGCCGACTTACGATGTTTTTGAAAAGACTGTGGAGGAGATTTTAAATTATCCAAAGATTTAAAATCATCAAACAATTTTCCATATGCCGCAATGCGGTCATTTAATTTAATTGCCTCATCTTGAAGTTCGGTGAATTTGTTTTTAGTCTCTTGGAAAAAAAAACGGTAATAATTTACTCCGAATTTTCTACAGTTTTCGCAACACCAAAGAAGGCTGTTATCCATTTTTTTTTTGGCAATGCCCCTCTCTTGCGAGGTGCAGATAAAGGTTATTTGGCTCTCCAATCCTTGTCATCTTTATGAAGCTATCATCCATTGATGTCGAGGATATAGCTTCGTTTATCAAACTTTCGGGCTGGTTTTCTAGCGTTGCTGGTTTTCGTGCTTTTTAATGCACAGCCCTGGCGCTAACCAAGTTCTTCCCTAGTTTGATGGAATTCGATTAGTACAGGAACTGCGTTTACTTGTGGCATCACAAGGGGCCGCTATGAGTGCTCAAGTGAGCTTCTAGTATCAAAACTACCTCTCCAACCTACCTATGACTGTTAAAGCTGTCTGAAATCCTTTTGAAAAGATCTTCTACTTATCTTGCTGAGTGATCAGTTTGTTTATTTAAATCGCCTTATAAATGTTACTAAATAATCCGCCATTATTTATTGGAATTTATTACTTACCAATAATGTTTCGTTTATAAACCGCAAATCCGCACATATGCCATCATGTAAAAATAATAAAATCGATTTAGAGTGTTTGATTTATATTTTTTCCAAAAATTTTTTTTTTATTTTATATTTATTTAATTCCGTGTTCTTTTTTTTTGAAATAGAAAAACTAAACATTTAAAATGGAGTTATTTTTGTATTATTTTCAATTCATCAATACAACATTTACAATACAATACAATTTTAATTTCAAGCATTTTTTATGGATTTTTCTCTATTAAAAAAACAACATGCAATCACAACTATTTCCCCTGCGGCTAAATTGAATATTTTTCTAACAATTATACGAAAAAAAAAAATCTACAGGGTTGCATAAACGGACAGACAGACAAATATACATTTATTCATTTACCATAATATGTGTATATTTAACCGAAATAATGTAAATATTTTGTATATATTTTGCACATGATAAATTTTATACACACACATATATAAATAACGAAAAAAAATACCGACAATATTATTTTAAAGGGAACTTTAATTACAAAAATTGTAACAAAAAAAAAAAAAAAATAGAAATTAAAAATATTGTCTTTACAAGAGAATTTATAGATTACATACATATGTATATCATCACTACAATATCACAGGTTTGATGGTGTGAAATAAGCAAGATTTACTAACGTATTTAGGAATTTCGCCAATTTTATTAAGATTTATTTCTACAATATTTTTTTTTTTCGTTTTTATTCTTAAGACCAATATTGAAGGAGTAGGGGCCATACTCAAACAGTGCATTATGTTAGTATTAGGAATATTGTTTATGCGAACAAATAAGAGCAAATATTCAAAGGATTATAAGGCATTCCCAAGGGTATTAGGGTCTATCGGTTTTTGAAAGCATCGAGAAAAAATATTAAACTTGCAAAAGCAAAAATTAAAGGCGAAGCCATGAACATTCGTCTTCAAGAACATTCATCAGACTGTTTACTCTGCCATATAAAATGCAAGACAAATCAGGCGAGTAAGTCAGCGAAGTTCAGTCAGTCTTGCATGAAGACGCGGTGCGTTTGAAGAGAGTAATCGTGGTTTGAAGATCTCCGTTACAAAGATCAGTCGAACAATTGTCTAGTAATTGTTATTGTTTAGAAGTCGACGTAGTCTAGTAGGTAGTGTGTTGGCTTATTAGACGAAAGACCCGAGTTCAAATCCCAGATCAGACATCAAAACGAAAATATTTCTTCGGCGACTTCCTCTCAGCAGATTTCTGGCAAAAACTCTGATTGTAAAAATTGCCATGAAAAGAAAAGCTTCTCAAAAATCTGTCGTTCGGAGTCGACTTTAAATTGTAGGTCCTGCCACTCATGTATAAAATTAAAGCACACAACATAAGTGGTGTAAGAAGCTAGGTCATAATCCTGACTGAAGGATTGTAATGACCAATTATGTATGTATGTATATCTCAGGGTTTTTGTCAGAAATCTGTTGAAAACAAGCGACACTTGGAATTCGGTTTTCAATACCCCGAAAGCACTTTGATGCCACAACTTTACCTCATATGATTCTCTAGATATGTTTGCTAAATGTATCATGAACTGTCATGGCTAGATGCTAAAATAATGTGCTTCGTTCCTTACAGTTTACAATACAACCCTATAGTCAGGATAACAACCTAGCTTTTCCCACCACCCATGTTGTGTGTGTGTTAATTTTATCCACCAGTGGCGCTACCTACAGCTTAAGTTCGACTCCGAATGACAGGATTTTTTGAGAAACTTATCATGGCAATTTTATTTCAATCCAGAGGTTTTGCAAGGAAGTCACCGAAACTGTGTGGCTTGGAATTTAAGCCACGGCCTCACTTCTAATAAAGTAAACTACTAACTACAAGACTACGGCAACCTTATTTGGCTCTCTTCAAATCAAATTTAAAAAATTTTAAACTGTAGGTATCGCCACTCATGTATAAAATTAACGCACACAACACGAGTGGTGTGAGAAGCTTGGACGTTGTACAATGGGTCAATTCGACCTCCGTACACGTCCTCTAACCTAACCTAAACTAATTGTTATTGTTTATGCAAAGGGTGTAAACAGAGGGATAAACAAAGCAATTGTTGTTGTATACATAAAGTTGTGAACAGTGGCACACGGAATTGTGCGAATAATAAAGAATTTTAATTAAAACTAACACAGATTTATTTTTATTTTATTTGCAATCTACGAGCTCATATTTTAAACGTTTTTAAAAGGTAAAAACAATATTTTTAACTGACTAAAATATAAGGCTATTGTCAATAATAGTAAAGCCACTATACTTTGGCGCAAGTACATCAAAAAAAAAAAAAAAAAAAAAAAATAGGATAAAAACTCTGTAGCTGTCCTTATTTGTAGATCCAGTACTATTTTTAGGTCCAGTACTAAGGTGAAGGAATCTTTGTACAATCACAATGAGTCATACTTGATTCAAATATTTCTATACTGTCAAGCTGCCAATCACTTTTACCTCTCTCTCCACTTTTTAGCCTAAAAAAATGCCTTTCTTTGCTCTTTTACTGTGTAACTAAATTTCCTACAAACTTTTTGACCACCACTCTTCGGTTTAACACAATCTCAAGCTCATAATGCAATTTCGTATTTCCAAAAAAAAAAAATTCTTTTTTATTGCTCAGTTGCTTGTTTGTTTGTTTTCAAATTTCATTAAACAATTTGAAATCAAACCAGCAGCAGCAGCAGCAACACACCAGTAATGCCATTTGCGTTTAATATTAAAATTGCAAATAAGTTTTCATTTAACTAAACACACACATGGATCGGGCTGTGGCCAAACAGTCAGTCCATACTAACCAAATGCCGCACAAAGTTTTGAAAAAAAAAAATCAAACTTTTATCCATAATACCTGGATGCCTGTTTGTTCCGGTTTTTTGGTCTCAAACTAATTTTTTTTTTGTTTGGTATGATTTCCCTGCATTCGTTTTATTACTTTTCATACATTTTTGTAGGGAAAATGATTAAAATCAAAAGGTAATAAATTTTTCACTTTTCATTTTTGTCTCTGCCAACAAAAAACAAAAAAAAAAATGAAAAGAACATCAGTTAGAATGGGCTTCTAAGTGGCAATGCCTACAATACACGTTACTACGTGCAACACACTGGCTGGTATTCTCATGCATATATCCCGTACATGCCAGCAAACATTTTTATGCACTTATTTTCCAGGCATTTTTTGTTGCTTTTTTCTGCTTTTTTGCATATTTTTGCTCTTTTCATTTAATACTAAATATGCAAATTAGTTTTTTCTATATTCGTTTATAGAATTTACTTGGGGTTTTTTTTTCTATTTCCAGCCTTCATATTTATACATACGTTTTTATGGGAGCGTATGTATGGTTTTTCTATTTCATTTTTCATAAACGAAATAAAACAGTAGTAGAATGGAATTTTCTATGAATTACATCTGTGTATCATAAATTTATCGCATTTTCTATGAATGAATGTGAAAAACTTATTTAACAAAAAAATATTGGCCAGTATTCGTCAACGAGAGGAGGGGAGAAGGGAAGAGAAGGTAAAAAATATAGAAAATTTTATGAATTTAGTTGTTCGTTCATGTAGTGCCTTGTATTTTACCACATAAATTTGCATTTTTTACATTGTGCTGCTGTTTTATTAATCAATTAAAAATACGACGAGCATGTGATCAACAAGAAACAACAGAAAAAATTTACAAAAAAAAACAATTTTTTGGTTAATAAAAAAATATACACAATATTTTGAATATGGTTTCAAATGTTGTTTAAATTTGAAATTTTGGAAAAGCTAAAATAGATAAATATTGTTACGAAAATGGCAAAATCTAGATACTGGGGTTTTGCTTTTACATCGTTTAACCATAAAATTATAAACGAAAGCTACAAATACAAAACAATGAACTTGTTTACAAATTATCGCATTGCGTAATATTACAACAAACACCAGCATAAATAAGATGACAAACAAGTAAACAAAAATATACCAACAAACACCACAAGAGCAAATGAAAAAAAAAATACACAAACAACAACAATGAAACAACGATGTTTATATTTATAGAGATCTCAAGAAGACGAAGCCACTAACATTCGCCTTCAAGAACCTTAATCAGAAGAAATATTTGCGTATGAAAACTGTGCTTATAATTCCGTTGCTGTGAAAAATTATATGCGTGGGTGAATTAAAACTTAGAAAAACATGAAGCCTAATGGAGCTCTAAACGAAAATATGGCCCTATGGGATTGCAAACAATGTCATGAGATCAGATTATTTTCAAGGAATAATGCATTCATTAGGATAAGAAATATTTACAACTGCAAAGCGCGTGTTCCCCTCAGAGGTTTTGTCAAAAGGTTCAGATAATTTCAGTCCGCTAGATCTATTATAGCCGCTGCGTAGTATTAAAATTATTTTTATCATTATTTTAGTTTTTTATCATTAATTTAATATACGTGCACATCTATAGAAAGGAAAGTTTCCTCATACAAATACTGTAAATAAAAGAAATTTCAAATAAACCGCATGTTTATTATGTTATTATCCCAAGTCCATTAGTGAAGTCGCCGTAGTCTAGTAGGTAGTGTGTTGGCTTATTAGACTGAAGGCCCGAGTTCGAATCCCAGGTCAGACATCAAAGTGAAAATATGAAAACATTTCTTCGGCGACTTCCTCTCAGCAGATTTCTGGCAAAAACTCTGAGAGTAAATAAAATTGCCATGAAAAGCTTCTCAAAAAACTGTCGTTCGGAGTCGACTTTAAACTGTAGGTCCTGCCACTGATGTATAAAATTAACGCACACAACATAAGTGGTGTGAGAAGCTAGGTCGTAATCCTGACTGAAGGGTTGTAATGACCAATTATGTATGTTATGTGATCCCCTACATCTATTATTCGCCTGCTCGGGGACAGAGCTGTATATGCTTAACTTATCCTTTTTTAATGACACCAGCGATTAAAATCACTAGACTGCATTGTTTTTGTTTCATTAATCAAATTCTTTCCAATTAAGCTGGTGATTGTAGGATTATTGCTCTTTCACGTGTCGTCTGTGAACCTTATCTAATGGATTACCATAAACTTTTCCAAAAGGTGGTATTAGCTGAATTACTAACGATGCTTCCTATGGATATTATCCTCTCTGGAAGATCAATGAATCAATATGACCCGGATGTCATTTTTCGGCTACCTCAGGGGTTAAAGTCTTCTGCATTACTTGTGACATCGTTTCAAAATTTTCTTAAAATGTGGACACAACACGTCGCTACTACGTATATACACAATTTTATTTCAATTGTCATGGCTTATTGAGTGGATTGTTCTGAACCCCTGATAGACACCATTGTACGACAGAATATTCCTAAGATCCTACGAAAACATTGGTTTGCAGACACCTAGAGTTTATATTTGTCACAAGGCGAATGCACATTTGTGAACGACACTCGCGTTAAATGTTATGTTTGTCACAAGGCCATTCATGTTACACAACCGTAAGGGACACTCACATTAAATTTAATGAATCTTGGGTGCTGCGAATGTACATACGATTTAATTTCCAAATCATTCTTAAGTGACCGAAAGTGTGTTGTGTCTTCTGTATGTAGTTTGTAATGTTCTGGCTCGACAAGTCTTTCTATTTGTTTTTCTTTAATTGTAAATAACACAATGAGGCTGAGTCTTATCAGAGTTGTGTTCGAAGTCACGCTTTATAAGTTGGTCCTGAGATTTAAGGCAAGATCTGAGAATATATGAACTACAAGGCAGACATAATTTATGTAATCGAGATTGCTTTGATGTACGTAAGACAATATTGAACATCGATTTCCACTTTTACTGTCTTACATAAGGATTTGTCTTAATTAATTCTTAATTCTTGTTATATTGATAAATTTATCCAAAAGGAGAGATAAGTTTAAGGCCATTAAAAATATTATTTTTAACAAATATAAAATGCTTTAAAACTTTATAATTAATTTCATTTATTTTATTTATCTTCTCTTTTCAGATCTCTAACTCTATAGCAATAAAATTAAAAAATAAAATTAAAACGCCATGATGACGACGTCACATAATTTTTTTAACAATCCTTATGCAATATTTCATGGTCCGCCAACGAAAATGGGACCACCCGAATCACCGCTCAACAATTATGCCCTCGATTTGCATACGACACCAAAACCGCGTACATTAGAAAGAGATGAACGACCACCGCCATATACGCCGCCGCCGCCACCAACGCCGCCTAGGTAAGCAGGTTAAACCACAAACAAACAAAGAAACAAACAAAAATGCAATACAAACAAACAAATCATTACCCTTTATTTGGTAAAAAAAAAAATATTTGCCATCAACAATCAACATTGTCAACATTCCATACTTTAGCAGGAAAAGAAAACATTTTTTAGAACACCAGTAATGGGCCTATTTCGCTCTCTCCACTACGAAATAGAAACATATTTTCTTCAATCAACAAAAGTAATGAAAAACTACAATCAACATACATGAGTTGCTTAAAAGCAAATGAAAAAATTTATGGCAAGGCAAAGTAAATTTATTTTAAGAAATTAAATTCAAAAGAAAAGAAATTAAATTTTTTGAAAACTTTTTTCCAAATTAAATACAAGGACTTTAGATATTAAATAAAAAGGAAATGGCTTACAAGAAGAAAAAGCATCAACTCTCTAATTGGCTAAAATTATGTAAATAAAGATTTATTTTTTATTTTTTTCTGCTCAATATTGATTAAATTATTGAAATTATTAAAAGTATTCACTTAAATATTTTTTTTTAAATAAAATTAAAAAAAATATATAAAAATAAAATGCTTACATTATAATGCTTACGTATGTCTATCGGCGTTAAAATAATTTTTTTTTATTGAAATAAATAATATTTTTTCATTGATTTTATTTAATAAAATTGAATATATAATGATGATAAAAGTTATTTAAACAAACAAATGTTTGATTTCATTTAAAATGCATTTTTACATAATTTTGATTGGTTTATGTAGATTATTTATAAAAACAAAAAAAAAAAATAAAAATTTAAATCAAAATAATAAAATTTTATCAAAAGTTAAAATCAAAAAAAAATTTAAAATAAATTCTAAAATAAAAATCATGTAAATTGATAACAGCATACAACAAACGGTCAAGGATTATCGATGAAAGTCTATAGTATCCTACACCAAATGCAAATGTCTAGTCGATAATAAGAAAATGTTTTAAAAAATAACTACTGTAGGCTATTTAAAATTTAAAATTTTTAGCATATGTTTTAAGAAATTTTCAGAATGTACAAAATATCTTAAAAACAGCTTGGAGCTGTAAAGAATTTTTAAATATTCAATACCGAATCAATCGATAACCTAACAGAAAATAATTCTGATAACGAAACTCTGAAATCATTTACAGTGGCTGATAAAATAACAAATGTATCCGCAGACATGGTACTCACAGCGAAAAATTTTAAAACAGAATAAAACACATCAAACTGTAGAGCATAATTGGGATACAATTTATCCAAGATTCTATTTAATTACTCAGTATTGTGATGATACAATAGCTTGCTCTAAGTTCAAACCACAATACAATAAAGTAATGGTAGCCAGATATTGGAAATTTACATACGATGCAATATCTTAATCTAGGATTATTCTGCATTTCTTTATTCTTAACTGCATTTATGCTGAGGCCAACTGTAGTCGTCCGAAGAGAACAAACATTCAGTTTCTTTAAATATCTTATAGTCAGTAGGAGGACTTGCATATATTATTCTTGTAATTATGCGATTCCGGTCTTATGGAAATGCAAACAATGCCACGTAATTAATTTATGCTCGCGGAATAATGCAACCATTACGATAATAAACATCAAAGACTGCAAACTATCGTATTTTGTTCCCTGAGATGGTGTCAAATGGTTCAGATATGTTGACCACATTGGAATCTTTCATAGCTGCTGCGTGCTACTGAAATTAGTTTTATTATTCGTTTTATTTTTTATTGCCTTCTTCGGGTATTATACGTCATCCATGATTACAACCGAAAGCTTCTTCATACAATACAAAAAATATAATTAACTTGAATTTCAAATCAATCACCTTTTCAGTTGCTATTCTAATTAATACGACACATAATACCCTGCTTCCGGAAACCACCCGTTCGTAGATAGCTATAAATCATTCCAGGATGATCTACAAGAAAACTTTCATTTCTACTCCATTGTTTCTTTAGAAAACAAAATTATTCTCTTCTCACACTAAGTTTGATTGAGCATGACATGCAATTGATAGAGCGAAATTAACATCAGTTAAAAACTTGCAACACTAGTATACAAAATCCAGGCTGTGGCTTTATCCTCATTTCGATAAAGTCTGCACTCCAAAGACGTAACCTACTAAGATGGTATTAGTGCCGCGATAGACAAACTATTATCTTATCCGTAAAGTTTTTCTGCATATGAAAAATTCCTACTACTTGGCGTAGAGCAGTTCTCGGCCGCTCTTCGAATTTTCGACTCTGAGAGAGTTTTCCCAACAGCCCATCTTCGACGTGACTTCTGTCCACTTAATTTCACAGTAGGGCTCCAGACTAATACAGTCTACTGCGAATCTATCTCTGGCCAGTGCATCAGTAACCCTGCAGCTAGAAACATTGACTCAGAATACAATTTTGTTCAACGTACCGAGTTGTTAAAGGCAATCAAATCACTCCATGACTAGAGTTTTTAGTGCAAATTAAAAATCCGACACAATAATTGTATGCGCACCTCTGATACGCCTCTGTATGCATATCTAAGCGTACGCTGAAGTTTCATGAAACTCTGATTAAAAGGCACATGGCCATTGTCCACAGGTACGGATTCAGGTCCAGCATCCGTACAAGTTTTGATGCATCCGTAAATCACTCACTTGATACCAAGAAAAAACCCACAATCGGGGAACATGATCTCCTATTGAAAACTAATTTAGAATTTAATCACAAATCAAGATTGATCGGTCGATTGATTGATCGATCGACTGATTGATCGAACGATTGATTGATCGATCGATTGATTGATCGATCGATTGATTGATCGATCGATTGATTGATCATGACTCCAGTTAAAACAAGACAAGCCTATCTCTAGAGACTATCCAATTACCTTCTAACAAACAATTGATTTCCTTTAAGCCACCAAACAAAGAATACACAAATCGTCGTAGAGTCTTGATTCCATCATCTTGCCAATAAGATCCGTATGTCCTTTAAAGCTTTTCCAAGTACCACTCGAATGTGGAAGTTCCAGTGTATTTTGCTATGACGTACATATAACTTCCAAATTCTTGGCTTCATTGAAATGTAATTCGTGCTTTTAAATGTTATTTATTCTGTGTTTTAGCTCGGAAAAATCATTTAAAGTATCGGTTTAAGATTCCTATATCGATAACAGTTTACTGGCAGTGACTTTAAATTGTCTTGTTTTCCTAATTTAAAGTTAAAAACTCAATTCATTAATAGAGAGCGGGCAATAGTTAATTCAAAATGATGAAATTTTTCTTCGCTTTCTCTTAGTGAGTAATACGTTACCCAATCCTGACTGCGACTTCTTAATTTTTCCAAAGGCTAGGGAATCTGCGATAATACCCTCCTCCTGTTTAGAAAACAAAATATTTGGTTCAGTTAATTGTGTATTATTCTATATACATTCTCTGTATACATATTATGTACTACGTTTGTGCCATATTCAGATTATGACATTATTATGACGCCACCTGGTTGCTTATTTAAAAATTGTATGCATTTGGTGTAGGATTACTGATTAATTATAATTTATTGTTTGAGAATTTAGAAGCGAAATTAAAATGTTGTAGAGAGTTTAGATACAGACTAATGAAAAATAAAATAGTTTTAGATTTTAAGTAGTTTTTGAAAACACAAAATGAATGGACTTTTATCCCAACTACATATAATTGAAATTGAAAAAACTAATTTTAATTTTTAAAATTTTTCTTTAAAATCATTAAAGGAAGTAGTGTTACACGTAGTATAAAAATATTTAACTTTAAATAATAATCAAATTTAGAAATTAAAAAGCTTTTGATTCAATTTATTTTTTAAGTAGAATTTTTAAAACTTAGAAAAATAATATTTTTTTAAATAAAATTTTTCAATTCAATAACAAACAATGAAAATAATAACAAAAAAGTAATCTCTTCAAATAAATAATTAAACACAGTGTAAGAAATAACGCCAAACATAATGAAACAAATTTAAATAAAGCTAAACAAACTTAAATTAAACAATAAAAATTAAAATAAAAAATTTAAAACATATAATATGTATACGTAGTAGAGAAAAACTATTTAAAGGGAATTATTATTAAGAAACTATTATTAAATATTTTATTTATTTATTTAACACAATATATATAGTCCTATTAATTATTATACGAAAAACTAAATAACTCCTTAAAAGGGAAAGCTATTGCAGAGCTACTTTAATATTTAAGTGACAGAACTTTAACTTGAGGAAATATTCCTATACCGTTTAGTCTAACGTAGTTTAAGTAAAACAAACTGTAAGTGAATGATACATACTTTAGCTAATTATGGGTACAATGTAGTTTTTAATTAAATATAGTAAATATAAAAAAAATAATGAATACATAATAATTTTCTTCTTAATAGTTTTAGTCTATAAAACAATAAACATTTCATTGGGAAAGTCTCCATATCATTAGCCGAACTATTCAACATTAAACGAATTCATATTATTGTAGAGGCAAAATTAGTTTATTATAATTAAACAATAAATAAAATATAACAAAATAAATACAATGACTATATTTTAGGGAATAAGTTAGTTTTTCTTTTTAAACATTTTTGTGATTACATTTTAGTCGAGTCACAAATCGAAGCATAAACTATTAGGGTTAAGGGCTAAATATTTAAACAAAAAATGAATTCGATATTAATCAAGTAGTTAACATTACAATCTATAATAAAATAAAAACAATATCAACATGCTTAAATGACAGAGATTCTGAAACTATAGTTTTCCTAAGATACGTTAGTAACACTAGATAATAAGGGATATCGATGTCTCACCTACAGATGTTCAACAACTCTGTTGCTTAACATTAAATTCGTTTCTTCCTTGTTGGACAATCTAACATCAGTTTTATTATTATTATTTTTAAAGTCTTTAATTTTTTAAAATCGTTCTAACGAATCCTATAATCCGTTTCCATAAGATCGTAAGGAGCAAAACGTTGAATTTTGTATATGGGCATTTTCATGTCAAGTGACCCAATTTTTAAAATCGATGTCTTTCGATTTGGATGAAATCCCATTAAGTGACCATAAAGCTCTTAAAGGAAAAGAACTAAGCTTTCTTTGAGCAAAAAAAAACATCCATTAAAAAAATATAGTGCATATGGTAAAATTTAAAAACTTTGGATTTTGAGTTAAAATATTTTTTTTTTTATAGATATGCCTCTTGCTACTAAGTGAAAAAAAATAAAAAAAAACTCCAGTTCGAAAAAAAAATGGGGAAAAATGGAAATGGTACATGTGCCAAATATTGAAAAATCTTATTCTTGAGTTAAAAAATAATTTTTTTGATAGATATCCCACTCGCATCGCATTAAGCGATTCTAAAGGCCTTAAAGGAAATTGTATAAGCTTTCTTTTGAGCGAAAAAAAAGGGCCCAAATTGAAGAAAAATTAAAAAAAATTAATTTAAAAAAAAAATAAAAAAAAATTTTTTTAAATTAAAAAAAATTATTTTTGGAAAGATTGAAGAAATAGCTATCTAATATCCTTTGGAAAATTTTTGCTAGGACCAATAAGTGAAAAGTTATACACATTTAAAAAAAACCCTGTATGACCAAAATGTCCAACTTTGACCCCCTCTAACTCCGGCAGCTCTTGACTGCTAGAGCTGAAAATTTGTGTCTGACCTATTATCCAATAGTACTAACCTTGGCGCAAATTTCATCCAAATCGAAAGACATCGATTTTAAAATTTGGTTCACTTGACACGAAATCGCCCATATATTAAAATGCCATCTATGATCATTATATTGTATATTAAAATAAAAGAAACTATTTATTAATGATCATTTAAACAACAACACACTACAACTGCAACTAATAACTCTATGCTATCAACTTTATTCATGATCCTTTTTAGCAACGATCAAACTTATCGATGTTTAATACCACTGTGTTTAACATACATACATAATTGGCCATTACAACCCTTCAGTCAGGATTACGGCCTAGCTTCTCATCACAGCTTAACATGCACTTTTAAATACAACTCACTTTTACAGACTTCCATCTGATCACTGACTTACTACTAACGACTGCTTGGCAGCATCATGCTTCGCTCTATTATTATTTTTTAATTTATTTTTTTGTATTGTTTACCGTATGATGTGTATATATTGTTGTTGTCTCTTTGCCTTTGTTTGCTTATTTGCGTTTAGTTTGTTTTTGTTCTTTTCGTCCTTTTTCATATATAACCTCACTGGTTATTAATTTTTTTTTCTTCTTCGGTTCATTGTCGTTTGTTATTGTAATTTGCTTTTTCTTTACGTCTGTTTTCGTAAGTTATCTGTGGATAGTGCTTCTGTAAGTGAACAATCTTAAGGGTTCCAGTCAAAAGCATGTCTAATAATATCTTTGGATTCTTTGCATAACGTTTATCCAATCCAAATCCATTTACGATTAATAATTTCAATCCGATTAGATTGGCCAGAATAGGCCAGATTCTAAACAGAATCGCGAGTTTTGCACATCATTCATTACAATGTGCATCATTCCATGTCGCACAACATTCACAGCTTTGCTTTTGAATAAAATACCTTTAACTTCTTCCCTTCTGCAAGAAGTCGCCGTAGTCTAGTAGGTAGTGTGTTGACTTATTAGACGAAAGGCCCGAGTTCAAATCCCAGGTCAGACATCAAAATGAAAATATGAAAATATTTCTTCGGCGACTTCCTCTCAGCAGATTTCTGGCAAAAACTCTGAGAGTAAAAATTGCCATGAAAAGCTTATCAAAAATCTGTCGTTCGGAGTGGACTTTAAACTGTAGGTCCCGCCACTCATGTATAAAATTAACGGTGTGAGAAGCTAAGTCGTAATCCTGACTGAAGGGTCAAGGGCCTGACAATGGGTCAATTCGACCTCCGGGTACTGTACTTGCCACAGTTGACAAGCACACCTCCTCTAACCGAACCTAACCTAACCTTCCCTTCTGCAACAAGTATATTAAGAGTTCCACCCTGTCAGTTAGTTTTAAATTTTTATCGAAAGGCAATGGTGTTGACAATATTATTACAGAAGTCGTCGTAGTCAACCGGTAGTGTATTTCCTTACCAGACAAGAGCCCGTGATTCAACCCCTGGCTCAGTCCTTTCGTCCAAAGCAAAATATCAAAAACTCACAAATCTGTCGTTTGTAGTCGATTTCAAACCGTAAATTTGGCCAGTCATTGATAAAATCAAATACATGACATGAGTGATGAGTGAAGCTAGATCGTAATACTGACTAAAGGATTGTGATGACCAATTAAGTATATACATAAAGTACTCACAAAATCGAAGAGTTAATAATGGTCTGAAGTGCGTCCCGGATTGTCTAAATACGAAGAAGTCTTGCAAACTTGTTAACGATTAGATTAGGAACGAACAAAAAAAAAGAAAACTTTTTAAATGCAAATTGAATTTTGCTATGACTTCCCTTTCTTAAACAGATATTTTCTGCCAAAAACAATAAACCGATAAAAACATGCTGCAGGCGATGGGGAATATTATCCCAAAGTTTATGGTTCATTAAGCAATACCAAGAGCATATAAGAGTACGTATCCCTCATTATTATACTCTAGACCAAAATCATGACACTCATCTGTCATGTTAAGACTTCAAATCTCTGAAGATAAAAAAATTAAATATTTTCAGAATCTCTTTTTTCTAACAATTGCATTGTAGTCATTACGTAGATATTGCCATAATAATATAACAAAAAAAACCAAAAAAAAAATTTTTGAATATAAAATAATAACTATTGACTGCCCTACAATTTCATAAAGTTGTGATTTTCTAATCAAATGCAATAATTCTAATTGCTTAATAAATTTAAAAATAATAATAAATAAATAATAATAAAATTTACTTGTTTTGTTTATTTTATTAAAAATAAAAATAAAATTTAAAATAAAAACACAAACAGAAGCGCATATTCTAACTAACGACTCTAAAAGACTACATAGTTAATAAGTTTAAAATTAATTAATTAATTATTATTAATTATAGAAAAAAAACATTAAATAAAAACAATAATAACCCACTGAATATTAGAAATAAACTTTAAAACATTTAAATTATTAATAAAAAAACTAAAAAAAAAAATAAATTTTTTAAATATTGTAATAGAAAGGCTTTAAGACAAAAACCAAACCTATGTATACGTTTTATTTATTAATTGCAGTACATATTAAAAAATATACAAAAATTCTAAATATTTATTAAAAATTTACCACATACATACATACATACTTATATGCAATATACGATATACGATATATATACATAGCAGTAGTTGTATGCTTAATAGAGTAGCATAGAATACGGTAGCATTTCAAATGTAGTGATATTTTGTATTCCAATTGTAAGTAAATAATATAGCCAGTAAGTCTCTATAAAATAATATGAAAAATATAAAATAAACCCTGTTAAGTTAAAACTCCCATAATGATTCTCTATCGAAAGAAAAACAAAAGAAAAAATATTAAAGAAAATAAGAAAAAAAAACTTTGAGTTCAAGTAAAAAAAATTAAAAACATTCCCCCCAAAATGAAAGAAGCACCCTGTAAAATGCATTTTTTGACCGAGAGTACAAAAGACAAATAAATTTAAAAAAGAAAATAAAACCCCAATGGAGTCATCACACACAAATATACACTCACTTACATACACACATACACAACAAAATTCTTGAAAATTAAATCAATTCCATTATTATTAAAGGAAAAAATAAACAAAAACAAAATAAAAATCAAAATGTAAATGCATTTCTTAAATTTAATACATACTTACGTACATAGTATACATATATATGTACATATAAATTAGAATAGAAAACATGTGTAAATAAATTATGAAAGAAAACTTTAAAAAATAAGAAAAACAAAAGAATTATCATACATCCATCCGTTAAATATCATAAAAACATAAAAGAAAAACTATGTTGTCGACAAATAATTATCATAATACAGGCAGACAAACAATTAATTAGTTAGGTTAGTTAGGTTAGTAGTAGTAATAGTAATAGCACACTCATAGCATAGCACCATAGTAGCAACAGAGAGTGTGTGTATTAAACTTTAATAACTTTATTAAATAATTAAAAATTTTAATGAGCGTGTAAAAAACAAACAAAAAAATAACCAAAAAATAATCACAGTTTTACAATTATATTTACTTAATAAATATTTAAACCATTTATTAGAAGTTTAGTTTAGTTTATAAACATAGACAGACAAACAGACCTTTATTACATATAAATATTTGTATTAAACCACTATCCAAAAGCAAGCAAAAAAACAAAAAAAAAAAATAGAAAATTATAACAGCAATTTAATTAAATTTAATCAGATTTTTTTTTCATATAAAATAATAACATTTTCTCTAATTGTTGATTTTAAACTATCTCCGACAAAAACAAAAAAATAGAAAAAAAATACGTATAACCCCAAACACACTACCATTAACCGAGATATGTAATAATAAATGCAGTAAAACTATTTAAATATCTAATTAAAAATTAAAATTATACAGTAATTAAATGCTATTAAACCACTGAACATTAAATTACACAGGCAAACAAAATCAAAATATTAAATTCAAAAAATTTATTTTTTGCATTTTTACAATTTGCGGAAAAATATTACTGGGCGCATTGTTATTAATTGAGTTAACCCTGCATTTCTACACTTTGAGGATAAATATTAGAACACCACAAGCATTTGCTTACATAATGTGAAATATTTTCTTTATTACCTGTGCTTGTGCTTCTATTAATATAAGACGTTTGAACTTCTGCATACACTAGAGAATAAGAAAAATTAAGAGCCTCTATGGCACTCACTAGTTAAGCCAATTTATATCTAATGAACAAAGAAAGCCATCTTGGCTAAAAGAAAAAAAATTGTAAACGTGCAACAATAAAGTCGAATTATTTACTAATTTTCAAATTGTTCCTAAGTATTCTTAACCACATCAATTGGAGTCAAAAAATTGAGCGTCTGTTGGGAATTAAATTCACAACCCAAGCAAAGCTTAATAAAGAACTTAAGAAGTTGTAGAATGTGTTTAAGAAGTTGAAAAAATTTAGACTGGAGCTCGATGTTTTATGCATAAATATTCAATTTGATGTTCGATGGAACCAGCTCAGTTTTCAAATGCCTAAAAAAGCTTTCAAATGAATCGCTTTCTTAACACGTTGCAAGAAATACTTTTTCACTCCATATAATCGCCTTACAATACATATCTCCACTTATGTTCGAAGGTAAATAGAATACAACTGTCATGTCATTAATGACGGCAGAGCATCTGACTTACAAAGGCAGAGTTGTGAGTTAGTGGCAATTAGACTCAATGTAGTCAAATCCTGAGCCTACCTGGACTATGCACATGCTGCTATTTGGGGAAGATAAAAGATAAATCTTATTTATAATTTTATGAATATAGATTTCCAACCAGAGACCTGAAACGTGGAATCCAATGAGACCTTATACCTGTGGTATCTTTATTAAGGGTTCTGATATTAAATTTTCTTGTAAGATGACTGACCACTGCAGTGTTTTCCCAGAAGATCTCACGGCAATTTTGAAGACAGCGTAATGCTTGTTAGGTGGAGTGATTTTTCCTAAAAATCTCTGGATTTACTCGTATCGGTTTCCTCTAGGAAATATTAGATCCCCAAGTAGAATTAATAACAATGGGCCTAAATACTAATTGGGGCCTCTTTTTGTTAAGGGGTCCAGCACCTTACATAACCTAATCTAAACATCTAACTCAACTGAGATTCATTAGAGCATCGTTGCAAAGTGACTTGTATTTCAGTGTTCTGTAAATACGACGGATTTTGCTCTACGTAACACTTATCTTTCTCGTAGAACACATGCGTTTGTGGTCGATTGGTTAGTTGATTGCACACTGCATTACAGACAGAATTCGTTTTTTAACCAAACTATACGTATGTGAAACTCCCTTCATGCAGCAGTCCTTCTCGTCACTTATAAAAATATTCAAATCTAATGTCCACAAACACCACTCTTTCGTCTTTCGCCATAATCTAATCTTTTCTATTCCTATAATCTATACAATACACTGCCTGAGTAGGGGTCAACCTCTGAGTATTGGACGTTAATAAAAAATAGAAATATGAAGAAAATTATTTGTTATCTCTATAACGGCCAGAATATACATAAAAGCTGATATTAAGAAATAAATTAGTAGTGCAGTGGGTAGCTGCGAGTCCATGGCTCAAACTCCAAGTCAGACATCTGCGAAATGTGAAAAAAAATTTCTTCCGCAACTTCCACTCAGAAGTTTTCTGGCAAAAGCTTCTCAAAAATTTTTCATTTAGAGTAGATTTTAAATTGTAGCTACCGCCGCTCATGTATAAAAGTAACACACACAGCATGAGTGATGTAAGATGCTAGGTTGTAATCCCGACTAAAGGATTTTAATGAACAATTAAGTAAAGTAAGTAAGAAGTTAAAGGAATACACATAAATTGGTACCAATAGATTAGAAAAGAACGTTTAAGAACAATAAATTCCACTGAATTTCAATATTTTTCTGAAGTTCTAAAGTAATACCTTCCTTTATTTTCTGTATTACTGCTATCATTATGTATAATTCTATACAGTCGTTATTTCAAATAGATTCGTATTTTGTATTCGTTGTTTGCCTGTGTAAATTCAAAACCGTATTAAATTTTTTTGTTTTTTGTGGAATGCAAATGTAATACATACTTAATAGTGATAATAATTTAAGCAAATATCATAAAAAGCATGAAAAAAATATGAAAAAAAAAACAAAAATTAAATTAAAAACAAAATTTAGTGTTAAATTTATAAATAAGTAGAGCATTAAATTAGGGGTCCTTAGAAAAAAACGCTTGTCATTTAGTCATAAGTTTTAAAAAGCCAATCAAAATTATTACAGAACTTCGTTTATTTTTTTGTTTGTATATTCAATTAATAAAATAAAATATTTAAATTTAATATAAACAAAAATACAGAAAAAATATTCATACATACATAAGCTAATAAAGTTAACTAAAATGCTAATTATTTTTAAACATAATTGTTTATAATTATAAAAAAAAAATTAAAAAATATTTACGAACGAAAAAAGATCAAAAAAAAACAAGTAGAAATTGTTTTAAAAAACGAATCAATTTTTAAATTTTTTTATATTAATGCATACATATGTATATTAAGTAAATTTTTGCCATTTAAAATTTAAAGTAAAAAAATATTAATTAAGAAAAAAAAATCAAATTGAAAATAATAATCCCTTCCCGCCCCTGAGAAGACCACATTAAATTCTTCAATCAACATACTCTACTCTATCAACACCAAAATGATGTGAAAACAATTTCTCTCACTCTCTAAACAACTTTGGTAAGTGCTAGAATTTTAAGTTCGTTAAGTTCGTGGAAAATCTATAAATTTTTATTTAAAATAATAGAAAATGTAGTGAAAAACAATTACAAACAAACAAAAAAAAAAATACTTTCTCAGTATCTTTAAAATGAGGAGAAACCAACAATTTTACACAAACAGCAGAGATTGTTTGATGCTTAAATAATATCCGCATTTGCAATGCATGTGTGGTAGTGATCTAGAAAGTTAAACAAATAGTTTAAGAGTTTTTATATTAAAAATATTAACAAAAACAATATTAAATATACTCGTACGTATAATAATTTGTGTGTATGTAAACTTTTTAACACTTCAAACTACAAATAATTTATAATATCAAATGAAAAGAACACGTATATATATACATATACATACTATATATTATATATATAGTAATCCTTCGATTTACGTCGCCTCGATTAACGTTGTTTCGATTTACGTCGTCAAATATTTTGTTCCCTCTAACTTTTTTGGAACCAACTAAGACGTAAATCGAGGGATTACTGTAAATCTATATAACTTTTATAAGTTCCTTGTTAAAAACATATGTACTACTTTGTAGTGTGAGCAATATGAAATTCGATTTACGTCGTTTCGATTTACGTCGTCTTTTTTTTGGAACTAAATGCGTAAATCGAGTGATTAATGTAGTCGTAATAATAACAATTTTAGCCACATATTTAACAGTACTTTTACTGTTGCGAAAACCACAACAAACTAGAATGCTGTTAAAAAATATCTAAGCAAAAACACAAATAGGAAAACTAAATTTCTAACAGCTAAATACTCATCAATAGCAAACATTATTCAGAAACAAAATAACATATTTGCACCACACTGTTGTAAACATCTGATTTAAATTTGTCACCCATTCTAGACAATTTTTTCGGATATTGTAGCAGTATGTACATGCAAATGCATGCGCATATTCTAACATATTTTTCTGACTTCGAAATTTAACTTCCAAGGATCTTAATTATTAAATGTCCATTGGTTACTCTTGCTCTCTATCTAACAAATACATACAGTGAGCGTCAAAAGACATTATAGACAAAATTCTAACAATCACCAAACTCAACTTTTACCATTTAAGTAGAGTGCCCGAATAAATTTGTCATAATTCGACATTTTATTGGAATTTGGAAAAAATAACGGTAATTTATTAATACATATTTTTTTAATGTACAGTTTCTTTTGATGCTCTCTGTATATACCACATTATTTCAAACTTATGATTTAAATATGCGCCACGCTTTACAATTTTTACGGGCTTTGAAATTCAAGGCTCAAGGATCATACAGAATATAAATATACTGACTGTAAATATTGTATATCGGATGGGCCATCTATCGGGTTTAAATTTAAATAATCAGTTGTTTCGAATCTGACAATACTTATGTCATTCTATTCTGTCATAAAATTCAGTATATTATCTCCACAGAACGTAATGAATCGATTTACACTAGAAGGTCGGGATTTATTGGAAATTTATTTCCAAAACAAAGACAATTGATTGTAAATTGTACGAAAAAGTCGTACAAAATTTGGTTGTAGAGAAGGACCAACAGTGCCCGATTATTGCTAAAGTTCGAGAAACTGGTTACATTGTTGATGCACCAAGACGTGACATTGCTCGTGTTGTGCGTAAACTCGAAAATATCGAAGCTGTGGCTGAGAGCGTGCGTGAGAATCCATCAACATCGACTCGTCATCGTTCTCAGGGATTGAACATTTCACGCACTAGTTTGCATTGAATTTTGCGAAAAGATCTCGGTATGACGCCTTGCAATGTTCAGTTGATTGAAGATTTGAAGCACTATGACCATCCGCTTCATTTTAGCTTTGCCAACGAGAAACTGGTTCAACGAGAAACTCCACGATGATGTCGACTTTTTCAAAAAATTAATCTTCTCGGATGAAGACCATTTTCATCTTGATGAGAACGTGAATAAGCAATATTGTCGTATTTGGGGCCCAGCAAATTCACACATGGTGTTACGGAAGAAATTGCTTGATGGACTTTAGAAAACACACACATGGTCTTCCAGAAGAAAATGTTTGATAGACCTTGGGCTTTACTTCTATTTTGTATCTATATTGTTTCGATTTATGATTGATTGAGGTTTAAATTAGGTTTTAGGTCTAGAATTGTGTGCCATAGGAAATGTTAAGAAATCTTTAACATTTGAATCTTTAAAAGACGACAACAAAAATTGAAAAAAAAAAAATTCTTTATGAAATTTAAAATGGATGGAATTAAATGCGTATAAAAAATTACTACCAACAATTTTTCTTTTAACAAAAATAAATCACTTGCATTATAGTTTATCCGCATTTATTGTACGTTTGTAAATTGTTAACTTTATTACACATAAATTAACATGTCTATGTCATGTTTTCCGTTTAATAATTATGGTTGGTTATACAGTATGAATGTATTTACCTTTCAATTGTTTCCACTTCACACACATACATATATATTACCTTGGAAAAAAAACAACAACCATAAAATTGTTTTAAACTTATAAATATATCCGTTGAATGATTTCACTGAATTATGCAAAAAAAAAAAGAGAAAATGAAAAACATTTTTGCATATTCACTGCGAATAAAACAACAAATTTTAAAACCTCCAAAAGGAAACAAAATTTTTTTTTTTGGTTTTTGTTTTCTTTTGTGTTTTTGCAAGTGACCAAATTATATAAAATTAGCCTGATTTCCTGGCGTGTCAACTGGCTGTGGGGTAACTGTGAAAAAGAAATCAAAAAGAACAAAAAAAAAATTAGAAAAAGAAAAATCAAAATTAGCCGTGAATTATATAACGAAAAAATCTCTGTTGTTTTTTTCTCTTTCCATTTTTTTGTTGTAATAAAAGTTTTTCAGTTTCTTTTCACTTTAAAAACAAAAAAAGAAAAAGCAAAAATAACATCGCTGTTGTGTAAAAACGAAATATTTTCCATTTGTTTCGGGCTCAGCTATCGTGACCATTTAAATTTGTTTTACACAACAACAAGCGGAAAAGGAAGTGCATGAATGCAGTTGGCTTTAAATCTTTTGCTAGTCATAGCTAGCCCTGTGTTGTAGTAATATTACAACAATAATACAACACGCTACAACAACAACAACGACAATATCGGAAGAAGAATTCGAAATTGTATGTTAAAGCAAAATTGAAAACATGCGAGGGTTGTAATTTACATGTGTTCACTCTCTGGCTATGAGTTAAAACAGACTGCCAATGGAATTTCATTACAATTTGTTGAATATTTCTCAGCGAGAGTTCTCTTTAATGTACAACACAAGCTGCAGAAAAAATGTGTTAAAAACTTAAAAATACCGAAAGCCAGTCAAATAATTCAAAGCAAATTTAAATGTATGTGTGGTCGTGTTTAAAATGGTTGAGACTACAAACCTAAGCAAATCCTGTCGAATACTTGAGTAGGCTAAAATTGAGAGACTTGCTTACCTCTTCAAATAGTCAATTTTGAAAGCCCTCTAACCCAACTTAAATAATGAAATAACCAACCAAAAATCATAAAAAGTTGGATTACGTCTTGAAAAATAGTAAGAAGAAATAAACAAAATACCTCACCAATACACACAACAGGTAGAACTTTGCCTTCCATGATAGTCTAGCTCGGTGTTAGGAAGTTTTGATAAATTATATCCTTCTGATCCACATTAAATGCAAGGCATTTCCTTAGTTTGGTTGGAGATTATACCCGTTGTCCGCACTTCATATATGATTTCAAGCGCTTAGAGTTATCGTAATGAATCTTCGTAATGAATTGCCAGTGATAATTCGAAATCAAACATGATTTCCTTTTAAAGCGATAAAACAGAATTTAAATTTTCAACTTTTTTCAGCTTCAGTTCATGTGGCACCCAATTTCCATGCTTTTGAACGAAACCTGGTGCTTTTAAACGCTGTCTAATAATTATACAAGCTTTTCGTGCGTCTGTTCCAATTCATGGTTTTCAATTGATCAATTCAACATGGATAAGAGGTACAAAAGACAGAACATAGCCTTACTATCTGACAGTCAGACCGCCATTCAAGCACTCAGCTCATATAATGTTAAGTCGAACATAGGATGTAACTGTCAAGGGAAACTGATTTAACGAGGTAGGGAAAATAAGATTACCTCTGGCGGATGCCATATCAAGTCGGAATTCTCGGCAATAAGCAAACAGTCGAACTTGCAACGGGATGATCTTCCATGCGGCCAGAAACCATCTGTGCATATATATTTTTTTCAAATTTCGGAGATGTCTGGCCTGGAGTATGAACTATGACCTCACGTCTAATATGCCAATACATTACCTACTAGACTACGACGACTTCAATCCATCCAGGAATAACCTAAGGTTGGCAACCGGTCTTTTGACAGGACACTCTAGACTCAGGCTACATGGTATTATTTCGACCTCAGCATATATACTCTGTGACGATGCGATTGAATCATTGTAACATATTCTTGCAACCTGTGGGGGGAATAATGCATTCTAGAAGGAAAAACCTGGATTCATTTCACATGCAATGCAGGAAATTGTTATTAGTGACACCGAATAGCAAGCTCAAGTTTGCCGCGGAGACATTATGGGTATGCTGGAGGAGAATACAATAAATAGTATGGTGGCAGTATTAAAGCACCTCTTGATAATATAATAACAGCAGGAAACGGTTTTTTAAAACCGATTAAAAATTCCCAGACTTATGACGTTGACATCGGACATGCCTTCTACTGGCTATTCTTACATGAACATGATTTTTAAGAAAATGGAATTCATATCACCAACAAAATGTTGATTTTCATAAAAATTCTTTCATAACCGGTTATATTGACAATCAGAAGCTGATAAACTTCCGTTCTTTTGAAAGTATTTGTTCCTCTTAAACTTAGAGTCTTGGAGTCACAAGGAAATATACATTTTTATTTAAATTCAAGACACTTTAAATTAAACACTGACATTAAATAGTTCCAATAAATTTTTTTTAAATTGTTCGTTACAATAAATCTTTTTTGTTGTTGTTGTTTTTTCTTGTATTATTTCCACATAATCTGCTAATTGCCCATCTAATTGCTGGCTTGCATGTGGCATTAATTAAACTGAATAGTTTGCCTGCAAGTGTGAAAACATATTTTTTATGAAATGTCGTGTATTGCTTGCTGCTCATACGGACTCAATAAAAGGCTTACTTTTGGAATTTCATTGCACTTGAATCGTAACACGAATATCATGACAAGATTGCGTTAAAATTTACAAACGTTTGAAAAAAACGTTTCACAAAAAAGAGACAAAAAAAATATTTAAAACATGCGGGAAGTAAATTAAGATAAATGTCGTTTGAATTTTCAGACGCCCACATTAATTTATAACTTTTCAACATGAACCAAGAAAAAAAAAACAAAACGACAACCGACAGTAAACTGAAGGAGTTAAAAATATTAAACAATAGAAAAATTTAAAAAAAAATTTAATTTAAACACCAAATTAGTTTTTAAACTACATTCTTCTGCGTCATGATATATGTATGTACCCAAGACGTATGAGTGATATTTCTAAAAAAATATCAATACGTACGTAAGTCTTCATTGAAATTGGAGTTGAAATTCTTATTTGATTTACTTCCTTAGGTTTTAAATTCCTTCCATTAAACATTAGAATTGTTCACACATTTCCATAAATACGTTAACCTGAAGCACACTTTCAATCCGCTGGTTAAACACTTTAATTCCTTTAAATTTCTTTGAAAATGTTTTCCAAAAAGTTGGAGGAAATCTAAAAAAACTTTGAGAAGACAATCTTTAATTGAAGACAAAGGAAACTAAAATATGACATGAATTTTACCATCATCTATTAATATTTCATCAACCTCTTCAATATTTGGTCAATATGTTTGAGCATAATCGTGAGAAGATTACTGGCTTACTGGAGAAGAACTGAGAGTTCCAAGTTTTCCACCGTACGACGCCCTCTTAACAGTATTCTGGCAAAAGCTCTAAGAGTAAACAATTGCCATAAAAAAGCTGTTCGTCTGCTTAAAATAGATATTAAATTATAGAACACTTTACTGATGATACTGAAAAAATTAACACAAAATATAAGAAGTGTGATAAGCCAGGCTTTAGTCTTGACTTGTAAGTTGATATGGCAAACAATGCATGTACATACGAATGATTTTATTTTAAAAAAAAACAAAAATTCTTGGGCGCCACGGTGGCGCTGTGAATTATGTGCCGATCTGTTCAGTGGTAGTGTGTGCAGAACTTCAAATACCAAGGTGGTGGGTTCATTTTCCACCAGGGGCTATGATTGTATGTGATTGTCTGATTGCTTGTGTGACATTATATTCTATTAACTACATTAGAAAAAATACAGTGAGAATTATTAAAACACAATGCACAGCATAAATGGGAGGCATCTTATGGGTGATGGTCTCAAAAAACCATATACTCTGGTCTGTTACACTTTCTGAAATTTGTTTGCGAATATCAAAAGAAGGTAACTCTTATGAGCTTCTATACATACAGATATCGTTACAAATTGCATTTCTGATGAGTTAGCTGGTATGGACGTTGCAATTTCTGACATATTACAGGGCATAGGTATTCCGATTGCCCTGATCGTTTTACAGAGAATCTTAACCTCGTTGGCAGCAAGAGTGTACGTGCAATACTGCTGGGCAGATAGGGAAAAGAAGAGGACTAACTTACTTCTTTCTTCAAATCGGAAGGCCATTTATGGATGAATATCTATTCTCACGGGCAACTCTCCATTTGATAGACAAGCCGAATGATTTCTGTTAGAGCTGTTGGCCTGAGGAGTATGAAGATACTTCCTTTCACCTCATGTGCCAGTGCCTTATTCTTGCTATAAAATGATGGAGATTTCTCTTACTTTCTGAGATTCTTGGAAGAGCTTCTTAATAAAATATTGAGTATTGATTGTAATATTACTTTGGGGCCAAATTCTAGCTTAAGATGGATGTCCGAAATGCTGCCTGAATGGCATAAAAACACTCAATTTAACGTCGAATAATTTCAGCCAACAAAAAGGGCTTCATTGTGACAAATCAAAGTGCCACTAACATACACTGAGCGCCAAAAGTGAGTAAACACCACTGAAATAATTCATTTTCTTAGGATAGCGAGAAAAGTAAATGAGAATAGTCGAATAAATTTCCAAGAATAAAAACGTTTATTTATTTCTTATAAAATGTTAAAACAAAAACAACAATTCAGTTATTGTTGTGCTACAAGTATCTTTTTTATAATAGAAAATTTAAAATTATAGCGGGTGTTGACTCACTTATGGTATATAATATAATATAATAATAATAATAATAATAATAATAATAATAATAATAATAATAATTGAAGCAGCCCACTATTTTAATTATTTTTATTACTATTTTTTCAATATAATATTTTTATTATCAATTACCAATTAACCATTAACCATTTTATTATTATTGAATACAACCCTATGTAAATATTAACACATTTAAATACAACTCTATGTAAATATTAATACTTTCAAATACAACTCTATGTAAAATTTAGTATATAAGAGGCGGCATTTTCATGAATAAATCGCATTCTGCCTTCTACCTTCAAAGCCAACACAGCTTAGTTTAGTATATTACCGGACGGGCTATTGGCATTGTGGTTAGATTGTTGAGTGTCTGCCTATAAGGAAATTATTTTCTTATTTTTTTTTACATTGTTCTCCATGAACAATTATAATCTTAGGAAGAAGATTATTTCATAATAATAATAATAATAATAAGCCCGATTAAACAGCCATATTAATATCAATGCTCATAATCCATAACATCAACGTGATACATAGTTTTTAGAGCCTATATTGAGCACATGAAATTGGTCGGATAATCACATGGCCAATGCATTGTTCAAGCATCTTTCCAATATTCATATACAATAATGTCCTAACAAGCTTCCAGCTGAATAAGTAATTGTTCTACTGCAAAATACACTGTGGAACGTAACCCGACCATTCTAAAGTCCCTTACCTTTTAAACTTTTCATTACAGCGCTTTAATT
The DNA here is from genome assembly GCA_927399465.1 of Sarcophaga caerulescens. Lineage (NCBI taxonomy): Eukaryota > Metazoa > Arthropoda > Insecta > Diptera > Sarcophagidae > Sarcophaga > Sarcophaga caerulescens. Next base: position 38,541,006 of record OV656872.1, on the reverse strand, counting down.
TTTCACATTTCATTGTATTTTTTCGTTTTTTTTACACTTTATTGAAATTTTTAATTTTGCCTACTACACCTGCCTGAACTCTCAATAAATCATAATAAAATTATTTTTAAATGCATTTCATTTGGTAATAAATATTCTTATCGAAAAACTACAAATTTACTGTCACATCATAATTAAAATGACATTTAAAAAATTCGTTTTTTTCTGTTTTTTTTTTTCTTTTTTCGATTAAAATTCATTATTTTTAATGAGATACAGTGATGAAGCGATCGGTGGCTATAGTAACAATTCAAATAAAAATTTTTTGTTTTTGTTTTCATGGTGCATAAAGAAGAAAAGCAAAAAATAGTCATCGTTATACACATGTGTGAACACATTTATAAAAATAAATTATTTATAACGGTTCTGGTTAATAAGTTACAACGATATGTAGAACAGAAATACACACACACACACAGAGTATCTGTTACATTCCGAACAGAGATGGGCAATACTTTACGACATGACAGGCCTGTGAGTAAATAAATCAATTGTAAAAGAGATTCACATTCAATTTTAATAATTTTAAGTGGTTTTTTTTTGACAATTTTTGCGTTTTTTGGTAGTATTTATTGCTAAAATACTACGAAAAAAACATCATTTCGAGGACATGCGATTCTTCACTGATTAAACTGCAAATGTAATGAAAAAAGTGCTTACATATCTTGTTCAAACATTATTTAGTGAGAAACAAGTCCTAATCTGAAGCATAATTTGAAATTCGAAGTACTTTTTGTAAGGTATTGGATTGTTACTTTAGGTTAAGTAGGATAAGAGAAGCGTAGAAACGCTACTATTCGCTCTTGATCTATGTAACGGTGATGCGGCTATGGTCATTCGAGTAGGTAATAGGTAGTGTATTGAAATATTAAACGTGCAGACGCGATTCACTCTCCGGGTCAGATTACAAAATAAAATATGAAAAACTATTTCTTCAGAAGAATTCAGAGAGTAAATAATATTTCCATTAAATTTTTCTTAAAAGTCTGTCATTCGGAGTCGACTTTAAACTGTAGATACCGCCAGTCATCTATAGAATTAACACACACAACATACATGGTGTGAGAAGCGAGGTCCTAATTCTGACATACATACAATTATGTATGTATGTAATAAATTTGACGCTTTAAATCAATTGAATTTGCATTAAGAAGTAAAAAAAAGTACCACAGTATATACTATTGTATGAAGCTTTCCTTTGGTGGCCATGCCTCGGGAATGCTGTTAATAGCATCATTTTGAAAAAAGTCGGCTTTTCTTATTACCGTTGCTCTTCAAATAACTCCTACAATCGTTCTCCATGTTATCTTAAACTGATCTTGTTGAGCTTATGGCGAAAAAAATGTTATACTAAACGACTGTTATACTAAAAAGTACTGGTATGTGGTTTGATGGGACGTGGACAAAGCTTTTATACAATCACACCAAAACTTATATTCTAGCAATGTTTACTGCCATTTTTCTACCTAAGGAACCAAAGATTGTATGCAGACCGATAAGTTATTGATAGGCGTTTCAAATAGTGTCGGTGTTACTAAATAAACGACAAAGATATTTGAATAGAAATGAATAGGGAAGCAACTTTAAAGTCTTTTCTATTGTGATTACAAAAAGAAGTGATGCGTTACATGTTTTTACTTTCAAATCAAGGCATTGACAAAATATAAGCGTCCATAATATGAACAGTATCATGGTTTTATTAGCAAAAATTTCGATACGATACGATTTATGCTTGATAGTGCAAACAAGGTGGCCCACAGAACCTATCAGCCCCTACCACCACCTCTTCATGATCATTTATTCTTTGTTTCTTTTTTTTATTTCTTCTTTTTAAGTCACTACCAATTCAATGATTACGATTACAATCACCGGATATATAGACTATACTTTTCCCAACATACTTCACGTTCACAGCGGCCGCATAAGCATGCTGGTTGTGATAATTACTGCTTATTGCCTATTAGGAGACGCGGGATATAAGAGTCGTGATATTTCGCATGACGAAAGAAATTAACGAGGATAAAAAATCACTCAGATTGTAGGGGAAACTTTGTCTGGGAAAGGTGCTTTGATTTAATGGATTCAATTCACCATAACTTCGAAGGAATTTTATTGATTCACAGAATGATTCACTATCTTTATATAATCCAGAGAGTTCAAACACTCGAGAGTTTATTGATCCATATTATTTCGCCTTTTCTTCAAATTCTGTGATCGTAAGAGGTTGGGTCTAAGGTTGATTTACTTTGGATGAGACCATTTTTACTCTTTTGAAAGACCTATACAACACTGTTAAGTGGTTACACTTTTTACATGCGATACAAGTGTTACAATAGAATCACCAGTAATTTCCAATTCAGGAAAGCGAAAGTTTTTTAACTCCAGTGAAAATAGAAAACAATAAAAAAAATTAGAAACTGATACTGAAGTAGAAAACCAGCTTTAAAATCTGATGGCCCTGCTTTTAAGGTTTCATTGCTATTTGGAAAAAGCTGTTCTTTGTTATGAATTCATAAGAATTGACTAAAACATTGTACATTTCTTTTATTTTTTATATAAACTGATGGCGTATACATTATAGACAATTCAAGTACGAAATAATATCACTCATACGCAATGCGAAGGTGACTAGTTAAAATTTTTTTTCATTTTAAACGATTTTAAAATTTAAATACGCTGCCTTACAATAATTCAATTTATTTACCAATTACATGCCATTTCCTCTTGTAATAATACTAATAATAGATACAGCAGTTCTATTTAATTATATTTTATTAAGAAAAAATATATTTTTTTTTCGGAAATATTTTAATTACGGCTTCTTTGTTGGCACCCACTTATTGGAAATTCTCTTCATTACAGGATTCATGTAATTGACTTTATAAAATAAATTATTTTGTAACGTACTGCTGGATATTGTGAATGTTGTTGTTAATATTATTATATATTATAGTTGTTGTGGTAGTTGCCGTAATTGTTACTGTTGTTGTTGATTTTATACGCATTTTATGTTGTACCTGTCACAATATTACTACTTGATATACATTTCACACAAATGTGTTGTTGGGCTTAAATATTTTGTTACACAATGGAGAAGAGGGTTGCTTTGAAAATCCAAAGAAATTTTATTCATTTAAATTTCGTTAAACAATGTAAAATATGTTCAAAGTCTCAATGTTTTAAACTACAACAAAATTTCTAATGGGCATTTAGATAGAACATCGTCTGGCCTGGTTTCAAGTTGCTGGCTTTTAAATTCCCTCCAATTCTTTCAATATTTCTTAAAGCTACCGCCAATGCTGTTGCAATTAAGCAGCTGGACATCGTAACCTGGACAAACTAATTCGAAGTTTTCTCATCATTCAAAGCACTTGAACTAAATGCTCAGCAACTTTTATTAAAAGACCGTAGCTTCCGTTACTTACATGGCACTCAGATGCCAGTCTTCAGACAGTGAGGTAGAGGACATAGATTCAATAGCATAACTATGATTGATGCCCAATTTACTGACCAAGGGGAAACACAGAACCTGCTTCTCATTCACGTAAAAAAGTCATTTAAGTCTTATTTTAATAATATTCTAGTGTGAGCGTAGTCATCGTAGTCTAGCAGGTAGTGTGTTGGCTTATTAGACGTGAGGCCTCGGCTCAAAACCCAGTTCAGACATCAAAACGAAAATATAAAAAAATATTTATTATGTGACTTCCTCCAAGCAGATTTCTGGCAAAATCCAGAGTGTTAATAAAGATGCCATGAAGAGCTTTTAACTGTAGGCCCCTTCACTCATGTATAAAATTAACACACACAACATAAGTGGTGTGAGAAGCTAGGTTGTAATCCTGACTAAAGGATCGTAAAAACCAATTATGTATGTAATTTACTGACGGAATTTTATAACCTTTCTATAGATACAATACGAAATGTATGGCTATTGGAGTTTCAATCTACACGTGTACGTGAGGGCATCATTTATTTTTAAATTTGAGTATCCAAGGCATAGAAAGTATTGAAGTTGAAAAGCAACATAAATTTTGTTCTTATAAAAGCCTAAAAAAGTATATAAACTTAGATCACCAGATAAACTAATCACGAGGCGAGGGACAAGCAAATGATACTGGAATTCTTCTGCTGACTCATGCAGGCCAAGAGATTTGTGTTGAATTTGAATCGTAATTTAATAAACAGTATAAATTCATAACTTTTAAATTTGTCGAGCGTGATTGATAATGTGTTCCAACCATATTGATAGCGTATTAGCGCAATACTCTCAATATTTCAACCTTAAATTTTGTTGCCACAACTATGGCAAATATAGTATGTCTAGATGAAACCCCTGTAGTTCATACCATATTACAATGAAAGACAGTACCAAGGTACCTGTTAAGAGGTGCTTAAAACTGAAGCAATACTCAGCCCAAAGCTTCTGATAGTCTTTTTCCAAATGTCTACCGAACTAATTAAAATATTTCATCGTTAACCTAGAGAATTAGGAGAACTTTACAAAATACATCAGTTAAGGGATATAAAATGCGAATGATACCCTCATCCATTATCTATGAAGTAAACAAGCAGACTTTAGATTTATAGCTGCAAATCATTCGTCATTTTCCCTCATCAGATAATCTGGCTGAAACTTTACTGTAAGGCAGTTCCATTTAGAATAATTATTGCTCTCTTTTGAATAAAATTCAATAACTATCTAGCCTTGCCTTAACGGAAATACTGAATGTTATCTTACTTGTTAGTGATTACATAATGCCTACCTTGGCAGTTCTGGTTTTTTTAAAACGTGCATGAGCGAGATGATGCTGCCATATGTTGTCTTTAAAAAATCGTTCGTTACACTTTACTTAACATGGCCGTGTTGTGGATTTTCTTATCTCAATAAAAATATTTCCTCCTTTTACAAGAATAGCCTGGATTGAATGAGTTTGTAAACGAGACGTCTGATAGAACACGTAAAACCATGAGAATTTATTAAGCAAGGGAATAAATAAAGACTGCCATCCTATAGGCTCTCCAGTGAGAGATTATTGAACATCACACTGAACTTTTGATGCAAGAAAAGATCTCAAGAAGATCTACATAAAATAGATCCTTAAAATACAGTAAGACCCCACTTAACGCTGTTTCAGTATTACGCGGTAGTATTGGGATTTCCCTAAATCGCACACTGTATTGATACTTGTTGTATATGTGTGCAAATGAAACGCTCATGCACCCACCAAAAGCGATGCACTATATAGCGACGGTTTAAATTGCCTCGTTTAACGATGTTTTGTTTAGCGCTGGAACCTATTGGAACGTATCCCCCGAGTTAAGCGGGGTCTTACTGTATGCACTTTCTGCAGTAGAAATCGGTTCATTTTTTAAATATATTTACACAACAGAAATGTGTCTGCCATCGTCCTTAAATAGATATAATTTATGAAACATCCTACGTAAATAGATACTTTAACAAATTACAGGCACTTCCTCAAATGTTTCTTCATTATGTATAAGCAGGTGTATGTGTATTATTTTCAATAGAAACAATTTATCAGCTTCTACTTATATACATGTGAGTGAGTGTATGATTGTGTGTATGTGTAAATATTTGTTAACCAAATACTTTTGCTACTTATTTGTCACATGCTGTAATGACAAATTGGTTTGCAATTTATTGTTAATTGTCACAAACATAATTTGTGTGTGGAAAATCGTCATCATCTGTATTTAACATTTTGCTTTATTTAGTTTTAACCATTGAAACGCTCACTTACTCGCTCACTCGCTCACTCACTCACTGGTTATGATGATGATGATGATGATGATGATGATGATGATAATGAGGACGGTGACGATAATGTTGATAATAATACAGTTCCACTGTTATTGCAGCTGCCATTGCTGTAAATGAAAGCTATTTGGCTACCTTTTCCTTTTCCTTTTTTTTTTTGATTGTTTATTTGTATGAAATGCCTGCATTTAACTATTCAATAATAATACAATAATAAATGAATTCTTTTTTTTTTGTTTTTGTACTTATACAAGGACACATGCAATTACTCTTGCACATATGTACATATATGTGCATATGCACACATATACCATAAACAATTGCAGATGTGTTTTCATTTGTCCTCCTGTTCTATACTGTGTGCCAATGGTTAGAGAAATAAATAAACGTTCGGTTGATTGAAGTTGAAATTTTTCATTTTAGCAACGAAGGACAAATTGAATGGGCGAGCAAGAGAGAGATAATGGTTGAGCAGGAGTAAGTGTATAATAAAATGACTTTATCATCATTATTAAAATAACAACAACAATAACAAATAAAACAATAGTTAAATCAGCAACATCAACAGCAGCAGCCAACCAACCAACCAACCTATGGACTTTTATTATTAAATCCCAAATTGTGTATTTTAAATGTATTGTTGCTGCTCAACACATGGTTTTCTTTTGACTCTGTAGCACTCTCTCTTTCTCTCTTTCTCTCTTTCTGTCGTTTACCACTTACCAATATGGATATGGGCATGTTTATACTCATTAACACACACACATTGCTATATAATACGATATTTACACACTCTCCCTCTCTCTGATACATCCATAACAAAAAAACTGTCAATTGATATTTACAGGAAACATGTGTTTGTGATCTGTTTATTAAATCCATTTAACAAAATTTGTTCACATTAATTTGTTGTTTATATTGTTGTTGTTGTTATTATTAATTTAAATTCTCCTCCACTTTACCTCAATCTATCGCTCTCTCATTATCTTTCTCTCTGTTTCTGTATGTTTCTTAAGCAAATTCAATTAAAAAATTTTATAATTTAAGGCCCCTTTGCAAATACAATGCTTTCTGCAAGAAAATTCAAAATTCAAATTTATTTAGCCTGACATTTATGGTTCTGACATGATTTTATTACATATTCAGGTAAAATTTATTTAATTTTTGAATGTAAAAGATTAATGCAAATCATTTAAACTTAAAAGACAATAGCATAGCATTGTATATCTCCATCCCAAAGGTGCTGGTCTCTGGCAAAACAAAAAAAATAAATAAAAATAAAATGAATGAAAATCTGTTGTTAAATACTTGGCCTTAAAAATTTATTTAAAAGAAAAAACTCCAGTTTTATTTTATTTAATTTGCCACTTTTTTTTTGTAATTAATTTATAATTTATTGACTTTAGTACTTAGTCCTAGAGTGTTGCATAAAGAGCGTTTACTATGAAGCCAATTAATTAAAAGCATATTGAAGTGGCCACTTGCTTTACACAAATGTTTTTTCATGCGTATGTACATATGTAGGCCTCATTTCTTTAGGACTCAAAGTATGTACTTAGCTAAGCCATTAATTAATAATATTAGAAAAAAAAGAAAAATATAATTCTCTTCCATTTTTATGTTTATCACTTTTACATTCTGCTTATAAATTATAAAAAAAGAGAAAAATAATTCTAAGTAGTATAGTCAGACAACTGTAAAGTATGCAATTGCATAGCCAGCATAACATAGCAAACTTTGTGAGCGAAGTTTGATTATAAATTTTGAAAGTGTTCAGAATATACTGGCCACATGTACTTTTTAAAGTTTCAAGACAAATTCTGGTATTTTTTTTTAATCTAAACAGAAATGCTTCAGGGGACGATTGCAGTAGACTGCCTAATGGTGAAGGTATAGCACTGGCCATTTTATAGTCACCTAGCAGCAACTCGTTTCCTTGCCGTTCGCATCTTGAGATGTCCACAAACACTACTCCCTCTCTTCCACCTTCCTATAACCCATTTTCCTAAAAAACCTGCACAATGCATTGCATGAGTAGAGGCCATCCCCTGAATGCTGGTTTCACCAAAAAAAAAAAAAATTCAGCCAAAATCAGTTTAAAATGATTAATAAAAGCCTTCATATTTATTGTTACATTTTTAAATTTCTCAAACATTTATTTAAAGTTGATTTGCATTGCAATTAACATAAAAAAATAATTTCCTTCATCTGCTAACACTGTGCTATTAATTTTATTCACGATCCTCATTGACAAGGCGCAAACTCTAGGACATTAATACTACTTTGCGTAATGCATACTTTTTAATACAACTGCCATCTATTAACAACAGACTCACGTCTCACCACGAACTAGCTATTCACGATTCATTAACAAAATCTTTCTTTGCGTTATTTTTACTGCCTTATTCTACTTCTGAGAAACAAGGTCGTAATGACCTATTATGGATGTATTCAACATTTGCCAACTTCGCAATCTTTCTGTGGTATTGTAAATTCCAACATATTGTTACGTTTTTACCTTTTAAAAACGTTAAAAATATAAGTTCGTATATTGCAAATAAAATAAATATAAATATGTGTTTAATTTTAAGTCAATTCTTTATTATCTGCATAACTTTTGTGTCACTGTTCGAACTTATTCCACGTATACAATGATAACTTTCACAATATGTGCTTATTTGTGATATTTCTCTGCTTACAACCTTTTTGTAAGCAACAACAATACTTGTTAGTTATTCTTCTTTGCTCACAACCTTTTTTGTGAGCACAACACTAACAACTGTTTTCTTCACGCAACTTGTCTGCACACAAGTCTGACTGAATTAGAATTCGATCTCGTATCTTCTCACTCAATTCAACGCGACGCCGTCACACGACGAACTCCGAGCATCACGTGTCTTCATACACGACTGACTGAATTCTAACTGAATCCTCGTTGCTCGCTTTATCTTGTCTTTTATATCACTGGATCAACAGTGCGATTAATGCCCTTGTAAGATGATGACGCCCTTCGGGAACAATCCAAAAATGTAAACAACTTGTTTCCATTTTTGTTGTTTGTATGTCTTATATGCATTTTGTTTTTGCTTCTTTACTTCTTTATTCGCTGCACTTTGTTGTTGGTTGTTTACTTCTCTGATCGCTATACTTTGTTGTTGGCTATTTACATCTTTTATCTCCTATATTTTTTTTATGCTGATGTTGTTGCTATAATTTTGTTTATTCTTTGATCACGTGAACAACTGCAGTGTTTTGTTTTAGGAGCTTTTGTTTATCATTTTATGCGTGATCAAGTCCATTGTGTTGTTTTTGGAACTTTTGCTTATTATTTTAATAACACCATTTCCATTTTCGTAACAATATATATTCCTGTGATTCTATGTACCGTATTATGTGTGTATTTTGTTGTTGTCTTTTTGTCTTGTAAGGTTATTTTTATTCATTTTACTAACGAAATCAGCCAAAATTCATTCTTAAAAGGATATTAGAACATATGTCAAGTAACTCTTGTAAGTTCATGCTATTTTAAGAGCTCTTACACAAAACATACTCGAATTTCCATTGAATCAAAAATGGCACTCATCTGTGGATGTATTGTATTCTATAAAGCCCTATCTAGAATTAGAATACTCAAAGCAAAGATAAACATAATCTTTGAATCCACATTGTTAGAGCAGAGAAAATGTTCTGATTGTAGAATTTATTGCTCGTATGGTAATTCCAACAAGCCGATTCCTTGATACGTAGGGCACTACATGCCGCAGATGCATATAAGTATAAATCAAGTAGAGTCAGTCAACCTGAGGTTAACTTCTTCCAATTTCCGCAAAATACTCTAAAAGCTTCGATAGAAAGCATTCTACCAAAAAACACGACTGTGCTGTTACAAACTACTACTTTAGATAAATTAAAGTGTATGGAGTTTGATTACCTTTTCTGGCTTCCAAGTCATGTGGGAATTCTCGGCAATGAGCAAGCAGACACGCTTCCGAAGAGGGGAAATTCCACTCTATTAAAGGGGCCAAAACCCTTCTATGGAGTAGAAGCAGACGTTTGGAAAGGTATGCTGAACGAAAGATATAATAAATAGAGACAAAGACTTTTCTCTCTTCTGGGTTTGAGGCAATCAAAACTTTCTTGGTGGGAAATAACAATAAAAAGAGATTTGAGTCATGCATCTGACTATCCAGGAATAAACTGAAGTTCGTAACTGAATTTTTGACAGCGCACTGTAGACTCAGAGTACACTTTCAGAAATAGAATTGTTTCCAGCCCAACATGTAGATTTGGTGACGATGAGAATGAATCATTGAAACATATTCTCGGAACATAGGGCATTATTGCATCCCAACAAGAAACATTTGGGAGCATATTAAGTTCTAAGCAGGGATATGACATTGGTAACGCCGAACAGCATTCTGAAATTTTTACGTGCAATAGGGTTCATGGAGACGTTATAGGAATGTATAGGAGGAGTACAATAGATCGTATGGATGCAGTACTAAGGCACAACTTCAAGACGATAGTGTTTGGTTACCTACCAGGCCAGGAAAATTGTAAAAGCAAAGTCGCCTCAATCAGTGAAGGTAGTTTAAATTATAAATAATTCTGCACGCCTACAAACATATGTAAGTTATACAATACACATGTAAAATACGAGTATGTATGTATATGTGTATTGTTTTCTTCATAAATTTTCTTCGCTTTAATTTTGTTATCAGAAAAAGTATTCTCCATATTTTGTCTCACAAATAAACAACAAAGTAACAAAAAAAAAGGAATTTCGTCTAAGATAATACGATAATTGGCCCAAGGCAGATGCATTTGAACAAAACAAAAAAGTTTATAGGAAATGAAAACATAAAGAAAACAATGCAAAAAAATGCAGAAGCGAAACTAACAAACAAATGAATGAAAGAAAGATTAACACAGAACACATACAAAGATATCACAACAAAACAAAATCAAAACAAACAGAGGCGAAAAAAAAGAAATAAAAATTAAGAAATGTAAAGAAGAAAGCAAAACAAATAAAAAATTACCATATAAATTAGAAGTAAACATGATCATGAACAATTAAAGTAACAACAATTTAAAACAGCAACAACAACAATAATACACACATACACATACTTATATATGTATAAAATACTAAGGATATTTGAACACATAAACATGGCCACTGGTAGCCATAAATTACTCTCGTGCACGAACTCGTTCTTTAAAACTGTATTTTGTTGTTATTGTTGTTTTTTCCTTAGTCAAAGTAACATTAACATATTTTTGTATTGCACTTGTGTAAGCGTTCTATGCATGTACTTGTATAGTGTGTTACAACAGGAGCTTCTGAACTTTGTCTGTTGATAACGGCCATTTTGTTGAAGCTACATCTGTCAAATAAGTTGTCATTTATTCAAACTATTATGGCAAATTACCATTGACGACCACTGACAACGATGTGCTTTCCGTGAATGGGCTCTGGAGTAGTTGGCAACTGACCCTAATTGTCATTGAAAACTCATCTTCAGCAATGAGAACCATTTCTGGATGAGTAGGTGTGTATGTGAATAAACAGGAATTGTCGAATTTGAGACGATATCACACCACATAAGATCCAAGAGCATACAATGCATCCCGCATGGATGGATTTTATGGATTTTGAGCTAGCGTGTCATTGGTCAGATTTTCTTTGAGGACGACATTGCCCTGGCTATCACAGTCAACGGTGAGCTCTACTGGCCGAAGATTACCAAGTTGTTTTAGCCTAAATTGTATCAACTGGACATCAACAACATGTGGTTTCAACAGGACAGCGTTTTGGCCGTGCAGCTTATGTCGCCTTGAATATTATGCACGGGTAATTTCAGATCATGGACATCTCACGTGATAGTAATGTAAATTGTTCACCAAAATCGTGCGATTGGACACTATTAGACTTTTACTTGTGGGGTTTACTTTAGTCGTAGATGTATCGAGTAAACCACAAATCACAGTGATCCACAAAGCCAACATAACCCAGGCAATCGGTCATATTCAGTTTGATTTAAGCCCCAGAGATATGAAACAATTTTACGTTTCGGATCCACATCACCTTCATCATTAATAGGTTTTTCAAAGGATTATAAAATTTCGATGATATCTCACACACAGTTTGTTTCATTTAAATCTACTCAAATGGCCATTACAAGCCCTTAATCAGTAATAACAATTTAGTTACTCAAACCACCTATGTTGTGTGTGTTCATTTCATTTATGAGTGGCGGGACCTACAGTTTAACATCGATTCGGAACAACAGATTAGAAAAACTTTTCATGGCATTTTAATTTTACTGTCATTGGTTTTTTCTTCAGCAGACTGCTGGAAAGAAATATTTTGTTTTTTTTCCGTTTTTGTTCGAGATGTCTGGAGCTGGGGTTTTAAACACGGGATATCGTCAAATAAATCAACACAATACCAACTAAGCTACGGCTTATTCTTTTTCTCTCTCTGGGAGGAAGAAGCATCATGTGTGCATCAATTGCATGATACTTTTCATCACTAATTTATGTCTGGTTATTATTGATCTTATGCCGTAGTCGCCGTAGTGTAATAGGTAATGTTTTTGCTTACTAAACGTGAGACCTGGGCTCACTACCCAGGTCAGATATCTCTAACAAAACTTCCTCTCAGCAGATTTATGGCAAAAATTCAGAGAGTAAATAAAGTTGCCATAAAAAGTTTCTCAAAAATCTGTTGTTCGGAATCGGTACTCATGTACAAAAATTAACACGCAGAACATAGTCAGTGTAAGAAACTAGGTTGTAATCCTGACTAAAAGATTATAATGACCAATTATGTCTCACACATAATTAGAAGGAGCCTCTTAATAATTTGCATTTTTTTTTTAATAATTTTCAATTTTTCTTCGCCCTTCTTTACACTTTATTTTTAAATTAATTTGTAGAGATTTAGTAAAAATAAAAAAATTAAATTAAATAAAAATAAATAACCCTCCTTACCTACATACCCTCCTTTCGTCCTATTCCCTCTATTTCCTTCCCTCTCTAAGGACGTTGTACAATGGGTTAATTCGACCTCCGGGTACTGTACTTGTCTTAACTGACAAGTACACGTCCTCTAACCTAACCTAACCTAACCTAGTAAAAAATAATTAAGGTGCTTAAGGTTAATTATTGGTCATTAAGCAACTTCTAATAACTAAAATAGAATTAATTTATACAACATACATGTGTACGTACATATGTATGTATGTAAGTATGAATGTTTAAAAAGAAAATTTTTAAACTCAATTAATTTCTCTCCCCAAGGACGTATGAGTGATATTTTGAATAGAAAACAATTAAATGTTGATCATACGCATCAGTGGCTTGCATATTTAAATAAACACGTACATATGAATACGTTTTTTTAAGGTGACACAAAAAGGCCGGCAAACAATTAATTTAATATGTTTATTTCTTGTTTGTTGTTGTTGTTGTTATTATTTTTATTTTATTAATCCTTTAAAAATACCTTAAGCATGAATTAGTAGCACACAATGCGTATAAATTACAGGGTAATTAAATACAAATTCATTTACAAAAGAAAATAATTCATGAGCTCAGCATTTTGAAAGTAAAATTAATACAAAACAATTAAACAAACATTCTAAATGACTAAATAAACATATAAATTTTAAATAAAATTTATTTTAATTCCTCACATACCATAAATATGTACATACGTATAGATTTACATTGCATTACCAATTATAGACAGCACTGATAATGAACTGAGCGCCTGTAAACATTCATTTTCATACATTCATCGTCTAATGAAATATGCTCAGCTCAGTTACCTTAAATATTTAATCTGTCTTTAAATCACTTCGTTTGTCTGTCTATCTGTCTGTCCTTGCTATTTAACTGCATCAATTTGGCCATCTGTTACCTTTTACAAGCAAGAATTTTATTTTATTTTCGTATCAAATCATCATAGCAAACTAACGCTCACACGTAATTATATCTGCAATAAAATCTGTGTTTAGAGTCAAATTATCATCGTCGTCCATCATCATCTATCATTTGATTTGTTGCACTTCCATTGTGTGTTAAATAGCCTTGAGTTTGGCAAATTTGCAACACACAGAAAAGAAAATGAAAAATGTTCGACAAAGATTTCTGAAGTTGCTAAAGACAAATGATTATGAACTTGGCAAAATATTAATGCAGAGAAAACCTGTTTTTTTAATAAAGCTATTCAGGTAACATTGCGAAAAATAAAACAAAGTCAGGTAGAATAGAAGTTTCCATTAGTTGCTGAGATTAATGAGACAAAGCAAAACCGTGTCAGCTCCACACAAATCAATTAAGTCAAGAAGAAGTTTTTAGAGAATACGGAAACTATAGGAGTACTACACCGCTATGGTGTTGGGGCTCACTTTTGCTTATTATTTGCCTACTCTTATCAAAAGTTAGTGCAAATACAATACAACTATTTGAAAAGCCAAACCATTAATCCGAATTATATTCAGGCTGCTCTTAATAGGTTAAGTGAATTATTTATCCTTACGCATGCTCGAAGCAATCTTCTTACAGATCTGAACATAAGCAAATATTCTCGATCACATTGGTTCTCAAGTTCGGCTCTTCGACACTCGCTCGTCCATTGAGTAAATATTTCATTGTCTTCTAGCGTAACAGTTTCATTCATATTTACCATAATTCGCAGTATGAGTTGCGTCATATCAAATCGTTGTTAAAGTGAAGGAGCTAGGTGAAAGAGCAGGGCTTCTATGGATGTGTCACTAGTTGTTCGAAAATCAAAAAAACATGAACATTTCTCAGAATGGCGGCACAAAATAGCGGAAGTTCTATCGCTTCATGTGCTTAAGGACCCTTGGGATACATAAAAGATTGTACAAACGTAACGAACGCAGCTTTACAACAGCGGCTGTAGAAACATTTCTGTGAGGCAAAAATTCATTTGATTTTTTAGGTCTAACAGCCATGCAATTAAGGGCCTTTGGGTTACTTTGCATTTGAGGTGCCTTTTTAAAAATGACCGTAGTTTAGTAGGTAGTGTGTTGGTTTATTAAACGTGAGCCCTTCGTCTGAACCCCAACTCAGACATCATGAACAAAAACTTCTTCGTTGACCTCCTCACAGCAGTCGTCTTGCGACTTTAAACTTCGGGTCCTGCCACTCATGTGTAAAAATGAACACACACAACTGCAGCAGAAAGTACGGTACCACAGGGCCTGCTATGTGTCCTATGATCTGTTGATCTTGAGCTCCATGAACTAAAAGTGTTCCAATGTTACGATATGGCAAGAGTAAAGTTGTGAAAGCTGAAGGCGCTGTAGTCTAGTAGGCAGTGTGTTGGCTTACACGTGAGTCCACGCCAACTTATTCCCAACAGATTTTTGGCAAAAACTCTGAGAGTAGAAAAGATTGCCATGAAAAAGTTTCTTAAAAATCTGTCGTTAGGAATCGACTTTAAACTGTAAGTCCCAGAACTAGTAAATAAAATAAACACACACAACATAAGTGGTATGAAGTGGTATGACTGAAGGTTTGTAATGACCAGTTATGTACGTGTGTACATATGTATTTAAGTTTGTAGCTACAGGCATTTTCAAACAATTTTCTAGGTTATGGCAAGGAGCAGATTTCTTGGAAACTTCGTGCTTTTAGTATCGATAGATACTTCTATCATTTTATTTTGAACTTTCTCTTGTATCTCCCTAAACGGGTTGTTATCGAAATAATATCGTCCGATGATTTTTAAACATGTTTGGGGGAGGGGGGGTTGGTAAAAGGGTTGAGGTCGTGTATAAATTGGAAACTGATTTAATTACTAAACCTACAAGCGTTTAACGAATTCTACTTTTGCCCACCACAAATAAGTTATTTCTCCCTCACACAAATGTCTTGCAATAATTGTAATCGTTTCTGTATCTGCATAAAACTAAACAGTCATAATCGCCTAGACAAACAATTTAACAAATACCTGCAATACGTAGTAACCTGAAATAAAATATCGTTTTAAAGAATTTCAATTTCATTCTAAAATAAGTTACACACGCAAAAGACAAAAGAAATTTTACCCAAAAAAATAAAACAAAACAAAACAAAAACTCCGTATGAGAGAATGTGCACTTTGAATACCTTGAACTTCAAATGTATTTCGGAAAAGGTAAATCGAAAGGAAACAAGGAATTTTACAAGACATATTCATACACACACACACAGCACCCATACATATGTACATATGTATACTATACTTAGGTAAAGTATTTCTTTCTATTTATGTTTGTGCTTTAAAATGATAATCCATGGTAGTCAATTTAGCATGAAAGTTTTGATTTACTGCTGAACACAATAACAAAAAAGGAAAGGAATATGTATGTGCTTGTCTTCTAATATTTGAAAATTTTATTTGTAAAGTTTTATTATGTAAATACACACACACACACACACATGAATTTCCATTCACCTGAACATAAATAAGGAAGTGTAAGTGCATGTGCATATGCATGCCACTACCTGGCAGACAGACAAAAGTGTATTCATCATGATTCTCCCTGCCGGCATATTATTGCATAAAAACAAAAAAAGAAGAAGAAAAAAAACAAAGAAGAAGAAGATAAAATTTATATTTTAACACCTTTTGTTTATTTTAACACATGCTAATGCCAGTATTTGTCTTTGTCTCTCATAGTGCGTGCTATGTTCGTCTGTCTGTTGCATTGTCATGTCATAAGGTTATTTACATTTTTTTCTCAACTCCTAAGCAGGCACAGTGTAACGAAATTACATAAATTTTGAGAAAAACATATACGGAGACTTTAAATCGTTGCAAAGGAACTTAGAGGCACTTAACTTCTATACTTGGTTAGTAAGTCCATCACCTCTGATGGCCTCTGATTTTTATTTTTTAGTTGCATTAGCTCTTGCTCGGTTTACGGCTAATTTTTGCAGTTTAATTTTTAATTTTTTTAACAAAGTTCCTAGAAATGCTAAGAGAAAACGACAATCTACAACATCATCAAGGGTGGACATATTACAACTGAATAATACTGAAATTCACAACCTATTTTGGCGTAGAGCCTGTAGTTTATTGCCAATTTTTTACTATCATGAGAGTTTTCAAACGACAAAACAAATTGTCAGATAGTGCAAAAGACGTACTACACAGTGTAGTCTACACTGTGAGTCCATAAACATTTTTTTCAGGTCATTAAAGTCTTTTTTTTTTGATATACATACTAAAGGCAGGAATCTACAATAGACATTGGTAGCCTAAGACTCTCGGCTTGCTTAACGCCTATTTTGTGAACCCAAACTCGTTCGTTTTTCTTCCATTCAGTCAGCACCTCCCCCATCCCCCAAAATCACATCAGGGAGATGGGGATTCAAAGAATACTGCTTTCCAAATTCAATGATCTTGTTCTCTCTGACATTAGTTGCTGCATCAAAATTGGGTGTCAATTTTGCATGATGTTAACAACCGCTTAACATCCGCTTAACAATATTATCGGGATATACCTGAGATCCCATGAAGTTGCCGTACTCTAGTATGTAGTGTATTGGCTTAATAGACGTGAGGCCACAGTACAAACACCAAGTCAGATATCAAAACGAAATATGAAAAAGTATTTCTTCGGCGACTCTCTCTCAGCAGATTTCTGGCAAAATCTCTACAAATGAATAAAAATTGCCATGAAAAGAGATCGGATTATTCTTTCTAAAGAACTTCGCTGATTTCCACATTACGGGGTTTCTCTTAAATTTTGTATTTTGGACACGTTTCATTGTGTCAATACATATAGCATTCGTGGCCGGTTAAAAACTGTGTCAGTTGGCAGATCACCTATCCAATTTTTCTTTTAATTCATGCGACTAGTATCGGTATGAGCCGGAAAGATCATCTTCCCTTTGTAAAATTAGTCTAGTCACGCTTCCATCTCTCCACTACATCATCATTCACTTGACAGACGAGTGCTAGTCCCGTTATCCTTCTTTTCTAAAGGTTTTCTTTTTCCTACATCCATAACTATATGCAGCGGCATCGTCGGGGCACCGCCACCACTGAGTCAGCATCTGTAGAGACTGTACGTGAAAGTCCATCTTTCCTTTGCGAAATTAGGTCAGTCATGCTTCCATCTCTACACTACATTATCAGTCACTTAGTTGACGAGCATTAGCCCCATTTCCCTCGTTTCTAAATGTTTTCTTTTTTCTACATCCATTACTATATACAGCGGTATAGTTGCGGCATCATTGCGGCACCGCAATCACTGAGGCAGCATCTGTAGGGAGTGTGCCTGAAAGTCTATCTTCCCTTTGTGAAATTAGTTTAGTCATGCTTCC
This sequence comes from Sarcophaga caerulescens, assembly GCA_927399465.1. Taxonomy (NCBI): domain Eukaryota; kingdom Metazoa; phylum Arthropoda; class Insecta; order Diptera; family Sarcophagidae; genus Sarcophaga; species Sarcophaga caerulescens. The sequence goes on along the minus strand of OV656872.1, from coordinate 38,522,834 downwards.
GTCTCTCCACTACATTATCATTCACTTAGCTGACGAGCATTAGCCCCGTTTCCCTCGATTCTAAATGTTTTCTATTCATTCACAACAATGAGCAGCGGTATTGTTGCGGCACCGCAATCACTGAAATATATCTGTAGGGACTGTACCAAAAATCAGAAACTATACTGAGGAAAATCTCATGTAGAGTTAGGGTTGCCAGCCTGGCTGGACTTGGCTGCATTGTCCAGCTTTTTTGATGCTTGTCCAGCTTCAAGCTAAAATTTAATTTGTCCAGCTAAATAGAAATTTTTTAGTACACTGCAATAACTTGGGCAATAATTTTCATGTTATCTTTGTCAAATCATGTTAGCCAACACTGATTGTATATTTGTTATACAACTAAGTTATGATTTCCCTCTTCTATCATCACTGACATAAAAATTATTTACACAAAACCAAAATTAACATTTTCTCAGTATTTTTTTATGTCCAGTTTTTTTTTTCCAGCTTTTTAAAACCCAATGTCCAGCTTTTTGCAAATCGAAATCTGGCAACCCTATGTAGAGTACATATATTCTCTATCCTGTAGAATGACTTATCCCTAGCCTAGGCCAAAACAGGGGAGGCATATAGGGCTTTCGATTTACCATCTCTCGTAAGTAATTGAAATTCCACCTGCTTTGGGCCGTCTAAGTTATTCAATATAATGAATAATAATGATGTTCTTTGAATTTTAAAGCCATCAATGAGACACAATATATAAGTTCACCAGACTCGATTAAAATCAGCAAAATCTTGTGCAGGCAAACTCATAGTGAACCACCATTGGATTCATTTACCAGCTTAGCCTCTGTGTAATACTGTAACAAATTTGTTCAACCCACAGTTAAAAGAGTATGTTATGGAGCTATTGCTTGCAAGCGTAATACATGTAATTTACCTGTCAGTATACCTATACACATATTACGCCTATTTTCTCTTGACGCGGCATATAATTACGCTGGAAAGTATTTTAAATTGAAAGATCCCCGCCCTACTGTGCTTATTATTATATTAGCTTTACATTGCTTTATTTTGTTTTTTCTTTTTCTTGTTGTTTTTTTTGAACAGGTATTTACAAGCTTAAAAATGAACAACAACAACAATTATAATAACAATAAAATTCTCACAAAAAAAAGAAAGGCAGATGTTTCACCAGCAGTAAATGCAAAAAAGTATATATGTACAGTACATAGTGGATTACATAGAAGTCAAATAATGACAACAAAAACAACTGATGTTCAGTAGATACAGGAGCAACAGCTCTAACAATAATATCTTTAACTAGATTACTGTCAGGCAAAAGACACAGACACAGAGACAGAGAGAGAGAAAGTGACATTAACAGGAAATACTGAATAAAGACTCATTGCATCCTTGCATACATATGTATATTGCATGTGTATGTGTGTTATAGAGTTACTTTTTAGTATGTGTGCATGTATTTACATACACAATTAAACGAAATGTTAGAAGTAAACAAATAAACCAACAAACAATTTGAGACACTTCATCTTACATGTTTATCTTTAGCTTTGCTTCTAGACATCATACAGCAAAAGACATTGAGAGAGAAGGAGAAAGAAGGAGAGAAAGAGAAATTAATAAAGTGTTAAATGAGCACAGGTTTTTGTTCTTATTTTATTATGATTCTGGCAAATAAAGTGGCAGGTAATTAGAAAAGTTGACTAATGATCTAAGGCAACAAAAAAAAAAAAACTGCTAACATATGTGCCTTTTTGGCATTGTCCATGCATCTCGTAAATGTTTTCTTATTAGTTTTGAAACAGAAATAATTGTTTGAGGGACCTTTTTTTCATTTAAATAGTGCCTGGAACATGGCAAAGCATAGACGATAGGGAAAAAGTCTGACAAAAAATACGGAATACACAACAGAAAGCATATGTTTTACACTAGCTTTATGTCTTTAATTACTTACATTTGAGGAGTACACAGTCATAATTCACTTTAAATTGTTTATAGAACGAAAAAATTAAGCATAACGAGCTGTCGAATTATTTTGGAACAAAGGAAGCATCAGTTGAGGTAAATTTTACTTCTTTTGTTTGCTTTTTTATTTAGCTTTTATTGTATTTAGACGCTATTAACTATGATTTGCAAGGTATTACGACAAAGGCAGAGATCACTCAGTAAACTGAAGACGATAATTTGCTTCAAATTTCAGGAGAACTTACAAAATCATTCAAAGCCACAAAAATAGCAATTTCAACTCCAAGGAATTTGTGTCCTAGTAATGTTTAAGAGAATGAAATAAATTATCAAGAAAAGATTCTCCAAAAACCTATCGTTTGTAGTCGATTTTAAACTGTAAGTCCCACAATCCATGAAAAAAAATTGACACACAACATGGGTTGTGTGTGAAGTTAGATTGTAATCTTGACTAAAGAATCAGTTAAGAAATTGCAATTTTTTTATAATTTTTTTATGGCACCCCCTGAGGTTAAGTACAGATATCCTCTTGAAGTTGTTGCAGAACTCTCTGAGAGTAAACAAAATTTGCCATGAAAAATTTCTCAAAAATTTGAAATTCGGAGTTGACTTTAAACTGTAGGTCCCGCCATTCATGTATAAAATTAGAACACACACAATATAAGTGGTGTGAGGAACTAGGTTGTAATGACTACTACTACTCATAAGTACTCATGAAATTTTGAATATGAGTGAGTCAACAATATTGAAATTTAACTATGTACTCCGATTCATTCATACTCACGACAACATTGATTTATAAGTATAGGTTGCAATGAGAATGAGTACAACGTTGACAGCAAACTCATACCATTCGAAATATGTTTGATTCATCAGCCTACTCATTTAGATTCATAACTTGTGACAAATACTTATAAATGATTCGAGTGATTAGAATCATTGATCAAAATTTACAGTCTTAGTTGTTGTTGCATTTACAGAAAAAGAAGAAAGAAAAGACAAAGACAGCAAGCAAAGCAAACACACAACCTTCAAGTGAGTATTGTAATGTTCGTACGCGAATCATACTTATTTTGTGATTCTTGTAAATGTTAAATAAAGGAATCGAATCGAAATGATCAACATCATGCGTATTGTTAAGTATGAGTACGATGAGTACTTCAAACTTTGAATATGAGTAGTATGAGTATGATAATAAAATAAGTATGAATACGTATAAGTATCAGAAATTATGAGTATGACTCAAATCTACTCATCATTTTGAATACTCATTGCTGATGTCTGGTATGTATGTATTTAATTGATTATGAGCCGCTTAAAATTCATAAGACGTCTTCAAATGCTTGAAAGGCACAATTAAGTTTTTTGAAACTACAAAACTGAAATCTTGCCTAATCAGCTGCTTAGCTGATGCGTCCAGTGCTCAATCAAGTCTGAATAAAAGCGGTTCTAGTCACAAATTTCTGATATACATACATACATATGTACATAATTGGTCATGACAACGCTTTAGTTAGGATTACGACTTAGCATATTTCTGATATGTTCTAGGCAATTGCCTGTAATCTGCTTGGGCGTATCATATGAATAATCATGATAATCAACATTTTCACAAGATTATCCTATTTTTTCTTCTATTGCAGATTAATTTAAACTCTTTTATGTGAACACTTAAAATGCCCTCTAGTTTGGCAATTTGTCCCAATATGAAAACCTGTTGAGGAAAGATTAGAAATTAGAGTTGAATTTAGGAATACTACATCAAATGTATCACCTAGTTTTTCTAATTCCCTAAAAACCAAATTAAGTATGAATAATGTCTTTAATTTTCAATTTCATGCTTTCTGCACTTAAAATTATTCGCACATAATTTTTCTTGTAAACAGATTAAAGACAAAAAAAAAAGAAATTATTCCTTAAAAATTGTCATTAACGACAGTATTTAATGGTTTACGGAACAAGAAAGAAAGCCAAAGACAAAAAAAGCGAAAAAAAACTTTAAAAAATTATTTATGATGATGGTAATTCGCTTATATTTTGTGGTGAAAGTTTGGCATTTTATTACAATACGCCAGGCATCTAAATTTTTAAGTTTTTATGGATATTTTCCTTAAAAAAGGAAATTATCTCTTATGGAACAGCAATAAATCAAACATTAATCGTTGCGAGCATTTTTTTTTTTCAAGTAACTTTTATAGATGATTGCCTCCAAAAGAAAATATTGAATGATTGAGTTAATAAAGTTTGCTCTCTCCACCCTCTCTGTCTCTCTCTCTCAATTTCTATCTTAAAAATATTAAAAATATGAGAAGTATGTGCATTAAAAATATGCCAAAAATAATGTTAAGAAGTAAAAGTGATTTAACCCTTTGACGACCATAGGCAAGTATGCCTGCCCGGGGGTTTTTGGCTTATATATTTGTCCAGGTTACAGATAGAGCAAATATGTCAGAGAATGTTTTATAGGAGAATATTGGGGCAACAAAAATGTAGTTGAGTGCAAAATCCTATTTGGCTCCACTTGTACTCTACGAGGCTCCAAATTTGGCCAAATAATGGTCTTTATACCGAGGGCTACTACAGGGTAAAGATAGGGCACAAGGGGATGGGAGTCAATTATGTTTTGGATTTAGCCTTTGTCTATCAAAAATATAATGAACAATTTTGGATTAACTCCAAACTGCCTAAAAATAGTCATTCTATGTTTGGCAATTATGTTTGCCTATGGGTTGAAGCGAAAATTATCATTTCTATAAAACTCTAGAATTAAAACCTCTAAATTGCCATTAAATTGTCAAAAATTAAGGAAATTACAGCCAATCTTAACTTATGCGACAACAGTAAGGCTTATGTTACTGACAGTTGCTACAAGATCCGTCCAATTATAAAGCACATTAACAAGGCTATGCCGGACGCATATACATTTTCCAAAAAGCTCTCAATTGATGAACATATGGTAAAGTTTAAGAGACATAATGCCATGAAACAGTATATGAAGGACAAACCTATTTCATGGGGATTCAAACTATGGTATTTATGTGAGTCAGAAACTGTATACTTGTATAATATTGACATTTACACAGGAAAAAAAAAAATTCGTTGAACACGGTCTTGGCGAAGCTGTCGTCCTGCAGTCATGTAAGCTACTGGCAAAAAAAGGGGTTGAAGTTTACTTTGATAATTTCTTTACAAGTCTAAACTTAATGCACATTCTCCAGCAAAATGAAATAATGGAATGTAGAACTATTCGATGTAGTAGAAAGCACATACCGAAGAATTTTCCAGCGGATAAAGAAATGAAAAGAGGGGACATAAGTTACTTCATGTCAGAAAGCATTTCCGTCGTCAAATGGATGGACAATCGTGGTGTCTAACTCGCCTCAAATTTTATTGACCCAACAGAGGTAATCAACAGCAACACGTCGCTTGACCAGCTAATAAAATAGATATTGATTGCCCTCTGATTATACAGCACTACAACAAAGGAATTGGAGACGTTGATCTAATGGACCAAAAGAAATTTCATTATGAGTACGATCGCAGAAGTAAGTGGCGTTATTATTTACGATTGTTCTTCGACCTATTTGAGCTATGCGTTCATAATAGTTATATAATATATAAGAAACTCATATTGACTAACAGTTCCTCAGTCAATGTGACTTCAATTGAATTTCGAGCAGCTTTAGCCAAAGAACTGATAAGTTGCTTCAATTCAAGAAAACGTGCCTTTTCAGCGTCAACCAAATTTGGAACTCATTTTATAAGTAAGTCCAAATCTCTTCATAAAATGGAAAAGAGTGAATGTTGGAAACGCTGCTTTGGAAACTATCACGAACAACACTAATTACAAATTTTTAAGATTAATTGTATTTTACTTCATTTCTAAAAATTAATAATTTGGGATAAAAAGATTGCTTTCAATCCATAGGCATAGGCAACTGTATTTGCCAAGCGAAATGGGGGACTTAGAGGATACCCAGGAGGGCAATTTTTTTTTGTCACTACTATTAGGCCACAGATTATTAAAATAAAACAAAAGGTTAAATAGCTTCAGCCGAAAATGTATGGTCGTCAAAGGGTTAAAGGAGAAACAATATTTTAAAGCATAAAAAATGTCTTAACAACGTCCATAATTGTAAGATGATTTTCCTTGATCTTAATTTCCGAACTGTGATTGTGTTTCTACGAAACATAAAACATGGCTTTTAGAAACCAACAAGAACTGTAATAAGAACGAAATGATTCTCGATATTAAAGTATTGATCAGTTTGCATTGAAGTTGCCACAGAAGAGGCAACATATTTGTAACATTTTATTATTGAAGAAGATTAAATCATTCATTCTAGCGAATAGAGAAATATTTTTTCTATTATTTGTTGTCTGTTCTTTACTAGAATAAATATTTTAAATGATATTACCATAGCATATAGCACATCAGCGTTTACATATGCTTTTATTATAACCTGTGTTCGTAGAGATGACTTGTCTGGTGTAATATTAAAATCACTAGAGTTTCTTATCACGATTCTCGTAGCAGTTAACTTATAAGCCGCCTGTTAGCCCTTCACTCAATAGAATGGACTTAATACATGAGTCTCTGTGTTAAGGCTCTCGTTAGCTCTCGTAGCAATTAACTAATAAGCCGCCTTTTAGCCCTTCACTCCATAGAATGGACTTCATACATGAATCTCTGTATTAAGACTAAATCTGAGACACTAGGTATTGTCAAGTGCCCAACTTACTGCTTTCTTCCAACAGCGACTTCCAAAGCTAGACGGTTGATAACGCTGTTAAATTAATTGCCATTCATTTAGTCTGTTTTACCAATCGCCATGGACAACCATAGACAAAGACATGTGTCCGCTGACGTGTGTTCGCTGTGTTCTAAAGCAGACACTAATTTTCATTGAAAAAACATCTTCAGCTCAATGTGACTCATTTCTGGCTGAATAGGTAGCCAAACGAACAAAATTGTCGTATCTGGAACGTCGCAAGAGGGTCCAAGGCATTCCGAAAAAATCATTTCCTGGGACTATTTTAAGCTGGCGACGTCATCGATCCATATCTATTTCAGAACGATGGAGAGCACAAAAAATCGATGAGTATCAACTTGTTTTGACCTGAATTATATGATATGGATACTAACGACATGTTGTTTCAACTATACAGCGCTACATGTCACATAGCTCCTGCCACAGTGGAGATGCTTTGAGAGCATGGTTATCTCATGTGGTTGTGATGTGAAATGGCCACCAAGATCAAGCGATTTAACACGTAAGACGTAAGTGTATACGAATAAGCCACACAACATACACTGGTCAACAATGCATACCGAAAAACTCACTGTTTTTTGTGGATTTCAAGCTGGCTGCGTCATTGATCCAAATTTCTTTGAGGACAACGTTCTACTATCAAAGACGAGCACTATAGACGCCTGATTACCAACTTCTTTTGTCCTGAGTTTGATGATCTGAATATCAGCGACATGTGGTTTCAAAAAGATGGATCTACGTCCTCTCACGTGGAAGCCACAGAGATCAAACGATTTAACCCCGTTTGAATTTTTCTTTTGTGGTTTTCTTAAGTCGCTGGCATGTGTACGAATAAGCCCCAAAACACAGTGTTTCACTAAACATATCAAAAGAGTCTCTGTTTGGTGTGGATTTAAAGCTGGTGGTCTAAATTTCTTTTAAGACAATGTTGGCCAGACTCTCACTGTCAAAGACGAGCACTATAGATGCTTGATTACAACCTTATTTTACTCTGAGTTTGATGATCTGGACATGAACGACATGTGGTTTCAAAAGGACGGTGCTACGTACCACACAGCTCGTGACACATTGTACATGGTCATCTCGGGAGGAAGCCACCAAGATCAAGATATTCAATCTCGTTTGAAGTTCTCTTGTTTGATTTTCTTAAGCCTCAGGTACGAATAAGTCACAAACCATAGAGGTTTTGAAATACATCATAACCCATGCCATTGCTCAAATTCAATCTGGTTTATGCGCCATATAAAATTGGATATTTCTAATTTCATGGCCCTTAAATGTCGGCCATGCATTGTATTCCACATATCATGGTATCAATAGATCTTTAAAACAAATAGAAATTTTGGTTTAAAAAAAAAAACGTAAAGGTAGGTAGCAGTAGTCGACTAGGTAGTGTGTTGGCTTATTAGACGTGAGGCCACAGTTCAAACCCCAGATCAACGAAACGAATTATCACAAAAATATATCTTCGGTGACTGCCTCCTAGCGGATTTCTGAAAAAACTCTGAGAATAAATAAAATTGCTATGAAAAGTTTCTCAAAAATCTGGCATTCGGAATCGACTTTAAACTGTAGCTCTCGCCACTCATGTATCGGGTCCGCCATCTAACGTTTTTTTTTTCAACTAGTGCTTATTTCGTGAATGGTAACACTTAGCTCATGTCTGATTTGACAGACAATTAGTTTTATCCTTCCGCTGAACGAATATGGTTGTGTCCAATGCGTTTTCGTTTGGCTAAGTGGGCCTGCGATCGACTTACAGAAGATGCCGATTTTGGCAAAAAAAAATCATCTTTCCAGATGAAGCTCATTTTGATCTTGGCGGGTATGTAAACAAGCAAAATTGTCGCATTTGGTGCACAGAAAACCCGCACGCATACATTGAAAAGCCGACGCACCCAAAACGAGTCACTGTTTGGTGCGGATTTTGGTCCAGAGGCATAATTGGGCCATTTTTCTTCGAAAATGAGAAAGGAGTGGCCGTTACTGTCAATGGCGATCGTTATCGGACCATGTTGAACGAATTTTTGTTCACAAAAATTGAAGAGGAGGATATTGGCAACATTGTGCCACACAGCCGAAGCTAAACTCGATGTTTTGCGCCCTGTTTTTGAAGATCGCATTATCAGACTCAGAGCTGATGTCGTTTGGCCACCTCGGAGCTGCGATTTGACACCGTTGGACTATTCTTTGTGGGGTGCCGTCAAAGATAAGTGGTAAGCCGACAAGCCAGGGACAATTGACGTTTTAAAGGACAATATTCGTGAAGCCATTGGTGAAATACAGCTGCACACAATCGATAATGTGCTTAAAAATTGGACCGATGGTTTAGGCTACTGCATGGCCAGCCGAGGCAGCCATTTGAATGAAATTTTTTTCCATTATTAACCGGAAGATTTGTACTTTCAAATAAAAAAAGAAATTTGAGAAAATATTCAGTAGTTTTTTTTTTAAAGCATTTTCAAACAAAAAAATGTTATAACACACACACTACATAAGTGATGCGCGAAGCTAGGTCGTAATCTTGACTGAAAGGATGTAGGAATGATAGGCAACGAACATCCACTGAACATTGATTAGCTAGGCAACAGATTTTTTATTGTTATTTGCGTTTTAAGCAACTTCAAATCGAACATCCATAGACACAACTTTGTCTTCTCTTCCTATCATTATTTCTTTTTCAGCTCCATCTCCTTTGGCTTATTTATTTCTAAAGAATTTCAATCGCAAAATATTTGTGCTGACTTTACAAAAAATGTAATTCAAACTGAAATTCGATTCGATTCCTTGCAAAATTTAGAATTTATTTGCCTTTCAAACGTAAACTTATGTAAATTGCCTTTTAATTAGGCAATGATCTCCGGTATCGAGCTGGTATCGAGTAAATCAATTGTAATCATTTCTCTTAAACATAAATATCTATGTATGTATGTACATATGTATTTTAATAATAAATAAATTGTATACAACAACAATAATTAATTGAAACAATTTTAATTTCCATGTCAATTCCTTTCGTATTTCAAGTCAATAAAATGTTGTTTTTCGGCTCTGCCCTTATGTAAACCGAAATTCCAAAAACAACAACAACAACAGCAAATAAAAGAAAAATTTTTTGCAGTAAAAACCACAAAATAGACAAAATTTCATAGAGAATGAACGACAATACACAGGAGAAGTCTATCATTTGTTGTAATTGTATAGACTAGGTAGACTAGATAAGGTAAGGTATTACTGAGATCTGTATGTACAATGTACATACTAATATGGAGTGTCGACCTAATTTTTTGAACAAATAAAATTATAAAATAGTAGGCAACTATTTGTTTGCCGTACCATATAATTGCATACGTAGCAGCAACATTGTTGGTTGGTTGGTTGGTTGGTATCGACACAAAACATCAGGTTAAAATTTCGATACTTGTAAAGCCGCACATACTGAAATTACTAGAATATAGATACACGTGCCTATATACACACACACAACGGTATTCACGTGTTACATGGATGGCAAAATTTTACATGAAATTTGTTTGAGAAAAACAAAAAAAAAAAACTATCACTATGGGAGTTTAAAGAAGAGTATTTGAAATCATGTTTTCAATTCCCAAGTTTCATAGCTTAGGTAGGTCTTGAAACCCCTGTCATCGATTCAGAGACTATAATTGTTATACAAGTTAAATTCTATGTGAATGTAGCTTTGGGTCCATTTAGCTCAGTCTTGGAACATTTGCGACCATACTGGAAGATCACAGCCTAATTGATTTTGATTTTTTCAATATTATGCTGGTGTATGCAGACTTAATGATTCATTTTCAAATGAGTGAAGTGTTCTTCGAAACTACAGACTAAAAAAACTTGTCATTTTTATAACACCCTCACATGGATAATTAAACATTCATATCCGAGAATGGCTTTTTCTCCTCTGATTTAACAGTTGACGTTCCAAGTTATTCGAACATAATCTGTACTTTTGCACACATTGTGGAAAAAGTTTGTTTAGGTTAAGTTAGGTAACGTACGGACCCCTTTGAAGAAAGAGGTGCCACTTAGGTCAGCATTCAGGCCCATTGTGATACTACAATTTATGTTCAACCAAAGAATCAAACATTCTCTAGAAGAAACCAGCCCGAATACAAAATAAATGTTGCTATTGCAGCAATCTTTATATTGGAGAGCTCCGGGCCAGGATGTCATAAAATTATGGATCAGAAAACTTTGCCTTTTTATGACATGCGGTGAAGAACGATATCTTCCTCCTAATCAGACTCACAGCTCCTGCAGAAGTTATTTACCGCAATGCAAGATTTTTCCTCATACCTACCATAAGAAGAGTGGTCCATGAGAATCGCTATTGTGCTATAGATGGCAATACTATTTAAGTATAAAAGTGAGACGATCGTCTTCTTATTTATACGTGTCCAGCAGAGTCTAGCAATATTGCAAATACTCTCCTGTGGCCAACGAAAATGAGCCTCCCCTTAAAATGAATTTCTTATTTAACTGAGGCAATCGGAGTACTTATGCATTGTAAGATGTCGGATATTGTGAACTCATCAGCAATGGAATTTTCAATGATATCGCTACGTCCTGGAACCCATATAAGAGTTACCTTTGAATGAACTGAAATTTTCCTGAGAAAATTCAGATATTGAAACTGATTTCTTGAAAAAGAACTCAACCTTGGGGCTTGCATAGCATTTTTTCTACGGAAAATCCAGATTTTAAACCCATATTTACCTTAAAATACCTTAAACGCTTATTTTTTGCATTGAATTTTACATTTCAATCGACCCATAGTGTCCTGTAACAAGTATTTTTGTATGCATGCACATACATAGGCATATGTATATGTGTGTTCAATATAATGAGGTACTTAAAATGTTGAGTATGTGCCCACACACGTACTTACTTTGTTTGTATTTGTTCTAGAGTCTAGTATACGCATACATGCACACACTTTTTCATCCATTTACATATACACCCACACATATGCGTACACCCACATACATAGCATAACAATGCAAATTAACAAGCTTAAGTAACGCTTCAATAATTTGTAACATTTTACGTAAATCTCATTAATTATATACCAAATGTGTATATATGTATGTGTGTATGCAAATATTTTAACAAAAAATAAAAAATAACAATATAAGCAAACAACAATAACAAAATTTTATTATTATTTATAAAATAAATAAAATAAAATAAATTATTTTTAAATAGAAACAACATTGTTGTGGTACCTGGCATGCATTCAAATACGAATTTTATTTTAAATTCCCATGCCTACAGTACCACTTAAAATTGCAGGAAAAATATTTCAAATGCCAGTTAAAATAAGAGGTTTTAAAGCATCTTGATTTAGAAACATTGATAGACACGATATACACACATGATATACATGATGATAAAAGGAGTGTAATTTTTAAAACAAGAGCATTATTAGATAAAAAAAATGTTTGATAAACTTAATTGAAATCCAATCTAATCTGTGATAATTATGTGTGAAACAAAATATCGGTTAAAAGCTAGCCATGGTTTCAGTGACTAACCTCTATTCGATAGCCCATATTTTTAACAACTTGAGACATAATTCAGGTTCAATGACGTCAGTATGCCGAATGATCTCTTACTTTAGCTTTTAAATTGTTTTTGGCTGATTGTCGTACACTTCTTTTTTAAAATATCCCCACAGAAAGAAGTCTCACGGTGTCAAGCTATATAATCACATACATACATCCATACATAATTGGTCATTACAACCCTTCAGTCAGGATTACCTAGCTTCTCACACCACTTACTTCGTGGGTGTTAATTTTATACATGAGTGGTGGGACCTACAGTTTAAAGTGGACTGCGAACAACAGATATTTGAGAAACTTTTCATGGCAATTTTAGTTCACTCTCAGAGTTCTTGCCAGAAATCTGCTGAGAGGAAGCCGTCGTAGAAATATTCTTTTCATATTTCGTTTTGTTGGAGATGTCTGACCTGGGGTTTGAACCGTGGCGTCACGTCTAATAAGCCAAGACATTACCTAGTAGACGACGTCGTCTTGCGACCAATTGACATTACCACGACGTGAAATAACACGGCCATTGAATTTCGTGCGTAAAAGAGCCATTGCTTCGTTGGCTATGTGGTAAGTGGCACCATCCTGTTGGAACCACATATCGTCCAGCTCCGTATCCTCAGTTTCTGGCCACAAGAAGTCCGATATTATAACGATATCATATCGAACGCTATTCCCAGTAACTGCTTGGCCGACCTCATTTTCGAAGAAGTACGTCAGGCTCACAAACCTCACCAAACGGTCATTCTTTATGGATGTGTCGGCTTTTAAACTATCACTTGTGGATTCGTAAAGCGGAAATTTTGCCTGTTAACGACTCCACTGAGGTAAAAGTGTTCCTCATACATGGCCATGCGATTTAAGAATAAAAGTGAGTCGATCATCTCCTTATCCATATCCATGTTCAGCAGAGTTTAGGACTATTGCATGTAGCCCCCTGCTGCCAACGAAATCGGGCCTCCCCGTAAAATGCGTAGATAATTTCTATCTGAAGATGATTTTCTGTGCAAAGTTACCGTTCACTTCTGTCTGTTCAACCAACCATTCAGCGTATTAGCGACGCTAGAAATGATTCATATGCATCAGCTGTTGAGTTATTTGAACCTGAAAAGCATGTAAATTCAAATGTTTTTGCAAAATTCGCATCAGTAACGTTCGCGACAAACAAAAAGTTGACGACTATTTTGCCACATTATCGCGAATAATACTATGTTTTTCGCAGATTGAACTAGGCGAGCATGCCGAAGTATTTTCACATTTCCTATAGACCCGGTTTGCTGAAATTTGCGCCCGATTCGCTCGATTGTGGACATATTTACTCAATTATGCTGCTGACAAAAAAAAATTCAAAAACCGCACAAAATGCATTTCGATTAAACGCTCAGGCTTCACATGACAAAGGTTATTCGACTTAAGTACGGCAAAAAACTTGACATGAAGACCAACTACTTAATACATTTTCGTTGACCTAGACTATTCCACTAGAATCCACTACAGAAGAAGAATTGTTATCTTTTCAGCTGCAAAAAAATCGAAAACAGAACACCATAAGGAGGTTTACCTGTTTAATAATAAATTGTTCTCTTCATTTAAAAACATACAAATAAATCCGCAATCGTTTAATTGTAGTTCCCCTTTGGAGTTATTTAAATGGGTACTTAAAAACACAATAGAAACAACATTATCACTGTTTTACCTTATGGAAAAAATCAAATTCAATATGTATGTAGTTCACCTTTAACACTCGATGTAATTGTGCACTATTACCACCACCTTAGGCTCCCTCGCAGTACGGTACAACTGCTAAACAAACAATTATTATTTGTTGCAAATAAAACAATCGTTCGTTCATTCCATGCAATAAACAAATAAACTGCAATAATAGAAGAGGCAAGTGGCAACAGAGAGGAGAATAAAAGCTTCAATACTCTTGTATTGTCATGTACAACATAATACAGGTGTAATAATCGTCTACATTATGTTGCATGATAAATGTGTAGCTGTAACACTACTAGGGCACACAGTATTACTGCTCCTGCTGCTGCTGCTGCTACCGCTCAGCATCATAGACAAATAACTATGGAGTCATCAATTGTTGTAGAGCCTTAGAATTTATATCAATTACTCTGCCCTTCACTTCTCTACTTTGAGGGGAACTGCAGTTATGGCGCACAACAATAATACTTTAGAATGTAGAGTGGAAAATTTTATGGAGTAAATTTGTTTACATTTAACCAATTAGGTGAGGAAGGCGAAAAAAAAATTTTTTTTTTAAATTTTTTAATTTCAATCGTTAAATAAGACCTTGAGATAGATTTTAAATAATTTAAAAAATTCTATTAAAGCACACTACCGTTATAAAATCAGAAAATTGTCCAGTTGCGGTGTTAAAAGGGTTAAAAATCAAATGTTTCCTTTAAACATGTTGGTGTTTAAAAAGTATAAAGTTTAGAAAAATGGTTTTTATTTTACTTAAAATGTCCCCTTCCAACTCATTAAATACTGTGATAATAAGGTTAGGTGAGGCGATGTTGTGATAAAAGTACAGACCCAGCAACAAATGTGTAAATCCATTAGCAGGCGACATTATTTTCATAAAGTTTTTCAAATTTTAGGAATTATAAAGCTTTAATCCCATGCAGATAATCTCTTCACAAGTCCTCAGGGCTCTAGTTAAGCTTTCTAAGTGGATATTTTATTATTATTATAGTAAAGAAGTTCCTTAGTACTGTGACATTTGGATCTATTGTACTCTTCACAAACTTTATGGAGTATCTTTATAATGTCTTCTCCAAGCCCAGTAACAACCTGATTAACGAATTTGATCTTGCCTTAACACATCCTTTCAGGCGCCTCTGCTTCTTGTGCGCCTTCGCTAGATGGTTACACCAATCGATTACAGGTCTTCCTCGACAACGAGGTCGCCCTCTTCACCGATAAAATACCCGTCTTGCCGGAGTATTCTACTCCATTCAAGCGACATGACCGAGGTAGCGTAGCTGCTGGATGTTAATATGCTGCACAACGTCCATGGCGTTGAGAAGTTCATACAGCTCATTGGTGGACTGCTTTCTTGAATACTTTTAAGACTGCTGCATCAGTGCTTAATAGTATCAATGCCTCTGCGCCATAAAGTAGCACGGGGAGGATGAGATTTTTGTATTAGTTTTGACGTGCGAGAGATGCCTTTATTGCCTATTGAGACCATAGTAGCACCTGTTGGCAAGAGAGATCTTACGCTCGATCTCCAGACCGACAAAATTTTTTATGGTAATGGCGGAGCCAAGATAAACAAATTCATTGACTATATTGAAAGTATAGTTATCGGCCGCAATCTGGGATGCAATGCTCCGCATGTTCCTACTTGTCGACAACATATACTTTGTTTTGCCCTCATTTACTACCACATCCCGCCACTATTGTCCTAATAAATTTGGAGATGATGCCTGGTGTCAACAGTGACAATTCCCTGCCTGTGACCTGATATGCATCCAGGTATTTCTTCGTTGCCTACAAGTTCCAAGAATATGTTCCAATTGTTTATTGTAATGGCCACAGAAACAACAAGTTGGGCCCGAGACAACCACCATTCTGAATAAGGGTGCCCTTAGTCTACAGTGCCCTATAAAAAGTACCTGATTACCAATCAGAGGTTATTCCTGGGTACTTTTATGCATGACTCAGATCTCCTCTTATTGTAATATTGTAACTAATCTACTGAGATAGCTAATCTTGTTTGACTCTAAAATATGGATTAGTAATATGGAACCCTATTTACAACATTCATTATGATGCATTTAATTGGTTTTACATGTACTATGTTACTTAACTTACTCACTTACATACTTACTTATTGGTCATTATAATTCTTTAGAAAGGATTCCCACCTAACTTCTCACACCACCAAGACTGGCAAGACTACAGTTTAAAGTCCACTTCGCACGACTGATTTTTTGAGAAGCTCATGGCAATTTGATATGCTGTCAGAGACTGCTGTGAGGAAGTCGTCGAAGAAATATTTCCTCATATTTCGTTTTGTTTGATATACATAACTGAGCATGGATTTGAACCACAGACTCGTTTTAAAAATAATATCGTATTTATGAAATTAAAATCCATTCCTAACTAAATATCGTAATTAATCACAATGAGAAAATAGAATTTCGATATTCAAATAAGTACTCTGCTGTAATAAATCTACTCAAAATGTGTGTTTTATTTAAAAAAAACATCGTGTAAAGCGAAATGTATTGCCTACTTTAAGGCTTAACATAAATTTAATACAACATAATGACCTTTAACAGTAGGCTGATGTATTTTTTTTTCTTTTTTCATCTTTTGCTTCACTGTAGCTTTACAAAAACAAAGCAATATTTTGTAGTTAATTTGTTATTGTTATAATTTAAGTTGTTTATTACACAGTTATTGGTATTTGACCAACATAAAGCAAATGACATTGGCCAACGCTTACGTATTATTACAGGTAAAAAGTAAAAAAACCAAACACATCGACAAAAAATAGTTTTTCTAAGCCAATTAGGGGCCATTATTTTTATTTAATTATTTGGTTTTTTTACTTAAGACTCGTCTTACATTATACGTGTACATACTTTAAATAATTTTTTTTTCGCATTTTTACTTATATTTAATATTGATTTTATAAGATACTTGGAAATTTATTTCTTACACTCACAAACAGCGGCAGACATTAAAGCAGGAAGGAAGAGACTGTAGCCAATTGTATACAGCCGCTCATAAGAGGAATCCTTGAAATTTTTTATTCATTTAGAGGACCTTCTGATGCCATTATGTGTGTGGTATAACATCCTTCAAATGTCCGCAACGGCTTTTCTGTATGGAACGCATGAAAAATATTTAATTTTGCATTACTCTGGGGAAAAAATCTAACAGAACATTGACTTTGAGTACCGCTGTGGTTTGTAATTTAATCGTTTACACCTACAATTTACTATCGCTGATGCCTACGTGCAAAACCCAGCCCTATATCCTTCAACCACTCTCCCCAGGCGTGGCTGCCGTAAGGTATTACTTCGCGGAGAGCTGGTTAGCTTTAAAGCTTCGTCTTCGTCCCTCCAACCTGCGGATTTCCAGTGTAACCTCAGTCATTCTCTGGTTGTATTGGTTCCATAGAATTCCAGAATTCAACGCCCCAAATAGCTTATGCGCAATATTCAATGTGGCATGAGCAGCGTGGCACTTATTGTCGACCTCTTGAAACCACATGTCGTTGTTATACGGATCATTCAATTCAAGTCAAAATAAGTTGGTAATCATGCACCTATAATTCTCACCGTTGACAGTGATGACTTGGTCAACATTAATTTGAAATAAAATAAAATTTGGATAGATGGCTCCGCCAAAACAAACAAAAACAAAAAATTTCTTCAGCGACTTTTTCTCAGCAGATTTCTGGCAAAAACTCTGACAATAAAAAAATTGTAATGAAAATTTTCTCATAAATCTGTCATTCGAAGTCGATTTTAAACTGAAGGTACCACCACTCATGTATAAAATTAACACACCCAATATATGTAGGTGGTGGGAGAAACTAGGCGGTAATCCTGACTGAAGAGTTGTATTGACCAATGATGAATGTATGTATGTATGTAGGTGATAGCGCTAGCCCAAAATCCACACCAAACACTTTCTCTTCGGAATGCATAGGACGCTTTTGTTTCTCATATGGAGATTCGAAAATTTTATTAGTACACGTAGCCATGCATACAGTAACGATGATGATGAATTCCTTAGGGCCACTTGCAAACTGCTTCAGAGCCCATTCAGCGAATACACGTCCTCGTCTATGGATGTCATTTAGGTCTGTTTGCCCTATGAGCGTGTTGCCTTCGATGCAGTGGTATCCTCTTTAATATCCCACACGTTATACATATAGCTGTCTACTCTTTTCTCATATGTTTTCAACACGAAATCGCCGTAGTCTAGTAGGTAGTGTGCTGGCTTATTAGACGTAAGGCCACGGTTATCACCCCAGGTCAGACATCACCAACTAAACTTAATATGAAGAAATATTTCCTAGGCAACTGAATCTCAGGGGATTTCTGGCAAAAATTCTGAGAGAAAATAAAAATTGCCATGAAATGTTTCTAAAAAATCTGTCGTTTGGAATCGACTTTAAACTGTAGATCCTGCCACTCAAACCCCAGCTAAGACGGCTCAAACAAAACGAAATGTGACTAGGTGACTTTCTTTCAGCAGTCTTCTGGCAAAAACTCTAAAAGTAACAGAATTGCCTTGAAAAGTTATTCAAAAAATTTGTCATTCGGAGTCGACGTTAAACTGTAGATCCTGCCACTCATTTATAAAATTAACACACTCAATATTGGTGGTGTGAGAAGCTAGGTCATATTTCTGGCTGAAGGGTTGTAATGACCAATTATGTATGTATGTATGTAATTATGTTTTCAATATTAAACACATGAGACTAATTGGTCTAAAGGGATTTACATGTTCATTGTCCGTTTTTTTCACTTTTGGGATAATATTTGAGCATAAGCGACTGTATTGATTACTTCTGCAAAAAATAATTTTTATCACCACGATAAAGTCTATAATTTTCCAATCATTAAACGAAAAACATTTTCCCTTTTTGTTACCAAAAAAAAAAAAGAAAAATTCTTACTTTAATCGGAAATTTATTGCTTAAAAAAAAAAAACAAAAACAATAAATGTCAACCTTAAATGACATTTCTAACCCGGAAGTAGAAAAGTGTTTCCCCATACGAGTACACTGTTTTGTTTGCACTACTGCCAGTTAAAAAACAATAAAAAAAAAATAAAAGTTTTCTTGTATCGGTTTTTCTGCATGGCAAACCTATACTGTACATCACTGAACAGTTTTTGTGACCCTAAAATGTGCTGGTTTTTGTTTTTGTTTTTGATGTTTTTTTTTCTCGAAAAGAAGAAGAAGCAAACAATACAAAATAAGAAGAAGAATACATAGAAAACTAAAAGGGGAAAACTGTTAAGCATTATTTAGTAATAAATATGGCTGGCACACTTAAAACACACGCTTACGCACAAATCTCTACACTTTTAACACTTTCCTACAAAAAAAAAAAAAAAAAATTAAAAAAAAAATTCAAGAAAGAAGACAAAATTTAAACAAAAATCTTAAGGCAGAGAACAACAGCAACAACAACAGCAAAACCAAAAGCAATAGGAAGAATAAGAAGACGAAGAATAGAAAAAGAAAAATAATGCCGGTAGTGTCGGCGTCAGACAACTTGTTAAGATCCACTTATTTTACATTTCTTACGTACTTTTTCTTCTTTTATTTTTTTATTGTTCTTGTATGTCTTTGTTCCAAATGCAAGCAAGCAAGCGACCACCCAAACGACCGACCGAACGACCAACCCATACGCAGTGACAAGCATTCCATAGGAAAAGTATGAAAATTTAAAATACAAAATAAAGGCAGTGGGTGTAAGGGTTACAGTAAGAACGCATTAAATACCCATAACCTTCAACTGCCAGCATTATCAACCCTCCTCCTATCCAACACCTTTCATATTTTCTTTTTTTACTTTTCTTTTGTACTCAATCGTCCTCCTTCTACTTGTGCTCGAAACCTGCTTTCGTATCTGAATGAAAATTGTGTTCGTTTGTCTGGGATTTACTTTGTCGCCGAAAATAAAAAAAAAAATTGCAAAATAAAAAAACAGAATAACAATGGAATTGTGGAGCACTAAAGGATATGAATACATAGAAAAGTAATATGCAAGAAAAAGATCTTAAAGGGCTCGCATTATGTAGTGGTTTAGAGTGCGTACTTTGAAATAAATTCGATACGCTTTGGACTTCTAAGTGTAGTACGCATATTTCACAAAAAAGTTTTACAGCGCTGGAGGCATTAGAACACTTCTATGGACAACAGTAATGAGCTATCAGCTTTATACCCCATCCTTTATTAGTAAAGTCCGAACCTTTAGTATTCGAAGTCACTGTGCTTAACGTTGCACTTTTTATTAACTCTCGGTTAGCTAAGTGCTTATTGACTAACTGGCAGCTTTGCCTAGGCTGCTGCATTGCTGTTTAATAGTGTGCATTCTTCTGCGCCGTAAAGAAGCACGGGGAGCATGAGCGACTTGGTGAGCATAAGTTTCATCGTACGAGAGTACCTCTGCTACTCAATTGCCTGCTGAGACCTCTCTATCTTGTTGAGGTCTCTTAATTCTTGTCAATCGTGTGGTGAAATGCTGCCGTATTCTCATTCTATTGCGATGATGTTCCTGGAAAAATATTCGAATCTATAAGTATCATATACTGAGTTACTTACATATATACATCATACATACATACATATGTACATACATACAATATAGGTTCTTACAACCCTTCAGTCAAGACTACGATCTAGCTTCTCGCACCACTTATGTTGTGTGTCTTAATTTTATACATGAGTGGGGGGACCAACAGTTTAAAGTCTGGGTCGCAGAGTTTTTACCAGAAATCTGCTGAAAGGAAGCCACCGGAGAAATATATTTTCATATTTCGTTTCGTTGGGGTTTGAGCCGTGGCCTCACGTCTAATAAGCCAGCCACTACCTACTAGACTATGGCAACTTTAACATACACACACTGTGTTGCAATATTTGAAATATTTGCAAGCGGGAATTTTCGAGAAAATACTCATCGTAAATTCAAGTCAAGTTTGTAATATTTTTTTTTCGCGTTCAACATTTGATTCTATATTATGATGTTGCAAGCAACCCTAGCAATTGCGGGCACCATGATTCTGAATGGAACTCTCGGAGTTTTTGATTACAAACCCTACAATTTCTAAAGTAATTCTGGAAATGATACAAATTTTTGATAAACTTGCTCTTCATTTCCATATAAAATCTTATTGATATTGCAAGACAACCCTCGTATATTCATATTAGAATCAGCTAAACTGTGTGAAACTGTGTTTCTTTTTTGCCTTCTATGTCTTTTAAATTGTCGCATACATTTTTTGTGTTCCAATGTGTGTAGTTTGTAGCAATACAAGCTGTAGCTGTAGCTCTGTGTAAATGTATGCACATGTGTATGAGTGCAAATATCAAGTTAATAGGAAAATTGCTTACAAGGAAAAACAAAATCTTCCTACGCATGCTGTCGAAACAACCCCTTTTTAGTAGACTGTAAAACTGCTTTATTGTGTCTATTGTTAGCAGCTGTTTACCCCCTCCCCGCCTTCATCCTTTTGTTTTTTTTTTTTTGTTTTCCATTGAAGGTGTTAAAATCGTTGGCAGTAATAAATTTCTTACTCGAAAGTACTTTTGCATACTTTCTAGACACTTTTTATGCAGCCTTTTCTAGGTGTTTTTCTCCCTATCCTCTAGAGTCTCTTTATTTTTTGTTGCATAAATTTGCATCTTATTTACGTGTGGCAAAGTCTGAAGGTTTTTAACCACAGCTGTCAACGTAAATCAATTTTTGTACTCCGTTTTTTATTTTTCTTTTTCAGTGTTTTTTGTTTCTTTTTATTGGGTTTTTATTTCATTATTACACGTGATATTATTTTCAAGTTGTTGTCGAAGGTAATGGTGGACTTGCATATAATGAATGCAATTTTCTGTTTAAATAGTTGAAAAACATGAAAAATATTTAGAGTAGGTGTGCATGGGCGTAAGGAGCGAATGTGCTACTGAAAGTAAAATAATGGGTTGCTTAAGGGTTGTCAAATAGAAATTGTTGCTCAATAGACTTGCTTGTAGCACTAGCTATGTGAACTAATTCTGTTTCTGTGATACTCTTTGCAGTAACATCGAATTGTGTGTAAAACACTTGTAAACTAGAGGAAAATCTCAGAAACGAACATTAGAGAATGTAAAGCTGTTTCACAACTTAAGGAAGAGCTGGACTTATTCACTAGCAGTTACTCCTCAATATTCGAAAATCATGTTCACATAGGGCTGTGTTTCTAGCCAAAGACAAATGATGCTGCACCTGATTAAGTGTTAAGTCTTACGTAATTAAATTTAAACTAAGGAACAAAAAAAAATATGAAACTTGGACGAGATGTGAAAGTTTTCTATCCACGAAGGGACTGGTCGTACCCGTAGTCAAGTAGCTAGTGTTTTATAAGCTTATAAGACGCGAGCCCGTGGTTCAAACCTCAGCGAAATATTTCTCCAGCAACTTCGTCTCAGCAAATTTCTGGCATAATCTCTAAGAGTAAATAAAATTGTCCTGAAAAAGTTTCTTCAAAAGTTGTCGTTCAGAGTGGACCTTAAACTGTAGGTTCCACCACATATCACACACAACATGGGTGGTATGAGGTATAGGTTTTAATCCCGACTAAATGATTGTAATGATCAATTAAATAAGTAACAAGGGTAAGCAGTAAACACTGGGAGTACGTATTTGTCTTCCTGTAGGTTAACAGAGAAGTTTTCTATGATTTACTCAAAGAAATAAGCACCCAAACACATGTTAACAGCATTCTTCGGGGCAAGATTCAATCTATAAGACGAATGAATATTGCAAACTTGTATTGCTTCAGTTCGTGGACGAATTAAATGTGGTTGGTTCAGGGACCCTTTTTGTTCCACCAATTCCACACCATTTAGTTGGTTGTTGTCACTTTACATTAATTTCTTGTGCTTCGGGATATCGTAAGCGATTCATATTTAAGGCCAGTAATGATTTTATTCGAAAATTACTGAATTTTTAGTGGATTTAAGCAGCATTTGGAATCTGTAAAGTCTTAGGGCTTTAATAAGTATGACACAAACATACGTATATTCTACTAACGTTCTGGTAAACATTTTGAACTGCTGTAAAGGTAGTCCCCAATGCATATGAAAGTTTTTTTTAGTTCGAACTTGGCAATCTATGTGGTCTTTACCTTTCAGTACAAAGATTCAATGCCTGGACCACACAACCCTCTCTCACATATAAAAATTGATGGAATATATTCAGAATATTAATCACTGCTTTTCAATTGAACTTTTTTTTAAGGAAAATTTTTGTTGTTATTTTTTATAAAACAGAAATCATAGGTGGAGAAACCATGTGTAGAAAACAAAACTGGATTATTACGTTAGACAGCCGATAATATCGGGTCCGCCATCTAACGTTTTTTTTTTCAACTAGTGCTTATTTCGTGAATGGTAACACTTAGCTCATGTCTGATTTGACAGATAATTAGTTTTATCCTTCCGCTGAACGAATATGGTTGTGTATACGCTTGAACAACTCTGGGAAATATTGCGACATTACTTTGAAAATCATGGTAATGTTGCAGAATGTGTGCGAAAATTGCGTACGGATTTTGGAAGAAGAGAAGTACCGTCAGCTCCGTATGTTCGTTATCTTGTGAAAAAAGTAAAAGAAACTGGCATCCTCATCGATAAACCAAAGCGTGAAAAGCTAAAAACAGTGCGTACACCCGAGAATATTGCTGCTATAATGAAACACGTCTTATTATTTAGATGTTTCACAGCAGACTCTCCTGCGTAATTTATTTACAACCTTTTATACTTAAAACTAACGGTTCTTAAGATAAATTTAAGGAAGTGTAATAAAGAGAATGGTGATAACTAGATTATGAATAATTGTAGAAAGATAATATATTAAAGCTAAATAAAGGGTTACCATAGTGTACAAAATAAAAGTACCTTTTAAAAGGGGTGATGCTTTTGCATTACACCTCCCTTCCTGAGAAAAAAAAAAAAATGTTTGGATCGAAAAGTAGGTGATCAGGCTATTTTCGATTCAAAATTTTTTTTTTTATTATTCTTATTCTATCAGAACTATTTTTTTTTATTTTTTTTTTATTTTAATAAATGTTTATAAATTTCAGTGATTAATTATAATTATACGTATTTATGCTTATACTATGTACATAGTTTGCATTTATTTTGTTTTTTTTTTTTTTTTTTTTTGTTTATATGCAATATACTTTATATATATTGTTCTTCAGGTTTCATTTATCATTATTTTTTTTTTTAATAACAATTATTATATATTAAAATATTCAGACTTTAATTCATCAAATACTTTTCAATTATAAAATTTAATTAATTTGTAATTTTCATATTATTGTAATATTTCATTTTTTTTTTCAGCATTTCTTTTGTATTTTGTGTTTATATGTATCTATTCATATATTTGTTCAAATTTGTTCTCCAATTTGAATTTAAAATAACAAGATAGAAGAATTTTGGAAAAAGTTTTTTTTCTAAGACAAAAGCTTTATAACTTCATAATTTTATAGGACTCTATCCAAATAAGAGCTTGAGAATCATGTTCCTCATTCACATTCTACAGTTTCCGGACCCTGTTCTTGTGAACAGTTCTTTCCTTTTTCCTCGTTCCATCATACACTCTAACATTACAACCGTCTACACTTTTGACAAAAAATGGTCCCTCGTAAATGCTCCTAAATTTGTCGTAGGGCTGTCTCTGTATTAGGACGTTGTCGTTCACCTGTAGTATTAATGGTTTCGCATACCTATCGTACATGTTCTTATTCCGCAATTTATGCTTGTTAATTAGTTCCTTTGCCAACCTGTGCGATTTCTGTAATCTGTACTTAACCTCCCTACTATAATTTTCTACGTTATACAAAGGATCAATTGTTCCTCTTGACGTTATTTCAGGTAAGTTAGGTGATCTACCAAAAACTAACTCATACGGTGAAAATTTATTGTCAAAAACTGTATTCGAAGTAGTGTTGTGAAAAAAACAAAAGTAAGACAAATAAGTATCCCATTCCTCAATGTTTTCGGAGATGTATGCTCTCAAATATTCGTTAAAAACTCTATGGTTTCGTTCTACAGTGCCTAAGGTTTCATGATGATAAGCCGTCGAATAGTTCATCTTAATGTTTAATAATTTACATAACTCTTGCATTATCTGATTCTTAAACTCTGTCCCTAGGTCCGATCTGATGGTATTCATCGGTCCATAAATTAAGATGAACTTTTCAAAAATCGCACGCGCGACTGTGTCAGCGCTCTTATCAGGTATAGCAGTCACAACCAAATATTTCGTCAAATCACACATTAATGTAAGGGCATACCTATTTCCATATTTCGATTCACTAAATGGGCCAATAGTATCTAAAACGACTACATCGAAAGCCTGAGCTGGTGTCGGTGTTAAAACTAATTCTTCCTTACCCCCGGGTCTTACCTTATTCACACTACATCTGCTGCAATTCCTTACGAAATTGGCCACGTCCCTAGACATGTCCTTCCAAAAATACTTCGTTCTCAATTTAGCATATAATTTACTCCGACCACAATGCCCTCCTAAGAGCGGATCATTGTGATATATTGTCATCAATTTTTCCTTCTTTTCCCTTTCAAAAACCTCCTCAATGGGGTTCGTCAACATTATCTCCAAATTCCTCAAATTCTTCGAACCATAGTCCTTCAATCTTCCTATGCTACAAATTGTAAAAAATATATCATCCTTCGGCCACTCCAATATGTGAATATTATTACTGACGGCTAATTCCTGAAGCCTCGAAAGCATTTCATCCAGATTAAATGTCTCGTTATCAATACGAATGTCCACATACGATATTCTCTTAAATTTCCTGTAAATATTTAAACGTAGCGCACTCAATTTATCATCGGCATACATAAGCTCAGATCTGATTTTCGATATCTTGTTACTAAAATTGTGTGAAAATTTATCATAAATTGGGACTCTTACCACGTCAGCATCTGCTCGGATTGGTTCCTGCGGGTTTTGTTTGGACATTCCGCGGGTTGTCACTGCAAGAATTTTTTCACTCGCCGTCCTCAATTCGTCAATCGAGATACGTGAGAGTGCATCTGCTGCCACATTGTCCCTACCTTTTATATGCTCTATTACAAAATTATACTCCTCAAGTTCTAGCCGGATTCTTGTCAGTTTGGATGATGGATCTCTCATGTTAAATAAGTAGACTAATGGTCGGTGGTCTGACCTGACGGTAAATTTGGTACCATAAACATATGGTCTAAACTGCGTTATCGCAAAGTAAATTGCCAAGAGTTCCTGTTCAATTGTCGACTTTTTGCGCTCCGCCGTATTAAAAGTCCTTGACGCATAGTATACTGGCAAATCGTTGCCGTCAATATTCTGACTCAAAACTGCACCGCATCCTGTTTGAGAGGCATCCACGGTTATAATGAATTGTTTTGAAAAATCGGGGTATTGTAAAAGTTTGGGAGAGACAAGGCTTGACTTCAGTTTCTCAAAAGCATTCTGACAGTTTTCATCCCATTTGAATAAGGTTCTTTTCCTGGTAAGGTAATTCAAAGGGGCTGCCAGTGAAGCAAAATTGTCAATAAATCTTCTATAATAATTTGCGAAAGCAACAAATCTTCTGGTAGAATCTTTATCAGTAGGGGTAGGGTAGTTTTTAACTGTCTCTATCTTGGAATCATCAGGTAGTAGGCCGGTTGAGGTGCATTTATGTCCGAGGAAGGTTACTTCCGGTCTAAAAAAGTTACATTTGAAGGGGTTAATTTTCAAATTGTGTCTTTTCAAAGTGTCAAAAACGTTTTCGATATTATTTAGATGATGTTGCATACTGCAACCTATAACAATTATATCATCGATATAAAGAAAAGCCTGGTTGGGAGGAAGGCCGGAGAAAGCAATGTGCATCATTCTTGAGAAAGAATTCGGGGCCACGTTTAAACCAAACGGCAATACTTTCCATCTATAGGAGCCGCAATTTGTACTAAAAGAAGTTATATCCCTTGAATCCGGATGCAACGGAATCTGGTGGAAACCGGAGAATAAGTCGATCACCGAAAAATGTTTAGCCCGACCAAGATTATCCAAGATGTCGTCTATTCGTGGAAGCGGAAATTTGTCGGCTATTAACCTCTTATTCACCGCCCTATAGTCAACACACATCCGGTATGATTTCTGTCCATTTACACTTTTCTTCGAAACTAAAATTAGAGGACTATTGTAGTTTGACTTACTAGGCTCAATTAAATCGTTCCTCAACAACCTATCCACTTGTCTATCTATCTCCTGCTTCTGGGTATGTGGTGTTCGGTAATTCTTTATGTATACCGGAGACATATCGGTTAACCTAAGTTTTTGCGTGTAAAAATTGTTCACAGTCATCCTATCATCCTCCAGTGCGAAGATGCCTGCATATTTCTCACACAGAGGCATTAGTCTCCGCTCAACCTCATTTGGCATTCGTTTTTCAAAATAGATTTCAAATTCTCGATACGTTCCTTATCGTTGCTAGTCTCATTAATAGTATAAATTTCGTAATTTGAAAGTTTTTCCGTTTTAATATCGTAATTTCTTATACTTTTTACCTCATCTGTAACATTCAATACCCCTAATATTGGCATATCCGAATCTATTATGCTTCTCTTAATAAAAAGTCCTTCACAAACTTCCTGCGAAACTACCAAAAGCGGTTCATTTACTCCATTTAGCTTAAACATACGAAAAACTTCACATCTAGGTGGAACCAAAAAATTATCATTTTCCGTGCCATGTAATATTGGGATCTTCAACTTCGTATTAAAAGACCAGAATGAAACAGTCATATTGTCGTAATTCATAGTGCACCTATTGGCCTTTAGAAAATCTTTACCCAGTATTCCCTCCGTAGGGATATTAAAATCCTCGTCAACGATATGAAAAGTCTGGGGAACGAAACAATTCTGTACTATGAGATTCGTTCGTATCGTACCCAGTGTTGATATAGATTGAGTTGTCACCCCTGTAATAGTAACAATGTTGTTTCGATCCAGTTTGGTGCTTTGTTTCAAACAAGATATTTTCAAAATAGATATGTCTGCCTGGGAATCAACTAATAACGTGCATGATTTATGTGAGTCCGTACATTTTAATGTGATGAAATCGGAGTAATTTAAATTCAAACTGTATATAGATTTCTCTCGAAAAGATTTATGTTGTTTTACTGTTCGCGATCCGCTTCCCCCAGCATTTCCTGCCGAGGGCTCTCGGCGTTTAAAGGAAAAGTCCTCGCATTTTTATTGTTCCTCCTATTTCCATTGTAACCATTATTACCGTTGCCGTAATGGTTGTCATTGCTGGTGTAGTAACGATTCCAGCCACTGTTGGTATTCCTATCTCGATTTCTATTATTACCTCTATAGTTGCCTAAAACTCTCGAATTGGTACTGTAACGTCTATTATTATTATTCGAACGAGTGAAACTATTATTAAAGTTGCCATTACTATTGAAACGATTCCTAACACTGCCTGAATAATTACCAGGGTTAAAATTGCGTGACTGGTATGCCAAAACTTGTTTCTCACTAGATTCATTCATCTGCTCCACCACTAATTTTGCAACCACATCTTTGGGGTCAGTAAAAACGGTAGAGGCAATTATTGATTTGACTAAATTGGTTTTCGCATTCATTCTGCAGACAGTAACCGTCTGCTCAACTGCCATTTCGTGTGCTTTGGGTTTAGTAATACCCTCGATGATAAGAGATCTTTCCAGTGCGTCTGCCAAATCTTGCGCTTGCTTCAAAAACTCCGAGAAGTTGTCATTCCTAACCTGTAAAGCAGCAAGTTTGCCCGCAATTATTTTCGAATTATCGGGTTTAAGTTTACTCTTTAAAGCGATCTTGATATCATCAATACTTTTCACTACGTCTGGTAAAGCCTCACGAGCCTTTCCATCCAACTTTGACTTTACGAATGAAATAAAAGTCGTGTTCAAATTCTCGTCAGTCAAATCTTGAATTAGATCAACTTTATCTAAAAACGAATTCAGAGTAAGGGCATTCCCGTCGTAGTTTTCCCTTATTATACTAGCACACATGGTTATGAAAGATTTCTTCTGATCCGTAGTAGCCATTTCCGATTCTGTCTGGTTCATTCCCTTTGAGTCTCCTATTATTATTTGTTCGATTCCCGGTTCGGCTGTATTTTGTTCCTGATCACTGTCGAAACACTTTCCTAATACTTCACCTAATTCCGAATCAGATTCCGTCATCACATATCTGTTAACTAATTTAAATAGAAAAACATCGGGAGATACATATATCCCACAGTCCAATTTACCAAAACATCTCACTAAAAGTTCCCTGCAGTGTACTAATCTTCTGTAATTGTTACTCCCCGTGTCAATTGATATGCTTCCAATATGAAGTTTCGCGTATGATAAAATAGCATTATATGTGTCGATAAGGAGATTTATGTATTCGTCCCTTTTGGTCTGTTTCGTCGACAATGGTCGGTTTTGAAGAATCCTCTTCTTCACGTTATAAAATTTAATTATCAGTTCGTTGAAAATTTCCTGACTAAATGCTGTCATCTAATATACCATTTCATGTCATTAACATATCTAAAGTTCGAATAGGGAAAAACGTTACGGTATATATTCTGATTTGAGCCGTGTAAAATATATAAACATAGACCTTATTTTTATCCTAAACTTATTTACTCTGCTCCTAAATATTCCAAAATATTTAAAAAAAGAATACACGAATGTTCAAAAAGAATGCGATTAAGCTGCGAAAAGTGGTGAAATTTACCAAAATGTATGTAATAAAATTCTCCGAAAAATTACAAAAAATACTTAATGAATCAATAGAGATAATAATGCCAATATGTACGGTGAGTGTATGAGTGTATGTATGTATGCGAAAAAGAATAAATGAATAGATTTGCAACGAAAATTTACATTCATTTAATAAACAACATAATGAACAATTATCCTCTTTCCCAGAAGTTATAATTGTTTCCTCTGCCCAAAATTCTTCTTTTTATCAATCTATGTATATTTGCTTTGTTATTTATTTGGTCATATTCAATTTATAACTTACATAAGAGAATATTTAGACCAAAAGAAATGCTGTTTCTCTTAAATTTACTGTTATTATATTCATATATTCTTTGTGTATTTCTCTTCATTTCTTTATATGTGTATCATATATATATTATATATATATACATACATATTATATATCATATTATACATATTATATATTATATGTATTACATATATATATCATATATATATATTATATATATCATATATGCATTATATATACATTATATATATTATATATATACTATATATGTATTATGTTATATATGTATTATAGAATTAAAAATTAACATGGGTAATATATGTATATAAATATTATATATATAATATAAAATTGAGTAAAGAATTATAAATTTATTTAAGAATATAATTTAATAATATAATAATATCAATGTACTATACAATAGCTTACTCTTATATACTTTTGTTACACCCTATTTTCTTCTTTGGTCATCTTTTTGTAAAGTTTTATTTTTCTGCCCTTGGTGTTTCTTCTACTTTGATATGCTGGTTACTAGATGTTTGTGTTGTTGCAGTTTTTAGTTTTGTTCATCACTTTTGTTCAGTTTTTCTCCTTTTTGTTGACTTGTTGGTATCTTGTTGGTTTTTTTTTTATTATTATTTGTTCTTTTTTTTTTTTTTTTGTTTTTTTTTTTTTAATTTCACCGTTTTATTTTAAAAAAAAAAATCCTTTGTTAATAGACACGTTAATATTTACATTGTTTTTGTTCTTTTATCTATTTTTGTTCTTTTTGATTAGCGGTTTTCTGTACAAACTGTACTTTAAATACAGACTGTACTTTCACAGTATTTTTTTTTATACGAAACCGTTAGAAATAATATTTCTATTTTAAAACAACTTTGATTTTTTTTTTGTAAAAAAAAAATATATTTAAAAAAAAGTATTTGAATATGTAATAAAACTTTGTATAAACTCCCATCCAATAAAATTTGACAATAAATGATTTTTGTTGTTTTTTTTTTAAATTTTACTTTTGTTTTTGTTTAAGCACAGCCGTATTGATTATTTTGTTTCATTTAACAAGCAACTATAATCAAATTTAAGTTTTTTTTTCACCATTTGCACTTTAATTTTGTTCTTAACTGTTTTGATTTTTTTTTGTTATTTGTATTGATTTAGTTTTTTTTTCCAATTTGATTAATGTTACCATTTTATTTTTTTTTTTGTATATTTTAGGTTATGTTGCATTTTTCGCGTGTGTGCTTTTTTCTATTGTTTTCTCCAAATTTCTTTTTTTTTTTTTTTAGGTCTGCTTAATTTAAATATTTTTTTATTTTACTTTTCAGATGGTGAGGGATGTTGTGTATTTCCTTATAATAATGTGCCTTATATTATTTATTTTTAATATACTGTTATTTGTCGTTAAAACTGTTCCTTTTTTTCACTTTTAGTTAATTTTTGATCACTTCAGTCAATTTTCCTTTTTTCACTTTAGTTCATTTTTTTTTCTCACTTTAGTTCATTTTTTTTTCTCACTTTAGTTCATTTTTTGCAGCACGGTCGCCATATAATGAAACACGTCTTATTATTTAGATGTTTCACAGCAGACTCTCCTGCGTAATTTATTTACAACCTTTTATACTTAAAACTAACGGTTCTTAAGATAAATTTAAGGAAGTGTAATAAAGAGAATGGTGATAACTAGATTATGAATAATTGTAGAAAGATAATATATTAAAGCTAAATAAAGGGTTACCATAGTGTACAAAATAAAAGTACCTTTTAAAAGGGGTGATGCTTTTGCATTACACTGCTGTGGCAGAAAGTGTGCGTGAAGCGCCAACGACATCAATTCACCGTCGTTGAACGAATTTTTGTTCACAAAAATTGAAGAGGAGGTTATTGGCAACATTTGGTTTCAACAGAACGGCGCTACGTGCCACACAGCCGAAGCTACACTCGATGTTTTGCGCCCTATTTTTGAAGATCGCATTATCAGCCGCAGAGCTGATGTCGTTTGGCCAACTCGGAGCTAGATTTGACACCGTTGGACTATTATTTGTGGGGTGCCGCCAAAAATAAGTGTTACGCCGACAAGCCAGAGACAATTGACGCTTTAAAGGACAATATTCGTGAAGCCATTGGTGAAATACAGCTGCACACAATAGACAATGTGCTTAAAAACTGGACCGATCGTGTAGGCTACTGCATGGCCAGCCGAGGCAGCCATTTGAATGAAATTTTTTTCCATTATTAACCGGAAGGATTGTACTTTCAAATAAAAAAAGAAATTTGAGAAAATATTCAGTAGTTTTTTTTTAAAGCATTTTCAAAAAAAAAAAAGTTATTTGGCGGACCCTTTAGCATCAGTGTATTGCAAATAGTTTATCAACGTTTGTCTTCCTTAAGGTATGCGTTGAAACCATTAGAATTGTTTTAACAAATATTTTAAAGTCCCACAAATACCACTGAACGTTTGCAAGAGACATGAGTGTATCTGTAAAATCTTTGCTGCTGTAGAGTCCCCTTAAATTAACACCGATTTAACTGATTGATTAGCTACGTTGGAATTTTAATTAAATTTTACATCGTTTATAGATTTTTTTTTTCTTCATAAAAGCTGTTTAATTTACACACTTATCAGCACTTAGTCGAAGCAATACATTGTATTTGTTGGTACATATGAATGTATGGTACGTATAACAGACCAAACAATGCCTAGATCCATGGAAATCGTATGTAAATGGGTGTGTTAAAAAACTAAGAGACAGAAAATAAAATAAATTTGTTTTCCACAAAATATTTTAAAATGCACAAAATATTTTGTACGAAAATTTTATTTGCAACATATGTATACTCAAGATACTCACACTCACTCACTCACTTACAATGTAATAATGTCTGCATCTCTCTGTGTGTATATAAAAAGTATTTGTGTCATGAAATATTTATAAATTCTTGGCTATCAATGAAATATTTAACAATCTGTATAAATATGGGAGTGTATGTGTGTATGTATGTATGTGTGTGTGTGTTATAACTGAATTATATTTTAATATTTTTATTTAAAGGTACTCGTATAGTAAGCAGCAGACACTATTGTGTAAAGTTTAAAAGGAAAAAAAATTTTTTTGTTAAAATATCGTCAAATTTAAATTGACCCACTTAATCAGTAAGTAAGTATGGCAAGTAAGTGAGTGAGTGAGTGAAAGAGTAAGCGAATAGTATTCGAATCGACATTATTTGCATATCATTGTTCATTTACATATGAAACGTATATTTTTGAGTTATTGAATAAATTTATCAATTTTCTCTCTTTCTTCCCTTCCCTCTCTCTTTATATCTTTTCCTTTTGCAGTGATTTAAAATTCTTTATACGACTTAAGTACGAGGGTTTCTTTATTCTATTGTTCTGGTAGTCTTGCATTTTTACATATTTTTTGTGGGCTTTTTTCTTTTTTTTTGTCGATTGCCTTTGAAATGAAATATTTGTAACCAATACACAATATTTATACCTTTTAACTGCAGCACCACTGCACTTGTACTTGTTATGCGATAGTCTGTCTACCCTACTAAATTATATACAGGCAATGGTCGTTTAGCAATATGGTGTGGCATTTAAAAATTTGTTCAACTGTTGAAATTTCGTTTTGGCCTAGAAATCTATATTTTGTTAAGAGATTAATGGACTTCACTAAGAGTATATTTGAAAGATAACGAAAGCATTGGGTGTGTTGTAAAAAATTTTTTGGACACTTAAGCTGCTGTTACTCAAAATAAGGAGTGCGCACAAAAAAAATTGGGCCTACTTTTAAGCTTATAACTTTTATTATAATTGAAAAAAAATGAATACCGTTACATTGTTTTTGTTAGTCATCTGTTTCAAAATCCACGTGCTAAATGTCATTGCAATAGCAAAATTAGTTTTTTGAAAATGGGCACCCAACAAGAATGTCGTAAAAATATAATTGAAATTTTCAATGAAAAACCGCGCCGCTTACAAAAACGATTGCTAGGCTCGCAGGTGTTAACCAAAAAACAGTTTCTAAGGTAATACTTAAAGCAATATAAGGAGTCTTTGAGTATTGAGAGAAAGCGTGGAAGTGGAAGAAAAAAAGCATTTGCCGACCAAAACAAAGCAAGTAAAATAATACGTATTTTTCAAAAAACACCCTAACATGTCTGGAAGAAAAGTGGCTCAAAAAGTTTGATGCTCTGAGACCTTTGTCAGAAAAAATTTTATACACAAAAGAATTCAAATATTATTTACTTTAATTGAAATATAAAACGAAAAAAATCCGCCACTTAGTTTTATTTCTATAACGAAAAGTGTAAGTCCAGATTTTTTGTGCGCACTCCTTAAATACACAAAAATGTAATACGCATCCACAAAATTTTCACGCCTCTAGGTTTTTACCTTCCATACACATGGTTTCGTAGCAGTTAAGTGCTAAACAATACTTTAATATTTTAATAACAGAACCTAACATATATAAATAAACATCAGGATGCCCTCCATATTTTACATTCAACACAGCCTTACATCAGGATGCATTCACTAAACTTTTGTAAGACATTGCTGATACCAGCACAGATACCCTCCATAACCATAAATAATCTAATCTTATATGCAGCAGTTTTGCCTTCATATTCTCAATTAATTTTAAATCGAATTAACAAAGCCGCTGCAGTCTAGTAAATAGTGTGTTGGCTTATTAGACGAGATCGCGTGGTTCAACCCTTGGCGCAGACATCTCGAACAAAACGATACATGAACAAAATCTTTCTTCCATTGACTTCCTCTCATCAGTCTTCAGACAAAAACTCTGAGAGCAAATAAAAATTGCAATGAAGAGTTTTTCAAACATTTATCTTTCGGAGTTTACTGTAAATTGTAGCTCCTGACACTCGTGGATAGATTGTAATCCTGACTAAAGGGTTGAAGTGACCAATTGTGCATCTTTACTAATGGAATCTTACTCACTTGAATCGAAAAATGCTCGCCCAGTCTAGTACGTAGTGTGTTGGCTTATTAGACGTAAGGCCACGGTTCAAATACCCATGTCAGACATCTAAACGAAAATATGAAAATACTTCTTTAGCGACTTCCGCTCAGCAGATTTCTGGCAATAACTCTAAGAGTAATTATGAAAAGTTTCTCAAAAATCTGTCGTTCGGAGTCGACTTTAAATTGTAGGTCCCGGCACTCGTGTATAAAATTAACACACACAACATAAGTGTTGTGGGAAGCTAGGTTGTAATCCTGACTGAAGGGTTGTAATGACCAATTATGTGTGTATGTATGTACAACGCTCACTCATACATTGCAAGACATACAAAAAAAGTATCATCGTTTATTAGAAAATGATACTTTTCTCCTTATTTCTGAACATTTTTTGAAGCCGTTAAATATTTTCTATTGATTTCTTTGGAAACTTTCTGCACTTAGACAAAAGTCTGCATTACATGGCTTATTGGGTTAAGTTAAGTTACATTAAAGTCTGTTAAAAAATGATTTTTTTTTTTTGCAGGAATGTAGAGCATCCCGTAGATTACCTTTGACACTCAAATATTTTTCAGCCATTAACTACAAAAATTTTTTTTAATAATTTTTGCAATAATATTTCCTTTGCATCAACGCAAAATATTTATTTTTTGTTTTTCTCTCTCTCTCTCGCTTTAGCCATTTTGCCACCGGCAATTAGTGCCAAACACCACAGTAGGGCTTCCCTTAATAGGTCTCTGCCACTTGCAACATACATTTCTGTTGTTACTTGTTCCGTTCGTTATACATTTTTATTTTGTTTTTTAGATTTTTTTTTTAGTTTTTAGTTTTGACAACCTGTTACGTTTAAGACAAGAATTCAGTTGAAAAAAAATAGGAAAAATTTGTTGCAAGTAAAAAGCATTGTTCGTGTCTGTCTGTCTGTCTGTCTGGGTCCGATTTTCATGTTATTGTTGACTGTTTTACTATTTTTTTTTGCTGTTGTTGTTATTTTATTGTAGCCATTTATGTTTTAGTTTTTATTTTATTTTAGGATTTCGTTTCATATTTTTTTTTATTTATTGGCAGTTGCAGTTTAAGCATGCATGAGTGTTTGTTTAGCTTTTTTTTTTTTTGAATGTAAATGACCATAAATATTTGCATACACAATTCATGATTCTTTTACTTTTTTTGTCGGTTTTTTTTCCATTTCTGTTGTCTTGATTTTCCTCATATTTTTCACTCTTTTTTTTCAAATTTGTTTTCAAAACTTTCTTCGTTTTTTTCTTTTTTTTTTTTTGAAATATTTTTCCCCCATTTTTAATTTGTTTCCATTTGGCCAGCAGTTTTTCACATTCTTATGCATTTTTTTCTCCAATGTTTAGTTTTTCGTTTGTAGTTCTTTTGTTCAAACACTTGAATTTCATTTTAACCACAAAAAATGTTATTCGTTTAAAGGCAACGGCCGGAATTTTTATTGTCTTTTAAGTAATATCGTAATAAAAATAAAACGATATAATTATAATAATTAAAATAATAATAAAAAAAATACGCTTATATTTTCGAAATAAAATCAAATTAAATTAAGTGTGCTTGAGAAAACTATTACCGCAGGATCTTACTTAGCACTACGGTGTGAAAAAAATTAAAAACAAAATTACGAAAACAAATTCAGGAAATAATTTCCAAAGTTTAACATTAATTTCCAAAACAGAAAATAAATTTTCAAATTAAAATGTAATTAAAAAACACAACAAAACATAACTGTATGTGGTAAGTGTATAAAAAAAACTTTAAATAAAATATTTAAAGGCAGCGTAATGCACCAGGTATTGCAATGCCTATTGCCATGATCTGGCCAAACAATGAATTCGTTTCTATTCGTCGTTCATCAAATGTTGGTTATGTGAATAGCATCAGCTGCACAGTTACGTATTGAATTACTCGAAGCAATCTTGTTAATCTCTGTAACAAGCATGTCGCATCAAGGACTGTGATATCTTAACCTCCATTAATCTATCGTTGAATATCTGATATTAGTTTTTCAATGTCTGCCGAACATTTTCAGGGACCATTTTATTATTTCATTTATGCTTCTTCTTATACTTA
This sequence comes from Sarcophaga caerulescens, assembly GCA_927399465.1. NCBI lineage: Eukaryota > Metazoa > Arthropoda > Insecta > Diptera > Sarcophagidae > Sarcophaga > Sarcophaga caerulescens. The sequence continues at coordinate 38,485,652 of OV656872.1, read as the reverse complement.
ATTGGTCCAAACAACTCTTTAGTCAAGATCATAACTTAGCTTTTCACATCACTCATCTTGTGTGTGTTGATTTTATCCAAGAGTGCTGTGTCCTACAATTTAATGTCGGCTCCTATCGACAGATTATTGAGAAACTTTTCATGGCAATTTTATTTTACTCTCAAAGTTTTATTTTTTCATATTTCGTTTTATTCAAGTTCTTGAACCAGTTGTTGAGTACCGTGGTGCAAACCGAAATGTAGTGCAAAGCCTATAATGAGTCATAAAAAATGGCCCAATTTGTGAGAACGGTATGCAATTCATAAAGTCTAGTTATCCCTACATTTGCACAAACAGAAGCCATATTTATACACGCACATTGTGATCATACACAGACTTAATAGTATATACAACGCTTCCATCGGGAGATGCTCGAAAAATGTCCATGTTTAAATCAGCATATTTGTTGTAAGTTTTGAAAATATATTCACGAGCTCTTCGATTGTAAAACAATAATGTCAGTTAAAGGGGGACTTACGCGATCACTGAAGTCGTATAACATGTCAGGTTTCTGTGTAAAAGAGAAGGATAGTATCGTGTAAATTAAATATGTAAAGAGAGCATACGACCTTGAGAGATGGAAACTTGACAGTCAATTTTTCAAAAACCTTTACGCTTCCCTGCATTCAAAATTTACTTTGTATCGCCAGTTTACTAAACATTTAAACGCAAAAAAATTTGCCGTAAAATGTTTACTGTAATTTTTTTAAATACGGATGAACGTCTGCAATATTTTCTCTCTGACTTTGCGAACGTAAACCCCTACCATGTAAATTGACCTTAAGATGAGAGATATTTAACAACTGAAAGCCTTGCTAAGTAGGCCGATTTGAAATTACTAAATGTTAAAACTATTACATACTGGTTGTATATCTTTCCTTATGCCTTTTCTGGAAGTTTTATATCAAGCACACCGGCATGCATAACTTTTCATAATATGCGGAGACTTCCTCTCAAAGAAAATTTCTGGAAAAAACTCTGTGAGTAAATAAAAAATTGCAATAAAAAGTTTTTTTTTTAAATCTGTCCTTCGGAGTCTGCTTTAAATTATAAGTACCGCCACTCATGTATAAAAATTAACACACACAACACAAGTAGTATGAGAACCTAGGTTGTAATCGTAAATGAAGGGTTGTAATGACCAATTATGTATATATGTATGCAATATTGTTGCTAAAGCAGAACCTTAAAGAATTTATGCTGTAGTAACGCATACTATTGCCAATCCTGCTCAAGATATAGTTTTGCACTATTTAGATCAGGTACAAGTTAATAATTAAGATCGGCAGAGGCGTTAAGGTGTGCTCAGCTTAGAATATGTTTTATGTTTAGATTGTGTTTCGAAAGAATTCGCCGCAGTCTAGTAGGTAGTGTGGTGGCTTGTTAGGCGTGAGGCCACGGTTCAGACATCTCTAGCAAAACGAAATACAAAGAAATATTTCTTCGGCGACTTCCTCTCAGCGGATTTCTGACAAGAACTCTAAGAGTAAATAAAATTGCCATGAAAATTTTTTTAAAAATTTGTCGTTCGGGATTGACTTTAAACTGAGGTCCGGCCACTCATGTAAAAAATGCACACACATAACATAAGTAATGGGAGAATCTAGGTCATAATCCTGACTGAAGGGTTGTAAAGACCAATTATGTAGATGCGCTAGAATGGGCTGAGCTTAGAATAGCAACCACAGTTCGTAAAGTGTCAAATGTATACACTACATCCTGGTGTTCAGTCCTTTCTTATCCTTGGCTATCGTGCTGAATTCAAACAAGTGATATTAAAATACTTTCAAGATGTGAATACATAAACTCATGGCTTAGCTTAAATGTGGTAATGAAAATTACACAAATACATATCGACATACATAATTGAACCTTTCAATCAGGATTCCTAGCTTCTCACATCATTTACATATGTTGTGTGGTGTGTTAACTTTTATACATGAGTGCAGCGACCTACATTTTGAAGACGACTCCGAATGACAAATTTTTGAAGAAACTTTTCATGGCAATTTTATTTAACTTCAGAGTTTTTGCCAGAAATCTGCTGACAGAAAGTCGCCAAAGAAGTATTTTTTTATATTTCGTTTTGCTGAAGATTTCTAATGTTGCCTGAGGCTTAAACCTCATGACCTCATGTCTAATAAGCCAACACACTGCCTACTTAGACTACGGCGACTAATAATGAGAATGGGAAAATATTATTAAGGGTACTTTAGGAAGATTTAATATACACTTCATGCCGCCGGTTATCAGTTGTAAAAGTTTCCATTTTAATAAACATTTCAATTTGATTATTTTTATTATCCACTTAACCTGTTTGCAACAAACACAAAGACAATTTTGTTGACAATTGTTAACACAGACATTTAATTTCAATTATTTCATCAATTCAATAAAAAATAATGATTATTATTGCTCCATTCTAATAAGAGATAAAATGAGAAAGAATTATACAAAAATCGCGAAAAAAATTTTGGCCAACAGTTAGATCGGATTGCAAGAACAAATGGAAGGAATGATAGAAAATGTTAAACGATATTGTTAACAATTATAATTTCATTGAGAAACAAACATTAAGACGGTTATTGTTGGTTTGTAAACGGAACCACAAAAATTAAATTCAAAGTGAGTTAAAGGTTAAACAGATAACAATGAAATTGTGGCACAAAACAACAACAACGACAATGGAGAGTACTGGAGACAATAGAATTTTTATTATTATACTGTATAGCTCCGCTCATTCGTGGCTATTGTTGTGGCATATGATTAAATTAGTCACTTACTTGCTACACTTTATGTTGCTTTTTGCAATATTTTCATTTTTTCTTTTTAATTTTTCTACTGATAGTGCCGCTGTTGTTGTTGTTGTTGTTATATTGTTGCTTGATCATTGTAAACATTGGCAACAATTTGAAGAAAATTGGCTGCCAACTTAAAATACAACCAAGCAACCAACCAACCTACTATCCAGCGTTTAAATGAATGAATTCTGGAATCCAACAGAAAGAAAAAAAAAACTGCATTTTGATGTTTGAAGCTCCTGCTCGGTTTGTTACTGTTGTTGCTGCTGCTGCTTGATAAACATAGCCCCTGGTGGGTAAAACGATTATTTACAAAACACAACAGCAACGGAGGAATGAAAAAATTAATAAAAAAAAAAAGAAACTAGCCTACTAGGGTTGCATGGTGGCTTTAAAAAAAGCAGCAGAAACAATAGCAAACATTACAGAGAAAAAAAATTGGAAAAAATCACTAAAGTCGAGCAACTTTAAAAGCATCAGAACTATTTGAATAGTGAAACTCTATTCAGCAGGAGCATTTAATAGGGTAACACTGAAAGGAGGTGTTATTTTTTGGATCGTTAAGGGCCACTAATCGAAATTAACTTACAACCCGTAGGGCAGACGATGGCATACCTACTTACAACTTTTTATTTAGGACTACAACCTAGCTTATCACATCACCCAAGCTTTGAGTGGTAATTTTTTCCAAGAGTAACGCAGCCTACAATTTAAAGTCGATTCCGAGTTACAGATTTTTGAGAAACTTTTCATTGCAATTTTCTTTTACTCCCAGAGTTATTGCCAGAAGACTGCTGGAAGTGATAGTCGTTTTGTTAAAGATGTCTGGGTTAGATTTTAAACCACGGCCTTACATCTAATAAGCCAACACACTACCTACTAGACTTGGCATAAAACAGACTTAAATCTGTTGGCCTTTGCAAGGTCTACCTGATGTACAGGAAAGCAACTTGAATAGCACGTGATAAGATCAACTGGCAAAATTGGATTGAGACAAACTGCTCTTTAGCTGGAGTATATGGTGACATCATGAACGTAAATGTTGATTACTAAGGCTTCTAATTAAAAATCAAGCCAAAGCAAAGTTTTTTTGTCGTGACTTTTGGTGTGCCATCGATTTTATGTCGATCCATCGCTTACCAGCGAGCCACAGATACCACTTGTATTCATCAAGTGCTGGAGATTAGTATGCTTCTTCTCATCTGTGGACATTTCTTCCGATAGTCGCCTTCACTATCTTATAACATGGTCTTCCTTAAATGAGGTGTATTCAATTCCATGGGCTAAACGAATATCAATGGAATGGACAGATTTCCTGGTGGTGCCAATCACGTCTCTTTGTATTATTATTCGATAATAATATCGCCTTGAAGTCGCTTTAATCTAATATGTAGTGTGTTGGCTTAGTAGAAGTGATACCGAGTTCAAACTCCAGCCCAGCCATCTTGAACAAAACGAAATATGAAAAATATTTCTTCGGCAACTTCCTCTCAACAGATTTCGGTCAAAAACTCGGAGAGTAAATAAAATCGCAATGAAAAGTTCCAGAAAATTCTGTCGTTCGGAGTCGACTTTAAATTGTAGGTCCCTTCACTCATGGATCAAATTAACCCACCAACCGTGTTGTGGTTGTGTGCGAAACTAGGTTAAAATCCTGACTAAAGTGTGCTCCAAGTGTTAGCGATCTGTGCGATCCTCCTACTCTTTGGATATATTATTCGTTAACCGTTTTCTTTGAAAGTGGCCAATACATTTTATTCGGCCAAAATATTACCAATCGAGTGGCCAGTTCTTCTGATGATTCTATTCACGACTCTTTATTAATATCTCGGTTTTCTATCGCTCAAATCATTTCTTCTTGCTGTTGCCTACCAAAATAAAACCACCTCCCAGAGAACACCCTGTATAATGAAGCTATTTGTTCTCGGTTAGTTGGAAATTGCCTGCAAATAATGGAAGGAACACAGAGTAGAAGAAGAAAAAAGAAAATTGTTAAGCAAAGAGGAGATTGAAATTTAGCTGCAAGCACCAAATTATTCTTTATTTCTCTTGTACTTTTTCTTTTTGTATTCCTTATGGTTACAATTGGTTATTGGCTTATTTACCATAAACGTAATACACTCGCTCACGTATACGTATGTACATACGTACATAGTAGGTTCCTTAGGAGGTGTCATTTATAGCAATTGTCCATCTGCCACTCTAGATACAGTTGATGTAATGTTGACATGCACTACTCCCTGTCACCGCTATGATATGCCCAATATGCCCCGTACGCAGTTGAACTCTCAGAGCTCTTCTTTCACTCTCTCTCTCTCTCTCTATCTCTCGCCGCATTTAAATACCATTCAACAATAATAACAACAACATGTACTAGTTTATAGTACGTTTCGTTACGTTACGTTACAATTTGATAGATTAGCTGCTACTTTTGGGTCTACTGTATGTGAAATGACTGACAGATCAGACCCAGTAACAGCAATAGCAATTGCAATAGCAACAGTAGTAGCAACATTAGCATGAGCATCGGGGTGTCTGTATCGGTATCGGTATTAACATTTACATTAACAATCATCTTGAATTGTAGCAGCAAGCAGCAGCAGCAGCACTTTGCTCAATTAATGTTACAAAATTATCCGTTGTTCGGTTCGATTCTGTTTTGTTCGTTCCTTAGCCGTGTGGGCAATTGTGTGGTATACCATAACAGCAACAACAACAACAATGACAGCAACAAGAGCAACATCTTGTAGAAATGCGGTAGTGAGTAGAATCTTAACAACTGCCCAACAACAATAGGCAAATAATCCAAAACCTACAAACATATTTATTGTATCCGATTTGATTACTTCTTCTTTGCTCTTCATTCATCGTTCGTTTTTAGTATTTTAAACTGGGACTTTTGTTGCAAGTAGTTACGGGGCAATATATGGCAGCAACAACACTAGCAACACTAACAACTAACCATTCCTCTAATGACAACAATAAGAAGATAAACAGCGTAATAAGAACAACCAACCACCATCTTTTACATTGGGCACATCGACAGTACAATACCAGGAGCAACAACGCAAAAGTAAAATATTCAGAATCAAATTATTTTGTTTGTTCGTTCGGTTGTATATGTAAAAGAAAACAAAACGCTTAAACAATAACACTTAATAGATACAAATTAAGGGGATTCACTTCAAAAGTTAAAAATTTGCAACGTTAACATTAAAGTCAGTTGAACTTCCTGGCTTTACGAATTGTTTCTCAAAGAGTCCTATAAGCAGATGTGGCTTTAGCTCGACTATGGTAACATTTCACTGACATTGTCGTTAACGGATTGCAACCAAATGCTGCGACCAACTGCTATTCATATTTGTAGCAGTGATTAATACGAAGCCATATCTCAAGTTGTCATCAAGACGATGGACGCACTATGTAAATAACAGGATATACTCGACAGAGATCAGTAATGAGCATTCAAAAAGATGAGTAGAATCGAATCATACTCATAATTTCTGCTATTTATACGCATTCATACTTATTTTAATATCATGGAACCTCTACTCATATTCAAAGTTTGAAGTACTCATCATATTCATACTTAACAATACGTACGATGTTGTTGATTTCGACTCTCCATAACTCAACATATACACGAAGCACAAAATATGTATGTATGATTCGCATACGGACACTAAAATACTCACTAAAAGGTTGTGAGTCACTCGAATCATTTGTAAGTATTATAAGTTATGAATCTAAATGCGTAGACTTATGAATCAAACATATTTCGAATGGTATGAGTTTGATGTCAACGTTGTACGCATACTCATTGCAACCTGTACTTATAAATTAACGTTGTAGTGAGTATGATAATTAAATTTCAATATTGTTGACTCACTTATATTCAAAATTTAATGAGTGCTTATGAGTAGCGAAAAAACGATTCATTGCTGATCTCTGGTACTCGGTCAGAATATCGTTAGAAGTGGAATTCCATGAATATATTTAGTATACCGTAGACCATGCTCTATAGTATATATTGAGTCTTTCATTAGGCGCTTCCTATTGAAAGAAAACAAAATGCGCGTGGAATATCATCGAAATTTTGTATTCGAGGCATGACTACACGGTCATTTCTCTGATACGTTGTATTAGATTTCAAGGTCCATAGGGGACGCCATAAATGCTAATAGAAGGTATAGTTTAATGCAATTTCGCGAACACAGGGATAGTCTATATTCAGCCAATTCCCAGGCTAACATTTTGAATAGTTGGAACCATTTGCTGAAGGTTTTCAGTTTTTTTTTTTGCTTTTTGTTCTGTTCTTTATTGTTGTTATTGGAATTGGGACATTGATCGCTATCGCTCCTATTGTTTAAATTGTCGTTAGTTTCGGTTACTTCGGCTTGTAAAAGACGACCATTATGCGTAGAATACAACATCGTTTATATGTAGATCACGACTTCTCTGGAGCATATCCAAAATATCCAATTATCCAAAACTCTGGCGCATAAAAAGGCTGAATTTAATCGATGGCATAGGTTATGTTAGCTTTGAGGACTGCTGTGGTTTATTTGTATATGCCTGCAAGTTAAGAAAATCTCCAAAAAAAAAGTCTAACGATGTTTATCCGCACGATCACCTAGCCTATTAAGATCACCTCTACTTAAGTTGACAGCTTCCTCAAATCGCTTGTGCAGAATATCCAATACGTATGGCTCGTTTCGATATTCTATTATAAACATCTTGAGATGTCTACAAACGCTACTCCCTCTCTTCCACCTTCCTATAACCCATTTTCCTAAAACCTGCACAATGCATTGCATGAGTAGGGGCCATCCCCTGAGTGCTGGTTTCACCAAAACAAAAAAAAAAAAAAAAAAACAAAAAAAAAACAATACTCTGTTGCTGTCCAGATCATCCAATTTAGGTTAATAGAAGTTGGTAATCATCGAGTTATAGTGCTCGCAATTGATTTGATGGTTTGGCTGAAGTCGTTTTTGAAGAAATATGAAGCGATGATGCCGCCAAACCAAAATCCACAACAAACAGTGACTCGTTCGAGATGTACTGAAATTCTTGCACTGCCTGTGGAATGGTACCGTCCACGATTGTACAATTTTTTTGTAGCCATTCATTCAGAAATGGACCTAATCGCTGAAGATAATTATCCGATATAAATTAAGAACACATTTCGTTGTCTATGATCGTCCATGGCATGTATGCATAATTGGTCATTACAACGTTTCAGTTAGGATTACGACCTAGCTTCTCACACGACTTATGTTGTGTTTGTCTATTATATACATATGTGAGTGGCGGGACCTACAGTTTAAAGTCCTTTCCGAATGCTAGATTTTTTGACCAACTTTTCATGGCAATTTTATTCACTCTCAGAGTTTTTACCAGAAATCTGCTGAGAGAAAGTTGCCGCAAAAATATTTTTCATATTTTCGTTTTGATGTCTGACCTGGGGTTTGAACCCAGGCCTTAAGTCTAATAAGCCAACACACTACCTACTAGTTTACGGCGACTTCCATGATCGTCCATGGTAATTGGGCAAGACAAGACTGAATATTTCAGATTTAGCTTCAACAAGATGGCCGTTATCAACTGTTAGTGTTAGTGTTCGAAAGTCCCTGTTGTAAGTTCCAACTTAAGATATAATGTGTCCATCTCGCGTATAATTGGTTTAGAAGACCTACTAATTTTCTAACGATTGCTAGCACATGTGAGATTTTTATTGTGGAAATTTCATCCTTTAGGACACTGTGATTAACTAAACCTGTTAAGTTCCCCACATTAATACAATAAGTGGTGTGTTGTTATTCTGACAAACGGGGGAACCCATGAAATTAATTTAAAAGTCTTGATAGAGACTCATCAGTTATTCTAGATTATCTACATTATAGGAGGATGATAAATATAGACTGATTGGTGTTGAAGTCTTGGGTGAACCTCCCACTGAAGCAGTGACACCAAGTTGCCATCCATTGTTTACCTCCGAACTTTACTTTACTTTACTACTTTTCTGACCTTGAAGAGGATATAACGTATGTGTAAGTGAATATCCTGAATATTTAATTCCCGCTGTTTAGTTTGATTATAATTTTTTTCTTCGTTTTTAATTCTTTTCAATGTTGTTGTCATTGTTTTTGCTGTTGTTGTTGTTGTTGTCTTTTTTGCCTATGTTTTCATTGCCATTTCTTTCTGTTACAATAACAACAACTCTGACATTTAACATGATGCTGTCAATTGACTTCATTGTTCGTTCAGTCGTTCATTCGTTCGTTAGTTCGTTTGTATGTTGTGTTGTTGTTATTGTTGTTGTTGGTTCATACATTTGTATGTACATTTGGAGGTTGAATGGAAAAAGCTGGGCTGAATAAATGGATGGCTAGATGGATGGATGAATGGCTGAAGTTTGGCTCATTGCTGGCTGCAATGACTGACTAACTGACTTTAGTGACTGTTTGTTTGTTTGTTGGTTTATATTTGTATTGTTTGTTTGTTTGTCTGGCTGGCTGTTGCAAAAATATGTGGCAAATGTTAATAATGAAGCAGTTAAAAGATGTATGATTTCTTTTAAATGTTTTTCAATGCTTCTTCTTTTTTTTGTTTCTTCTATTTTTTATGAATTTTTTTTGTTTTGATTTCATTTTTTTTGTTGTTGTTTATATAGAAAAGAGTTTACGGTGGCAGTTACAGTTGCACTTGCGGAAATGTTTAAATTATTGTAATCATTATATCAACAAAATGAATGAATTTCTAGCTGTAATCAAATAGATTAACAATTTAGGAAATGGGGCTTATAAAAACCAGTAGATAGATTGCATAGAAAAACAACAACAAAAACAAAGGAAAACAAAGCATATCGTAAATAATTGCAACAATAACGACAACAGAAATTATTTTAGAATTTTAACCGAAAATTAAAGAAAAACAGTTACCGGGTACAATGGAACAATTTAAAGTAAATATTTGTGATCTCTTTTAAATTGTGAACTACTTTTCGTAATGGATTAGAGGTCAATTGTTGTACTATTATGTGATTAACTCTGTTTATCGTAAATAAAATACATTCTGAACTGTACTGTAAGCTTAATAGAGAAAGTGGCTGATAATTTTAATGCTTAGCACCACTTTAGGTGTATCAAATATGAAAAACAAAAAAAAAAAAAAATTCATGACATACATACCAGAGATCAGCAATGAATCGTATTTTCGCTACTCATAAGTACTCATGAAATTTTGAGTATAAGTGAGTCAAGAGCATTGAAATTCATCTACTCTGATTCATTGATTATAAGTATACGTTGCAATGAGTATGAGTACAACGTTGACATCAAACTCACAACATTCGATTCATTGTTTGATTCATACGCCTACTCATTCAGATTCATAAATTTAGAAAAATACTTATAATACTTACGAATGATTCACGAGTCACTCGAATCATTCATCAAAATTTACAGTAATAGTTATTGTTGCATTTACAAAAGAAGAAAAAGAAAAGTCAAAGACAGTAAGCAAAGCACATACACAACCTTCTAGCGAGTATTGTGGTGTTCGTACTCGAATTATACTTATTTTGTGCTTCGTGTATATGTTGAATCATGGAGAGTCGAAATCAACAACATCATGCGTATTGTTAAGTATGAGTATGATGAGTATTTCTAACTTTGAATATGAGTAGTATGAGTATGATATTAAAATAAGTATGAATGCGTATAAGTAGCTGAAATTATAAGTATGACTCGAATCTACTCATCGTTTTGAATACTCGTTGCTGATCTCTGATACATACCTTTAAATATATCGCGATGTATCGCTTAGCAGAATCATTTTCATTGAAAACTTTGAGGTGCACTCAAAAGAATTTGATAAATAATTCTATTATGATGAAATTACGTAAATTTTTTACTTCCATAAGCAAATCCCTTTTAATGTCATTACGCTTAAAACGAATATTTTCATTCAAACTAAAGCCACATCAAGTATTACGAACTGCTAGCAATCACGGCCTGTTAGGCTCTTAGCCTCATATATGGTTTAAAGCGCTGTTATAATATTGATAGAGTTAATGAACCTGAGTACACTGAAGAAATCTTCAGCTCAAGGTACACTGAGCGCCAAAAGTGAGTAAACACCACTGAAATAATTCATTTTCTTAGGATAGCGAGAAAAGTAAATAAGAATAGTCGAATAAATTTCCAAAAATAAAATCGTTTATTTATTACTTATAAAATGTTAAAACCAAAACAAAAATTCAATTATTGTTGTGCTACAAGTATATTTTTTCTAATAAAAAATTTAAAATTATAGTCGGTGTTGACTCACTTATGGCGCTCAGTGTATTTCCATTTTCGAATTCTCTGAAAACTCTATTAGGACTACAAGAGTTATTTTTTATTTTATTTGTGAATTTCAAATTTGTTTTTGGATTTGAAACGTACCTACAGTGGGCGTCAAAAGAAACAATCACCAAACTCAACTTTTACCACTTAAAGAGAGTACCCGAAAAAATTTGGCAATATTTCGAAATATTTTGTAATTTTTTTGTTTCAATTTTAAAAACTGCCAATGAAACAATTTTAAAATAAAAATAACGTTAATTTATTAATGTATATGGTTTTTAATGAACATGTTCTTTTGACGCCCACTGTCTATGTTACTTCCATGAATTCCGATAATTAAGTCTAATCTTTAAAAAATCTTTAAGATGGGTTCGAGACAACTTTCATTCCGGATAAAGCTACGCTCAGTCTACAGTGTCCTGTTAAGAGACTGGTTAAGAAACTCAGGTTATTTTTTAATAGTCTGTTGCATGACTCTGATCTCATTTTAATGTTAATTTCGTTGAACATCCACAAAAGGGTTAGGACTCCAACATCAGCGTGGAAGTTCTTCACTTAGCATGCTCGTCTGCTTGTTCACACACATAATTTTGCACATTACCCGGAACCCAGTAGAAGGTAAACATATTCGGCCTACCCAGCTGATTCTACATCTTCAGACAAACCCATATTATTTTCGATTTATACATGGGCTCAGAATAGTTCATTATGGAGCCAAAAATGCCTGCTCTAGTTCCAATATCCTTTCTAATCCATCTATATTTCATAAAAGATTCACTCTTTTAAGAGAGTATGTAGCAGTGAGTTCGCCATAGTCTAGTAGGTAGTATATGTAAGCTTATTAGACGTGAGGCCACGGTTCAAACTCCAGCTTCAGGCATCTCAAACGAAAGGAAATATGACAAAAATATTTCTTAGGCGAATTTTTCTCAGCAGATTTCTGGCAAAAACTCGGAGAGTAAATAAAACTCCTATGTAAAGTCGCCGTAGTCTAGTAGGTAGTGTGTTGGCTTATTAGACTGAAGGCCCGAGTTCAAATCCCAGACATCAAAACGAAAATATGAAAATATTTCTTCGGCGACTTCTTCTCAGCAGATTTCTGGCAAAAACTCTGAGAGTAAATAAAATTGCCATGAAAAGCTTCTCAATATCTGTCGCTCGGAGTCGACTTTAAACTGTAGGTCCAGCCACTCATGTATAAAATTAACACACACAAGATAAGTGGTGTTAGAAGCTAAGTCGCAATTCTGATTGAAGGGTTGTAATGCAAAATTGTGTATACGAGCATATGTTGCTGCCACTTTGCTTCATTCATTTTTGTTAGTCGTTGCGAAGCATTTTCCAAAATCATAGACTCTACTGGTTCTACTCAGGGGACAGTTAAGGATTCAAATTGATTCCTTAAGGAAGGAAATCCTCCAAAAATTTAAGGTTTGAATTGTTCCCCAACAATCTTAACATAGTCTCCAAAGGTTTGATACTCTAGGCTCTAAGGAACTAAAGACCCCATTACTTCAGTTGCCTTTCTTTAACGGCTCAGTAGTACCGTGTAAAACCGCTTAACTTCCAATAAATTTATTGGCCAATTCACACGACTTTGTATCAGGTATGCTGTATTGAATACACTTTTTGTTTGTGAACGCTCAATGCAATGCTATATTGTGTATTTCGTATTCCAAACGTCAAAAAACGATAAGAAGACAAGTATTCATAATTTGATTTTCAAGCAACAAAATGAAAAATATGATGGAAAAAAGTAAATTAATTAATTATCTGTGCGAAAAATTATAATTTTTAAATGTTAATTGTTGACTCAATTTACATAGAAAATATTTTGTATTTTTATTCTTCTTCTTGATTACTGGCATTTACATAAACTGATAGCACGAAGCTAATACAACTTTCAAAAACATATGAAAAAATTGTAATAAGTGTATCGGATTTTTATATGAAAATTATCAACAACAAGCATACACTGTTGTATATTCGTTCAACAATACAATGAATACAACGATACAAGGGCTTGTGTGAATTGCCCAAATCATTAATTTGGTTCATTTGAAAACAATTTTTCCCACTTCAAATTACAAAATATTCTTTTTACAAATGCTACGCCTCAAATCCTTTAAGAAGTTATTAAACTTAACATACTTAACTGTAAATACGGGGATTTTCCTTGTGAGATTTTTCTTTTTACTCAGTTTGCATTGGAGAACAAGAAAAACTATTTCAAATCATGTCAATGCCATCGTTTAAAGGCAAAAAAAAAATGTTACAAGAAAAACATTCATGACAAAATTTAAATGACGGCAACAAAAAAAATCATCAGCAGGTGGCATTATGCATGCAATCCTTTGTGTTGCAACAATAAAGATACATACACAAGTATGTACATACGTGCAGCATCAATTCCATTTGGCTGCTCTCTTTGCTGTCTTTCATTTCAAATCGACATTAAAAAAGCAAAAAAAAACAGATTTGCGGAAGAAAAATTATTTAAAAATTCTTTAATAAATGCCCAGATGAAGAAAATAAAAATTAAGAAAAACATGGAAATATTAAACCAGTTTCCTTTGCTTTTTGCTCTTTTAGTTTTTATTTTAAAGAAAGAGAAAAAAAAGAACATGAACGCAATAAAACAATTTAAACAATTTTAAAGTCTAAATTAAAACTAATGGTAGATGAACAACAGGCAACAGGTGAAAGGGAACAGGGAAATTGTAGATTAAGACACGGCCTATAATAATGACAAGAAACGTAGCAATGCTGATAATGATGATGATGATGAGATTATTAAAGCAGGCACTGGAAACTAAGGATAAGAGGATGACTGATGATTATCTTAATAATTATGATATATTTTACACAATTATTAACACATGTTGCATTTGACAAAGACAGAGAAAAAAGAAATCATTTGCTCCAGTCATGATAGAGCCAAGAATAAAAATTGAGAAATTATTTCGTTCAGATTATAGGGTGTACCAGATGGGATATGGAGATTCAGAAATAACACATGGGATGCTAATTGAGCTCTACTCAGTTACTGAGTTTAGAAGTCGCCGTGGTCTAGTAGGTAGTGTGTTGGCTTATTAGACTGAAGGCCCGAGTTCGAATCCCAGGTCAGACATCAAAATGAAAAATATTTCTTCGGCGACTTCCTCTCAGCAGATTTCTGGCAAAAACTCTGAGAGTAAATGAAATTGCCATGAAAAGCTTCTCAATAAAATTTGTCGTTCGTAGTTGACTTTAAACTGTAGGTTCCGCCACTCATGTATAAAATTAACACACACAAATGAGTAGTGTGAGAAGCTAGGACTGAAGGGTGCGGGCTTCTTGGGGACGATTGCTGTAGACTGTCTAATGGTGAAGGTATAGCACTGGCCATTTTATAGTCACCTAGCAGCAACTCGTTTCCTTGCCGTTCGCATCTTGAGATGTCCACAAACACTACTCCCTCTCTTCCACCTTCCTATAACCCATTTTCCTAAAACCTGCACAATGCACTGCATGAGTAGGGGCCATCCCCTGAGTGCTGGTTTCACCAAAAAAAAAAAACAAAATTATGGTTCTTCTTATGAACCTGTTGATTTTTCAAAATTTATTAGAAAAAGATCATTGAGGTACCATTTACGATGGAGTAACGTGTTATATTTGTGAAAAGTTATTAAAAATTTTTGTTAAAAAAATGTGAAAAGTTATGCTGAAACCGCTCGCAAAGTTTGGTTAGGTAAGGTGGCGGACTGTTCTTGAAAAAAGAGATCCCACTTAGATCAGCATTTAGGACCATTGTAATACCACAATCAATATTCAATCCTGGGAACAAACATCCTTTAGATAAAATTTTTATTAAAAATTTTTGTTAAAAAAAAATAGAAAAATTATGCTGAGGTGGCTCTCAAAATTAGGATATTTAAGGTGGCGTACAATTCTTGAAGGAAGAGATTCCATTTAGATCAGAATTTAGACCAATTCCATTGCTTAGAGGAAACCAACCCGAATCCAAAATAAATCTTGCCATTGCAGCAAGGTTTGCTTTATTAGAAAGCTCAATTAATGTAGACAGAAATCATCCCTATTTTTATGACAAGAGCAGGGCATGGTACATGAGATGAAAGACAGTCTCTCAGACCCACAACTCCTGGAGAAGTTATTTGTCAGTATGTCTTCCAAAAACACAGCAGATCGATAGGTGTGCGATGGATGGCCATGCTATTTAAGAAAGAGAAGACTCCAGCTTGGTCTAGCAATATTGCACGTACCCTCTTGCTGCCAACGCACTTATGTTGTGTGTGTTAATTTTATACATGAGTAGCGGGACCTACAGTTTAAAGTCGACTTCTAACGACAGATTTTTGCGAAAGTTTTCATTGCAATTTTATTTACACTCTTAGAGTTTTTGCCAGAAATCTGCTGAGAGGAAGTCGCCGAAGAAATATTTCTTCATATTTTGTTTTGTTGAAGATGTCTGACCTAGGATTTGAGCCGTGGGCTCACTAAGCCAACACACTACAAAAAAAAAAATACGATTGCATAATATTCAATTTAATTGATTATTTCCTGATACCTGTAGCTTCGTTCCGACCCAAAAGATATCTTTATGTGTCGGATTCCATATAAGAATTACTTTTCAATGATAAGAAATTGTTCTTGACAAATGCTTGGCATTCATGGATAAGAATGGACGTTGAAACAACGTTCGTCGCTGTCTGGCTGTCCGAGTAAATCAAGAAATTTTCAAGAAAAAATTCCGTCACCTAACAAGCATTTCGACACTTTCAAAATAGTCGTGCATGAAAAACACTGCAGTGATGTGGCAGCCTATAGGAAAGTTTTTAGCCTTAGAAATATATACCACACAGCCCTTAATATCACAAGATTGCTCGGAAAACTGCGAAAAATTTTTAGTCGAGAAAGTGCTTCTAAAGTGTTAACCATTCAATGAGTGGTCAATAAATTTAAAAAACTTTAAATGAAATTCAACAATAGACCTGTACTTTCATGCATATAATGGAACAAAGTCATCCTAGAGGTGACTTATTGCACAAACTTTCAGAACAAATTATCGCAAGAAATTCTAATGTCTGAATATGAATCCCATAAACCATCGCTCGTATATCGAAATCGATGGAGCAGAAGATTTTGTTCGACAAAATTTTTTTTGCACAAAACAGCGTCATTGTTTAGAATTTTATTCAGTGTTCATTACCAAAAAGTTGAATCATTTTTGTTAAGAAATTATTCAAGGATTCCAACAAGGATTCAATATAAATGCTCTCCTGTACTATTACCGCTTATTGAAAACACCATGTTTAATCCACCCTATTATATACAGTCGATAAATAATTTGAATTTTTCTACATATGTAATGTAATATAGACAACCTCAGTAATAAAATAATCCTCCGATTGCTCTTGCTTCCGAACTTACAATTGCTGCTTACTGCTGCAGTGGATCACTAACACTAACAGTAGCACAAAAAGCAAATAAAAGCCAAGCAGTTGTACGTACGTATTACGGATATACGCACGCACTCTTCTGCTATACGAACAGTTGTTAAGACTCGTGTATTATTTGGTGTAGAAATGCTAATCAATGTCATTTGTAATTAGCCATGCCGTGGTATTAACAGTTTAACATTGACAATAATGATGACGATGACGATGACGATGATTTCGCAACAAGTTTTGCATTCTGCAAAATGAATATTCAAAAAGAACGAATAAACGAATGAACGAAAAAAATAGGTTTCCTTTACTGCTAAAATGCTTCAATGCTATTCAACTAAAACCGCTTGGAGTTATTTGTTGTAACAAACATATGCTTTACTTGATGCAACATGATGCAGCATTCAATATGAAAACATATGCAAAGACAGACAATTAAACAAACGTAGGAAGAATACAAGAAAGAAAGATGTGTGGCAAGTAACTGCCATAGTTTGGAGTTGTAAGTGTAGCAACGGCGTATAGTTTTCGCCAGCGGTCTCTAATACGTATTTTGTCATGATTACTATTGAATGTAGGCATACATACATCGCTATTTATATGCTGCCAAGCTCGTACTTGCAAAGAGGCAATGTTGTCGTCATATGATGGCTTGGCTGAGGCCATAAATAGAGACAGAGAGAGACATCATGTTTATGCCTGAATAATGTTTTAATTTGAATTTATGTTTTGTGACAAGCAATTGATAAAAATAGAATATTGACTTTGGACAGGAATTACAATCTTTATTTACATACGCATAACCACACTGCGGTACATACTCACACAGACACACACTCGAGTTGTGTGTTGGAAAATTTATTACGGTAGAGTTCCATGGAAGACATGAATTTATAGAAAGGGTTATTGTATCTCCATGGCAAAGAATAATTGATGTACTGGACCACAATTATCCCGAATTTTTTAACAGATTCACTAAAAGTCAATGTTTTGGGTTTTCTCTGCTAAAGGAAACATAGAACCTGACTGTATCGAATGAGAAATTTTATATGCTAGTGCTACAACGAAACAAATCTTTTAATTTTATGGAAGTATAGCTCACTTAGGTCCTAATAAAGATCCAATTGTTATACACTTATGCCGAACAAATGGTCCAAAATTCGTGGTTGCTTTTTGGCTATCCAGTGGATGTAAAAAGGATATGTATGCTAAGGAAATCCCAAGTCTTGTGGAAATTATCTGTTTCCATAGGAATCGTTTGTTTCAAGTCTCTAATCGCCATACAATGAAAAAGAAGATGATGAGTGGTATCTCCAAAAATTCGTTGTATTATCAGTATTTGGAATTCCATACAAATGGGCCAGTGCCATTATGCTTTCTGTGATAGATTTATAAAAAAAATTTTTTTTGGTCTCTTCATATGGGAGTTCAATTTTCTGTCTTCCTAATGAATAAAGTTTGTGCCACCATTTGATTACTCTTCACGTCTGAATTGATTGGAATTATTTATTGTACCAGCTTTTGCAAGTTCATAAGATACGTTACAAAGCTGGCGTAATCAAGTAGGTATTGCGTTGACTTATTTGACGGAAGGCCATGGTTCAAACCTCGGATCAGACATCTTCAACAAAACAAAATACGAAAAATTATTTCTTCCTCTCAGCAGATTTCTGGCAAAAACTCTGAGAGTAAATATAATTGCCATGAAAAGTTTCTCAAAAAATCTGTCGTTCGGAGTCGACTTTAAACTGTAGGTCCCGCCACTTATGTATAAAATTAACACACACAACATAAGTGGTGTAAGAAACTAAGTTCATAATCCTGACTGAAGGGTTGACCAATTATGTATGTATGTTAAAGAAATCACAAGTCTTGTGGAAAATGTATGCTTCCTTAAGAATCGTTTGTTTCAAGTCCCTAAAGGACATATAATGAAAGAGAAGATGTTGAGTGGCATCCCCGAAAATTCCTTATACAATATGCTCAGCATTTGGTCTTCTGTTCAAATGGGTCAGTGCCATTATGCCTTCAGTGAGAGATTTATAAAAATTTATCTGTTTTCTTCATATGTGAGTTCCTGTATTTACTTATAAAAAAGTTTGTTCCGCCATTCGATTACTCTTCAAGACACGAAATCTCACATCACATCTGAATTGGTTGGAATTACATATTTGCTGTACCAGCTTTTCCAAGTACATAAGCTATGTTAGGACGCTCAAAAGGATAAATGCGTCGCCATCTCTCTTAGAGATCTCCGCCATTTTTGAGCAATTTTCGATACACTCGAGGAGATTACAAGTGTAAGTAACTATTGAATGAATTCGGCTAATTTGGATATTGTCCACTCGGTTTACGAGGAAGCTCAATCACATTGGCAGCAGGAGGGCACGTGCAATATTACCAGACTCTGCTGGACTCTTATGGATAGGAAGATGACTGACTCACTTCTGTTCCTAAATCGTATTGCCATTCGTCGCACAATGACGATGCTTACGGTCCATTGTGCTTTTAGTAGGCATACCGAAATACTTGACATTCCAACTAAAGACTTCTGCTGGAGCTGTGGGTCAGAGGAGGAGCAAGAGACTGTCTTTCACATCATGTGTCAGTGCCTTGCTCGTGTCATGAAGAGACGAAGATTTCTGACTTCTAATTTTCTGACATCATTGAACATTGCTGCAATAGCAAGATTTATCTTGACCTCGATTTGTTTTCCTCTAGGGAATGTTTAATCCTCAGGTTGAATACTGATTGTGTGATCACAATGGGCCTAAATACTGGCCTCAGTGGAACCTCATCCTTCGAGGGGGTCCGCCACCGATTCTTACTTAATCTAACTATTTAATGTATCCTAACACTCAATTTGCTATGCGACTAAGTTAATAGTTATTCAGTTTATTAATATTAAGCTTCCCTAATCGGAAGATGCACATGATCAAAAGAATCTTATATTCGACTTTTTCAATTCATCTGTAAACGTTTGAATGATGTCTTTCGAAAAGTATTAGTACGGTCCATATAATTTAATGTTTGAAGATTATTTCATGCAAATGTTGACCGCGACTGCGCCTCAAATGGTCCATCCGCTTAGTCCAATTTTGGCATACTCTTTCCAACATTTCGGCCGGTATCTCACGAATAAATGCTTCAATGTTGTCTTCCAATGCGTCAATTGAAGCGGGCTTGTCTGTATAGACATGAGCTTTAACTTAGCCACAAAAAATAGTCTAAAGGCGCTAAATCGCACGATCTAGGCGGCCAATTGACCCGTCTCGAACGTGAAATAAAATGTTCACCGAACTCGCCTCTCAATAAGTCCATTGTTACGCGTGCTGTGTGGCATGTGGCATCGTCTTGTTGAAACCACATGTCATGCAAGTCAAGCTCTTGCATTTTGGGCAAAAAAAAGTTGGATATCATCTCACGGTAGCGCTCACCATTCACAGTTACGTTACGATTCGCAGCATCTTTGAAGAAGTACGGTCCAATGATGCCAAATTCAATGATTTGCAAGCGTTGTTCGTTTGTAAGACGATTCATGGTTAAATTATAGACCAAACTGAAGATGTTTGACAGTGACCTGTTTAAACCAGTGTTGCCAAAAAGATAATCACCCTTTATTTACGAGCTGAGTGACTTCGACCATTTTCTGTAACAAACCAGAGTCCCTGGTAAGAATCGAACCCACAACCCTCTCGCTAATAGTCTAGCACGCTACTCCCTAGACTACCAGGACACCCAATAACAGTACAGTAAGACCCCGCTTAACGGATTGGATACGTTCCAATAAGATCCAGCGCTAAACAAAACAGCGTTAAACGAGGCAACTTAACACGTACATATGTAAATACATTGCGACTTCGGAAAATACAGTTGGAATCTTTATTCCGGACAAATTAACAAAAGAGCCTTGATAAAGATACATAGTATACACCGTCGCTATATAGTGCACCGCTTTTGGTTGGTGCATTGCCATTTCATTTGCACACTTATACAACAAGTATCAATATAGTGTGCGATTTACGGGAATCCCAATACTACCGTGTAATATTGAAACAGCGTTAAGCGGAGCAGCATTAAACGGGGTCTTAGGTTAGGTTAGAGGACGTGTACTTGCCAACTGTGACAAGTACAGTATCCGTATGTCGAATTGACCCATTGTACAACGTCCTAGCTTCTCACACCACTCATGTTGTGTGCGTTAATTTTATACGTGAGTGGCGGGACCTACAATTTAACGTCGACTCCGAACGACATATTTTTGAGAAACTTTTTCATGGCAAATTTTATTTACTCTCAGAGTTTTTGCCAGAAATCGCCGAAGAAATATTTTTTTTCATATTTCGTTTTGATGCCTGCTGACCTGGGATACGAACCTGGGCTTTACGTCTAATAAGCCAACACACCACCTACTAGACTACGGCGACTTCAAGCGTGGTCTTACTGCATACATATTTTCGAAATATTTAACATTATCTAGTTACATACTTTTCTATTTAAAATTCAAAATATCATGATGCCAACTATGAATCTCACGTAGGTACTAACAGATAGCATCAATTACAAAGTCACTAAAAATCTGATCTCTCACCGATCAAAGACCGCTCCATAATATTCCAAGGATTTCAACCTGGGAAGTTTTTACGTTCACGAAACAATGGAGATTCGCAATACGATAGATTTTAAGATTTGCTGGAATAATTAACAGAACTGATATTGAAGTCACCATAGTCCAGTAGATAGTGTGTTCGGTAGGTAGTGTGTTGTTGTGTAGAGCATGTCGTTCAAAACCCACCTCGTATATCAAAGACTTTCTCTCAGCAGTGTTTTGCCAAAACCTCCGATAGTAAATAAAATTCCCATGAAAACTCTTTTTCAAATCTGTCGTTCAGAGTCGTTATTAGATTATACGTCCTACCAGCAGATTTCTGGCAAAAACTGTGAGAGTAAATAAAATTGCCATGAAAAGTTTCTCAAAAAATCTGTCGTTCGGAGTCGACTTTAAACTGTAGGTCCCGCCACTTATGTATAAAATTAACACACACAACATAAGTGGTGTGAGAAACTAGGTCAATAATCCTGACTGAAGGGTTGTAATGACCAATTATGTATGTATGTCCTGCCACTCAAGGATCGGATTAAAACACACAATTTAAATGGCGTGATAACAATTGATAACAAAAAAAAGCAAATCGATACTCGAAAATAGAAATTGGAAACGCTCTTCATGCACCACAAGACCTAAAAGAATTTAGAACACAAATTTTTTTTTATTGAAATTGATTTGAAATTAAAAAAATGGAAAAAATCTAGCTTGTATATGACAAATTAAATGTTTACCAAAATCATGCACTAGCGAGGGTAGATCAGTAAATGTTTTCTCTAAAATAGTTTTCACCAAAAAAAAAAAAAAAAAAAAAACTATTCAAACAGATCAAGATGCGTTATTTCCACATGATTTTATTGCAAACACTTGTTGAAATGATTTTCAAAAGTGTCATTAAAAATTACCTGGAGCTTATGAACAGTTTTACTACATTTTATTTTTTTTTTTTTTTCATTTGTTTTTAACAATATGAACTGATTATCATAAATCCGGACTTGGATTATTAAAACAAATAAAGAAAACTCTAACTCTAGTGCATAATTATTAACGAAGAAAAGAAGAAATTTTTGTTTGAAATTCAAATGTACACTGTTGCTGTTACAAGCGAACATTCATATGAAAAACGGAATAATTTTCTTCTATGTTTTGTTTCTTTCTTTTGAGTTGAGCTGAGTGCTGAGCGCTGAGCGCAGAGTCCACATAGTATTGGTTTTTAGTTGGTGGTGAATGTTATATTTTTTACACTTTGGCATTTGTTTTACAATTGTCTTGTCGCTTCAATCGGTCTTTATCTTGTTTTCTATAATTCAGGCACTTGCCAGTCAGTATCGTATCTGCTGCGTTAGCATCAATGAATGGCTAGCTGGCTGGATGCTGGATGCTGGACGATGACGATGTCTTATCACATCAATGTATGTGCGTTTGTTCACTTATACAGTTGTTTTATGATATTGGAGAGGGGGGGTTTTCAATTTTTTTTCCTCTTTTAATTTTTTTTGTTGTTGTTTTTTGCTTTAGCCATACATAGCTGTTGTTTTATTGTACCGTGCGGCACATTTAAAATTCCGAAAAGAAAACAAAACGAGAAGAGGAGAGAAAAAAGTTTGCAAAAGAAAACGTTGTTCTGATGTTGTTGTTGTTGTTGTAAAAGATGCACCTGCAGTTACTGCCACAATTGCTTTTCGCAATAAATCTCAATTTAACTGGCGCCCAGCCTGCCACTCAACGGGTTTTAGTGATTCCCTCTTCTATAGTTTTGCTATTCGTTTGAAAAAAACACAATTTTTTTTGCTTCTTGCTGTTGTTGTTGTTGCTGTTCTTATTGTACTTCCTTGCAACTTGTATTCTATTATTGTCGTGTTATCTTCTTGTTGTTGCTGTTGTCAGCAGCAGTTTCTTTGGCAAAGCCAGTAAAAAAATGGTTGGGTTATTATTCCAACAATAGATCGGATTCCATTGGCGATAATAGAACAACAATGAACAATTTTTCCTATAAACATGTTTTCGTTTTGTATTCTTTTTGTTCTACAAATACACACACATACATACACACTTACATACATACATACTGTATAACTGCATAGTTAGAGAAAACTAAACGTTATACCGCTATACTTGCCACAATATTCATAAACCATACATACAGTGTACAGGGAGTCTGTTGTCGTTCGAATACGATTGTATTAATCGCAGTTTCATACGTTATTTGCACTTGACTGCTTAAAACTGAAGCTTAAGTTGGCGCAAAATTTTATGATTTTTTTTCTTTCTTTTTTTCTCTTCCCTTTTTGCTATCTGAATACCACTGTTCGGTATGTCAAATTTTGTGTTTTTAACCAGTTATCGAAAGTATTGTACAATATTTCTTGAGATTTACTCAACAGAGTGTCTAAAATTCTTAAAATACAAGGACAAAAAAAAAATAAATCTCGAGAGATGACTCCCACTTTGAAATTATGGCTCATAATCGTTGGCTAGGATTTGTGTATGATTTGCAGATTTCTAATGCAGTAAATGAGTTGCTCTTTTCATTAACAAAATGTGGCAGAATATTTGGTAGAAATTCTCCTCTTACTTTCTTACTTACTTAACGGTCAATACAACTCTTCAATCAGGATTACAACCTAGCTTCTCACGTCACTCATATTGTGTTTTTTAATTTTATCCATAAAAAGCGGAACCTACAGTTAATGTCGACTCCGAACAATAAATTTCTGAGAAATATCCCACATACTAGCCTCTTGACGCATAGTTTAACTACTCGTATGACTTTGTCACCTTACACGCCATATTACCACCAATGATTACGTGACAAAGGTGAATATGGAATATCTAAGCAAATAATTTAGTGATCACAAATAATTTAGTGATCACACATACATACATACATACATACTTACTTGCTCATAACCCTTTAAAGTCAACTCCAAATGACAAATTTTCGAGAAAATTTTCATAGCAATTTTTATTTACTCTCAAAGTTTTTTGCCAGAAATCTGCTGAGAGGAAGTCGCCGAAGAAAAGGTTTTTCATATTTCGTTTGATTGGAGATTTCTAGGCTGCGGTTTGAACCGAAAAAATCTGCAAGTCCCTATAATCGTTTAAAAAACAAGCATTTATTAACTGTCTGACTACCAAAAGAATTCAAATATCTATGCCAGTTAACAGCCTCTTATTTTGGTGTGAAAGATGTCTCATTGGATCATTCCAACATACAAGAGTGTCAGCTTATTGGCAATCAAATTACAATCTAGGACCCCTCGGCTTAAGTCTATTAATGTGGTGATGTTTGACAAGAATTTAAAATTGTCTGGCTATCAGTTTTACCGCGCTGGTACTTCGACCTGAAGGATTATGCTGTCCAAAGCATGTACTATTGTACAGTTTTCCAGGAGAAAGTGTCATCTTGTTAGCAGTTGTATCATTTAGTAATATCAGCAGCAATCGGAATATTAATTACAATTTTTACAGATCCCTGCAGCATATCCACAAAGCAAATCTTTTTATAAATCCTTCTCACATAAGTCTCCTGCCATCTTTATTTTTCAATACAAATTCTCCCCTATCCATGTCTATCTGTGCCATCGTATTTTGGAGTGTGTCTCATATTTAACTGTACTCTTCAGCTCTGATTTTTACTTTCCACAGCGACGTGTCAAGTGTGTGACTACAACGTCGAGCTAATGGGGGGAACAAAATTAAGAAACGAAAAAGAAAGAAAGTTAAAAACCAACAATTGCCCATGATGGCACCCAAATAAACATGTTTCCCTATAAAGATATCCATCCAGCCAATCAACGGTGTTTATGAAACTAATCAGATCATCAAGCTTGTAGTCTTTCAGATGTAACATTTCCTCTACAAATCGACTACCTAGTCATCTGTGCCTAGGTAGCTGCAGACAAAGATACTGGTTTTCTCTGGTTCTTTAAATAGCCTACAGAAGTCAGGAACATCCCTATTCCATCTCCGGGTCCTGTATCTAAAAGAGGAATGCAACGTTAGTACTCCTATAACAGCTCTCAACTCCCACCCTTTCATACTTACTATATGTTCCGTTCCTTTAGGATTGAGCTTTGGCAATAAGACCCGTGCAATTCTACAGACCGTTCTACATTCCTAGGCATGTTTTACGAATGAATCAAACTTTTCCTCAAAAATCCTCAACAGTAATCATGATTCAAAAAGTGTTCACATCAGAAACAAGAACCTCATCAAAGCACATCATAAGAAAGTTAGCCAACGCCGCGACCTCTGAAGGAGTAGAACTACTATGCAAGGTTCTTTATCATCACGGCCAACGCAACAGTTCAAAATTTGTTTACAAAGGGCATTAGTCCTAGCCCATTGTTTACCATTTCATAGCACAATTGTGCGGAGAGAACTCACACGCATTCTTGTGCTTTATGATTTAGTTGTCGATCAGACTGCGACAAGAACACATGTGCGGCGGATGCATTAGCATTTTATTTCGGAATGACACTCAAAAAATATTTTATGTTAAAAGATGCTAATGTTCAATGCCGTATATGTATGTTATAAAACATTTAAAGAATGTAGGGAATATGTTCTTAAAAGACATTTTGTCTGTTAATATGTAAAAAATGGATTTTTTATTTTTATTTATCTAAAATTATTAAGCCGAACATAGATAGTTTTATGTATGTTGATGAAATGTAAATCAAAATAGCGTATATTACTAACACTTTTCTATGGCTGTAAATAAATAAATTCTCTCACTTATTTTCTCTCTCTTACGCACTAATACATAACCAAAAATTTTTTGGTAACACCTGTTCTAGCCCATGACAGATGGCAAGAGTATTATCCTGCAGCAGTAGGCAAATCATCTGTTTAACTAGAAAAATAATAACAAGATGGAAGAGATGTTTCGTTGAAGTCGCCGTAGTCCAGTAGGTAGTGTGTTGGCTTATTAGACGTAAGACCACGGTTCAAACATTAAAAGGGAAATATGAAAAAATATTTCTTCAGCGACTTCCTCTCAGAAGATTGCGGGCAAGAGCTCTGAGAACAAATAAAATTGCCATGAAAATTGCCGTGAAAAGTTGCACAAAAATTTGTCACCGAACGAGAAGCTAGGTCGTAATCCTGACTGAAGGTTTGTTATGTCCAATTATGTACGTATGTGATGTTTCGTAACAGCCCTACATTTCTTAAAGATACGAAGAGAAATAAACCAACCGAACTTGCCAAGAAGAATTCTATGTCGGCGGACCAAATCAGTTTAGAACATTATTGATCTTATCAATCGTATTTCACCGCGTAACAGAGACTTCTATGTAAGCAATGTTGCAGCATCTTTGGAAGAAAAATTTTTTTAAGAAATTTGAGAATCACTGGCAAATCATTGATTCTATTTCTTACGTCTGCATGAATATCTTGTATTTGTATGCAGTTTATGCGTTCAGTGTGTTTTCTTTCTTCTTCTTTTTTTTTTGCTATTTTCGTCGTAAGTTATTAAAGTCCGTTTTAAATTCAAAACAACTGTTCATTCATACTTTTTTTCACCGTAATTCTATTTTTTTTTTTCTCTCTCTCTCTCTCTCGCTTTTTTTTCAATTCGTTACGTTTTTGTTTTAACGGCAATAGGAGTTCTTTTTTTTTTTGTTCGTATTTTTATTGTTCCGTTTGATTTGTTCAATTTTATGAAATCAAAACAATAGTGAAAACAGCAACCATGGCATGGCATCAGTAACAATTGCAGTTGCAACTTACAAGTTGTAGTAACAGTTTCTTTCTTTTCTTTGTTTTCTTTTTTTTGTTTTTACAATATTTATCTGTTGAATTATTATCGTTCGAATGAAAACAAAAAAAAAAAATAAAAAAGCATATGAAAACATAACAGCAGCAACAACAGCATAATTTTGATGCGTTTATTACGATAGCAAAATGGGGAGAAGATAGATTGGCTGTTTGTTGCTGCTGTTGCTGCTGTTGGTTGTTGTTTTATGTACTTTGCAACAAACTTAAGAAACTATTAAAATTGTTTTGCTTGTAATCAGGCTTGTTAAATTGTTTGAATGCAACTCTAATACAGAATACGTTAAAAAAAAAGAGAAAAACAAAACGCTGATGTGTACCGTACGTATACCGTATATTTTTGTGAACACTTTAGTTTGCTTTTTTCTCCGTTTGCCATCCATCCATACATCCATCCATCCATCTGTACCATTAAATGCAACATGCAACAGCTATAATATTAACATCGACAGCACTAACTGTCAATAGTTGATGCCTAAATAATAAACAATCATCATGATAATCTACATACACATTCACATGGACATGCATATAATACACGTTCATATATTGCAGCGCACGCGCAGCCTGTTTTATGTTAAGGAAACCAGTTAAACACTTGCCACACGTTCTTTGCCTTCACTACCCTGTACTGCATTGCACTGCACTACACATTTTATGTGGCATCATTAAGTTGCACATGTGCAATATTGCCAATAAAGCTTGTTGCTGTCTGCCTCTGCATTGCATTGCTGCTGTTCTATGTGTCTCTTCTTTGTGATTTTTTGATATTTTTCAACTTCTTAACTAATCAGCAACATCAAATTATTGTCAGCGGTTATGTTGACATGATCGTCTTCAATGTTACTGATGTAGTATGTTTGGCTAACAAGTGATGCATGCTACATTGGGCATTATGTAAAAATTGTGTTTTTATAGCAGAAATTAATTAATTTAAAGGCTTTAAACACCCTGAATATTATAAACTTTAGGAGCATAGTACTTCCATGAAGAGTTGCTGTTTCACTCAGTTTCAGATTCTGTATTCCTCTAGAAAAAACGATATCCTTCATTAAAATATTTTAAATTTGTGTCTTGGATGCAGTGGTGAAGGACCTTGCTATTTATACACATCCTAACCTTTCACAAAAGGTGGCTTTATATCGATGCCTCCATTCTATAACGTTCTAAGTGTACTTAGAACGTTTTTAATGTTCTTGCATTTTTAAATTCTACGTTCTCTAAATACTGTCAAAATTTGGTAAAGATGCGCCGATCCGTTCCGAAGTTATAGGGAAACATCTACTTAGAATACACATATAGTCGTATGTCGTGTGAAAACTTTGTGAGCTCATAACTCAAACACACTTTTTCGACTTAGAATGTTATAGAACGGAGGCGTCGATATAACCATCTCGCGATATATTTATTGTTCACATTGTGGCACCTCATGCTCATACACTAAATTGGAGTTAAGCAAGCTGTCTATGCCGATGAACCTAAGAAGAAGAGCTAATAAGCAACACTAGTTCTTTCAACTCTAAGATTAGCGTCTTATCGAACTGATTACTTATGCCATTTGGTGCAGTAAAACGTACCAAGAATAATTTAAACTGAGTTTCGTCTTCGGTACTAGTAAATCCAAACTAGAATTGAAACTTCAAATCGTCTGAACCGCACTTACTAACACCAAACGCAATGGGTAGGAGTACATCATTTGAAGGCCTCTCTAATTTCTGTCAATAACAGCTTGTAGTACAGTAATACTTCGATTTACGTCGCCTCGATTAACGTTGTTTCGATTTACGTCGTCAAATTTTTTGTTCCCTCTAAGTTCAATTTGCGTCGTCATTCGATTTACGTCGTCTTTTTTTGGAACCATCTGCGACGTAAATCGAGGGATTACTGTAAATTCATATAACTTTTTTTATGTTCCTAATTAAAAACATATTACTTTGTAGTATGAGCAATATGAAATTCGATTTACGTCGTTTCTATTTGCGTCGCCTTTTTTTGGAACCAACTGCGACGTAAATCGAGGGATTACTGTACTAATACTGAGCAACCAAAACCAAAACCATAGATCCTGCCACTCATATATAAAAATTAACCCATACAACATTAGCGGTGAGAGAAAGGTTGTAGTCCTGACTAAAGGATTGTAATAAGTAAGAAAGTTAAGTAAGTTTTATAAAACTAAACCAATAGAATAGAAGTATGATTGATTGCAAGTCTAGAAGTTGCCATTATTGAAGTTGTTGATGAGGAGTGGCAATTCGTTGGGTTCGTGTTAAGCAGTGTCTTTGACTTGAGATAGTTCTGATTAGATTTGGTCTATACCCATTGAATGATTAATGTATTCTAAGTATTACAGGATAACTTCAATGAAAATTCTGATTTGATCAAAAGACTTCCCGTACTACAAACATTAGCTTAAACTATATGCCTTAGTAGCGGAATGCGTTACGGGACTAATGGGCCTTTAAAGGGAAGCACCGGAAAATAATTTATACTGACAGAAATTAGGAAACACAGACTTTAACTGGTTTATCTTACAGTGGAACCTGCAGAAGTTTGGCGTCAAACTGAGTTCGAAGTAGCCACCACCGAAAAGTATATTGAGGAATAGAAGACTTGGAATTCGAACTCCACCAGATACTCTGGTCTGTTGCATTATGTTACTTGGTATTGACAAAAAAAACTGTCCACAAGAGTTCCCACTCTTGCTCTTTGTGATGCCACAGATAATGCTGGGATGCTCTTTGCGATGTCACAAAACCTTAATAATCCAATACGATGTACGTTCCATTTGGTCCGCTTAAGAGTCACCTGGCAATCCCTAACAGATTTTACAGTGAAAAATTCTATCTTGTAGTAAGAGATTCATTGAATTTTATTCGCATTTCTTTAACGCCTAAAATAAATGCAAGGCAAAATTTGAATGCTTTAACACCCCACCATGAATTACAAGCAATTCAGTTAATTTTATTAACTTATCTTGCAATTGTAGGGTATTCCTCAGACAACTCAGAATTTAAAGGAAATTATGTTCACACTTTAAGTACGAGTGAGTATATGTATATGGAATGTCTGGAGTATCATTTTAGCATTTTATCGGTATTTATCAATTACTCTCTTTGCTGGCATTTATTTTTTTTTTTCGTGTATCTGATCATTCAAACGTAAATGCCGAAGTGTAACAAATTTGTAATTCAGCCATCAAAATCAAGTGCAATTTCATGCTTAAAATGTTTTTGGTGGTGGCGGCATTCATATGCCAGCGTTCAAATAAAATTTTTATTGCGAGAACGAAGATAAACAAGTTCTATAATGTGACGTTGATTGCCAATAAAAAAATGGACATTTTGATAGACTAGGCAGCTATCAAAGACTGTTAAAATTTAGCACTAACGGGGCGATACATTTAAAAGAAGTAATTAAAGTTTTCTAAATAAATTACAAGGAAAACCTTTGTCTAAACCGAAAAAAGATTTTTTATTGACAATAAAAGAAAAAAATTACGTTTTTGCTTTACGATAGTACTGTGGAGCACAGTATCTGGAAATACTTAAAGCAGTGTAAACATATCAATACTATCAAATCAAAACTAATAGACGGGTGTGTTGTCAAGTAAACCCTGTATACACAATGTCGTACTACATACATACCTGTAGGAGTTATTACAGGTTATCGTATATCTAAGCCTTTAAGATAACCCCAAATAACCAGGTTCTGACTTGAGAGTGATAAAGAGAACAACAACATCTCATCCTTTATGTAGCTGCTCCTCTTAGGTATTTTTTTATTATTTTTCCTTTAGAGAACATAGTGCAGACACAAACCCAAGGATCTACACTGAAACTCTTGTTTTAGATCCCGTTTTTTTCAAAAAAACATAAATTACGACTATACGGCATGATTTAATGTGTTTAAGACTACAATAATGGGCGGACATACAATATTCAAAGTGTCTCTGGCAATGTCAAACTTTCTAACTAATTCAACTTAACCTCAACTTTGTTTCTACAAACGGCATATATGTACCTTCAAGAAAATACTCTTTATTGGCCCTCCGAGCTTATAATAACAATTTTTGCTGCAATGCACCATGTTTTTGAATACAAAGAACTAAACATTTCAGTTTGATCGACGTTGTTAAACCATTTCGGTCTTGGCGCATATCGGAAAATTGGAACATGAGGCTACCATTCCAATTGTCTTTATTTTCAAACAATCAAGACGAACATCACTTTCTTCTAATAATTCTGGACTGTGTAAAACTAAGTAGTTTCAGTATTAAATTTTGTTACAGTCTGATGCCCAAAACATCTAAAAAATTCAAATCAATCCTGCCTTCTTAAATATTGTTCCTGTAGTTCCTAAAGCAGCTTATTTTCCGAAAATTATTTAAAACTCAGCAAGATCGTCTGTCATTGTTTGTTATCACATATCAAAGCCAATTTCAAAGAGAAGTTTAATTGTCAACTCGACATAGAATTCGATTAAATCTGTCTTAAATTCATTCAATATATAAGCTTCTTCGATCCTACAAGGACTAAAATAAATCTCTTCTGCATTTGCCAATGACTTCACATCTTTACAACAGCAGTTCACTGCTGTCTTCTGTATATAAGCTAGGCATTCTCATTTGTCGTTTCCATTGTGAGTTCCAATTTGAGAAAGGTAATATATTTTAATTGAGTTCTTCGAATATGAGCCACTAATCGCAGTTAGAGCCTATTTATTAGCCATTAGTGCCTATCATTTAGATGAAATCGCCGTTGTCTAGTAGGTAGTGTAATGGCTTATTAGTCTTTAGGCCGCGGTCCAAACCAATACAAACAATATGAAAAATTATTTCTCAGCAGATTTCTGGCAAAAACTCTTAGAGTAAATAAAAACTACCATGAAAGGTTTCTCAAAAAAATCTGTCTTTCGGAGTTCATTTTAAAGTTTAAACTGTAGGTCCCGGCACTCATGTATAAAACTTAACACACACAACATAAAAGGTGTGAGAAGCTGGGTTGTAATCCTGACTGAAGGTTTATAATGAGCAATTATGTATGCAAGGCAATAAAGTGTAGTTGACTGGATAATAAGTATAGTTGTTGTGCAGACAGCGGTTTAAGAATGCTTGCAGTGGCAATGCTCTTCATTTCGCAACAACACAAAAGAATGTCTTTTATATTCGCATTGAATTCAATGCGAATGGATCTTAGGCATCCAAATGTTTGACGAACATACTTAATAGATCAATATGATCGTTCAATGCCCAGCCTTTTTTTATATGGACTTCTTATACAATTTTTTACGAATTTTTTTTACCAGTAGGTTGAACTATTAGATGAAATAATTCCTTCTACTATACTAAATGCCTCCATAATAGTTATAGCGACACCTCTGTCATTATTTTGAGACTCATACAGTAAATCTAAGTTCGTTTTTTTATTTATTATTTACAATACAATTACAAATTATATTTAATCGTATACGAGCTGAGTAACTTTGACCATATGCTCGCGTGTAGTGTAACAGACGAAGGTCTCTGGTGGGAATCGAACCCACGACTCTCACTTTAATAGTCTAGAACACTACCCTCTAGACTATCAGAGCGCCCATCTAAGTGTATTGCTCATGATCGTAATAACATTGTCATCTGTTTAGCTTCTCCTACACTGGCATCATTCTCGACAATGGATTTAATTTCTATCAATCAGAGCCTACGTTATTATTATTGTTCAGATGGTTGCCAATACGGCCTTGATAAACTTCGAAGAGTTTATTTATGTCGCTTCTAACATTATCAATTTTTTCTTTTGAAAACGATTTAAGTAAAAGAACATTTCGTTTGAGGAAAACCCCCCAATTTCCTTGTTTCTTTTACTATAAAAAATTAATTGAATTTGTTATTAAAATTATTAAAAATATTCTCTGTGTTGTATTTAAAATATTTGACAAGCAATTATAATAACCACACTAATATTGTTTGAAACTGTGCTGTTTGTGGAAAAAAAAGAATTAAATTTTTGGAAAATCTAATTTATCTCTTAAATGGTGTCAAGCAATAATGAAATTAAGGTTTTAAAATTTTTTTCCATTTTTATTCTCATAAATGTCATGCTGATACCACAAAATTGTAATTAGTTTGGCAAAAAAAAAAAGAAGAAAGAAAAAACTTTTTGTAATAATTGTTACAACTATTACTAGAACAATTTGAAATCAAATAAAATAAATGAATTTACTGCACAAATGTTCATACACTGACCATAGTAAAGCATTACTCGAATTGCATTTTTTGAAAACAATATTCATATGACATGGTGATGCGATATACATTACAATTACAACTCTTAAGTTAGAATGCAAGCATATGGTAGTGAGGACTAGAACCATGGAGACTATGGTTAGTATAATGATAGACAAGTCTAACCTGAGAAACATGGTAACAAATTGAGTGACTAACAGTTCCCTCTTCAGCTGTCTCTTACTAGATTCAGCAAAATCTATACATATATGCATACATACTATACATATATAATTGGTCATTACAAGCATATAATATTGAGGACCAGAACCATGGAGACTATGGTTAGTATAATGTCATGTAGAGAAGTCTAACATAAGAAACATAGTAACAAATTAAGTGAATGGCAGTTGCCTTTTCAACTGTCCTCTTAATAAAACCAGTAAACTCCATACATATACACATGTGTGTGGATTGAACGATCATATTGATCTAGAGTAAGTCTGAAAAACATTTGGATGCCTCAAATCCAATCGCGTTTTACAAAAGATGCAAGAAATCTTAAACCGCTGTCTGGCAAATAACTATACTTCTTATCGAAACATAAGTATTGACGAAGAACATGCGTCTCTTACATACATACATACATACATAATTGGTCATTACAACACTTCAGTCGGGATTACAACCTAGCTTCTCACACCACTTATGTGGTGGGTGTTAATTTTACACAAGAGTGATGGGACCTACAGTTTAATATGGACTTCGAAAGCCAGATTTTTAGAGAAACTTTTGATGGCAATTTTATTTACTCTCAGTGTTTTTGTTATAAATCTGCTGAGAGTAAGTCACCGAAGTAATATTTCTTTTTTGATGGAGATGTCTGATTGAGACCTGGCCTCACGTCTAATAAGCCAACACACTACCTGCTAGACCGAATCAAAATTCATTTCAAATTTGTCACTAATTTGACGACAGCTGAAGTGATATTGGCACTTAAAATCTGATTTGCTCTAATCTGTACTAAATGATGAGTTAGGGCCTTTAGGCTTGATTGCGGATAATGCTTTCTCTACACTATAAGCGAGGTAATATGTTAAGAATCATAGGCTCTAGTGTATACCAAAAATAACTTGAGTATTAAAAATATTTTCTTAACTCAAACTCAAGCATAGCTTCGATCTAAAAAGTTAGTTATTCTAGTTTCTTATCTTAGTTTTAATTTGTTATCATTGTTGTAATAAATTTAATTTCTTTACATTACAAGCAATCGTTAAATATTGAAAGCATAGCCTTGACTTACTGTTAAATGTAGAATAACTTTATGGGCAAATAATAAAACTGTGGAAAATATTTTTATTTTTTTTTTATATTTTCTGCACAAACAATATTATCACCAGTTCTATTTCATTTCAAATTGATAGCCTTTGCGACCTAGTAAATGAAATTTCAAATGGCAAAAACTCTATTTACTTCACACAACAAATTGCATAACAATGGAAGTTGCCATTTCAGTTCTATAATATAGACCACAATACTACAGTGGCCGGCAAAAAAGTGGTCATTAAAATATATGAATTACAGAAAACATTTAGGTTTAGGTTAGAGGACGTATACTTGCCATTAAGGCAAGTACAATACTCGGAGGTCAAATTGACCTATTGTAATACTTTCTAAAGGAGAGAGGATAATAAAGGAGTTAGGAAAGGGAGGTAGGAAAGAATAACACAGACCACAAACACACAGAAGAGTGCAACTACACTATTGAAGCCCTAGCAGTTCTTAACCAGCTTAATATCGGCTTTCGACAAAGAATTCACCTCGAGGAAGTCCCTGCACAGGCTCCTCAACCTCAATCTACAAAGAGCTGGACAGTCTCATAGGAGGTGTTCGACAGTTTCCGAATCCTCCCTCGTCGCAACATACCCTGCGAGAGTACGACTGGGCTATGTTCCAGATCCTTGTCGGCGATCCAATCTCGCAGTGCCCTGTAATAAAACCAATAACTAACCTCAGACTAGCCTTATCTAAGGCCAGCAGCCAACCTGTTCTATCACTGTCTATAGCAGGTCATAAACATCTAGAAACATAACATCCCGATACATTCCTCCAACTCCTCTGCTCTTCCGCTTGATCCATTCAAACCCAATAACTAAGCTCAGACTGGCCTTATCTAAGGCCAGCAGCCAACCTCTTCTATCACTGTCTATAGCAAGTCATAGACACCAGAAGATCAGCAACGAGTATTCAAAACGATGAGTAGATTCGAGTCATACTTATAATTTCAGCTACTTATACGCATTCATACTTATTTTAATATCATACTCATACTACTCATATTCAAAGTTAGAAATACTCATCGTACTCATACTTAACAATACGCACGATGTTGTTGATTTTGCCTCTCCATGGTTCAACATATACACGAAGCACAAAATAAGTATGATTCGAGTACGAACACCACAATACTCGCTAGAAGGTTGTGTGTGTGCTTTGCTTGCTGTCTTTGTCTTTTCTTTTCTCTTCTTTTGTAAATGCAACAATAACTACTACTGTAAATTTTGATGAATGATTCGAGTGACTCGAATCATTCGTAAGTATTATAAGTATTTTTCTAAATTTATGAATCTGAATGAGTAGGCGTATGAATCAAACAATGAATCGAATGTTGTGAGTTTGATGTCAACGTTGTACTCATACTCATTGCAATCTATACTTATAAATCAATGTTGTAGCGAGTACGAATGAATCAGAGTAGTTGAATTTTAATACTTTTGACTTAATCATACTCAAAATTTCATAAGTACCTATGAGTAGCGAAAATACGATTCATTGCTGATCTCTGATAGACACCTAGAAATGTAACATCCCGATACATTCCTCCAACGCCTCTGCTCTTCCCCCTTGATCCACCCAAACCCAATAACCAACCTCAAACTGGCCTTATCTAAGCCCAGCAGCCAACCTGTTCTATCACTGTCTATTGCAGGTCATAGACACCTAGAAACATACCATCCCGATCCATTCCTCCAACGCCTCCGCTCTTTCCCCTTGATCCCACCAGTGATGGGACCTTATAGGTGGTAAATTGTGGGATGAGGACCAACTAACAAATCGCTCTCAGAAAGTGAACCTAATATAGCGAAAGCATCCGATCGGAACCCATCATAGATGGATTCGGTCTGCTCCTAAGGTCCTTAAAGACTCTTTGCACTCAATAACAAGCTGTGATTTACACCAAAACAATAAGACAACGTTATTAAACCTCAATACGGCTTAGATTTTAAAAGAACTGTTTAAGTTTTCTTTTATTTCAAAGCTTTTACGCCTGTAAGGATTTGTATGTTCTGTTTTTTTGCCACCGCCTGTATGATTACGTATAGTTTACTGTAACATAAAATATGAAAACATAAAATATGGTTATTGCAAACAAACAGTAACAACAACAACAATTACAACAACAACAACACACAATAACAATCAATTGATATGACCAAATTAAACTTGGCTTCCATAATAGAAAAAATTTAAATTCAAAATATTACGAGCAAAAAAACAGAAATTGAAAAAAAAAAAACAACAACAAAATTTATTTGATTTTCTTTAAATAATTTTATCAATTTATTTATGTAACGAATATAGTTTAAAACTATATTCGGTATGTGGTTGGTTGCCCAATAAGAATAATTGAAAAATTCTTGTTTTTTATTTTTATTTTTGAAGTTTTTTTTCTCACACAGGATATTTTGATGTCTTAACATTTATTGTAAAAAAGTAATTCAAAAACCATAATCTTTAAATTTCTTTTACAAGCATAACAAAAGCAATATAATCAACATATTTTCCAAGAGCAGAGACTTTATTTATATTTGTCTATTTTATTTTTATATTTTTATACAGGCTGTAAAACATTTATTATTCTTCAACGTTTTATTGTTTCCTTTACAAAAAAAAAAAAGACAATCATTGTTCCGTTAGACTAATTGTCGATTGTATTGGCCGGGTTATAATGTGTTAATCCTGTAGCTGTAGAAATATTTCTGGCTTGTTATTTTGCCACATCAGCTTTATTTCTTGTGGCAACCATTAGAAAACAAATGTTTTCTTTCCTTTTTTATTTTGTCAAGAAAAACTTTTTCTAATTTTTTGGAAGACATCCAGCCTTAAGGAAGTCATAAAACAAACCAAAACCAAAAAAGAAAAAAATTATTTAATTTATCAGTTCCATTGGTTGTAATATTTCATAAAATAAGTTTTCTAACGAACTGAGATGATAATTGAGTTCATTTTGGTTTTAATTTCTAAATTATTTACATAAGTAAACAATGCTTCTTCTAAATTTTCTTTAAAATTTTGAAAGTAGTGAACAGAGATCAGCAATAAATCGTTTTTTCACTAATCATAAGCACTCATGAAATTTGAATCTATATAAGTGAGTCAACAATTTTTGGTCAATTCACACAAGCCGTTGTATCGTCGTATTGAGTGTATTGTTGGACGATTATACAACAGTGTATGCTTGTTGTTGATAATTTTCATGTAAAATTCCGATACACTTATACACATTTTTTCATATGTTTTTCAAAAGTTGGTTTGGTTTCGTGCTATCAAATTGTTTGAATGCCAAAAAAAATACATTTGAAATACGAAATACACAATACGGCATAGCATTGAGCGTTCACAAACAACCAAGTGTATTCAATACAACATACACGATACAAAGTCGTGTGAATTGCCCAATTGAAATTTAACTATGTACTCTGTTGCATTCATACTCTCTACAACGTTGATTTATTTAAGTACAGGTTGCAATGAGTATGCGTACAACATTGACATCAAACTCATACCATTCGAAATATGTTTGATTTAAAAGCCTACTCATTTAGATTCATAACTTTAGAAAAATACTTACGAATACTTATAAATGATTCAAGTGACTCGAATCATTCAACAAAATTTACAGTCTTAGTTGTTGTTGCATTTACAAAAACAGAAAGAAGACTCATAAGCAAAAAAGACAAAACAGCAAGCAAACACACAAACTTCTAGTAAATATTTTAGTGATTGTACGCGAATCATACTTATTTTGTGCTTTTTGTAAATGTTGAGTCATGTAGATTCGAAATCAACAACAACATCATACGTATTGTTAAGTCTGAATATGATGAGTACTTCAAACTTTGAATATGAGTAGAGTTTCCATGATATTAAAATAAGAATGAATGCGTATAAGTATCAGAAATTATGAGTATGTTTCGATTCTACTCATGTTTTTAATACTCATTGCTGATCTCTGGTAATGAACACCTCACCACTGAATACATTCGCTTTAAAAAGAAACAAATTTTCGTGTTTCGCAACATGTGTTTTCTTTTTTTTTAATTTAAACAAACAAATTAAAATCAATTGCCTTTCTTTATTACATAACGCAAGTTTCCTATTTAATTGTATGTCTAACATATGGCATGTTTTTTACATATGATTTGTATCCTTACTAATTTCTAGGGCATTTTGAAGGTTAAAATAAATTAATTTACCGTTAGAAATTTAATAGTTAGAAAACAATATTCTCCATTAATTTTTAATTTCGTTTTATTCTAAATATGCCATGGCGATGCGGTATACAAGCATACATACATAATTTGTCATTACAATCCTTTAGTCAGGATGCAAGCATATTGTAGTGAGGACCAGAACCATGACTAACCAGACTATGGTTAGTATACATACATACATACATGAGAAGCATCGTAACAAATTGAGTGACTAACAGTTCCCTTCTCAACTGTCCTCTTAAGAGAACCAGTAAACTTTATAAATGCATACATAATTGGTCATTACAACCCTTCAGTGGGGATTACAATCTAGCTTCTAACACCACTTATATTGTGTGTGTTAATTTTATAAATGAGCGGCAGGACCTACAGTTTTAAGTCGATTCCGAACGACAAATTTTTGAGAAACTTTTCATGGCAATTTATTTACTCTCAGGGTTTTTGACAGAAACTGTTGAGAGGAAGTCGCCGATGAGAATTTTATTTAATACTTCGTTTAGTTGGAGAACTTCTGTGAAGACTAAACCTCACAGGCTCATTTCTGTAGTCATTTTGGAGGGTAAAACTACCTTTGAACTAAACATTACTTACTTAATTTATAATTACAACCTTCGTATGGACTAGGTTGTTACTGTACCCATTTAGTATGCGTTAAATTTATCCATAAGAGGCGGGCCCTACAGTTTAAAGTCGCTTCCGATAGATAGATAGAATGATTCTTGGCAACTGAAATTTACTCTCAGTTTTTGCTAGAAATTTGATGAGGGGAAGTCGCCGAAGAAATTTTTTTCATATTTCCTTTAGTTGGAGATGTCTGAACTGGGGTTTAAACAACGGCCTCACGTCTAATAAGCCAAAACACCACCTACTAGATACTGCAAATCATATCCAATTATTATGAACGCAGTGACCATGTACTCGGTGTAGTGTAACAGACCACCTTCTTTTATGGTACTCAAACTTACGACCCTTATACTAACAGACTACCACAGTACAAGTTATTCCCATTGCGTATCTGTTAGCACATACTGGTTATAGGAGTCGCCTAATCTAATATTAGGTTGAATTGGCAGTCCCCTATATTATAACTCATGTCTGGATATCTAAGTCATTCCGAGTTTTAGTATCATGAAGGTCGCCGTAGTCTAGTAGATAGTGTGTTGGCTCATTAGACGTAAGGCCACCGTTCAAGCCCCAGGTCAGCCATCAAAATAAAAATTTGAAATAATATTTCTTCGGTGACTTACTCACAGCAGATTTCTGGTAACAACTCTGAGAATAAATAAAAAATTGCCATCAAAAAGTTTCTCATAAATCTGTCGTTAGGAGACGACTTTAAACTGTAGATTCCGCCATTCATGTATAAAGCTATCACGCACAATATGAATGGTGTGAGAAGCTAGGTCGTAATCCTGACTGAATGTATGTGAATTTTATTCAAATTACCTTTGGGTAGACACATTCTGCCAATTAATTCTGGGTACAAAAGAATTTTCCTTCTTAGGCTACCAAGCGCCTGACAACGACAATGAAGGTGTTTCCTCATCGTTACTGCTTTTGCCGAAGTCGATATTAGGTATTCTTAGTCCCTGGTCCTATGCACCCAGACACCAGTGTCCGATTACAACTACTATGAGGTTCCTAAGATGAAATCCGGTCAGGTTTAATGCAAACATAAACAAACACAACCCAAGTTGAATGAGAAGGTAAATTGTAATCCTGACTTCAAAGTATATTCCAGGTTGTGTGCGGCCATTTTTTTGCTTTTCTGGAGAGGAACGATAATCTCATGTATGAATTCAATTGAATTTTCGTCTTTTTTTAAAAGCGTCGACTTTGTTTTAACCTTCAAAGTCACCGTGTCCGGGTATCTCTACCAGAGCAATGTTCCTCTATAGTTATCCGATATTCTTGGACAATAGAAGATGTGGTTTAAACATTTTATAGCGATCTAATGGCCACTTTATTGTCATATCATAGCATTTAAATATCCCACTTTTTTACCGGACATTCTCTTTAAATTAATTAAAAAAAAAATTCGGGAATTAAAATCAAAATTAATATCCTGGTATCTAATACGACCACTACTTAAAATATTATTTTTTAAAAGTATGTTTTATACCTTGAATTGTATTTTTTTTGTTTTTATTTTTCAACGAAATCGAAAGAACCCGCATGACCAATTTTCACTCAGTAAAAGGAATGCTGCAATAAAAAACAATAAAAACCAATAAAGAGAAACAGTTTTGAACATTTATTATAATCGTTGGTCTGGGTTGTTCCTTCTTTATTATGCCGTTTTATTGCCGACTTGATTATTTTTATGGCTGCCAACAACTATAAACAATAGTAAAACAAACTCTAGCTAACTGATATGCAGGTCAACAGCGACCACTAGACGTGCTACACTAAGTATTTGGAAATTGTAAGTACAGCAGGATACAAAATTTGTTCGTCTATTGTAAGAATTCGAACATGAAATGGTTGGCTTTGCAGACAAGCATTTTCAACGCAAATATCACAAGCAAAAATATTGAAATTTTGCATCGCATGCCATTATTTGATTAGTCTGACACAATTCAGAGCCTCTAGTCTTATTTAGTTACATACTCACATAATTGGCCATTAACAACCCGTTTATCGAATGTCGGCATCTTCTGCCATCTGAACGTCATGCCCCAGCCAGCACAGCCGGTGGATGTTACTTTCATCTATTTTGATGATCTCACCTCACACAGAATGCTTCTATAAAATCTCTCCCACTTCTGTGGCTTTGAAAAACTTCTGGATACTGTTCGATGGCAAAAAGAATAAAACTTTGCCTTGTACCTGATACGCAAGGTGTCTTCTTTTGAGATGTATTGAAACCACACAGTTCCTATGTATGTGTTCTTACTATTCATTTTCCTCATTACAGAACGTACACTTTTATATAAATAAATGTGTTTTGAGCCTGCAATGCTCGTCCTGAAGTCCGACTACATTCTTTAGCTTCCTCCTGGATAGACTGATGCATACCAAAAATCTCCTTCTACTGTTATTACCTGTCAAAAGTTCAAATTAACTTCAAAAGTCCGTCTGGCTTATGATGAGTCCTCTGCCCTATCTTTATCATTCTTTTATAGTTGAGTATGCCCTTCCAGAGTCCTCAGCCAATAGCACTGAAAGGTGCTGGCCAAATCTGTGGCGAAAAACTCCCTTTCCCTCAAGCTCACTGTCGTAAGGTACCACATGTTCTACAGTTTTGCTTGCAAGCTGATCAAGCTCGTCCATATAGTCCCATACTAAGCTCAAATTAATCTCACAGCGTATAAGTACTCGAAAGTCTTTCTGACTGGTCTTTTCCTTGCATATACCTTTCCAGAGTCGTCATCCAATGGCAGTGAAAGGTTCTGACCAAATCTGCGGCGAAAAAACTCCCCTTCTCTCATGCTCACTGTCGTAAGGTACCACATGCTCTACAGTTTTGCTTGCCAGCTGATCAAGGCTGCCCAGATAGTTCCATACAAAACTCGAACCTAACTCACAGGCGATAAATGCTCGAAAGTCGTTCTGACTGGTAGATTACGTTATTATGTGAACTGAGCATATCTTCCATGCAAGATACGTACTTATTTCTCCGTGGGAAAATACTTCTCTTCTGTAGTACTTTCGTTTTTCACTCATACTTATACCCTAGAATGGTTTCTTTATTAAAAGCGTAAGTAGAGTTCAAATTGCTGCCTTCACTCTTATGATCCTCTCACGTTGCAAAGAATTTTTCAAAAGAATAGAGTTTGCCGGTTCTGATAAGAGGACAGTTGAAGAGGAAGCTGTCAGTCAATCAATTTGTTACGAAGTTTGTCATGTTAGATTTGTCTTCCATTGTCCTAACCATTGTCCTAACCATTGTCCCAACGTGCTTAAATCCAATTGAGTTTCTATGCAGCTTATCGAAATCCATTTAAACTATATCCAGAAACATCCTGATCGCATAAATAAATAGCCCCACACATTACCATTGCCTTGACCAATGCATAATTCTAATTCCAAGAAGCCTTCTTCATATCATTATGACGCGCTAGGCCCTCCATGAAATGCTCGATATAAACCTTTATTTACCTTGCTAATCCTCCTCCCATTTAAAGTATCGTTTTGCAATGCCAACTAATATTTTTACTCAAACCCATTAGGAAGTTTTTCAAGTCGCTTATGATCTCATTTTGAGTTTCCTCCTCAAATACCATAAAATTGTGTAACTTTAGCCATTTAACCTGGATGTATTTAAGTTCATAACATGGTTTAGAAACAATGTCGTCCAAGGCATCATAATAATCATCATCATCATCATCGTCTTTATCCTGTCCATCAACATGTTTTGCAATGTAAATCAAAGTTAACGAAACCAGCTGGCAACTGGTCTTATTACGTTTGCAGATGACATTTGTTTTTAACTTTTTAGCATTAGGCTTATACCGTAAACCTTATTTTGTACGGTAAGAGAGACGTTTTTCTATGTATGTATGTGGCTGTGAAGTTAAACGAGAGAGTGTGAGAGAAAGAAAACAGAAAAAAAATTAAATTACTTGAGGAAAAATAACCGCAACAAAATACTCCCCAGCAGTTAAAGATATAGCGAGGGTTGTCCAAAAAAAAAATTGGGTTTGCTTTGGCATAAATTTCTTTACCTACGTTAGTTGGTAGTTGGGGGGGTAAAAGCTACACATGCAAATTGCTTTTGAATGAGAAACTATTTCTGTGTGTCTTTCTTTTTTTCTGTTTAAGAAATCAAGTGTTTTGGCAGTTTGTTGGGTTATAAGAATTTTGAATTTTAGTTTATCGGTTTATAGTCTCTTTTGGGCTTTTGAGAGAACGTACAGAGGCACTCAGGGAGCAAGCCTAGATGCTGGCTAAACACTACGATTGGGTAACCAAATAGTAAACTGGCTTTACTCAAAGCATTCATCATCTTACACAGCAGCATCATGCCAAGACAATATACAATTGTAGGTTCTAAATAATGTATATGTATATGTGAGTGTGCATGTATTAGTATGTGTTACAAAGTACAGCTAAGCTGCTTTAAGCTTAAACATAATCATCTGAAAACAAACGCCCATGTTGCAAGTTCAACAAATGGCTGGTGTTCTTTGCTGCCCAGCAGTGTTCGATAATAACCAACGAATACCATTTGAAAACGGTTTATTTTAAGCTTTTCCGTTTAAGTGTTGCTCTTTTCTTTTCTTTTCTTTTTTTTGTTTTTTTATTTTCTTTCTCCGAGTCAATGGGATTTTTCTTTGCTTTACGTTCCATCAAAATCACAAAAGCAGATCTTTTTCATACAGTGTTCAGTGTTCGGTTTATTAGAAATTGTTTGGTTGGTTGCAAGAAATTAATGTTAAAAACTTTGTCTCTATCACTCTCTCTCTCTCTCTCTTTCGATCTTTAATTTTCTATAGCAGTGTACTACTACAAAATGTTACAAGTT
Organism: Sarcophaga caerulescens; assembly: GCA_927399465.1. Taxonomy (NCBI): domain Eukaryota; kingdom Metazoa; phylum Arthropoda; class Insecta; order Diptera; family Sarcophagidae; genus Sarcophaga; species Sarcophaga caerulescens. The sequence continues at coordinate 38,441,385 of OV656872.1, read as the reverse complement.
AAAGCCATTTAACAAACATTGAATGAACACTTGTTGTGCTGCAAACAGTTTAGCAACCTGCAACATGAAAGCAAAACAGTTACACGGAGACTGGTTTCCAGCATCCATCTAAAGCATTTCAAATGTCTTTGCCTGATACTCTCTACTCTTTCTTTCTTTCTGTTTGTTTAACGTTTTTTTTTTTTTTTTCAATTTTCAATTTCTAATCTTTGCCTGGCTTTTTTTTTGCACGATGATGATTGTCTTGTCCACGCTTTTGCTGTTCGTTACAATTTATTTATTGATGCCAAAATAATCGCTTGGATTTACTCGTTTCTTAGCTTTTTCTTCTTCTTCTGGTCCAATCCATCCATTACCGCTGCTGCTGTTATTAATAAGACCAGTAGTGTAGCGGTAGCGGTTTTTGAAATTAAAAAAAAAACACACACACACACTCACACATATTTTAATAACAATAATAATAATAATGATAATAAGATTGATAATAATAAACGCAATTTAATTATTTTATTAACATATTTTATGGTACGTATGTATGTACATACAGTGCACAGCAAAAGTCTTAGTACACCAATATATTTTGACCAACAGTTTGTATAAAAAATTAAGATTTTTATATTTATTTTATTAATTTATTTTTGTTTTAATATAAAACAAACAAATTTTTAATGTTTTTCATAAAACAAAAGAAAAATAAGTAAGAGTTTCAGATGACTTCATAGGTACCCCCAAGGAGAACCCTAAGTAAATTTAAAATTCAAAAGCCTAATATATGAAAATACTATCCCTTGTATTTAGTAGAATATCACTTAAGATCAAGCACTCCATTTAACCCATTTGGAATTGAATGTACAAGTTTAGTTTAGTGTTTTCTGGTGGCACCATGAGCAAGTTTTTCGGTTGACTTTTGTTTGAGGTTTAGCGATTACGTAACCGTTCTTTCAAATGATCTCCTAAATACTCTCTTGAAGTCATATCGGGACTTTGTGCAAGAGTGTTAAGCCTGTGGGGACTTTTTTTTTGTCAAAATATATTGGAGTACTAAGACTAAACAGTTTACTGTGTCATTTCGTGAGTCACTGAAAAAAAGGGAATTTCCTGCACAAAAGTGGCAGAAATCCATGTGTGCGTTACAAAAATACTCCTTCATACTACCCATTTTCTCGATTTAGCCCCCAGTAACTATTTATTTTGTTCAAACCTTACGAAATAACTTTGCGAAGAGAGATTTCTGTCCAACGATGGAATTTTTTTTCACAAACGATCTATTCTACTTCGATAACCTCAACAAAGTTTTCTGACGGAAGGGATAAAAAAGTGGAGAAATTATTAGACAGAGTGTTTGGACATCAAGAAGTCGCCGTAGTCTAGTAGGTAGTGTGTTGGCTTATTAGACGTAAAGCCAGGGTTCGAGCCCCAGGCCAGACATCAAAACAAAACGAAATTAAAAAAATATTTCTTCGGCGATTTCCTCTCAGCAGATATCTGGCAAAAACTCTGAGATTAAATAAAATTGCCATGAAAAGTTTCTCAAAAAATCTGTCGTTCGGAGTCGACTTTAAACTGTAGGTCCCGCCACTTCTGTATAAAATTAACACACACAACATAAGTGGTGTGAGAAACTAGGTCAATAATCCTGACTGAAGGGTTGTAAAGACCAATTATGTATGTGTAAGACTAAGACTGAGCACCATAAGTGAGTCCAACACCCACTATAATTTTAAATTTTCTATTATAAAAAATATACTTGTAGCACAACAATAATTGAATTGTTGTTTTTGTTTTAACATTTTATAAGTTATAAATAAACGTTTTTATTTTTGGAAATTTATTCGACTATTCTCATTTACTTTTCACTTTTCTCGCTATCCTTTAAGAAATGAATTATTTCAGTGGTGTTTACTCACTTTTGGCGCTCAATGTATGTTAGCGGCACTTACATACATACATTGCATACATATGACATTCAGCTGATGATTAGAGACAGTTTTCTTTAGTAGTGCATTTAAAAATGTTTTTCTATTTCATTTACCATGAAAATGTCTTTAAGAATCTAACAATTGGATGACACTAATTGTGACAGCTCATTTAATGACTCCAGACACAGACAGACAGACAAACACACTATTTATGATTTATGTATTGTTGCTATTTTATAATTACAGCTTGATAAACTTGAACACACTGTATCGCTTTTACAGAGCTTAGTTACTTACATACATTGCCACAGAAATGAAGACATAAATCATGTTTAATGATTTAATAATCAAAGCCTAATATAGTACGCTTCTTCTTTCTATTCATTTGCAAAAAAAAAAAAAAATTTAAATAAAAAAAATATATTTCTTAAGCCAGTTTCTGCCCAACATAGGTATAAGTAACAACATAGGTATAAAAACAAATTTCTTTTAATTGCTGGCTCGTAAACTTCCTACGCATCTCATAATTAATGACCGTCTTTAATGTATTACGTGCAATAAAATCCTTCACTCCGCTAAGAAAAGAAGGAGACAACAAGAAATCTTCATGCACATGGGTGGTAAAATAAAAAGCATTGCATGAGTCATTGAACTAATGTTCTGCATGCATCAAACAGGACTTGAACTAAATGAAATTCCTTTTATGTATGCTAAGAAGTCGGTGTAATCTTGTAGGTAGTAGTATTGGCTTCTTAGACAACAACCCATGATGCAACCTTTGGCTCTAACATCTCGAACAATATGAAATACGAATTTCTCTCAACTGTCTTTTGGTGAAAACACTGAGAATAAAATAAAACTGCCATGAAAAGTTTCTCAAATCTTTCATTAGGAGTCAACATTAAACATTAGGTCCCGCCACTCTTGAATAAAAATTAACACACACAACCTGAGTGATGTAAGAAGTTAGGTTGTAATCCTGACTAAAGATTTTTAATGTAAATAAAGGGTTAAGTAAGAAAATAAGATTGATTATCTTCTCTTTTCTTCGTACTTATGTAACATTATCAAGTTAAAATCCTGGATATAGTAATTGTCGAACCTTGCAATTGTTAATGTCCTTCGTTGACAAATTAATGGTAATGACAGCACTAGGATTGCTACACATTTCAAATAAATTGTAAACTATCACTGAAACCGCAAAGGGAACCAGATTTATTTCAATTTAGCAACATGTTAAGATTCATTGCAAAAAGATGATACGTTGATATTTTGAAACAATAACGTATTATAAGTAATGGGATGAGGAATAATGTCACAGAGCTGTAGCTGCACCTGTAGGTGATTAGGCGTATAAATATGATGGTAGCCTGCCTGATCACCAAACGTTGTTCATGACAAACGGATTATGTGGATGTGTTTAAGAATAATGTGATGTATTTCTTCCAAATTTATATTGATCAATGTGTAATTTTATTACAACATATTTTAAAAGCAAACAGCTTGAAGATCTTTTATGACCCATAATTTACTGCCGATATTCAGTTCAGTTGAGAAACGAACATTGAATATGTTTCTGAAGCTGACCTATCGAAATCAAATGCTTTAAGTGTAAGCTTTTCAGTTGTTTCCTTACTGGGTTTTCAAAATTTTAAGGCGTTAAACTGTTGGTATATAACTTCGTTGTGTGGATAGTCTCCTAACTGATCTATTCTTTCTCACACCGGACATGTTACTGTAATTGCCTTTCGACTTACCTCTGGTATTTGAAGTGCTTAGTCGATTGCTTTAGTGACCAGCTCGTCATATTTCTTGAGGGACAATATCATACACATTGCATTCACACACAATGTTTACCAAATCTCAAGCATTTAATTCGTAATTTCATCTTCATTAGGCATTGAGAACATGATGGTGTTGATACGCCCGAAGCGTACACTACTACAACCTACATGCACTTGGCATTATATCAGTGTTAACGATACGAACGCTCATCCCCACAGGCGTACTTTCGAGATCTTAGCGTTCATACACATAAAAATTCACTGCTCGAACGAATGTATGAGTTAAGTTATGATTTCGAAAGAGATCTCTAGATATAGTTGAAGCAGACACTTGTCAAAGCCATTTATATGGCTGATCGGCCCTTGATGATAAATAAGGAGTGCGCACAAAAAAATCTGGACTTAAACTTTTCGTTATAGAAATAAAACTAAGTGGCGGATTTTTTTCGTCTTATATTTCAATTAAAGTAAATAATATTTGAATTCTTTTGTGTATAAAATTTTTTTCTGACAAAGGTCTCAGAGCATCCAACTTTTGGAGCCACTTTTCTTCCAGACATGTTAGGGTGTTTTTTGAAAAATACGTATTATTTTACTTGCTTTGTTTTGGTCGGCAAATCCTTTTTTCCTTCCACTTCCACGCTTTCTCTCAATACTCAAAGACTCCTTATATTGTTTTAAGTATTACCTTAGAAACTGTTTTTTGGTTAACACATGCGAGCCTAGAAATCGTTTTTTTGTAAGCCGCGCGGTTTTTCATTGAAAATTTCAATTATTTTTTTTACGACATTCTTGTTGGGTGCCCATTTTCAAAAAACTAATTTTCCTATTGCAATGACATTTAGCACGTGGATTTTGAAACAGATGACTAACAAAAACAATGTAACGGTATTTATTTTTTTCAATTATGATAAAAGTTATAAGCTTAAAAGTAGGCCCATTTTTTTTTGTGCGCACTCCTTAATTTTCAAATTACATTAACTCACTCACTTCGAGATGTCTTATCGAATTTTTCAGTAGAGTTTATTGCTTCAGTGAGCTCTTTATAAGTATCTTAGAGAGTCCTGCAGAACTCCCTACACTATGGAATAAAATAGTCAGGATTACAACCAAGCTTCACACACCACTTATGTTGTGTATGTTAATTTTTTACATAAGTGTTGGGACTTACAGTTTAAGTCGATTCCGAACGACAATTTTTTTTGAGAAACTTTTCATGGCAATTTTTTTTTTTGGTGAAACCAGCACTCAGGGGATGGCCCCTACTCACGCAGTGCATTGTGCAGGTTTTTTAGGAAAATGGGTTATAGGAAGGTGGAAGAGAGGGAGTAGTGTTTGTGGACATCTCAAGATGCGAATGGCAAGGAAACGAGTTGCTGCTAGGTGACTATAAAATGGCCAGTGCTATACCTTCACCATTAGACAGTCTACAGCAATCGTCCACAAGAAGCCCGCACCCTTCAGTCCTAGCTTCTCACAATACTCATGTTGTGTGTGTTAATTTTATACATGAGTGGCGGGACCTACAGTTTAAAGTCGACTCCGAACAACAAATTTTATTGAGAAGCTTTACATGGCAATTTTATTTACTCTCAGAGTTTTTGCCAGAAATCTGCTGAGAGAAAGTCGCCGAAGAAATATTTTCGTTTTGATGTCTGACCTGGGATTCGAACTCGGGCCTTCAGTCTAATAAGCCAACACACTACACAGAAAGAAAAACGGCGTGCTAAAATCAACTTTTCTATTCTCAATTTAAGCCAAAAAACGTGCTTGAAAAATTAAGCCCGTTATGGCTATTGTTTGCTTAAAACAAGCAAAAAACGGGATTGATGTGAAAAACTAAACCTTATATTACTAAAATAAACACTAAAAAGCTCAAATCTATCTAAAAAAGTGTAATTTTGACTTATTTGTTATTTGAGTTATGGAATTGTGGGTTTTAAGTTCAAAAGTAAAAATTTTAATAATTCTCATTTAGTTCATGTGTTTTATACAATATATATCCAACAAAATGTCGTATTTTTCGCAAGTTGCATTTCTTTGGTAGATGACTTGGATTATTCCGGTCGATGACTTGCATTTTTTTGTGTAGATGACTTGCATTTTTTTCAAATCAATCGATTTTAGGATTAAATCAAGTACGAGTTCGAGCTTAAATCAAGTTCAAAATTCTTGAAACAAGCTCGTTTTTGGATAAATTTAGGTTTAAATCAAGTTCATTGTGCTCGAATAAAGTACGATTTGCCTCAATTCGATCCCATTTATAAGTTAATCTAGCCTAAATCAACTTTATAATTCTTGAAACAAGTGCGCTTAAGGATTACTTCAACTTCTGATTCTCTTGAATCAAGTACGAATTCGATCTTAAATCAAGAAAAAATATGCTTAAACCAAATACATGATGAGATCACTTTGATCCCAAAAAGGCTTAAATCGCGCTAAAATCAACACTTTTGTACTTGGCTGATTCGGGCTTGATTCAACTCTTTTGTGCTTGATTCAAGCCAAACCGTACTTACCGTACTATTATGACCGATATGGATTGATTCAAGCCCGGATGGCTTGATTCTTTTTTTCAGTGTACCTACTAGACAACGGCGACTTTTATTTACTCTCAGAGTTTTTGCCAGAAATCTTCTGAGAGGAAGTCACCGAAGAAATATTTCTTCATAATACTTTTTGTTTATGTGCAGCCCTTGCGCTGACCAACTTCTTCCTTTTCCCTCATTGTGGTGGAACTTGGTCAGAACAGGGACTGCGTTCACCCGTGGCATCACAACGGGCCGCTATGCGTGCTCAAGTGTGCTTTGTGAAATCAGAGCTACCACTCCGACCTAACCTAACTTTTTGTTTAAGATGTCTGACTTGAGGGTTTGAACCGAGGCCTCACGTCTAATAACTCAACACAGTACCTACCACAATTTCAATTAATAATACGCGTAGTTAATTGCCAATTAATCATGACTATTTCAAATTGTAATTAAAATGACATCACAAGTTTTAATTTGTGAAAGATTTGCTGATGTAATATCTAATCAGTATAAACTGGTATTTAGTTTTCGAAACAGAATAAAAAAATTCTGAAAGTTTGTATTAAAAGTTCTTAAATTTTATGAATTTTTCTCTTAAAGTAACAATTCATGACTCCATTTTTAAACATTTGGAAAAAGTCTTGCCAACGTATGTAAAAACCATAAAGATTTGCTTTTTTTTATTCACAAACCTTGAATACAAACATCAAGATTTGGCTGCTGGGCAAACTTTCAAAAGAAAAAATAAAAAGAAAATTAAAAAAAAAATATTTTTTAAAAAAAGTTTGAACTTGAAAATAAAATTTTCTAAAAAGTCAATATTTGTTACAAAATTTCTACTTTTTATTTACACAGATGCAAAAATAAAAAAAGGAGAATAAAAAATAAAATTCAAAGAAAAATACATATGAAAACCATGAAATAAAATAAAATCAAACAAACACTCCTTAATTCTTCAATAACCACAATTTGGAGAGTGTGAGTATGAGTGTGTATAAGTGTGTAAATAAATCTTTGTCAATTGCCAGCATATGGTATGAGATGAGATGAGATGAAATGAGTGTTGTTGTTACATACATGTGTTGTTTGCCTTGGTTTATTGTATTTAAGCCAAGTCATAAACCAGTCATAAAGTTGCACTAACGATAGATAAATAATCGTGTTGTTTTACAGCAAATTGAATGATGATGATTTTTTTTTTGGGTAAAGAAACAAATACAACAATAACAATAAGAAACATACAAAAACAAACATACAAAAACAATACCGTTTGTCGTTTGTCATTTTGTCGTTTATAGTTGTTATCAATAAAATATTGTGTATAGAAAATGGCAAAATAAATAAATAAAATTGTGTTCAAAAAATATTAACAAAAATACATACACAACGTTACATCTCAAAGCCAATACAGAAACGAAATACAGTAGTTGTCTATGACTGAGTAATGGCTGCATTATATATATTGTCAGCTTATAATCAGGCTATAAATCATCTCTTGACTGGTTGTTTTGTTTGTTTTAAACATTGTTTTAAAGGCGTTAATAACGATTCCATATTTCGGAAACACCATTAGGATTATATTCAAAAGATCCATATAGCATTTCGCTCCCATAAATACGAACACCGTACCAAAATTAACTAACCTGAGAGCGGTAGCAGTTTGAAACAAGATTACCATTCTACAACAATATCGCTCCTTTATTGCAACATAGTCATATCTCAAAAAATTAAAAATTTGTAGTTACTTAAGCAAAACTGCTCTTTTAGACCTTCTGTACATGTTGAAAAAAAATCAGTTTTATATCCCAAGCTGAACCGAAGTTATAATAAAAAGTGTTTGCGGAATTAGATAATAGGACTTATGTCTTGAAAACTTAAATCGCATTTTGCCAAGTTCAAGTTTTTTTGAGATATGACTATGTTGCAATAAAGGAGCGATATGTTTCAGGTTTCAAGAAACCTCGTTTTTTCTTTGCATACAACAACAATAAACGCTCTCAGTGAACCTTACAAATAGGAAAAAATTTTCATTCTCATTTCTCCAATATACCTTCATTTCAAAGGACTCAACCTACAAGAGTTAGACCCTAGACGTCGATGAATTAAATTGTCTACGCCACGGAAAGGGTTAAGAAAATCTACAAAATTATAGTGAATTATAGTTGAACGAATGTGTGATAGGTAATCGAAATGATAGGAATTCAAAAAACGTGCTTTACAATATAGTCGTAACTCCTGGAGTTTTCCGTCACTAAATTCCAAGATCACATATACGTACGCTCTTCCCAATTCCAAGATTACATATGTATACGTATGCTCTTCCCAATTCCAAACTCAAAGTACGCCTTAAATAAGCACGGACATCATACTTCTATTTTCTAGTTAAATCCAGAATTCGAATCGTATTCAGATTTCAAATCGTATCCAGATTTCATATCGTATTCAAAATTCGAATCGTATTGACCTAATGTAACTCTATAACGGAAATGAATCGAATCGTGTTGTTTTTACCATGTTTACGCAGCTACATGCCCTCCACGGTTTGTACTGAAGCCTTCTAGACTTCTTTGCTGTGATACAGAGACGCTATGCGTCTTAGGAAATATCGAAATCATTGCCTTTTTGTAGTCGCCGTAGCCTAGTAATTTGGCTTATTAGATGTAAATTCCAGGTTCGTATCCCAGGCCAGGCATCAAAACGAAATGTAAAAAAATATTTCTTCGGCGACTGCCTCTCAGCAGATTTCTGGCAAAAACTCTGAGAGTAAATAAAATTGCCATGAAGAGCTTCTCAAAAAATCTGTCGTTCGGAGTCGACTTTAAACTGTAGGACCCACCACTCATGTATAAAATTAACGCACACAACATAAGTGATGTGAGAAGCTAGGTCGAAATCCTGACTAAAGGGCTGTAATGACCAATTATGTATGTATTGCCTTTTTATCAGGTTCCTCTCTTGTCTAAGACAGCCAAAGAAAAATGTTGTCGTTGTAAATCGAGCAATCGAGCAAATCGGGTATATAAAAGGCACCCATTCAGTACATAATTTACTTTTTGAATATAGTTGTCACCCGTATTAAAGATACCCTTAATGTTTCCTAGAAATCACTACGTATTCCAGCCATGTTCTCAATTAAAATCCAAGTATAACTCTTTCATATTCTATGTAATCAGAGCGTAATAATTAATAGACATACCTTTTTTCGTCTTTACTGTGGACTATGTTTCAAACGGCAGCTGAAGTTAAGGAAAAGCTTTCACGTATGCATAGTGGTACATTATTGGCATTAAATCAATCGGTATCTGGTAGTAACTAGTGATTATGTGCAAAAATAAATTCTTTCCAATTGGGAGACTGATTTTCTATGATCTTTACCAGAATCCTTTGCAATAAAATAATATCGGTTCAATACGATTTTATGCCCCTCAATTTCGCCGTAGCTTTCTGTGCTTCTGTCTCGCCAAACAAAGTAACTCTACTGCCTGGAGAGCAGAAGTTATCTACGTATTCAGCTAGCCTGTAGCATGATGTTCTCTCTAATAAAGTTGTTGAATCTCAAGACTTTAGTTTTCTTCAGATATATCTCGAAATCAACATTAAACGCTGATATTTCTAGGCCTGATAGTTTTATTTATGTGTAATAGAGTTTGTGTGAGAGTATATCAATTTCGTTCCCAGAATTTGAGAATTAGAATTGGCATGACAGTCGCCGTACTACGTACGTAGGTAATGTGTTCGCTTATTACACGTGTGACCGTGGTTCAATCCCTAGCTCAGACATCTTGAACAAAACGCAATTGGAAGAAAATATTTCTTCGGCGACTTCTCCACAGCAGTCTTCTGGCAAAAACTCTGAGAATATTTAAAATTGCCATGAAAAATTTCTCAAAAAATCTATCGTTCTGAGTTGATTTTAAACAGTAGGTCCCGTCACTCATGTATAAAATTAACGCACACAACATGGGTGGTGTGCGAAGGTAGGTCGTAATCCTGCGTAAAGGGTTTTTGTTATGTTCCGTTTTGTCAAACATAAACAGACTTGTTTTCATATTCACATTTATAAAACGATGCTTATTATTTGAAAGCTACCAATCGAATGACGCTTATGATAAAATAAATTACAGTGAACAGTTAGAAACAATGTACATATGTATTTAATGAAAGATGAGTATAAAGAGAAGATGATAAATACAATAACACTGTCATCTGGTGGTAGGGTTACCAACCACAACAGTTTTAATGACAAATTAAGTTAAATAAAGGAAGAAAGTATTTAACCTTCCTATACCCGCGCCAAAAAGTGAAACACCAATACCCGCGCGTTGGTCTGTGAGACCGACAATGGAAAATCCTATATCCTTGGTACTATTTCAAAAAAAATGTTATGATGCAAAAACGAAGCTTATTGCGAATAATAAAGCTACCAGTGATATCAACTTACTGGCACAATTTTTTTACAAAAAAATCGCAATAATAAAAAAATCGGTCTCACAGACCAACGCGCGGGTATAGGAAGGTTAATGAGAGTCTCTACATAATTCCTATTTTCTCCGGACAGAAATCATACATGATGACATTTTGACCAAAAGCCGAGGTGTTAGATGCCATCCTTACTTTATTCTAGCGTTCATTTGAAAGAACTGACTGATGCAACCATTGTGAAGAGCTGAGTATTGTGAAGCCCCGAACATCCATTGAATCGATTTACTATTGACCCTAATAAATGTTTTTAAAATGAACTGACAGACCTTGGTCATTGTAATTGATATCACAACTTATGCTGATAACAGAAATCCATTAAATGTACACATTTTCATTTGTTACACTGTAAAAGTAATAATTTTTTAATAAAAACAAAAAAACTGTGAAGATATAGTGGCACTATAAACAGTTGGTAACTTAAGTACCACTTCCACTCCCTCAAATATAATAAATTTTCGTGTGAACGAGAATATTTTAAAGTACGTGTTTAGGTTTCAAATAAATTTGTTTGATTTTTCCCTTTTGCACTTGTAAATCTGCCAAAAAAAAATATTTGAGAAAAATATTTTTGCGCAAATAAAATTTGTACACAAAATCAGACAACGGGTGGAAAAACAAAATTTTTGGTTACAACATGTGTTAACGTTTGGGGAGGAAAATGATTTCGTATTAGAAAAACTGTGTAAAAGCTTTAAATGAGTTTAACTGCAGCCACCCAAATGCGTGTGTTTGCCTGCCTGCTTGCCTACGTTCCAATCTATCCTTTTCGGCATAAGAAGCAGAAAAACGGAAAACTTTTATTTATTCATTCAACCAGTCGTTCATTCTTTCATTCACTCATTCATTCATTCTTTCGTACATATATTGTATAACAGAGCGTTACAAATCGAATTGACTTTGATAAATTTCTAGTGTGAAATTAGTTTTTCGAGAATTTCTCGTATGAAATCAACAAAAAAAAAAAAAAAAAAAAAAAACAGAATAAAAACGTAAATCCTTCTTTACTACACACACACACACCAAAAACTGACACGCACATGCAAAACAGCTAAAGTCTCAATGTTGCAAGTAATATGTGGCATATGAACGTTTGCATGTGTATTGTATTGTACGAGTATGTATTGTATAGTGGGTTGCAAGCATTTACCGAACTAACTATGGCATAATGTGTTGATGTTTCATATCACTTGCCACAACGTCATCTTCGGCAGTATCATGTAACACTGAGCAGCCAGCCTAACTAACATGGAGTAGCAGTGTGTAACAGCAACATGCCACATTTTGTGTGTGTAAAATCACTTGCATCGACTATGAGAATTTAAAATAATGTTTTTGTGGCACAATTGGCAAATATTTTTTTTTAGCATTTCTTTACAACAAAAATCAACAATTCTGTTGCAATTCATTTGAATAAAACAGTGTTGATTTGTTGAATATCGTTACGTTACGTTTCGTTTTTCAATATTTTGTGTTTTTTCTTTCATTCTTTTGCTAACAAAAGTTAAACATCAGGATCATGTAAATATAATGGAACAAAGGCAAAAACAACAACAACAAAAACAGAAACAACAACCAATATGTTACAAACGACAGATGAAAAAACCAAAAAAAAAAAAAAAACTACAAGAACAATAACATCTATAACGTAACGTACAAAAGAAACGTCATTTTTTACGTTTAATCAAACAGTTTTATTACCCCCCCTCCCTTTTATAGTTTTTGTTACATTTTACAATAAAAAAAATCTAAAATCGTACGTTTAACGCAATGTGTTCAAACAAATATTTAAATTTGTTGCCACACTTTTTTCCTGGTTTTTGAATTTCCAATTCTCCCTTTCAAATCAAAACAAGAGAAGAAAGCTTTTTAACACAAAAACCCTTATCAAGTGTTGTTGCTGTAAATGACAAAAGGAAGAGGATAAAAACATTCAAAACAATTAAACAATAAAATTTAAAATGTTGGCCTATTTCAAATAAAACGTCAAATTTAAATTTTATTGACAAGCTCTCTGTTGGCTTATTCGATTCGAACCTCAGGTCCGACATCTCCAACAAAACAAAATATGAACAAATATTTCTTCGGCGACTTGCTCTCAGTAGATTTCTGGCAAAACCTCTGAGAGTAAACAAAAATTGCCATGAAAAGTTTCTCAAAAATCTGTTGTTCATAATCGAGTTTAAAAATGATTACACACAACATAACTAGTGTGAGAAACTAGGTCGTAATCCTGACCAGAGATCAGCAATGAATCGTATTTTCGCTACTCATAGGTACTTATGAAATTTTGAGTATGAGTGAGTCAAGAATATAAAAATTCAACTACTCTGATTCATTCCTACTCGCTACAACATTGATTTATAAGTATAGGTTGCAATGAGTATGAGTACAACGTTGACATCAAACTCACAACATTCGATTCATTGTTTGAATCATACGCCTACTCATTCAGATTCATAAATTTAGAAAAACACTTATTATACTTACGAATGATTCGAGTCACTCGAATCATTCATCAAAATTTACAGTAGTAGTTATTGTTGCATTTACAAAAGAAGAGAAAAGAAAAGACAAAGACAGCAAGCAAAGCACACACACAACCTTCTAGCGAGTATTGTGGTGTTCGTACTCGAATCATACTTATTTTGTGCTTCGTGTATATGTTGAATCATGGAGAGTCGAAATCAACAACATCGTGAGTATTGTTAAGTATGAGTACGATGAGTATTTCTAACTTTGAATATGAGTAGTATGAGTATGATATTCAAATAAGTATGAATGCGTATAAGTAGCTGAAATTATAAGTATGACTCGAATCTACTCATCGTTTTGAATACTCGTTGCTGATCTCTGATCCTGACTAAAGGCTTGTAGTGACCAATTATATATGTATGTGTGAAGCTCTCTGAAAGGGGACAAATTCAGGCAAGAGACCAATCATTACAACTTCTTTTTCTATATCTACGATAGATGCTTGTGTAACTGGCTCGTGTGAACACACCCGCAAAGGTCTCTCTAGAAATTTACTCACGTTCTGTTACATATCATCTTAAAGTGCCTTGTAACCACAAGAACACTTTGCTTAGTTTGGTGTACACTCTCTGCCAATTAGTGACGTGCTTTGTATATAAATATTGGATGTTGTGCTGAGGAACGTTTGGCTCATTGAGTCCCAGTCTTTCTCCCCAGAGGTGGCACTGCTTGAACTTCTTATACAGTTCGTGGTTGATGTAATCCTCTCTGGTAGGAAAGGACTGAATTCTCTTACTGAACTTACTTAAATGGTAATTACAACCTTTCAGTCATGATTACGACCTAGCTTCGCACACCACCCATGTTGTGTGTGTTCATTTTAATTTTTTTTATGTGCTGGCGGAACCTACAGTTTAAAGTCAAAATTTCATGGCAAATTTATTTTTGCCAGAAGTCTGCTGAGAGGAAGTCGTCGGAATAATATTTAAATTTCGTTTTGTTGGAGATGTATGAGCTGAAGTTTGAACCTTAGCCTCACGTCTAATAAGCCAACATAGTACCTACTAGACTACGAAGACTTCGATGCTTTGTTTAGTTTGGTTTATTGTCTTTATCGATTAGTGACGTCTTTTGTGGATAAGTTTTGAATATAGTGGTAAGGAACGATTGCCTCATTGAGTCCTAGTCTTTCTTCAAAGGTGGCACTGCCTAACATTCTTATAATTTTCGTTGTTGATGTAACCCTCTCTGGTAGGAAAGGACGGAATTCTCTTACTTAACGTACTTACATAACTACAACCCTTCAGTCAGAATTACGATCTAGTTTCTTACACAACCCATGTTGTGTATGCTCATTTTACCCATGTAAGGTGGTGCCTACAGTTTACAGTTAGCAGTCGAAACCGAATGAAAAATTTTTTTGAGAAACTTTTCACTGCAATTTTATTTTGACACTCAGAGTTTTTGCCAGAAGTCTGCTGGGAGGAAGTCGCCGTAAGAAATATTTTTTCATATTTTGTTTTATTCAAGATGTCTAGGCTGGGTTTTGAACCCCCATCGTCCATGTAATAAGCCAACACACTACCTACTGGCCTACGGTAACTAAATTCTCTTAATTTTTTATATTCCATGATGAAAATTCTATCAGTATCACCAAGGTTTGAAGGTCAAAAACTAGATTTAGGAATATGTTACAAGTTCTTTATGCCATTAATGGCTGTAACCAATTTCCATACTCATGCGACAGAACCTTAAATATCTTTTTACCTCAAAAAAAAAAAAAAAAAATTAAAGGAAAATGAAGGATAAAAAAAATTGTGTTCATAGGAATTGATTTAATAATTATAATTGACAAATCCATTCTACTGCACACATTCTCATTTACCCCTTTTAGTTTTGCTAGCATAAATGCATATTTTGGCTTATAAATGCATATTACGTACATATACTCTTCGTATATACATAGGCTACATGGCTAATGTATGGTTAAATTTTTTATTTTCCTTCTTGCAATTATTATTGTTGCTGTTGCAGTTGCTATTGCTCTATTGCTGTTAAATGAAAAACCGTTTTAATGCACCTGCAGCTGAATAATTATTCATGAAATAATTTATACTTTAACGGACGCATAACAAATTACAATTTTATTTCATTTTCTTTCTTTTTTTCTTTCCTTTTTTCATTTCAAAAATTTTGAATTATATTCTCCTCTCTTCTCTGTTGTGTTGTGTTGTTGCTGCTGCTGTTGCTGTGTGTGAAAATTATATTTAATGTTGTTGCTGTTGTTACTTTTACTGTGTTGCTATTGCTATTGCCTATCAAATATGCTGGTATTGTATGACCAATTTCGGCAAGTGCTGCCAATAAACAGTTTTATTTTTCATATGCCATGAATTATAGTACAAAATTATTATATATACAATAATAACAACAGCACAGCAACAACAGTAATGACGATAACGATGACGATGACGACGACGATGACGATGACAACAACAACATCATCAACAATATCATAATCACCAAAGGAGAAAAAAAACATTGCCATCATTATCATCATCAATACGGAGCAAAGGCTTGAATGATATGCAGCTACGAGGGGTGTAACATAAACACTATTTTTTTGCTACATAACTTATTGGACAAATAGTCCTTTCATCGAGAAGGGCATCTAAATAACCACATGAATTTTTTTTATTCATTTTGTCTTTAAAATCGGTTTTGTAAATTTTCCAATGGCTATTAAAATTGGAAATATCTTAAGGAACAAGCCTTACATATAAAAAATTATTCCATAACAAATTCTTCTTTTGTAAACAATTTAACCTCAAATTTTACTTTTTAACTTTCCCTAAGGGCTACACTTTTTTTGTATTGTCACGTGCTTTAATAGTTATTAATATGTATCAGTAAAGTATCGTCCTCTATTCCGAGACATCATAGGATTTCATCACCCTTTTTGAATTTTAAGAAATGTATAGGCTTCAATCATCCTCAAATTATCTGCATAGAAAGCCTCATTGAACCAGGCCTCTTAGAGAGATCTGGTTGTCTCATCAATGGGTAAGGAATAGGACTACGTGAGCAAAGTTCCCCACCGCTCTACTTAATACAATAACCAAATGACTATCATAGAATATTGTTACATTTTTATCTTTTAAAAACGTTTAAAATATGAGCTTATAGATTGCAAATAAAATAAAAATAAATTTGTGTTTAGTTTTAATTAAAATTCTTTATTATTCGCAAAATTCTGTAGGCCACTGTTCACAACTTGATGTAAACAACAACAATTGCTTTGTTTGTTATTCCTCTGTTCACACTTTTTGCATAAACAATAACAATTACTAGACAATTATTCGACAGATCTTTGTAACGTAGATCTTCAAACCACGATTACTATCTTCAAACACACCGTGTCTTCACACAAGACTGACTGAACTTTTACTAACACACTCGCCTGCTTGGCCTTGTCTTTTATATGGCAGAGTAAACAGTCTTATGAATATTCTTGAAGGCGAATCTTCATGACTTCGCCTTCTCGAAATTTCTATAAATGTAAACATCGTTATTTATTGTAGTGTTGTTTGTGTATTTTTGTTTACCATTCTTGTTTACCATTCTAATATTCTTGAAGGCGAATCTTCATGACTTCGCCTTCTCGAAATTTCTATAAATGTAAACATCGTTATTTATTGTAGTGTTGTTTGTGTATTTTTGTTTACCATTCTTTTATGCTGGTGTTTGTTGTTATATTAAGCAGTACGATAATTTGTAAACATATTTGTTCGCTCCATTGTTCTATTTTTGTAGCTTTTGTTTATAATTTTCATGTTAGGCGATGTAAAAGCAAAACGCCAGTATCTAGATTTTTCATTTTCGTAAGAATATCGACAGATGATAACCTTTCTTCATGGCAGCTGAATATCTGAAAAAATTGATAAATGACTGAGGCAATGAAAAAGATTTGTTTTATGAACGTCCATGTTCTTTAAAGGGATTGTATTGGTATTTTTATCGAGATCACAATGTATCGAGATCACAATGTTACTTATGTTCCGTTTCCAATACACACAGCTCATGATAAGATATAACGATTTCAAAGTGCACAAGATGGTTGTTATTATGCGAATTCACAAAATTATTCTGAAGCAACAGTTTCGAAATATCTACAAGCAGAAGAATTTATCATAAGTAGAGAAATTATGTACCTTAGGACTGAACAAAAGTTGCAGTGACATAAAGCTGTTTGAAAGTCATACAAAAACGATAGTTTTGCTACAAGCCATTACTTGCATTGAAAAGGAACCTCAAGAAATCATATGAGACTATATATCATCAACCCCAAAGCCGAGTATACATGGCACCAAAGCATTGTTCTTTATCCTCAGGGACCTGAAGAATTCTGAGTTGCTAAAATAAGACCAAACAATCACAGGTGGAACCTGTAATAAACACAATTGAATCGTTTGCTATCTGCAATGGCATATAATAGTTCGGACATGAACCAATAAAATTCTGTCAGGGCAATGCTTGAACACATATTGTACGGTTAGTTAAAAATTATTAAGATAGTAGCAGTAAGATTTGCCTCACCTTATAGTCCAAGATTTCAACTAAACGACTGCCATTTATATGAAACAATACAGAACTTTGCCATTACAAGAGGCATCAATTTAGAATAGGGTTTTCGAAATTATTTTTCTTGTTCAAGGAAATGAGAAGTGCATCCATATAATTGCTAGTAGGATAAGAAAATTTTACACTTAACGCTAGAACACGCTGTAAATAAAATTATTTTGTGCCAGTGTTTCATAATAAATGCCAATAATTGCCTAAAATTTCCAAAGTTTTTAAAGTGTGTACCCAAATGTAAACAGATACAAGCTTAATTTCCATAAACACTACTCAGTCTATGTCCACAGCCACGAATTGTTCTTCTAGTTGCCACATCCTATGCTACTTTTACAGGAACCATCCGAGATGTCGTTCTTATATTGCTTATAAGAATTTTACAATTTAAAAATCATTTAAAAAGCACTGGAGTTGTTCAAGTTGCTTCTTTATAACAGAATAGCTTGTATGTCCTATATCCACTAAGGAGTCCAAGCTGTTGCTTACTATTTAAATAACTGGAATATAATTTTTAAATTTAATTTAAAATTTCCATTAGATATTCTAAAATCCCTGAAACACCTGCAACATCCCTCGTTGATTACGTGTATTTCTTTTATTTTTCTGTTGCTCATACAGTAGTCGACTATTCGAATGCCAACAAAATGGCCTTATGCTGATGCCACAAAATACTCAGTAGGACAATTCCAATAAACAACAACAACAACAACAACAACAAGAATACGAAAAAGAATTCAAAAACAAAATAAATACGGCATAACTGTTTATATTACTTATTGTTGCTTATGTTGGTTGTTGTATGGTGGCTAAAACTTAAAGCCCAGCAATGGATTATTATGGTTTAGAATTTGTTAACATGATGCCTTTAAGGTGGACACACAAATAGCCAAAAATCTAACGAAAACAAAAAAAAAAAAAGCCAGCCTAGTCGACAGCCAACTAGAGGAAAAGCTGGTTACAAATATTATAAAGACGCGAACGGCATTATCGACAATTGCATTTAAGTGCAATTTGTCAGTTGGTCAGTGAGTACACGACATATTTTATAATTTTTTTCCAACTTTTTTTCCTTTTTTTTTCTTTTTTTTTATTAAAATTTCTTGGATTTGGGTAGGCTTTACTACAATGGCTTGCTTACATTGCGGTATGACTGTAGTAGACAGACAATAAAAACAACAACAACTCAAAAAACATCAATTGCTGCCACCATATATGGCGCTTACATTAAGGCAGTGTGGAGCCTTAACTTCTCAGCCTGTATTAGATGCTGAAATTCGTCGTGCGGTTATCAACGACTTCTGTAAAATGCTTAAAAACTTATTTGTAGGCTAAAAGCATCATCGATCTAAAGCGCTGAAAAAAATAGAAAAAAAAAATTCAAAAAAAAATAAAACAAAAAACGAAATAAGAAAATAAAAAAAAGAATTTTATTTTAGTATCGCCTTAGTAATCAGCTTCTTCAGTTGGGATTTCATGGCGTATTTATTTATTTATTGATTTTTAAATTTTTTTTCATTATTTTTCTCTGTTTTTTTTCTTAAATTTAATTTATTTTCTTACCTTTTGCTGCCACATACGGGTACAACAGTTATACGCGCATTTTTATTTCGATTGAATCTTGTTTATGTGTACTGTGCTGTGTTGTGCTGTTCTGTTGTACCCAAGAGTTTAACTTAATGTGACACACACAAAGTGGCAAGCAACATCGTTGCATGCACATGTGTACGGATTACTTTGTATGGTGGCTGGAACAAGTGAAAGACTCATAGAACTCATGATGATACAAGAGCACTACATACACATGTACAGTACAGTACAATCGATTGTGTTAAGCCAGTAACTTTTTATTATTTTTCAAACGATTTTTATTGTTTTCTGCATCTCTGTGTGCGTGTCAGTGTATGAGTGTATTTGTATTAGTGTGTGAACAGATTATTATTTTACAATACGCACAGTGTTTAATACAGATTGCTTGAGTACATATTTCGTATAAAAATTCTCTTTCGGAGTCCCTTATTTGTTTAGGTCAAAAGTTTCATAGATAACTAGCTGTATCCTTCGTGCGTTGCTGCACCACCAACTGAAATATATTTGAAGGAAAGACATTACACAAATATCCAATTAATTTTGAGTCATTTTATTGATTTTGTTTCCCGTTGTCCAGATGATTCAGACGAACGGGTCTGGTCATCACTTCTCGTAGTTCAAGTGATTTATTCGAACGGGTCTCAGCAGCATGTACTCAAAGATTTTCCAGTCTCAATGCTCGTTGCTCGTCTGATTCTGAGGCTCGTAATGCTCCTTCCTTCCGTGCTTGAGGTGTAGGTCGACCAATTACTTGTTATTCATTTTGAATAATTTTCAGTGGCGCCCTCTATCGAAAATTAATCGCACCAACTTAGAAACCTTCGTCGGCTCATGCGCAACAACTTTGCTAAAGATCATACATATCATGATTAAATACACAGGTTACGATTTAATTCATTTTTAGTAATTTTCAGTGGCGCCACCTGTCGAATATTGGCCATACCAACTTAGAAACCTTCGTCGGCTCATGCGCAACAACTTTGCTAAAGATCATAACAAGGTCAAATGCATAGTTTACGATTTAATTCATTTTCAGTCATTTTCAGTGGCGCCACCTGTCGCAAATTGGTCATACCAACTTAGAAACCTTCCCCGGCTGATGAGCAACAACTTTGCTAAAGATCATAACATGATCAAATAATGACGAAACACAGCATAGTGCAGTAGTTCTTGAGTTACGGTGCAAAAACACAAAAAAACTAAATATTGCGCCATCTGTCGGACGAACTTTAAACTACACAGAAACACTCCTCACGACCCATAGAGCATGTATATAAGTTTGGTCGAAATCGGTGCAGTAGTTCTTGAGTTACGGTGCAAAAACACAAAAAAACTAAATATTGCGCCATCTGTCGGACGAACTTTAAACTACACAGAAACACTCCCCACGACCCATAGAACATGTATATTAAGTTTGGTCAAAATCGTTTCGTGCGTTCTGGAGTTATAGCGTCAGGAAGGATAACCCGACTTATTTTTATATAGTAGATAAGCAGTTAGACGGATTGTATAGTCAGATGCTCTTCACAGCTGAAACCACTTTTATTATCAATTCTCGTAAAATATTACTTCGCGGTTTGTTATCTTCTTCAAATATTCGTCTCAAACCTCACAAGTTGTATCACCGTTTCTGGCAATGCTGGTGTTTCCTGCTTCTGCCTTTTAACTACATCCCAGTTCCTCTGGGATAAAGTCACTTTTAGAATCTGACGAGTCACGAATTCCATTTAATTTAGTTGCATGCTACTGGCTTTTAACCACATCCCAGTTCTTCCGGTAGAAAGTCATTATTTCCACTATACTGAGAATCTGCCCAGTCACGAATTTCATATCATTCAGTGAACACAAGCAATTGAACTGAAGATGTTTCGTTTCTCTTGAAGCATTTGAAGCAACTCTGTAAACTACCTTACGCCAAACAATAAAAGAAAAACTTATTATTTGCCAGTCACAGTTTTCGCTGAAAAAATGAATCAAAATCCAAAACTGTTTTGTCAGCTTGAACTCAAAATCGGATTTTAACAAAGTCCATACAAAAAACTTTTGACAGAGTGTATGCCAAAGAGAGAAACCTGGGTAAACATAATTCTGATTCAGAGATACTGATTTGTCTAATCATTTAAATTGAATTGTTTCAGAGCAAAAATATAGAAAACAGCAGGAATATCGCAGTCGGTGATAAAAGAAAGAGGGATATTGTGATGTATGCTAAAAACCGAGACAAGCTTTACATTCCTCGGGCCGTATTGTGGCAATATTGCTTAAAGGCCACTTTCACAACAGGTGAATATTGAATCTCTGTTTTGGCTTTAATAGAAAAAGAGGTTCAAGGCACAAAAATTTGCAAAACTCTGAATTATCTCTTTCGAATCTATCGAATGCATTCTAAGCAATACACGGAATTTCTTTTTTAGGCAAAGAAGCTACCGTCAACCGAGTGTTACAACATAAATATGAATTGGCAGCTTAGAATATTGATCTTTTCATTTTGATTTTGGCTTATAAGCTCTATCTAATCATAACTGCTGGTCAAAACATAGGCGTATCCCCTTCGTTATTAACCATTCATACGAAATGCCATCCATTAGACAGCAGCTCTCTGATGGCTCTCAAAAAGCCAGATGTTGATATCTTAAAAGAAACTTTGTCGATATAAACATTTCAAGTTCTTTGATATGATTAACGACAGTACAGACTTACTTAATTCTATTAAGCAGTTAAGGGATTAAGGGCTACTGTTGAACCTTCTGTGTGCGAAAAGCACGCAATTTAGAAAATGGGAAGACCACTAGACATGAGTATTAAAATAAACAAATAAAAAATGATGTTGCGAAATAGGTGCACTTGTTTCAGAGAGTCATCTGTGTTTACAGAAGCCAATAGAACGAATTACTCTGAGGGGATCGCTGCTCCAACAGAAGTAATTTCATATTCAAAAAATTTAAATCACTTCCAAAAGTTTTATTGCTGTTTTCTCTTATCCGTAGGGTTTACTCTTAGGGTAACTATAATGTGCTGCATGATTACTTTTGTCATTAAAATGCAGAAAGATTTTTGAATTCTTTTTTCTATATTGCAAGAGCTGAATTTGATGTGGAATGGTAGTTAAAGAAGTCATCAAAAATATCTCACGGGCTATGCAGACATACTGCTCTTGCAATTCTAATGAAATTGTGTCTACCAATTGAAGAATTTAATTCATACTCAAACAAACTGCAGATGTTCAGATAAGACTACTCGCAAACGAACAATAGACAATACAGAATGGATTACAAATTCAAACCATTACCGAATATGTCTGGCGGTGTATATTACTTTATTCTGCTCACTTTATTCAAGATTACAACCTAGCTTCACACATCACCCATGTTGTCTGTGTTAATTTAATCCATGAGTGGCGGTACCCACAGTTTAATATTGATTTCGACCTACAGATTATGCTAAGGATCTTTTCATCGCAGTTGTAATTACTTTTATAGTTCTTACCAAAAGACTGCTGAGAGAAGTCGCCAAAAGAAATATTTTTTGTCCATATTTCGCTTCGTTCGGAATATCAGAGCTGTGAGTTGAACCATGGACTCTCATCTAATCAGCCAACAATATATCCGAAAAGTTCACCTAAAAAGCTAAGGATACCTATGCTTTTAACTGCTGTTATAATCTATCTGTTAAATAAGCCGACTTATGTAAAAATTTCTTTAAGATTATGTTGTTTTTATCTTGACTTTATGTTTTTCGAATTGCAAGTCTTTAAGATTTCACGGAAATATGTTAACGAATAAAGATCAGCATCAAATATGGACTGAAGCTCTAAACTAATACTTTTACGCTCTGTTCTAGTAATTTTAATTACCAATTAATGCTAATGACGTTCAACTAGGCCTAATTTCCTGTTTGTCTTCACCAATATATTGACAGCAAAACCTAATTATTGCACATGTATTGATACACTTGTAAAGCCAAAGAAAAGTGCTAAAAGCTGTTACATTTAAACGCTAATTTCCATACCGTTAAACCAGCAAAATAGAAAAAAACCACTGTGCATTAAAGGCTGTGCATAAAGACTGTTAGCTTAGTTAGTTAGTTGGGCGCATAGACGACGTACGAGGGTATAAACGAATTGAACGTATGAACGTTAGATAGAGGAGTCGAGTATTACAAATGCGTGCCGTTATGGTTTATTAAATGCGTTTTGAAAGTGCATTTCCATGTTTGTCCAAGAGATTGATGAGAAAATTAGATTTATTCATTGATGTGTTTAGTTGTCGTAAACAATTACTTTTACAAATTTGTACTTAACACAACTGAACAACTGAACAACAACGACAACGAACAGCGACGATAACGATAACAACGGCTGCGGCTGTGGCTGTGGCAGCAGCAATAACGTGAGCTACAGTATTAGCGACAGCAACAATAATATTAACCGGTATCAATAGACAATCGTTAGCCCTCTCTAAACCCCCTTTTTGGCTTGAAAGCTCTTGTTTACTATTTACACCAGGATTATGGGCCATTTAATGTCAGCATATTGTTGCCATTCTATGTACATATGGATGCATAAGTAAGAGTACTCAAGTGTACGTACGTATGTGTGCATGTATGTATGTATGCTATATGCAACAACAACACAGTAAAGTAAATATTGTAGCAGCATGTTGCATGTGTTCTATCATCATCATTACATTCTCATACTCATCTCTCGTGATCTTCTCATCTTTAATTTGCGTGCTTTTAGTTGCCTATGCAAACGCTTATGTGTGTGTTTGATGGTGCAACGTTGTTCCTTTGGCTTAAACATTTAGCCGTTACCGGTGTGCCTATTTTTAAGCCACCATCAATACCATGTAAATTAAAATTAACTTTATCGATAGTCTTTGTAATTTTTCCTTTTACCTCTCTCTCACTCTCCCTCTCTCTTTCTCTCTCCGTGTGTGTGTGTGTGTGTGTTCAGGCTTATGACTATGAATTAATACCTTAAGGTATTTCTCTATTTTTTTTTTCTTTCTTTCTTTTTTTCATTTTCCATTCTCTTCGAACAGTAATAATTTCATGGGAAAATGTTGTCATTAATCATTGGCAGGAAAAGAAATTTTAGAGAAGAAAAAAAACGAAAAAAAAAGGAAAATAAATTTCTCTTACATCTTGGCTGTTCTTAACTAAATAGAGAAATGATCGATGGGAAGGTAAATTGTTTGTACAAATAAAACGAAATTTACATAAAAAGAAAACCTGAAAAAAACTTTAAAAATTTTAGTAAAGCTTTGTAATAAAAATTGTACAGGCCCTCCTTATTACTATGTTCTATAGAAACATATCGTTTTAGGCCCGCTTTTTCTATAAGTTTTTAAGAAATTTTATTACTAAATTCACAACAAACCTTAACACTCGCTACTAATTTGCTTGGTTTCCCTATAAACTGCTTTTTAAAAAAGTTTGACGCCATATTGCAAGTGAAGACGTGCTTCAAACTCTACCTCAGATATTTCAAACCACACGAAAAATTAAAAATTTTACTTACGACGACTTTTCTCAGCAGTTTTCTGGCAACAAATCTGAGAGTAAATAAAATTTGTGGTGTTAAAACTGTAGGTTTACGCCACTCAGGGAAAAAATTAACACACACACACACAACATGAGTGATATTGAGAAACTAGGTTTTAATCCCGACTGAAGGCTTGTAATAACCAATTAACCCTTTCATGCCCGAATTTTTTCGGCCAGAGCTAAAATTTTTTTAAGGACATGTGTTTCTTAGTCATGGCATAAATCTGAAGTGATATTAAATTCACAGATATGATTTAATTTCATTCTAATTTTCTGTGATATAAAAGAAAACAGTTTTTTTGTGGACTTGAGCACAAATGTACATTACACTTAGTACATTTGGATCTTGGAATTCCGGTTTTGCATAGTCTACATCGGACTTTTGCTCCCCATTCTATCCAATGACTTTGTCATCATAACGTACGGCTTTTGGTGGATCAGCTACGTATTCCCCGCTGTCAGCATCATCATCCTGAGACTCATTCCAGTCAAATTCTAAAAGTCTTTGTATTTCTCTTTGAGACAAGCCGTTTGGACGCATACCTAATGCAGAAAAAGTTTATTGTAAATTTGATACATTATGGACCAATGTTGCCTATAGGCAACTTTGAGTTTAAAAAAATACTGGAATAAAACTAAAAACATATTTTCCACTTTTTTTGGTTATAATTCTTCTCTTACCTGTTTTTTAATTATTCACACACTTTTTATGAAAAAAATTCGAAAATTTACAGTTATTTTTTAAGTTTAAAAAATTTATTTTTTTTGACTTTGGCATTGGCACGTGCCTACGCAAATTCAAACACCGATTAACTGAACACCAGTAGTGATTACTCACTTCATTTTTTTTAGAATACGCGTTTTCAATCAAGCTTGTTAGCAAAAAAGAAATCTTTTACAAAAATTTAAAATAACGGGATTTATGAGCAAATATGTACAATGTTGCCTATAGGCAACAATGGGCATGAAAGGGTTAAGTAAGTAAGTAGGTTTGTGAAAAATTATATGGCCGAATAGAAAAGGGCGAATCAGTAATGAAAACAAAGAAAT
This sequence comes from Sarcophaga caerulescens, assembly GCA_927399465.1. NCBI lineage: Eukaryota > Metazoa > Arthropoda > Insecta > Diptera > Sarcophagidae > Sarcophaga > Sarcophaga caerulescens. The sequence goes on along the minus strand of OV656872.1, from coordinate 38,415,378 downwards.
TTGAATACGAGGAGATTTTACAATAAATTATTTCTTTAACTCCTTAAAGCAACTTACAGCTGTTGCAAAGCATGTCCTACATTTTATTATTAGGTTATCGTTTTCGCTTTTTTTCTGAATTTGTTTTCATTTTAATTGATACAGTTTTTCTAACTCAGCATTTGTTTCGTTAACAAGTTCTGATATGACAGGGTTGCCAATTGTTGTAGTATAGAAAACTATCGAATTGTGTAGGTGTAGTGCTAAAAAAAAACTTTGTCATTGAATTTTACATACGAGAAGTGGATGTTAGTTAAGAATGCTACGCTCTTGGTTGTGCTACTAGTTAAGGGGTTTCCTGTGTGATTTATTTGAGGAGGTTAATTAAGAAAATAATTTTTTCCTTTTTCTTTTGTAGTTGATTTGATTACACCAGTACATATAGAACATGATGCTTAAATATGTATATTTCAAACTCAGTCTTAATATCAGCAAAGGACAGCTTCAATATATTAAGGGGTTAGTATACTTCTTGGTTTAAAAAAAATCGATTTTTTTTATTACGGTTTTAGATACTTAAGAGCCATAGAATGTAAGTAGAAAACTTTTTTTCCTCAAATGAAACGAAAAAAAAGGAAAAAAGTGCAAAATAGTACAATGAGTTCAGGTACGAACAACTTAAACGGGGTTTTCTCGAAATCACTGTTTTGAACTGCCGACCACGATTTCACAAAAAGTACTTGACCGATTTCTTTGAAATTATGGGACATTGCTCTTAAGACGAGTAGTTTTAGCTTGAACTAGAATATTTTTAATCCATCAATAATTAAGAATTTTATTAAATAATAAAGGGGGAATAAATAGATGAAATAAGGAAAATAGTTCAACACACCGTCATTTCGTTAATTTTTGATCCTTTCAAAATGTCTTAGTTCAGTATATAGCCAATAACATATTCTATAAGAAGCCATTTCGATTTGTGCCTTCAGACACTCCTAATTTCTCAAATCGTGATCGCCAGGTGTTGAGCTGACCCTCTTCAGGCTGACCTTTTTTATATACAATCAAATGTCGCTTTTTAACCTATAAAAAGATTATATTTGTCCAAAGTCGCCGTAGTCTAGTAGGTGGTTTGTTGGCTTATTATACCTGAGCATACGGTTCAAACCCCAGGTCAGACATCGCCAACAAGAGGCAACTGCCTCTTAGCAGATTTCTGGCAAAAGGTCTGAGAGTAAATAAATTGCCATGAAAAAGTTTTCCAATAATCCGTCGTTCGTAATCGATTTTAAACTATAAGTTCCGGCACTTATGCCTAAAGTTAACACACACAACAATGGTGTAAGAAATTAGATTGTAATACAGACTGAAGGGTTGTAATGACGAATTATGTACGTATGTACGTATTTGTTTAAATAAATTTATCTTTTAGGTAAATCGATAAGAGGCCCTTTAGAAGTATACTAACGAAGCCCTTAAATAAGTTTCATTCAAAAGAAAAATGATGTGAACATTACAGGTCATAAGAAGCGCATACTTCCTCAAATTATAACGAAAAACACTTCCTTCATCCGAACAGCTAAAATAGTTTTCTACTATGTTCAGACAGGCAATTTTATTGAGCCAATATTCCTTTATTTGAGAACAATATTTTAAGTGTTCAGACACATAATATACGCAATATTTATTTGACAGTGGTAAACAAAACCGCTGGTTGTTTCAACAACATTGTTTTTATTTTGTTTTTTTGTTTTGATTTTTTTTTTGTTTGTAGTTGTTGACATTTGAGTTGTCAAATATCAATTGAAAGTGTTCGGAGAATTGTAATATGCTCACTGAACGTACTTATGACAGTGCTGTATTTTAAGTTTTACTGAATATTATAACAATTTGCGTATTTATTGCGCAATAATTAATTGAAACTTTATATGAAATATTGAGCTCAATAATGGCGTTTATTGCGATTTACGCAATAAAAGTGCCTGTCTGAACATAGTATTCCATACGAACAGTCAATAATACATCAGTACTGAATTCGATTCTTCATAACAATACTGATGACCTTTCGTTATACCTTTCTACGATAAATATGTAAGCCCTTCTAAATAAAGACCAATTAGTGGCAACAACGATTGAGTTGTGCCATTCCAAAATATACGATTTATTTTAAAAAATGTTCTTTCTTTTTTTTGACAATAAAGATTTTGTTTTTCTTTTAAAATTTACTTTCAATAGAGCAATATAAACTCTGTTGACATTTGCCAACATCAATAATAACAACAATAGCAACAAATTGTTTAAATCTTTATGAAAATTTATTAAATATTTTGTCAACACTTTCAACCTTTTTGTTAAAGCCATGGCAATAAAAAATAACAATTTATTTCAACTTTTACTACCAAAAAGAAAAGATAAAAAACAACACACAGCAACAATAGCTACAACAATATATTGAAAGGAAGGAAACAACTGAAAAACCTCCTCCTCCCACTACTCACTCATGCCACTTGATGAAGAAAATTTTGCAACAGAGGGAAAACAAAAAATTACAGACAATTTTCAACACGTGCCGTTTCTTTCCCAGAGAAATGTAATTGGAAACTATGAAACGAAAAAAAAAATGGAAGAAAAAAACGAAAAAGAAAATATGAAACGAAGTGAAAAAAACCCGGTGGTAAGAGCTTAAAGCTTATAATGTAGGTTTGTGATGCGGTTGTACTGATGAAATGGCAGCGGTAATGGGTGGCAACAACAACAAAGTGTAGCCAGTAAAAATGAAAATTCATTTTTAGCTTGTCTCTTCGCTTTACTTCTTTCCCTGCTTTGTTAGCATGGCATGCACACACACATAAGTACATATAGTTCTACAGTCGTGGTTAAAATAAGACGCACTGCAACTATTGTAACATCAGTGTTGGTTGTAGTTGTTGCCATTTGCTATAATTTTCTGTTTGACCTTGACCAAGAAATCAACAACAAGGAAGTTGGTTGGCAATACATACCACCATGAAAACAACAACACTTCCAACAAACACTTTTACACGTCACCATTACAATGACACAATGTGCAGTAGTACCATCACCACCACCACCACCATCGCCACCATGTTTTTCTTACTGCCGCCATTTGCTGTATGTTGCCATACTTGGCATTTGAATTGTTATATGAATCTCTGTGTGCGTGTCTGTGTAAGTATGTATGTGTAAGCATTTTAACTTTGTTGTTGGTTTTTTGCGAAAAAGTGTAAGTGAATGCGTTTTCTATGCACATAAGAGCGTTGGTGTATGTCGTCAGGTTCTTTTAGTACTTCCGTCCATTTCCACCATCCCCCCCGTTTATCATTATGCTCTCACTGTTGGCAATTTGTTGCAAATTTTTATAGAAAATTTCTGCCATAAGAAAAACTGCAAGACGGCAAACAATTTAAAGGATTTCTTCATGCTTGAACGTTCTCTACACACAGGATATAAGTGACTTGGTAAGCAGGAGCACAAACCATTTGCAGACAGTTTTTCTGTTTTTTATTTTCTTCTTCTCTGTTCTTTATTTTTAGTTCGTTTGTCATTTGCTTTGATTCTTATTTTATGCACAGTCATAAACTTTAAAGATTTTTTTAAATGAAAACATAACCAAAAAGAAAAATTTAATTCTTTAAGGCGACTATAAAAACAGTAGCAGTTGTAGGGGCTGTTAAAAGTTTAAAAGAAAAGTGAAAGTTTCAATATTTAATCATACCAAATGACATTATTCTAGAACATGTTCGATTTCTTATTTTAAAAGCTCACCAGAGTTTTACATACGGCCACTCAAACTACATTGAAATTAACACCGGTATGTTGGGAACAAAATCAGAGACCTAGTGGAACCACTGCAAATCCCTTTAAAAAGTAAAACGAGACAAAAACAGAAATGATAAAAAAAATAAAGCTGTTGTTGAAAACAGGGTAAAGGACAGCAGAGAAGGGAAAACAGATTTGTTTCCTATCAATTATGTATGTTCGAAAGTGATTCCGACCACAAACATATCTCTAAACACGTAATCCCGTTTACAAACTCTATTAGATGCTTGTGCTTACTATACTTCAAATCTATTAGTTCCTCAACGAATTGATTACCTAGCTATTGCTGCTTATGTACCTGTAGCAAGGACAGCAACCAATTTGTCATTGCATATGAATTTAGAGGTATACCGACATTTTGCGAATATATGTACATTTGACACGGTTCTGATGTCTTTTTAATGTCATGCTACAAAAATTTTGAAATTTTTCTATCACAATCAGGCCACCAGGTAGTCCTGACGTCTGCGATGAAAAAGTTAGTCTTCACATCCCTTAATTATGTGCTCAACTTGGGAGAATACATCTTCAAGTGGCAAACTCCGCAAAGCAAAAGACTAAATTTAAGACTACAGGAATAAGTACACCAATGTTCTACACTCTACTAGTTACGCTTCTATCAAACGGTTACTGCACGACCTCACAAATGTTTAAGCACAGACTAATCTTTAATAACGACTTCTCGATGACAAGGAAAATGACACTTGACAGTAAATTTTGTGCAACAAAGAGGTGCTTTGATGTCTAGGTTAGGTTAGGTTAGGTTAGGTAAGGTGGGGCACTCCCCTAAAAGAAAGAGGTCGCAATTAGGCCAGCATTTATACCCTTTCAGATACCACAATAAATTCAACCTGGGGATAGTTTTATCGCTACAGGACACCAAAACAAGTCGAAAATAAATCTTGCTATTGCAGCAAGAACTCGGTGAAAGAAGTCAGAAGGTGAGAGTTTAAAAACCTCCGTTTATTTATGATAAGTGCAGGGCACTGGCCTATGAGGTGAAAAGCAGTCTCTTTCTTTTCTTCAACCCACAGTTCCCACAGAGTTATTTTCAAGTGTTTTGACATACCTCTTGAAATAATAGTGGCCAATCAGAGTCGCTCTTGTGCGATTTAGGCAAAAGAAGTGAGTCCAACCGTAGTTTAGAAGGTAGTGTGTTGGCTTATTAGAGGAGAGGCTATGGTTCAAAATCCGTAATCCTGACTGAGAGGTTGTAATGGCCAATTAGACATCTACAGTACGTTTCCAGCAGAGACAACCAATATTACACTGGCCTTCTTGCAGCCAAAGAGATTATGCTTCCCTATAAAATGAGTGAATAAAGCAATCGGCAATATACCCTGGAATATTCCGAAGAGCTTCCTTTCTGGCTCTAGCCAGCTCATTAGCAATACAATGTCTGACGATATTTCTATGCCCTGGAACCCGTCGCCGTGGTCTAGTAGGTAGTGTGTTGGCTTATTAGACTGAAGGCCCGAGTTCGAATCCCAGGTCAGACATCAAAACGAAAATATTTCTTCGGCGACTTCCTCTCAGCAGATTTCTGGCAAAAACTCTGAGAGTAAATAAAATTGTCATGAAAAGCTTCTCAATAAAATTTGTCGTTCGGATTCGACTTTAAACTGTAGGTCCCGCCACTCATGTATAAAATGAACACACACAACATGAGTAGTGTGAGAAGCTTGGACTGAAGGGTGTGGGCTTCTTGGGGACGATTGCTGTAGACTGCCTAATGGTGAAGGTATAGCACTGGCCATTTTATAGTCACCTAGCAGCAACTCGTTTCCTTGCCGTTCGCATCTTGAGATGTCCACAAACCACTACTCCCTCTCTTCCACCTTTCTATAAGCCATTTTCCTAAAACCTGCACAATGCACTGCATGAGTAGGGGCCATCCCCTGAGTGCTGGTTTCACAAAAAAAAAAAAAAAAATATAAGAATTACGTTTGGCCGGAATGTCCCTGAAAAATCTTTGGCATTTCTGAACAAGAACAGACATTGAAACTACTACGTTCGTTAGGGACTTAATCACAGTATGGCTGTCCGTGTTCATCAAGAGATTTTCAAGGAAAATTCCACCACCCAACAAGCATTAAGCCAGGATGTCTAACTGGGAAAATACAGCAGTGGTCAGGTAGCCTATAAGAAAGTTCAGCTTATCCTGTCACTCCTCTTTAAGTTATCAATATAAACCTTAAGGGTCCTATTGGGAACCGGCGGATCTTCAGACCAAAGGTCCTTAGTTGGAATTCTTAAATCGAATTGGCGGTCTGGACATCTATTGAGAAAAGGTTGTCGGTAAACACATACCTTAATTGTGTGTGTCTACAACGGATGCTTTCGCGTTACAAACGAAACTCGACCGGTTAGATTTTTCAAGGTTTTAAAAGAATTTGATTTGATGAGAAGAAGCAAAATAAAGTTTACAAAAAATAATTGTGATTGTTCGTTGGGGAAATATGTGAAATATGAAATTGAAATATGAATTGGAAAATAAGACAACACACGTAACAAAATTGTTCTTCCCACTATTTGCTTAGAAAACTAATTTTAAGTACCTAAGTATACACCTACACGATAAAGGAATATTTGAGGCTATACGTTCCTAAAGTCGTGGCTAAATAAAAAAAATATTTTGTTCGGAAAATTATAAGAAATCATTTAATCAAATCTAATGTGTCTATGTACGAGTATTCCCAAACTAGCAGCATAACTATAGTCCAGGTAGGATGAGGTATCCAAGTAAAGTGTTACAATGTAGCTTTGGAAGTTTTGCAACGAGTTGTGTTAGAAATCTTAAAAAATTCATACAGTGGAGTTGATCGGCACTCCATTTTACCAATCCTCGCATATATCGCAAGTTAACAGATCTTCTTACTGCGAAAGTGTTGCTTTTTCTGTGTTATCTTAATATTCAATTCCAAATAGTAACAATCAACACCTTGTGAAATGTTCTTAATGTGCCAATACATATGTGCTAACGTCTTCAATATTTACTTTGATTCGTAGCATTTCGTAGCATTTCTTCTGTTTTTCAATATTGTATGCAGCATTATGCATTGACGTTATTGCAGTATTTACACAGTGTATGTCTATCATCATTATGCAGTAGTAGTAATAAAAGATAAACTTACTACCAGTGTTTATTCACACATGCATACATACAACTTCGACAATCCTATCGACAACTATTTCATGCCACAATTCCAACACTGACAATATCAATTCGCATATGAAACTCAAAAGCAAACTCAAACACTAAAACCAAATATAAACTTATTTACTTACAGTGACTGCCAAGAAGAATAAGCACATATTCATTGGCACATTGATTTAAATATGCCTGATAACTGTATGTATGTAGTGTATGCATATGCATATGTATGTGTGCTCATATCGTATCTGTGGCAATAATAACAATAATATTTGAAATAATTTCACAACAACAACAACAATCTTATAAAGTGCAAAACAGATTTCTACTTCCAATACGTATTCCTTCCTAATGGATGGATTTGAATTTCAGTTATTACAGCAGTACTATGCTGTACACAATGTATGCAGTACTTAACGGCATAGTGTCTCATGCATATGATTGGGAGACAGCAGTCAGTTTGCATTTTACTTTTACAAATGTTGCCACAGTGTGTGTGTGTGTGTTGCTACAAAATCATTAAAGTATTATAAACAATAAATAAATCGAATTTTACTGCCAATACAAAATGTTATAAAATTTCTCTTCAAATGCGAGTAGTTTTAGAAGATGAAAATGATTTTGGAAATATTGCCGACAGCCGTTTGCAAGCAAACTCTCTTACTGAAAACACTCTACTCTCATCTAAATAAACGCACAGACACTTGAGATTTTGAAACATTTGAAACACTTTCGAAAACTGTTTTTATTTAATTTTCACCATCATGAGAGACAATTGCTACGAACAACTTTTATTTCCACTTAATGAAGACAAATTACAGTGAACAGATGAATATATCGGACAAATTGCCATCGATTATGCAGCAAATTGAAGCAAATTGTATCATGGTTTGGATTAATAAATAAGATTTTTGTATCAAACTGGCAGGGTTGTTTAGTGTCAAATTCAGACTCCATGAATATGTCTACGATATAGAAGCCACCTGGCTTCTTTCTCACTATGTGTTGAGCAGAGATCAGCAACGAGTATTCAAAACGATGAGTAGATTCGAGTCATACTTATAATTTCAGCTACTTATACGCATTCATACTTATTTTAATATCATACTCATACTACTCATATTCAAAGTTAGAAATACTAATCGTACTCATACTTAACAATACGCACGATGTTGTTGATTTCGACTCTCCATGATTCAACATATACACGAAGCACAAAATAAGTATGATTCGAGTACGAACACCACAATACTTGCTAGAAGGTTGTGTGTGTGCTTTGCTTGCTGTCTTTGTCTTTTCTTTTCTCTTCTTTTGTAAATGCAACAATAACTACTACTGTAAATTTTGATAAATGATTCGAGTCACTCGAATTATAAGTATTTTTCTAAATTTATGAATCTGAATGAGTAGGCGTATGAATCAAACAATGAATCGAATGTTGTGAGTTTGATGTCAACGTTGTACTCATACTTATTGCAACCTATACTTATAAATCAATGTTGTAGCTAGTACGAATGAATCAGAATAGTTGAATTTTAATACTCTTGACTCACTCATACTCAAAATTTCATAAGTACCTATGAGTAGCGAAAATACGATTCATTGCTGATCTCTGGTGTTGAGCCACGTTATTACGTTCCATACAGTCTTTCAGTCTCTAGTATTTCAACGCAATACACTGCTCAACTTCCATTTGGGGGCATTGGAGGCAATGTATTAAATTGTTATGTCGTAAGTTCTCATGGTATATTAAACACGTGTACCCATTTTATCTCTTTAGGGAGTAGGTCAAATATTAATTGAACTCTCTACACATAAATACATAATTGCTCATTACAACCCCTCAGTCAGGATTACCACCTAGTTTTTCACATCACCAATGTTGTGTGTGTTACTTTTATCCATGAGTGTCGACTCCGAACAATAGATTTTTTTTTAGAAACTTTTCATGGCAATTTTTTGTACTCTCAAAGTTTTTGCCAGAAGGCTGCTGAGAGGAAGTTGCCGCAGAAATATTTTTTCATATTTTCGTTTTCTTCGAGATATCTGACCTGGGGTTTGAAGTGTGGCCTCACTTCTAATAAACCAACACACAAGCTACTAGACTACGGCGACTACTCTCCATACCTCCGATTAATTCATCTCTCTTCATCTGTAATTGTTTTATATGCACCATTAGAACTGTTTGTCCAACTTTTTTTCTGTCAACGTCTCAGAGTTCTTCTTCTCTCATCTGTAGTTATAGTTCTGTAGGTATAGACTGAGAACAGTTATTTCGCTTGAATAAAGTTGTATCGGGTCCGCCATCTAACGTTTTTTTTTCAACTAGTGCTTATTTCGTGAATGGTAACACTTAGCTCATGTCTGATTTGATAGATAATTAGTTTTAGCCTTCCGCTGAACGAATATGGTTGTGTATACGCTTGAACAACAACGCTAAGTGGGCCTGCGATCGACTTACAGAAGATGCCGATTTTGGCAAAAAAAAATCATCTTTTCAGATGAAGCTCATTTTGATCTTGGCGGGTATGTAAACAAGCAAAATTGTCGCATTTGGCGCACAGAAAACCCGCACACATACATTGAAAAGCCGACGCACCCAAAACGAGTTTGGTACGGATTTTGGTCCAGAACCATAATTGGGCCATTTTTCTTCGAAAATGAGCAAGGAGTGGCCGTTACAGTAAATGGCGATTGTTATCGGGCCATGTTGAACGAATTTTTGTTCACAAAAATTGAAGAGGAGGATATTGGCAACATTTGGTTTCAACAGGACGACGCTACATGCCACTGTGCTTGTTTTTGAAGATCGCATTATCAGCCGCAGAGCTGATGTCGTTTGGCCACCTCGGAGCTGCGATTTGACACCGTTGGACTATTATTTGTGGGGTGCCGTCAAAGATAAGCGTTACGCCGACAAGCCAGAGACAATTGACGCTTTAAAGGACAATATTCGTGAAGCCATTGGTGAAATACAGCTGCACACAATCGATAATCTGCTTAAAAATTGGACCGATCGTGTAGGCTACTACATGGCCAGCCGAGGCAGCCATTTGAATGAAATTATTTTCCATTATTAACCGGAAGGATTGTACTTTCAAATAAAAAAAAGAAATTTGAGAAAATATTCAGTAGTTTTTTTTAAAGCATTTTCAAAGAAAAAAAAAGTTATTTGGCGGACCATTTATAAAATCTGTTACCATTTCTTTGTCTCTTAAGATAGGAATGTCACTTTGTTGCCTATATGCCCCGAATAAATTATTGTCTCACATTTTTATCTTTCATATTATTGAGTCCAAGAATCCACATGAGCTGGAATTCTCAAAATCTCATGCAGAGATACTGGAAATTCTTCGACAAACTTCGATGAGCTGAACACAGTCCCCAGGTAACTTAGTGGCCACATGAGTTGAAATTCTTAAAGTCTCATCCGGAGATACTCGAAATTCTTGAACAAATTTCGATGTGATGAATACACTACCCAAGTTCCTGGTAGCCTTCTATATCCCTATTCAATATGTCATGATTTGTTCAATGATTGTTTTCATAGTCATAATGGCAACCCAAATTAAGTTATTAAAACAATTTAAAGTAGCCATAGTCTAGTAGATAGTGTGTTGGGTTATTAGACACACATCCGTGGTTCAAACCTCAACTCAGACATATCCAACAGAATGAAATATGAATAATTTTTCTTTCGGCTACTTCCTCTTAGCAGTCTACTAGTAAAAACTCTGATAAAAAATGAAATTGCCATGAAAAGTTTCTTAAAAATCTGTCATTCGATGTCGACTTTGAACTTTAGTTCTCCTTACTAATGAATAAAAGTGTTTCACAGAAAATGGGTGGTGTTAAAAGCTTGGTTGGAATCCTGACTAAATGGTTGTAATATTCAATTATGTATGTAAGTTAGATTCATGCGCACCAAAGTGATTTTACATTTGTGTGCGCCTCTCGGGGCGGAGCTGACTATTGTTGTAAAAGAGATTTTACGCTACTTAAGTTATAAAATCAGCACGGTAGCCGGATTCAAATAATGTGCTGTCAATAGGATCCATAGTTTCTCTGCTTATATGATTTCGTGTTATTTAGTCTCATTAACAAATTTAGTGGCTTCTTTTTCGGCAACATGTGTATGTTGTAGTGACTAGTTAAGGACAGTGAGGTATGACTTAGATGGGATAATTCTGAGAGCACCTATCTCCTATCACGATCACCGCTATGAACATGCTAAGTTGAAATCTATTTCGATGTTTTTCTCCTTCAACAAGTACTTGATTAATGCGAATATTTTTTATATTCCCCCATTACGTTACATTTTGTATCGTTTATTTCATATCACACTGTGCTTTCATAAAAACTGGGTAAAAACAGAACACAATACAATTACAGCTACAGCTACAGATACAGCTACAGCTACAGCTGTACATATTAAAAGTTTTACTTGTAAAAGTTTTCATTTGTATTAATGGTGTAAAAAATAATTTCGCCGTTATTATTATTAATTTCAAATGAAAATTTTACAATAATTTTGTAAAATAATTGGATAACGAACGAAATCAACTGATAATTAACGCAACAAATTGACAAAGTTGCTCCTATTGGAAATTTGAAACATTAAAGTATAAAATGACTGGTGCATAGAAACGTTAAGAAAGTTACTTTTGTTCCTATAATTCTACTGGCAAACTGTGAAGAAACTTTTCTGTAAATAGTTTTTTGGTCATTAACTTTACCATTGCCCCAGCCCCTCGTATTAGCCAACTGTGATCTGAAAAATGTTCACACCTTTGTAATGTGCGAAATACTCTTTAAAAACTAATTGCAGTGCAGCTCATTTACATCGTGTTGACACTTTAAAGAAACAAACAAACAAACAATGCGTTCGTTCAGTAGTACATATTTGGATAAGAGTGTCAAATGTTTTCATTACAGTTCCTTCTTGGAAAACAAGCCAATATAATCACTCAGAATGCAGCATTTTAATGAAATTGAAAGAAGAAAAAAAATGTTAAAAATATTTCAACTAATTGAGCAGAGCTCATTACAGAGCGACAAAAAGGAAGACAAAGCGTTTTAAAAATTCTAAGCAACTTAAACGTTCTCTTTGGATAGTTTTGATCAAAAAAATGAAAGAAAAAATATTGAACGGGACGGTTAGGTTAGGTTAGAGGACTTGTCAGTTAAGACAAGAATAGTACCCGGAGGTCGAATTGACATTTGCTGGAGCAAAAAAAAGGATGTTTGAGTCAGACCCTATAAAAATAAACATCTCCAGCCCTTTTTCTTCTATTCAGATTTCATTGCCCTACTATTTTAAAATTTTGTTACTTAACAGCTTAAGATATGAACATCTTCCAGGGAAATAGATCAGCCTAGGTTAGCATATAACAATTATTTCTAGTCGAGCTGTATGTGAACAAAAATTTCCGTACGATTTCAGCATTATGAAATGAGAGAAAAATAGTGTTTTTAACAAGACAAGAAAAAATGGTACTTGTAATCAGGAAATTCGAATTATATTCCAACCACGATTATGATTCCAAATTAGCATAAGTTTGATGTGGAGTATCGTTGCTACCTCCTGATAGTTTTTTCGCCGGTATTCCTACAGCAGTTATAAAATGTCATCCACATTTTCTAAAGCTAATCAACTGGAGTGAAGTATATCCTTGGCCCGCTGCTCACATACAGCATTCCCATTGAAATGTGAATGTTAGTCCCAGCAATCGTGGCAAATGATAAAATACATGTTGTTTTATAACCAGTAGTGACCATAGTCTAGTAGGTAGTGTGTCGGCTTGTTAAACGTGAGGTCATGGTTCAAATCCCAAATCAACACATCTCGAAGTGAAGGAAAAATGTATAAAATTTCTCCGGTGACTTCCTCTCAGCAGTTTTCTGGTAAAAACTCTGAGAGTGAATAAAATTGACATAAAAAAAATTTCTCAAAAATATGTCGTTCGGAATCGACTTTAAACTGTAGTTACCGCCACTCATGTATAAAATTAACACACACAACATTAATAATGTGAGAAACTACGTCATAATCCTGACTGAGGTTTTTGTAATGACCAATAATGTGTGTTTCTATGTATATATTTAGTATAAGCTGTAGCCCTTAGTTAATATTCGAAAATCGAAATAGCGTGACAGGGTATTGACTACAAAAGCTGGATTCAAGTGTTGCACTATATATCTGCTAATGCTACTCTATTGAGAAGGTGTATAGAAAGGGAATGTTTGTTAGTAATTAAGAGCAATGGCGAATAATAATAGGAGAAATATATGCCTGAGCTTTTTAGTAGCAGGCATCTTAGTAGAGCCAAAACGAGCCATTTTGAAGTCATCGAAGTGTACTAAGCAAACGAGTGCCTGTGGCTTTATATCCGGGTAAGACATTAAACCATAAAGTTATTAAAGATACAAACCATGTGTAAACGTTATCGATCTATTATGAAAAATGTTTAAAAAAAATAAGTAGTCGCCGTTGTCTAGTAGGTAGTGCGTCGGCTTATTAGACGTAAAGCCCGGGTTCGTATTCCACGTCAGGCATCAAAACGAAATATAAAAAAATATTTCTTCGGCGATTTCCTCTCAGCAGATTTCTGGCAAAAACTCTGAGAGTAAAAATAAACCTGCCATGAAAACGTTTCTCAAAAATCTGTCGTTCGGAGTCGACGTTAAACTGTAGGTCCCGCCACTCAAGTATAAAATTAATGCACACAACATGAGTGGTGTGAGAAGCTAGGCCGTAATCCTGACTGAAGGGTTGTAATGACCAATTATGTATGTATGTAAGACATTAAACTATAGGTCACTTCTGGATAGAAATTTAACACACACAATATGGATAATGTGGGAAACTAGGTTGTAATCCCGACTAAATGGTTGTAGTGACCAATTAAGTAACTACGTCTGTATTTTAGAAGAGCACATAACAACTGCTTAACTGCTGATCTAGATCGATTTTTTTATTTTTAATTAACTTTTATTTTAGAAAGTAGCGCAGCGTAGCGTAGTGGCTGAGGCCAATAATTTCAAGTTGTTAGACAACCGAATAAACGGTTGTAGTGACCAATTAAGTAACTACGTCTGTATTTTAGAAGAGCACACAACAACTGCTTAACTGCTAGTCTAGATCGATTTTTTTATTTTTAATCAACTTTTATTTTAGAAAGTATCGCAGCGTAGCGTAGTGGCTGAGGCCAATAATTTCAAGTTGTTAGACAACCGAATAAAAAAACCTAAAGACTTTTAATATCAAGAGACTTGCATATTCCTTCAAAACCTCATGACTCCCCAGGTAAAATAACATCAAAACCAACATCATTAGAATGAAAACAGTAGGATTCTGTAGGCAAAGATCAATACGTCTCAATTCTACACATTTTTACAAACGGCAAATGCATATGGCAACCCTACCATTCTAGAAATTGCTACATTGAGTAAGTAAGTAAAAAGAATTATAATGTTTTCTGAAAGCAAAAGAACTCAAGGAAGAAAGTAATACAAAAATATAAAATCATCTTTGCTTAACACACTGCTTTTGTAATTCATGGAAGGCTGTACTTGTGCTTTGAAAAATGTTCATGACTTAATTTATTTTTCTAACGAAAAGTATAATTATGTACAGCATAATTTCTCTCCGTGTATATTTAATTATTTCGGTTGATCATTCAAATATCTTTAGCGTCTACACTTAATAACTGCACTTTAAAATGTAAACATTTATTTGGGAAGACAGACAATCGGGCACTTAAATTAATTGGTATCGACGATCTGTAAGTCTTCACCGGCACCAAAAGCTCTACGCCTTATGCCCCTCCTCCTCTGTTTTGTCTCTTTTACTAGCCTAGCCTAACCAATTGAAAATATTTCCAAGCATTAAAATATTTAATTCAACTTTCGAAAAGAAAATGACATGTCGACAATAATGAAAGAAAATCTGCTTAAAACGAAGGAATTGAAAGAAAACATACACACACACAGTATTACAAGTCAACCAGCTAAAGAATGTTTTTTTTTCTGCTGCGTCTTGCAACTGTCAGGCCAACTAAGAATTCTTTATGCTGAATTAGCCACATAAAATAACTGCTGGAACATCATATAAAAATAGCAGCATCATTTGTAGCATTAAACAGATAGACAGACAGACCAACTGGCTGGAAGAGCGGTCAGTGTTTTTTAACGGTGTTTTCTTCTTCTATAATTTTTAACTCTCAATATGCTACAGAAATTGCTGGCTAGGGTAATAACAGAACAAATAACAACAACAACAAT
Source organism: Sarcophaga caerulescens (assembly GCA_927399465.1). Classification (NCBI taxonomy): domain Eukaryota; kingdom Metazoa; phylum Arthropoda; class Insecta; order Diptera; family Sarcophagidae; genus Sarcophaga; species Sarcophaga caerulescens. The sequence goes on along the minus strand of OV656872.1, from coordinate 38,400,122 downwards.
AACGGCAACAATAAAAAAAGTTGTGATCAAAACTGTATTGCAACAATTTGAAGAAGATCAGGTTTTTTCTTCAAACCTCATACGCTACACTCTGTAAAGTTTTATAGACAGGCAGTGTGCTATTGCTGTGATTATAATTGGTTTCAAACAAAATATGGTAACCCTATTATTCTAGAATATGCAATGTTAGCTTATATGCCTTTTATTAAGTGTTCAGTACCAGATAGTCGAATAAAAACATGCGTTATTTTTTCAACAAACATAATCACCCTTATTCTGGTTGTCGTCGTCGTCGTCGCCGTCGTCGTCGTTACAAAAAATGATGTCGATAAAATCAGAGTCGACAAAATCAGAGTCGACACAACACAATATCGACGGCGTATTGACTCATAGAATATCAAATGTGTGTCCGACAGCCATCTATAACTGTCAATAACGACAAACAGAATACCAATTTTAAACTGTCGACGCAAGACGACTTCGACGACGACAACCAGAATAAGGGTTAATATAATTGAGAAACAAATATCTTGATTTTCTCATCAGCTTAATTTCTTATATACAGTAGGTTATGATCTAGTCGCTGTTGACCTGCTGTCATATCTCATGTTTTAATTGAATTTAATTTCTTGTCTCAACGGAGAGTTATAAATAGAGCTCCATACAAAGTTTGAAATGATTGAAAAACATTAAAACAGAAGATAATAGAAAAAGGAACAAAAACACAAGAAATCAAAACAAACATAATGAAAGAAACCAGCCATAAACTAAAAGGTTTTTATAGTTGCTTGTATTAATATTGGAATTAACCTGTAAATTACACTCAAAAAAAATACGTCTGTAAAGTATTGTGGGCAGGCAACTCCTAAGCTCGTAGCACTTTTGTTTAAATGGATTTTCGATAATTTTTCTTTAAATTCTGTAGAAAATTTTAATAAAAATAAAGACATCTTAAGTTATTGCTGATAAAGTTAATGTGATTATGGGGGTATGGGGGGTATTCCCTTTGCCAACCAACTAAAGACAATACACCGTCAACTAACATACGACTAAAAATTTTTTAAATTTTACCCTTGACGGTATTTTTAACTACTTAGATCCTTTCTTACTTACTTACTTTATTAGTCATTACAGATTACGACCTAGATTAGTCAGGATTACGACCTAGTTTCTCACATCACCCATTTTGTGTGCCTTAATTTTATCCATGAGTGATTGAACCAACACTTTCAAGTCGACTCCGAATGACAGCTTTTTTGAGAAACTTTTCATGGCAATTTTTTTTTTACTCTCAGAGTTTTTACCAGAATACATACTACTATTTCGTTATGTTGGAGATGTCTTAGCTGGGTTTTGATCCATGGACTCTCATTCATCTAATAAGCCAATACACTACACTACGACGGTCTCAGTATATTGTATTGTATTTGATCGAGGAGCTGGAAAAGTGTAAACAAAGGTGTTCGGTGATGATGACGAGTAAAAGTCAAAGTCCGCGGAATGAGTACAGGGAATACTCCGCAAATCCCAGTTCCCTCAACTCACGTACATTCCATGTACATTCCCATAACAACGAAGCAATGCTTCAAACAAATCCTATCGGATACTACTGCCCTACTTGCTGGATTCTGTATCAATTCTAAAAAGAACAATCATAACATAGTGCTGTACCGGTTCATCTACCTTCTCATCCGAACAGCTGCCACCATAGTTATAATATGGATAGCCACTGTGCTCAAAAAAATATATCCACCATGATTAGTTACTGCCGAGAGCCAACAGGGAGAGGCTTAATTTTATTTACTTGGCACTATATGGTCGTGGTATTACGATATATTTTTTTACCCATTTCAAGCGTATTGTAGGAGTTGTTAGGATAAGGCAGAGGATGCATTCGAAGAAAAGCAGGCGGCAATATTTGGAAGATCATTCCTTTCAGCATTTCCATAATATTGGAAACACGACATTATGGGTATTAAATTTATTCGTGAGCTCGATGACAGATTTGGAATACTTTTCACGGTCGCTATTTAGTAGAAAATGCGTTAACTTGTTAGGCGATAGCCCTTGATTCAATCCCCGGCTCTGTTCGACAAGCTTAGAATACGAAAATACCACAACAATGACTTCAATGTTCTTAATTGCCCATAAATGACTAGGATTTCTCAGGGAGATTTTGAATTATTGATTGCTAACTCCATCCATTTGAAGTTTCCGTAGTCTAGTCTAGTAGGTAGTGTGTTGGCTTATTAGACGAAAGGCCCGAGTTCAAATCCCAGGTCAGACATCAAAACGAAAATATGAAAATATTTCTTCTTCGCGACTTGCTCTCAGCAGATTTCTGGCAAAAACTCTGAGAATAAAAAAAATCAAAAGCATCTCAAAAATCTGTCGTTCGGAGTCGACTTTAAACTGTAGGTCCCGCCACTCATGTATAAAATTAACGCACACAACACGAGTGGTGTGAGAAGCTAGGACATTGTACTATGGGTCAATTCGACCTCCGGGTACTTTACTTGTCACAGTTGACAAGTACACGTCCTCTAACCTAGCCTAACCTAGCTCCATCACGAGTTGCAGGTCATGAGGGGTATCATTGGAAATTTCATTGATGCAGAGCTCACAGTCGTCAACATTGTTGTAGGGGTTCCAAATGTCTCTCTTAAACTGTCGTGTAGTGTGCATTTCTTCAATTGCAGGAACTCTCAGCAAACTATTGCAGTTCGAGCAGGCCACTGTGCTATTGGAAGACATGTTGATAGAGTAGGCAATTCAATTGGTGTAAGTCCTTTATCTCATGTGTCAGTGAAGGGCTTGTGCTATGAAGAGGCGATTGTGAACCTATTTTCTGAAATTCTTAATTGAACTCTCCGCAATAAAGATTATTATAACATCCAGATTAATTTTAGAATCGGGTTGGGTATTGATTTATGGTGTTACAATGGGCCTAACATCGGGTCTTAATCTTGGAGAATTTGAAGAAGATGTTGCTAGCATAACTCCTTAGAATAAAACTTAGTTTCCATGGTATTTAATTCTTTAATCAAGTTAAGAGGCCTAGTTTCAGATTAAAAGTGATTCAAACTTAAACTTAAGTTTTCTGTTGAGTGTAAACGAGTTTTAAAAATGGCATTTCCTATTGGAGGACGACATTGTTTCACTTTTGAAATAAATGTTTGTCTTGCAACATTGACTTTTGGGTGGCAAATTAAACGAAATGTTTTGTTGTAACATACAAATGCTGATTTCTACTTTGTGTCCCAATTGAATGGGAGAGGACGATTTTATTCGTTTTTTTTTTTTTTGTTTCTTGACGCTGGTCGTTTCAGTATCTTCATTAAGTGGTACTAGGATTGTTAACAGCTAATGTACAACGTTTTGTTAAATTGTTTTTTCTTAAGTTTTTTTTTATTGTTGTATTGCCAATGGAATAATTGATGGAAGTTAATTTTATTTTTATGGCAAACTGATCGTTAATAAACATGACATTAATGCAACGTTTGCATGTTAACCCCCTAAAAGAAATTTTATTTTATTTATGAACCGTTATGAACCAATTAAATGGCAACAGTTAACGGGATGGGAATTCAAATGAAATTATGGTTAATAATCAAGGCTTTTTGTACGTAATAAAAGCCTAGATAATGATAAGCCGCTTAATGGCAAACCACATTTGTATACGAAATTCAATTCTAATTTCAAGTCCTGTTTCTTTAAACATTCATTACCATTCGGCTAATCTTACTATGTAGGTACATATATTGATTGCCTCCCCTTTCATGTCCTCTATTAAAACGTTTATATACTTTGAAATACGCCTCAATGTGCCACATTAATCTTTAATAAATTGATTATCCTGTGTTGGTTTTCTCTTCTTCTCTTTTTTTTTCTTGATGGTTTTTTTTGCATATCGTGTTGCCACTATTGTTCCCCGTTTTTTTTTTTCTCTGTTTTTTCTCTGTTTTTGTTGTTTTTGTCTTATCATTTTAATACAAATATTTAACCAGCAATTTAATGATTAGTTTTGTGAAAACATTAAAACTCATTGAAGCGTAATAAACACTAATAATAGACTACTTTAGGAAGGAATCAGGTAAAATTGAATCTGGTCATGAATACTTTTTTAGATTTAACAAAACAGGTACCACCACAACCACGGCACTAACAACAATAAATTCCATTCGGGTTTTTTCTGCTTTTTTGGTTTTTTTATATTAAATCAGAGCAATAGCAACAACAACAGCAACAACAAAGACAATGGCATTGGCTGTAAGGAATAAAATAAAATGCTGCTATCGAAATAATCAACAGTTCAGCAGGCATTGGGGAGCAGCAGTAATTTTAACAACTACAACGGCTTATAAAAGAACAAAAAAGTAAACGAATAAAAAGAATCGAACGCCATAGAATATTTGAGACTGGAAGTAAGACAATCAGGCCCAAGTGAAATCATGTGGCATAAAAAACAGTCACTTGAAATGCTAATTTCATCATGCATACAGGCTTACGTTTTGCCCTTGGCTTGGCAAATACAAACACTTGGTAACGTTTTTGCATCCACAAAAGGATTCAAGAATTTGAGAGATGCTAGAAATATCTGAGGAGAAAATATATGAAAACCACTCCATCGCCAACTCCATTCATTATTTATTATTATTTGTCGTGATAGAATGCCTTAGTACTGCGACCATCCAAACTTTCGGATGGTCCTTAACAAATATCATGATCATGTCAACAGCAATTTCCTGCCTAGCGCTTGATATGCACTCAAATGTTTTTTCGTGAAATATTGTCTCAAAATTTCCAAGAATATGTTCCGATGATTCATTCTCATCGCCACAGAGCCCATATATTGGGCTCGACACAACTCCCATACATAATTGATCATTGCAACCCTTCCGTCAGGATTACGACCTAGCTTATGTTGTATGTGTTATTTTTATCTATATAAGTGGCGGGACGTACAGTTTAAAATCGACTCCGAACAACAGATTTTTGAGAAACTTTTCATGCCAATATTATTTACTCGCAGAGTTTTTGGCATAAATCTACTGAGAGGCAGTCGTCGAAGAAAAATTTTATTGTAAACCGTGGACTCATTTCTAATAAACCAACACACTACCTACTAGGCTACTGCGACTACCTCTAAGCCTATTGCCCTGACAGACTGCTGTTCAGGGTCAAAAATTAAAATTCCCTGCCCAGCGCTTGATATGCACCCGAATGTTCCTACTGGTATATATTATTGCCCCACAGTTTTCAAGAATATGTTACGATGATTCATTCTCATCGCTACTGAATCCATATGTTCCAAGTAAATGTATCATAAGTCTATATTGCTCTTTCCAAAGACCAATTATCAACCTCAGCTTATTTTTTAAAAGCTTAACGCATAATTCAGATCTACTTTTATTGTAATTTCCCAACAATATTTCCTCTGGCCTTAATCTCACTTGGTTTGAGAAGAGTTTTGTGTTTCTTCATCTTCGCTTTCATTGAGTATCCCTTTTCAAATACTCTCTCTCACTCCACAGATGAGTTCTGGCACCCTGAATAGCGTGGAAGCTTGGGTCTTCGCAAGCTCATGTTCGCTGCTGAGAATTTCCACAAGGCCAGAAACCCAGCAGAAGGTAACCTTATTCGTCTACATCTTCAGACAGTGCCATACTATTTATGAATTAACCTCATAAAAGCCGAGTGTTCGAATGTCGGCTTGACTGTAGTATAGAACTGATATGTCCTGTGATTTGTACCTCCTATCCAAGTTGATTTGAGCACATCTTTCGATGGCATACATTTCCGCTTGGAAGATACTTGCGAGCTTCCCTATGGAATTAGAATATTTCATTCTGCCAACACCTGCTTTTATTCCAAGATCCGTTCTTAACCCAACAGAAAATAGACCCTATTTTAAAAGAGTATAAAGCTGCCAGGTTATTCCATTAATATTTGGTACTAAGTTTGGTTGTGAAGCCTGTCCAGAGGAGAGTTGAGAAGGAAGTTGTCACTCAAACGATCAGGTAGAGATTACTAAATTAAACTACCCCATCTGGATTATATTAAAATAAAGCTGACAATGTTCACAATGTTTCACGAAGTCGCCGTAGTCTAGTAGGTAGTGTGTTGGCTTTATAGACTGAAAGCCCGAGTTCAAATCCCAGGTCAGACATCAAAACGAAAATATGAAAATATTTCTTCGGCGACTTCCTCTCAGGAGATTTCTGGCAAAAAAAAACTCTGAGAGTAAATAAAATTGTCATGAAAAGCTTCTCAAAAATCTGTCGTTCGGAGTCGACTTTAAATTATATGTTCCGCCACTCATGTATAAAATTAACGCACACAATATACATAAGTGGTGTAAGAAGCTAGATCGTAATCCTGACTGAAGGGTTGTAATGACCAGTTATGTATGTATGTTCGCTTTAACGGATTGAACATATTTTGTATAAACATAGGGAAACTATATCTTTGAACCCATTTAGGGGATGTATTGTCAATGCCAGTCCACGTTATTTTAAATAAATTTTGTTTAATACTCCTAGACATTCTCTCATGTCTTAACTGACAATATATTTTTAACGTTAACATTCTTTTAAAGATCTGTGCATTGCATGAAACATGCCTTTAAACAAAAAAGAGATAAAGCAGAAGCAGAAGAAAGAAAAAACCAACGAACTGAATTTGAAAAATTCTATGCGGAGAACTTTTAAAACCTGCTCTCAATACCTTTAAGTTCATAACTATTGAATGTTCGGTCAAACAACAACAACAATCAAAAGCAGCCTACAAGACGACTCAACACACATACATACATACACAAGCATACAATTGCAATATAATGTGGCATGTTTGTTAAATTAATGCAACAACAGTAACAAATACCCAAAAGGCTGATATAAAATAAGAAAAAAAACAACTACAATAACAACAATAACAATAACAGCATCATTAGTTTATTCTATTGTTTGTTAGTGTTGTTGTTGTTGTTGTTGCTATTCAAACGCTTTGTGGCAAATACAATATTATCTTGAAGAACAACACAACACTATAGTATGTGGGCTGCACCCAACTAAAAGCGATCAATGCCACTGCTTTATCTAAATTTAATGTGTAGTTGTTTTTCTATTTCTCTCTCTCTTTCACACTCTCTATCTATCTCTCTTTTGTTTTTTAAAACACTTTTATTGCAAGAACAACAACAACCACGATACAAACACCAGCTCTACATTGAATATTTAGCAAAAGAATGGCTTTTACTAACCGCTGCGAAATAGCAAAAAAAAAAAACAAAAAAAAAAAGACGTGGCCTTAAGAATCTTAAAACAACAACAATAACTCTAATAGACGCCAACAACAACAAAAAAAGTAAACCTTTTTCTTTTAATACCAACAACACAAAACAACCATACAACAGACATTAGCTGGTAAAGAATCCTGTTAATAATACTGTTGCACTACTAACAGTGTATGTGTGTGTGTGTGTGTAAAGACAGAGAGAGTGTCAGTTCTGCTATTGTATGGCCTTTATTAAGGTTGCGTGGCAGGTTCTTTTTTACAATATTTTGTTGTTGTTGTTGTTGTTATCATTGTTGCTGAAATATTTATGTGTGTGCAATGCATTCGCAACTGTTGTTACTTCCCTTGGCCCAGCGCAACAGTCTCTTTGCCAAGGTCTGTTGTTGTTGCCTTTTAAGGAAACCTTTTTTTCTAACGGCTTTAATAATGCCGGTGATACTATTGCTTCATCCAAGGGTTTGTAATCTCTTCAACGTAGAGTATGAAAATTAAATTTTCTTCAAGTGATGGCATCCATAAGTAATTATTTGGTCATGAGGAAGCAGAATATCAATCTGTATCGTGGTTTCTGGATTTGTTCCTTCGGATAGCGGAGGAGTGGGCAATAGAGATTGAAATTTATAGTTTCGCTAGACTGTAGCAGCTCACAAGAGATAATTCGCTTACAATTCTATCAGGCATCCATCGTCGACTTATGACAGCTCAACAGTCTCTAACTGTTATTCGTTTTAGTTCACTACAAAACATTTTCGATGTAGTTGCGTTTCAGTGCTAATAATTTGGTTAATCAACGATCAACAACGATCTTCTTTACTCAAGAAAGATAAAATTTCCGGAACGTAATTGAACGTAGCGTCACCGTACGCTTATGAGACGCGAGCGCATGGTTCAAATTCCAGCTTTGACATTTCGAACAAAACGAAATATGAAGAAATATTTCTTCGACGACTTCCTCTCAACAGATTTCTGACAAAAAAAAAAAAAAAAAAAAAAGGCAGTAATTAAAATTGCTTTCGGCAGCCCACGAGCTTCCGAAGAGAAGAGCTTTCACGCCATTAAGGCAGCCAGAACTCATCTGTGCAGTGAGAGAGAGTGTTTGGAAAGGGATACTACATGAACTCTTCTCAAACTAATTGAAATTGGGAAATTACAATAAAAGTAGATCTGGATCATGGGTCAAGCTGTTAAAAACAACCTGAGGAAGAATACTGGTTTTTGGAAAAAACAATATAGACTCCAGGGTACATTGTAGTCGTCGTATTCCTATTGATAGTCCACAGATCAGACATCTTCAACAAAAACGAAATAAAAAAATTGTTTTTAGGCGACTTTCTCTCAGCAGATTTCTAGCAAGAAGTCTGAGAGTAAAATAAAAATTGCTGTGAAAAGTTTCTCAAAAAAATCTGTCGTTCGGAGTCGACTTTAAACTGTAGGTCCCTTCGCTCATAAAACACGCAACATAAGTGGTGTGAGAAGCTAAGTTGTAATCCTGACTGAAGTGTTATAATGACTAATTATGCATGTATATAGTTGAGTTGTCGCCGTAGCCTAGTAGATAGTGTGTTGGCTTAGTTAGGGTTAGGGTTTAGGGTTAACCTCGATCACTGTATGGAAGTATAGCCCTCCGAGGAAATATATTTAGTTGTTGTATGGGTAGTAGTAATGAGTAAATTTGTCTATTTAGTGTACCTAGTCTGAAGTACTTATGGTATTCAGTGTTCATATTATACTATCTGGAACTTTAAAAGCTTTTTCTCGAATCTGAAACGTGTCTGCTACACTAACCCACTTAGATGATGTTAGTGCAGTTCGGTCAGTCTTGTGTGAAGAGAAGATCTTCGTTACAAAGATATGTCGAATAATTGTCTAGTTATTGTTATTGTTTACGCAAAGGGTATAAACAGAGGAATAACAAAAAAAGGCGATTGTTATTGTTTACATAAAGTTGCGAACAGTGGCACACAGAATTGTGCAAATAATAAAGAATTTTAATTAAAACTAAACACAAATTTATTTTTATTTTATTTGCAATCTACGAGCTCATATTTTAAACGTTTTTAAAAGATAAAAACGTAACATGATTCTAAAATTAAATTCGAAAAGTGAAAATCTGTGCAGGTTCTAAATTAAGCGTATCGTATAGGCAGTTAAAAAAAAATTATTGGATTTTATTTTTGCACTTAAAACACTTAATTTCTGAAATATTTTTGAATAACTTTCATATCCAATCTGATGATGTACGGAGCATGCTTGTAGCTGCAGTCATTTAAGGAAGGCTGGCCATTGGCTGTGTTATTATTTTAGACAATAAAAATAGTAGGCACTAGCCTTAGCTAGAATATATAAGCCACCAAAATTCAAATACACATTTACACTTGAACTTACTTAAAATTCAACGTATTCTTTAAGTAAGTTCTCCACCCAACTATTGAAGGAAATTAATTTTCAAAATAGTTAATCCAAAAGCATGGGAATTAATTTTTTTTGATATTTAAAATAAGTGCTATTTATAAAATAAATAAGGCGCCATCTTAGCATTCGCTGTAGCTCATATATATGTTGCCCAAGTTGTTATTCTTTATTTAAGAATCATTCTAACGATGCTTACTTAGGTTCTTTATTGCCGTTGCAGTTACAATATTTTTTATTCTCTTCTATAAAAGATCACTACACTACATTTCCTAGAGCAACTTGTTATGTGGACAGGAAAATAAAAATGAAGAAAAATGCCAACAAATACATTCAATTGCGACATATCAGCTCTAAAACACATTGTGGGAAGGTATGCCAAAAAAAATTATTGTACACAGAGAACAGATTTAAAAAATATTTCAAGCACATGAAGGGGTTTACGCAGCAGTTGTTTGTAGAAAAAATTATCCGGGTTTTCTAAAATTCATAACATTTACTTAAAGACTCATTCATTAACTATGAGTACTAAATTAGGGTACTAAAGTACTAAATATGAGTACTAAATTTGAGGATCAAATGCTTCGCAAACGACAGTAGAAGTTGTTTCGAATCATACATACATAATTGGTCATTACAACACTTCAGTCAGGGCTATGAACTAGCTTCTCACACCGCTTCTGTTGTGAGTGATAATAAAATACATGAGTGGCGACATCTACAGTTTAAAATCGACTTTGAATAACAGATTTTTGAGAAACTTTTCATGGCAATTTTTATTTAATCTCTGCCAGAAGTCTGCTGAGAGGAAGTCGTCGAAAAAATATTTTTTCCAAATTTCGTTTTGTTGGAGATGTTTGACCTGGGGTTTCAACCGTGTCCTCACGTCGAATAAGCCAACACACTACCCACTAAACTACGGCGACGTCACTGAATCATTGGTTTAAAATACATGATTATGCTCTAAACAGTCGCCGTAGTCTAGTAGGTAGTGTGTAGGCTTATTAGACGTAAAGCCCGCGTTCGTATCCCAGGTCAGACATCAAAACGAAATATGAAAAAAAATATTTCTTCGGCGACTGCCTCTCAGCAGATTTCTGGCAAAAACTCTGAGAGTAAATAAAATTGCCATGAAGATCTTCTCAAAAATTTGTCGTTCGGAGTCGACTTTAAACTGTATGTTCCGCCACTCATGTATAAAATTAACGCACACAACATAAGTGGTGTGAGAAGCTAGGTCGAAATACTGACTGAAGGGTTGTAATTATGTATGATTATTCTCTAAGATAAGTAAGTAAATTTACCAGTTGGCATACCTTCCCATGGTACTAGACCCTTGTCTAAAAACGATCAGATGCAGGGATAACCACAACACACACTCATACATCACCTTTAATAAATAATTGTTTTCCAGCCGTATGAACATACTTATGCATGCGACTTGAAGAAATTGACTTCAGTTGCAGCTACAAATGCGTTCCTGTTTTCTGTATTTTGTTTGGTTGGAGGGAAAAAAAAATCCAGAGAATCTATGGAGAAAAATGTTTTAAAGTCAAAAGATTTGAACTTATTATACTTTGTCTCTCTCTGTATTCGCTTTTTTTGTTATTTTCACTTAAAGCGGCTAAGCCAACGCTATACTCTTCATCTTCTCCCTTTTTTTTTTTTTGTTTTTGTGGCATTGCGACTGGCAGTTTGTGTTAAATAAACTTTTTCTACTTGTTGGCCTCCAGTTAAGATCGATAAACGTAGAGATTCTGGTCTAAATCCATGTGAATGAAAGAGTGTAAATGCAAGTGTATGTGTGTCTGTTGTTTTTAAGAGTTTTTGTTTTTCTGTTTCGCAAAGCTTTAGGAAGAAGGATTTATTCGCTCTATTAATGAGAGAACACCTACAGTCAGGAGTGTTAATATTATAAAATTCACCAGAATTTATTTATTTTAAAAATTTTGTTTGTTATGATTTTTTGATTTTTATCACATCATTTGATTTGTTTTACATTTTTCCTTGTTGTTTCATTTTTACTTGGACTACTAGTTGGCTGTTTTGGTTGTGTTTTATGCCTTTTGTGTGTCTGATGCCATGTTTATGATTAAACGACTGGTCATAACCACTGGCTTAACTAAACAGAACAACATGTACAAGAACTATTCTAGTTTAAATTAAACTACATAACTACAGTTAACACTATAAGTATTCATCCATCCAAGAATTTATTGATATTAATTGGTTTCTGTAGATGGCAGCAACGATCAAAAGCTGATTTTATCCAATTACCGAGGCCACCCAGGTCAGATATATCCAACAAATATGAAAAAAATATTTCTGATAAAGAACTCTGGAAGTAAATAAAATTGTAATGAAAATTTTCTCAAAAATCTGTCGTTAATAGTCGACTTTAAACTGTAAGTCCCGCCACTCATTTATAAAATAAAACCACTCAACATTATTGGTGTAAGAAACTAGGTTGTAATCTTGACTGAAGGGTTGTAATGATCAATTATATATGTTATGTTATGTATTTGATTTTTACTGCTTAAATTTATTAAAATCTACAGACTTTTAAAACATGACTTTTTTTTCGTTATTCACGGTCTTGTATATGACTACCAGCGCTAATTATTGATCAATTTCTTCTTGAAGGATGACTTTTGCAAACATCAGAATTTAATTTATTGCCAGAAGGTTATCCATAACTTTCCCAAACCGGCCACGTTACTTTTTGTTCTATTTATTCTTCATTTCTTTTCAGTCTGCCAACTTCTAGAACTTGAGTAAATTTTTTGTTATTCCTTTTACTTCCTTTTAGTCGTAATATTTCTATATAGTATTGCCACTGTAATTTGATCATCGTTTGTACCTATTCTGACTATTTAAGTAGCTTATGAAACAATAAAGTCTTCTGGCCACTCTAACTTTATTGCATTTCGGTGGTGTCTAGAATTCATATACTTCTTTACTTCTGATGACCATTTTTCATCTTCAATAGTAGTGCGAAGTAAAATGATTTCCTTATATGATTTTCATGAAATATTTTGGATTTGAAAACTGGTCTCTTAACATCTCCCGCCTTCATTGAATGTATCGGATGATTTTTTAGCTATTATCTTTTTGGCAACACTGGTTTAAACAGCTCACGCACGTTTCGTGTTTTGTTTCACTGCCAAACATCTTCAGTTTGGTCTATAATTTAACCATGAATCGTCTTACAAACGAACAACGCTTGCAAATCATTGAATTTTATTATCAAAATGCGTGCTCTGTTAAGAAAGTTTATCGCGCGCTTCTTCCATTTTATGGTCAGTTTAATCGACCCACTGAAGCGGCTATTTTTTTGCCCAAAATGCAAGAGCTTGACTTGCATGAGATGTGGTTTCAACAAGACGGTGCCACATGTCACACAGCACGCGTAACAATGGACTTATTGAGAGGCGAGTTCGGTGAACATTTTATTTCACGTTCGGGACCGCCTTCAGACTATTTTTGGTGGGGCTATGTTAAAGCTCATGTCTATACAGACAAGCCCGCTTCAATTGACGCATTGGAAGACAACATTGAAGCATTTATTCGTGAGATACCGGCCGAAATGTTGGAAAGAGTATGCCAAAATTGGACTAAGCGGAAGGACCATTTGAGGCGCAGTCGCTGTCAACATTTGCATGAAATAATCTTCAAACATTAAATTATATGGACCGTACTATCGATTCAAATAAAGATTTCATGCATTTTTCTGAATTTTATGGGTTTTTTTAAAAAAAATTTCTATAGCTCTTAAAAAATCACCCGATATAAGTCCTGCAGCTTACAAACGCTTTGAAATTATTTGTTAAGCATCTTTCAATGATTTTAACGTTTCTGTGTCAGTTTGATAACAATCTTTATGGATTAAGACGTTTAATTTATCATCTTCGACATTTTCTGGCTAACTTTTTTGCTTTTCGTGTTTAAATCACGTTTCCTGATTGGCAGTAACCTTCTGTCGCACAATCCATGAATCTTATTTAGCAATCGCTGTGCTTCAGCTTATGTTGGTGCTAAATACAATATTTTTGAAGCAAACAAATCTCCTTTCAATAAGCGAATGGGCATAAACTACAGGATTTTACTCCCCATAAAGCCATTATTGCCGTTTGTAAAAATAAATAATCTATGGTGGAGAACAAGTTTTTATTTTCTACACCCAATAATTATCGCCTGAACTTCAATCAAAACTGATTAAAAAATTAATAAAGTTTCTTAGAATATTCGTTTATATACCTGAAAACCACGCCCTCTGTGAATTGGGTTCTTATATTGGATATAGTCGGCAACAAAACGAAATCTGTTGATGAAGAGCTCCTCAAAAAATCTGTCGTTCGGAGTCGACTTTAAACTGTAGGTCCCGCCACTCATGTATAAAATTAACGCACACAATATAAGTGGTGTGAGAAGCTAGGTCGAAATCCTGACTGAAGGGTTGTAATGGCCATATTTTCTCGCATATTTTTTTTATTATATTTTTGTGAGGAGGTGTATGGATTTGTGTTAAATGTATTGGAATCAAAAAAAAAATCAACTTCGAAAAAAGTGTGAGTTAGGGCCTTTCTACATGAGACCAACGGTATGTATGTATATTGGATACAATGGTGAGGGAATTAATTAATACCCTATTTCTCTAAGATGAAGGATTTTTATACAAACAGATGTTCTTTTGAAACCATTCGTCTTACAGAAACAGGTCCCTAACTGTTCTTCTTCTCCCAAGAGGTAAGCGGTGATTATTGACCGGAACCAATCCCTAGAACTAAAAAAGTAAATTACCAAACTCTGTTCTAAAATGTACTTTCCAAGCAATGCTTAGAGGAATGCAAGATTCATATTATTAATATTAGGTAGTAGTTCTAAAGGTGTATCAAATAATGTTTTTGACTCATCGCTCTGGAAAGCTTTCAAAAAACTTGAAAAGTTTTGCTTTAGACTTTTGTGAACAATTCGGTTTCAGTAATACTAGTACTAGTACAGTTTTTCAATTCTCATTGGATTCTAAAGAAGACAGACAAACTTAAAACAAAAATTCCAAAGACAATCTTGTTATTATTAGAAGCGAAATTGTCTCTACATTTTAACTGCCTAGCCGAGTGTGTTATTTTATCGTATACAGCGAACAACTGTATAAATTTTTCAAATCATAAAAAACTATTCCATACATTATACCGCTATACTTACCATATATACACGACTGTATACCATAGTGTGTAGGGTTTTAATTATTTTTATGGACGCTTTTTAATTGCAGCGAATAGAATTTTATCATTAAATGAAATGGCAGCGAGTGCTGCGAAAGTTTAGATTATTCGATTAATCGCAAAAGAAAAATTGTTAATTCTGAATTAAGACAAAAATAAGTTGTTAACCTACGACGGTGCGAACGTTGAACTCAAAGAAATAAGGACTGATGATACTGAAGACATCTTTCGATGGCGCATTTCCCCATCGGAATATTTCACTCTGTGACCCAACTCCCCAGCCATGTCGCACTATCGGTCTTTAACATACATATACCGTAGAGTTGTTAGTCCCTTCTTCTATGTAGCTTCCAAATTGTTTCATTCATTTTTGTTGTTCAGTCTCAAAGTAAAGAATCTTTCAAAATATATTGAGAGTTTGGTCGTTCTGTCCAGGAGGAACAAATCCAACTTACAACAACTTAGAATGACTTTTTCGGAATACTTTGGAGAGTACTTGAATCTCATGTGGATTGTTATTGTCTGAAATTCAATCTGGTATGTTCACGTACCTATTCTTCGAGAAAAGCGCTTCATCGCTGAAGATGATTTCTCGATAAAAACTAGAGGCAGTTGCCAACAGCTTCAGATACCATTCAATTCACACGTGTTGGTCGTTGTTTGATTGAGTTCCTGGTCGAATTTTGTACCACGTCATGACGTAAAATACGCCAAATTGTGGTCTGCGAGAGTAAGAGTTTTTGTGGATAGGTTAGGTTAGAGGACGTGTACTTGTCAACTGTGACAAGTACAGTACCCAGAGGTCGAATTGACCCATTGTAAAACGTCATAGCTTCTCACACCACTCGGGACCTACAGTTTAAAGTCGACTCCGAACGACAGATTTTTGAGAAGCTTTTCATGGCAATTTTTACTCTCAGAGTTTTTGCCAGAAATCTGCTGAGAGGAAGTCTCCGAAGAAATATTTTCATATGTTCTTTTTGATGTCTGACCTGGGATTTGAACTCGGGCCTTTCGTCTAATAAGCCAACACACTACCTTCTAGGCTACGGCGACTTCTTTTTGTGGACAACACGAAGTAGACTTTCTCAGATTCCCCTGAGATACTGGATTAATTGATTTTTGTATGGGCGCCGACTCAAACTTCAATATGTTGTGGACTGTGAAAGGCCGAGTTCTGGGCAGCGACCTGAAATTGACTGCAGACTCTCATGATAAGCGGCGATTTTTGCTGCAGGTTTTGCGTTTCGTCGGCGTACTTTTACTGCACCAGTTGACTCTCTCTCGGTAGGACGATTGTGGAAATTGTAAAATCAGTGAACCACGCGGTACGTTGCCTATGGTGATTTGGCAAAACAACTAATTTCACAGATGTATGCAGCTTCAAAAAGATGGCCGTTATCAGTTGTCAAAGTTCCGAAGACGCTGCTGAAAGATCCGATGAAAAAGTTTGATAGTGGACAACAGCAACGACAAAACGTAACATCCTTAATTTCTGCAGTTTTATTATATTCAAAAGAATGTATCGTTACAACGGCTGCAATACAGTAGTCGCTCACAAATTAGAACCGTGTTGTTTTTGTGGCAATTCTAATTTCTGAATTATTCTAATTTCTGGACGTTTTTTTTTTCGAACAAAAAATAAAGAATTAAACAGATTTCCTTTCAAAAACTAAAATAAATCACAATTAAATTTTTTTGATTCAATTTTATTTGATAAATACAAGAAAACAAAACGTAAGAATTCATAAATTAGCCACAAAATACATGCATAAATGCGACAAAAAATAACATCAAATACGGAAAAACGTATATAATTTTGTGATTCCCCTTTTTAGTTTTACAGAATAAAAAGAATATGGGGATTTCTTGTGTTAAAATAGCAAAAAAAAAAAAACGCTCAGAAATTAGAATTTTAAATTGGAATTTTAGAGCGTATAATGTGTTGCAAGCACCGATTCTAATTTCTGGAATTTCTAATTAGAAATAAGAATGAAGTAATTACTTCAGGTTCTAATTTGTGAGCTTCTGCAGTACTTGGAATGTGGAGGATGACAGAATATTGCGATACTTTGAATCCAAAGTAAGGTGCAAATATTTAGTTCCTGAAATGACTGGTTTGCCAATGGAATATTGAAGCAATACTGTGTCCAAACCTCAAGCTAGTAGCTGTCGCATTTGAACTGCCATATTGAAAGGCTTTAACTATATGCGACATATTCCTATTGCAGCAATTGAATGCCATGTCATACGCATAACAGTTATGAGCTATTCTTACGTATGAACAATAATTTAAATTTAAAATTTCAAATGACAATTGTAAAGTAAGGCACACGTTGAAAATAAATTTCCCAACCAAATATGTACGTGCCTTTAAAAGAAACTCAGGTTTTTCCTTTTTAGCCACTTGACTTAACCTCTTAGCTTAAAATATCAAAAAAAAAAAAGTTTTCGATAATAATTTGCTTGCTCGTTAACCAACGATATTTTTGATCCGATTAAGTGAATTAAGAATCACTTGAGTCACAAATGTTTGCAATAATATTGACACTCTTGCATCAAGCCATGTATGCTGGCTCTCTAGCTCTCTCTCTCTCTCTCTCTCTCTCTCTCTACAGACTTATAGGGCCATAAACGGATCAAAAAATGCAATATGTGCCGTTGGAGCCGCATGTATTACGAAATAAAAAAAAAAAACAATAACAAAATCAACAATAATAACAACAGCAACAACAACAACGAGCAATAGGAATAGGTAAAGGCAGGCAAGAAGAAAATAATAATGAATTCAAGATAAAAGTCCAACAGGTATTAAGCAACAACAAAAACAACCACAAAACAGCAATAGCAACATGCCACATAAACGTTTTACTATACAATACGCCACAAAGATGCTGTTGTGTGTTGCCATTATAAGTGAATGGTTGCACGTGTATGTTTATATCGTATTGTATGTATGTATGTAGTACATGGGTGTATGTGTACGTGTATGTGTTTGTGTAGGAATATGTTGCAGTTAGGAATTTCGTATCTATTATTGCCTCAAGGTTCTAATCACAATAATAACAGCAACAACAACATCAGCAAGGAAACTGTATTTTCTTTTCTAGTTTTTCCTTTTTTTTTTTAGTTTTTCTGTTGTTGTTGTTGTTTTGTGCGCAAGTGTAGATTCATGCAACCCAACCAAGTACGAGTATTTACAAGTAGGCCCATCGCATACAAGAAATCTCAACATAACGAGTGCATACATTCCTGCCTTCCTGCCATCTTGCCACATGATACAGGCACTGCTGACAGAGCCAAGGCACAGCTTATGGAAAACACACATCACATGGCACAACAACATTACGTAGCCCCCGTCAATTTATTGTATAAACGATGCCAGGCCAAGTGCATTAATGCTGCTTTTTACTGTTGCTGCTATTGCAGTTGCAGTTGCATGAAGCTGAAATTAAAGTCAAGTTGTCCCTGCATAAGTACAAATATCGTCAAGTACTTTTTCCCCATTTCAACGTTATGGTTATAAAATCATTCAGGCATACATACGTACATAAGTATATATAGTATGTATGTATTCATGCGAATATCTAATGTTAGAACCTTGCCTCTCTCACCACCCTTGCCAGTTGTGGCTTTCTTTTCTTCTTTACCAGTTTGATTTGAAGCGTTTCTATGATTCCTGTTACTTTTTTTTGGAATGGACATTTTGATATTGGCTTGTCCAGTTTGCTATCAACTTGTTGTGCAACGACACCAACAGCAACAACAACAACAAGAACAGTACACAACAGATCATTGTCAAAATGCAACTGACGCTGATGAGGATCAACATCAATATCAGCTTAACCATCTGTTTGGTGTTCTTTAGTTTTATTTGCTGTTTGTTTTTATTTTTGTTTTTCGGCTTGTATTTGTTGTTGAGCTTGAGTCAGAGATGGATTTGAAAGAGAAAAAAAACGGAATATCTGACCAACTGAAGCGTAGCATGTTTAAAACCCATCCCTAATGTTGCATACTATTGAAGGCGAACTAATAAAATTGATCTTCAATGACTAATCAAGACTTTGTGATTATGGGGGAAAGCCGAAGTTTATCGACTATTAGACTAACTTAGAATGGAACAGTTTATTACGAATTAATGTCAACAATTAGTGTCTTACTTTAGAGATCCTTAATGCATGGACTAGGACTTTGGACGTCAATAAATACAATCGAGAATAATCATGGCGTTGTGCATCGTATTAACATTCAGTAGCTGCGCTGGCTCGGCCAAGTCGTTCGAATGTAGGAGAATGCTCCGGAGACGGGTATTTGATGCGAGGATCTGCGGTAGTCGGCGAAGAGGACGACCTTGTTTGCGTTGGAAGGACCAAATCGAGGAAGCCCTGTCATCGATTGATGTAACCAACTGGCGTAGGCGCTCAAGAGACAGAGGCGCCTGGAAGGATCTCTTAAGGCAGATCGAAATCCGTTAATCGGGTTGTTAATGGCCAATTAAATAAGTAAGTAAGTAATCATGACAACTGAATTTGAACTCACGGAGATTGAAACATAAGTCTCATTGATCTTGTCAATACGATCTTCTAAGTTTTGAACCTTTGCAAGAATTAATCCGGCCCAAAGAAGATTGTGCTTGATTAGAAACCAGTTTTCATTAAATTCGACACTTTGCTTAACCAGCTGGGGAAGACTTCACAACTTAATTAGTTTGCAGAACCAATAATTTGCTTGCTTACCTACTTACTTTAGCCTTAGTAGTGTTAATTATATCCCTGAGTGGTTACATCTACGGTTTAAAGTCGCGGCTGGGGTTTGAATCACGGGTTCGTGTTCATGGTAATAAGCCAATACACTGTGTACTAGACTTCTGACTACATCTACTACAGCTATAGTGAGGGTAACTAATAACTCCCAAAGGACAGGAATTGAAAAACTTTACTGAATTACTCAATTGGTCATTACAACCCTTTAGTCAGGATTACAACCTAGCTTCTCACACCACCCATGTTGCGTGTGTGTTAATTATAGTTCTTCTTAAATTTCACAGTAAACCGTAGAGTCTTCCCTTTATCATCTGACTGTGAACCACAAAAAGGCCACCTCTAAACATAATGCGATCGGCAAAGCATATTTAGGACAGGGATCCACGTGCTTCAACAGTAGTTTTTTACGTTACTTAGTCAAACAACTAATGAAGCAGAAATGGTTGATCTTTTCCCTACAAAATGCTGTACAAGTTCCAGAGCCCATTCAGCGAACACAAGCTGATGTCTATGGTTTTATGGGTCAATTGAATTTAATATGGGTACAGGCCCAAATTAGGAAGTAAAAGCTTCAAAGATGTGGTCTGTGAAATTGGCTGCCTCGGTTTCTCTTACACACCTTCAGGGACAGCGACGAATGTTACGGCAGATCTTACGTTTTGTCGACGTACGAGTGTTGGTCGATCGTATACTGAATCAATGGACTCGAAATAATTTATCACATTGCGAACAGTCCCCTCGGTAAGACGTAATAAGACGAAAATCATAGGTGAAAAAAGCGGGCGGTACGTTGCCCGGTCAGAATACCTATTTTGATAAAACAATTCTTGTTGTTTGCACGTATCGTTGAATGTTGTATCTGTCCATGGTGATTCGGAAAGACAGACTGAATAAATGACAACTCACTTTAAGGATGAAGCCACTGTAGGAAATAGGCCTCATCACTTAAGACGATTATTCAACGAAAATTTGAGTCAGTGGCCAACTGCTCCAGAGTCCATTTAGCAAACAAACGTTGTACGGTCTTCTATTGTGATTTGTCAAAACAAACAGAATAAATGACAACTAATTTGACAGATGTATGCAGCTTCAACAAGATGACCATTATCCACTGTCAAAGTACGAAAGTCCCTGTTAGAAGACAGAATAGAAGAATTTAATGTTGGGCCGCAGGGAACGAAACGGAACATCATTAATTGCTACAAATTTATTAGTTTCCAGAGAACATGCTATCTCATCGTTTTTTCTATGAACATTGATGAAATGCTATGGAAATAGCTGTAAGGACTACGATGTCATGTTCAGAAATGCCAGTAACTTTATTGGGTTTTCAGTTAGAATGTGTGAAATGTTTTAGGGAAATGAGGTGGAGTTTTTATTTTTAATTTAAAATAAATTAAATTTATAAAATTCTTTAATTTGTTTAAAGAAATTACATTCAAAACTCTTTGTTTCTCATGCCATAGCATGCAGACGTAGGACTGATTTTTTCCACTTTTCTCTGGCGTCTACTCTGCTGCAACCTTTTCTTGAAGGAAATTGTTGTTTTTATTCAGTAAACGATCAACATAAGAAAACTTGTTCCCTTACAGCTAATCAACTGTAATAACTGCAACAACAGCAGCAACAAGAACTACAATATTTAATAGTCTTGATATTTAAATTGTTTTTTTTATATGCAACGTTATTCTTGCCACATTTAACAATCAAGTTGGGTCAGTTCTGACTCTTTTAGCACAATATTATTAATGTGTTGCATGAACTGTTAATGAATTTCAAATTCTATCAAATAATAAACAATGATCGCTCTCTCTCTCTCTCACTCTCTCTCTCTCTATTGCTCTCTCCTTTTCTCATTACCTAAGTGGTCTTGTTTGTTACGCTGGAATAGAATTATTGGCATAGGAAAGTTGCGAAAGTTTATGGTGCCACATTTTAATGTTTCTTTAAAGTGTTGAAATGCTTTTTAAATAAGATAAGAAGGAAATTAAAATGGACAAGTTTAGTTTGAGAGAAAACCGATTATATTAATAACGAATGCAATAGAAAATTTCAATATATTTTAAGAGATAATCATTAAAATTGATGAGCCTTTAAATTAAATTTCAAATCTCGCGCATTAGTTGCATGCTTTAAAGAAATCATAAAGTTTAACGATTATGGGATCTTATAAAAATTTATTCAATTCAATTCAAAATTGAAGAACTTATTCAAACTTTTGAAACATTGACAGTGCCACACTAAACAATAATCACTGTAGTCTAGTGTGTAGTGTATCGGCTAGACGTGAGGCCATGGTTCAAACCCCCTAAGCGATATACAAAAAAAAAATATTTCTTTGGCGACTGTCTCTCAGCAAATTTCTGGCAAAAACTCTGAAAGTAAAATAAAATTGGCATGAAAAGTTTCTCAAAAATCTATTGTTCAGAGTCGACTTTAAACTGTAGCTCTCACCATTCATGTATAAAATTAATACACACAACATAAGTGGTGAGAGAAACTAGAAACTGAAGGATTGTAATAACCAATTATGTATACCAAGTAATATAATTTTAATTGCCAGTGTAGCTCTTTCGAAATGGTATTAAACTTCGCTCTGGTCACTCCAGCAATCCAGGTATTGAACAATTTAAAGTTGTGATGAAATTTTTGATGGCTCATCAAATGAATGGAACACAATTTTCTTTTTACCAGTTCCGGCTGATCGGCTGTCTGCTCCTCAAATGAATAGAACACAATTTTCTTTTGATCAGTTCCGGCTGGCTTTTCAATTCTAAATTGCTTGCTGTACTCTCTTTAAATGCTGACTGTAGAGACCAGATTCTAGAAGCTCATAATAGACATGAGAATTTAACATTCCTGGTGTCTGTGGCACTTTACTTTGTCATCGCCTGCGAAAATTCACCTTTCTACTTCCATGGTCCATGATTCACTTAACATCGTTCGATTCGTTCCGTTTTATCAGTAAATCTAATTAATGTGTCCAGCTTTCTTCAATTGATAGAGAACTGTTTTAGCATAGTTTCCTACGCTACTTATGTGCTGGAGTTTCTCAATTATACCCACGATTTCATTGCCTTTTTAAGCATAGATCATCGACCAATATGAAACGCATCCTTAACATTAAAATCATCAGCGGTAGACGCCATTTCGCAACTATGTTTCTAGTTGCAGTATTACCTCGTTAAACTTAATAATTTTATGGATCGAAAATCTGGCTTAGAAAATTTCACATCAAAGCGTGAGAGTGTCCATGCTTAGCATGCAACTTGCATGGCACTAATTCGATCGTATGAGAGAGACCTCTACTACTCAGGTTCACTATGTCTCAGCTCACCAACCCTCAGATAACAACTTTAAAGTAAGGCACACGTTGAAAAAAATTTCCCAATATGTACGTGCCTTTAAAAGAAACCCAGGTTTTTCCTTTTTAGCCACTTGACTTAACATCTTAGCTTAAAATATCAAAAAAATAAAGTTTCGATAAAAATTTGCTTGCTCGTTAACCAATGATATTTTAGATCCGATTAAGTGAATTAAGAATCACTTGAGTCACAAACGTTTGCAATAATATTGACACTCTTGCATCAAGCCATGTATGATCGCTCTCTAGCTCTCTCTCCACACTTATAGGGCCATAAACTGATCAAAAAATTCAATATGTGCTGTTGGAGCCAAATGTATTACTAAATAGGAACAAAAGCAATAACAAAATCAACAATACTAACAACAGCAACAACAACAACAACGAGCAATAGGAATAGGAAAATCCGATTAAGTGAATTAAGAATCACAAACGTTTGCAATAATATTTACACTCTTGCAGGCTGTCCATAATTGCGCCTGTTGGTAAGATTGACTGACAGACTGACATAATTTTTATTATTAATGACTCAAACTAAGCACCAACAAGCCATGTGTTCCTATTTGTTAGCCACAGATACTAGATTTTGTTCTCATTTATTGCCGGACTAATGTTAACAGCTTGCCGTTCTATAGTACTTAAGGTAGCGTTGATATTTCGTACATGCATTCTACTATCCTGCTATCTCCAGCTTTCAACAGCTCCGAGGGTCCAGCCATCGAGGATAGCAGCCTTACTGTTTTTATTTATTAATTACAATACAATTACAAATTATATTCTAATTATAAACAAGCTGGGTAACTTCGACCATGTGCTCGGTGTAGTGTCACAGAGCAGAGCCTCTGGTGGGAATCGAACCCACGACCCTCACGCTAATAGTCTAGCACACTACCCATTAGACTACCAATTCAATTATTTACTGATGTCGTCACTTATGTAGTGCGTTGTGTGTTGGCTCATTAGAGCCGAACCAGTGCACAGTGGTCGATTCCATTGGCCAAAAATAAAAAAACAAGGTTTTAAAATCTGTAGTTGTTTTTGTTTTATTCTAACTGTAGTCTTTAAGAACAGCTTCAAAAAGAGAGCAAGTTAACATTTGGTTTTTGCAGTGTGAAAAAGTGGAAAAAAAGTGTAACTTTTAATTAATTCAAACAAAAGAAAAAGCATTTGTGTTAAAAAAAATCAGAATGAATATTGAATATAAAGGTATTAACTAAGTTTTAAAATAATTACAATGCGTTTTGCTTATTGTGGATTTGTTATATAATTAATATTTTTGTAGTGTCATTGTTCATTCTAGTTAATTCATGTATATACATTTCAACTGGAGTTTTAGTTGAGTTCCCCCCTGAAATCTCCAACGAGGTTTTTTTTGTTTATAGTTTAATACTCCAAGAATAAAAAATTGGCAATATCAGCTGCTCTTTTTTGCCCGTTTTTTTATTATCTCCTACAGACCAAACCGACCTCTTTGTTTTTAATGTTGAAAAATTTAGGAAATACGCGCTGGACACTGCTAAGGAGCTGACAAATAAATATTCGTGGTACTATCTTCCCCCCACAGTCCATAAAATTTTAATTCATTCCTCAGATGTTATTAAACATGCGCTGGTATCAATTGGAGAGTTCTCCGAAGAAGCTGCAGAATCCAGAAACAAAGATATAAAGAAATTTCGACTTAAACGAACGCGCAAAATTTCACGCATTTCAACAAATACCGATTTGTTTAACCGTTTACTTTTAACTTCGGATCCTTTTATAACAGGTCAACGAAAGTTACCATGCAAGGAGAAATCAATTTTAATAAAATCAGTTTTTGAATTGTTAGAATAATTTTGTAGTCAATTTTCATTTAAGGGGGTGTTACTAAAAAAGCAGTTTTTAAACTGCTATGGGTCCTAAACTATTCCCAATTTATCACTAACTAATTCTGACATATTTATAAAGCCGTGTATGAAGTTTCACGATGATACCTATACTGGAAATATTTTTGGCCGCCGACTCCATACAGCTCCGACCACTGTGCAGTGGTTCAAATCTCAGCTGAGCCATCTCGAACAAAACGAAAACTGAAGATGTATTTCTTCGGTTCCTCTCGGAAGTCTTCTGGGAAAAATTTTAAGAGTAAAGAAATTGCAATGAAAAGTTTCTTAACTGTGGGAAAACATGGCACATTGCCTTCTTATCTTTAGCTTTTCGTTCAGCCGACACGTATTATGGATTTTTATTTTAACACCATTTGATTTAAGAATAAGGCGATACTCGTGGGCAATTCGAACATTCGATTTAGATTGGCTGTGATGTCTTTCAAATGAAAGTCTTGATTTACATAACGATGGCAAAATTGTATGCTTATTTGCCTTCAAAAGACAATTTTCATCATCAAGGATTATTTTCAAGCTACATGAGGTTCCGCTAATTTTCAAATAATCCTCTTAATTTTGGCGAGCTTTAGAAAACTATTCTATTCCACAGGATACTGTAGAACCTGTTGTCTTTTTATTTCAAATGAATTAATTTTTAAAGGAACTTAACCAAAAATTTCCATGTCACCGTTGCTTTTCCTATAAAACTTTTACCTGTAAAATCAAATTCCCAAAGAAAACCGAGAGAAAAAAGAAAATAAGCAGAAATTCTTTTTTGCCATAAAAATTTTCATGTTAGCAATTCTTGTTATTGTTGGAAATTTTTTTTTGTATTTTTTTTTTTTTGCTTTTGTCTGTGCTGACCAACAACAATTTTCCACTTGACTAAGAATTAAATAATTTGGTATATGGAGCTCCTGCTGTTACTGTTCCTTTATTTTTTTAAGTCATAAACAACAACAACAACAATAGCAACAACGAAAAGAACTGCTAGAACAACAACAACAACAAGGACAGCAACAACAACATCTACAACGAAATAAGGAGATAAAGACAACGGCGGACACATTGTTGTAAACGGGTGAGTAAAAGATATTCGCGCTGGCACCACCACAAATGGTACTGAAATAAAGTGCCCACAAAACGCAAGTGCAATCATAAAAATAATAGCAACAACAACAGTATAATACTGTTGCTTGCAACAAATAAAATGCCAAAAACAACAGCGACAAAAAAAACTCTATAAAAACAATAACAACTACAACTACAACAACAACAACATGAAAATATCTTGATTTTAATCTTAATAGAAAACCGTTGTTTAGCCGGTTTATTTAAACTAAAGGAAGCAAAAAGAAAAAAAAAAATTATAAAACAAAAACAACAACTTGCAACAGCAAAAGGCTATAAATTCGAACCTTTAACTAAAACTATAAAGTTACAGGAAAAATGGTAAACTAGCAAAACAACAACAACAACAGTAACTTGCAACAACAATAGTAACAATAACAAGAAAATTTTTGCATTTTTATGTTAACGATTCTTGCATACTTGCAACATCAGCAAGCATTGGCAAGCAGTGCATAACAACCACATACTTGAGTGTGTGTCTATGTGTGTGAGTGTGTATTTTAAGGAAGAGTAACCAAAAAGGTAGACTCGAGACGACAGAAACCAAAAAAAAAGAAGAAGAAGAAAAAAAAACTATGAAGTGATACGAAAATTGTTCTATAAAATGAAGCCTGGTTAGTTAAAGTTTAAGTACAAGTACTCTATACATTGATTATGGAGCCAGTTAGTTAGGCTCCCTGTGAAGAGTAACGCATGTTATGGAAAACTCAAGCCTATCAGCCAGTCAACCGAACAATCAACGAACCAACCAAGCCACCAAGCCATCCAACCCAGCCAGCCAACAAGTAAAATTTTTTTACGCAAAAATTCCAAACGACTTAACAGAACCAGTAAAAAAAGGAAAGAAGAAGGAAAAAAACCGATGATGGCAAGAAGGAATAGTTAATAAGATTCTTATGGTAGTAGTTTGTTGCAAGTTCCTGATCATTTGTTATGTAACAATTTAAGTGTACGAATGTATGTGTGTGTGTTTGTGTGCGCGTGTGTGTATATATGATTGAGCGAGCATGTATGCGATTTAAGGTACAATGAACGTTTGTAATCCTTAAACATGGTACCTTCTTTTACCATCATCAACACCATCGCAACCATCGTAATCATCATCTTGTCGTCATTGACTTTAACTATTTAACGAGGGTAGTTGGCGTAGATTGATTGAAGACTAAAATTATTGTTTCTTTAGAATGATTTATAAAGGACTTGTACTTGGGAATCGAAGTTACAATTATGTAGACACCTGGACTTAAAGAGCCTTTTTTAAACTGTTAGGTCTACGAAGGGAGATCTCTTGGCATAGCCTAATTCGTTTATCTTTTATATATAAATGGTTTGTATACTTTATACGGCATTTTAGAGGATAAGCATCTGTTGTTTATTCCGACTAAATCATTGAATGAAATAAATTCAATAACAACAATGACAAAGGAAATGTGTGATGGTAGCATCCTATTTCATCCTAATCTACTCTGAGAAGCAGTGATAATGGATTACCTGGTCTTTCCATATTTACAACCATGAGGAAGTTACCAGTAGTCATCATGCAGAAGCCGTATTTATAAATTTTCGCAAAACAATAGGTGTGCGAAGATCATAAGGCCACCAGATCATACCATAATAGCGTATCTCTATCACAGTCATCAGTAAAGACCTATAAAATGATCAGAGATTGGAGGCTTAGGTTAGGTAAGGAGGCTGACTTCGTTGAAAGAAAAGGTTCCACTTAGGCCAGCATTTAGGCCCATTGTGTTATCACAATCAATTCAACCCGGGGATCAAACATTCCCTAGAGAAAATCTTGCTATTGCAGCAAACTTTACATTGGATAGCTTGGTCAAGGATGTCAGGAAGTGAAAATCAAATGCCTCTGTGTCTTCATGACAAGATCAGGCCACTGATACATGAAGTGAAAAACAGTCTCCTCCTCCTCATCCCTAGAAACAAAACTTATGCAGAAGATATTTGCCGGAATGCTGAGTCTTTCGACAGGCCTACCAAAAGGAAATTGAGCCTTGAACAACGCTTTTGTTCAATGTTTGGCCATGCGATTTAAGGGCAGAAGTATCTTATCCATACGTGTCCAACAGAGTCTATCAATATTACACGTTTCCTCTTGCTGTCAATGAGATTGCACTTCCCTGTAACAAGTGTAGCAACGGGAATAGCTATGCCCAGTAACTTGTCGGAGATTGCAATGGACAGTCCATCAGCAATACAATTTACTACGATATCCCTATGTCCTGCAATCCAATAATCCGAAAAATCTTAGAAAAACCTCGGAATTCTTCATGGACAAAGACGGACATCGAAACTACGTTCTTTTAGGACTAAATCGCAGGTTGGCTGTCCGTGTACATCAAGAGATTGGAAACTTAGGGCCTTCTACTTAATGGTACAAGAGAATCTTTACCCATTTAGATATCGCGTAAGTTTTTTCACTCGTTTGAGGATTTTTTTCCTTTTTCTGCGGAAGTTGCTTGCGTATGCTGACAACATTGACATTATAGCGAGATGTTACTGCTGCCTTTTGTGCTATTGAGCGGGAGTCTACTAAAATGGGTTTGGCAGTAAATGAGGGCAAAACGAAGTATATGTTATCGACAAGTAGACACGTGCGGCTTATTGGATCTCAGATTACGGCCGATAACTATACTTTCCACATAGTCAAGGAATTTATTTATGTTGGCTCTGCCGGTACCACCAAAAATGATGTCAGTCTGATGATCAAGTGCAGGATTACTCTTGTCAACAGGGGTCAATCGGCAATTGAGTACCAGAGACCACCTCTCTCGTACGACAAAACTAACACTCTACAAGATGCTCATCCTCGCCGTGCTTCTTTAGGGCGCAGAGGCATTGACCCTATTAAGCACTGATGCAGCAGCCTTGAGAGTATTTCAGAGAAAAGTCCTACGTTAGATCTTCGGTCCAGTGCGAGTTGGCGATAATTTCTGCATTCGATCCAACAGTGAGCTGTATGAGCTCCTTAACGACAAAGACGTTGTATAGCCTATTAACATCCGGAGGCTGCACTGGCTCGGACATGTCTTTCGAGGATGGAGGAGGATGCTCCGGTAAGGTATTTGATGCGGAGATTTGCAAAAGTCGGCGAAGGGGACGTCCTTGTTTGCGTTGAAAGGACGAAATCGAGGAAACCATGTCATCGATTAGTCTGACCAACTGGCGTAGGCGCGCAAGAAGCAGAGGCGCCTGGAAGCATGTGTTAAGGCAGGCCGAAATCCGTTAATCGGGTTGTTAATAGCCAATTAAGTAAGTAAGTAAGTAAGAAAGTTATTTAACTGTCTTACGTCGACTGGCTTTTCCAATGCAACCCTCGCATATTTTCTGTTAGCAAACCAATTTTTGTCATTTTTTTTTTAATTTCTTTTCCTTTTTTCACAATGACCATTTGTTGCACATGTCCCTCTACCTTAAACATTCGTTCAATCGTTCGTTTGTCTGCTCATCAGTAGGTTCATATACTCACTCATATAATGCAAGAACAACAAAAACAAAAAGAAGGAAAAACACAAGCTGGCTAGGAGCAGCAGCATCAGCAACCCGCTAAGTTAAGACAACAACAAGAACAACAACACTAACTAACAATAGTCAACTCTAGCAAGTTGCAACATACGAAAATTTTTCATAGTCGTACTATATTTACGTCGCAATGGTACGTACCATACTTACAAACGTACGTACGTACATATATATGACTAACTCTACATACACGGAGCTATTGGACACACAGTTACTTACTTATGTACATTGCATTCATGCCAGGCGTTCGTATTCAGTTATATTTAGGCTTTTATGCATAAAATGACTAAGTGGACAAACCAGATATTGATAACGGCTTATTGTTCGTAACAACAGCAACAACAACAACAAGGTTTTTCTTTTTTTCTTCTTTTAACAAAAGTTCTGTTACTTTGAAATTAAATCGCAAAAAGGAAGAAGGCTGTGCACACTATTCAACTGTAGTTATCAACATGCAGAGGCGAATTTCTTTACTATTTTTGTTGTTGCTGTTGTTGTTGCTGTTTTTATTATTTTCCCAATATTTTCTTTTTTTTTGTATTCATTTGTGTGGCATGACGCAAGTGTCTTCTTGTGCAGCATAGTGGTTGCATTATTATCAATTCCTTGCAAACAGCTTAAGCAATATTCTACCATTAAATTTTGCAATTAAAGGTGACCAGCTTTAGATATGTTTCTTCTAATATTACAGTCTCTTTAATATGATTTAACATCAAATCGACGTAGTCTAGTAGGTATTGTGTTGGCGTATTAGACGTAAGGTCACGGTTCAAACCCCAGGTCAGTCATTAAAACGAAAATATGAATATGCGGGCGATTATAGGCCAATAAGTATTTTACCAGTTTTTTCGAAAATATTTGAGTCCCTAATTGCTGAACAGATTAGGTCATATCTGAATAACAATAATCTCTTGTCCCCATTCCAATCTGGTTTTCGCATTGCTCATAGTTGTACTACTGCGGTCTTGAAAGTAATTGATGACATGAGGCCTGGATTTTTCAAAGGCCTTTAACAGGGTTGATCATTTAATCTTATGTCGAAAACTGGGGCACTATTTTGGATTTACAAATACCGCTTTATCTCTTATGGAAAACTACTTGTATGGGCGAGCCCAAAGGGTAATTATTGGAAATAGGCAGTCGGGGCTGAGGCGTATAACATCTGGTGTTCCACAGAGGTCCATGTTAGGCCCCCTGCTATTTAGTATGTTCGCCAATGATTTATTTTCAGTATGCAGGTATACTAAGGTACATGCATACGCAGATGATATTCAGCTGTACATCTCAAACCGTATTGGTCTGATAGAGGATACAAGTTACAAACTTAATTATGACTTGAGGTCTATTTTAAAATGGGCTGAGGATAATAACCTTATGCTCAATCCTGGAAAATCTTGTGTACGTTAGTAAGATTAAATACTTAGGATTTTGGATCAATTCAACCTTGTCATGCACTGACCTATTAATCATGTTGTGCGTAACGTATACCTCTTGCTTCGTAATTTACGAATGTCGTCTAACTTCACACCAGTTGAAGTTAAGAGGAAACTTATAATTCAATTAATACTTCCACTGATTAATTATTTTGCAGAGGTTTACAGTAAATTGGACTCTCTGTCACTACATAAGTTGCAAGTATCTTTTAATAATGCTTCGCGGTATGTGTATGGTTTAACTAGGTTTAGCAGTGTATCGTCCTGGAGGAAAATGATCTTGGGCTGTGACTTAATCGACTACCTTCAGATGCGAAATATTATATTCTTACATAATCGTCTTTATCGTAAGAAACCACCCTATCTCTTTGAGAAGCATGTATTTGGTAGATCTACTTGATATACAACTCTAATTATACCTAGATACACTTACATCAATACTAGCAGATTGTTTTTCGTCAACGCAATTAATTTGTTCAACTCCTTACCAATGACTATTAATAACATTTCGAGAAAGAGCAGTTTTAAGAAGTCACTTTTTGACTATATGTCCTCAAATATTTAAAAAAAAAATTTATTTTAGAAATTTTGTGTGAAATATAATTATTGCCTTTTTGTGTATTAGTTATATACGTTATAAAACAATTGCACTATAATTTAGGGAATACTAATGACCAATGTAATTTGTGTATATCCTACTGAGCTATAAAAGAATAACATTCTTAAAGCTCTTGTAGGCAAATAAATAAATAAATAAATATTTCTTCTGTGGCTTCCTCTCAGCAGATTTCTGCAAAACGCTGAGGGTTTCTCAGAAATCTGACGTTCGGTGTCGACTTTAAACCGTAGATGCCGCTACTCATGTATAAAATTAACGCACGCAACATAAGTGGTGTAAGAAGCTAGGTCGTAATCCTGACTGAAGGATTATAATGACCAATTATGTATGTATGTGTAGATGTCAATGAAAGCATTTTTATTTTAATGATTTCCTTAAGCAGGATTCATCAAAAAATACGAAATTTGGACACTAAATGGTTTAAAGCCAAGCCGTGCCACCGAAGGTCTGTCTGTACCAGACAATTTTTACGTAGAGCCACAGTCTTCTGAATTTTGACAGTTGATAGCGGCCATCTTGTTGAAGCTACATCTGTCAACTTAGTTGTCATTTATTCAGTCTGTTTTGACAAATCAGAATAGAAGACCGTACGACTTTGCTAATGGACTCTGGTGCAGTTGGCCACTGACTCAAATTCTCACTGAATAATCGCCTTCAGTGATGAGGCCTATTTCCTACGATGGCTTCACTCCTTAAGTGAGTTGCCACTTATTCAGTCTGTCTTGCCAAATCACCATGTACGGATATAGCATTCAACAACACGTATAAATAAACAGAATAGTTTTATCAAAATAGGTATTCTGTTCGGGTAAAGTACCGCGTACTTATTCTTCTTATGATCTCCAAGAACATCTTACCGCACGTCAGTACCGAGGGGACTGTTCGCAAAGTGATAAATAAATTCGAGTCCAGTGTTTCATTTAACGAACAACCAATACACGCGTATGATAACGACATGTAAGATCTGCAAAAAATATTACCGCGGTACGTACGATAGAGAAGAATCTAAAGCAGCCGATATCGCGTCGATCACAAGAACTTGGCCTTTCACAGATCACAATAGTCGCGGAATGGGCTCTGTAGCAGCTGGCAAATGATAATTTCTTTCATCAAACCATCATTTTCAGCGATAATACCTCTTTTCTGGTTGAATGGGTGCGTTGGCCCGGTCATGTCGTTCGAATGGTGAGGGATGCTTCGGCGAGACCGAGTATTTGATGCGGAAATTTGCAAAAGTCTGCGAAGAGGACACAACCTTGTCTGCGTTGGAAGGACCAAATCGAGGAAGCCTTGTCATCGATTGGTGTGACCAACTGAAGTAGGAGCGAAAGAAGCAGAGACGCCAGGAAGAATGTGTTAAGGCTGGCCGAAATCCATTAATCGGCTTTATAGTGACCACTTAAGTAGGTAAGGGTGCGTGAATACACAAAATTATCGAATTTAGCACAATACCAAGCCGCATGACATCCAATAGTATCCAATGCATCTCAAAAAAGTCATTGTTTGGTGTGGACTATGGGTGGACTAGTGGTGGATTCGAGTCACTCGAATCATTCATCAAAATTTACAGTAGTAATTATTGTTGCATTTACAAAAGAAGACAAAAGAAAAGACAAAGACAGCAAGCAAAGCACACACACAACCTTCTAGCGAGTATTGTGGTGTTCGTACTCGAATCATACTAATTTTGTGCTTCGTGTATATGTTGAATCATGGAGAGTCGAAATCAACAACATCATGCGTATTGTTAAGTATGAGTACGATGAGTATTTCTAACTTTGAATATGAGTAGTATGAGTATGATATTAAAATAAATATGAATGCGTATAAGTATCTGAAATTATAAGTATGATTCGAATCTACTCATCGTTTTGAATACTCGTTGCTGATCTCTGATCCAGACACCAACGACATGTTTTTAGAGAACGACGTTGTAACAGGCCGATACTACACACCTCATACCATATTGGATATTCAACATGAGCAATTTGAGTACATGGTCATCTTACGTAGAGGTGAAGCCATCGAGATCATGCGATTTGACCCTGTTAGACGTTTTCTTTTGCGATTTTCCTCAGTCGCAAGTGTATGCAAATAAGCTAACAAACTATCATGGTGCCCTAAGTCAACACAACCCATGCCACCGGTCAAGTTATGCCTGGCGCATAAGCCAGAGTCATGGAGCCATTGCACGAGTCAACTTATACTACAAAAATCTACAGCACTCACTGGCTTAAGCTAATCTACTAGGACCTTGGCATTTTCCTCAAACTGGCCTTCCCTTTCTGCTACAGATTCGTGTTGTTTTCTTAATTTAATTTCCATTTTTTTTTTTTTTTGCTTTTTCGTTAACGCAATATCAACATCAACATTAAATTAAAAAAAAAACACACTGAAAAACCCAGAAGAATTAAGAAAAAAATTTAAACAGACACACATATTTCTGTTCATGTTTAGTTCAGTTAGGTTCCTGATACTAATGCACTGATCATCATCATCATCACCAGCAACAGCAGCTCGGACACCAGCAACACACGTAAACATCATGATTGCCGTGATCATGTGGAGGGACAACAGAACGCTTAAATTTCTCTCAACTTTGCTACGAACTTTTTGAGATGGGGCTACTAAATGTGGCAGTAATTTCTGAACAAAAAAAAAAAAAAAAAAGATGCTGCTGTTGTTGTTTTTTTCTTTTAATTTTCCGTTGTTGCATTGTGAGTGTTTAAATATTCCTGTTTTTCTTTCCTGCTGATCTCCTCTATTTTTTATGTTTTTTTTTCGTTTTCCAACCATTCTTGCCCGTGTTGTCTTTCAAAAATATCTGCGTTGTAAATCGTAGGTATAGTTTGGTAGTATTTGTTGTTGTTGTTGTTGTTTTTTTTTTGTATTTTTTACTTAATGTGTTAGAGCGCACAGGTGGTGTTAGATTCAGGTGTACTCGGCATTATTATAGTCAACCATGGAAATGTTTCAGACACCAACATTTTAACTTCAACTAACCAACGAACCAACCAGCCAACCAACGATTTATCTTTGCATTTGTATCGGTATTAGAGCGTTTGAATACGGAGTAACATACCACATAGTGGAGCAGTACAGAACAGAACAGCATCGAATAGAATTGAGCAGAGCATATCGCATCGTAACGTATCATATCGTCTACAATTCCATACCTTTTTGCTGTAACCAAATTGTTCGGTATTTGGCTTAAATCCAGTTTTGTTACTCGTATTTATTGTATGAAAATAATTTTTTAATTTTTTTTTATTCCTCTTTCTGTCGAGTATGTGGCAATTATTTCTTTTTTCCTTCCCATCAAAAAGGTGTAACTACAACAACAACTACACAATAATACGGTTTGAGTAACAAAAACTAGAAGACGAAAAAAAAATGAATTGAATTTATAGAGACGGTACTTAAGATCGCACTTGTAGCCAAGACAAGTACTTGAAACCTGAATTAAAACTGAAACCTAATCTAATTCAAATGGTATACACTGGGTAACAGAAAATAATGCACACCAGATTTTGAGAATAGCGCTGAGAAGCATTTACTAGCGGAGTGCATTGTTTTGGAATTGGAAGAGGAGAATATGTGGGGCATAAATGTGTGAATTCAGCTACAAAGTAGTAAGAGTAACACACCACAGTCTATGGTAGAAACCGAACGCGTAACCCTTCACATTGCGGAATTAGTACAAAAGGCATACAGTCACAGAAATAAGTCCACATGCACGGTTGTATGTAGACTTTTTCCCACTATTTATTTTGTTTCAAAAATTTCAATTTATATTTTTTATAATCATCTTTGCCTTCAAAGGTTCTTAATTGTAACTGCTTTAAATAACGCAATAACTTACTTAATTACTCAATTGGTCATTACAACCCTTCAGTCAGGATTTCGACCTAGCTTCTCACACCACTTATGTTGTGT
Source organism: Sarcophaga caerulescens (assembly GCA_927399465.1). Classification (NCBI taxonomy): domain Eukaryota; kingdom Metazoa; phylum Arthropoda; class Insecta; order Diptera; family Sarcophagidae; genus Sarcophaga; species Sarcophaga caerulescens. Next base: position 38,364,544 of record OV656872.1, on the reverse strand, counting down.
GGGTTAATTTTATACATGAGTGGCGCGACCTACATTTTAAAGCCGACTCCGAACGACAAAAAATTTTTGAGAAGCTCTTCATGGCAATTTTATTTACTCTCAGAGTTTTTGCCAGAAATCTGCTGAGAGGTAGTCGCCGAAGAAATATTTTTTTCATATTTCGTTTTGATACCTGTCGTGGGATACAAACCCGGTCTTTACGTCTAATAAGCCAACACACTACTTACTAGACTACAACACTATAACACCTTTTTTAATTTAATAAAATTCACAGGGAAAAATGTCTACATACACCTCTTTTTTCTTTGACTGTAGTATATGAAAGAAATTCTTTACAAGTATCGGAATTGGAATTTTAAATTTCAATTTATTCTGAACAAATATAGAAAACGATTCCATTGCATAATTTATTCCTTCAGTTTCTTCAAGGATATGAAGAGAGATCAATTACGAGTCGACTCCGTCTTTCTTTATTGTCTTTCCTAACTAAACTAGCTTGGCTTATGCAAGCAACTTTCATATTTTGCTTAAAGCACATGTAACTGCTACTATACTTACATAATTAATTGATCATTACAACCCTGTAGTCAGGTTTACAACCCAGCTTCTCAGGATTACAACCTAGTTTCTCACACTACCGTGTGAATTTTATCGATGAGTGGCAGAACAAACAAGAAATTTTTGAGAAATTTTTATGGTTTTGGCCATAAGACTTCTGAGAGGAAGTCACCAAAGAAACATTTTTTCAAATTTCGTTTTGTTGTTCAACCCTTGGCTAGCATCTAATAGGTCAATGCACTACCTACTAAACTAAGATAACTGCAATATAACTGGTAACGAATCATTAATATGGAGTTATACCATCCGACCCAAATTCCAATGGCATATATGCAGAGCCCGGCAGAACCAATACTGAAAAGAGCACAAGTTTATCTTTTGATAAAAACACTCATCTTCGAATAGATTGAAATGAGCCCAATTAGTAAAAATACGACATAATTGATGGACATTGGACTTCAATTTTTGCAGAGGATATTTTTAAAAGACATGTAAGATCCTCGCGTAAAATTCTCTGCATAGTCAAAGGACAAAGGCCAACAAGTTGAGAACGACAACGAAACGAAATTTCTTCAAGACTTTATGCAACAGCAGCAAAAATTTCTTTCGGTAGGCCTACTTCTTTGATTTGTTTTATGGTTTTGAATCAGGAAGAGGAAATTTTGAATTAAGAAAACAGCGTGGCCTGGTAGCCTAGTGTCTAGTGTGTGAAGGACCAGAGACTCTTGTCTGTTACACTATACCAGTGAAGGGCACATTTGAAATTTCGTATCACATGTGATAGGCAAAGAAATTTCTGCTGACGCTCCGTTGATACACATACACAATAAACTTACTTGTGTGGTTTCTTATGATGATCGTGTGTTTGTTGCTTTGTGTGTTGTTTTGTGTTGATCTCAGAGAACAAAATCAATTCAGTTGACGTTTAGCACTTGATGAAGCAAAATCTCGCTACGCAATTTTTTTGAATGATTTTTTGTTTTTTGCAAATACACGCAGCAAAATGTTTGATGAAAATTGGGAATATGATTTTTTTGTATAGAGAATATGGATGGTAATGCACAATGTATTGTGTGTTATCGCACTTTATGTCGTAATTCTTTTTTTTTTATAAAAATACATTTTTTTTTTATTTTCCCAGTGTACGATTCTCAAAAATTACGTTGAATTTTGTTCTCCGCTGCTTTACCAACACAACCAAAGCTATGATAGTATGTGTTTGCCCTACACTGCACTATACCGATCATAAGGTTGACGTTACTCACCTGTAGGTCCCGGCAATCATGGAAAAAAATTAACGTACTCAACATGGGTGATGTGAGAAGCTAGGTTATGATACTGGCTAAAGCATTGTAATGACTTAATAAGTAAGAGATATTTTTTAAAAACTTATTAATCAGGTTTCGAGCTAACAAACTTGACTAAAACCTACTTTTTCTTTCATTTAGAACAACAGTTTTATTGTAATTATCAACGCTGTTGTAGGATTTTTTTAATATTTTGTTTTTAAATCGTACTCTATTCACTGTTACCCAGTGTAATCAAACTGAGTATCAAACTTTTACATTTAATTTTATTAAAATATTTGTAAAGTATTCGCATCTTTATGACTGTGTGTGTATATTTCCATATGCCTGAGTGTATGCAATAGAACGGGAGTATGGATGTATTTGTATTTTTAAATGTAAGCGTAAATGAATCTGTGTGATTACAATTTACAGGAGATCTCACCTTTTTTTTCTGTTCCTCTCACTCTTGCTCTCTCTCTCTCTATCTATTAGCCTCTCTTTCTGTCTCTGTTGTTTTCAATACAACTAAAATTGAGAAGAAGGTTAATGTCCATCTAAAGCATCTTTTTGCCACATTAAATAACAGCAACAACAACAACAATAATTACAATAGTAACCAGCAATGATGGTAACTACTATTACTGTTAATATTTGTTATTGTTGTTGTTGTTAGTATTGCTGTTGCTGTTATGTTAAATTAGTTAAAAGCTTAATTGCCATATTCAAACCAAAAAACTATCATCATCAGCATCAGTATCAGGCAACCCAGCAAACAATAAAATTCATATACATACACATACTCATTTACATGCACGTACGTAATCAATACCACAACAACATTGGTTTCATCCAAAGGACAACTTTTGCTACAACAAGGGGAGGTAATTTGGGAATAAAAAGGTGGATAAAAAAAAGATTTTTTTTTTATTAAAAACTGTACCTTTGTTGTAGTTAAAGTTGTTTTTGCTTTGTTGAAATGACCAGTTAACGTTACAAACAGCAAACACAAGCATACATTCACACGCAGTTTCACCATTGCTGAGGCGATAGCTAAACATTTAGTTGAGTTGAGTTGAATTGAGTTACTGTGTCTGTATTTGGTTCTATAACTGTATATGTGTGTGTGTGTTTATCTGTTATTTTTAATTGTTAGTTTGCTGTTGTTGTTGTTATTATAATAATTATTATTATTGTTTTTGTTGTTGTTTTTGCAATTTTATTACTTTCAGTTTAATTGTACGAACAAAATCAATTTAATTTCAATTAATTTTGCGAATATTTTTCTGTTTTTTTCTCTTGGTTCTACACTACACTATACTTAGGTACCTAGACACACTTTAATTGTATGTGAAATGATTTGCTTTAGTATCTGTGTTGGTGTTTTAAATCTAAACTACAATTGTATTGGATTGTATTTTAAATATAAAACTTACCTTTGTTTGTAGTCGTTATTGTTGTTGTTTTTGCATTTTTCTTTTTTATTTTTCTATCAATTTCAATTTAAAGTTTTCCACACAGCAGCCAAAGATTTAATGCCATTTGAAATTAATTCGCCTGATTAATGTCATTAGTTTGATAGTAAAACCTACATTAAATACAGGGTGTGGCACTGTAATAGAATAGTTTTTGGTAATTGAAATTTTGTGATGATAAATGTACACACTTTAATTAAATTGATAAAAAAAATACACACTATATTGTAGCACTATGGGTCGAAAGTAAAGTGTTTATATTAAATCAGAGAGAGAGAGAGAGAGAGCCATAATACTTTATAACTTAGTAATGCAACTTGTTATAGCATTTCAAAAATTATTTTAAAAATTTTTGCTTTTCATTTTTATTGGTTCATTTTACCGGCAGCATCCTGTAAAAAAGAAGAGAAAAATATGGCACTTTTTCCTAACTGATACCGCAATATTTCTAAAGCGCTTCCTTTGTTATAAGACGGGATAGTATTTTCATTTCAATCTATATAACTACTGCGACCAAATGTTACCGAAATTAATTCATATCTGTCATTAATCCAAAAAGTGCCTTAGTATTGCTACCTTATGATCTAATGTACTCCCCTCCAATTGAATAGGATACACTTCCAATGTCTCTTCCATGTCTATATTCCTGATAAGCTTCAGGTCGGTGTGCACGATGATAATTCCCTGCCTAGCACCTGATATGCAATCGGATATTTCCTTCTGGTATGCATTAATACACCACAGACTTCAATAATGTGCTTCGATGATTCGTTCACATCATCACAGAATCTACATGTTGGGCGCGAAATAATCTTCATTCTGAATTACCTAAGTCTACAATGCCTTGACCATTTATTCCTGGATAATGCATGATTTAAATCCCAACAAAAATTTTGATTGCCTCAAACCCACTTGGTTTGAGAAGAGCTAATGCCTATCCTTATCTTCCCTTTCGTTGAGCATACCTTACCAAAGGTCCCCCTTCTACAGAAAGATTCTGGTCACATCAACAGCGTGAAAGGTCACCTCTTCGTCTGCTTAGGAGAATTTCCGTAAAATTTGTGTAACCTTATTTTGTCTGCTACACTATCATCGATTTAACCTCATAAAAGGCGAGGGCTCAAATAACAGCCAAGCTATCAAGTAGTATTGTCTTCAGTACCCACTATACAAGTTGAATTAAATTCATCTTTCGATAGCATTGACTCCTGCAGGGAAGATATCCCCCAGCCTCCTCATGGGAGAAAAACTTCATCTTCTTCTCGACGTATGCCTTTAATTTTTTCAGAAGATAAAAACTATTTATTGTAGCAGGTGTTCATACAACTTCATTAAATTTTCTTTGCCAGAAATTTTATGTAAATTTAAGCCTTTTTCGATATCAAAAAATTTCTTCAGTTTTCAGCAAACAAAAAAGAAATTCTCAAAATTAGTGAGGGATAGATTTTTACATCCCTTGTTGTTAGTTTAAGTAACGCCTAATATTTGCTTAAATTAATGGAAATTCGTAGAAATTTCTAAAGGGTTGGTGAGACTATTTGACATTATTGAGCAAGCACTACTCGCATTCGACTTCCTATGCTGGAGCAAGCAATACTACGAATACTTGATTTATTATTTATTTATGTTAATACATTTGCTTCTTATAATGAAGATAAAATCGTGACTTCTCATGCGTATAAGACACTCACGAGAAGTTTTCGCTCCCCTAACACCAAAAATGGTGGTTGTTTTAGCAAAACGTGAGGCGTTATGTAGTGGTCAAAGAACTTGACTACAAATTCCGTCACCTTAAGCTTAAATAATATTTTATTAATGGAAAAATTTTCATTTTCCCTTCAAATCAAACTCCTGGTCTTGAATAACAACAATACATACATAATTGTTCATTACAATCCTTTAGTCAGGATTACGACCTAGCTACTCGCACCACCTATGTTGTGTGTGTTAATTGTATACATGAGTGGAGGGACCTACAGTTTAAAGTCGATTTCGAACGACAGATTTTTTGGGAAACATTTAATGGCAATTTTATTTTACTCTTAGAGCCTTTGCCAGAAATCTATTGAGAGGAAGTCGCCGAAAAAATATGTATGAAATATATTTCGTTTAGATGGAGATGTCTGACCTGAGGTTTGAACCGAGGTCTCATGTCTAATAAGCCAACGCACTACTTACTAGACTTTGAATTTTAAATTTAGAAAAACTCTTGGCCTGGAATATCAACAACACACACCATAAAAGTGTGAAAGTCAATGACATGTCTGGGAAAAGCGTAAAACTTAATGAGCAAGGCTTCTCGCCTCTTACAAAAACACATTTTCAGACAGTCTGTTATTTCTAGGTGTTACGCTAGATGGCAGCTCTTTATGTTAGAATCTGATGACCTGCGTAGCTAGCCTGTTACCTAGAAGCCCAATAAAGTGGAAAAAAGAAGAAGATGCTTTGAGATCATCCAGTGCTCATTAAATGAATAATCAAATTAGTTTATTCATGAATGCCTAGCTAACAAATGACAAACCTACTTGAGTGAAAGATAGGACATTGTTCCCTGATGATAAAAAATAGTCCTTCTCTCTATATGGATGAACGTAGATACTGGGGTCTTTGAGTCAGAAAAATGAATAGATTTTCTAAAGAAATAAGAAACCATTATCTGGTTTTCCATCTTAAATTAACTGACATTTTATTACAGAACACTTCCAATTGAATTAAATTCAAATTAAATATCCTCTAAAGTTCAAAAGTTTAACAATAACTTGCTTATCTTATTGCCAATAATGAGAGTCAATTAAAATGCCTCATAATTCCTTAAGTGTGCTATAAATGAAATGACATTTCCGTTGAAAGCAAATTAATACAATAAACGTACAATAAAACAAAATCGACAATAAAATGTTGTTAAAGTGTCATAATTTGAATTCATAACCAATTTTGTATGTATGGCACTGATTGCATGTTTCGGTTGAATTAAATTTTAAATTTTTTTTTTTAAATTTTTTTAATTTCAATTTGTGAATAACAGTGATGTTCACATGAGTGAACAAACCTACACATTCCCAACCCTGAAATCCAATCTCTAACGACACAAACAACTCTAACAAATAATAACAATGACATCACCAACACACATCAACATTCACAACACACATCACATACACATCCATCAACACCTTCAACATAATGGTTAAAAACATCATCATCGATCAGTTGATTATCGACCTTGACCAACGACAAACCAAGAACCCAACAATCCCTACGCGAGTGCACTATAGCCAATATTCTTATTTCAAATAAAACATAACATTGTGAACTTTTATTGTGAACATTAACCAATATAAAACAAATAATTAAGTAAACATAGTGAACATTAACAAACTTTCAATAAAATTGTGAACACAACATACATATATTGTAAAACAAACACATAAATAAATACATTTTATAACGTTTTAAATAAACAAACAGAAATTAAACACCAATTTACATTAATTTAAATATAAGACCAAATACCAAAAAGATTTGTGCATTAACTACTTATATATAGTATACCCTACCCCCTCTTACCCCCAAACTAACCCTACCCTATAACCCGTAAGTACATGGTCCTTCGAGGAAAACAAGAGTCAGTATAGAGTATACAGTCCACATTAACACCCCCAATAAATTGTGCATATTTTACCACCACCCCAAAAGAATAGTGCAGTGCATTAAATATCAAAAGTGATTTCCTATAAGAGTTTAAATAAACAATATAAACTAAACACACATACACTAACAAGAATAGTGTTAAACATAAAGCACCCTATACAAAAAACATAACAAAATATATAATTTTGTTTGTAAACCAGTACTCGATTATCAACAAAATACTTAAATATAAATCAGAAAACACAAATTAACATTTAACACAAACAATAATCACAAAAAATCACATTGAATAAAAAAGTGCATTAACAAAAACAATACACATATAAAACAGTAAAAAAAATAAGAACATTTCAAAATCAAAAATAATAATACATCACAGAGTTAAAATTATCACATATTAAGAGCACAAAAATATATTACATATGTAGAACAGTAAAAATAAAAGTTAAAAACAAATTTAAAATCAAAAGGAAATAGAAAAGTTCACTAAAGTTCACAAAAAATAGAAACAAAATACACATTACATAAAGAAACAAATATTATACATTTTTGCAACAATACATAAATAAAATCAAAATTGAAGAAACACAAAAATAAAAAGTTTAACACAGTTCACAAAAAATAGCAACAAAATACATAGTGACAAAAATTAAAAAATTGAAAAATCAAGTACACAAACAATTACATCCAATACAATTCACTAACAAAAATAAATCAAAAACAATTACAAATATAAGTGACCACTAACAAATTAACATTATTAACATTAAACACAAACACAACACAACAAACATCACACAAAGAGGAATTGAAAAAATTTGGTTTGTACCCTACCCTCAGCAGACAAGGTAAGTTGAAGAATTTCAATTTACATTTTTTACAAAAATTTATCGTGATTTTTAAATTTGTTAAAAACACACAATAGGGAATATTATCGCATTAAACCCACCCACCCAATACATACCCATTTTTTGATAATATTTCCCAAATTGTGTGAGTAACAAATACTGCCTATCTCTTTGTGTAGTGCAACAAAAACGCAAGGATACCCAATAGGCACTTTGTCTGCAAATTAAATTCATTTCAAATTTGAAATAAATAATTTTTTGAAACCAAATTTACCCGCGGTAAATCAATTAATATCGAGTTTTACTAAAATTTTTCAATCCTCTACATATTGAATTTTGGAATAAATATGTCAGAATTAAAGACTTTGACCGCAGATATTACACGTTACATCCAAGAGGACTTAAGTGACTTTGAGGAAGACTATAGGACTAGTCCAGTGAATTCTCAATCACTACCCGCGTTGAGATTCATGAGGAATGAATTGGAAGAGTTGTGGTCGAATATTGACAGGAAATTTAAACGGATCCGAGAGTCGCCACAACTCAATGACCCTGAAATTGCCAATTCAATTAATTTTAATGGCCTCACCAGAAATGTGAGATCGGCCCAAAAATTCTATAGGTCAACTATGATTTACATAGATGAGTCCATGGAAAATTTAACCCAACCCAAAAATTCTACCCCAACCCAACCCGAACACACACAACCCACCCACTCAGTGGGATTTAACGCACCCCCTTGCGAAATTCCACAAGAACCCATTCAAGCCAAAGATATTCAAGATACCCACCCAATTGCATCTCAAATTTTAGGAGATAACTTGTACGTCGACGATGTACTAGCTGATGTTCACACTGCTCGAGAAGCTGAAAACGCTCAAGAGCATTTGATCACAGCTTTTGAATCGGCTGGTTTTCCTCTACGAAAATGGACATCAGATACCCAGGAACTTTTAGATGATTTACCCAAGGATCACCAACTGAATGCCGCCTTACTCACCCTTCCAGAATCGGAAAACATTAAAACCCTAGGCATTCGGTGGAATCCAAAAGAGGACAATTTTTTCTTTGAGGCCCCCAAGATAGAGAGAAAACCAGCCTACACTATCGCTAAACTTTTTTACTCACTTAACCCACTCACCCTTATTAAATGGTTTTATGATAATAACAATATTCGAGTTGATAGATGGATACATTTTTCAACTTCAGCAAGAATTGAGCTTCATGACTTTTTAGATGTTTCTAAAAAAGCTTACTCTGCGAATTTATACGCACGAGTTATACCCATAAACGGACCTATGTCCGTAACCCTACTCTTCGCTAAGAAGAAAGTTGCACCTAACGATGTCATTTCGTCCCCGAAATTTGAACTTTGTGGTGCAGTGTTGTTGGCAAAAATGGCACACAATTTGATTACCCAGCAAAGGCTAACCCAACACCCAATAAACTTTTGGTCGGACTCCGCAATAGTTTTGGCATGGCTCAACAAACCCCCAACTACCTGGAACAACTTTCTGACAGACAGTGTGTCTACAATTTTCGATGCGGGAGGAACCAGGAACTGGAGAAATTTGGACTCTTACGATAATCCAGCCGATGTCACCAGTCATGGTTGCAATGCAGACGGACTGAAAGATGACGAGTTATGGCACGAACCAACCTGGTTGGAGGAAGATCCGACAAAGAGGCTAACAACACATTTACCCTACGAAACTCAAGCTGAAGTTAAAATTTGTCAGTCGTTCTCTACGACTGTAAACCCAAAACCATCGATGAACTTCACTCACCCTACCCCTACTCTATTGTCATATATCTACCGATTTTGTGACCGCGCATCATTTACTCGACGAGATAAATTTCGACATGGCATAGTTCTGCAGCGGAAAAACCCACAATCTATTGATGTAAGACTCAATAGACTACTAACCCACCCGAGTATAAAACTTGATGCGAATGGGGAATATGATGGTCTGAAAAGATCAAATTTACTTATACCCTTAATAATCACCCACTACTCACCCAAACACCCTACCCAAATTCTTACCCGGGACACTCACAATTACAATTACTCACCCAAAGATTCATTTCAGGTTCCACCCGACAGACAGTTATGGCCCACTTAGAGGTCAAAATCGATGTTTGAACCCATGGGAAGACCCCGACATCCTGAGTGAAAAATGAATACCCATACCCTCTTTTTTTTTTTTTAGCAATTAAAAATAATTGTTTTTTCATTCACAGGTTGCTGGCCCGGGAGGATGTTCACATGAGTGAACAAACCTACACATTCCCAACCCTGAAATCCAATCTCTAACGACACAAACAACTCTAACAAATAATAACAATGACATCACCAACACACATCAACATTCACAACACACATCACATACACATCCATCAACACCTTCAACATAGTTATTTCACATCCTTTGTAGATCAGTTGATTATCGATCTCCGAGCAACACTAAACCCAGCAAGCACTGTACGAGTGTGATTAATAATTAATTTGAATTTGTGATAAATTATAAAATAAACATTGTGAACATTTAATAAACTGAAAATCAATTGTGAACGATTGTGAACAAAATAAACATTGTAAACAAAAATACATATTGTTACAAAATACAAACAACTATATGCTTTATAACGTTTAAAATAAAAAACATTTAAATATATTATATACCCTAAAACACAATAACATTTATCATTTATATATACAAATTGAATATTAAAGGTTTGTGCATGTCCTACTTATATATACCCTAACCCCTCTTACCCTAAAACTAACCTAACCCTATAACCCGACTAAACAAGTGATAAACATGAACTTTGAAAACATTGTGTGAAACACACACAAACCATAACGGGGTGTGGGTTACTGGGTTAATAGAAATATTCAAATAAAAATTTAAAAATTAAATGCACGGCACAATTAAAATGAATGAAATGAACAAATTTCTTAATGATAACACTTAACACAAATTGGGTATTCGAAAAAGTTTGATTTTCCTTAGATTTGCAAGAGGCTTAATAACGCCTTTCTGGCCGATAACAGTTTGCCATTTTTAAAGTTAAGTCTCTACTCCATCAGAGTAGCGCTTCTGTGTTCTTTGAACGAACAACTGATTGAATACATATCGAGCCATAACCGCAAAAATATCTCAAGCGACATATTTTTCATACATCGTTTTTTGTAATAAATAAATTCATTGGCATCATTTGCATCATCTATAAAAATTTCAGGGTCACACTCTGTACCGTTATGAATTTATAACAAAAAAGTTTAACTTTCTAACTTAATTCGCACAAGAAATAAATAATAAAAACCTTTCCCTGTAAAATTTCGTTTTTGTCGCTTGAGATATTTTTGCGGTTATGGCTCGATATGTGTGTGAATATAAATTCGAATTTAAAAACCAAAGACGCAAACCCACACTTTCAGCAACGCCACTTCTTGTCTCTAACAGGGTTAATTTTGCTATTAACAGAGCACTGTTAAATGTTCAACAATGGCAATAGTAGATTATTCTACTACTTGGTAATAATTGCAGAATATTGACATAAAATATAATTCTCATTATGATCATTATTATTTGTGAACAAAAGTGTTGAAATGTAAATGGTGATTGGTGGGGATACAGGACGGACATTTTCTCAACTGTCAAAATTATTCCAGTTATCCCACTACCACGGTTCGAAACAGGACACTCTGGACTACCATTTACATATAGTCTGTATCAGTGTTGCAAAATTGAAATTTTAAAATGGTACTGAACTATAACTGAAAGAGTACTTTTTCGCATCAAATAGTACTTTTTTAAAAAAATACGTACATACATATATAATTGGTCATTACAACCATTCAATCAGGATTATGACCTAGCTTCTCACACCACTTATTTTGTGTGTGTTAATTTTATACATGAGTGGCGGGACCTACAGTTTAAAGTCGACTCGGAACTACAGATTTTTGAGAAATTTTTTCATGGCAAGTTTATTTACTCTCAGAGTTTTTGACAGAAAGAGGTCGCCGAAGAAATACTCTCTTCATTTTTCGTTTTGTTGGAGATGCCTGACATGGGGTTTGAATCGTGGGCTCACATCTAGTAAGCCAGTACACTACCTACTAAACTATTTTATTTATGTTTAATACACTTACGGAACAGAAAAACTAACTACTTATACGTGTTCCTCACATACCGAACAAAACGCAACAAAACGTAAGAGCATCGTTTAGTCAAACGTCGACGGAACGTAATGGAACTTACGTTCGTTTTTAGCATATGAAGAGCAATGTAAATGCTTACCGAAATTACATTACGGTTGGGCAAACGTTCTCATTGCTTTTCGTATTCTAAAAACGAACATACGTCCCGTGGACGTTTGTCTGACTGGGACTGAATACTAATTCTACCTTTAGCATTACGTTGCTAATGCATTAATAGTTGAAAAGCGCAAGACATAAAATATATAATAATAAAAAAGTACTGAAAACGTCGGTGTTTTTGAAATGGAAAAGTACTGAAAAAAGTACTAAAGTACTGAATTTTTCAACACTGGTCTGTATGGTGTACTATTTCTTATATGTTCCAAAATGGCCACTCATCTTCTAGAGAATTTTCAAACAAAAAATTTATAGTTTCAAAGCCAATTTTCACAATACCATCGATAGTTCATTAAAAATAAAACTATCGATACTATCGATGGTTTTGCAGCTCTACTTGGAACCTTTCTTTGAGTATGAAATAGTACTCATAGACCTAGTATTTGTCCTAAAATTAGCTTCTAAACAAGTGGGCTTGTTCAGATGGATACTGTTAAACAGCTAACAATGCTCTATTTTGCTCTGTTAACGCCAAATGTGGCGCTGCTAAAATTTATGAATTGCGTCTTGGATTTTATAATTCGAATTTATCTTCACACACATTGATCGAATCCCGTTTTGAATGAAAAGTTCTGCAGAGATGGAAACAAATGATAATCTGAAGCTGCAAAATCCAAACGATATGGTAAATGCATTAAAATTTTCAAGCCAAGACGGGTCTTCAAAGACGCGCATGTGGAGTAGGACGAAAAACAACACTCTGCTTGTCAATCTGTCTCGTTATTTTCATTGAATTGCTTACTTCTATTGCTTCAATAGCTTGACCAGAAAAGCTTGACCCTGGCCATGGGCGGAGACCATTCTTATACACTAAAGTTGTACATCGCTATGCAAACTAAGCTGGTATTGAGGGTCCACACCTTGTGGCCTTAAATTACTGCAATTCAAGGCGGTTTTTTGATAATAACGATAAAGCCAATGACATTTTGATTTATTACATGAATTTTGCCGCATTAAAACGTAACCTTCTGAATATAAATCTTCAAGCGGATGGTATTATTCTTTCAGAGCTTTACAATTTAATCAAGAAGAAATAAAATAAAAACAAATAAAAATTAAAAATCGCTTAAACGCACACATAGTTGCATAGAAACTGTGATGTTTTCGTTCTATAACGTAACCATTATGCAGAGACACACACAAGCACAGTGAGTGTAAACAATAGATGCGAAAAAGGCAGGCGAAACAAGGCGAAAATGAATGCAAACCCAAAATGCATAAACGATGTACTTCCGGCATTCTATTGGACTTGGGGCAAAAATAATTTATTACGATAGACCACCAAAAAATATATTAAAAATTTCAAACACATACATATACACACACATACAAACATACATATACATACACTCACAATACATACATATACTTGTGTACTATGCAGAGACGTGCATAATTTTTGCAAAATTATTTGAATATTTGAAGGTTTAAAACGAGTTTTTTGCAACGATTTAAATTTAATTTTTCTTTTTTTTTTAATATTTTCTAGATTTTTTGTTTTTGTTTAAATTACATGCATAGTAGATACGACGAGTACTATACAATGAAAACCAAAGCCAAACAAACAAAAACTAATAAAAAAAAAAAGAAATGAAAAAAACAAATTTGTATTAAAAACCGAAATGAAACTAAAAACAAATGGCAAATTAATTCGGTTGTTTCACCAACAAAATAAAATTCAAAAAATGCAAAAAAAAAAAATCGCAAATTTTATTATTTTTTTTGCAAATATTTTGAATGGTTTTTTATTTGTTGGCTTGTTTTTTTTTTTTCAAGGGCAAATGACGTGAATTTTTTAATTTTTTGTTGGTTTGTGAACACGAACAACGTTTTATTTCATTCGAAATAAAAATAAAAGGCAGGCATGCAGAAAACTACACACACTATTTTCGTTAGAGTCTCTTTATTATTGTTTTTGTTATTATTTCTCTTTTTTTTTTGGTTTTTTTGTTTTAATAAAAAAGAGTTTTAGTTTTAATTTTTTTTTTTTTTGGTGTATTCATTTGGTTTAATATTGCGTTCTATCCACTAAAGATTTTATTTATAAATTAAGTATCTCCCAAGAAACACAATGTCGGCGTTAAGCGTTAGAATGACAAACAGTGTTTTCTATTGGATTTCAGTAGAATATTTTATATCTATGACGTATTAACTACTCGTTTTCAAGAAACAAAACAAAACTCTGTTGGCATAAACTGGGCACAGTACTTACTCAGGTGGTGTTCAGTGTTGTAACAATCAGATGCTATTCTCTCTGAAGGAGGCTTCCTCAACAGATTATTTCCAAGCAGGTTAAAACATCACAGTTTTTTTTAAAAATCGAATACCGAAGCCCAGTGTAATACAGCAAACATCCTTCAAGTATTCACTGACAGATGCCCGAAAAAATCTAATGTGGCCTACCCGATTGCTGTAGTACTGAAGTCGTTGACTACCGTGTTCAGAGTATAGCCTTCATGTATATAACTTTTATGTGTATGTGTGTGTGTTTTGTTTGAGTTCTACAAACTTTGTCTGATTTCGTCTCCTCAACTTTCTTGTTTACCTCTTTCTAAAGTAAGATTTATCGATATCATCAAAACAGAGTCGTTTGTAAGATACCTTCTGCATATCTCTGCAAGTTTGGAGACAAGAAATAATTACACAATGCTAACTACGGAGTATAGGATAGGTAGGTTAGCGTGTAGCTTGCCATTCACAGACAAGTTTACTCGGTAGCCATACGACCCATTGTATTACCCAACGTTAGCTAAACCTCCTTGTTATGATACGCTAGTAGTGGGTTTAAACCGCCCCGAATTCCGGATGAAACCAACCAGTTCCCTTAGTGCCATGTTCGCCACCATGCCCAAATCTTCAAACGTTTCGTTCCAAAACCGATGACGTCTGCCCTGTTGTAAAGGGCACTTGTATAAAAAGATGTCGTACCGATTCCGTTTCCTTCACATCATTGCAGCTTCTGTAGTAATCCTGGTGGGGCAGACCGATCTTGTCAGCAGAATAGCCAATAGCGCCGTGTCTAGTTAGAATTCCCGTTAGAATGAGAACTGTTTTCTTGTCGAACTCAAGTAGTTTGCTGGTTCTCCCACTGTCCACTGCTGGACACAGCAGTTTTGAAATTCGGCAAGCTGGTATGTCGAACCACCCAAGGCTTGTTAAGTTCCATGCTGCTTTTTAAAATTTGGAAAAGTATTCCTATAGATGCTCATATATCACCTCAATCGCCTTCTACTCAGACATCTTCGGTCCCTTCGCTGTCTGTTTATCCTCCTTTTCGCTTCGGAGAATAGGATGGATGAGAAAGAAAGTTTATATCCTTATTTATACATACATAATTGGCCATTACAATTCTTCACTAAGGATTACGAGCTAGTTTCTCATACCACTTATGTTGTGTGTGTTAATTTTTATATAGGTAGTGTGTTGGCTTATTAGACTGAAAGCCCGAGTTCGAATCCCAGGTCAGACATCAAAACGAAAATATGAAAATATGTCTACGGCGACTTCCTCTCAGCAGATTTCTGGCAAAAACTCTGGGATTAAATAAAATTGCCATTAAAAGCTTCTCAAAAAAACTGTCGTTCGGAGTCGACTTTAAACTGTAGGACCCACCACTCATGTATAAAATTAACGCAAACAAAATAAGTGGTGTGAGAAGCTAGGTCGTAATCCTGACTGAAGGGTTGTAATGACCACTTATGTTATGTATATGTGGCGGGACTTAAAGTTGACAGATATTTGAGAAACTTTTCAGGGCTATTTTATTTACTCCCAAAGTTTCTGCCAAAAATCTGTTGATAGGATGTCGTCGTAGAAATATTTGTTTTCATATTTCGTTTCGACATCTCTGATCTGGAGTTTGAACCGAGGCCTAACGTCTACAAAGCCAACACACTACCTCGGCTACTAGATATAATATAATTGCCTGACATCAAAGTCCATAGTTCTATAATTTCAGCAGGACTGTAAAGGGTTTATCAAAAACTTTAATGGATAAGAAGTAGTTCTAGAACATTCCATGATTTTTTGACTGCCCAACTGATTTGCTGTTTGCGGTTGTAGACATCCAAAGGCAAACCCATAGTGCTGTATTGTGAAAACATAGTGAAGGAAAGAGACACTCATCTGATGGCTTAAGAGAGTGAAAAATTTGTATCAGAAACATGGTGAAGTCGATAACGCCACAATATTTGTAGCAGATCTTTTAATCATTAATAATCTTTTAACATTAGCAATATACTGGCAAAGCCAATACCAAGCAGTCCATCTGGACGCTTTATCAAATTCGACATAGTGATCTCTAGCAAGCGCACCTACCAAAACGTTTAGAAAATTAAGATTAAATTTGAAAATAATATCCTTTGCGAAATGATAAGAGAGAAGGAGCGAAATTCCAGAATTTTTATATTACCCTCCTCTGAAATGGTTACTTAACTTTTACAGTACTAGTTAGGAATACTGATTATATTGATTAGCAATCGATTTGTCTGCTGACAATTGCCTTTTCTATGCTTGCAAAATTGAATGAAAATTTTTGTGCAAATAATTGTTTTCTTTACCTTCGTAACCGTCAAATCGTGCCATAAAAACAGTGTGGCTGTTTTCTGTGCCTTATGGATCGAAAGATTTACTGAAACAGCAATGAATTCGAAAAAAATTTAACTACCAGTTTGTGTCCCCTTAAAGCTAAACATAGATTTGAGCTATTAAAGGAACATATGAAGGAGATTCAATAATTCGAAGAAAGTTTGATTGAAATAGAGGTTTTTATATAAAAAGAAACCATCTGAGTTTTTAACATAGTCTCCCTTGAGTTCTAAATACTACGTCTGATATTGTCCCAGCTTTCTTGTTTGCCTCTTCTAAAAGTAAGATTTGTATCAAGGTCATCAAAACAGATTGGTTTGTGTGAGGATTTTAGTATTGGATGTATTTGCTGCTTTGAAGACAAGTTCAAATGGTCATAATCATTTCCAGAGAATCAGATGAGTAAGAGGGAAATTTGTAATATTTTCCACGAAATTAAATTAACATCACAATAAAATGTGGGTTTATATAAACAGATACAGTGCTCAGTGAAATTAAATTCACATCATAATAAAATCTGGGTTTATATAAACAGATACAGTGCTCAGTGAAATTAAATTCACATCACAATAAAATCTCAGTTTGTATAAACAGATACAGGCCTCATTGTTTTCTTTCAGGTGGGAGACCCTATAACAGTGAACACCCTATTTATCCTATGTTAAGTAATTAAGACCCTAAAACATAATTGTAGTCAATATTTTTGCTTATTTTTTAGGAGAATAAATCACGTGCCCTACGAAATTTCTTTTTAAAATTTGCAACATTTGGAAGTGTTTTCTTAAAAAAATTTTTATTGTTTTTAGTTTTTTTCTCCCCCCTATTTTAATTGTTCCATGTTTTTTTATTTTATTTCTTTTTTTTTTATTTTTTGTAAATAAATTTGGTTTTGTTTTGCTTAATTTTAATTTTTTTCTGTGGATTTTGTTTTTTTTTTTTTGATTTTTTTGCAAAAAATTAACACAAAAGCTTACAAAAAACAGAAAAAAAATAGCATCGAGTGTCTGTTTATTTGCGTCTTATGAAAGAGGAAAGTGTAAAAAAAAAAAAAAAAATTCTGAAACTAAAACATCTGTGTTGTATTTAGGAATTGGAGAGAGAAAAAAAGAAAGAAAAAAGAAAGAAACAAAGAATTTAAAATAAATATTGAAACTGTTTCTTTAAAATTTCTTAAAGTTTTCTAAACTAAATGGCTTAAGCAGTGTGTAGCAAATTTTTTGCAACAAAAAAATAAAAAAAAAAATACAGAAACACAATAAAAATTAAGAATAAGAATAGAATATTACTCTGCTTAAATTCTTCTATGAATAGCAACAAAAAAAAAAAGAACAAAAAAAACATGCAAATTTATTTTTTTTTTTTAATAAGCAAGTATTTAAAAAAGAGAACTAGAATTTGCGTATTATTTTGTTTAAATATTATGGCAGTTTATGTTTTAAATTGTTGTTGTTGTTGTATAACGAATACAATACAATACAATTTCAAAAAAGGAGGAAATTCATGTCAAAACCATGATAACAGATGATGTAAGAATGATACTCTGACAGGAGAAAGATATTGACAGGAATATTAAGATGAGTTTGAAATCTTAATTTCATCGATAAATAACAATAAATGAATGAATGAATGTATCATTCATTGCATGTGGAATAAACGGGCAAAGCATATAGCCTGACAAGCATACATTTTAGGAGAACAAGGAAAAAAATGTTGAGATTTTCAGTCCACAAACTTGGTATCACCCAGAGTTGTATACAAACTGACAGCTTACAAGCAAATGTCTAATGGTGACTGAAATAAAAGGACACGTATTAACTGGCGTTCCACGCGGAATGATGCGGCTCCCATTTAACGACTTCTGACGTGGGTGCAGATCCGCTGAGGAACATTAAACTGTTATCCACTTTTTCTCCCCGTCTCTTGCTAGGTGCAGACTCTCCATTTATTGTCAGCTTAACGGAGCTATCATCTACTGACATCAAGGATATAGCTTCGTTTATCAAACTTTCTGGCTGGTTTTCCAGCGTAGGGTAGTCGTGCTTTTGATGGGCAGCCCTTGCGCTGACCAACTTATTCCACTTCCCTGGTTTTGGTAGAACTCGGGCCTCTATGCGTGCTGAATTGAGCTACCATTCCGACCTAACCTAACCTAACCTAACTGGCGTTTTAAATTTAAAAACGTTGTGTTTCTTTTTCTTCTAAGTTTGACAGCTATTTATAGCAGTTTACTGCGTCATTTCGCGAGTCACTGAAAAAAAATGAGTTTCTTGCATAAAAGTGGCAGAAATCCATGTGTGCGTTACGAAAATACTCCTCCATACTACCCATTTTCTCGATTTAGCCCCCAGTAACTATTTCCTTTATTCAAACCTCGTGAAATATCTTTGCGAAGAGAGATTTCTGTCCAATGATGGAATTTTTTTTCACAAACGATCTAGTCTCCTTCGATAACCTCAACAAAGTTTTCCTGACGGAAGGGATAAAAAAGTGGAGAAATTATTAGACAGAGTGTTTGGACATCAAGAAGTCGCCGTAGTCTAATAGGTAGTGTGTGGGCCTATTAGACGTAAGGCCACGTTTCAAACCCCAGGTCAAACATCAAAACGCAAATATGAAAATATTTCTTTCTGATTTCAGATTTCTGGCAAAAACTCTGAGAGCAAATAAAATTGCCATGAAAAGTTACTCAAAAATCTGTCGTTCGGAGTCGACTTTAAACTGTAGGTCCCGCCACTCATGTATATAATTAACGCACACATCATAAGTGGTGTGAGAAGCTAGGTCGTAATATGGACTTAAGAGTTGTAATGACCCATTATGTATGTTGAACATCAAAGAAAAAACACGAGTGTTTCATTAAAAAAAAAATCACAGAATTATTGAACACACTGTCATCTACTTCTGCTGCAGACGGCATGTCTTCAAGCCATAGCATGGATTCCCTGTGCCCAGATATATATTAGATCAGTGGCACAAAGAATTTTTTTTTTTTGGTTCTCATGTATGGACACAGAAAAGGGTAACATTTTCGATAATGAGAGAAGATTACCGACAGGATGCCTTACAGTTGGTCCATGTTTCAATCTCTTCCGAAAGACCTAAAAACTGAAACCTGCTTATCGTCTAATTATGTTGAACGAAAGGACAGATAAAGAGAAGCAAAGACTGTTCCTAAACCAAATGGGTTTAAAGCAATCAAAAGTTTTGTTGGAAAATTACAATACAAGTAGATCTGAGTCATGCATCAGACTTTCCAAGTATAAACTAAGGTTGGTAGCCGGACTTTTGACTGCACACTCTAGACTCAAGTAACTCTCATTCAGAATGTGTATTGTTTCGAGACCAACATTTAGATTATTTGATAATGAAAATAAATCATCGACACACGTTCTTGGAACCTGTAAAACATTAATGCATTATAAAAGGAAACTTGTGGGTGCATATCAGGTGCTAGACAAGCAATTGTTATGGTTGACTTCGAGCGGCATACTGGAGTTTATTAAGGCAATAGGCCTCGCAGAGACTTATGAAGTTGGATAGGAGTAGATCAGATTGTATGGTAGCAGCCATAAGGTTTCTTGACGACAATAATAAGTATGTCGACCAGTTAAATTGTTCACAAATGAGGGTGCATAACCTGTTTTAAAAGATGAATAATTGAATAAATTTCCAGAATCTGGTTTTTGCATCGATTTGTGGGCCTCTTCTTCATGACTACAATCCATGGGTATACTATTTTACACTTAAAATAAATAAATACTCAATGCAGTGGTATGGAAGCCGCCATAGTCTACGTGGTAGTATTTTTGCTTATTAGACTTAAGGCTGTGGTTCAAACTCCCCAGCCCAGACATCTCGAACTAAACGAAATACGAAAAAACATATTTTCGGCCACTTCCAAAGTTTTCTGGTAAAACTATGAGAGAAAATAAAATTGTCTTGAAAAATGTTCTCAATGTACAATCTGTCGTTCGAAGTAGACGTTAAACAGTCGGTGCTGCCACTTAGGGGTAAAATTAACACACACAACATAGGTGGTGTGGGAAACTAGATCGTATTCATGACTAAAGGTTGTAATAACCAATCAAGTAAGTAAACTGATCACAACAACTGATTTCAATACTCTGCTATACCCGATAGTGTACCAATCAATATGGGGATTGACAGTTTAATTATTGTCTGTTAAATGTGAGGAGTATAAAAATATGAGGAATTCGCCGTAGTCTAGTAGGAAGTGTGTTGGTTTATTAGACGTAAGGCCACGGTTCAAACCCCAGGTCAGACATCAAAACGAAAATATGAAAAATATTTTTGCGGCGACTTCCTCTCAGCAGATTTGTGGCTCTGGGAGTAAATAAAATTGCCATGAAAAGTTTCTCAAAAATCGATCGTTTGGAGTCGACTTTAAACTGTAGGTCCCGCTACTCATTTATAAAATTAACACACACAACATGAGTGGTGTGGGAAACTAGGCCGGAATCCTGACTTGAAGGTTTGTAATATAAAAATATGAGGAGTATAAAAAAAGTCGGTTCAACAAGGTACATGAGTGTATAAAACACTTTGAATACCCAACCTAATATGCACGACTTGAGTAAACCCCCTGAGTCACTGCCTAAGTATTGAAATCTAGCTTAGGACCGTTTGATAGGTATCAGGGTAATTATCTCGTAGCTCTCTTAACTGATAGCCATGTAAAGGTGTAACCAATCATTATATGTATGTGCGCTCGTATATAGGCTTTATCAACAAACGAAAAGAAAAAAAAATTATTTTCTTTGCAAATATAGAACATGTCTACTACTTTGCCACTCAACAGCTTCTCTAAATTGTTGCAGAATTCTGTGGCAAATGGTTTCTTTCGTTCGCTTTTGTAGCGTTTTATAAATCTAAATATTGTTTTAATTGTGCCTATTGTTTGGCTAAATGTTTTGACAGCAAAACGCACCAAGTAAATGCTGAACAATAACAGCCACAGCAACATGACTTTTAGGCCAATTGAAAACGGCTACAACAACAACAGCAACAACTGCAAAAGGCTATAAATTTAGTTATTTTACTAAAAAAAAAACAAAAAAAAAATTGGAAAAAAAAGTGGAACAAGAAAAATTTGTTTACAATTTGGAAGTGATTTGCGTGTATGTGTTTAATTTTTTGCACGATAAGTAATTGGCACAATATTTGTGAATTTAATGGCTCAACAATTTCTAGGAAATCATAATGATGATGCCCATACACACATACCAACATAAAAACAATAGCCAAAGCAACGGAAAGCAAAAGAAAACCGTTAAACGTTCTAAACAAATTCAAATACATACGGAAAGTTTCTTTCTCTCTCTCTCTCTTTCCCTCTCCCTTATTATCAATAGAAGATACTCTTAAATTTTAATTTCTCTTGCCTAATGATCAGAAAGAAAAACTCTCTTAACTTCTTGTGTTGTGCTCTTTTATAAGATCGTTTAGAATTTTTTTTAAAGCTTTTCTCTTGTATGCAGTTGGGTTTCTCTTTTCTTGCAACAACGACAAACGACCTTGCGCTTTTGTATCGTCGCGTAAAATGTACTGAACAACTGTTTAAATGAAATGTATCTTGTATCTGTATCTGTCTCTGTATTTGTAGTTGTAGTTGTATTCGTATCTGTGAAATGCTTTTACATTGAGTACATGAGTACATGTGTACATGACTTCTGGTGGGGATGTAAGATACAATTTAAATGCGATCAATTAAGCAACAAGAAAAGAAAAAAGAAAATGAGAAGAAGAAGAAGAAGAAAAGCATATACAGATTATTTTCTATAATTAAGTTAATTGGGTAAAAGGGCTTTTCGTTTTGCTTTAGAAAATAAATTAATTTAAAGCGTAATGCCACAGTGGATACGTAGCTAAAGAAATTGCAACAACCGTCTGCACACGTGATGTGGACTTTGATTTAATGGTTGTAGTGTTTACGAGTTCATACACAATGTTACTGACATCCATTGCCTGCAAGAGATAAGATCGCATATCAATTGTTTCCTTCATTATGAGTATGCACTCGTAAAAGGCTATCCATTTCGTGGTTTCAAAAGTATAAGACTGGAATTCGACATCTGTCAAACTAAGTTGTGAAAGCAATTTTTTTTCTTTTCAGTTGAAAGTCTGACATTGACGAAAATGGATCGCTTAACTATCACACAACGCATAACCAACCATCAAAACCTACTACAAAAATGGTGATTCTGCCACAGCCACGTATCGAACAAAATTTTCTTCAGCGATGAAGCACATTTCACACTCGGTGGGTATGTTAATAAACAAAATTGTCGTATTTGGGGTTCTGAGAATCCTCAAGTAATTGGAGAGAGGCCATTACATTCAGAAAAAGTCACTGTTTGGTGCGCTCTTTGGTCCGAATGTGTGATTGGACCTTACTTCTTCGAAAACGACGATGGAACGACTGTCACCGTCAATTCGGAGCGTTATGGTCATATGATAACCGACTTTTTTTTGCCTGCTATTGAAGAATACGACTTGGAGAATATGTGGTTTCAATAAGACGATGCCACATGCCACACAACTCGAGATTCATTGCAAGAGACATTTCCTGGCCGCGTAATTTCTCGTCGTGGCGATTTCAACTGGCCACCAAGATCATGCGATTTGACACCATTAGACTTTTTTTTGTGGGGCTACGCGAAAGACCGTGTTTATGCAGATAAACCTTTAACTCTTGAGCACTTAAAAACCAACATTCGTCAAGTTATGGCTGAGATACCGACTAATATGTGTCAAAAAGTGGTCGAAAATTACCTCAAAAGAATCAATGCTTGCAACACTTCGCGTGGAGGTCATTTAAATGATGTAGTGTTTCACACATAATGTCAACATTCAAAATTTACAATAAAATAGAAATATCATGAAAAAAATATTTTATATGTGTTTTATTTACGTTTACTTTTGAAACCACGAAATAGATAACCCGTTATATATGGTATGTATGGTAGTTATTCGAGCTATTCGTGAATGCTTAAGCACTCAATTCTCTGATGTCTAAACTCTCCAAGCAAAGATTTCAGATGGAATAGTATAGAATCGTTGACATAGCTCACGAATGTTCGCGATTTATTCTCTTACGGTATGAACTAAAATAAGAGAAAATGGAAATCGCCGTAGTCATTACAGAACTTTAGTCAGGGTTACGACCTAGTTTATCATACCAACCATGTTGTAAGCGTTAATTTTATTCATGTGCGGTGGGACATACAGACTTCGGTGAGAGGTGTTAGAACCCATGTCTGCAACATTACGGATGATGGTATTGGTGAAGATTTTATTTATTAAGTATCCTCATATTAAACTTCTTTTACGCTGCCGTAGTCTAGTAGGTAGTGTCTTGGCCTATTAGATGTGATGTTACGGTTCAAATCCCAAATTAGACATCTCCAACTAAACGAAATATGAAAAAATATTTCTCCGACAACTTCCTCTCAGCAGATTTCTGACAAATACCTTGAGAGTAAATAAAATTGCCATGAGAAAGTGTCTCAAAAAATCTGTCCTTCGGTGTCGACTTTAAACTGTAAGTTCCGCCTCACATGTGTAAAATAAGCACACAAAACATAAGTGGTGTAAGGAGATAGATCGTAATCCCGACTGGAGGGTTGTTGTTGTGACCTAGTATGCTGCCGGAGCACTACGGTGTTTTTACAGCCAGAGATCATGGATATATTGAAAGCGGCGCAATGCTTGTTGGGTGACGAAAGTTTCCCTGAAAATCTCTTGGTTTACTCGGTCAGCTAAGCTGCGAGTAAGTCCCGATTGAATGGAGTTTTCACGTACTTTTCCGAGGTTTCCTCAGGGAGTTTTCAGATCATTTGATGATATGAAGGTATGTATATGGGTTCCAGAACATAGAGATATCGCTGGTGAGGCCGATAGGGAGCTCGCAATCTCCGGTATATTACTGGACGTACGTATTCCAATTGCGTCAATTAAATTCTAAATTTATTTATTTATTTATTTATTAATTACAATACAATTACAAATTATATTCTAATTATATACGAGCTGAGTAACTTAGACCATGTGCTCGGTGTAGTATCACAGACCAGAGCCTCTGGTGGGAATCGAACCCACGACCCTCACGCTAATAGTCTAGCACACTACCC
This sequence comes from Sarcophaga caerulescens, assembly GCA_927399465.1. Lineage (NCBI taxonomy): Eukaryota > Metazoa > Arthropoda > Insecta > Diptera > Sarcophagidae > Sarcophaga > Sarcophaga caerulescens. Next base: position 38,339,605 of record OV656872.1, on the reverse strand, counting down.
ACTAGACTACCAGGGCGCTCTAAATTCTAAATTATCCACTCATTTTTTAGGGAAACTTAATTTCGCTATCAGAAAGAGGGCACGTGCTGTATTGCTATTCTCTGCTGAGCACGTATGAGAAAGAAGAGGTCTGACTCTCTTCGATCCTTAAATCGCATGGCCATCCATCGCACAATAGCGATTTTTACGAACCACTGACCTTTTGGTAGGCATGTCAAAAGACACGTCATTCGGACAAATGGCTTATACATAAGCTTTGGGTCTGAAGGGCGAAGAAAACAATTGTGTTTCAGGTCATGGGTCAGTGCCCTACTTCGGTCACGAAAAGATGAAGGTTTCTGAACTCATGACAGCAGGCAGTGCCTTTTCTTTGAGTGTTTATTAAAAATTTTATTTTTTTAATTATGAAAAGCAGAAGAATAAGGTGGAGATATTGAGCTTCAATCGCACAGCAGTTTTGAAGAATTGAAAAAGGCCTAGAGGTTTAAATAATCTTGATGTCTTGATGCTACACATACACAAATACTAAAAGTTTAGTGAAATACTGTTAAAACTTAACAAAATCAAACACATTTTGAATAACAGAAAAGATGTTGGGTGTCACAACACAACATATACGACTCTAACATGCCTAAATTGACACAAACTAGACTATATCGCAGGCCATCGTACAACTAGACAGGAATTATTCATTTTAGTTTGCCACATTTTTGCTAGGCGGTTAATTTTGTTAAGTACTGTTTAAAAAAAGCCATATGAAGTGCTCAACAGAAATGATGTTGTGTCAGATGATGGAAATCTCAGGCAGCCTTCCTTCCTTCCTTCTGGCTGCCTTCCAGAATGTATCAATACAAAGTTTTATTGCAGTTCTACTACTGTATATGTATATACTATGTAGATATGCAAAGTAACCACACAATGCATCAACTATAAATCCGATGCCTGATTGCTTTTTGACTGAGTTAAAAATTCACATTGACGACGTTTTGAAATAGAACACATTGTATATATTTTGTACAGCGGCATTATGAAACACGATACTTTGTTCAAACACAAAGCAACTAACATTTTGGAAGGCAGCCTGTATATTTTTATATGTTTCACTATCATTAGAGCTTTTCTGACCGTATTAAACCGCACAGCCGATGTAAATCTTCTGGTCAAATTTTATATTTGCAGTGCAGTTATGAAGTTGTCTGAAAAAATCGAAAAAAGTCTTTAATGAACGGCATTACAATTGTGATTCGGTGATTCTATTTCAAAAATTACAATAAAAAATCTGCTGTTATGTTTTGCAAATTTTCTTGGTATTCCAATCAGTCGTTTTTTTTTTTTTGGCAGCCCTGCCCTGATTTTGACAGCCCTGCTGTTTACACATGATCTGCTTTAGTTTAGATATGATATGATATGATGTGATACTAAGAAAAAAAATCTCAATTTGTTCTCTTTGCGACATCATCTCTCTTTTGAAGAAAGAAATCTTACAGATACAAGATTTGTTTTTCTATTCATTTAATTTTTTTAACTCAATTGAGAATCATAATTTGCTGACAGCATTTTATGTAAAAAAAAAAAAGAAAAGTTGACTTTGCCGTTAAAGCGTAGAACTAACAGTGCGACAGCATAAACGTTGGCAGAACCGCAGCATTTGTGTTTGTATCTAATGGATAGCAAACTCAAAAAATTATTTGCACATTTTAAGCTCTCTATTGCTGTGCCTCTCTCTTTCTTTGGATGTTGTTTTACAACTCATTTGATTATCAATTTGCTCTTCTCAATTCTTTTTTACTCATTTGTTTTGTTTTCGGTTGTTTTTTTTTGCGGTCTGTGTTTTGCAAACCATGCGCTTCGCTAAACAAAACAATAAACGTTCCAATAGATACAGATGCTGAGCTGTAGTGTAGACTGAAGTATCTTAAAGCTTTGCCACACTGTGTATATTGTTTTTGAGATTTTATTTTTTTTTTTTGGAGATCCATATTGTGTTTTACAAATATTTCCCGGTTTAAGTGTATAGGTTGTCAGCATTTTTATTTTCTTGGTTATTTTTTCTGGTAGAATTTCATTCAAAGTTTTGCAAAATTAAGAATTTCGTTCTGTACGTCGTTATACAATGCGAGCGTGATCATCATGAAGATCACTTATGCGATGTTTGCAAATTTTTATTTGAAAGAGATTCGCGAGATACATTTCTAATGAAAAATGAAAGAAGGAAAGAAACGCGCCTTTACAGAAGTTGTTCAACAACTGGTGGGTTTTTTTCAGATTTTTTTTTGTTTGTTTTTTGATTCCAAATAAAATGCGTTAGAATTGTGGATACTTTTCTAAAGAGCATGCAGCAGAAAGAAGGAAAAGAAAGAGAGCCAGAGAGTTGTTCCTATGTTTGTGTGTGTATGCAACATGTGGCACATGTTTAAGGTGATTTTGTTCTCTTTTTTTTTTGTTTTTGTGTTCGTGTATAGCATTTATTACTGGTCAGTTTTTCTAACTGCTTTTATAAGCAGTTGTTGTTGCAATTGTTGTCGCAAATGTCTAATGGTTTTCCTTTTGGAAAATATTGGTTATTTGCTTAAGTGGAACCTGTATCAAGAACATTATGATGATGATCATCATCATTATGATCATGGTGTCGTAAAGGAACCTGATTCATTAAAGTTAAAGATACGCCATTATTTTTAGTAGTACAACTATAAACTGCATACAACACAATCTTTTTCTAACTGCAAAAAGCGGTTTAATATTTATACAACAACAACAGCAACAACAGCAACTAGCAAGCAACAACTACTGTTTGCTGCAGCTGCATTATAAACTGTTGCATTGCTGTAAAACGTTAGTTTTGCTTCCTTCTTCTTGCTGTTGCATCAAGTACAATAAAAACAAAAACATAAAAACCAAAAAGATTTACTAACGTTTGTTGTTGTTGTTGTTCTTGTTGTTGTGCTGTTATATTCATTCCTATGGTATGGTATGGTTAATTGAAAGAACATTGCGTTTGTCTGCTGTTGTTGTTTGTTAAAAGTTGCATGAAGCAACCAGCACAACAACCTGAAGATGCAAGTAAGAAAGCTAACGAAACAAACAAAAATAATAAAAAAAAAAGAAGCAAAAAAGAAATGTTTAGGTTGCAAGTACTTTATTTCTAATGCCTTTTAGACTTTTAGTATTATTTTCAATATTTGCAACGAACACTCGCTCAAAACAACTGCATCTGCAACGTTGTGGCACGCGAATCTTACGGATAACACTTTCAAAAAAGAAACAAAAAAACAACAACAAAAAAAGAACAACAAACAAACATAATTTATAATCTTTTCTAAGACACTCTCCCAAAAAAAGTGGCGCTTTATAAAACAAAAATCTTCAAAAAATGTAGCAGAAAATCAATGCAAATTTTCTAAAAAAAAATAAAAATTTTAAAAAATTTTAAAGGCTTTAAAGATTAGAAAACAAAAGAAATTATAAAAATATTGAAAAATAAGAAAATTTATTTTGATTATTAAAAATAAAATTAAATGTAAAAAATATTCCTTCAAAGAAAAATTGTGCAATATTTGAAAAAAAAAAAAAACAAAAATAAAAAAATAAAATAAAATTAAATTAAATAATATAACAGTGTTAAAATAGTATATAATTTTTGTACAAAACCAAAAACAAAAATTACAAACATATTATAAAAAAGCATTTTGTTTTTAATAAGTTTTAAAAAAAAAATCACAGAAAAAGAAATTTCTAACATAATCTAACACAACAAGTGCTTAAAGAAATCATTACAAAGCGGGATTTAAGGATTTTCAAAATATTTCTACAGTCAAAAACCTATTTTGGCAAGCAATTTTATTAAATTAAAAGGTAAAAATCTAAAGGTTTACAAGATCAATGAATCAGTCTTTAAAGAAATGTCAGCATGCATGTTTTAAACAATAAACTCACTTTCTATTTGAGGAATGCTTTGCGCCTTTGGATATTTGCAATGAAATCAGTTCGAAGCTGACTGTAATTCCTACTTACTTACTTAATAAGGCATTACAAACCTTCAGTCAGGATTACAACCTAGTTTCTCACACTACCGTGTCAATTTCATCGATAAGTGGCGGGACAAACAAGAAATTTTTGAGAATTTTTTTTTTTGAGTTTTTGCTATAAGACTGCTGTAAGGAAGTCGCCAAAGAAATATTTTTTCATACTTCGTTTTGCTAGAGCTGTCTGACCTGGGGTTTGAAACGTGATCTCACGTCCAATAAGCCAACACACTACACACTAAACTAAGGTGACTTCTATATATAAAAAGGATTCATTTGTTTAAATAAATTTACGACTAAAGATGTTCTACTCAATAGAAATTTTTACAAAAACGACGCATTAGGACACTGAATTCACGAAAAATCTACTCGGAATTGTCAACACTTGTTTTCAATACACTTAGGTCTCGTTTTATGCGATAGATGCGTTCCAAAAAATTGCATAAACTAAATTCGCATAAAACGATACTTTAGCTTCATACAAACCTCATAAATTCAAATTTTAATTGAAAAATCAAAGCAAAATCGCATAAAAAATCAACAAAAGTTTATTTATTTCATTTTCTAAAACAAAAACTTCTAAAAAAGTAAACAAAAATAATTTATTAATTCATTATTTACAGAAAAAATTAAATGATCTAAAAAATAATAAATAAATAATAAACAGAAGTCTATAATTATGAATGTACGATCAATAATTCTGCGTCGTTTTGGAATTGGTTCGACGTCACTTTTATCATTACATACCTAGCAAGTAGTCCATACATACATATGTAGGGGACTAGATCAACGAATTTTTAGAAAGTTTAATTGTTTCTTCTGAATAAGAGTATTAAAGTGCCAGTTATTAAAAAGGAGCAGCTCCTTTAAATAAAAGACTTTTGACTTTTGAAGGCTTTTATTGGCATAGTTAGAGCAATCTGATGCTAATCAATTGCCTTTCCAATTGGAAACAAACTAGAACGATTGATTTTCACAAGCTATTCGGCATAGAGATCTGATAGTAATAGGTGTCAGGCTCACACTACAGCGTACATTCACAAACGATTCCCATATAAAAAAGCTTTTCAAACCGCATGGAAGTCACTGTCGCTTTCTGAGGCAACAGCTTCGGTCATTACAACCCTTCAGGTAGAATTATCAATAATGATTATATCAGTGGTGTAAACTTAGTTTAATTTAAAAATGATGCAATAGTTTAAAAAGTATCATAACATTTTAAAATCTATTAGAAATCTAAAGAAAAAAATTTTCATTTAAAATCGCATAAATTCGAATTCGCATAAAAAAATCCGCATAAAACGAGACCCGAGTGTATATGTATTGGCATCCACAGTGCTACCGTTTAAACCTAAATACTATTTAATGATGCCATGTGTTTATTCTCGTGATAAAATTTATGATTCTAAAGTTTTGTCGATTTAAAGTTAATATTTCAACATTTTTAGTCTATAAAATTAGTGTGTAATTAATTTGTTATTTAATTTATATTCTACAAAAATTAGAAAATTCTCTCACACTACCGTGTCAATTTTATCGATGAGTGGCGGGACAAACAATAAATTTTTGAATAATTTTTCATGGCAATTTTATTTACCCGCATTATATTTGCCTGTAGACTGTGGAGGGGAACTCGCATATCATTTTGTTTAAGATGTCTGAACTGGGGCTTAACTCACGGCCTTACGTCTAACAAGCCAATGCACTAATACATCCACGGTGTGACTACGACAACTACAACTAAGTGCAATTGAAGCTTCTAATTCTAATACCTATCGATAAACATTCATTTGCGAATAAAATGGCAAGTTTACAAAATGCATAAAAAACATGTAAAGGGTCCGCCAAAAAAAATTTTTTTTTTTTTTTTGAAAATGCTTTAAAAAAAAACTACTGAATATTTTCTCAAATTTCTTTTTTTATTTGAAAGTACAATCCTTCCGGTTAATAATGGAAAATAATTTCATTCAAATGGCTGCCTCGGCTGGCCATGCAGTAGCCTACACGATCGGTCCAATTTTTAAGCACATTGTCGATTGTGTGCAGCTGTATTTGACCAATGGCTTCACGAATATTTTCCTTTAAAGTGCCAATTGTCTCTGGCTTGTCGGCGTAACACTTATCTTTGACGGCACCCCACAAATAATAGTCCAACGGTGTCAAATCGCAGCTCCGAGGTGGCCCAATTATGCCTCTGGACCAAAATCCGCACCAAACAGTGACTCGTTTTGGGTGCGTCGGCTTTTCAATGTATGCGTGCGGGTTTTCTGTGCCCCAAATGCGACAATTTTGCTTGTTTACATACCCGCAAAGATCAAAATGAGTTTCATATGAAAAGATGATTTTTTTGCCAAAATCGGCATCTTCTGTAAGTCGATCGCAGGCCCACTTAGCGAAACGAAAACGCATAATCATTTATTTTCCATTATTAACCGGAAGGATTGTACTTTCAAATAAAAAAAGAAATTTGAGAAAATATTCCGTAGTTTTTTTTTAAAGCAATTTCAAAAAAAAAGTTATTTGGCGGACCCTTTAGTAATTTTTCTTGAAATAAGCTTAAGAATTTAAGAATAACACATCGACCTCTGAGGACCAGAAACCGCACGCAAAAGACAAAATTTTGTTAACATAAAATTAAGCTAAAAACAAATAGTCGTTGAATATTTGAACGATACCAGAAAGAATTTTTTATTGAAAATTTAAATGCTTGATGCCATCTGTTTCTGAGGAGATGCATATAAGCACCGTCGTGCAGCAGAATGGATTAATTTTCTCTTTTTTTTAATTTAAACTGTGATTTCAATTTAAAGAAAAAATTAAAGCAATTTGAATATGCTTTTAAAACTCTCTGCAAAATTATGACCCAAAAAATACGCTCCAAAAATATGCTGCTCTAATAAAATATTCAGCTACTATTTCTAGCAGTTCAGGTTCAAATACCGTAGAAGACAAAAAAAGTCGCTCATAACCTTAGAGTTTTTAAGATCAAGAGGTTTTAATTCCCCTGTAAATAATCAAACTCAGAAACCCCAATCGCCTCACGCCACTGTAACTAAAAATGTGTTTTTTAGAGCAAGGACTTGGTAATATCTAGCAGACCAATTGCGTTTTTGTTTTTTGAATGCAAAAAACTCGAATAAAAAAATTTAAGAAATAATGTTCCATAGAAGAACAAAGATAGGCTGTTTACATCATACTCGTATAAATAGAAAAAACCCTACGGTTACTATAGTAATCTAATGAGTAGTGCGCTAAGCTATTAGTGAGGGTTGTGGGTAACATACCTACCAGACACTCAGCATATGGTTATATGTCAAATAGTATTATAATATAATTTATAATTGGTTTACAACAAAATAAATAATTAAAAGACAATCTCCTTTATGCATACTAGAACTCCAATATCTTTACCTATTTGCATAAATTATTCTCAGACTGGTGGATTAAAAAAATCTACCCTACTGAGTCTGTTACCACAATGAAGAGTATTAATTCAACTTTAAAACTAGGTTTTAAAACGGCAGCATTAAGTTGATATTACTTTCTATTGCCATTACTTCATTGGCCATTACAACCTTTTAGTCGGGATTAAAACCAAGCTTCTCACAGCATCCATGTTGTGTGTTTTTATTTTAAACATGAGTGACAATACCTACAGTTTAATCTCGACTTCCAACGACAGATTTATGAGAAGCTTTTCATGGCAATTTTATTTGCTCTCGGAATTATTGCCATTAGACTGCTGAGATGCAGGAATATATATTCATATTTCGTTTTATTCGAGATGTCTAAGCTAGGGTTTCTATCACGGGCACACATTTAATAATTTACCAACGACTTTTAAAAATAGCGTTCATGCAGCAGTTGCTGCTGGTGCCATATAGTTTGTAATTGAGTTTGAAAACAGCAAAAAAAATGCTTTTGGTGTAAGCGAATATGCTCTCAAAATATGCTGCTTAAGTATTAATACTTTTCTAGTGTGAAAATAGTATAAGAAATGCTACTGCATATTGCTTTTCCCCTTTTTTTTTGCAAATTATTATGATTTGTATACAAAAAGATGAGAACATTTTAAATGTTTACATAGAATTTATTACAAATTTTCGATTAAGTTTCTTTTGTTATATTTTACTATAAATAAAGATAAAGATATGCTCTTAAAAAATTATATAAATAAGCACTTAATAAGTTCATACCTCATAACAGAAAAGATTAAAACTTGGCTTTAACAAAAAAAAGGCATTTTTTTCTTTTTCTGCACTACTATGCCTTGGTTTAAACCCCAGGTCAGACATCAAAACGAGATTTTTCTGGCAAAAACTCTGAGAGTAAGTAAAATTGCCATGAAGAGCTTCACAAAAATATGTCGTTCGGAGTCGATTTTAAACAGTAGATCCAGCCACACAGGTATAAAATTAACGCACACAATATAAGTGGTGTGAGAAGCTAGGTCGTAATCCTGACTGAAGGGTTGTAATGACCAATTATGTATTTATGTACTATGCCCTGGCCCTGTACCAAAGAACAAAAAAATAAGTGTCCAGTAATTCTTAATTCAATAAAACAAGAAGTAAAATATTCAAAAAAAAAAAAAAATGCTTCAACAGAATATGCAGCATAAACTTAAAAATATTTGTTAAAATATGTTGAAGCTACAGAAGGAAAAAATGCACAAAACAACACGATTAACAATAAACTATAAAAATTTCTATAAGAAATTCCCAGATATTTTATTTTTTTTTTCCCCAAGTTTTGTCTTTTAAATGTCAGGGTAATTAAAAGTCAATAATAAATGCTCATGCCGTCAACCATTTCAAATAAGTTCTTGACCAAACTGTAATGGATAACTAAGGTGGCGAATTCTATTTTATGAGAGACTCCAACAAACATATCAACATCAATACAAGTCATAAAATTGAATTTATATTTATAAAAAACCTTATAAAGCATAAAACTCCATAGGTTTCTCAATTTTTTTAGAAATATTTCATGTGATTTTTCTGGAAAATATAATTTTCAAGGTAGGGATGTTATTACCTAGGAACACAGACAATTTGAAAGTCTTGGCCAATAAAATGTTTTTTTTTTTCTTTGTTTACTTTTGAACTTTTACAATTGATACATAAAGATTATACTTTATTACATACATACATACATAATTGGTCATTACAATCCTTCAGTCAGGATTACGACCTAGCTTCTTAAACCACTTATGTTGTGTGCGTTAATTTTTATCTATGAGTTGCACAACCTACAGTTTAAATTCGACTTCGAACGCTATATTTTTGAGAAACAGCAATTTTATATTTACTCTCGGAGTATTTGCCGGAGAAATCTGCTAAGAGGAATATACATACATATGGGAAATTTCGTGTCAAGTGACCTAATTTTTAAAATCGATGTCTTCCGATTTGGATGAAATTTGCACCAAGGTTAGTACTATAATTTTCAGCTCTATCAGTCATCCCATTAAGTGATCACAAAGCTCTTAAAGGAAAAGAACTAAGCTTTCTTTGAGCAAAAAAAAAACATCCATTAAAAAAAAATATAGTGCATATGGTAAAATTTAAAAACTTTGGTTTTGAGTTAAAATATTTTTTTTTTTATAGATATGCCTCTTGCTACTAAGTACCCACAAAGACTTAAAGGAAATGGTCTAAGTTTTCTTTTGAGGAAAAATAAAAAAAAACTCCATTTCGAAAAAAAATGGGGGAAAATGAAAATGGTACATGTGCCAAATATTGAAAAATCTTATTCTTGAGTATAATTTTTTTGATAGATATCCCACTCGCATCCCATTAAGCGATTATGAACGACTTAAACCAAAAAAAAAAAGGCCCAAATTAAAAAAAAATTTAAAAAATATTAATTTTTTAAAAAAAATAAAACAAAAATTTTTTAAAAATTAAAAAAATTTTTTTTGGTAAGGTTGAAGAAATAGCTATCTAATATCCTTTGGAAAATTTTTGCTAGGACCAATAGGTGAAATGTTACACACATTTTAAAAAAACCCTGTATGACCAAAATGTCCAACTTTGACCCCCTCTAACTCCTGCAGTTCTTGACTTATAGAGCTAAAACTTTGTGTCTGGCCAACTATCCAATAGTACTAACCGTGGTGGAAATTTCATCCAAATCGGAAGACATCGATTTTAAAAATTGGGTCACTTGACACGAAATTGCCCATATACAGACAATATTTTTTGTATTTCGTTTTGTCGGAAATGTTTGACCCCGGGGATGTCTGATCTGGTTTAGCATGGAAATATATGCCAAAATAGATGTCAATTAAATAAAAATCTGTTTTTTTTTTTCGATTTAAAAAACCAATAATCGCCCCTTAAAAAGTAAAATAAAGCATTCCTTTATTATAAAATTATTGACTGGCAACAAATTAATGCTAATAAATGATGTCAGCGTCAGCTAGGCACTCACTAATTTGAAGTTAATCGAGTAAATTGTTACAGACGCCACAATAGAAAAAAAAAGAAAAATTGTTACGACCATCCCTGTCACGAAATAATTTCCACAATTTTTTTTCAGTTTTTCTGGTTTTTTTCTGTAAGAATCTTTGTGTAAAACTTTTACGCCATAATTTATTAACGATTTATTACAATTGCATTTTATTTTAGCAATGAATTAATGTTTGCCTTTGTTGTTGTTGTTCTATTTTATTATTATTTTCCATAGAAATACTCGATTAAAAAACAATTTCTCTGGTTTTTTTTATCTCGCATGACAACAATTTTTTCTATGATCAGAGAAACAAAACAAAAAAAAACCCTTTTGCGTTCAATTACAAAGGGCTACAAAGGAAATGTGCCTAGAGGCTACAACACCCCTTAGAAAAAACACCAGAAACCCGTCTGTGTTGGTACAAAATTACCAAAAAAAAAAACATTAATAAAGAAACCAAAAAATTGTTTTATAATTAAGTTTTTTTTGTGTTTCATAATGTAACGTTCCCTTTTATTTTTTGCCTATGTTTACCTCCACCTTTTTTTGTATTTTTTTTTTTGTCTGTTTATAGGATACATGCTTTAAATAAACAACCCGATATGTGTTATATTATATGTACGCAGATATATCTGCTGTTATATGTTTATATAATATTACAAAATTTACAAAGAATAAATTCAAAATCAAATTGAAATTACAAATAAACACTCCAGTAAATGGGAATTTACAAAAATTATAAAAAAAAACACACACAAATCCATGAGTAAGCGCGTAATATGAACTGTGTAATGTTCAGTTAAATTAATATAGGGGGATGCCAACGTTAAAGGGACTTTAATTATATTTTAGGTAAAAATCTAAAAAGAACGGCCGATTCTTATTTTGTTTTACTGACAGAGGAATACGTATGTTTTTCAATGTTTTGCTACAGAAATCTTTAATGTTGAGTCATTTACACTTTAGTTTTCTATGTTACTTCAGATATAAAAAATACTTCATATTCATACATATTCACAGACATACATAATTTAGTCATTACAACCCTTCAGTCAGGATTCCGGCCTAGCTTCTCGCACCACTTATGTTGAGTGTGTTAATTTCATACATGAGTGTTGGGACCTACAGTTTGAAGGCGACTCCGAACTACAGATTTTTTAAAAACTCTTTATGACAATTTTATTTACTCCCAGATTTTTTGGCAGAAATCTTCTGAGAGAAAGTTCCCGAAGAAATATTTTTCATATTTCGTTTTGTTGGAAATGTCTGGCCTGAGGTTTGAACTGTGGCCTCACGTCTAATATGCCAACACACTATCTGCTAGACTATGGCGACTTCATATCCATTTTAATGTATTGATTCAAATGGTATTTGTTTGAGTAGCAATTCCCAGTTTCTTTAAAATCGGACAGTGGCCAGTAATAGTTCCCATTTGTTCATTTTTTTCCTACTGTGACAGCTTCAAATTTAGTCCCGATTTCGAATATACTTGGCAGTGAATGCTTCTCCGTTTGGGCCTATAAAATAATCGTATAATTATTATCACATCCAGTACGTTGGTCAGTAGCTGATTAACTCCGTTGTTATTTGGTCATTAAAACCTTTTAGTCAGGATTACAACCTAGCTTCTCACACCAACCATACTGTGCGCGTTAATTTTATCCACAAGTGGTGGAACGTACAGTGTAAATTCAACTCCGAGCGACAAATTTTTGAGAACCTTTTTGTGGCAATTTTATCGATACTCCTCGAAGAAATATATTTTTTTATATTTCACTTTGTTCGAAATGTCTAAGCTGAAGCGTGAACCACGGGTTTGTGTATAGTAAGCCAACCAAATATACTATACTACTATATATGGCGACTTTATGACCGCCCTTACCAAATTATCAGTACGACTGTTACTATATATGACATTCAGTTAACGCCAACGCACACCGATATCATCCGAATTAATCGACCAATAAGTCCCAGATCTGATTTCTTCCCTATTCTATTACAGGTTTAAAGCCAGTAATTTGATCCAAATCGATCTCCTCTAAACAGAGTCAGCGGCATAAAATATTAAGTGGCAAAGTTTAAAAAAAGAAATCATAAAAACAGCAATTTAGGGATCACGGTGAGAAAGTCCAGATTTCACATAGGCTTTACGATTGGTTAGACTCCCGCAAGTGAGAACGCAGTATTTATTTTATTTATTTATTCATTCAGGCGTAAATACAGTACAACAAGATATCATCTTATTTAATAGTACTGCTAAGGATATAGATATACAAAATATACAAAATATAAGAAAATACAAAATAATAACGTTAAAAATAAATTAACATAACAAATGTTATTAAAAACAAAATTTATAATTATATTGAAAAAATATGATTGATTAATTACGTATGTGCATTATGTTCATTCAAAAATTTAATTATTGCAGTCTTGAAATGCTTAGCATTGCTTAGTAATTGTATGCTGTTTGGGAGTTCATTGCAGAGACGAATTGCATTGATGTAAAAGTGTCTCTCAGATATCTGCCTGCGGTATCTAACGCTATTAATTCTCAAGCCTCTATTAGATCTTGAAAAAACTAATCTATCAAACAAATAATGGGGTTTCCGAATATAGATGATTTTATGTAGGTACACCAGAGTACGGCATTTCAACAAATTCTCAAAAGATGTGTTATAGATTCGATATGAGAACTCAGATATCCTACTGTACCTTGTACGACCAAAAACATATCGAGCAATACTGTTATAAGTGACCTTGAGCCTGTTCCTACTTACTGAGTCGCAACTAGAAAACAGTTCACATCCGTACAGCAAAGTGGGGATGAGATATGTTTTCGCGAGCAGCATACGAATGTCAAACGGAGTAAAATATTGCGTTAGCCAAAGACTTCGCAACATGGCAACCGTTTTACCACAGATAGAATTCACATGGTTGGACCAGTTAAGGCTGTTATTAAAGATAACTCCTAGGTTCTTAACATTATGTACAGTCTCAATAGAAGTATTATTAATCTGTAATGGTGTAAGCTGTGCCGTATAGTTTATCTTGCCTATTATTAAAGCTTTTGATTTCGTCGGATTGAGGCAAAGACCATTAATCGACGCCCATTGAAACACATTATGCAGATCACAATTTATTTTCCCTATACAATTTGTAATATCAGATGGCAAGCAAACGCAGTATAATTCCTTAATTTATGTCGCAATGTATACAGAAACATCCTAGAATTTTAATAATCTTCAGCTACCTTTCTCGAAATCGCTGAAATGTATGTCCATTAGTGTTCTTCCTTCAATAATCATGCTCAGCAGTTTATTTTGCATGAGTCTTCACTCATTAGATTTGGTGTTATTAGTACATCAGAGAGTCGATTGCGAATGATTAATTTTGTCAAAATTTTAATCAAAAATTTTAATTCCGGTCATAACTGTGATATATTTTTGAATGTATTGCCTGTTAGACTTGTTTACAAAATTAATTACGATTTGTGAAAGGATTTTTGACATCCCCAACAATTGGCCGCTCCCTGTATCAATGAAAATGTACTAAAACTCATATTTTTGTTTCGTTAAATTACAAAAAAAAAGAAAAAATTCGCCAAACCTATAACAACTGCTTTATATATTTTAAACAGATTCTAAAGCATTAATTTTCGAGAAACAACAGCAACAAATTCTATGTAAAATATTCCTGCACACACATGAATAGGAATGAAAAGAGTAAAACTATTTTTATTATTGAAATCAGACGCCCTTTTTTCGCTCAACACAGCATAAAAAAGCCTGGTTTTGTAACAAAACAAACGAAAAAAAGCTTAATTTACAACAAAATTCAAAAGAATAACAAAGAATTTCAACAAAAAAAAAAGATTACAACAAAAACCGTACTTAGTGTGATATGTACACACAAAAGGACAGTCAGACAGACAGACAGACATTTAACGAATTTTTATCATCTTTTTTTTTTTCGTTGTTTCCTTCTTTCGTTCATTCAATAACACAATAGACAAAACAATTGTCAAATATTGAAGATAAAAAAGAAAAACAAAAAAAAAATTTATAAAAACAACATTTGAAACACAATGAAAAATAAAAATACAAACGAAATATTTCACAATTTACAACCGTAGGGACTTGAGGAAAAAAACCCGGCATACGATAGCCCAATACAAGCTTAAACAGACACAGATACTCTACTCTACTCCACTCTATTCTACCAAAAAATTTAAAACTTTCAATATTTATCGAAACAAAAAGCGGGGAATAAAAGCAGAAGAGAAAAGAAAATAAAAGAACACTTTAGAATGACGATCTTATTCAGTGCCAAGACAGAGAGAAGTCAGCAAAAAAAAAATTAATTTCAAAAAAAGGCGCGTCATAACGACACAAATGCCCGAAAATAAAGCTACAAAAGGAATAAAATGAAGACAAAAAACAAAAAAAAAGAACAAGAACAAGAACCTCTAATGAAATACAAAAACGATGATAGTAGGTTAGCAGGCAAAATTCCTTCCTTATTTTCATCTTCGCAATACAACTTTTACAAATTATGTCTTTTTTTTTTTTTTTTTTTTTTTTT
Source organism: Sarcophaga caerulescens (assembly GCA_927399465.1). Taxonomy (NCBI): domain Eukaryota; kingdom Metazoa; phylum Arthropoda; class Insecta; order Diptera; family Sarcophagidae; genus Sarcophaga; species Sarcophaga caerulescens. The sequence goes on along the minus strand of OV656872.1, from coordinate 38,324,543 downwards.
GCCTTGAGCCGGAGGTGGTAATCTTCGAAAGATACTTCTGTACCGACAAAAGCATGCACGATTCACCATCACTGGTGCCTACGTACTAAACCCACCCCCTACACACTTCAACCACTCTCCCCCCGCGGGACTGCCGTAAGGTATTACTTCGCGGAGGGCTGGTTAGCTCGAAAGCTTTATCACGTTATCCTAAATTTCGCCTTCGTTCCTCCAATCTTCGGAGTACCATCATTACTTCGGCCATTTTCTGGCTGTATTGGCTCCATAGCGTCCTAGAATTCAACAGCTCCTCCATGAGCTGGTTTGGTCCTAATCTATTTTCTCCGGGCCATCTAAATCTGGGGCAGCATGTTAGAATATGCCCCGCATCTTCCTCTTCATTTACACAGTTTGGGCATATAGGGGAAGTATCATGTCCAAATCTGTGCAGGTACTTCCTAAAACATCCATGACCAGTTAGAAACTGGGTCACGTAGTAATTCAGCTCGCAATGCTTGTTCTCCATCCAAAGGGTTATAGAAGGGACAAGGTGAAATGTCCATCTTCCCTTTAAGCTGCTCTCCCATCGTGACTGCCATTTGTGCATGGAAGTCCTTCTTTCCTCCGCTTTTATATCCGCTGTCCGTCCTGGATACTCGAGACGGCGAAAGTATATCCGCCTCATCTCATCCGCCAATATGTCTATTGGTATTGCCTTTGCCAATACCAATGCCGCTTCATCAGATACTGTCCTGAAGCCACTTATCCGTCTAATCGCGCTTAGACGATACACCGAGGACAGTATTCTCCTTGTCGTCCCCACGGAGAGTGCCTCCGACCATATGGGGCAAGCATACAGCATTATCGACGTTACTACCGCTGAAATTATCCTCCTCTTGAATGGACCTGGTCCTCCAATATTTGGCATCATCCTCGCCAGTGCTCCCTGCGTTACACATGCCTTTTCGCCGATGTACTTTACGTGCTCCTTGAAATTCAACCTGTCGTCGATAATCACTCCCAGGTATTTTATCGCCCTCTTTGATTCGATCTCTGTGCCTCCAACGGTGACTTTCATCTTCTCCACTATCTTCCGGCCGCTTATCAAGACGGCTTCCGTTTTATGTGCAGCAAGTGTCAAACCTGCCTCATCCAGCCATGCTCCAACATTTCGAATCGCTGTGTTAGTTTTCTCCTCTATTTCCTTTACCGTCTTAGCTACCGAGACTATGGCAATGTCATCTGCAAAGCCCACAATTGTAGTCCCGTTTGGCAATTCCAGTCGAAGTACTCCATCGTACATAATGTTCCATAGTAGTGGGCCAAGAACAGAGCCCTGCGGGACACCCGCCGTCACTACGTATTCCTGCTCTCCTTCATCCGTTAGGTATATTACCTTCCTGTCCTGAAAGTAATTATTCAGAATCTCCATTAAGTATGGCGGCGTAGCCATGTTAAAGAGGTACAAATTATGTCTGTCTGTGTGCATATGTATATGTATGTACACATGTAAGTGTATTCGTAAGTTTATGTAGCTGCTTATATACTTTGAAGAAAAAAGAATTTTAAAACAGCCACACCAAAGCCTTTTTGGTTAGAATAAATATAGGATCTGTTATAAGGCGCTGCCTATTTTTAATTTGAAATTAAACGAAAAGCTCGTTTTCGTTTCATCGTAGTTTTCTATTTGCTTGAAAGACTTACTTAACTGGTCATTACAATCCATCGGTCAGAGTTGCGACCTAGCTTCTCACACCACTTAAGCTGTGTGTGTCAATTTTATACCTGAGCTGCGTGGGCTACAGTTTAAACTCGACTCGGAACGACAGATTTTTGAGAAGCATTTCATGGCAATTTTTATTTATGTAGATGTCTGATTTGAACCATGGCCTCACGTCCAATAACTCAACACACTACCTACTAGACTACGGCGATTTTTATATGGAACATAACCAGTGGTGTTGTCGAGCCGGAACGTCTTTCCGGTACTTCCTTTTTGGACAGGAACGCGTTCCGGAACTAAAGATGATTTCTGATAACGAGAATTGGCTGACGTTTTGAAAAAAAAACGGCGCCGCCAGGATTATCATCGAAAATCACCCCCGTCGTTAAATTTGGGACATGAGACAGCACAGAGCGGCCGCCTACCCAGGATCGGCCCTGTCTATATAATTATATATACGCGTTCCGGTAAAAAAAAAATTAGCACAACACCACTTAACATAACTCGATTCAAATGTCCGCCAGGGATGATACGCATCCGAAATGTCCAACTTTCCATGACTCTGTCTCATATATCTGGCTGAATTAGATCGATTATTATTGGACTTTACAGACCGCTGTGGTTTGTGACTTATTCAAATGCATCTGCGGGTTAATATAACCCCGCAAAAAAGTTTTACAGGGTCAAATTACATCGGATTCACACAATTTCATATAGAAATAGGCCTCAATGCTGACGATATTTTTCAATGAAAATTCGGATCCGTTCTATACTACTTCAGAGCCCATTCAGTGTACATACGTCGTTAATTATGGTTGTCCATGGTGATTTACCGAAACAGACTAAATAAATGACAACTAATTTGACAGACATCTGACATGCATGTCAGGCATGGAGGCATGCACATGGACGACCTTATTTGCGTTGGAAGGACCAGATCGAGTAAGCCCTGTCATCGATTAACGTGACCAACTGGCGTAGGCGTTCAAGAAGTAGAGACGCCTGGAAGCATGTGTTAAGGCAGGCCGAAACCCCTTAATCGGGTTGTTAATGGTCAGTTAAGTAAGTAAGTAAGTAATCATGACAGATGTAGCTTCAACAAGATGGCCCAAAGTTCGAGTGAAACTTTTCATGACAATTTTATTTCACTTTCACAGAGTTTTTGTCAAAAGACAGTTGAGAGGAAGAGGTCGAAAGAAATATATTTTTTTAATTCGGTTTTTTTCAGATGTCTGTGCTGTGGCTTGGACCACAGACTCACGTCTATGATGTCCCTACCTGATGTCTCTATAATCCAGTTTAGATATTATTGAAGTCGTGTTGAACGCTCGGAGACAATTTGTTGTCAACTACCTTGTTCCGCTTCTCCACAATCGAAGAATGATGGCAATATTAGCAACAAATCGACCGGCTGAAATGAATTATCATCTACAAGCGATTAGATTTGGCCAAAAATTCTGAGAGTAAATAAAATTGCCATGAAGAGCTTCTCAAAAATCTGTCGCTCGGAGTCGACTTTAAACTGTAGGTCCCGCCACTCGTGTATAAAATTAAAGCACACAACATAAGTGGTGTGAGAAGCTAGGTCGAAATCCTGACTGAAGGGTTGTAATGAACAATTATGTCTGTTTGTAAGAGAGAAGTGTGTTCGATAAGAACAACGTTAGACCATGCCCACCTATTGTTTGTCACCTGCATTAGTCTCTGATAAGATTAAAAGGAAAGAGCTTCCTTAGGAGATTCATAAATAAGGCCGCCTATTAAGGCTTTAGTGCTTATTTTTACGCACTAGATCACAATATTTAGGGAATAAATTTATTTTTTTTTTTGTTATTTATCAAGTTTAGAATGTTTTCTTTTCTTTTCTGTAGCATTCTGGTTTTCTTCTTATTTTTCGGAATAAAAACAACAAACAAGACACGAAAATCTATAGAAATTTTGAAAGCGAAACCCTTTTTTTTAATTCAAAGGCTTGAGTATAAATTTTTTTGGGAATTTTAATGAGAAACATATAAGCAACGCACACACTTAGATAATAAAACCTTTTTGCTTTAGATACACTACATGCAACATTTGGTAGCACATACATACTCGTACATACATCCATAAACATTCGTTTGAAAATTACATTTTTTTTTCTTTGTAAATATACAACCATACTCGTACATGTGTATGGTTTTAATAAAACGCGAATAACAACAACAAAATTTAATATTGTTGTTGTATATAGTAAGTATATGTATATACTTACAACAACAAAAAGTAGCAATAACAAGCATTATGCTTATGTATCTCAATATCTCCATGGATGGTTGATTAAAAATGTGTTTTTTTGTTTGTATGTGCTTCAGCTCAGCTCAACTTTGCTACTGGCTGCCCCATTTAGTGCAGGCCGGCTTTGTGTAAAGTTTCAAATGTAGTCTTTGGCTGTTTTATATGTCTGGTCTGGTATGGTATGGTCTGGTCTGGTCTGGTCGGGTCTGGTCTATGGCCGCACTAATGTTGGGATGACTTTATGGCATTATTTCATCGTGTCGTGCCAAATGTAGTTGCCGCTGTCGATACTTAACAACAACAAAAACAACAAACATTAGTAATAATAATAAGAAAAACAAAAACAAAAACAATAAAAAAATACGGCCAGACGGTAACAACGTGTCCAAAATGCCCTTGATCGCTTATAATACCAAATAAAGTTAAAAAGTTTTGCCATTTTTTTGTTCGTTTTTTCTTCATTTTTTTCTTCTTTCCTTTATTCTTTTTGCTATGCTGCAGCACTTTTAAAGCATTTGAAAACACCAGCTTATATTTAAAAAAATAAAAATTCAACAACAATTTCAGTTCAGTATTACAATTCCTTGTGCATTTTAGTTATAATTTCGTTCTCATTTACCGTCGTCTACTGTATACGCTGTATTCATATTTATTAAATAATTTACTTTTGATTGTCATCATTAATAAATTTTTGTGTGTAAGCGAAGCACACAACACAGCATCATAGTATGCGGGCCAGCAAAGCAATGTTTGCAAAGTTTTATTTCATAAATCTCGGCTCCTTTTTTTTTTTGTTGAATGGTTTACCAACGATTCGACGACGCTCTCTGATTCATTTGCTTACAGCATGAAAAATGATTCATTTTTTATGCGCCTTAAATTGACTTCCAAAAAGTGTTTCTTTCAAATGCTAAGCTAAGCTTGGCATTGTAATTTATGGCGAAGACTTAATTCCAGGAATTTGTGCGCAAAAAAAAAACAAAACCTAAAAAGGATGATCATTTTGTAGAGCAACAAAAACAACAACAACAAAAAAATGGAAGAAAGATAAAGAATTGATGACAAATAATTGCGTAGAAAATTTTGACTCAAGTTTAGCTTCTAAACGTAATAAAAAGTATTAGGCGTAGGCATTAATTCCCAGCGTGTCTCAGTTTATAATGAATTTATTTTTACATGTGCAACATGCTACACAGATTCTTTTAACCGGCAGTTTAATGATGTTTTATAAAAAATATCGAGCAATAGGTGAGGTAATTTCAAAACAGTTTTTGAGATCATTAACAAATAAAATAATTCGAAAATAAAAAATTGGTTTATTTGCTGATATCTCAAGCAAAAAAATCTTGCATAATGTTAATTAGTTATTCAACAAAAGCTGAGATATTAGGAGCTACACTAATCGAAACTCTCAGCAGATTTCTGGTAAAAACTCTGAGAGTAAATAAAAATTGCCGCCAAGAGCTTCTCAAAAATCTGTCGTTCGGAGTCGACTTTAAACTGTAGGTCCCTGCCATTCAGGTCGAAATCCTGACTGAAGGGTTGTCAATAAAGAGTCCTAGGATAAAAAAATCACCAATTCCGTAACAATTTATTTGAAATAGACCCAATAAACTTACAAAGACGAGTGTAAGATTTAAAAAAAAATTCACTGATTCCTCCATACCAAAGGTTTGATTCGTTACATGCATCTTTAATTAATTGGTTTCTCATTTTAAATTTTAATTTTTTTTTAATTTCATTATCAATTTTAATTTTTATCTCTTTTAATTTCTGTTTTATAATTTTATTTCACTTTATTTTTCCTAATTTCAGTCCCTGATATTTACAACATTTTTAAAAAGAAAATCGATAAACAAAAAAACAAAAGAAATCTGAAGAAACAGAAAATACGTTAAGAAAAAAAGAAAAACAAACTTTGAATTTTGTGTTACAACGATTGGAAATTACAAAAATTATTAGAAAATAAAAATTTTTTAATAAAAAAGAAAACATTTAAAAACATTTAAGCAATTCAATACAGAAATTGCTATTTTTATTCAAAGAAAATATTTCAAAACTTTTTGAAACAAATCAGACTGCATTGTGGCGCAATTTCTTTGAGGAATCGATCCCAACCATATAAATGCGTTGTTTTAAGAGGTTAAAACATTAACAAGATGACAAGGTATGTGGAAGATGTTGTTGTTTTTAATTATTATTACGTATTTATTTTATCTTTATTTCTTACTTAATCTATGCATTTGTATTTTATTACTTTTTAATAAAAATTCATTAATTATGGAAATTTAAAAATTTTATGAGCAGCTCATAAACACACTTAGAGCCACCACCACAACTAATACTACAGTAAGAGGTAGTCTAGGTGAGAGGTTTTGATTTGAAAACTAAAATTTAACTTTGATGGTTGCATTAAGCAAATTTGCATGCGATAACTAACTTTGCTTGGAGATATTTTTAATAATTTCTATTTAACTTTTTACTACCACTTCTAAGCAACAATATAAAGTGAATTTTGAAATTTTATTAATGTTGGTATATTACGTTGGACACCACTTAACATTAAGTCGCCAAGTTTTTTAGTGAGGACAAGGTTATGGATCTAGATATTTCAAGAGGATTTGGTGTAGCGAGTAATGGTACACTTTTAACAAAAGTTACTCTTGCGATTTGAGTGCAAATTCAAGCATACGACAGATGTCGGTTTTGACATTCAAATCCATTTCCATTAATCCTAATCAGCTTTCTTCTAATCAGCTTAACTATATATTAAAACGTTAGGAGATTGAGACGAAAAAGCTTAATGTAAACACCCCTCTTACAATCGATCTTTAGATAGATGCCATTATCTATTTAATGATCCTAAGAAATATTCAAGTGCCTTAGCTTCTTAAGATGATACCATAAATTCCTCACATCATTTATCTCCTCACAATCTTCTACAATTTAATCTGAGGCAAACTGGAATAGAACTCTCATGTATGGATCGTTGCCTCAAAGTTCATTTTGACACTTTGAGATCGCATTATTGGCAATGGCAAGAGGACTCCTCTATGCTAGCATATATCACTCTATTGAAAAGAGTCTATTCAATTACTCGGACAACATGGATTGTGTATTACGGCCTATTTTTATGTAATATTCCTCGGTCTTGTCGAGTACATCAGTTCATGGTGGGCTTGTCAGTGAATTGCAATACGCATTACAAAGAGAATTTCCTTTTGACCCACACTATGTTCACATGTGGAAAGAAAATTCTTAATGCAAGAGTCTTTAATCTCTCATAAGTTGCTTGCAACTTTAGATCGCAGACTTACTCGTAAACACTATGGCCCTATGATGTCCTGAATCCTCTCTCCCAGCCTTTCGTATATTCCTTTTGAGAGCTAATCAGGTTCATAAGTGACATACGACTGAGGCAGACCTGTTCCTAAAAAATACATGCCCTCATAGAGCATTTACATGGTCTCATAATTCGTTTTGTAGGGGACATATGAACTGGGATTTAAACCACTTACTTGCGTCAAACAAGCCAACACATTACTTACTAGCCTTCTGACTATTTCTACTATGGCTACAATAAGAATTATTAGTACATTAGAAACCTATTCGACTCTCATCTAAAGAACAAGAATTGAGAAGGTTAGAGAAATTTGCCATGAATAACTTATGAATTCCAATACGCCAAACTTCACAATGTCCAGCAAGTATTCTCTTTTGCAAGTCCCTCTGTTTCTCAAATTAGTTCAAATCCTTTCCATTGACTAAAAATTATTTTAAGCGTTCAGCATGTGGTGACATTAACCCCTTTGAGTTCCATTTTATTGAAGGCTTATTAATCTGTAAACCTTGCCAGCAACGCGATTTCGTGAATAGGCACGGAAATCGTATTAGTTGTATGGGCTGCAGGCGGCTGAGAAGGCACTCTGAACCTATTCCGTTGAAGACGACAGCATTATTTAATTTTATACTGTTGTTCACATACATAGATAGCGATAATAGAAGTTTCAAGATTTATTTCTAGGATACACCTCGTCCTGCAAACAACCTGCATAATCCTTGTCCCAGTCATATGAGACATGCAGAGAATAATAACAGATTCTGTATCAAATATCGCTTTCAAATCATCAGTAACGATCAGGATTACGACCTAGCTCACTTATGTTGTGTGAGTTAATTTTATTCATAAGTGGCGGCACCTACAGTTTAATGTCGACACTGAACGACAGATTTTTGAGAAAATTTTCATGGCAATTTTATTTACTCTCAGAGATTTTGCCAGAAGGCTATTGAAAGGAAATCCATGAAGTAATATTTTTTCATATTTTAGAGTTGATGTCTGACCTGGGTTTTGAATCGCGGTCTTACGTCTAATAAGCCAAGACACTACCTACTACGGCGACGACAAATGCTGCTCTAGCTTTTAAATTTCTTTTTTTGTTTGTTTATTGTTATCCTTAATAACACGGTGCGACAGTGAAAACACACCCGAGTAACTACATAGTCTACGTTGTTCAGTTAGTTGAGTAGATCACAAAAATATTTTTTTTATATTTCTCGAACCCTCCAAACTTGTTTTATTTGACAAAAACTGTTGTTTAGACTTTACGTACAAATTTCTGGATTAATCAAACATTTCTTACTCGATTTCCAAAATTAAATACTGTTGGAAAGGGGAGAGATAGACCTTTAAAATGGTATACATATATCTATTATTCGACTTAATATGCTATGAGATTTGATGAGGTAAACTTGGAAAATTCAAATTTTTTTCATATTTTTCAAGTTTGTCTATTCATAGTAACAAACTTTAATAAAAATATATAGGATAAGTGATAATATTCTTAAAGTTTGTTCTCTTGTGAAGAGATTGAGTTATCATTTGATCAAATCGGACAAAAATTACCGTAGTTATTATTTAAAGAGTCTAACAGTCGAGTGATATTTTTTATGTATGTCATCTCATCAAATGGACTTTTAGTTAAAAAAATTTCAGAATTTTTGATGGATCTTGATTGTTTATCACAAAATGTGTCAATTTCACATTTGCACGACTATCAGAAGTCGGTTAATGTTTGTGTTTTTTGCAAATATTATTATTTCCCTTTGCGCAAACATTGGCCAACTTCTGGTGGTTGCTCAAACGTGAATTTGACACATTTTGTGATAAACAATCAAGATGTCCGATTTTATCAAATGATGACTCAATCTCTTCACAAGAGAACAGACTTTAAGAATATTATCACTTATCCTATATTTTTTTTATTAAAGTTTGCTACTATGAATGGACAAACTTGAAAAATATGAAAAAAATTTTAATTTTTCAAGTTTACCTGATCAAATCTCATAGCATATTAAGTCGAATAATAGATATGTGTATACCGTTTTAAAGGTCCTTCTCTCCCCTTTTCAACAATATTTAAATTTTGTAAATCGGAAATCCAGTTTTTGTCAAATAAAAAAAGTTTGGAGGGTTCGAGAAATATAATAAAAAAATATTTTTGTGATCTACTCAACAAAACTCACAACCTACACTATGCCATTAGCCGGGTGTATTTAATTTTTTTTTTATTTTGTCGCATAGTGTAATTATTTTGTAACCCAAAAATTTTTTTTAGATTCGATCCTTACGTTAGCGTTTGCCCTGAATTACATTTAGCTGGGTACACGTAATTAATAAAGCCTTTACAAAGAAGGCAATTAAAGTCCATAAATTCGTATTTGAAATTCCTGTGGAAATTAGTTTTTGGGAAATCTTTTTTCTTTAAATCAAAACTGCATCATGCCTACAAGCACATGGCCTAGAGTTTAGGGTGGATTCGATTCTCTGCCTATATGCTCCTCCCTATCTCTATTTTTTCCATCTCTCCCTCTCTCTCTCTCTAGGCCATTTTTATTATTTTAAATCAAAGCATTTCATTTTTTTTGTTTATGAATTTGTCAAAGCAAATAAATTCGAAACATTTGTCGGTTTTGTATTCCCTTAAACGTGCTGCAATTGTTAACCCTTCCATACAGATTTTTATTTGTCCTTTTCGTGGTACGATACAAAATCAGGCAATTGTACATTCATTTATTTGTTGAAAATCAACGTGTTTTTTGTTGTTGTTGTTGTTGTTGTTGTTTTTCACAATTTGACTGTTTATTTAGTTTTTGCCAAATTGTTTGTAAAATTTTTACAACTCAAATACAATACAATGGAAAAAAAGACAACAACAAGACAATCAATGGTGGAAAATCATAGAAAAAATCATAGAAAAACAAACGTAGAGAAAATATAATAACGCGCACTGGTTAGAATATTTGACAATAAAATGACCAAAACTTCTATTGCAGTTTTGTGCATTTGTGTAGAAAAACAAATAGTACCTATAAATCTTAATTAAAACCATGTTTTATTTAAACAAAAAATCCAACAACAACAAAATACAAAAAAAAAACAAGAAACATTTTTAAATGAAAGAACTTAAATTGCTGCCTATAAAGCGTTGAAGGTAAGAAGAGTTGAAGTGTACGTTGCTAAATAATGGAAATGCTAATAAACTCTCGTATCTAAACACTGCATTGACAAGCTTTATTAAATTTAAGCAAATTTTGTAAAATAAAGTACATTTGGTCCAGGATAATTTGATCTTCAACAAATCCTATAGAGTATAGAGCATTGGTCACATAAAAAGCTGGAGCCTGTGGGGCATTATTCGATGCCATAGGTAATGTCGACCACTCATAGTCAAGGTGAAAGACGTAAAAATTGCAGCACAATCTAACCACCACTAGCTAGAAGATAGCATTTTTCGTCCCCATGATGTTGGAAATTGTCGTAGTCTAGTAGGTAGTATGAAGCCACGGCTCAGATCCCAAGTCAGACATCTGGGACAAAACGAAAATATGAAAAAATATTTCTTGGCCACTTACTCTCAGCCGATTTATGGCAATAACTCTCATAGTAAATAAAAATTCTCATGAAAAGCTTCTCAAAAATCTATCGTTCGGAGTCAACTTTTAACTGTAGGTTCCGCCACTTATGGATAAAATTAACACACACAACATAAGTGGTGTGAGAAGCTAGGTCGTAATCTTAACTGTATTCGTATTTTGTTTCACTGTCAAACATCTTCAGTTTGGTCTATAATTTAACCATGAATCGTCTTACAAACGAACAACGCTTGCAAATCATTGAATTTGGCATCATTGGACCGTACTTCTGCAAAGATGCTGCGAATCGTAACGTAACTGTGAATGGTGAGCGCTACCGTGAGATGATATCCAACTTTTTTTTGCCCAAAATGCAAGAACTCGACTTGCATGACATGTCGTTTCAACAAGACGGTGCCACATGCCACACAGCACGCGTAACAATGGACTTATTGAGAGGCGAGTTCGGTGAACATTTCATTTCACGTTCGGGACCGGTCAATTGGCCGCCTAGATCGTGCGATTTAACGCCTTTGTACTATTTTTTGTGGGGCTATGTTAAAGCTCATGTCTATACAGACAAGCCCGCTTCAATTGACGCATTGGAAGACAACATTGCAGCATTTATTCGTGAGATACCGGCCGAAATGTTGGAAAGAGTATGCCAAAATTGGACTAAGCGGATGGACCATTTGAGGCGCAGTTGCGGTAAACATTTGCATGAAATAATCTTCAAACATTAAATTATATGGACCGTACTATCGATTCAAATAAAGATTTCATGCATTTTTCTGAATTTTATGTTTTTTTTTTTTTGAAAAATTTTCCTATAGCTCTTAAAACTCAACTGTGCTTGGATTTCGAAAACAATCCCCGAGAAATCCATGGTACTTCCAAGGATGTTGCAGAAAAATATGCTGCACGAATTGCAACATTCGTAGCATGGCAGAGTGCTCTGCAAATTCAAAGAGTAGAAACATTTTTTCCCACAGGGAAATACAAATGATCAAGAGTGGAAAGAAGTGTTAGATAAATGGCTCTTGCACAGATATTTTGTCTTGCAAGGATAAAAAAGGACTGGGACTACTCTTAGGGAAAAAGTAACGTCTTTTCCGACGTCTGGATGCAGTTAAGGTAACGACACAAGTGTGATGAAATAGAGGTGATCACAACTTTAAATGCATCCGGAAATTCTACAAAAGATTGAAGTATCGGTCAGACGGATATCTGGTAACTGATAAGCAGTATTCGGTATGGTGTGTTCAGCATACCAAAACCATCTTGAAATAAAGTTCAGAAATTTTACAAAAAATTGATACATCATAGAGAAGGACATCTGTGTTCAATATGGTGTTCAGTGTGTAAAAACCAGATCAAAACACCGTCTGAGAATCAGGGAATGTGGCGATCGTGTGGTCACCTGACATATTTAAGGCTGGTGACAATGGGTTGGTAGGTTTCTTTATCTTATTAACGCCATTTGATTGGAAGAACACAAGTTCTACGATTGAAACTTCAGCGTCCCATATCCTGTGGAAAAAAAATGGACAAAAAATCATACACGTCAATTATAGTGGCAGGTATACACTGACCACAAAGTTTTATTGAACATTTTGTATCGAAGAATAAAAAAAACTGAAATGAAGGAGATATTTGTACTAAGCAGAGTGCGGTTTTAAACCTAGTACCAGCCAGATAGATTGAGACATCCCTTATTACAAGTCAGGATTAGTCAGGATTACAACCTAGCTACTTACACCACCCATGTTGTGTGGTGTTAATTTTATTCAAGTGTAGCGAGACCAGTTAGTTTAAAGTCGAATCCGGCCAGATATAGGCACGTTAAAAATGACTCAGGAAAACCAAATCTGTACGTATCACTTATTCTTCGACTATAAGGCCGCCCCCGACTCCACGGTATGGTCTTGACTTAGTTAGGAAATCCCTCAACGATGCTAAAACTGTGGAGAATTATTGCGTACTTCGTACATTGGACTAAGCACTGCAAGATGGAGCTTGCGACCTATGCATTGGTCATTACAACCCTTCAGTCAGGATTTCATCCTAGCTTCTCACACCACTTAATTGTGTTCGTTAATTTTATACATGAGAGGCGGGACCTACAGTTGAAAGTCGACTCCGAAGCTCTTCATGGCAATTTTATTTACTCTCAGAGATTTTGCCAGAAATCTGCTTAGAGGCAGTCGCCGAATAAATGTTTTTTTCATATTTTCGTTTTGTTCTAGATGCCTGACCTGGGATACGAACCCGGGCTTTACGTCTAATAAGTCAACACACTACCTACTAGACTACGGCGACTACGACCTATGCAAACATAGACAACAAATCGATTAAAGTATGTATGTTGATATTCAAGAACCAGGAATCGATGACACCAGGAGTCCCTTCCATCATTGGCAACTGTCGAACGATTGATTCTGACCTCTACAGTCAACAATTACCGAGCTTGTACCCAGCATTTCAATAAAACCGGCCACTATTGATTATTAGAAAAGATATTGGTTTGCAACATGGCAACGCTGGACCGCACTTTAATGTTTCAGCAGAAACTGGCAGAATTTGACTGGGACCTAGCAACTACGGACATTATTTCCGTCTTTTTAAATTTTCCATTTCCCACCATGCGTACAAAAATATTCGGATTGATTAAATATTTTAATGGAATCAAAGTAATCATTCCGTATGTTATGAAGAAATCTATCATTAGAGTCTTCTGAAAGGCCCTCAAAATGCTTAAATGTGGCCGGATATTATGTGAACAATGCCTAACACTATATGCTGCTGGCATATCAAGAATCGTAAATTCAATGTGTAAAAAGCAACAAAAAAAAAAAACAAAACTTGCTTCAAATCAAACACTGAAAAGGGGAAAAGATTTTGAAAAAAGCAACAGCAAAAGCAACAACAAAAAATATGTAAATTTTCTGAATTTAAGAATTTAAGGCAAGCAAAACACAAATCGTCATCAATTAAAAATAAAAAATGAAACACGCAATGCAGTTGACATGAAAAACGAAATGAAAATGAAAAAAAAAAAAACACTCGCCTACAAATAAAGATTATCGCACAAATTGTAGGAAAATAAGTTTCATTTTCAAATTTTTTTGTTGTTGTTATTGTTGTTGTTGTTGTTCTGTATTACTACTGTGTAATGTGTATGTTACATAACACACACAATGTTGTTTACATAGTTAACATGTCAAATAAGACTAATTTAGTTGTCATTTAATTTATTTAATTAACAAAACTGTCTCTTTACCTCTCTTTCTCTCTCTCTCTCTTTCTGCTTTCGTTGTCGTTGTTGTTGTTGTTGCAGGTGCTGGTGACACCATTATTGTTGTAAATTAATGCAGCAGTTTTTGAAGCCTGAAAATAAATTTTTTTTTAAATTTTTTTTCTTAATTTTTAATTTTTTTATATTAATTGTTGTTGTATTTTTTGTTTATGATGTGTCATTTTATAAACATGCTACAACTGCAACAATAACAACTAAATTTAACGAAAATAATTTGATATGATAAGACAACCAAACTTACAGAAGATCAGGGGCCAAAACAACGAATGTAATACTATGTTCAGACAGGCACTTTTATTGAGTCAATATTCGTTTATTTGAGTACAATATTTTAAGTGTTCAGACACATAATATACGCAATATTTATTTGACAGTGGTAAACAAAACAGCTGGTTGTTTCAACAACATTGTTTTTATTATGTTGTTTTTTTTTTTTTTTGTTTTTGTTTGTAGTTGTTGACATTTGAGTTGTCAAATATCAATTGAAAGTGTTCGGAAAATTGTAATATGCTCACTAAAGGCCCCTTCACACGATCACACAAGTAATATGATCCGTCAAAATTTTGTGTAGAAGAGTACGGATGTGATCGTCTAAACGTACTATGTAATGAAACCATCACACATTGAGAGGGAATACGGATGAAAATTTTGACAGTCGTATGGCTCTCTTCATTTTTTGAAATGATTTAAAAAACAAGCAAGTCGCATTAGATCAGGGATGTATTTTTATGTAAACACATAGAAAAAAGTGTAACAGCTGTTTCCATTTTACTTTGTTATTGTCTTCTACCGATCATGTAAACTCCAAAAATATAAATCATACGACTATAATTCTCTTTTTTGAAATACGGATGGAATTTCATTTTACTTTTTCATCAGACTTTACGTATTACTTGTGTGATCGTGTGAAGGGGCCTTAAAGCCTACTTTACACGGCCCCACAAGTAATATGATCTATCAAAATTTTGTGTACAAGAGTACGGATGTGATCGTCTAAACGTACTATGTAATGAAACCATCACACATTGAGAGAAAATACGGATGAAAAGTTTGACGGTCGTATGGCTCTCTTCATTTTTCGAAATGATTCAAAAAACAAGCAAGTCGCATTAGATCAGGGATGTATTTTTATGTAAACACATAGAAAAAAAGTGTAACAGCTGTTTCCATTTTACTTTGTTATTGTCTTCTACCGATCATGTAAACTCCAAAAATATAAATCATACGACTTTTATTCTCTTTTTTGCCATACGGATGGAATTTCATTTTACTTTTTCATTAGACTTTACGTACGTCAGAATTACAATCTAGCTTTTCACACCATCCATGTTGTGTGTGTTAATTCTATCCGTGAGTGACAGGCCCTAAGGCTTCAAGTCCTCTTCGAGCTACAGATTCTTTGGAGAAACCTTTTCATGGATTATGGCCGAGTCTGTCACAGCAATCATGTTGTATGTGTTAATTTTATCCGTGAGTGGTGGGATCTATTGTTTAATGTCGACTCCGAACGATAGATTCGGAAGGTTTTCATAGCAATTTTATTTTACTTTCAGAGTTTTTTTGCGAAAAGACTGCTGAGCAGAAGTTTCTGATTCAAACATTTTTTTATATTTTGTTTTGTTTGAAATGTCTGAGCTGGGATTTGAATCGCAGGCTCTCAACCAATACATACATATACCTACATAATTGGTCATTACAATCCTTCAGTCTGGATTATGGACTTAGTTTCTCATAACACCTGTGTTGTGTGTGTTAATTTCATACATGAGTGGCGGCCCTACAGTCGACTCGGAACGGCAGACTTTTGAGAAGCACTTCATGACAATTTCTCAGAGTTTTTGCCAAAAAAAAATATTTTTTTTATATTTTCGTTTTGATGCCGGACTTGGGGTTTCAACTGTGGTCTTACGTCCAACAAGCCAACACACTACCAACTAGACTACGGCTTTCAAAATACTTCAGTAGTGTCGTATTTTTTGTCGCTATTTGGCTGATTCCTGCATTTCTCATAAATAAATGGCAGTGAAGGCCCTAGAAAAAAGTAGTCGTTTTTTCGAAACTTGTTTGGTTTTATGGTACTAGAGCGTATTGGCGGCAATATGCACAACGAACATCTGTACATCACAAATTGCTCTCATAATTCAGGCTTAACTGGCATTTCGCCTTTGTGTACTTAAAAAAGAAAACCTTATTTTTGTTTGTTTTTTTTTTCTAATTTTAATCACTCCTTGCTTAAAACGTGACACACCAGCACTCATTCATCATTATGTCTATTGGATAAAAAGAAAAAAAGATATAAAAAAAGTAGTGGCAACGAAATAAAAACGTATTGTTTAGCAGGCAATTAAATGTGGGCGGTTGTTGTAATACATCCAATTTAATTTCAATTTCAATTCCAATTTCAAATATCAAATCAAAACGAATTTGAATAATGCAGTAATGAAGTGTAATACCCTCTACGCATTTCAATTATCAAATCAACAACAACAACAGCAACAGCAAACGAATAGAAAAAAAATGTGTAAAATACAATGAGTCTTTAAGCCATATTTGTATGTTGAATGAGAATTTTATTGTGGTTTAAAAAAGCTTTAAATTTAGACACCAAAGCTAAGCTAATCAAGATACAAATTATTGTTGTGTAGTGATGATATGGTGATGATATTGATGACGATTAAAACTGATGAGTAAACTTATAATTTTTATTTGTTTTGTTTATTAATTTTTAATTTTATTTAACTGGTCTTGATGCATTTGTACATACATACATATATACATATGTAACATGCTTCAAACGGATGCAGAATTGACCTTTTTTTCTGCGTTTCTATCAGCACAATATGAGTAGAATTGAAATGTGAATCACAACAGTGCGTTACATTAAAATTCATTGGCTTTCGTTTGTTTTTTTTTTTTTTTTTGTTCGATTTTCTTATTGGATTTTGATTTGTTATTAATAAATAGTAATAAATTGTTATTTTATTAATAATTAATTGATAGACATTTGGGATAAAAGTGTCAGCATTGTTTTGTTTTTTTTTCTGTTTTATTTTATTGTCTCCAATACAATAATTTGAATGCATTACGTTGTGGCATTAGAGTAACGATTTTCATATTAAATTCAATTTATTTTTCTTTTTTATTTCCAATTTTTTTTTTTTTTGCATTTGTGCCATGATTTTTTTTACGATTTTTATGGCATCGGGGGTATTAATTTCATGCAAAGGCGTTTTTTTGCAATTTTTTTGTTTTAGAAGTTGAACGAGTAGAAATGAGTATTAGAAACATCATCCCCACTTAAAGGCAATGATGTCATTTATGAAATTTAAATAAAAAATAATTGATTAGAGAAGTAATGTTTGTTTAATAAAAAAATATACTCGTACACACATACACAGTGTGACTATATTTTAAGCCCCTACTGAATGCAAATGAAGAATGAAATTAAACTGGAGTTTCAATAGGCAAGAGGTTTTTTTAAATACCTATTTACAATCCTTCGAACATTTTAAATATGCCATCATTGTAGCCACGTCACTACTCTGCTGTACTTGACATATAAAAGCATTCGTGCAAGTCCAGTCTAGAAGCTCTTTTCCAGCAAATCTATGAAATAAAATATTGAGAGTTTAAATTCAGCATTTGACATCAAATGACATTTTCCTGAGACTTCCTTCAACGCTTGGAATATATGAAGGCTGTAAGCACCGCTATCAACATTAATTTCTTATGATCGAAACATTAAATTTCTATCATATCTGTGTACTCATTGTTCGAGAGGCTGTCAGAGAATGGCAACTGAATTAGAAAATCGAGGATTATGCGCCATTTGTGTCCTCCCGGTAGAGCTTTCGAGAAGCGAATAGCTTTAGAAGGCATGAAAACGAATCTGTCTGATCAAAGCATACAATAACAGTGAGTGGATCTGTTACTTACAGAGTACCCAGATAAGCATAGAAATTTCTTTCATGCTACAATCACTGATAAAACTAAATTAAAAGAAAAAGCTTGACGCACTCCCACTTAACTGAGTCTATATTTTGCAGAGTAAGCCTAGCAGCAGCCAAGTGAAAAATAATCTACTACTGTTTCCTCAGGCTGACATCAGAGTGTGCGTTGTAAAATGAAGTCACGGAACTAGTAGCTGCAAGGCGCTAGAAACTTTTACTTGTTTTATGTGTTCCATCAAAAGATGCTAGAGTGAGGGAAAAGGTCCCAGCGACTAGGGACACGCATTTTGACATGGCGAACAAAGTCTAATTTCTGGATCTATGCCTGTACACAATAAGACTCATTTTTAAATGTTTTCATGATCATCCCATTAAATTTTGGCATTCCTATGTCGCCTAGTGAAGTCGGCTGTATATTATCTCCGTATCTGATTATTAAACAATCAGACAATCACAAACAACCAGAGACTCTGTTGCAAATCAAACCCACGGCCTCGGCACTTGAGGTTCAGTAGACTATCAAGGCACCCGACGTAGACAGCCTGATAACGGCATAAAAACTTCTCCATATTGTAGTTGAATTGTGCCAAACACTCCAGCCAACTTGTCAGCTGTGATCAAGTGAGAGTAAAATAGAAACATTGTACCGAAAACTTGATCATTCAAAACTAAAAATACTGGTGGGCTTATTAGATGCGAACCATGGGTTCAAACCTCAGTTCAGATACCTCGAAGAAAGCGAAAAATGAGAAAATAATATTTATTTCGGCGACTTTCTTATGACAAAAACTCTGAGATTAAAATAAAATTGCCATTAAAAGTTCTTCAAAAAATCTGTAGTTCGAAGATGACATTTAAACTTAATCACGACATTCAGGCATAAAATTCACACACACACAAAATGGTTGCTGTGAGAAGTTAGGTTGTAATCCTGACTAAATGTGTGTAACGATCAATTGAATAAGTACGTAAGAGCTACAAGAGTTTCTTACGTTTGCCATAAACTCTCGCAATTTCAATCTCCAATCGTCCAACAGCTTATCGTAATTGTTCTCATTTATATCGTGGGCAAAGACCCTAATTCAGTATTAAGAACGGTCGATATATTCCGTGTTTGTACGGCTACAATCACTTTTTACTTTTTGAAATTAAGAGTGCAACGGTCCCATTTGTATTTATCGAACTTAAATTCAGTTTAGGTGATGATTTTTTCCCACAAAATTTACTTCTTTTCTCTATTCTTGTCTCCTTCCCATAACCTATTTTCCTAATTCCAACACAATGTTCTGCTTGAGTAGGGGCCATCCCCTGAGTGTTGGTCTTATAAAGAAAAAAACAAAAAAAAACATTCGCAATTCTGTAATCAATGACTGCTGAACACAAAGCAAATGTAGCATTTAAATAAAATTTTAAAAGGAGTCAACTATCAGAGGCTTGTTGACAGCCGCTGTGTTGCTCTCTAATTTTAGAGGTGGAAAACCCTCCTATTAGTACTCAATCATATGTTTATGATTATCTGCACTCTCTGTCTGCTTGCATGATTGCCACTTGATGCCACATGCCACAAATATGGCATGATGTTGTGAGTTAATATATTGCTTGAGGAATGTGGTGTAGGGTATTCAATTTTTTTTTTAAACAGAAATATTCTCTTAATTAATGCGCTAATTTTCTTAAACTTCATGTTTTTAATGTTTTGCTTATGCACTACCACTCCTCCCTCGCCCTCTTCTCCATCCAAATATGTGGGCATTGTTATTGAAATTTTTTTTTTTTGCACAATTTTATGGTGACAGTGTCATACACAGGGTCACTTTGGGTTAAAGTTGAAACATTTTGTATTGCTTTGCATATTTCACTAGAAAATTTTACATGCAAGCAAAAACAATTAAACAGAAACGAATTTTATGTAAAAAATGACAACAAGAAAAATAAAATAATCTTTAAAACACGTTTACAATTCATTACTTATGGGATTTGTTTGTTTTACAGAGAGAAAAAACAAAATTTGCAAAAAAAACTTTAATACTGATTAACACTTGTTCTCGATAATCGTAAGAAAATTAATGAATTTTTTTATTTTCCAATCTGCATATACGGCTGTGGTGGTGGTTAGTTGGTTCATTAATAAAAATCGTAAACAATTTTTTTTTTTTGTAATTTCATGATAATTTTTTATGTGTATTTTAAAATTTAAAGAAAAACATCATTTATTATTAGATTTTATTTTTTATTTTGTTTTTTTAAACATAACAGCTGCAGCTTGTAATAGTTTATAGAATAAAGCAGGGGCTACACCCAAATAATAAAAATTTTTAGAACACAAAGTCATTTTTTTATTTTTTTTTGAAAAATTTATAATCTTTTAAATAAACCAGTAAAAACTAAATAAAAAACATATTAAAAAAAAACTTGGAAACATAACCTATACCAGCCCTAAGCTATCAGACTGTACCTTAAAAACAAACTGAGAGCGGTTTAGTCCATAAAGAAAAACCTTCAATCCTTGATTTATTGCAGTTACACGGAAAGCAAACCAAATCAACACCAAATATTTCAATTCTTTGTTATTTTTCAGTAAAAAAAAGAATAAATTTTTTTGATAAAATTTTTTAACACAAAATCAACCATCGTTTGCAACCTTGAACAGTTTAAAAAAAAAATTTTTTAATTTTTTTCCCAATTTTTGTTAATTTAGTTTGTAAGTCACGTATTGTAGCTAAGCAACAACAAACTAGTCAAGCAAAAAAAGGTCTCGTTTTTTATTTTTTTTTTTTTTTTTTTTTGCAAAAATCAAACGAAATTTTATTTGTTTGTTGTTGTTGCCTTTGGTTCCCATACGCATGCGCTTGTTTCTTTAAAAGGGAGTCTGGTTTTTCGTCAGTTTTTTTTTTGATTCTGTTTCTGGTTTCTCTGGCAATAGAGATTCTAAACACATACGTCTCTACCAACTACTTTCTTAAGCTTGGTTTTTAGGTAAAGAATTTTTGCTTTTTGTTTCAAATGCAGGTTTATTTTTAGAAATACAAACACAATCTAACGTAAAACGTAAAGCCAATACACGTTTAAGCATGAGTTTGAAATTTTGATTTACGACTCCAGTTTTTATTTCAAAATGGTCACCAAAAGATTGCGATCAAAAAAAAACCTGATAGAGAGAATAACACTTTCAGAATTTATCAAACAAAACTCTACATTTGTTTTAGTAGGTAGTGTGTTAACATAGTACATATGAGTCCGTAGTTCAAACCCCAGCTCTGATATCTCGAATAACACGACATATGGAAACATATTTCTTTCGATGAGTTCCTCTCAGCAATCCGCTTGCAAAAAAAAAAAAAAAAATAAAATTGCTTGGAAAAGTTTCTCAACTCTGCCCTTCGGAGCCGGCGTTAAACTGTAGGTCCTCCTAACAATAGCAGAAATGAACACACACACACAATATTGGTGGTGTGAGATGCTAGGTTGTAATCCTGAATAAAGGGGTGTATTGACCAGTAAAGGTCACAAATACTTAGATATCTTTCTCAACCATTTCAGTTGCTCTTATACTATGTTCAGATATGCACTTTTATTGAGTCAATATACGGTTTATTGATCACAATATTTTAAGTTTTCAGACATAATAATATACGCCGCTTCAGCTGCTTATTCAATATTCATGTGACAGCTGGTAAACAAACCAGCTGGTTGTTTCAACAACATTGTTTTTATGTTGTTTTTTTTTTGTTTTGGTTTTTTTTGTTTGTAGTTGTTGACATTTGAGTTGTCAAATATCAACAGGAAGTGTTCGGAAAATTGTAATATGCTAACTGAACGTACTTATGACAGTGCTGTATTTTAAGTTTTACTCAATATTATAACAATTTGCGTATTTATTGCGTAATAATTAATTGCAACTTTATATGAAATATTGCGCTCAATAATGGGGTTTATTGCGATTTACGCAATAAAAGTGCATGTCTGAACTTAGTATTATTTGATGGATAATATTAAGCAATTAATGCTAAAAGGATTTTAACCGCAGTATCTGTGGGTCAACTATCCCACTGGCCATTGCATGATGTTAAGCATATGGAGATACTTAGCTTACCTAACTTGTGACTTTTGCAAAGGCTTTAGATTGCTTGAAGAGGAAAAGTTCGAATCTGGCACAGCCTAGATTTCTCTCATTTTGCTTACCACTTCTTAATAGGTCTAACAGAGCTACCACTACTTGATATCACATTGATCACTAGATTTATTCAACTTGAAAGCTGATTTTCAGTTCGATTGCATATTGAGAAGCCCTAATGTTAGTTGATAAGACCCGCTAATCAGCAATTGTCAGTTAGCACTGGCGCATCTTTTCATATGGTATTCCAATGGGCGGCTAAACGTGCTTAAGTGAGCTTTAATTTCAGTGAAGCTACCATACCATACCCATCTTTGATAGTCTAAGATGAACTGTTTCGAAAACGTATCGTAAAACAAATTTTTTAATTTTTTGTTTTTGGACCTGCTTTTTTGGAAATAAAATCAATCACAAGGTCTAAGATTTCCTTCATTATTTGCTTGGCAGTCGTGCTACATTAGTTTTAAAATTTCACCCATTTTTCTTCTTCCTGGTCGACCAAAGCGAAGTGTTTTTCGAACTTTAAATTCGTCGTATCCTAAACAAATATTCAATCTGCTTTTGCATTGTTTTAGTTCTGTTCTTATCATCTTCATATATTACTCTTTAGTCCCACTGTGCTACCTAGCGCCCAAAAATAATTGTTTATCGAAACTAGAAATAATGCTACGATATTTTTAAACGTTAATTTATTTCAATTGTTTATTTACTTAATTCTTTTGTTTATTTATGTTTTTGTTGTTATTCTATTTATTATTTTTTCTATTTTCTTTTGTTGTTGTTGCGTATTTCTTTTAATTTATGATCGGATTTTAATTGTCCATTTAACATTACAATTAAACGTTTAATTATTTTAATTAAACAAAAAAAAAACATGCATAATTTAGTCAATTAATTAGATTTGAATTAAAATGTTTAATTATTAATTAAAATGCATAATTAACAATGCAATGCAATCAATAGTTGTAGACATTCAGTCAGTCCCTAGCTATTGTCTTGCAAATTAGCAGCAAAGAGAAAAAGAAAACAGAAACTACAACTACACGGATCCACAACAGGAAATTTCTTTGGCGAAAACAAAACAAAAACCATCTAATTATAAACGAAACTTGTTGGGAAAGGAATGTTTTGATGTGTTTTTTTTTTTTTTGTTATTTTTGGTAACTTGGGCGGTTGTTTAGAATAATTAATGAAGATGAATAGCCACACGATTTCTAATGATTTCCAATGCATTCGCTTGTTTTATCGATACAAGGAAATATTGAAATCGAAATTTATTTAAAAAAAACACACACACAAGTGAAGTAATTAATGCACAAGCGATTGTTGAAATCAATCTTTTTGGTGTTTGTAATAAATTTGCGAAGGGGGATGTCAAAAAATTTCTAAAGCTTGCCAATCATGTTCAGGCGTTTTATCCTAACTTAGTATTTCAACACCGAAGTTTGCATATAAAGTAACTTCAGTAACGTAAATTATTGAAAGTATTGGCTAGACTCTGTTGACCTGAATTGGCTAGGAAGAGTATCAATCAAGTGTTTGAAGTGGATCTCGTTCAGCCTATCAGTTGATGGCTTGATGGCTAAGTATTCGGATAGTCTTCTATTTGCTAGAGGCCGTCTCTGGATCGTCACAAATATTTCTTATTTAGCTCAGCTTTTATCTGATGGTGATACAGTTAATTGATATCTAAGCAACCAATTAAGATTAGACTGTGGCTCAGAGGGAGATGCTTAAATGCGAAACCCTGATACCGATTGTCGAAATCATTTGATCAGGACTTGGTAGTTATTTCTAGGGTATTGCTTCATATGGTATCATAACGAGCCAATACATCTAATCAAGTTAGCTTGGATTTCAGTTTAATACAACTTCAGAGCGATACACTCAAATTTACACTCTTCTTCACACACTGCTTTGATTCTGTCACACAAATACGTGAGTGAAAGGTGACATCTCGAGTTTCCAGCTTAACATTGTACCGAATTGTAAATGTGGGAAATATCTGAAGCAGTACATGATTTTTAATACAAGAAAGAAACAAAACTTGAAAAGAATTACGCCAAAGTATGTTGTATTTGACTTGGCTTCATTTCTTTGCAAAAAATTTGGTTGTCAGACATCCACATCACTCCAGTCGATCTTTCAAAGGAAAACTGAATGAAATTTAATAGTTAATTCGCAAGGAAGGAGATAATGAAAGCACTGAACATCCAAGACATTAAAGTTTAGAATTGTTTTCATATCGACGCCTCCGTTCTATAACATTCTAAGTCGAGAAAGTGTGTTTTGAGTTATGAGCTCTCAAAGTTTTCACGCTACATACGACTATATGTGTATTCTAAGTAGATTTTTCCCTATAACTTCGGAACGGATTGGCGCATCTTAACCAAATTTTGACAGTATTTAAGTTAGAGAACGTAGAATTTAAAAATGCAAGAACATTAAAATCGTACTAAGTACACTTAGAACGTTATAGAATGGAGGCGTCGATATAGTCTGGCTACTCTAAAAGGCTTAAGAGTTTCTTAAGGATCAATTTTAAATGCATTGTTGTATTGTATCAGAGTTTTTGTCTCTCTTTATCTTCTAATTTGTTAAGCCAAACTTATTAAACATCTGCCCTCAATCCACGAAAAGGTTCTGGCTACATCAGCGGCTCATTGTCGAAAATCCCACATGTTCGGGGACCTGGCAGAGGATAACTTTCTTTTTTCTACCTTACCCAATCAGTTTCAGAAGTCAGTCTCATACTCCCTTCGATTTAACCTGATAAAACTAGACAATTCGAAAGACGACTTACCTCTTGGTGAATTCTTTTTTGCTAATTTTTGTACCCCAATCGGGTCTTTCATTAAACGTTTTCTATAATAATATATGGAACTTTTACGTTTTGTTACGTTCAGAATCAGCTGTTTTTGTTTCATGTGTGGGGAACACGTATAAGTCGTTAGTTTTTCTGTTCCGTACCATACGTGCATTAAATATGAAGAAATAAATAGTCTAGTAGGTAGTGTGCTGGCTTACTAGATGTGAGCCCGCGGTTCATACTCAATGTCTCCAAAACAACGAAAAATGAAAAAAATATCCCTTCGGCGACCTCATTCTGCCAAAAACTCTGAGATTAAAAAAATTTGCCATGAAAAGTTTCTCAAAAATCTGTCGTTCGGAGTCGACTTTAAACTGTAGGTCCCGCCACTTATGTATAAAATTAACGCACACAACATAAATGGTGTGAGAAGCTAGGTTGTAATCTTGACTGAAGGGTTGTAATGTATGTATGTACATATGTATTTTTTACAAAAGTACCATTTGATGCGAAAAAGTACTCTTTCAGTTATAGTTCAAAATTCAATTTTTCAACACTGACAACTAAGCATTCAAACAAAAAAAATTCACTAAAATACACACTGTTTCCCTATCTCTCCCTCTCTCATTTACGGTAATAGCAGATAAACAACAAAATTTTTGCAAATACAATAGAAAACAACACACACAAACACGTATGTATATACATTAAGTGATACCGTGCCTTATCTCTTTTTACTCTCTATTACTCTTACAACACACACTCAAATCGAAAGGAAAAAGCTTTAAACCTTAGCTTTGTAAGAGCTCTACTCTGCTCTGCTCTGCTTTGCTTTGTTGCTCTAAAAAAAATGAATTCAACTCAAACGTTGACTGCCAAATTATTGATGCTCTCTAATAAAATTTTCTTGTTGTTGTCTTTTTTCTTATAAATTTTATTAAAACACTGTAAAAACAAAAAACAGGCCCCAAAAATTGAAAAAAAAACTAACAACACTTAGGGATGATGATGGCAGGCAGACCCCTCTACATCAACATGCTTGCATACAGTCACACAATTGCTTGCCGTTTTTTTTTCGTTTCGTTTTTTGACTGCTGCTTCACTGACTGACTGACTTAGCTGGGGCTGCATTATCACGTTTTCTTTTCATTTCATTTTTTCTGTGGGTACTTTTTTTTTCGTTTTTTTATTTTTTGATGCTGTTGTTGTGTTTTACTCTTTTCTGTTGTTGTTGTTGTTGTTTATTTGATGTTGATCTTCTTTCTTTTGAATTTTCAAGGCCAAGCTCCAAATGATCTTTTTTTTCGGTGCCTGCTTATTTTTTTGCAATTTTGCAAACATATTATGTTAGTGTTGTTGTAGTTCTTGTTGTCGCTTTCGTTGTCGTTTTCTTTTTTCTTTTTTTTTTTGCTGTATGTTGTTCGAAGTAAAGCTGTACACATGTTTTGTTATTGTTGTTGTTTTTTTTTACTAAATGTTGCTTATAACAGTCCCCCATTTTTTGTTTTTTTTTTCCTTTTTAACATAATAAACATCAGAATGTTTACTGGCTGAGTGTGTGTGTAAATATAAATATTGTTCCCCAAGCAGTAGTTGTAGTAGTAGTAGTAGTGGTAGTAATTGTGTTGATGTTTAAATTTTACATGTGTTGCCATAGATTTTTATGATGAAATCATTCTTAGAAATTTCTTTGAAATCAAAAAAAAAAAAAAATTTTTTTTGTTCGATTTGCAATATTCATAAAAACATTTAAGATTAAGAACCGCATAATAGAGAGTAGTTTTGTTTGAAAATTGAAAAATTACTTTTTCTTGTGACAAAACCTGGTTCAAGGTCTGGCTCCAACATTTTGAAGAAAAAATCGAAAAAATTCTTTCTGTGACCTGCTCTCAGCAGTCTTCTGGCAAAAACTCTAAAAGTCAAATAAAATTGCCATGAAAATTTTCTCAAAAATCTGTCGGTCTGAGTCAATTTTAAACCGTAGCTCTGGCCATCATAGCTGCCAGATTTGACGATTTACCGTGATTTTGACGATTTTGAGCTTCAAAAATGTCATTTTGACGACATGACGATTTATGCCCTTATTTTGACGATTTTTAGAAATTAAAAATTTAAATCATATTCTTTAAGTCATACTCTTTGCAATTGTTACTATTGGAAAATTATGTTAGTAATAACAACGAGTAAAGTATTATATTTTTAAGTTATTTTCGAATACCTGTGATGATTTTTCTGTATTTGATGCCTTTTTAATCCCTTAAAAGCCAAAAAATTTCAACTCCTAAATAACATCGTAGTTGAGCATAAATTATCATATGCCGTTGCAGACAATTTTAAAAATTCGATTATAGCATCTAATATTATCATCGGAAGAACAAAGGCAAGGAGGAAAAATAGAGCAATGTTTATGGATACTAGGTTTGAATATTTGTATACCATAAGTAACAGAAAAGATTTCTGCAGGAAGGGAGGGAGTACGAATAGTCCGTCTAACAAATGAACTTTGTCTGTAATGCAGTGTGCGATACACTGGCCAATCGACCACATACGGATGTGCGGGCCGAGAAAGACGAGTGTAGACGTAGGAATACAAGTCCCCTTATTTTGCTCGAGCAATATCCGTTGTAGTAGCGATAGAACAATGAAATACAAGCCACATTGCAACGATGCTCCAATGAATCAAAGGAGTTGGACACACTAACGAGCTACTACGGCCTCTCCTGTAAACGGTCGAGAAGCCTTAAAGTAGACGTTAAGGGCCAGCCCATACATGAGAGTTGTATTCCATTCTCGGTCGGTTATAAATGGTGTAAATGGTAAGTAGATCAGAAGAAGTGAAGTATTTATTGTACGGTCTTAAAAAACCAAAGCACTGAAAAATGTGTCAGTTCTAGCGAACATCACACTGAATTTTCATGCCCATAACGTCAAGATCTTCTGACTCTCTAATATTTACACCACACATGGGTATAGATGATGCATTATTATTGCTGCTTAGCATTGACTTTATACGTTTTTGTTTTTAAAAACCTTTCAGTTTATTTATTTATTTTTTCTGACGATTTTTTTACGATTTCAATGAACGTCTTTGACGATTTTGACGATTTTTTCTCAAATATTTGACGATTTGATGCTTCATTTATCTGGCAGCTATGCTCGCCATTCATGTTTAAAATTAAAACACACAGCATGGGTGATGTATGCAGCTAGCTTGTAATCCTGACTAAAATATTGTAATGACCAATTAAGTAAATTAAGTAAGTTTTTTCGAAAAATTCAAAATTGCAATAAATTCATCAATAACACGAAATATTTACATTTTTAAATAAAATATTAGTCCCGGGCAAGAGTAGCAGAGAAACACCAACAGAGGGCACCGGTCTCCGGTGTTTCCTTTAAAAATGTTGATACTTTTGTAGAAAACAATTTTTTTTTTTGTAAAAAAAAGTTTTTTTTCCCAAAAATAAAAAGTTTAAAAAAAAAAAATCTGGCAACGCTGGTTGTAATGACCAATTAAGTAATAACCTTAAGAGTACCTTAATTAAGTACAAATTAAGCGATAATTTTTAAGGTTGTTAGTCTTACCCTCTTTGGCAATGTGTATCTTCCAGCCAGATGTTGGAATATCCGCACGATGAGACGCACTGAAAAGGTAAGCTAAATGACGAGCAAGCGTAGAAGCTTCTCGTCCTTAAAGCTGCTGCTTTAGGACCAGTACTGGAATACCATTCGACCAGAATGCTTGTTTCTGTTAAAATCCATAAGAAAACTTTGAACTGTGCCAGATCAAAAGAGTATACTAAGCATAGTTACAGATACTTTTTTAAGTTTAAACAGTTGTTGATTGCTATCAAGGCTAAGCTTAGCAAACTTTTCTTTTCTGATGTAAAGTACTATTTAAAGGCTTGTTTTTCTACAATTAAGGCCCTATTTAATCAAAACATTCGTTATTACTTTTGACCTCATGGTAGTATTGAAATTCTTTTCAATATATTTCCCTAATTTTAGGCGACTTATACGATCTTTGAGGATACTTTTTACTTATCCCACAGAAAAATTATATTATTATTAGGATCGTGGCATGTTTCCAATACTATCGATATTCTCATAGTTTCTAACTATTGTTTTGAAGTCGTCGTAATCTAATAGGAAGTATATTGGGTTATTATAAATTTATAAACGGATGCCCTGATGGTCTAGTGGGCAGTATTCTACAGTAGAGGGTTCAATTCCCACCAGAGCCTCTAGTCTATTACACTACACCATGCATCAATGTTACTTAGCTCGTATAAAATTTAATATAATTCGTAATTGTATTCTAATTAAATACTTGAAAAATTTACTTATTAAAACCAGTTTTAAAGGGAACCTTTTCAAGAAAATTTTTTAACATATTTTTAGTTACAAATCGATTTATATCGATTATCGATCTATTATGTTAACAAACAAAAAAAGTAATCTTTTCCGGTGCTAGAAAAACTACAGATGTTACTAAGAGGAACAAAAAAATTTACAAAATATAAAAAAAATTCATAATTAAAGCCACTCAAAATTAAAAAGGAAAAAAAAATTCGATTAATTTATTGGCCAACAATATAAATGGCGAAAAATTAACCAAAGATTAAAAATTAATTAATAACTATTATAAGCGAAACAAAACACAAAAAATTTGCAAAAAAATCGAATTCCAGCGTTAGGAACAAAAGAGGGCAAAAAAAATTCACACCATCAATATCAAATGGAAATAAAATCCAATCGAGTGGCAACAAAAATAGCAACAATAAATGAATATTGAATAATTTCTGAGATGATGTTATAATTTTTTATTTTTTATTTTATTGTTATTATTATTAATTTTTTTTTTATATTTTTTGTTATTTTTTGTTGTTGCTTTTGTTAAATAATCAACATGTGTGATCAATAAAGAGTTTTTAGCGCACCAAATTGCCAAAATAAAACTGAACGAGGGTTGTCTGTATAATAATGGCATTTACTTGAACAGAGTTTTTTTCGTTATAAATTAGATTTGTTTAGTTTTTGAAGGGAATACAATGAGTAAAGTACTTTACTAATGAAAAAAGGTACTATTTTTAATCAAACCAGAATGTGTTATTTTGAATGTTAAATTATATCGCATTAAAATTACTATCAAGTACTTCTTTTTATACCCTACAAGAAAAGTACCATAAAATTAGTACTTTAATTCGGTTTTAGTATCTCTTAGTTGAGTACTTTCTCCTATTCGAAGATTTTTAAACTTAGAACATAGATTTTGGACTGTCGGAAGCAGTGACTATTCGACATCGCAATCTGACTTTTCAATACTATTCTGAACATCTATAGGTCTGGGAAAATGATACGGTGTAGTCCTCGTAAAATTTACACTGATGGCTGCTGAACAGAGCCGTTGGTGGTAGATTTTTTTCGGAATCGAGATATAGGACCGCCGAATCAATAGTAGTCAGGCGAAAGTATCGTCAATACAGGCTGCAACAAAAATTATTGGGGATGCAAGTATACCCAGGGTGAGACTACTATACTTTCCAATGACTTGGAAAGTCAGAATGTGAATACCAATATGCTGAATTAAATTCCAAGATGATGTACAGCTGTCGCAGATTTCTCAATGAGATAGCAGAACGATATGATGTCAACAACAACATGGATATCAGTACACTGTGATATTACAGGTAACTACGGAGAGGATGAACTGGACATGTGTGCCACAACCATCAAACTCCCCAATGAGTTCGCGATTTAGGGAACCCCTATAGAAATCTGCAAACTTACAATTGCCAATTATGTTGTCAGTTCTATCAACAATAGATGGGCAGTTTTGGAGACGGACAGAACAGCACAGAAAATCTGGCCATAGATGCATAATAAGTCTCCAAAGTAGCACGCTCAGTATGGAGGTCGGGAGTATTACGAGCATGCAAGGCGCATTGGTCTTGGACACCTTGCAAATAAATTCTGTAGAAGCTGCATAGGCGAGAATGAGGAAGAGTCTGTTCATCATCTACTTGGTACACGTCTGGCCCTATGTCGATGAAGAAAAAGGCACCTTATGGTTTATTAGGTCAGACATCAAAATGAAAATATGAAAATATTTCTTCGGCGACTTCCTCTCAGCAGATTTCTGGCAAAAACTCTGAGAGTAAATAAAATTGCCATGAAAAGCTTCGCAAAAATCAATCGTTCGGAGTCGACTTTAAACTGTAGGTCCCGCCACTCATGTATAAAATTAACGCACACAACATAAGTGGTGTGAGAAGC
Source organism: Sarcophaga caerulescens (assembly GCA_927399465.1). Taxonomy (NCBI): domain Eukaryota; kingdom Metazoa; phylum Arthropoda; class Insecta; order Diptera; family Sarcophagidae; genus Sarcophaga; species Sarcophaga caerulescens. Next base: position 38,293,187 of record OV656872.1, on the reverse strand, counting down.
TAGGTCGTAATCCTGACTGAAGGGTTGTAATGACCAATTATTTATGTATGTATGGTTTATTAGATTAATGATCAGGGGAACTTTCCCGCATTGGCATTGGCAGTCTGAGTCGTTTCATCAGAAGCTCAGAGTGGTTCCAGAGCTATTGAATAATAGAAAACTGTGGTTTTCGTGTGGAATAGACAACCTTGGATAGAGAACTATCTCTTCCTACCTGTCTCCCATGACCATGAAAATTAACAAAAAATTCTTTAAAAATATCGAAAATGTTACTCAACCAAAAAGTACCTTTTTTATATATTTTCAGTACTTTTTAGGTACTTATTTTTACTTTAGAATGGTTTTGAAAGTCTTCAACTAAATAGAAAGTAAGAAATCTTATCAAAATTCGTAAATTTTCTACTATAAAGTTGAAACAAATTTTATTAGAAATTTTTTGCAACTACCCTCGTATTTATGAAATGTATTATTAAATTCATTTGTATATTGATTAGCATATAGTATAATTTAAGCAATTCATTTACATGTTACATAATGATTTTTCGATTTTTATTTAAAAAAAAATTTTTTCCACCAGTTTTTTGCAAAAATCAAAGCCAAACACTGGACTGGTCTAGTCATCAATACACGCTAGTGACTAACCAAACGAACGAATGTTAGATTTTGGCCAATTAATGTTTGTGTGTAACAGTTTGACGTTGCGTCTCAACGTCTAACACGTCAATCAGGGCAACTGTTTACCACCATGTTAATCAATTGGCCGTGAATTTTTATATGTATGTGTGTGTGTATCTGTCCCGCATGTAAGTATGTGTGCAAAATTTTTTTGTCTGTTGATTTCATGCGATTTTTGGTTTTTTTTTCCATAAATTTCTGCTGTTTTGCGGTCTTTTGTTTGAGATTTTTTGCGGTTTGGCGTTTTGTATAGATTTTCCTTTCCTTAAAGCCATTTAAAGGTTTTTAAATTTTGTTGTAAAAATTTTGCATTTTTTGAGAATTCATAACAAAGAAAACATTTCACAATATTTTATTCGATTCTGAAATTGTACTACCATAAAGGATGAGGAATGTGGGGGGGGGAAGTCAAACATGTTTGATGGACAAATTACTACAATAAGAGATTGATGTTAAATCTCCTTACGCTAAGCCATTTCTTCAGATATGAAAACAAGAAATAATGACGTTGGGCCAAGTCCATGAAGTCCAGGACAAACGCAGGTTCAATACGTACCCTGCATCTGTGCACAACCCCATAAATTGTCAGAATATTTGCCATTCATTGCCTTCCTCTCTTTTTTTAAATGCACCCAAGGTGAATTATATCACTTAGTATAGCCCAAAAACCAGTCACCATGATGTCTTACTTACTTAACTGGTCAGTACAACCCTTTAGTCAAGATTACAACCTAGCATCTCACAGCACCTATGTTGTGTGTATTAATTTCATCCATGAGCGGCTACGCCAACAGTTTAAAATTGACTACGAACGTCAGATTTCTTGAGAAACTTATTATGGCAATTTTTATTTACTTTCAAAGTTTCTGTCAGGTGACTTGCTAAGAGCAAGTCGCCAAAGAAATATTTTGTTCATATTTAGTTTTTGCTGATGTCTGAGCTGAGGGGGTTTGAACCACCCAATACACTATCTACTAGACTACGGCGACTTCTAATAGGCTTTCTTAATTCTTCAAAGGCATAGTTTTACTAGGAAGCGGAAAGGCTGTAGAGACTCTTTATGACGTTATCCATACTAAAGTCACGTTTGTAAGACTGGTGGTGTATGTGAGCGAAATAGGAAACAATTCCGAGCAAGACCACAATAGCACTTAGCATTAATGATTAGAAGGAGAAAATTATTGAAATGGAAAAATATTAGACTCCGGATAAGTTGATCTCATGGAAAATGAAGGTATAATATCTAGGAATAATATTTGAGGGTGTACCGATTTGAACGGCTTATGTATATAGAGAGCATTTCAAGAATTAGATGCACTTGTCCGCTGAGACGATAACACCAACAACGACCTTTATAGGAAAACGGACTGTGCTACCTCAACCTGAAAGCAAAAAGTTCTTCACTACTACACCAACCCAAGTACACATCGGCAGTTGTTTTCAGGCAACCCGACAGATGACAATCCTGTCATTCTAGGAGTTGCTATACTTGCTATATCAAGCCTCTGTTGAACTAGAAGAACAGGGTTTATAAATCAGTTGTTCTGAGGCAACGGGAGATGGCAACACTATCATTCTAGGAACTGCTATGCTTATTATATCAAACCTCTGTTCAACTAGAAGAACTGGATTAATAAAACAGTTGTCCTTAGGCAACGGCAGATGGCAACACTATCATTCTAGGAACTGCTATGCTTATTATATCAAACCTCTGTTCAACTAGAAGAACTGGATTAATAAAACTGAAAGAAAAACAAGTAGAAAGGGTAGGAAAGACTCTTTGTGACAACTCTATGTTATTTAAAAAGATGTACTGTAGGGTACCTTTACAATGAGTTTGCTTTTGTTGCTGCTTTTTTATTTGCTCCCTTTTGTTTGTGGTCATCGTTTCTAACCGACATTTGTTTGGAGTATTTGGCTAAAAGCGGTAAAAAGATACATACAACAAGCAAACTAGCCAACCAGTCAGTCAACCAGCCAACCAGCCATCCATTTATAATGATGTGCTATTTTGAATTCAATTTTTAGTAGATGTTGTTGTTGTTGTTTCTTTTTTTTTAAATTCGTGTTTTCTTTAAAGTTTTTGTTTTATAATCATGACCTTGATTTTGTTAAATACGAGTGTATTTTTCGGTTTTTTCTGTGTTTTTTTGTTGTGCACAAAAATAAAAAAGCTCTTTACTAACTAACTTAGTTACTAATATTAATAAAAATATTTCTGTTGTAGTAACTTGTCTTGTTTTATTTCATTTATTGTTGTTATTGTATCACCTTTGCATTATAAAGCAAAAATTCTCTCATAATTTTGTGTTTCTTAAGTTATGGCATTAAAAAGCTTCTTGCTTTTATTGTGTTTCTGTATTTGGTTGCGAATGCAGGAAGTGAATTATAAATTTTGCGACTTTTGCAATTTCCTCTACCGAAAATACAAATCAAAATAGAGATAAAAAAAAAAATTGCAATTTTTTTTTTTTCTTCTTTTAATTTAATGCGGCGTTGATTTGTTAAAATTAGTTCTGGTTATGAACTTCAAAGCGAAAAGAGAGGCAAACAAACAACAAAATTATGATTTATAATGATGACCTGACCTTGCCAATGCAATTTTAAAAAAAGCCATTAAATTTTTATGACCTTTTAAAACTCTGTCATGAGAATTGTTTTTGTTTTATTTGCAAAATTAAAATTATTTACATTGCCACGCCTACTAAACTCCAAAATATTTTTAATGGGGACTAGTATGAGCAGATTTTCAAAGAGTTTTTATTAATTGAGCTAAGCTAATCAAAGATCAGCTTTAACATTCCCAGATATGAAATAAAATATTTCTTCAGAGACTTTCTCTCTGTCTGCAGTCTTGTGGCAAAAACTTCGAAAGTAAAATAAAATTGCAATGAAAAGATTCTCAATAATTTTTGTCGTTCAGAGACGACATTAGACAGTAGGTCCTACCCAGGAATGATAAACTAAAGATTACGCCATCGCGCACACAAAATTAAAACTTTCTCCGCATGTTGAATCAATGATGTCACGCAGCTATTGTTTCTATTGGCTAATGATAATGTAAGTTATATTGCAGGGTTGCCAACTACTTTCACGTAGTGCACACATTTTTCAGAGAAATGTTAATTTTCACATATAAAATAGACTTTGTTTATCATTCTTGGGTCCTACCACTCTTGGATAAAATTAACACACCCAATATGGGTGGTGTTAAAAGCGATGTTGTAATCTAAAGATGTTTCATACGAGTAGACAGATTTTTTCAAACCATCTTGTGTTTGATGTGCAGCTCCATTGTCTTTTCTAGGCACCATTTTTACGTGATTATCTGTTTAGAGTGATGTTTATTGTCGACATCGAATATATCGAAATGGAATCCATTAAACCACTCACGGGTTTGGCTTACATACTAAGCAGTTTCACCATATACATTTGATAAATTGTTCGGCATGTATTTGAAGCTTCTCTTTTCATTTTATATTCAGCAAATCTAGTAGGTAGTGTGTTGGCTTATTAGATGTAAAGCTCGGGTTCGTATCCCAGGTCAGGCATTAAAACAAAATATGAAAAAAATATTTCTTCGGCGACTGCCTCTCAGCAGATTTCTGGCAAAAACTCTGAGAGTAAATAAAATTGCCATGAAAAATCAAAAAAATCTGTCATTCGGAGTCGACTTTAAACTGTAGGTCTCGCCACTTACATATGTATAAAATTAACGCACACAGCAGCATGAGTGATGGGAGAAGCTAGGTCGAAATCCTGACTGAAGGGTTGTAATGATCAATTATGTATGTATTTAGCAAATCACTTGGCGTGTTACTTAAGGTGTACAGAAAAACCGATGATTTTTCTATTGTTTTAGTTACTTTAGAGCCATAGAATTAAGGTAGAAAACTTATTTGTCCTCAAACGATATAAAAAGAATGAGTAATGCGCAAAATAGTATAATGCATCCATGTGCCTGCAACACAAACGTGTTTTTTTCTCGAAACAACTCTTTTCTGGACCTGACCAATACGATTTTGCAAAAACTACTTGAAGGAGTTCTCTGAAATATTGAGCCAATATTCCTAAGACGAGTAGTTTTAATAGAAGAACTACGACATTAAGGTAGAAAAAATAGGCGAAAACTGGAAAAAAAATTACAATGCCGCCATTTTGTTTTTTTTTGACATTTTCAAAATATCCTAGTTCAGGCTATAGCCAGAAACATATTTTATAAGAATCCTTTTCGATTCGAATAACTCATTAAATCATGGTCACCAGGTTTTGAAAAGGCCCCCTACATGCTGCCGTATCGCCGCTGAACTGCACTACAATTAAAAAAAAAATTTTTTCTTTAACTTATAAGAGGATTCATTTGTTTAAATAAATTTATCTTGAAAAAAGTCGAAGAAAGACCCTCAGGAAGTATACTAACCCATTTAGACGTTCTACTTATTTCTAAATCAATAGAAGTTTTTACAAAAGTGACGTATCAGAACAATGTCTTGAATGTAGTCGAAATTAAACACGTATTCATTGCCTCCACTAACAGTGATAGTATTCACATACATACACACATAATTGGCCATTACAACCCTTCAGTCAAGATTACAACCTAGCTTCTCAAACCACTTATGTTATGTGTGTTAATTTATACATGAGTGCCGGGAGCTACAGTTTAATGTTGACTATCAACAACTGATTTCTTGGGCAGTTTTCATGGCAATTTTATTTTATTCTCCATGTTTTTGCCAGAAATCCGTTTTTTATATTTGGTTTGGATGTCTAACCTGGGACGTAAACCCCCTGGTCTCACGTTTAATAAGCGAACACACTACCTACTAGACTACGGCGACTACGTGATACTATTTACATGACCTAAAATACGATTTAATGATGGCATGTGTTTATTCTCGTGATAAAATTTATGATTCTAAAGTTTTGTCGATGTGAAAGTAAATATTTTTAGTCTCATAAATTTGTGTGTAATTAATTTGTTATCAAATTTCGATTCTATAAAATTAGAAAATTGGGTCAAATATTGTATTTAAACAGTGGCACAAATATCAATATTAATACGCGGCTGTCTGACACGAGAGAGAAAATTAAAAAAACACCTTAAAATTAAAACAAATAAAACAAAATTTAAATATAAACAAATAATTAAATAAAATGTGTCTAAAACAGCCAATAAATATGAATAAAATTAGAAAATAGTTCGTCTTTCTCTTTCTAAAATAGGGCTGGTAAAGGAAATTTGGTGGAAAAAACGAATCGTATCAATAAATAAAACAGCAGCTGAAATAATTTTAACCATAAATTTTTGTAAACAAATGAAATGAAATTTTAAATTTGACGTCTATCGTAGAATATAATAAAAAAAAAATTTTATTTTTTTTTTCAAAAAAAATGCGAAATATTTTTAGCTGTGAGAGAAAGAATGAAAGAAATTTACACTCATCCACATGTGATCAACAACAAATTAAACACTAAATTATTAAATAAAAATATTTTGCTTATCGTTGTTGTTGTTGTAAAAAACTTATAAATAAACAAACAGCAGTCAGTGTAAACAGACAAAACGTACATACTCGTACGTTATAGAAACACTTTCGTTTTCTATTTGAATTTCGCTTTTGTTTTTCGGTTATTTTTGGTTTTTTTGTTGTTGTTTTAAGATGACTAATGGAAAATAATTTTCAACTGCTAGAGGTTGAACTAATAATTTTAGTACCTCAAGAAGTACTTTTTTTTTAATACATTTGTTCTCGTTGATCCACTGTGAAGCATGGCTACAATGCCACTCAATGTTTAAGCCAATTCCACTTGTGTCAGGTCGAAATGGTAGCTTTGATTATCAAAGTACACTTGAGCACTCATAGGGGACCGTTGTGACGCCACAAGTAAACTTAGTATCGGTCTTTCACCAAACTCATCAAAGAAGTTTGTCCGCGCAAGGGCTGTCAAAATTTATTCAAAATTTTTCTTCTTCTGTTAAAGAAAAGAATTATAATGCGGTACCGTGGCGGGATGCTGCGTTTCGTAACCATGCAACCAAATTGATTTTACATTGAAGCTGCAAATTGCAATCCTTGTCTGCGTTCAAAGATGTGTTGAGTTCCAAATAGATCGCGTTTGACGTTGCTTAATCGATGATGCTTGCTTATGATGATTCTGCCTGTACAGCTAAAGATGTTGAAATTGTCTACGTTGAAAATGTTGTTGAAAAGAAAACATTAACTTTTGCTTTCAATGGCAATACCTTAGGTTAGGTTAGTGTGGTAGCTTTATACCAAAAGCTCACTTGAACACGCATGATGAACCTTACCTTACTTTTCTAACTGTTGATTTAAAGCTCAACTATCAGAGCAGTTTCCTGAAGCATTTCAATTGTGGCTGCTTGTGGCTTAAAAGACAGAGTCATTAAGTTATCACAACATACCGCATTTCATTCCACTGTTCGTATTTGTGGCTTACCGCACACATAAATGCTGTCAATGAACTTTCATGGAGAACTTTGTTTGTACCTTCCATGTACAGAGCTTGAAGGAATGTGATGCTTTTAGGTAGTGTGCTGTAGCATTCTAGATTGCTGTCGCAAGCCTAATCAAAATCTATAAGTTTGCGTGAGAATACACAATCAATCTACAAACTCTTCTAAGAGAGTTGACGTGGGCAACGTATGATTATCGTGTTGTAAATTCCGCTTGTTTGAGCCTATGGTCAGTTTCAAGTAGCATAAAAGACTATTCGTAATGATACGTACAATTACTTGCTTAGGACACCCAGAGGAGTAATTCCTTTCCAGTTTCTACACTCTGACAGATAACCCTTCTTCTTTAAAATGTTGACAGTAATGCCCTCATTAAGTTTCTCGAGCAAACATTCTTCTTGCAAGAAATTTATTACCAAGAACATGAACATGAATGCACACTGTCTTAAGGGTTGGTTGTAAGAATTATTATTGAAATGCCAACATTGAAGTGAAAACATAATAAACAGAATTATGAAAAAGTATTTCTTTCGGCAACTTCTTTCCAGCAATCTTTTGGTGAAAACTCTGAGAAAAAAAAACAAATGGTTAAGTAAAGTTTCTCAAAAATCTGTCGTTCGCAGTCCACTTTAAACTGTAAGTTTCGGTCCTCATGGATAAATTAACACACACAACGTGGATGGTGTGAGAATGCTTGGTTTTAGTAACCAATTAAGTAAATAAATAATCCTTTGAATGAAACTTTAAAGCACTGAATTGGGATAAAGGCTTCTTTGTCGACACTAATTATGGTGTCATGAACTTTTCATTTCATTAGCAATCTGTGTGAACAGATGTTTCAAAAATGAATGAAGCCAACAAAAATTTTATCAGCTTAAATTGGTGTCTGAATTGATTGGCATTTGTTTTTTCTTCATTTAATTGTAAAAGTGTGTCACTTGGTACTTATCTATGTTATCTTGCAATTACTTTGATTGTGTTAATTTGTTTTTCAATTATTTTCATTTGATTTTTAGTTTGTCAAACAAAATATCAAAAATTATTTTTTATCGCATTATTTTTGTGAACTCACTCTAGAACAAAGAAAGTGAGACTCTCAAGAAATGGTTACAAATTCTAAAAATGTAAATTGAAAACCTTTTCTTATTAGCGATCGTATCTAAAATCTAAAACTTTATTTTATTTCTCTTTATTAATGTGTTAAGCCAAGAGTAAAAACTTCGAAATTTCTTGTGAAATTATTTGATTTTACAACCCAAGTGAATGTATTGCTCTTATAGAATCCTTTTTCTTTTCATGCATATGAACACACATACCTTGTGCTGATATTATCTTAAATTAATAAAAATTGGCAACTTTCACACCATCAAAAAGTCATTGCCAATGAATATTTAAATTTTCCTAATAAAAAAGGAATCACGGTAGAGTTCTGGTGTATGCTACATTTTCAAGTTTTTATCATTTTGATTGTAACTCTTCAAATTATTTTTTTTATTAAACTTTGCATTTAAATAGTCATTTAAAATTTAAATTGTTGTATTAAATAATAAAAAAATTTAAATAAAAAATATTCAAATAAAAAGTGTCTTATCAAGATCTTGTTATTCTTACGCAATGAAATTTTATTTGCTTTTTCAACACCTCGTGACTATTTAATGAAAATTTTATGCCAGAAACTTAATGGAATACAAAATTGTGGAAATAAAGGCTTAGATTTGTAGATACAATAAGCAGAGAGATTGTAGGTCAATTGAGAATTTTTATCAATACAAAGGGCCAAACAACGTAGTTATTTTCAAAACCAAGGAAGTTAACAGGTCTTTTAGCATAAAAAACACCTCAATCGGTCGGCTTATCCAAGAAAATTCTTTCAATTAACACCTCCCTTGCTACCTACAACCTAATTTTACACATGAGTGGCGGCGGGACCTACAGATAAAAGTCGACTCCGTAGGACAGATTTTTGTGAAACATTTTCATGGCAATTTTATTTTATTCGCAGAGCTTTTGCAAGCAATGCATTGAGACAAAGTTGCCGAGGTCGTCGAAGATCTGCGAAATACAAAATAGTTGCAGCGAAAGAGATCAGCAGTCTCATCTTCCTCTACATTTTTTACAATTTCTGCAGAAGTGATAATACCGTGAGCTTATCCATTTACAATGAGTCTTTTTTGTTAAATGATCAGTAATCAATTGCTAGACTCTAGAATACTCTCCACACATGTTCGCCTATACAGGTAATGAGGGTTCAAGTGTAATGTTTCTCCAACATATTTTGAAAAATCTGGCATTCTTAAATCAAGGGAATGTCGTACAGGCTCTACTACATGTCTTTTTGATACCATGACCATGCGTACATTCAGATGTAAATGACTATAACCAGTAGTTTTGTGGACATTTTGCATGTCTAGATACTGTGGGTGTACATATTGTATTCGTTCTTCAATTTTTTTATTACACCTTTGCAGCATGGAGCTATTGCATCCGTCGACATTTGACTAAACGAGGCTTTTATGTTTCGAATCAACTGTTTTTGTTTTGTATGTACCTATATGAGAAATATATATGTATAAGAATTCCATTCCGTACGTGTATTAAGTATAAATAAATAGTTTTCTATAAAAGTACCCTTTGATGCAAAAAAGTACTATTTCAGTTATACATAGTTAAGTACCATTGAAAAATTTCTATTTTGCAACACTACTAATAAATATAAGCCCAATTCACGATCTAGTGTAAATGGTCTTGCATCATTGCATTTGCAAAATGGTTTAGTATATTTTTAAACTACAATAACAAAATATACAGAAATACTCTTGCTACAGTTTATAAAATAAACAATACTCAAAACCATAGTTTATATTTACTCAACATTTTGCAACACTTAAGTAAACTGACAGCTGACAATTTATTTATTAAAAATAATAAATTTCGTTGGCGAATGGAGACCCAAAATATAAAAAAAGAATAAAAAGGGATAAACCCAACAGAAAATGGTCCGAAGGGGATGTTAATAAAATAATTCATACCCTCGATGAACATAATCTCTTCGGCAGCCTCGTCTATTAAAGAGTCCTATATTTGTTCCTTCAAACTTTCATTAGACATTTTTATAAATTGTTAACAAATATCATAAAATTATAATCAAATATTTATTTTTTATTTTTGACAATCAGCTGTGTATTTGTGTTTTACAATTAGTGTTGCAAATGCAACCAGTAAAATTTGTTCACAATTAATAGGAAATATTTACAATTGCATAAATACACGAGATTGTGAATTGGGCTATAAATTTATATTTTATTTGCACAGGCATAAAAATATAAAAATTAAAAAAAAAATTAAAATTAAATTAAATGAAAGTAATTATAAGAAAAGTACAAAAAAAATATTAATTTCAAAAAGTATTTCGATGGCTTAATATAAAAAAGGCCTAACTCAATTTTTTTCAAAATAGCGTTTTTTGTTTATTCTTGAAGACAAATGTCAGATACACCTTGCCTCCAAATTTCAGGTGGATACAATTGCAAATATCAGATTTATAACGATTTCAAAAAAAGGCCTAAGTCATCTCAATGAATTTTTGAAAGAAAAAGCCCTAACTCGTTTTTTATTTCGTTTGATTGGTTTTATCTATGATACAATAATACAAGTATGTAAAATTATAATCGCAGCTGAAGTTGTGCGTTTATATTTCCCAAGTAACAAATTCGCTTTAGCGGAAAAAGTTGATTAAAAAATTTCGGCGATGGATCGAGTTCTTAAAAACAATGGCTATAAATCGATCGACATAACATGCCTAAACGATTCTCTTCCATTCGTCCTGATAAAAATAATACTTACTATTACAGTTCTAAAAATGTATGTTCTCAAACCTCTATTTAAAATTTTAGGCAGACGTATTGGTGATCCTACTGTTAATATGTTACGAGCCTTGGCGTATGACCAATCAATATATTTTAAAACAGACATAACAGACGATTACAAATTTCTCCCACATAATGATTCACTTTATAAGGAGAAAATACCAATTACGAAAAAGAAATGGGACCACCTACAGGACTTAAAAAAGTTTTTACCTGCAGATTGTCATCTTTTTTATGACAATTTGTCTTTTATAAGAACTAATTTTTTACAGTTAACTTTTAATTTAATCCTCTTAATTTCATGAATTACTTACTTTTATTATTTAAACCTGAATTATTATAATAATTTCATTTTCAACTCAGTTTAAAAAAGGCCTAACTTAATTTTTCTTTTCAAAAATATCAACGAAAAAAAAGGGCCTATCTTAGATCATTAAAATAAAAATAAAAAATCTTTCAAGTGAGAAATAAAATATGTTGCTGTTTTTTATTAAAAATTGTATTAAAATTTTTGTTGTATCTAAAATTTTACGGATTTTATTAAGTTTTTTTCCTTCTCCTGTAAAGTAATAAAAAATCGAGTTAGGCCTTTTTTATATTAAGCCATCGATTTAAAATATAAAGACAACAAGCTTAACAAAAAATTAAAAAAAACTTGTGAACACAAATTTGATCACTAACCCTTTTAATCATTTGATTAAACTCATGCAAAATTGTCTTCTTAAAATCTTTACTCAGTGGTGTGCAAGTAAATAACCTTGAAATCACCATAACATTACTGCAGTATTACACTTTAAACAGTACTGTTAGTGTTTTTCTTATGAGATAACGGGTTGGCTTTTTTGTACCACAAAACAAAACACTTTCTCTCTTTCTTGCAACCCACAATGCTAGTGCATTTGTTCTGCAAGCATGGTAACAAATTAAATTTATTGTGTTGGTTTACAAATAATTTTGAAACTCACCTTTTACGAACTGCTCATTCACTCCTACTCTCTCTTTCTCTGCGTTAACATAAGCAATTTACATCCACTACACACACATTTCAGAACATAAGCCTATGCAACATGCGTGCACATAAAACTGCGTACAAAAAAAAAACACTTTTTCACATTCAAGGCCATGTACTAACAACACAACATTTATTTTTTTATTTTTTTTTTACGGTTTTATTTTGCTATTGTACTCCCGCTAGGGAGTTTTCAAATTTTATTACTTTTTTGTTGTTGTTGCTTTGATTTTTACATACAAGGCCTTGAACTAACAACCACACTTCACTTTTGATTTTTGCTATTTTTTTTAACGTACCCCCTTATTTTTTACTCCATTTTACAAAATTTTTTTGATTCTTATTGAAACTACATACAAAAAGAAAATTGATTTAAAGCCTTTATATTTCATTACCATTTTTAATTTTAATTATTTATAAATAATTATGTACACTCGCTTGTTATAACACAATACATATATTATTTTATTAACACAACTTTTATAATTTTTCTTCCTTATTAACAAACTTAAGCAAACACGTTCACTTACACCTTCTTAAATAGCACAATAATTATTACTAACCGGCTGCCGGCTTTGTAGTTCTTTTAACAGCAATTGAATCAAATAACATCAATCAATAACATGACGATTACAAGACAACAGCAACAACAACAATAACATCATCTTTAAATGTAATTGAGTGCATATCCACTATCATTTACTTTGTTCTTGTTTACAGTGAATAAAAATTCATAAAATGTTATCAAATTACAACAAAATTCTCGTAACATCAATAACACCAATAAACATTACAACAACAAGAACAAACACAACTGGTTGATTGCCTGTTACCTTTCCTCTGCATATTTTAAAAAAGAATATAAGACGCGAGCGAAGCATTTCATAAAAACTTAACGAAATGTTAACCAAATTACAGCAAAGCTCAACATGCCTTATAATTTATAAACGCATTGTTATTGTAAATGAAAAGAATAAACAAATCAATGTTAATTTTGTTTGTCGTCAAACAATGTTAAGCAGATTTCTTGCATTCTACTGCTAACAACACCCTTTCCACCCTGTTAAATATTTACACATGTATTCATAGCACACGAAAGAATAATCTTGTAGGAAACCGAGTGTTATTCAAATTTTGTTTTGTTCGTGGTGCATTAAATTATGAGTGAGGAAGGTGGGAGACGAGTAGTGTTCATGTGCAAAAATGTAAACAAAAATTGTGGCAAAGCCAAAACAATACAATTGTTCTTGTAAAATATCATGGAATCCATCAATCCATTCACGTTGTTTCTTTTTTTCTCAAGTAAGATAAAGGGGAGTGCATATGCACTCAATTTCATTTAAAGATGCTGTTATTGTTGTTATTGTCCTGTAATGGTCATCTTATTAATCGATGTTATTTGATTCAATTGCTGTAAAAAGAATAACAAAGCCGTCAGCCGATCAGTAGTAATTTGTGTTCTATTTAAGAAGGTGTAAGTGAAAGTGTTTGTTTGTTTAAAATTGAAATGGATATAAGAAAAAATAAAAAAGTTGTATTAATAAAATAATATATGTATGTACGTATTGCGTTAAAACAAACTTGTGTAATTGTTGATTAATAATTAAAATTAAAAATGATAATGGGAATACAAAGGTTTTAAGTAAATTTTTTTGTTTGTAGTTCAATAAAAGTCATTAGACAAATTTCAAAATGGGGTATATGAGTATATGTAGGTATATCAAGAAAAAGAGAAAAAAATGTATGTTAGTGTGTTGTTAGTGTTAAATGTGAAAAAGTGTTTTTTTTTTTTTTTTGTACGCAGTTTTATGTACACGCATGTTGCATAGGCTTATGTTCTGAAATGTGTGTGTAGTGGATGTAAATTGCTTATGTTAACGCAGAGAAAGAGAGAGTAGGAGTGAATGAGCAGTTCGTAAAAGGTGAGTTTCAAAATTATTTGTAAACCAACACAATAAATTTAATTTGTCACCATGCTTGCAAAACAAATGCAGTAGCATTGTGGTTTGCAAGAAAGAGAGAGGAAGTGTTTTGTTTTGTGGTACAAAAAAACCAACCCACTCTGTTAAGAAAAACACTAACAGTACTGTTTAAAGTGTAATACTGCAGTAATGTTATGTTGATTTCAAGGTTATTTACTTGCACACCAAGCCAGTTGAAAATTTTAAGAAGAAAGTTTTGCATGAGTTTAATCAAATGGCATGATTAAAAGGCTCTGAGTGAGTAAATTTGTGTTCACAAGTTTTTTTTATTTTTAATTTTTTTTAAGCTTGTTGTCTTTATCTTCTTCTTATATATATAAAAATTAATGTATGTTTGTATGTACCTTATAGAATCGTAAACTATGCATTTAATCAGGTTATGATCTTTAGCAAAGTTGTTGCGCATGAGCCGGGGAAGGTTTCTAGGTTGGTATGACCAATTTCCGACAGGTGGAGCCACTGAAAATTACTAAAAATTAATTAAATCGTAAACTGTGTATTTGATCATTTTATGATCTTTAGCAAACCTGTTGCGCATGAGCCGGGGAAGGTTTCTAAGTTGGTATGACCAATTTCCGACAGGTGGCGCCACTGAAAATTACTAAAAATTAATTAAATCGTAAACTGTGTATTTGATCATTTTATGATCTTTAGCAAAGTTGTTGCGTATGAGCCGGGGAAGGTTTCTAAGTTGGTATGACCAATTTCCGACAGGTGGCGCCACTGAAAATTACTAAAAATTAATTAAATCGTAAACTGTGTATTTGATCATTTTATGATCTTTAGCAAAGTTGTTGCGTATGAGCCGACGAAGGTTTCTAGGTTAGTATGACCAATTTCCGACAGGTGGAGCCACTGAAAATTACTAAAAATGAATTAAATCGTAAACTGTGCATTTGATTATGTTATGATCTTTAGCAAAGTTGTTGCGCATGAGCCGACGAAGGCTTATAAGTTGGTATGACCAATTTTCGACAGGTGGCGCCACTGAGAATTACTAAAAATGAATTAAATCGTAAACTATGCATTTAATCATGTTATGATCTTTAGCAAAATTGTTGCGCATGAGCGGACGAAGGTTTCTAAGTTGATATTACCAATTTCCGACAGCACTTCAATAAATGTTCATAATCTAAAACCTCTACATTTTTAGAGTTTATGTAAATTTTTTTTTAAATGAACAAAATCAATAAAATGATTCAAATTTATTTTAGTTGGTGGCGTAGCAACGCGCGCAGGGTACGGCTAGTATTTTAAATATTTTTTAAAATTAAATTTTTATTTTCAATTTTCTTATTGTTTCTTTAATTTAATTAATTTTTATATTTTTATCTTTTTTCTTTAATATTTATTGACCATCAACAAAATAGAAATTATTTTTTTGATGGTTTTTGTGCTTCTGTCTGAGGAGAAATATAATACTTTTACTCTTCTTTCTTAATTCTCACACAAACAGTACTCTGTTACAACTTAGTGCAACACAAATAAAATCAACAAAGTTAAGTTTGAGTATGAGGGGTGGTATGATACATAGCAGTGTTGAAAAATTCAGTACTTTAGTACCACAGTACCTCCGTGACGCTTTCAGTAGTGTTTAGCCCCGGTTAGCCAAATGTACTCGAAACGTAGGTTCGTATTTAAAAGACGAAAAGCAATGAGAATGCTCTTTATATGTTAAAAACGAACATATGTACTTTCCGTCGTCGTTTGATTAAACGGGTCTTTTACGTTCTGTTACCTTCCGAATCAGCTGTTTTTGTCTTGTATATGCCGTTAATTTTTCTGTTCCGTTTTGTACGTGTATTAAATATAAATAAAATCATTTTTTTTACAAAAGTACCATTTAATACAAAAAAGTACTCTCTCAGTTATACTTTATTACAATTTCAAAATTTTAATTTTGCAACACTGCTGCTGAGAGGAAGTTTCCGAAGAAATATTTTTTTCATTTTTCGTTTTGTTCGAGATGTCTGATCTCGGTTGTAATGAATCAACCTGCTGGACTACGGAGACTAAAAAACACTATCCAATGAAAATGTATTTTGTTGCTTGATTCTGTTGTTGATGGTTTTTGGATAATTATTTTAAAGTTTTTTTTTTCGAAATACATGATGAAAAAGAGTTGTCCTCTGCTGTATTTGACACTAGGATACTAGTGATTGTAGTCAATCGCTTTAAACACTGAAGTTGCCGTAGTCTAGTAGATAGTGTGTTGGCTTATTAGGCGCATATCGTGACATATTAAGGCAATTAAAAACAGCAAAGGCTGTTGCAAAAAACAGGTCTGAACCAAAATATTGAATCACTTAAGTTCTATTTTGCACATTCACACAAACACATACAAAAAATTCATTTAAATCAGTAACTGCAAACTAATACAAACGCACTTTACACATATGGAACTGAGCAAAGGAATGAATCTTCTTATTAAACTATTGTTGATCGCCTTACTTACACATTTATAGGACCGTGAAGTGAGATGTAGTTTCTCACACCTTTAAACCAAAAACAAAACCACGCTCCTTTTATTATTTTTCATTGTATTTGTTTGTAAATGTGTGTTGCACATCGTTTTATAATATCTGTTGGAGTATATGCCCAACTGAGAGAGAGAGAGAGGGAGAGATCACGAATGCATTTCTCACTAATACAATTACAAATTGCATACAGTTTGTTTTTGAAAAACCATTATTATGACGTATAACAATAATTCCGTTTGCAATAAAAAGAAAACCAGAAACGGTTTTTAATATTTAAGAGTAGACCATCATAATAATATTTACAACAAAATATTTTCCAAAGTGTAATAAAAATCAATGCCAACAACAATAACAACAACAGCAACAGCAATTGCGTTAATTAAAATACAATGAAAAGCATTGCAACGAAATGAAGCATAAAAAGAAGCAATAGAGCATATCAGTGCAATGGCTAGAGAAGGACAGTGGGTCAAAAAAGAATGCCAAAAAGTAATAACAGTTCTAAAAGGCTTCAATCTTTTATCCTTTTATTTAACAGTGAATTTCAAATTGAAAAACTATTTTCTGTCCTTAGGTTTCTTTCTTCCTTTATTTAGACCAGAGCACATACAGTGAATCACAGTGAAAATGGCCCACCAGTATTTGGTTAATATTTATTAAAAAGGAAGAAAATAAAATAAATATTTTTGTTTAAAATAAAGTTTATTTGGTATTCAATATAAGGAACTAAAAAATTCTTTTAATTACATTATTAATTCATTGATTTTTTACATCAGAAACAAAACAGTTCAAAAAAATTTCTCCAAGTTACACAAAAAAGTTAGTAGAATCCATTCCTAATCGTTTAAAATCGGTAATAAGTCAAAATATTAAAAATAAAAAAAACGTTGTTTCTTTAATAATAATATACTGGGCCATTTTCATTGTGAGATAAATTTGAATAAATTAATAATGTATTTTATTTTCTTATTTTTTAATAAATATTAACCAAATACTGATGTAATTTCATGGTGGGTCATTTTCACTGTGATTCACTGTATGTAGTGCCAGTTGTTAGGATGTAATTTTTGCTTAATAAACTACAATATTTTAAAGTCACTGTAGTTTAGCAGGTAGTATGTTGGCTTACTAGACCTGAGGCCAAAGTTTAAACCTCGGATCAGACATCTTCAACAAAATGAAAACTCTATGAGTAAATAAAATTGCCATAAAAAGTTTCTTAAAAATCTGTCGTTTGGAGTCGACTTTAAACGGTAGGACACGCCCCCCTTGGATGAAATTAACACTCACGACATGGGTGATGTGAGAAACTAAGTCCATAATTATAACTGAAGGATTGTAATGACCAATTATGTACGTATGCAAGTATGTCTGCTAAAAAGAGTTACTTTTCGTGGACTTTATAAGTCTTAAGTTTCGCTACGCAATTCTTTGCATCTCATTGTCTGGCTTGAAAAAGGAATACTGAGTTCAATTTTAAAACAATTTGATGACTTGTGTCAAGCTTATTCCAAAATGATTTTCTTTACAGATTAACACTTGGTTTTTTTGCGGCTTCTATTGTGGGGTTATCGCAATTCTTTTAAATTTTTTTCTTTTCCTTTTTTTTTTTGTGAAATTTTGCCCGATTTAACCCACCGTGGCTTTTAATTCATTTCCATACATTTTCTCTTGTTCACGCCAATTTGTTGTGGTGATTGCGTATACGCTCAGGTGCGTATGTATGTGTGTGTGTTTGATTGTGAGTATGTTTATCATATAAAAGAGTCCTTTGTGGTTTAATAACTCTTTTACGTTTTATTTATACTCTTACCGTACAATTGGACACAGTTTTCGTATACGTGCTCGTGCTCACACTCTCTTTATCACACTTATGAACTTTTGCAATTTTCACAGGCTGATTGCGTGGATGTATGTAAGTACACACAGACATATGTATGCACTTGCCGTAAAAATATATGGAGTGCGTAGAGTAACTGCTTTAAATTTTAAGTGAGAATATGTGACATTTTTTTTTGTTGGCTTTCTCACAACAGCTTTTAGTTGCCATGATATTGGTGTTGTTGTTGTTGTTGTTGTTGTTGTTTTATTTTTACAATAAATAAATTTCACTTTTTTGTGTTCGTTTTTCTGTCTTTCTTTTTGGCTCACATAAAAATCCTTTCATATGTTGTATGTATTTGTTATCAAAAAGAGCCTATAGTTGTGGACATATGGGTGTATGTGAGAGTGTATTTATTTCTCTAGTTTAAGTAAATAAACAATCAAACGAACAAGTGTTACTTGCTGGTGGTTATTTTTAAATTTTTCTGTCTCCGGTTTTTTTTTTTTTGTAATTGTTTGTGTGTTTAAAGTCTTTTGGTCATAATATTTAAATGATTGTTGTAAAGTGTCACAGCACAAATTGCTGTGCATTCTGTTGTTCGTTCTTCATTTCCATTGCTGGGCATTGGTTGTTTACGATGTTATGGTTGCTGTTTTATTTTCCATGTCTCAAGTGTTTTTGCCAAAATGATGAGATCTTCTTCGTGTTTTGTTCATATTTTTGTTTTGATTTACTTGTGTTTTGTTTTTGTTGCTGCTGTCCAGTTCAATTGTAAACAATTAATAAACCGTTACTGTTGTTGTTTTCCTTTTTTCACCACCTTTTTAGTCTCATGGTATAAACGGGAGCATGAAAATTGCAGTAAAATATGAAATAATGATTGGCTACCAACTGCCTAACCCAGGCAACGTTTAAATGAATGTTTACATTTGTCATCATTGTTTGAGTGTTAAGAGAGGGTAGGTGGGATTTAAAGTATTTGTTTTTTAGACTTTTTATAGGCTCTACTAGCTTGTATTCTTACATACACACATAACACTATGCCACAAAATAAAAAAAAATTAAATACACCCGGCTAATGACATAGTGTAGGTTGTGAGTTTTGTTGAGTAGATCACAAAAATATTTTTTTTTATATTTCTCGAACCCTCCAAACTTTTTTTATTTGACAAAAACTGTTTTTTTTTTACCTTACGCACAAATTACTGGATTACTCAAACATTTCCAACCCGATTTACAAAATTTTAATATTTTTGGGAAGGGGAGAGATGGACTCTTTAAATAATAACTACGGTAATTTTTTTCCGATTTGATCAAATGATTATTCAGTCTCTTCACAAGAGAACAGACTTTAAGAATATTATCACTTATCCTATATTTTTTTAATAAAGTTTGCTACTATGAATGGATAAACTTGAAAAATATGAAAAAAATTTGAATTTTCCAAGTTTACCTTATCAAAACTCATAGCATATTAAGTCGAATAATAGATATGTGTATACCGTTTTAAAGGTCCATCTCTCCCCTTTTTAATAAGATTTAAATTTTAGAAATCGGGTTGGAAATGTTCGAGTAATCCAGAAATTTGTACGTAAAGTCAATAAAAAACAGTTTTTGTCAAATAAAACAAGTTTGGAGGGTTCGAGAAATATAAAAAAGGTATTTTTGAGTTCTACTCAACTAACTGAACAACGTAGACTATGTAGTTACTCGGGTGTATTTTCACTGTCGCACCGTGTAATTAGTCTGGATTACAACCCAGCTTCTCACACCATCCATGTTATGCGTGTTAATTTTATACATGAATTGAGGGACCTACAGTTTAAACGACAGATTTTTGGATAAACTTTTCATAGCAATTGTATTTTACTCTCAAAGTTTTTGCAAGAAATCTACTGAGAGAAAGTCACCGGAGGAATAATTTTTCAAATCTTGTTTTGATGGAGATATCTGTCCTGTGGTTTGAGCCGTGAACACACACTAACTACTAGACAACGTCCACTTAACTTGTATTCTTAAATAATGGAAATCCTTGAGAAATATCAGAAATCAGGTGATATATCACCAGTTGAGCGTTAAATACAATGTGACAGTTAAAATAAAATTAAAACTATATTGGGCAACGAAAGAATCAACTCTTTTACAACTCTGACGCTCGTTCATCTTCATTCTGTTTTACCAAACCATACACCTTTTAAAAAAAACATCAACCAAAAAATGTCAAGAATATTTTCATTTTATATGTCCAGATTGTGACTCGTCCGTTTCTTTTCTCTTTACAAAGTTTCTTTGATTGTAAATGTTGGGCCACAATATCTCAACATTTATTTCATTTGACCATATTTTTCAATTGTTAATGCCACCATCATGTTGTAGTAAGTATGAGTGTGTTATTCTTTCCTTTTCAAATGTCAAAGTGTGTACGTGTAATGATGCTGTGCAGGGTCTTAAAGGCTTTGGAGAAGCATTCTGCTGTTGTTGATGTCTAATTTGGCCTCCTTTAAAAAATTTTTGTCATTTTTAATCATTTTTCTTGTTTTCTTTTTTTCTTTTAATTGTAGCTACTGCTGCCTTTTACTAGACACTCTATATAATATTTAATTAAAAAGTAAATTCACTTGTTTTTGTTTCATTTTTTGTTTTTTTTTTTTTAATGCCATTTGTCGCGTCTTTTGTATGTGATTACAAAAATATAAAAAAGAGTGGGTAGAAGGGTGAGTGAAATGAAACAGAAAAGAAACAACATTCTATTAAATTGTGTAAGAAAAACATTAATAATCTGATTTTATTTTACTTTTTGACTTAAACATCTTCCATATGACGTTACAATTACAATCATTCATTAGGGTGGTACATATTGTGAGAAAAAAATTTTTTTTTATAAAGAATTCAAAATCGAATGCAGTTTACGTGACAATAACATAGCACCACTGACTTTCAATTGCAACAATGATCTGTTATCTCATCTATGGGTTAATCTGCTACCAGCTTAAGGCTGGCCATTTGATTTCCACTCAATTTTACAGACTTTCTTATGGAACCAGTATGTTAACTTTTTCAATTTACGTGTTTCACCTCTACATATATGCCATATGGCGTCTGCATCAGTAGCGTCTTCTGACTCGTTGTTTTGTAAAAGTGACTTTTGAAGGCACATCTGCTTACGCTCGTAATACAGTTCTTTAAAGTATAATATCATGGCAAGCACTGGAGCTGTTAATGAATACTTGTGAACATTTGAAACTTCCACAAAAGAGTGGAACCTGTTATTGTTATTCCTGTGTTGTATTGTTATTCCTTTATTTTGATAAGTAGATCAAGGTCTTCTATCTTCATCCATAGTGCTAGTGATGCACAGAAGTCATTTTGTTGGATTATTGGACGTGTTTCCAACCCCGGGTATAGACATTTCGTACAAAACGAAACATAAAAAAATATTTTTTAGACAGGAATCTTTTGACAAAATCCCTGAGGTCTATCGTTCAGTATCAATTGCAAACTGTAGCACACACAACATGGGTGGTGTAAGAAGCTAGGTTGTAAACATGACTAAATGTTTGTAATAACCAAACTGAGTGAGTGATCCACAGGAAAACAGAATTTTAGAGGTTCATGGTGTGCCTAAAACGGAGGTTTCGCTCATTTATACTGTTTTAAAGCTCGAATACCATGTTTGCACATAAAATGTTGTACGAAAACTGCTCCATTTTAATGAACTGTGGTACAGAACATCAAGTGGAAGTTTATTACACGCTATAATGGTTAGAGTGTGGTGGTAATAATTTCTTCAAAGCTCTTTATAAAAAGGTATAGTACTAGGTATTGTACTAGTACTTCAACAATTCTGTATGAATATTGTCACCATATCGACGCCTCCGTTCTATAACATTCTAAGTCGAAAAAGTGTGTTTTGAGTTATGAGCTCACAAAGTTTTCACGCGACATACGACTATATGTGTATTCTATGTAGATTTTTCCCTATAACTTCGGAACGGATCGGCGCATCTTAACCAAATTTTGACAGTATTTAAGTTAGAGAACGTAGAATTTAAAAATGCAAGAACATTAAAAACGTTCTAAGTGTACTTAGAACGTTATAGAATGGAGGCATCGATATTTCGTTTCATATATCGTTTTGTTCGAAATAACTGAGCTGCGGTTTGAACCACGGGCTCGTGTCTAATATGTCAACACACGTTCTACTGGACTACGGCAACATTAATTATTCATATGTCTTCACATTTTGCCTCATAATATTGTTATTTTTAATATTCATCACATTGACTATAAGTGCATAGTGTTCCTTAAGATATGAAAAGAGATGAAAGCTAGTTGGTAGTGTTGCAATTTGTAAGTTTGTTAGTTGCTTAGCATTAACATCATGTGCTTAGCAACTACCTGTACTTCCGTGGAGATATTTCCGATTCAGTTCCCTTTATTTCTTCGAGTACTTCTTTTCATCTTCCGGTTTAGTTGGATGAAATCATTAAATTTCCCCGAAACTATTTTGTTTATTGAACATATCGAACCAAACCACCCTATTGCCCTCTATTGTCCAGCCATCATTTTGACCATCCGTTGACAATAAATTCCGGCAAATAAAATTAGTTGTCCGATGAAAACTGAAAAAAGGGGAAAAAAAGAAACGAAACATTGAAGGAAATTGTAAAAACACAGTGCAAATATCAAATACAGAAAATGCCCTCACATTTGTCGCTGTTTCGTACTGTCACTACATTATAGTGGTACAAAATTTATAAATTCATTTCATTTAGTACTTCTTGTCTGTTAAAATAAATGTTTTTTCTTTACAAAAACAAAAGAGAAAAAATTAATTTTTTTTCAGCTATTTTTGGTTGCATTTATGTTGAATTTTTAGTTTTTTTTTTTAATTGTAGTGTGCATAGAGTCATAGTCAGTCAGTATTTTATTATTTCATTTCATTTGAATTGAGTCTGTTTGAGTTCTTTTTTTTTTGTTTTTTTTTTTTTTTTGTTTTTTGGTGTCTGTTTTTAGTATTTTTTAACCTCCTCCTCCATATTTTGTACTCATTCTGTCAAATAATTTTATTGTCAAATTGCAGGCATTGTAGTAGTAGCAGTAGCAGTAGCAGCAGCTAAGAGAGTTCACTGCATATTTATTGTATTTGCATACATATGTATGTACTTATATCATATAATATATATTTATAAATATATATGTATATACATACAAATATATATATTTTATATATATTTATTCATTGTCCGTCCATACAAATATATTCGCTCATAGTATTATTACATGAATTTTCATATTCATATGGCGATATGATAAATATTTTGTACTGCAACAATTCATTTCTATTTTTTTTTTTTTTTCATTTTCGTTTCAATTCGTTACGCTTTTATTTTGCTTTTTTTGGCCAACAATAATAATTTTTTTTCTCTTTGCTTTACATTTTTCATATTTATGGTGCCATCATCCTTTTGTCTTCCATCTTATTTGCATAATTATAAAGGATTTTTGATTTGGCGGCTGCTGCCACTGCCACTGACCATCGAGCCAGTTGTTCAGTTCATACAGCCCTTGATTATTACAAACGTTTTTTTTTATTGTTTTTCATACAGTTTTTAATATTTTTTCCGAGTTGATTTACTGTTGAAAGGTGCTAGTCATGCAGGGTAAATGTGTATCACAATATGTATATATTTGTGATAATTGTTAACTAAACTTGAAGCACTTTAAGTTTTAAAGAAAAACCCAAAAAACCACAGTATATGCAATGAAAAACGTATTTATTCTCCCTCTCTTTCTCTCTCTTGTACACCCACCAGCAAAAGTAATCAAATGCGTGTAGCCTGTAATAAGTTTAGAATAATCCATCATTTATCGGAAGAAATATTTTTAAAATTGAATTTCCATGTTTGTGTCTTCTTCCAAAGTCTTCCAAAGAAGAATTCCACAGAAGAAACTGATTTTTTCAGTTATAAGAAATAAAAAGTATTTTTAGTCATAGTACAGTATTCCCTCGATTTACGTCGTAGAATGTTCCGGAAAAAGGCGACGTAAATCGAAACGACGTAAATCGAATTTCATATTACTCATACTACAAAGTAGTATGTTTTTAACAAGGAACTTAAGAAAGTTACAGCAATTCCTCGATTTAAGTCGCACTTGGTTCCAAAAAAAGGCGACGTTAATCGAATGACAACGCAAATCGAAGTTGAAGGGAACAACATTTTTGACGACGTTAATCGAAACAAAGTAAATCGAGACGACGTAAATCGAGGGAATACTGTATACGTAGTCTAGTAGCAAGTGTGTTGGCTTATTGGAAACGAGCCTGTAGTTCAAACCCCAGCTCAGAAAATATTCCTTTCCTTGCTCGGGCATAACACTAAGAGCAACTAAAATTGCCAGGAAAAGTTTCCCAAAAATCTGTCATTCAGAGTCCACCTTAAAAATGCAGGAATCACCACTTATAAATAAAATTAATACCCACATCGTGGGTGGTGTGAGTTGCTAGGTTGTAACCATAACTAAAACATTGTAATGACCAAGTAAGTAAGTAAGGGATCTAAATTTTCGTTTCAATAACCCATCCATTAAATCAACAACAAATATCATGAAATAGTTTGATAGTGACGCAGCTAAAGAAATAGAAAAAAGGATGTGAATGTCAGTAAGCAAAGCTCATCACCACTACATACATCTAAGGCAACAACCCAATACAATCCACAGAGAGCATTCCTATCATCCTAGTACGTTCTGAAATAATTAGAAAATCTTGGGTAATGAAACTGAAGCAAAGTATAGAAACAATAAAAGAATGAGGGATGTTGCAGATGCTAATAAAAAATGTCATCGTCAAATTCTTTTGCATTAATTCGTGTGACTGCAAACATATGCCCCTTTGAGTGGTCAATCGTTTTTAAATGTTTCCAAACTGCAATGTCGTTGATGTTAGGTGTATATCCTATCTTACGTTACCCAAACTTACGTGCACTTTTCCAAATCAGGTGGAAATTTTTCGCACCACTGGGTCAGGCGTTTACACACATTTACACATGATCGAAATTAGCGACATGGTTATCTTTCCTCCTCATCACCATGATGTTTAAAGGGCCTCAGAACTCTTGTAATAACCTTTAGACTTTTTTCTCTTATAATATGGGACGCAGTAGATTTCTCGACTATCCCTTATTGTAGCTGAGTAGCATATACATACATATACTACGCTTACGTTTAAATACTGCAATTAAAAATCATAATTTTCTATGAGTGCACTTGTAGTTTAGTGGGTAGTGTCCTAGTGTGGCTTAAGTGTGAGGATTGTTGGTTCGATACCTAACTGAGGCTCTGGTCTGTTAACCACACCGTGCATATCATTGCTACCCGTCTAAACTTCACAATCTGCGTATATCGGCTGTTCCTGAAGGCAATTTAGATTATTTTTCATGCCGCCATCCGTATCGTAATCAGTTTCACTTGTTTGCACATCAAATTCCCTTCAAATTCCTTCAGTTGCGCAACTGTTAGTTAACTTGTCTTAAAGGCAAGCTAAACAAAGATTTCCTTTCAAGGTAGGGTGTCGCCATAATGACGCTTAACTCACCATACTATTCTTGCCTGTTTTTGTTTCTTATACTCACAAGTGTTTCTGCTCAATTTACAATTACAATGAAAAAAAAAAAAAACAAAGAAAAAAACACAATATTTTTAGGCCTCCTACTAATTGGCATCGTTAGCACTTAATCAAGTATAAGCAATTGGCCAAAAAGTATTTTTTTTTTGTTTTTGAAATATTTTTTACAAGAAACACATGTGCGTTGCTGCACTAAACGTTTGTAGTTTCAAAAAATGTTGATTGCGTTGGTCCGTGTCGTTTTGCTTTTAAATTTTTTTAATTTTTTTTTTTTTTTTGTTTTTAACGTTTTTAACGTTTCAAATTATTGAATTTTTAATTATTGACAATTAGTTGTAAAATTTGTTAAAGAACACATACACACACATGCACGCACATCATTAGTATGAGGCGTTTGATTTTTAAGTCAAACGTTTGGTGGTAAGAATTTAATAATTGGACTACAAAATAAAGTGTCAAATTTAATTAAATTAATTTATTGCTTAAAACAGCATTAATTAGAAATAAATAATAAATAATACATGAAATTATGTGAAGCTTTGTGAAGACTAATGATTATTTATGATGTAGAATTATGGAAGATTGATTTGATTGATAAGTGAAGCCAGATGTCGTTCATGCATTTGCCCAGGTCATTTAGGGCCCTCATTTTATCGTATGTCCATTACTCCCGTCTGATATTTCTGAATCATCTTGTAAATTTTATGATACCAAATCCAACACTCGTTTGTCTCAGATCTGCAAGTACCCCACAATAGCAAAGTAGATGTTCTACTGCAGAAGTTTCTTGTGGTGTATGCACCCAATAACAGTTTTCCATTATGTTTGCTCATACACTCCTACACTGATTACTTAGTAAATGTACAGTATTCCCTCGATTTACGTCGTCTCGATTTTCGTTGTTTCGATTAACGTCGTCAAAAATTTTGTTCCCTTCAACTTCGATTTGCGTTGTCATTCGATTTACGTCGCCTTTTTGTGGAACCAACTGTGACGAATCGAAAGATTACTGTAACTTTTTTAAGTTCCTTGTTAAAAACATACTACTTTGTAGTATGAGCAATATGAAATTCGATTTAAGTCGCTTTTTTCCGGAACATTCTACGACGTAAATCGAGGGAATACTGTAATACAAACCATATTTTCTGTATATCCATGAATGATCAGATTTAGTTACACACATACATACATACATACATAGTTAGTCATTACAACCCTTCAGTCAGGATTATAATCTAGTTTCTTACACCACCCATGTTGTGAGTGTTAATTTTATCCACAAGTGGCGGCATTCTACAGTTTAATGTCGTCAGATTTAAGAAACTTTTCATGGCAATTTTATTTTACTCTCAGAGTTGTTACCGGAAGACTACTAGGCTACCTCATTAGCCAACTCGTAGAATAATAGCTGGAATCTACACCTCTTGTCAGAGCTGCATTTTAAGGACTAAGAATATCTTAAACGATCTATGGCTTAATGGAAGACAATGCGAAAGCCAATATGTTGTTGAACAGATCTTCTGATTCAAAATTCAAATTCTCCTTGGCTTTCTATTTATCGAAAGTTTCTCTACAGCATTTCTCAAGATTTTCCCAATCGCATTTCCATTTCTTTTCATATACAATGCCTGGTACGAATAGGGCCCATTCCCTATGCATGACAAATCTTATACTCGTATGCCAGCAAAAAAAAAAAAAACAATACTGAAGTATATTCTTTCGGTTCAACATCAGTCTTTAAATACTGCATAACCAAACAATGCCATAAAAATTGTTTTTTTTTCACTTTTTATTTCCCCAATTCGTCATAGTTCTACTTTAAAAGGGTTCACAAGGAGGAAGGCAAACCAATAAAATTTTGCAAGACAGTAAAGCCTTATGCTGTTAAATATTTTCCGTTAAATTTTCTTGAAAGGAAATTTCGAAAAGCAATTGTGTTGTGTGTCAAGTGGCCGAAGTAAATTTCCTTTTAACACCTGACCATAAAAATGACCATCAAAGTGTTTTTCAAAAAAAAAGAGCCAAGAAAACCTTTAAAAGTTTTTCTTATGGCTGCTGCTCGCTCTCATGCTACATACATACATTCATCGTTCTAATAGTGGCAAAAGCCATAAATATTCTATTGTATGCATGCAATTGTTGTTATTGTTGTTGTTATTGCATTTGTGTATTGACTGGAAAATATAATAAAAAATTATTTTATTTTCATTTTCTTTTCTCTATTTTTATTTGATTTTCTTCCTCTTTTCTTCTTTCTTAAAGAAAGAAAAAGAAAATACAGGGAAAATCATATTTTCCGAAAGTGTCATGCTATAACAGCCAGAAACAACAACTTAAAGACTTTGTCAAGTGTTTGCTAATGGTAAGTGTATGTGTGTAGGTGTATAGTAAACGGATGTATGTGTGTACTTACCAGATATTGCCTGGAGTTTAAGGAAACTTAAATAGAATTTAAACTGACAAATATTTTTCGAACAAAAAGAAGAAAAAAAAAAAAGAAAAGCAAGGATATTTGAAAGGTATTAAACCAAGTTTCTTGTGTCCTAACAAATACTCATACATACGGGCCATGTTTATTTAGTACAAGACATAGGAAATATTTCAAAAGTTTTTCTTTTAATAAATTGTTGACAACAATACAGCACTATGGTACCCAGGTAGATCAGCAGGGAGCTCAGCACAGCGTATGTAAGGCTCCATAAATGCCTTTCAGATGGAACTCAGCGTAGCGTATGTACAGCTCCGTAAACTTCTGACAAATAGAACTCAATACAGCGTAGGTCAAGCTCCATAAACGCCTTTCAGATGGAACCCAGCACGGCGTATGTACAGCTCCGTAAACGTCTGATAAATGGAACTCAGCACAGCATATGAACAGCTTCGTAAGCACCTACCAGAGAAACAAATGGGAAACCTGCAACAATAGCGGATTTTAACAAATTTATATAGACGTCTGCTTTCTGTAGTTTACAGATCGAGGACAAAAATAATCCTCCAACTTGTTCCCAACGAAAGTTGGCCAAATGTGGTACTCAAATGCATAAGAATACATACACCGTAAAAAGGCGGACTATCAGCTCATTTCGAATAATTCATGCAGATGGCAACATGCTCCACACAGGTAGAAATAAACTATAGTCGGTCGTATAAATTTCTTCCACGAGCTCTGATTGTAGAACTGTCTTTCAAAACACTTTTAACGTTCTTCGGTTTAAATACAAAAAAACAGATACCATGACCTGGCTTGGGTACGTTTGGTACGTTTCTTTCAATACAATGCACTGAAATTTCTTTTCGCAGCCGTGGTTTCAATCGACACAACCATGGTGCGGTCGCCGTAGCCTAATAGGTAATGTGTTGGCTTATTAGACATCAAATCAAATCCCAGGCCAGACATCTCCACCAAAAACTTCTCAGGAGATTTCTGGCAAAAACTTTGAGAGAAAATAAAACTGCCAAAAATCAGTCGTCCAAAGTCGTCTTTAAACTGTAGGTCCCGCCACTAATTGACATTAATGCACACAACATAAGTGATGTGAGAAGCTATGTAGTAATCCTGACTGAAGGGTTGTAATGACCAATTATGTACATATGTACGTATGACAATAACTGCGCGCATTTACGAACGGACATGCAGGAGAAGATACGTATGGTTAAATTTGCCGTCCGGTAAAGAAAATAAATGCGGGGATTTCCCAACCACTTGTGCTGTCCAGGGATTATCGGATTCTGGACAATTTCATTTCGAAACTAGTTTGTTTCTTTCGGGCCAACAAGTATTAACATATGGAATGCTGAACAGGTTATAGAAGTCTTGGTAGTTCTAAAACAGAACTAAGATTCGAATATTCAATAAAAATGTTAAGTACGACAGGAAGACGTGGAATGCCGTACGTACCTTTGGGTTGGCGGTACAATCCAAACTTTTTTCAGCCATTGTCTTGGTAGAATATCGAGTATATTTTAGTTTGTGCATATACAGGGTGGCTGATATATAATGCAACAGAGTAAAGCGCTATATTTTTTTAATTTTTTTTTTAATTTTATTGTTCAAAAGCAAAAAATGTTGGAAATAACATCAAATTTTAGAATCAGTTTAGATTTGTTCGAATTGGCCACCTTTGGTACGAATTATGGCCTTCAAACGGCCGACAAAGCCATCACAGGGTGCACGAAAGTGGCTCTGCGGTATTTTGGCCCATTCCCGGCGAAGCGCCGTCTTGAGATGATCGACACTTTGGTATTTTTTAGTCAGAACCTTACTCTCCAAAATGCCCCAGGCGCAAAAGTCCAACGGATTGAGATCCGGAGATTTTGGTGGCCATTGTGCGGTAGAAATGAAGCGAGGCCATTTTAAGCCATTCTTGGTTGACTTATGCTGAGTGCGGTGGTGCTGAGTTCTGTTGGAATGTCCATGGTCTGCGGCCGAAATGTTTGTCTGACCAGGGCTTCAATACTGTCTTTAAGACATTTTCCCGATAATATTCGACATTTATTTTGACCCCACGGTCGATGAATACGAGCGGGGAGCGACCATCGGCCGTTACGGCGGCCCACACCATTAGCATCGGCGGCGCTTGAGTTCTGGTGGCCAATCGCAGGTGTAAATTTTCAGCTGACTTCTTTGGCAAGTAAACCCGATCATTTTGTTTGTTCACAAACTGCTCAATTTGGAATGGCTTCGCATCGGAGAAAACCAAATTCGGTAACTGGCCACTTTCGTGCAAGCAAAGTAACTCCTTGGCTCTTTCCAGTCTAACTTTTTTTTGTCCATCGGTGAGCTCTTGAACTTTTTGGAACTTCAATGGCTTTAGTCCAAGCTCATTTTTCAATATGTATTGCATCCGTGCTCGCGATATGTTCAGCTCACGAGCAATTTTTCTACCACTGCGGCGTGGATTTCGATCAAATCTGGCCTTCACTTTTCGGATCATTTCTGGTGTTGTTACCGTTTTTTTCGTCCACTTTTTGGACGCGATGCAATACTGCCAGTATCACGGTAACGAGCAATGGTACGAGAAACAAAAGATTTATTCACATTTAAATGCTGGAGGGCTCTAACGATAGCCACCTGTAGTTTTCCAGCCAAATATAAAGCAATCACACTATCACGCTTGAATTCCATCACGAATAACTTTTTTTCTGAATGCAATAGAACAAAATGCTTTTGTAAGCTTGTAAATAATAAAATGAACTGTCACTGGAATAAATCTGTCAGCTGTCAGACGAGCGGTTTACAAATGATAACAACCTGAAGTTGGTTGCAATACATATCAGCCACCCTGTAAGCAAAGGAGTCCTATGTATCTGTGCTTACCAAACTGATCAGAAAATATTAATGAAAACTGTAAGTGATGCTCGATAGCACACCTTAAGAAAACCACCCGAAACATATTAAAAGAACCCTCACTGTCGAAGATATATGATGCACATATGAGAAGATAGCTGGAGAAGAGAAATGGAACAACTGCATGTAACTGATATGAAATCAAATATAAGGTTGGTGTTTGGATATGTTGAAAAAACTTAGCAGTGGCCATATATAACTTAAATGAATTCGAAGAATAAATATATTCATATGTAAACCTATTGCCGCATGGAAAAAAATTCAATAACACCAATCTCAACACTTATCTTTTTAAGGGCTTGAAATCTCCTCTCTAGAGAATTGTTTCTATTTTAATGTTAAATTTCATCTGACTTTTATTATGATAAGTTCCACTGTGCGTATTTCACTTTAAAAAAGAGTGATAGAGAGGGAGAGAGAGAGAGAGAGAAAGAGAAAAGAGAGGAAAAATTTAAAGCTTGTAATGGATTGAAATTGTTTTAAAATAAAAGTGTGAAGAAACTTGTAAAAAAATAACTTGATTTTGTTTAAAATTTTTTTTTATAAAAAAAACATCGGTTGTTTTTTTGTTTTTTATTTGACTCATAATCATAATAACAACAATAACAACAATTAACTATTTTGTTTATATTTTTTTGCGTTGCTATTTTTTTCAATTTCAAGGTCATTATAAATTACAAATGCTAACAACAGACAGACCCTCGAAATAAAAACCCCTCCAAAACAAAAAAAAAAAAAAACAAAACAAGAAGCACTTCAAGTTACTCAGTTTTTTGAGTTGGTTTTTTTTCTTCTGTGCTGCTTTATTTTATTTGCTGATGTTGTCTGAATTTCATTTCATTTCAGCTTTTTTTTTTATGATGGCATAGAAAACCAGCAACAACAAAATAATAGAAACAATTTTTTTTTTTTTTTTGTTTTTTGTGCAAAATTCAAATTAATTTTTTTTTTTGTTGTGCTTTGTTTTGTAAATGAAAACACCTCGAAAATGTATTAAAAAACGGTTTTTTAAAAGCGAATAATGGTTGCAAAGCAAATCACGAAATGAAATCAAACCAAACACCCAAATAATGCTTCTTTTCCTTCTTTTTTTGTCTAAGAGGGCAGATTCCCAGCATTTGAAAATGAAATAAAAATCTTAAATCTTCACTTCAGATAACAGCAACAACAACAAATGGAAACAAATAATATGTAATAATAAACTTTCAAAATTTACAAACTTTTTCTCCACCCAATACTATTACGTTACGTTTATATGGTGCTGGCTGTTACGTTGTTAACATGTAAGCTGACGTTGCTTTTTTTATTTTCTTTTTTTCTGAAATAGAAATCGAATTCCTACACAGTTTTTAAACAGCTCAAATTAATTAATTGGCAGCCATAAAAAAATTAACATTTAAACTTTCATAAGCGGTAGAGAGTAAAGTAAGGGCGGCATTAAATAATCAAAATTTAGAGCAAAAATTAAAGACATTAAAAACGCTTCAGTTAAACCGATCAGGAATAGAAGAATAGAGTTTGAATTGTATTTAATTTGAAAATAAATTATCCCAGCAGTTTGCTTAACTCTTTTAACTGTGATAGAAATCTAAGTAAATTTGAATTCGAATAATAAATTAAAAATTTCCTTAAACCTTAGGGAAGGAAGGGTGGTATTAAATATTCTCCAAAAAATTATGAGTGTTCCAGTTATAAACCCCGGTTAGCCAAACGTCCACAGAAAGCAAGAAACGCACGTTCGTTTTTACAATATGAAGAACAATGTAAATGCTTACCGCAGTTTTATTACGGTTCGGTAATCGCTCTCATTGCTTTTCATATTTTAATAACGAACGTACGTTTCGTTATGTTCCGTGGATGTTTGGTTAACCAGGGCTTTACCACCCATGTTGTGTTTGCTAATTTTTACTATGAGTTGCTGCTTCGAACAACAGATTTTCGAGAAACTGAATGAAATTACAAATTTATTTTCCTCTCATACTTTTTGCCAAAAGACTGCTGAGACGAAATCGCAGAAACTTAAGTTTTCTTCGTATTTTGTTTTGTACAAGTTGATTGAGCTGGGGTTTGAACCACGTGCTATTGTCCAATGAGCCAATACACTATGTACTAGTCTATGGCGACTTCAAAGCGCCTTTGAACCATTAGCATACATAATTGGTCATTACAACCCTTCAGTCAGGATTATTGACCTAGTTTCTCACACCACTTATGTTGTGTGTGTTAATTTTATACATAAGTGGCGGGACCTACAGTTTAAAGTCGACTCCGAACGACAAAATTTGAACCATTAAGCCCATTTTAATATCATAAAACACTGTCTTGAATGGTCACTGACATATAAGGTGATAGATATTCTCGTCCTCCTTTTTATATCCACAGCTTCCAAAGTAGTCATGAGAATGGAATGCTGACTCTGACGGTTTTCCAATCAATAGAACAACAATAGTATTATAGCTGGCCATGTAATTTAAGGAAGAAAACATGTTTTCTTTTTCAGATTAGTTCAACAAAGTCATGCTAATATGTCCTGGACCTTGCTTTTTTTCAATTGGTAATTACAAGTCTTTAGTCAGGATTACAACCAAGCTCTCATACTTTACATGATTTGTGTCCATGAGCGACAGTAGCTCCAAGTCGATTTCGAACGATAAATTTTTAAAAAAAATTCCATTTCAATTTTGTTTTATTTTTCAAAACAAACTGACAATAACAAAACACACACATGATACGGTACACAAAATTACACAAACAAATAGGTAGAGTACATTTTTGGTCAAAAGACACCTAACAGGAAATTGCCGAAGAAATTTTTTTCATATTTCGTTGCGTTCGATATGTCTGAGCTGGGATTTGAACAACGAGTTCTCGTCTAACAATTCAACATATTTGCTGCTAGACTACAGCAATAACAGCCGGAGTATACTCAGTTTAACTGAGGCAATAGAATGACCTATGCCCGGTGTCATATCGCTCCTTTATTGCAACATAGTCATATCTCAAAAAAACTTGAACTTGGCAAAATGCGATTTAAGTTTTCAAGACATAAGTCCTATGATCTAATTGCCTAACTTCTAATTGCTATAACTTCGGTTCAGCTTGGGATATAAAACTGATTTTTTTTCAACATGTACAGAAGGTCTAAAAGAGCAGTTTTGCTTAAGTAACTACAAATTTTTAATTTTTTGAGATATGACTATGTTGCAATAAAGGAGCGATATGTTATAAATTTAAATGTTGAGGCTTGGAAATATACTTATACAGTTGTATAGCAAATTGCACTTATTTCTTGTTATTGTTGGTTATTATTGGTGAGGCTTTTTACGAATTCTAATTAAAATATCTTTAAAATAACTTTCTAGGAGAAACTTTCAAGGCGAAAGATTATTAATAAAGTAAAAGAAACAAAGCATTAGTCATGCATTTATGTATATGTAGAAGTAGAAGTATAATGAAGTCATTAATTAAGCGTCTTTGAAAATATTAATTTTACAATATCTAGACTTTATTGCTGACCAATATTAACAATTTCATTGGATATCAATTTATTATTTCTACATAATTATACAATAAAACAAAAAAATAAAAACAAAAACCAAGTTAGTTTAACTTTAATAGACCAGGTTGCCCTTTACCTTGCTGACCCACATTTTATGCAAAAAAAAAAAAAAACGAAACAAAACAAAGCAAAACAAAATAAAAACACTTTCAAAGTTTACATGTATAATTTAGTTTTTTTTTGTGTGTTTCGTTTTTTGTTATTGTTTTTTTTATAATAAAACGATCAATAATAATAATATACAGCATTTGGCATACAACAACTACCATATGGATGAGTACCCTATAACCAGAAAAATAAGAAACTAAACCTAGCCAAGCTAAGTCAATTTAATCAAGTTAGACAAACGCTATGAAATTAAAAATTTACAAAAAAAATTTATTTAAAAACCGCAAAATTTATTAAAAAAAATAGCAAGTAAAACGAACGAAATACTTGATATTTGCTGGCATTTGAAATTTAAAAAAAACGTTACAGTGACGCCTATAAGTATTTACCCGGGCGTGTATGCAAGTATGTAGCATACATGTTTCTGTCTGTTTTAAAGTTTCAGTGTGTGTAAACAAAATTCAGGTATTAACGCAGCATTAAAAACGTAACGAAATGTAAATTTGAGTTTTTTTTTTAATTTCAATTCAAATTTATTTTTTTTTTTTTTTTTGTTTTTTTTTAGCATAAAAGACCTTCGTTAAGGCAAAAGCACTCTGGAAAAAAAATACGCAAAACCATAGAAGTTATAGACGCTTAAACTTATAAAAACACACACACACATACACATATATGCTAAATACTCGAATTTAAAAAAAAAAACAACATACTCACACAACCTTAATTTGTTGTAAAACTTTATTTTACAACCGAAAACCAAACTAATTAGCATATGGAGAGAGAAGCTTCATCATCGTTTATTTCGAATAAAAAACTAAAAAAAAATTATACGGTATTATACTGGTATTAAAAATAAAAAAAAACAGATAGAGAGACATACAGTGAGCCACAAAAGTAAATACTTAATGGTACACACATTTTCATTCCTTTAAAGACTACTTTCCTGTCACAAAGCATCTCCTCCATCTTCATATCATTTCTTGGTTCTTCCAATCATTAAAGCTGGTAATAGCGATTTATCGTGACATAACTGCGGTATGTGGCACTGCTTCACATTCCTATGATGATCGTTATTGAGGAGGCGGGCACATCTTAGTTGTTAAAAACATTGAAAATGTTTTATCTTTTCCCAGCTTCCCATATTACTCAACTTAATTGATCATTACAATCATTTAGTCAAGACTACAACCTAGTTTCTCACACCACTCATAAATGGCGGGAGCTACAGTTTGAAGTCAACTGAGAACGACAGTTGTTAGAGATACTTTTCATAGCAATTTTATTTTAGCCTCAGAAATTTTGCCAGATCTCTGTTGAATGGAAATCGCTGAAAGTCGTGTTAAGCCACGAGATAACGGCTCGTCTCATAAGCCAAGACACTACACTGTGGCGTCTTCCAGCCTAGAGCAAATCATATGATTTTGCCTCTCCAAGAATTCATTAAATTTGTATAATTTCTGTTCAAAAATATATCGAATTCGTAAATTTCTTAAACAGAATTATAAAATTAACGCTAGGCTTTACGACAGTCATCTATAAAAGTGATCTTTTCAGCGGCTACGGCGAAATCTGTAAAAGTGTTCTGTTAGAGCTTTATGTAAGTGTTATGAGAGCTATTATTTAGTAATCTTAAGTTTTAATAAGTCGCCATAGTCTAGTAGGTAATGTGTTAGCTTATTCGGCGAGAGGCCTTGGTTCAAACCCCAGGTCAGACATCTGCAACAAAGCCAAATACGAAAAAAATTTTCTCCGGCCACTTCCCCTCAGCAGATTTCTGGCAAGAACTGTCGTTCGATGTCGACTTTAAGCTGTAGGACCCGCCACTCATGTACAAAATTTGACACACACAGCATAAGTGGTGTGGGAAGCTAGGTCCTTAGCTTAACTGAAGGGTTGTACATACGTATGCATATAACCTTATGTTTTGAATCTTAAGAAGAAAATTCATTCATAAACGGTAGGGCCAATTAACAAAATCTAAGAAACCTTCGTTTTAAGGAAACTTGTGCCAAAAACATCTGCAGCATGAAGTTTTACTTTTGCCTGAAACTGTATTTAAAACTATTCGACAAAAGGTTATACCATATGTATGGTATGGCATGGTATGATACGGTATATTTTTTTGAAAGTGTAAGAGATACAGGCAGCCAATACAGTCAGTCCATCCATCAGTGAGTTGTTAGAGGCAGACAGACAGACAGGCCCAATGATTATTCCTCTTTCATCGCATAAAATGTGTGTTTGTGTGTCAGTAGAGTGAATTGAGTGATACCCTCTCTCTTTTTTTTTTTTTCTTCTCCGTTTTTAACGCGTTCCATATACATTTTAATTTCATTTTGAAAATTTTAATAATTTTACAATTAATTTTAACACACATTTTCTTTACATTATTATTGTATTGTGCTGACTGATGACTGATACTAAAACATGTAAACGATACAGAGCAACTAACCAACCAAACGGCCAGACGGCCATTCATTAGTCGACTGAGTTTACGTTGTTGAACGGAGTCTTTATTAACTTTGATTTGAATAATTAATTCCATGGGTTTTTAAAAATTTATTTTCAGTTTTTATTCTGTTTAGTTTTGTTTTACAAGATTAAAAAGTAACATGTTTTGTTTGTTTGTTTGTTTAAATGTGTCTAAGAGTCCAATAAAATACAAACTTAATTTAATATGACAAATAATTTTTAATCTGTACTATGAATACGTTCATGCTGACGATGATGATGAGGTTGATGATGATGCAGATAACTTTCACGTTCACATTGATTTAAAAAAAAATTGTTTTTTTTATTTTAGAATTTAATTGTAATTGTTAATGAATAATTTGAAATGGATAGTTTGTATTTTGTTTAATTAGTGTAACGTATATTATTGTTATAATCCGTTACACTGCAACTAATTAACTAATTAGACGTGGTAAAATATCTTAATGGGGCACACCAGAAAGCTCTTCGAATTTTATCTGTAATAACACAAAAATATGAAAATTATTTCCATGGTATACAGGTCATGCGATTCAATGCTTAGAAATAAAAATTATACAGAAAAATCATCTCCATATACTAATAGACAACGTCAAAAGTTTAAAATAAAGGGTGATTTTTTAGCTATTATCTTTTTGGCAATACTGGTTTAAACAGCTCACGCACTTTTCGTGTTCTGTTTCACTGTCAAACATCTTCAGTTTGGTCTATAATTTAACCATGAATCGTCTTACAAACGAACAACGCATGCAAATCATTGAATTTTATTATCAAAATGCGTGCTCTGTTAAGAAAGTTCATCGCGCGCTTCTTCCATTTTATGGTCAGTTTAATCGACCCACTGAGGCGGCTATTCGGGCTATTGTGACTAAACTTTTTTTTGCCCAAAATGCAAGAGCTTGACTTGCATGACATGTGGTTACAACAAGACGGTGCCACTTGCCACACAGCACGCGTAACAATGGACTTATTGAGAGGCGAGTTCGGTGAACATTTTATTTCACGTTTGGGACCGGTCAATTGGCCGCCTAGATCGTGCGATTAACCGACTTTAGACTATTTTTTTTGGGCTATGTTAAAGCTCATGTCTATACAGACAAGCCCGCTTAATCGATGCATTGGAAGACAACATTGAAGCATTTATTCGTGAGATACCGGCCGAAATGTTGGAAAGAGTATGCCAAAATTGGACTAAGCGGATGGACCATTTGAGGCGCTGTCGCGGTCAACATTTGCATGAAATAATCTTCAAACAGTAAATTATATGGACCGTACTATCGATTCAAATAAAGATTTCATGCATTTTTCTGAATTTTATAAGTTTTTTTTTGAAAAATTTTTCTATAGCTCTTAAAAAAATCACGCCTTATAATACATCTGGTTTGAAACTTGGATGCGGTTGGAGATTTCACTCAACAACTACAATATCGATTGACCTCTAAGGCAAATAGATTTTCCTCGCACACGCTGCTTCAATGGGTTTAAAAGCAAAGAAAGCTTCAACATTATAGTTCATCAAAATCAATCAAGGATTCTAAAATATATTCTGAACAATAGCATCTACAAACACTGCTTGTAATGGCAATAATATGGAGATCTTCTTCAAATTGTATCACTCTCTAACGGGACATCGTTGTTATAGAACTTACCAGCACATCAGCTCCAATGTTTGGATCCGTAATCCCCAATACTCTAATAAAGTCATTACTAGCCATCTCGCAAATCTGAGACCAACGAAAACAACTGAAATCTATAACGATTGAATTTACGGTGTAAGTGATCCAAGAGTCTCAGACAAAATAGCTTAACAGAATGGCTTAAAAAATTGTTCGAAAATGATACACGTCAGAAGTATGAAGAATACTAGAATCTACAGGTTATTCTTACATAATTGTTTGTAACACCTCTTTAGTCAGTATTACAACCTAACTTTACACACCACCCATGTTGTGTGTAAAGTCAACTCCGAACGCTAGATTTTTTAAACGCTTTTCGGAGCCAATTTTATTTTACTCTCGTGAGTTTTCGCCAAAAAATTGCTGATAGGAAATCACAGAAAAAATATTTTTTCACATTTGGTTTGGCTGAGATGTCTAAGCTGGACTTTGAAACACGAGCGCGAGACTAATAAGCCAACACACGACGTACTCGATTACAACAGACTATTCACCGAAATGTACCAACAATCATGAGAAAACTGTTTAGACTTTCGGCATTAACTTCAGATATTATAATATCTGGTAAACAGAGGAAGTATTTCACTCTGCGCCAACATTAAATTCACTTAGTCCGCCCCTTTAGCAACTAGTAGCTTTAACTTCCTACGAACACTTATGCTTGTTAGTCGGCCACTTTTATTACCTTTATGGGCCATTTAGTCTGGTCCACTTCAGATTAATTTGCGATACTTGAGAATTATTTCAGTTCGTTGAACGCGTCAACTTTTTTTTTTTAATTTATATCTAAGACATGTCGCGAATTACATACAATACAATTAGAAAATATTTTCATTTTTACACAATTTTCTTTGATAGTGTAGTAGAGGGACATAAGATCTACAAAAAAGTATTGAACTAAGCAATGCTATAATGACAGATGACAACAGATGCCACGAATACAAAAATCAAATCATTTGTTTTTTGTGTCATGCCACAAACAACAACAAAAAAATTAAATCTTATTTGAAAATATCACAAGAATGTTTCATATTTCCCATGTTCCATATTGAAATGCAGTAGTTGGCATACCTTCCCCTTATTTTCTTTAGAAATTAAAGCGAGAAGAGAGAAAAAAAAATTGTAACTGTTCAATAAAAATATTTTCGTTTAAATGACTATGAACTACAAAAGGTGTGGATACTTGTTTTCCAAGCCTTAATATGGTCAAGAAAATGTATCGTCTTGTTCTTCATGCACTTTTAGGTTTTACTTTTTTGATATCTTTGTTGTTGCTGCGTTTTGCCTTATTCACTACCTTTTTGCCGGCCTAAACTAAGATGCTTAGGAAGAAGACAAGGAAGGAAAGAATTCAACATGTTGGTAGAAAAGGAATGTAATTTGACCATATTTACCGCATAATATCTACTTAAACGTTGTTGTAGTTGTTGTTATTTGATTTCTTTTTTTTTACAAACTAATACTTAAAGAAAGCCTTTAAAGCAAAGGAGAAAAAACTTGCCTTCTAAACAAGATTTTTATCAGTTGGATAAAGATTCTTAAAAAAAAAAAAACAAAGGAAAAAAATTTGAAAGCAAACAAAAACATAAAATACGACTGGAAGGCAAAAACAATAAAAAAAAAAAACATAAATAATTTTTATTTCTTAATACAAATTTAAAGAAAACTTTATACACTCTTTACAGAAAGTATTACAAAAACAGAGCTTAAGTCAACAAAAAATTAAAACAAACTAAATAACCAACAAATAAAATCAACAAAAATCAACAGAAATTCCCAAAAACTATGGTCAAAATTACCAAATGCCCTTAAAAGGCAGAAAATCAAACCAAAATACACACGGGCAGAATAACAAAAAAAAAACTGATGCCAACTAACTGAGCTGATCACAAACAAATTTTTTTTTGTTTGTGTTTGTTTTTAGAATAAAAATAAATACAAATACCCTGTACTTTGTACCTGTATAAATACTACAACACTAAGCATACAAAACAACAAACAAACAACAACAGTGACGGGCAAAATTATAGCTTTTAAAACCGAAAATCCAATTCCAAAAAATTAATTTTTTTTTCCTATTTCTTCGTAAATCCAAAGAGTTTTTTGTTTATAAAAATCAATCTCTGCTATTTTTATGCTCTGGACTGTGTGTACAAATATGTTGCTTTTTAAATGTATGCTTAGGCAGAAGAAAAAATATCGTTCTAAACCACTAACCAATTGGCCAATACAAATGGTTAGTTTAATGGTTGATTGTATGACTTTCTTAAAGGGTTATCCATCTGGAGATGTATTGTTTGCAAAGTTTTATTTAATAACCTCATTTCCAATGGATCACTAAGCCACTGAGCTTTAGAATTCGACAACGAAAGATACAAATAGGCGTGATATTAGATTTAAGGACGTGTACTTGTCAATAAGAAAAGTATAATACTCGGAGGTCGAACTGACCCATTGTAAAGAGCGGTTTCTTAAATTTTAAAACGATTATGAAAATTTTGATACTTTTCCCGATTTTATACTTCGATTCTCCTGATTTCGTACTTGGTTTGTAGTGATTTACCGGATGGCAGCCCTCAATAATTACATATTTGTTGCATTAGTAATCTCCTTATAGATTCAAAATACATCAGCACCTCAGAGTAAAGTAAGTTTACTTCAAAAATTTAATCATTTGAAATGCCTAAACCTTCTATTGCATTACCCTGTAGCTATTTGTATTATTGTCGTTTATTTAATTTTTTTTTTTATCCACAATATTGTGCTTTTATTTTGGGACACAAGAATTTATTTGTTGTGTGCTCTGTGTGGTATTTATCTAAAGGTGGGTTAACATCATCAATATAACTGGAGGGACATTACATACCCACCAACCAACCAACCTATCGCTCCAAACCCTCCATTCTCCACCAAATAAAACCAAAGGCAACCTATAAAAATAGTACCACTAGGGAATCTTTTATTCGTTAATTTTTATTTGAATTCGATAATTTGGCAAGTGCTACACTAGTAAGTCCAATAGCAATTGGGTCGATCAATAAATATTGAAAAGAAAAATTTTTTTTTAACATTTTTCAAAAACAAAATGATCAAATACTTAAATAAATGGGAATTGTGTTGATATAATTAAATAAAGTGGTCCTTTACAGAGCAATTTTAAGTAGAAAATTGTAAATAACTTAAGAAACTGAAGTTAAGAATTGAAATACAAGGCACGAAATGGCTAAATAACCAATTAACCTTAAAAGGATGAGGTTCTCTACTGGTCTATAGTCAATGTAATGTTTTGTTTAAAAAGATTATAACCTTAACACCTCTTTTAGAGGTTAAACAATGTATTATAAGTGACCGTTGCACTTCTGATATTTTCCATTGCGAACTCTGAGTTTATTTTTAATGTTACTGGTTAAAGATTGATAAGGTTTTGGTTCCTGTTTTCGATTTTAATTTAATTTTTTTTTGCGCCCATCTTTCTGTTTCGCTATCAAAATTTTTCAAATAAAGTGAAAGGTTATTCTACTCTAGCATGTTCTAGGACGATAGGGTTGCCATCTGCGGTTGCCTAGAAACAAAGCTTACTTTTAAAATTAATTGAAATTGTTCTACTATTCCTCTGGCGGTGGTGTTACCAGATTTTCCTATGATTTACGTAATTAATGTAATCCTTTGTGTGGGTTCTAAAGCCTTTGAAAGTACTATTTGAAGGGGGAATAATCTGTTTTACGGTTTAAAATTCAAAACACAATTTTTAGTTTAAATTATATTCGAATCTGTGTTATACGTCATAGTCTAGTCAGCACATATTATACGTGAGTCTGGGTGCTAAATCCCAATTCAGAAATTTCGCAAAAAACAAAATATGAAAAAGTTGGGCAATTCATACAAGCCATTGTATCGTTGTATTGAGTGTATTGTTGGACAATTATACAACAGTGTATGCTTGTTGTTGATAATTTTCATGTAAAAATCCGATACACTTATACACATTTTTTTCATATGTTTTTGAAAGTTGTATTGGTTTCGTGCTATCAAATTGTGTGAATGAAAAAAATGTTTATATGTTTTCATATGTTTTTCAAAAGTTGTGTTGGTTTCGTGCTATCAAATTGTTTGAATGCCAAAAAAATACATTTGGAATACGAAATACACAATACAGCATAGCATTGAGCGTTCACAAACAACCAAGTGTATTCAATACAACATACACGATACAATTCACACGACAATTGCCCAAGTATTTCTCCCGATTGTATTCTGGTAAAATCTCTGAAATTAAATACACAAACCATAAAAAGCTTCTCAAATTTGCGGTTCGGAGTCGACTTCAAATTGTAGGTCCCGCCACTTATGGATTAAAAATTAACACACCCAACATAAGTGGTGTGAGAAGCTAGGTCCTGGCTAAACTGTTTTAATGAACAGTTAAGTTAATATTCTGTCAAAAACTCTGGGAGTA
Source organism: Sarcophaga caerulescens (assembly GCA_927399465.1). Lineage (NCBI taxonomy): Eukaryota > Metazoa > Arthropoda > Insecta > Diptera > Sarcophagidae > Sarcophaga > Sarcophaga caerulescens. The sequence continues at coordinate 38,249,609 of OV656872.1, read as the reverse complement.
AATACAATTACCATGAAAGGTTTTTTAAAAATCTGTCGTTCGGAGTCGACTTCAAACCGTAGGTCATGCCGCTCATGGATAAAATCAATATGACCAATATAGGTGGTGTAAGTAAGTACATATTCGAACTTTAGAACGGGTATTACTCTTATTTGTTAATAATTATCAACGTTATCATCATTTAATGCTTTCTACACAGCAAACGAAAACGCTTACACAACTGTTCAATTTTACTTTCACAAAATGTTGAACTAAATCGCTTTGAAATGGTAGATTTCCTATCCATCTTGTATCCTTATGTCCACACACATACATACAAATACATAATTGGTCATTACAACCTTTCAGTCAGGATTTCGACTTAGCTTCTCACACCACTTATGTTGTGTGCGTTAATTTTATACATGCGTGGCGGGACCTACTGTTTAAAGTCGACTCCGAACGACAGATTTTTGAGAAACTTTTTCATGGCAATTTTATTTACCATCAGAGTTTTTGCCAGAAATCTTCTGAGAGGTAATCGCCGAAGAAATATTTTTTTTTATATTTCATTTTGATGCCTGACCTGGGATACGAACCCTGGCTTTACGTTTAATAAGCCAACACACTGCCTACTAGACTACGGCGACTACACTTATATCCATACAACTTCAATATAATGTTTGTCTTCGATAGACGATATCCCGAGTTAAGCTGTAAAGTAACCACACTTATTGGCTTTGAGTTGATGAAATCAGATTCTAAGCTTGTTTTTGTAATCAATGCCATTGAAGGTGCACATCGATCACAAGCCGGTTTAAGCAACTTTTGCTCAGTTTATGGGTCAAATTAAACTGTTTGAGAAATGGAGAACAGCACACAACTGCAATTTTTGAACAGGATAATGCAATTGAGACAATAGAGGACATGATTTTAAAAGTCATCAGTTACATTGTAAGCTGCCTATAAGCCCACGCTTATTATATGTCAAGCAAACAATATGAACAAATTAGGCAAATAAGCTGTGTTCTTTGTAGCGCATCGGAAGCTCTGGTAGCTTTCATTAGTTGGCAATCTACTCGTGCGGAGTTATTTTATCCAATTTCCTGTTCACACATATGCCTTTAGAATGGTTTTTAAATGGAAAAATTCTACAGAATGTTTCGCTAGAAATTAAATTTTTATTTCTTAAAATTTCCCATCGGCCCCATTAATGTCAAAGTAAGGGAATATTTAAAACTGTAGTACTCCTCAGTATCATAATCGAATATTTAGTTTGATTTTTTTCTTTAGTTTTCCTATGAATTAAACTAATAAATGTCTTAGTATAGGTATATGTATGTGTGTGAGTATTTTTTATACGAAAGAGAATGCATAGCTGCTTGGCCATAAAGGTACATACACATGCTTTCGTGTGCATGGTTTATGGAAGTATGCCTACCAGGCTTCTACTTCACAAGAAGAAAAAAAAACGCTAAGCCGTGAGTAAGTGAGTGAGTAAGTGACTACACTTGCTATTCAGAAAAAAAATAAAAAAACATTCCTTCGAACAATAATCTTTGCTATGAAATGCACATGTTATTATTGTTGTTGTTGTTGTGTTTTATGCCTTTATTTTCCTTCTACTAAAGTTGACTCGTAATATTGGTGCTGCAACACAACAACAGCGGACAACAACATGTAGAGCCAAACTTTTGATTGCGAAATAGAGAAGAAATTGCAAAAAGAAAGAACACAAAGAACAGTTATAAGATGCCTTAATGTGGATATTTTTTGTAAATGTTGTTGGTGTTGTTGTTGTTGTTGCTGCTACTAAGAGATCCGTTGTTATTGGTATTACAGTATAAATGCAACTGGTTTTTCGTATCAATACATAATAGAAATTACAACAACAAATGTTGCATACATATTCCCTGATGTTGTTGATGTTGCAACAACATCAAGTGCAATAATCGCGTTATTCTTCGTGCTTAACAAATACAACAACTACTACAACTGCATTTGCAACTGCAAAGCTTCCTTTACCACGCTTTAAAAAGTACGAAAATTTTAAAACCAGACAACCCAGCCAATTCAATCGAGCTGCGGACGTTGTTATGGCTGGACAGCTAGAAAAAGAAAACAACAACAACTAGAAACAAGTAACAAAACTATACCTTTTATAGAAAACGGTTTTCTTCTATTTTTTTATTTTTTTTTTTTTTGTTACTTCTGCTGCTGCCGCTGTTGTTGTTGTTGCCTATACAGTTGTAAATAGAAATAAGGGTACAGTGCACACATTTCCACGCTCGTGTAAGCATTACCAGCGTATCGCCACAATAAAAAAAAAAGAAAAATTAAACTGAATTGAATAATATTTTGAAGAGAAGAACTTCTCGAGAAATGCAACTGAAAGAAGAAGAAAAAAAAACAAACACCTTAAAACCTGCTTCTTCAGGGAGAAGTTGACTTCAATATATTTGCAAGCAACAGGTTGCAAGAAGAGATTTTCATTTTTTTTTGTTTGTTTTTCTTGCCAAATTTATTTCTTAAATGTACAATTGCATAGCAGTACTATGAGAGCCGCTGGTTACACTTGAAGAAATTGGGTTTTTTTTTCAATTAAAAACACAAAGTGTTGGATTTCTTTTCTTAATTATTTTTCAATTTCGATTACTGATTTAATATTATGATAGAGATGAGTGGCTGCTCTATCGCACATATATACATACTATTTACATATTTAGTACATATTTACTTACATACAACAATTATTGTTGCATCTGCTCCTTGGTAATTCATTTGGCAGCTTAATCCGTAATAAGCTTAGTAAAGGGACGATCATATTAAGCAGAGTGAATCGCTAACGAAATGTCAAATTTTCCATGCTTCTGGTTCATGATTTGATCGGTGGCATAGATTATGAAGTCGTCATAGTCTATTAGTTAGTGTATTGGCAAGGGCATGCTTTAAATCCCAGTTCAGTTATCAACAAAACGAAATCTTAAATAAGAATTTCTGCCGTGACTTCCTCTCAGCAGATTGCTGGCAAAAATTCTGAGAGTATAATAATATTGTAATGAAAAGTTTCACAGCAATCTGTCATTCGGAATCGAATTTAAACTGTAGGTCCCTAGGTGTGAAGAAACTCTAGGTTGTAATCCTAACTAAAGGTTTGTAATGATCAATAAAGTAACTAAGTAAGTTTGTGGTTTGCAGTTTATGTGCTTGCACCTGCGTCTTAAAAATCCCCACACTAAAAAGTCTAACAGGGACAAATCGCACAATATCGGTATCAGTCCACATCACCTGTACGTGATATAACCATAATCTTAAATCGCTCGTCTAGATATCTAATGTCGCTCGTCTAGATATCTAATGTGGCAAGAGCTGTGTGACACTTAGCGCCATTCTGTTGAAAACACGTGTTAATTCACGCCATATTCAGTCCATAGTGCTCGCTGTTGACCGTGACGTACTGGCCAATGTTGTCCTCAAAAAAATATGAACAGATGGTGCCGTCAGTACAAAATCACATCTAACAGTATCTTTTCCTACGTGTCTGGAGTCTAATACGGATTGGCATCGTCCCAAATATATTCATTTTGTTTGTTCACTTAGCCATTCGTCCAATAATGGATCTCAACACTATAGTGAAATAGCTTACGAATAAAATTAGAGCCAGTTTCCAACTGCTCTAGAGCCATTAAGCGGCTACACGTTGTTGTCTGTGCGCATCCTTGGTGATTTGACAAAATTAAGTTGTCTACCATTTTCTTCAATCTTTGTTTAACGGTTATACATAGGCAGTAAGCCTATACTAGGAATCAATGTGTACTCCAGACCTTTGAATATTATATCCAAGTGCATATCATCTTTAAAAATTTTTATTAAATTTTTCGCTGCTCCTAATACCCAATGACGTCAAGATTAATTCAAGACCATCATGGTTCTATAAAAATAGTAGTTGATGGGGTTCTTAACTCGAAACAGTTGAAACAGTCAAAAATCGATATTGCTGTGTGTGTGTCATTAAAGGTAGAGTAGCTTTTTTCAACGCTGTTGTACATATATGTATGAAGTGTTCTTAACAAAGATTGTGAATAGATTTGGTTTTGCAAGTTTTTAACGGCAGTAGTCAGAAATCTATTCGAAGTAGAATAAATAAAAATGTAAAATCATAGATTTACACATGAGGAAGTGAAGTGATATATTAGTTAAAATGCTTGTCTACAAAGCCGATGAATCCATCTTCAGATCACAGCCATGAAGAAAAAATTTCCAACATGGTTTTCAAATCTCCTACAAAGAGAATCGATCTAGGAATCTAAAATACCCTGTTCTGAAGTCAAGCATATTCTGGTGAAAGCGTTCTGCATTAATCCAAGGAAATTGCATTTAAAGAAAGATAAGCTCTGCATTACAAGACGGTGAAGAAAAACTCCTTAAGAAGTATTTTCTTAATAGCAAGACTTCCAACATTCCAAGCACTGACATAGTAAAATATTATGGCTTTATGTCTGCACGTATATTCCACAGGTAGTTCGATCATAAAATATGAATTCCTTTTTAAACTAATCAGTAGTCGGATTCTATATATGATTTCTTGCGATTTGGTTTGTCCTTAGTCCTCGCCAGTAAAGTACGGTGCAAAAAATATTTCTAAAAATTATCTTTCAACGTGTCTTGGCTTTAAATTGTACTGCAACTTTTTTTTTGGTTAACGATAAATTTTACTGAAGTCGCTGTAGCTAGTACGTACGTAATTGGTCATTACAACCCTTCAGTCATGATTATTGACCTAGTTTCTCACACCACTTATGTTGTGTGTGTTAATTTTATACATAAGTGGCGGGACCTACAGTTTAAAGTCGACTCCGAATGACAGATTTTTTTTGAGAAACTTTTCATGGCAAATTTTATTTACTCTCAGAGTTTTTGCCAGAAATCTGTTGAGAGGAAGTCGCCGAAGAAATACTTTTTGTATTTTGTTTTGATGTCTGGCCTGGGGCTCGAACCCAGCCATAATCCAACCCAGCACAGAAATTTTGAACAAAAGCGAAATATGAATAAAATTTTCTTTCAAAACTTTCTGTCAGCAGTCTTCTGACAAAAAACTCTGAAAGTAAAAAAAATTGCCATGAAATGTTTCTTAGAAATCTAGGGTTCGGAGTAGATTTTAAACTGTAGGTGTTATCACTCATGGATCAAATTAACATACACAACATGGATGGTGTGAGAAACTAGGTTGCAATACTCACTGAAGAGTTGTAATGACCAATTAAGTAAGATGTATACATTCTGCTGCTTGCAAATATATTGCATAAGTGGTTTCAATTGATTTTTTTTTAAATCTTCTCATATTTAACAACAATTCTCATGATGTATTGCCTTCAATCTTCGAATATTTGCGTTGAATTGCACTTATCATAACGCACAAACCTTAAGCGATAAAAAATATTCATAATAACCGTGAATTACTTGTCCTTTGCAACTGACAACTACTCTATCGTTGTCTACTATCAGACTTACTTGCACTAGTTCATTTTCTTCATGCGAAAATGCCTGAATTACATATCGCTTGTATTATTATTAAATATCACTGACAATGTATGAATATCATGCGTTGCATTGCGTAAATTATGTTGGTTATTACATTAACGGCTGCATTGCTGAAGACCACTTTTAACAGGCTATTGAAAAGGTCAATCTAGTTGATCTCTTTTTTGTTACGGCCATTTCTATGCATAAACGTTCAACTAAAACTTCATAAAACCTCGAGTTAATAATATTTCTATACAAATTACACATCATTGCATTGCATTGCTAACATAATAGCCACAGAGCCAGGCCTCTGCTAAATTGAAACCAAATTGTTTACCATAAAATTTAAAATTCGTCAAAGACCATTTATGATAAGACTTTTAAAACCGATATGCCTCTTTTAAATTGTTTGTTTTTTTTTTCCGTGTAACTTCCATGAAAGTTGGAGTAACAATAACAACTACACAGCACATACCGATACATTAAATGGCTGCATAGCGAAAAAGAAACAACAACTCACAACTCACTTCACAGATAACAGAAAACCTACAAAAAAAATAAGATGGAAAAACGTAAAAAGAAATACAAAAAAATATAAAAAAAAGATGGAAATGAAAATAATCAAGTTATAGCAGTAAAATACCATTAAAAACTGTAAAAACTGGACGCATGCGCAAACACAGGCAATCACAGATGCTCCAGCAACAACACACAACACAACACAAACAAAAGAACGTGAAAGAAAGAGAAAAAGAAAACATGGAAAAACATATTCAATGTTTGGTTGTTTGCTCTTCCACCAACAAAATCATTGGAAAACGGGTATGAAACGTAGGAAAATGTTAGAAAAAAAATTGGTAAAAAAAAAGATGAAGTGAAATAATCATTTACAATAAAAATATTTTACTTGGGCATACATTTGTAAAATTTATAGTTTTTAAAAAAGGCAATAAAATCTGTTGTATTATCGTACTTTTTACGCCTAAAAAAGCACTCAAAAACGAATAATAATTTATACTGACTGCATTGCACACATGAGCTCAGATCAGCTCAACTTATTTATGATCGATCGTTAAGATTACAAGATTTTCTAGCCGCTCTTTTTCATTTCCTTTTCTTAAGCTTAGACTTTGTTTTTGTGTTTTTCTTCGCTTTTTGTTTTTATTTTTATTGTTTTCTTTCTGTTTTTAGAATAGAAAACTTTAGAAAATCGATTTGAAAAAAAAAAAAAAATATGAAAAATTGAAGAGCAAACCAAACCAATAAATAAATTTAACAACAAACCGTTTAGAATCGGTTACTTTATGATTTTTACATAAGTTTTCCTCCACTTAGGCTCTCTGGGAGAATCATAAAAACATTTGAAAACTTTATGTTTTTCGAGCACTTAGAAATGGTTTTAATAAATAGAAATTGAAATTGGCAAAAATGAGTTCTTAAATGAAAGTACCTTTTTAAAGTACGTTTTACAGCCTTTTTTGTTTTTTTTTTTTTTGTTAAAAACGTTAAAAATTTTGGTTTTTTTTATGAAGAAGACGGTTTTTTAATATTGCCTGCAATGTAATGTTAACTCATACGCTCTATGAGATATTGGGTTATAGAAAAAGTAATTGCGTAATTTTGTTTACTAGATTGTGTTCAGCAGCTGCTCGGCCATGCCGTTCGAATAATCTCTTCCATTCTCTTGCAAGAAGGGTACTTGATGCGGGGATTAGCAAAAGTTGGCATGAAAGGTGATATCGCCTGCGTTGAAAGGACCAAATCGACGAAGCCCTGATATCCATTGCTGCGATCAACTGGCGTAGTCGCTCAAGAAGGTGCCTGGAAGGATGTATTAAGGCAGGCCGAAATCAATTAATCGGGTTGTTAATGGTCAATTAAGTCAGAGGGTATCTATGATATCCGTATAACAGTCAAATGCTTTTGTGTTTGTTAAAAAGGAATCAAATGTTTCCCAGTCAAAGATTACAAGCTACGTTCCCGTGCAATAATGTTCTTTATTCAACACCCAATTAAAGAGTTGTTAAAGTGCTTGTTTGGAAACCCCTTACAGCATTTACTTGCTTGCTTACTTAATTGGTCATTATAACCTTTTACTCAGGATTACGACCTAGTTTCTCACACCACCCATGTTGTGTGTGATAATTTTTTGCCCATCAGTGGCGGAACTTTTCGCGGCAAATTCGTTTACTCTCAGAACTTTTGCCAAATGGCTGCTGAGAGATATTTTTTCATATTTGATTTTTATTTAGATTTATTACTGGGATTTGAACCACTTCCTGACGTCCAATAAGCCAACAAACTACAGACTAGACTCCAAACCACTTTTCTATTTTTAACTGATCTATACCAGAGATCAGCAACGAGTATTCAAAACGATGAGTAGATTCGAGTCATACTTATAATTTCAGCTACTTATACGCATTCATACTTATTTTAATATCATACTCATACTACTCATATTCAAAGTTAGAAATACTCATCGTACTCATACTTAACAATACGCATGATGTTGTTGATTTCGACTCTCCATGATTCAACATATACACGAAGCACAAAATAAGTACGATTCGAGTACGAACACCACAATATTCGCTAAAAAGTTGTGTGTGTGCTTTGCTTGCTGTCTTTGTCTTTTCTTTTATCTTCTTTTGTAAATGTAACAATAACTACTATCATTCGTAAGTATTATAAGTATTTTTCTAAATTTATGAATCTGAATGAGTAGGCGTATGAATCAAACAATGAATCGAAAGTTGTGAGTTTGATGTCAACGTTGTACTCATACTCATTGCAACCTATACTTATAAATCAATGTTGTAGCGAGTACGAATGAATCAGAGTAGTTGAATTTTAATACTCTTGACTCACTCATACTCAAAATTTCATAAGTACCTATGAGTAGCGAAAATACGATTCATTGCTGATCTCTGATCTATACATATGTACATACATAATTGGTTATTACAACCCTTCAGTCAAAATTACAACCTAGCTTCTCACACCACTTATGCTGTGTGTGCTAATTTTTTACATGAGTGGCGGGGCCTATAGTTTACAGTCGTCTGCGAATGCTAGATTTTTGAGAAACTTTTCATGTCAATTTTATTTTACTCTCAGAGTTTTTGCCAAAAATCTGCTGAGAGGAAGTAGCCCAAGAAATATTTTATCATAATTCGTTTTGCTGGAGTTGTCTGACGTGGGTTTGAACCATGGCCTTACGTCTAATAAGCCAACACACTACCTACTAGACTACGGCCACTACTAATCTATACAGATGCCTAAACATAAGAGGCGTGTGAACAAAAATAGTGTTCCAAAGGTGGAAGATTAGCTTAAGAAATCAAATGTTTTTGAGAAAACTTACGAAGGCTGACATATAACATACAACAGCCACTTACCTTTAGTCAGGACTACAATCTAGCTTGGGACACCACCTATGTTGTGTGTGTTAATTTTATTAATGAGTGGCGGTACCACTAATTTAACATTGTCTCCGATAGGCCACATATTTTTTGGAGAATCTTTTCATTGCAATTTTATTTTATTCTCACAGTTTTTGCTGAGTTTGAATAAAAATTATTTTTTTTCTTTGTTTTTTTTTTCGTAACCAGTGTTGTATAAAGAAAGAATAAAATTCAATTCCTTTACAGAAAATCCATTCATTTTTAATTTCTGCATATAAAAACGTTAAAATTTGCTGAAAGGCATTAAAAATTTGTGGTTAAATTAATCGCCAAAAAAAACAGAAAAAAACAGAAAAAAACCGAAAAACGATAATCATTTACAACCAAAAATATTGAAATTAAACGATAAGAAAATAAACAACGACAACAATAATAAAAAAAAATTTATTCATGATTTTAAACGAAAAACGTTGTAAATTTTTTATTGTTGATTCAATACGATTTGAATTACAAATTGGATATTAAAATTGATTTCGTTTTTTTTTTTTTTTTGAGTTTTCAATCGATTTACAATTAAGTAAACTTCTGGCCAAAAATTTTGAATAAATTTTAAATGAGCTTCGCATGTTAGTGATGGTAATTGAGGAATTTCATTTCATTTTATTGTGTATATCATATGCATTTTTACTTGCTTATTTATTTGTATATTTTTTAAATCATTTTTTTTTACAATTCCATGTGAATTGCAATTCCTGTTGTACAAAATTTTAAAGAGTATGGGCAGATACTACAAGAAATGGTACTAAGAGGGCGCAAAAGCCATGGGAATTAAAATTTTGGACAAGTGTAGTTAATTTTTGGCGGACATTACTTACTTACTTTGTCGTTACAAGCCAGGATTACAACCTAGCTTGTCACACCACCCATTTTGTTTGTGCTAATTTTATTTGTGAGCGGCAGGACCTATAGTTGAATATCAACTTCGAATGACGGAATTGAGAAGCTATTTCACATCAATTTTATTTACACTCACAGTTTCTGCTCGAAGACTGTTGAGCTACATTTGCCGGAAGAAATATTTTTTCCACATTTTTTTTTTTTGTATTCTGAGCTGAGGTTTAAACTAAAAGCTCTCATCTATCAACACACTACCTACTAATCTACGACGACTGACAAAATCAGAGAGAAATACAACACCGTTTCTGATGCTCTATTCCAGACAATCTTTCTTAGTTCCTACCTTCAAATGATCAAGTAGTCAGCAGTAGTGATCAGAGTTAATCATTTCCATAGGTTCACTTCCAATTCCCACAAATACCTTTCTTACGAATTCGTTTTAAACCATTTTTAACAGGTCTATTCAATTTCTTATATTTCTTTGCATTGATCCATATGGAGATCAAAATGAAGTCACCGTAGACTAGTAGATAGTAAGTTAACTTATTAGACGTGTGGTTCAAAACCCAGCTAACTCGAACAAAAACAAAATATGAAAAACATTTCTTCTCAGCAATCTTCTGATAAAAACTCCAAGAGTATAAAATATTGCCATGAAAAGTTTCTTAAAAATCTGTTGATCGAAGTTGACTTTAAATTGTACTTATGTACTGTCACTCATGGATAAAATTATCACATTCAACATGGATGGTTTGAGAAGCTAGGTTGTAATCCTGACTAAAGAATTGTAGGGACAAAGTAAGTAAGGGGATCACAACAATAATACGTTGTATGAGTAGCCAGTGTATTTTTGAATTATTCAAACTGTCGTGTAAAAATGTGTGTGTTTTCATGAACGACCAGTTTTAGAATTTCAGTATCTGGCCGATCAGAATAAGCTGCATACTTGACTTGAAAATTTCCTGAACTTAAGCACATAAACTTTTCAATTAAATCCCAATATTCAGACCGTACAACTGCAATTTGTTTCAACAGAATTTTCAAGTTTTTTTATAGTAAAATAGCAATCCACAGAGAATTTCTGGTGTCGCTCAACTCATTTCTAAAACAATGGAGTCCTATCTACTAATTAAAGAACGCGCAGCTTTAAAAATAACCCAATAGAATTAGATTTAAGCGATATATGAGAATTACAACCTTCTAGTGACTTGAAAAAAAGCCCCTGAATACTTTTTATATGACCTAATAATGTAAAACATTATTATCCTCATAACGAAAGGCTTCAAAAATTTTTATTCTCCATACGAAATATCAAATTATGTGGTATCTTTTTAAACGTTTTAGCTTTTGCATTCTCACCTAATAAAGATATGGCAATTATTTTGGAAATATGTACATGCACATTGGCTGCTCAGTCACTCAGTGTAACGAGTGCTAAAATTTTTTTATTTCAACTTTTCAACGCAGCTAGGAACCTTAGCTATAAAAATTAAAGTGTGTTTAACTGTTAATATTACAAAATGTCTGCGTGGGAATTATATATCATGGCTTTATTAATCCCCTTAGCAGCCTTCTGGCAAAAACTGTGAGTGTAAATAGAGAATGCTGTGGAAAACATTTCAAGACACACAATGTAACTCTGATTAAAGGATGGTAACGACCAATTTATTGAAGGAAGTAAGTGTATGCCATTAAAAGTTCTCAAAAAATCTATCGTTCGGAGTCGACTTTAACCTGTAGGTCCCACCACTCATGGAGAAAATTAACACCCACAACATGGGTGTTGTAAGAAGCTAGAGTGTAAACCTGACTTGTGGATTTTAGTGTTCAATCTAAACTGAAATAAATCTTTTAAAGGGGAACCTTTGAAATATTTTTTTATTTTTCATGAATAGTTTTAATGAATATCAACACAGAAAGAAAAACGGCGTGCTAAAATTAACTTTTCTATTCTCAATTTTAGCGAAAAAACGTGCTTGAAAAATTAAGCCCGTTTTGGCTATTGTTTGCTTAAAACAAGCAAAAAACGGGATTGATTTAAAAAACTAAACCTTATATTACTAAAATCAACACTAAAAAGCTCAAATCTATTTAAAAAAGTGTTATTTTAAGTTATTTGTTATTTGAGTTATGGAATTGTGGGTTTTTAAGTTCAAAAATAAAAATTTTAATAATTCTCATTTAGTTCATGTGTATTTATACAATATATATCCAACAAAATGCCGTATTTTTCGCAAGTTGCAAGATGACATGCATTTTTTTTCAAATCAATCGATTTTGGGATTAAATCAAGTACGAGTTCGAGCTTAAATCAAGTTCAAAATTCTTGAAACAAGCTCGTTTTTGGATAAATTTAGGTTTAAATCAAGTACAATTTAGGGCTTAAATCAAGTTCATTGTGCTCGAATAAAGTACGATTTGCCTGAATTCGATTCCATTTATAAGTTAATTCAAGTACGAAATCTAGCTTAAATCAACTTTATAATTCTTGAAACAAGTGCGCTTAAGGATTACTTCAACTTCTGACTCTCTTGAATCAAGTACGAATTCGATCGTAAATTAAGAAAAAATATGCTTAAACCAAATACATGATGAGATCACTTTGATCCCAAAAAGGCTTAAATCGCGCTAAAATCAACACTTTTGTACTTGGCTGATTCGACTCTTGATTCAACTCTTTTGTACTTGATTCAAGCCAAACCGTACTTACCGTACTATTGTGACCGATATGGATTGATTCAAGCCCGGTTGGCTTGATTCTTTTTTGAGTGAACCATTTTGGGGATTTTTTATTTTGTTAACAGATTTCACGAACGTTTTTATTCCTTTTTTTCATTTTTTTTTTTGCCAATGGAATGGCAAATAAAATATTTAATAAAAACGATTATATTCCACACAATTCCATTAACAAATCACAGCTAAAATGCAACAGAAATAAAATTAAAGAATTTTAGGTTTTCTTTTTTTTTTTTTTTTTTGTAAAAAATTCATCTCTAATCGAGGCATAGAAAATACTTGTCATATGGAATTTGCATATGCATACACAGCCATACACACACAGCTGTACACAATACAACTACAACATCCATGTAAAAACCATAATAGTTTTACAAATACAATTACAAAATATTGCAATTTCACAGTACGTGTGTGCAAATATGTGTGTGTGTATGTGGTACTATGAAAATAAAATTTTAAATAAATTGTTTCGTTATGAATTTAAAGTTTTTTTTTATTCTTTTTTTTTTTGAAATTTTTTGCATTTCAATAATATTCAGCAGCATTCACATGTTGTTGTTGCTGTGTCTTCTTCATCGTCTGTTATTTTTCATAAATTTACATATTTTTGGCTATAAAACAACAACAAAAAACTTAAAAAAATATTTAAAAATTCTATTTTTATTTGTAGCCATGCAAGCTGGGTTATAACACTGCAGTGACAGGTTTTTTGTTTTTTTTTGTCGTTAGACACGCGCTTATGGCCAAACAAAATTTACATTAAATAACCAGCAATTCAATCGAGTGTTATTTTTAAATTCTTTTTTTTTTTTCTAATTTTTTTGAGTAAAATTAACTATTTTAGTGATTTGATTCTCAAAAGAACAACAACAACAAATGAAACAAGTTAAATGCAGTTACGATTAGTATATGTCAACATTTTTCAAGGCGTCGTTTTAAGATTAAAAAATTTTAGATTTTGAAAAAAGATTTGCTTTCAAAAACCTTTTTTGAATAAAATTTTAATACTTGCCAAATTATGTTTCACATTTCGCTGTAGTTTAATAAGTAGGGTGTTGCAGGATTGCTTAGAGTATCTAATTGCCATGAAAAATCTTCCCAAAAATATCGTTAGAAATAGGTACTAAGTTTCCACAGCATAATTGGTCACCCACTATATGCTGGGAGCCTATATAGATTGAATTTAAAGTCCAAAAAAACCTCCGAAACTGGAGGTAAAGTTATCATATTGCACCACACAGGTTCGGATGGAAGGAATTTACTGCGTACAACATGACATATGTACATACATTTGAAATTAATCAAATATTTACCGAGAAACCCAACATAAAAATTTAATATTGTGCAGATACATACTTACATACTTACTTACTTTATTGGCCATTAGCAGCCCATTTATCGGATTTCAGCCTGCTTAACACTTCCTTTCAAGCGCCTCGGCTGCTTACGCGTCTTCGCTAGTTGGTCACATCAATTGATTACATTGCTCCTTAATTCAGTACTTCCAACGTAGAAAAAGTAGTCCTCAGCGCCGACTTTCGCTAATCCCCTCAATAAATGCTGGTCTCACCGGAATATCCTATTCCATCTTAACGACATGGAAGAGCCAAAACAGCTGCTGGGTGCTAATGCCCTGCATAACGTAATTTCGTCATACCAACGTAGACAAACAAGGTCGTCTTCTACGCCAAATTCCGCTAACTTCCTCATCAAATATCCGTCTATCCGGAACATTCTCATCCATCCGAACGAAAAGACCGAGCCAGCTCAGCCCCTAAATGTTAATGCGCTGCACAACATAATTTCACCCTTCCAAGGTAGATAAACAAGGTCGTCTTGTACACCAACTTCCGCTAATCCCTCTCGCCGAAACATACTCTTCCATCGGAAGGACATGCCCGAACCTGCGCAGAAGTTAGATGTTAATGCGCTGCACTATGTCCATGTCACTGAGGAGCTCATACAGCTCATTATTAGATGGGTTATAGTAATCATTACCAACTTATATTGCACCGAAGATCTCACGTAGGACTTTTCTCTCGAATGCTCTCAACGCTGCTGCATTCCAAGTAGGTCTAACGTTTTACGACAGTCCGGCATTCTTAATTCTTTGTCTTTTAAATCACATCTTAAACCTCGTGTATGATATATGCAAAATACACCCCACCCCCTGCCATCGTCTAAGGAATCTGATATATTTTAATCTGATATAAAAATGGGTGTTCAATAATTTTGAAACGAAAAAGTCATTAAAAATATTCCACACTTGTTTTTAATTTAAATTTAACATCGCCTTCCATGCATTAAATTTTGTTGAGGTAAGTACGTACATTTAAACCTTTTCGTTACCCTGAAAATTTATTTTTAACAATTTACATTAAAACCATTTAACGGTACTTTTAAGGTTTTAATTGTAAAGTTTTGCTTGTTTTTTTAATGTTTAAAAACCGCCTCGAATTGAAGGTCATTTAGTGTGCTGTTGTAGGAAGTTGATTACAAAAAATTAAATTTTTTTAAAAGAATTTTTTAGTTTTCGTGTGTGTATGGAATTTCTAGATCAAAAATAAAAAGATCTAGCTCGACTACATATTACACTAAAAAGGCGTTGTCCGTTGTTTGCCCACGGAAGTCGCCGTGGTCTAGTAGGTAGTGTGTTGGCTTATTAGACTGAAGGCCCGAGTTCGAATCCCAGGTCAGACATCAAAACGAAAATATTTCTTCGGCGACTTCCTCTCAGCAGATTTCTGGCAAAAACTCTGAGAGAAAATAAAATTGCCATGAAAAGCTTCTCAATAAAATTTGTCGTT
Organism: Sarcophaga caerulescens; assembly: GCA_927399465.1. Taxonomy (NCBI): domain Eukaryota; kingdom Metazoa; phylum Arthropoda; class Insecta; order Diptera; family Sarcophagidae; genus Sarcophaga; species Sarcophaga caerulescens. Next base: position 38,234,257 of record OV656872.1, on the reverse strand, counting down.
CGGAGTCGACTTTAAAGTTTAAACTGTAGGTCCCGCCACTCATGTATAAAATTAACACACACAACATGAGTAGTGTGAGAAACTAAGACTGAAGGGTGCGGGCTTCTTGGGGACGATTGCTGTAGACTGTCTAATGGTGAAGGTATAGCACTGGCCATTTTATAGTCACCTAGCAGTAACTCGTTCCCTTGCCGTTCGCATCTTGAGATGTCCACAAACACTACTCCCTCTCTTTCACCTTCCTATAACCCATTTTCCTAAAAACCTGCACAATGCACTGCATGAGTAGGGGCCATCGCCTGAGTGCTGGTTTCACCAAAAAAAAGAAAAAAAAAATGTATTTGATTACAACTTATGCCATCTCAACTTTTTTGAGTTCATTAGACTTTCTATTTACTTAGAGACAGAGTGAAAGCATACAAGAGAAAGTGCCGAAAAAAGCTTACAAATGCTTCAGTTCCTTAAGATGATACAAGGTAAACTACATACATAAATACATACAAATTGTTCATTACAATCCTTCAGTCAGGATTAGGCCCTAGCTTCTCACACCACTTATGTTAATTTTATCCATGAGTGGCGGGACCTACAGTTTAAAGTTGACTCTGAACGACAGATTTGTGAGAAAATTTTCATGGGAATTTTATTGACTCTCTCAGAGTTTTTGCCAGTAATCTACTGAGAGGAAGTCACCGAATAAATATTTGTTAATATTTCATTTTGTTGTAGATGTTGGACCTTGGGTTTAAACTGTGGCCTCACTTCTAATAAACTTCTTCTACAAGGTAGTCTAGTAGGTAGTGTGTTGGCTTATTAGACGTAAAGCCAGGGTTCGATCCCCAGGCCAGACATCAAAACAAAATACAAAAAGTATTTCTTCGGCGATTTCCTCTCAGCAGATTTCTGGCAAAAACTATGAGAGTAAATAAAATTACCATGAAAAGTTTCTCAAACAAATCTGTCGTTCGGAGTCGACTTTAAACTGTAGGTTCCGCCACTTATGTATAAAATTAACACACACAATATAAGTGGTGTGAGAAACTAGGTCAATAATCCTGACTACAACCCTTCAGTCAGGATTATTGACCTAGTGATACATGACTAATTATGTATGTACAAGGTAAACTACATTATTTTTAATTTCCTTGCTCTTTACATCACATATATCCGTTCTAAAATGAAGTACAACTCTAATTTGGAGGCAGATGCATTGAATTTTATCTTACAGTCTCTTGTCCGCATGCAGAACAAGGCAAAATTGCTTATTAATCCCAGCAGTGTATCAGAAATAATTCATTCTTTAGCTGCACTTTCCCTATGCAAAGTTCTTTTCCTCCAGAAGTTTTTTCCTGAGCCTTACAAAATAGATTCAAATCTAATATCCATAAATCCTACTCCCTTGCATAATGTATTTTCCTGGTAGTTCCATAACTGAGTGTTGGTTGTATTAGATAGATTGGTAGGAAGAGGCAACTGTCCATCTAAGAGAGTTGGATGGACACAGTTAGTTGGTTGTAATAAAAAATAAATAAAAGCCCGCAGAGAAAAGTACTTCGACATGGTTTCACTAAGTCTACTGGACGCATCAAAGAATTCTAAGTCGATTTGTTTTATGTTGCATGTTCAAGAGAAATCTAAATATTTAGAGGATGTAGGGTATAAAAACTAAAATAAAATTGCATTGATTTTTGAAACAACCATCATTGTTGTTACAGTTGTTGCCAAGGTAGGTAGGTAGGTAGGTATAAGTGGCCGTCCCCCCAAATGAATTGGATGGACGCACTTAGGCACCATGGGGACCATTGTGAGATCATAGTTCACGCTAACTATCCCCTAATCCACCTAGAGCTTACAATGAAGCGACTCAGACTGCCGACGTCAATGTTAGACAAATCACTCAGATCATCGATGTAGTAGGCACCAGAGATCAGCAATGAATCGTATTTCCGCTACTCATAAGTACTCATGAAATTTTGAGTATGAGCGAGTCAAGAGTATTGAAAGTCAACTACTCTGATTCATTCGTACTAGCTACAACATTGATTTATAAGTATAGGTTGCAATGAGTATGAGTACAACATTGACATCAAACTCACAACATTCGATTCATTGTTTGATTCATACGCCTACTCATTCAGATTCATAAATTTAGAAAAATACTTATAATACATACGAATGATTCGAGTCACTCGAATCATTCATCAAAATTTACAGTAGTAGTTATTGTTGCATTTACAAAAGAAGAAAAAAGAAAAGACAAAGACAGCAAGCAAAGCACAAACACAACCTTCTAGCGAGTATTGTGGTGTTCGTACTCGAATCATACTTATTTTGTGCTTCGTGTATATGTTGAATCATGGAGAGTCGAAATCAACAACATCATGCGTATTGTTAAGTATGAGTACGATGAGTATTTCTAACTTTGAGTATGAGTAGTATGAGTATGATATTAAAATAAGTATGAATGCGTATAAGTACATACATAATTGGTCATTGCAACCCTTCAGTCAGGATTATTGACCTAGTTTCTCACACCACTTATGTTGTGTGTGTTAATTTTATACATAAGTGGCGGGACCTACAGTTTAAAGTCGACTCCGAACGACAGATTTTTTTGAGAAACTTTTCATGGCAGTTTTATTTACTCTCAGAGTTTTTGCCAGAAATCTGCTGAGAGGAAATCGCCGAAGAAATACTTTTTGTATTTTGTTTTGATGTCTGGCCTGGGGCTCGAACCCTGGCTTTACGTCTAATAAGCCAACACACTACCTACTAGACTACGGCGACTTCAATGCGTATAAGTATCTAAAATTATAAGTATGACTCGAATCTACTCATCGTTTTGAATACTCGTTGCTGATCTCTGGTAGGCACCAAGATGTCTCTCTCTCCTTTGACATAGTGCCGGGCATGTTCGCAGTAGATGAAGAACTTTCTCTTCCTCCTCTTCGTCCCTGCAGCTTCTACAGAAATCGTTCGCGAGGTGTCGCAGACCAATGCGCTTCGCGTGGACACCCATAATGCAATGACCCGTCACGACTCCAATAACAGCATTGAGCACGCCTCTCTGGAGTTTCAGCAGCCTGCGCCTTCTATCCAGACGCGGCCAGATCATGCGCCCCACTCTGCCCTTATCCGAAGCTGCCCACCTGCGGTTGATAGAGTCCGTGATCTCGTCATCAATCATGAGCCTGCAGGTCCCCAAAGGGACCCCAATACTCAAGAATTCGTCGGAGAGTTCGATGATCGTGCCGCGTCTGGCCAGTTCATCCGCTCTGTAGTTACACGGGATATTGTTGTGTCCCGGAACCCAAATGATGTGTACATTATGCCTCTTCGCCATCTTGTTCAGGTGTTTCCGACAGCCGTAGACCGTTTTGGAGTTCATCACATTGGATGTTTCCATTCACATGGTGATGTTTCCATTGGGGATATTCGAATCCCAAACAATCTTTACCGCAGCCTGTATTGCCAACACCTCCGAGTTGCCAAAAACATAAAGAAATTCACGGTTTTATACAACAACAACAACAGAGTGATAAGTTTTGTTTTGAAATTTATTAAATCGGTTTTGTTTTTCTCTTGTTTTTTTTTTCCTTCTGTTTTATGATTTCTTAGTGCTACTCGTAGTGCTCGTAGTGTGCTACCATTAATAGCCACTACATATTGATTTTCGCATTGACATTTTATAGCGTCTTAATATATACAATAAAACATTGTATTTTGTTTAGAGTTGTTATGGTTGCTGTTGTTGTCGTTGTATTTATTTATTTATTTAAAAATTCACAAACAGTTTCATTTTATAGTGTATTTTGTGAATATTTTGTTTTTTTGTTTCTGTTAATTTTTTCTTTTTTTTATAAAATTTTTAAATACCAAAAGGTTACTGTGTTGTGGTAGCGGAATCTAATGAGAATCTGAATATGCAAATCGCAGTTTCAATTCTCACCATAAACAACAGGTGAGATGATCTAAAATCCATACGAATAGTTTTAATTTTTTTTTTCTTAAGTCAATGGCATTTTTAAATTAAAAAACTAACTGAACTAACTGGCATCCAAATAGTTGAAACAGTTGGCAGAATTTTTTGTTTAAAAATGAGAATTTCTTTCAAATGCAAATTCATTTTGAAGGTCTTAATCAATTTATGTTTAATAAAAAAAATGTTTATAGAAAATGTCAGTGATGCATACTTATTATTCGTTTAAGAATCTCTTGATAAATATAAAAGGCTTCTGTGGCACTACCAGCACTAGCCTTGCAACCGTATTGTTTGAAGCTCACTCGTCCTTTAGGTAAGCTGTCCGCGGGTAAGGATATTAACTTCGAAATCTACGAGTAGAAATCTTTAAAAAAAACAGTTACGGTATACTTCTATTAACATTTTAAGCTTTTAGTGCCACCTAGCACTTTACCAGACAGCCTTTAAAGCCCTTAAAGGCTTCGTTTTAAATTATATTGTACTAGCGAGTTTCGTTCTGTAACTCGAGCTATTTCTTATGTTTACTTTAAACCTTTGCTACCAATACTATCGATTCTTTCGAATATTTAAAACAATATCTGCCCTTAATAATATTGACTAAGTTCTTTAGGCATTGAGGCGAAAAGTCTTAGTATCATTGCGATACGGTTACCAGGAAATTTCCGACTAGATCGTGCGAAAAGAAGAAACTTCAAAGCTCATGAGTTCCTATACATATATCATTGTTGGCTCATTAGCATGAAATTAGCTCTTGATGTTGTTGGCACGAGAGTCCACTAAAATTTACATTCAAACCAAAATGATTTCCATTTCTTACGACTTGTCAAGCCTTCAAGCTTATTTACTTTTTTGAACAGTTACCTCATTTGACCTCCTTGGCGCTTTTATAACCTATTAATATAAGAAAATGGATTCCTCATAAAGGTGGTAATTTAACTACTGTTAAAGGGTGTTCTCTTCCATTTACCCCAATCTAGTGGAATTTAAATCACTAGTATAGACCCCAACTTTGAAAACAATCATTAAATTTGTCTAGTAAGCAGCAAGTCTACACTGATGCAGCAGCCTTGAGAGTATTCGAGATAAAAGTCCTACGTAAGATCTTCAGTCCAGTAAGAGTTGGCAATGATTTCCGCATTCGATCCAACAGTGAGCTGTATTAGCTCCTCAACGACATGGACGTTGTGCGCCGTATTAACATCCAGCGTCTGCGCTGGCTCGGTCATGTCGTTCGAATGGAGGATCTGCGGAAGACGGCGAATAGGACGACCTTGTTTGCGTTTTAAGGACCAAATCGGAAGCCCTGTCATCGATTGGTGTGACCAACTATCGTAGGCGAGCATTACAACCCTTTAGTCAGGTGGGTGGCGGGACCTACAGTTTAAAGACGACTACGAACCACAGATTTTTGAGAAACTTTTCATGGGAATTTTATTTTCCTCTCAGAGCTCAAAGCTAGAAGCAGAAGATGACTGCTTGAGACGAAATTGCCGAAAGAAATATTTTTGTTTCAAATACCTGTCCACGGGCTCTGGTGTAATAAGGCAACTGCCTACTAGACTGCGGCAACTTCAATTCTATTGCAATTCTATTCATCTCTTTAACAACATCGGAATTTCTGGGCATTTCTCAGTCGTACGTAAAGCTTTACTTATCTTGTGCCGCATTAAATCATCAAATGAGTTCAGTAAAATGAGAATGGATAACCTAGAGAAAGCCAACATTGCGCATTTTACAGCCAAGTTTTTATTCACGGCTATCATATTCTCTACATTAAACAGAGTTCCATGACCTTTTTAAATAACGCATTGAATTGATTTGTTATAAATATGCTGTGTTCAGTATTTTTAAAAATTTAAAAAAAAAAATTGTTAATTTAATACCCAGGTCAGTCATCAAAACGAAATATGAAAAAAAAATATTTCTGGCAAAAACTCTGAGAGTAAATAAAATTTGCCATGAAAAAGTTTCTCAAAAAAATCTGTCGTTCGGAGTCGACGTTAAATTGTAGGTCCCGCCACTAACGTATATGAGTGGTGTGAGAAGGTAGGACGTTGTGCAATGGATCAATTCGACCTCCGGGTACTCCACTTGTCACAGTTGACAAGTACACGTCTTCTAACCTAACGTAACCTAATACCCACTTAGAATCGTTTGGTGTAGGAGCTCTAGGACATAAGCTGCTAATCAAATATAAAGATGAAAGGTAAGGGTACTCATTAATAATGTAAGCTTAACCTATCGAACTCTAAAGAATCGTAGTGGTACCAGGCCAATGATGGTTAGATTTTATCGATTATACAAACCTATACGCTCTATTCGTCTTTCCCGTAGAACATCGTATAGAACATTACCAAAACAAATTGTACATTTGCTTCACTATTCATATACTGAATGCTGCTTATGGTTTAAACAATTCTTTAATTTTTCTATGTCCAACGTAATACGTTGGATATTTAGGGCTCATCTCCTCAGTAGTAGTTGTTGATAAAAAAAAAAAATTCATTTTTAACCCACAATATACGCATGCGATGGTCAAAGGAAAGTGTTCTCAGTGTAATGCTGTTGTTGAGATTCGTATTCATTCTGCTTTATTGTAGCCCACTGTATAAGGAAATACTTGTAAGTGATTTTCTCTCCCTTTTCCAAATATTATTAGACTTCATCGATTTTGAAACGAAGAAAATTTATGGAATATTAAATCTGTAGAGCCAATATTCCAAAATACGGTTTCTTACTGTTTAATTTGCAAAGTGAAAACAATTTTCAAATACTTGTCTTGTCCTGCCTTGTATAAATTTATTGCCATTTAATCCTTTCGAATAACAAAACAAAACAAAAAACCCTTTCACTAGAATTTAATCTTGTTTTTCACTTTACTCTGCTCTTTATCAAGTAAATCCTTTTTTAAATGTCCTTTAAAAATATAAAATATTTGCTGTCATTGCTACTACCATTGCTGCGGCTACTACTGCTGTGCTGGGCTCATATTAATTTCAAAGTCTTTTGACTGCTAATCCTTTATTGTAATTGAAAATGATATTCAATTGTGAATTTAGTTTCGTTTTCTTTTTTTCTGGCTCTCTCCCTTACACTCGCTGCCTGTCTTCCTTTTGCCATAATGCCACTTGCAAAGCGAACATCGAACAGCAAGAAGGGCTGGCTATACGAGAATAATAGTTTGTTAAAGAAGCAGCAAAAAAAAAAAAAAGTTGAAAGAAAAAAAATATCCCCAGGACATATACCGTGTTGTGTACAAAAAGAAAAATCACAAGAATTTCAAAGAAACAGAGGAAGACTTTAATCTCGAAAAAACGGAACTGCAGCAGAGTCTTGAAAGAGGAAAGAAAGCAAAACAAACAAAAAAAAAATCAAATGCAGAGGGAAAACGCTAAGGGAACAACAAGATAATTTACAAACTACAAATTCAATATTACTATGCAGCAACAACAACAACAGCAACGACAACGAAGACATTATATTTATTGTATAATCTAAAGTAATTCAACATACAAAAAGTAAAGAAAAATCAAGCACAATGCCCCAATTGTAGCCTACTTACAAAGACGTTTAAAAAAAGAAAAAAAAATAGAAAAACCAAACGACAAGGCCAGTCAGCCCGCCAGCCAAGCAAGCAACCAACCAACCAATCGAGGCAACTAGCCAGCCAACCAGCTAAAGTCTCTTCTATTCAGGTATGCATTTTTTAGTCAATTGAAGCTTAAAGTAAAAGGCCCAAGAACCAAACCAAGCAAAGGCATGTCGATCAAAAGGCGAAAAAAACTGTTTAAAACGAAACCAAAATATACACAGTAGAAGAAGAAGACGTAGAAGAAGAAGAACAGCAACAACAACAACAGAAAAACAACTTAAATATTGACTTTTTACCATATCAGCGACAGCGACAACAGTAGCCCTAACAACAATAACAACAACATTTAAAATTACAACAAAAGTCTTTAAGTTGCAACATGACTATTTTTTCTTATCCGTTCTTTAATTCGTCTTAAGCCTGATGCCTACCATGGCACCACCATTCTCATCATCATCATCCTCGTAGTCATTGATAAATATTCGAAGATGGTCCAGATGGATAGGTTGGCTGTTTGCATGAATTGCAGTTCAAAGAAAATTACCTAAAAATTGTAGCAGCAAACACAAAAGAACCCTGCATAAATATTGTGTGGTTGTTGTGTTTGTCAGTCGTGTTGACTGACAATCAGTCTTTGTTCCTCTGCTATATGTTTAGTTTTGTTGGGCTTTAAGAAAATTCTATATGTTGTGGCATGGATTGATGTCCACAATAGTTTGTGAACAGGCCAACTAGAACTAATAGGTGCGAGCAAAAGTGAATTCATTAAACTTAACACATAACCAAGACAGAAATTATGATATATTAAGGTTATTTTACAATATCTGTACAATATCTACTTTTTCACACACAGCAATGAGAATAGCCATTCATTTCCGCTTGAAATATAATTAAGGGGTTCTTCAATTCAGAGCGATGTCCGATGTCTGCGTTGGCATGTGGTGGTTCCACTTATGGCGTGTGACACTATCGGAAAAGAGATTTAGGCCGTATGTCATGTAGGTTACATTAGGGTGGCCCTTAAAATTAAAAGTCAGATTTTCTCCAGTCTCACCCCCCAGTTTGGTGAATATTGGCAAAAAAAAATGATATTGTCAAAGTTTCAGATAAATCGGTTGGGGTTAAGACGTGCCTCAAGATCGATGAAATTTAGGGGAAACCCTAAAATTTAATTTTCACTACTTATAACTTCAAAAATATTAACTTTATTGAAAAATGTTGCAAGAGGAATATGTTTCCTGTAAAGTTTTAAACATTTTTTACCTTGACAACATTTCTCTAATTCCCAACGTTGAGAAAATAAATTGGAAAGACATAAATAAAGTAGTCATATTCCAAGATTTTATAAGCGTACACCTTATTGAAATATTTTTTTTCTTTAAATTTAACTGTACATATAATTTATATTATTGTTTCCAAAGGGATTCAATAGGACATGTTATTTTTTCAATTTATCAAATTTGCTTATTATTGGAAAATAGATTGCAAATAAATAATAATACAAAAAAAAAAAAAAAAAAAAAAAAAAAATATAAATGATTTCCACATGCTAGCCATAAGAGCGGCTTTTGTAAAAGATATTCCATTATAAGTAGTACCCGTTCCAATTATACGACTAGTGTTTACAGTTGTTGTATCAAAAACAATAGCGTTCGTGTTATCTTACTTATCATGCACGCATACAAAGCAAGGGCTACAAATTAGTATAGAAATAAACCGTGGACATCTGTGGATTTTTTTAAAATATTGCCTCTATTTTGTTAAATATAGGATTAAGAAAAAAGTTGTCAAGGGGAAAAATGTTTGAAACTTTACAGGAAACATCTTCCTCTTACAACATTTTCCAATAAAATTAATATTTTTGAAGTTATAAGTAATGAAACTTAAATTTTATGGTTTCCCCTAAATTTCATCGGTCTTGAGGCACGTCTTAACCCCAACCGATTGATCTGAAACTTTGACAATATCATTTTTTTTGCCAATATTCACCAAACTGGGGGGTGAGACTAGAAAAATTTCGACAAAAAAAATATTCCATATAGCTAAGGGTCACCCTAAGGTTACATGCTAAGGAAACTAACAACGAAATCACCCATATAACTTTGTAATTAATTTCACAAAGCTTAATTCAAAAAGACGCCCTAAAAAAACCTGGAGACGAATCATATAAAATGGCGTGAAGTAAAAATACGTGGAAGCTTTATTTGTGGGTAAACTGAAGTTCAAAATGTTGGAACAGCAGGTCATCTATGCCGGCAATTGCCTATGTTCCTATATTTTTGGATAGATTTGTAGATCCTGTTAGGGAAAGTATACAACATGCTCTGGGGAGCGTTACCCAGTGGCCATCTAGCTGCGGCTTTTGTGTAAATTTCGGTAACACGTTGGTCAGACTTTTCGCCAGTAGGTACAATCCATTAGCTTTTCGTCCGTTGAAGCGGATAGCAGACTCAGTGATTCAAAACGCTTTGGATTTGTCAGCAGTGCGAAAAAAGTATCAACTACTGTATTACAGTGTTGGGAATGCAGTATATTTAGTTTTCAACGATTGCAATCGAACCCCAGACCCTTGCTTAACTTCAGTAGTCAGTACAACCTTTTAGTCAAGATTACAACCTAGCTTCTCCCAACATCCATGTTGTGTGTGTTAATTTTATCCACAAGTGACAGGATCTACAATATAAAGTTGACTCCAAATGACAGATTTTTGAGAAACTTTTCAAGGCTATTTTATTTTATTCCTAGAATACTGCTGAGAGGAAGTCGCCGAGAGTAATTTTTTTTCATATTTCGTTTTGTTGGAAATATCTAGACTGGGATTTGAACCACAGTTTTGTGTCTAATAAACCAATACACTACCTACTATACTATGGTGACTTCAAACCGCAACCCTTACTATCACACCTAATCTTATTATTTCATTAAACCAATGCCGCATCTCGATGGCTTTATGTTGCCCTAAGGTAAGCAAAACAAAAATTTAATTTTGCTTGAGAAATTCTTTCTTCCCCTACACAATAGCAGCTATTTTAAAGACGTGTTTCTTGCTTTAAAAGTTTTGTAACAATTTCTCTGAAAGAAAAAAGACATTCCTTAAGACTTCAAATAATTTTGTAATTTCGTAGGATTTTTTTCTGTTTTTTGTTGATTTTTTTTAATGCCAAAGTGTGCCAGTTTGCCACATTGATTTTAAATCTTTTGATTACTCTGTTATTTAGTTGATTTGGCTTTTTTTTGGTTTTTTTTTGTCGTAAAAGATCAACTTGCCTAAAAAAAAAAAAAAAAAAAAAAAAAAAAAACACCAGAGGCCAGAGTAATAGAAAAACCTTTAAGGTCTACCTACTAACAGATATTGGCCAATTAGTTTAAACATTTTTACCACCAAATCTAATGAAGATTGACACAAAAACAATGGATGTCTACCCAAAGACAGTCAGTTATACTGTCTGCCTGATGCGGTTGCTGTTGCCATTGCTACTGCTTTAGATAGTGACAACCAACCAAACAGCACAGCATTTATATTGTCTAGATCGGTAATTGTAACAACGAATCATTATTATAATCATAGTTTAGGCCATTCCAGTATGTCACGAGATAGATGGATGGATGGATGAATGGATGGCTGATGAATGTCTTGAACAATTCGTTTACAAAGAGTACTGTGTTCGATATTCACAGCATACTTTTGTCTTCTTCTACTTTTGCTTCCGATTCTTCTTTTTCTGTATTTATGCTTGAAGCATGTCGAAAATTTTCTGGGGCCTGACAGAGATTAAATAATTGATTAAATTATTGTTTAACAGTTACCTGTTTACCTGTTTATTGTTGTCATGAGGAATTTATTTACAATAAGCGAGACAATTAACAAAGAAATTAGAGAACAAAAAAGTGGAAGTGTTTTTTTCTGCATCGTACTTTATAACAGGGAATAATTAGTATTTTAAGCTTAACTTTTGCCATTTTGTCAGGCTGTCAGAATCCAATTCTATTTTGTATTAATTGCCCTATTGCAGCAATATGCGGCTCAAGCCTTCTAAGCTTAGTTGCCTCTTCAGCTTATTCTAGCGCTGGTTTCAAGAACCAGACCTACAGTCAAGGAAAAAAGTGTACATACACCGCGATTTTTATCAAATTGAAAAAGGTTTTATAGCGTTCTTTAAGGCAGTAACAATTAATTGTTTTGAAGACAAAATCGAATAAAAAAAATATAACATAAATTATTATTAAAAAAAATTATTAATTATTAATTAATAAAATAAAAAAAATTATTAAAAAAAACAAAAACTCACCGGGAAAAAAGTCTACATACAACGGTGTCTGTAGATTTTTTTCTGTGATTGTATATTATCTAAACCTTCGCTTCAAGTTTGTCTGACTTCTTTTAGTCAAGGTAGTATAAATAGCGGTACATTGTATCATCTGGTAAATAGCATTGTAACATGAGAACCAGTAGTGTCCAAAGTCAATTTGAGGTGTAGATCTTCGGCTGGCGGCATCATCAATTCATATTTCTTTGAGTCAACGTCCATAATCAGTCCACATTTCTTCTGTTAACGGCGAACGCTAACTTCTTTTGGCCTGAATTGGATAATCTAGGCACCAACGAGATTTTGATTTTAACAGAACGGCGCTATTTACCACACAGCACGTACCACACTAGGTATTTTGCATAATCATTTTAAGGCGGCGGTCATCTCATGTGAAGTTAATATGAACTCGTCACAAAGATCTTGCGATTTGACCGTGTTTGAATTCTTCTTGTGGGGTTTTCTTGAGTCGCAAGCAAATATCTCACGAATCACAGCGGATATCGAAGATAGTATAGCCCATGCCATCGGTCAATGGAGTAATGGAAAAAGGTCCATTTCTCACGCATTCCACCCAAAAAGAGAAGGCGGCCATTTGAACGATGTTATATGTTTCACACATAACGACAACAATATGCCTTTCAAACAAATAAAAAATTTCGTTTATAACTCACATTCATTTCGGTTTACTAGAGTCTAGAGTCCTAGTAATTATTTTCAAATGTATTGTAATAGTTTTACCGAATCCATCTAACACTGCAACGTGTTTTTGTAGTGGGTCACATATTCCATCGACCGATTTCTAATATTTTAGGTACAGTATTCCCTCGATTTACGTCGTAGAATGTTCCGGAAAAAGGCGACGTAAATCGAATTTCATATTGCTCATACTACAAAGTAGTATGTTTTTAACAAGGAACTTAAAAAAGTTACAGTAATCTTTCGATTTACGTCACAGTTGGTTCCAAAAAAAAGGCGACGTAAATCGATGGACAACGCAAATCGAAGTTGAAGGGAACAAAATTTTTGACGACGTTAATCGAAACAACGTAAATCGAGGGAATACTGTAATGCAAAGTAGCTTGGTCACATGTACACCGTGTATTCTGTTAAACACATAACATTGCTCTATTCATATTAACATTACAGGTTTTGTCGACTTCATCTTTACACACACACATACATATATATATTTATACATATATGTATATAGAATTCTATTTATTTTTCGTTCAAAAGTCATTCTCATTTAGTTCATTGCTATTTAAGCTTAAGTAAATTATATGGTATTTGGAGGGTGGGCGGTGGTGGCAACTTTTAAATTTCCGGAGCTCCAAATTAGGGTTCATTTCAATGATTTAAGTTTTGGAGACTACAAAAGTTTGCAAAATATTTCTTGCCACTTATAATGTGGCATGGATATTACAAGCAAATATTTTACTTAACGTTGTATATCGTTTAATGGTTCATGGAACATGTGGGTATTCGCAGCAATAAGCGAAAGGGTAGATAGAGAGAGATGTAGTGCTTCTTCTCAAACCAAATGGATTTGAGGCAATCTAAACTTTTGTAAGGTGATTAGAATAGAAGGAAATTTGAATCATTGGATTATTTTGGAATAACAGGAAGTTTGTATCTAGCTTGGATATTTGTTTAGTATAGGGATCGTCACGTCAAGAAGTCCTTTCTATGGTGATGAAAATGAATTATCAGAATACATACATACAGTCACAGAAAAAAAGTCGACATACACCGCAATATGTAGACTTTTTTCCTATTAATTTTTTGTAGCTTTCTAATAATTTTAAGGCGATATAATTTTTTATATTCGTTTTTGTCTTTAAACATTCTTAATTATAACTGCCTTAAACAATGCTATAACATCTTTTTTAATTTGGTAAAAATCATACACCACTGTATGCAGACTTTTTTTCTTTGACTGCACTTAGAACATGTAAGATATTAATGCATCTCAGGCAGCAAAATATCTGATCGTATGTCAGGTGCTGGGAGTGGAAATTGTTGACCCCGGGTAGAATTCTGAAGTTTGTCAGGGCAATGGGACATGAAATGGATTCATAAGCGTTGCCCTAGGCAGTACAATATGTCGCATGGTCGCAAAAAAATTTTATTTCTAGATATTCGACTTTAAAACAAATCCGCGTAACTATGTTCCAAATGGTTATGACATAGGACTAATAACTCTCTCGTATTGAGACATTACAACGCTTTAGTCAGGATTACAACCTAGCTTCTCACACTACCCATGTTGTGTGTATTAATATTATTCATGAGTGGCCAGACCTACAGTTTAAAGTCGACTCCGAAGGACAGATTTCAGAGAAACTTTTTCATTTCAAAGTTTTTGCCAGAAATCAGCTGAGAGAAAGTCGTCGAACGGCAGATTTTTGGGAAACTTTTCATGGCAATTTCATTTCCACTCAGAGTTTTTGCTAGAAGACTATTGAGAGGAAGGCACCGAAGGAAATATGTTTTTCATATTTCATTGTGTTCAAGATGTTCACAATGAGACTTGAAAAACCAGGCTTTCATCTGGTTTACTTCAATTTAAAGATAGAAAGTAGTTAATGGATGACATGTTATCATGCATTATTGCTATACAAAAGACGGTTTTTGATAAATGTTCTTAAAGTTAATCGAAAGGACAAATTTTTTTGTAATAAAATTAAAGGACTCCCAGCAGAGAATGGATTAAGTCACAGGGCCTGCTTATATTAAAGCAAAAACAAATTAAATTTTATTTTAAACATTAACAAATTTAATAAAATGTTTGGCAACAAATTAAAAGTCAAAATAAAAACAATAAGAACAACTGAAATACAAATATTACAACAAATACAAATACAATATTAAGTAAATAAATTTATTTAAACTATTTAAACAGCAACAATCACAGCAATCAAACAAAATAACAATAAAAAAAGGGAACTGCTTAAATATTATTAAATATTCATAAATCAGTGGTACAGTGGCAACCAAAAAAATAAACACATTCAATGATATTTTTTTTTTTTAATTGTACTCGTATTGTAATGATTATTTAAATAAATGGTATAAATATACAAGTAGTATATAGTTCGTATAGCATATAGATGTATGTATGTATCTATAGTATATGTTTGTATGTATGTATGTATAGCATACAAATAGCACTGTATGCATAAATATATGACACTACGAGTATATGTCATATTATATGTCTGTCCTTATGTACATGTGTATATGTACTAATGAATGTATGTATGTATATATGTTAGTGTAGTATAATGAAATTTTACAAATATTAAAATCCTATTAAATAATTATGTAAATATACAATTATTATTATGATTTTTTTACAACAACAGAAAAAATTAAAAAACAAAAATAATTTACTTTTGTCGATTGAAGAAAGAATTTAAAACTGCAAATAACAGCAATAACAACAATAACAATCATTATTATTATCAACACACTCAAAACACTGAAATTGAACAATCAAAACACGACGGCAAAAAAATCAAAAAAGAAAAAAAATGAAAATAATCACAATAAATTAAATAAAATTTTACAACATAATTGCATTTGCATTAAAAATCATTTGAATATATTTACGAACATAAATAAAACATAACAACAAACAAACATAAATATTTTTTGCATAAAATTATTGAACATTGTGTATGCGTGTGCATTAAATTACTTTTTCTGTATCAAAAATAAAATGAAAAAAAATTAAATTAAACACTTACACACACACACGCACTCATACTCAATAAAAAATTATTAAACAAATATTACAATAAAATAAATAGACATTAAACAAACAAAATTTAATAAAAAAAAAACAAGAACCAGGAAAATATTTTTTAAATTAATTAAATTTAAAAAGCAAATTAAAAAAATTCATAAAAAATGTCATCACTTAGCAGTTTAAAAAGAAATTTACATCAGCTTTACAGTGGCAAAGTATTGTAAAAAACAGCTTGTGGTTACAGTTCTGGCAATCTTATGCGACAGCACAATATATTGTTCCCACAGTACATCCTGCACAGAGTACACATTGTTATGTCCTATATTCCTATATTCCTCAGCTGGTAGTTTCGCTAACATTACATAATTTGATTACTTACATAATTGGTCATCACAACCCTTCAGTCAGGATTACGACCTAGCTTCTCACTTGATTAGCTAGCTTCAGCTTGATTACTTACACGAACCAAATTAATAAATCTATGAGAAATGCCCTAACAATGAGGATTTTTGGCTTTAGGAAACACTTTTTGATTGGATAATGGAATATAAAGACCTTCTTCAAAGCATTGCACATTATACAGAGTTGATTAATGATATGGAAAGAGCATAGTGCAATAGTGTCATTTGCAGTCTAGATTCTATACAATTTTACTCGGTCGAATCTCACAATGTTATTCTGTTTCTTTACTTACTTAATTGGTTATTAAAACCCTACTGTCAGGACTATTGACCTAATTTTTCACACCACCCATGCTGTGTGTTAATTTTGTGACGGGATCTACGAGAGGAAGAGAGGAAGTCTCCGACAGAAATATATATTTTATTTTATTTTTTTCGAGATGTTTGAGCTGGAATTCGAACCACGGCCTCACGTCAAATAAGCCAGCACACTATCTAACAAGACTACGGTGACTTCCGTTCAGTTTCAGTGAAGATAACTTCCAGCCTAGTAATTAATAGGTACCCGGATGTTTCCTTCTGAAACCGATTAGCGAATATGTTTTCCTCAACACAGAATCTACCCATTAGACTTGAACAGTTTATTTTCCTGAAAAAATATTTTTCCAGTCCATAATGCCTGGTTAAAATGCCAGTTACTATATTCAGGCCACTCCTGGATAATCTAAAATATTCTTGTCACGAGAATTAGTTAAAAAAGTTTAAATTGTTCCCAATTTAGCTCTGGCTTGGTAACAGTCTTCGCCTCTCAAAATTGTTTTTTTTTTGTGTGGGTTTACCTTTTCAAACTCTTCTTCCCTCTGTGTAATCTCATCTGCCTGTACATTTCCTCGAATTCTCACATGTCATTGGATCCAGCAAAGAGTACAACTACGGCTGATCGCATGGCAGCCAGACCATCGAATAATATTGTTATGTTCCTTCCTTTATACCTCATATCGAAATTGAATTGAATTTAACCGTAGGAAATAATCCCGAATTTCCCTAAGTATATTTCTCCATATTACCATACATTTTGCCCTGAAACCGAACATCCTCGCTTCTGTACCTCTTAGTGTTTTTAATCCATTAATATGCCATAGAAGTGTCCCTCTCTTAAAAGAGTATACAGCTTCCAAATTGATCCATTGCTTTGTCTTTTTGCAAAGCATTTTACAAAGAGTAACCCTATAGCTGGTTTTGTCCAGAAGACAGTTAAGAAAGGAGCTGTCCTACCACTGGATATATGAGTTCAATATACACTCTAATGAACTTCGTATTAAACCTGTCTTTTATTATCCTAACCATAGTTCCACTAGCTCTTGTATTCACAACTATAAGTAACCGGCAGTACAATAGACTGTTTAGTGCCGTCATAGTAGAAGTTTTCATTAACGTTAAAGAGCAACCAAGGTCAGTTTGTTGCGTTAAATAATAATGCCGATCAGTTAATTAACCTTTCAACTCGACACCGCTTATTTGTTGATAGGATTATTAGCGATATATGCATGTATAGTTCAGAAACGTGGTACCAGATTGTTCACATAACTATCAGCAAAATATTCCTAAGTTCTTTACTTAATTTTAGCTCTCACTGTAATGCTAATGTGGATAGTGATCCTTCCTCTATTACTACTTAATGGGTAATTTCAAACTGTGTTCAGCTACTACCAATAAGATGGAAAGGGTGCCGTAGTACTGCTTAAAATTTCTCAAAGAATTGTAAATACAAAAGTGAAATTCGTGAGTGATTTACAATCTTAGATTAACCAGAAGACTACATGGATCAACATGGTAAAAGCCAATGATGAATACCAAATATCGAGCTACAGCCGCGGAAGTTAACTCATTAATCTAACTACCCCCCTTAACATTACTGACGCTGTTAAGGCCGTCTATGCTCCTTAAAGAATCTGAACAGAAAGAAAACTCATCTTCATACTCCTCTACATTTCATGCAACACCTCTTCCTTATCGAATATTCGATCTAGAGACTATCGCTGACGTGCTGACAGCAGCTAAAGCCGAAGAATTAAATTTCTGCCTTGTGTCTGTCAATTTTATTTTTTTTTAATTTTGTCTGGCTGCATATCATTCATTATCTGCTTCTATTTAAACTGCTAAGAATAAAAATCTTGACAAATTTCAATGCATTTCCTTAGTTGTACATTTGGCCATATAAGCACTGAAACATTTTTGAACATCATTGAAATTCTTACATAACTTTTTATAAAAAATTTGAATTTAATCTTAATTTTTTATTTCTCTTTTTACAGGTAAGTGTTCCAATCAATCAATACATTTCACGAAAACAAAAAAAAAAAACTTTACTTGCAAACGTCAGAGCTGGAAACATGCCATGGTTAAGCCTACAGGTTATTTCTTTTACTACGAATATTAAATTTAATATTCGTATTAAACAATGTTGTTTGTAGAAGGTTAAAACCAAATACAAAATAAAATTTAGGATATTAAAAATGACATCGCAGGAAAAACAAGGTGCACCCAACAGGTAAATCAATTAAAAAAAAATAGTCAAAAACCTATTAAATGATATTTAAAAAAATACTTAAAGAAATTAAACAAAATTTTTATGCTGCTGCAAATGCAAATGTTTTGAATTTGGAAATTCTGTAGAAATATTAGATTTTGGTATGCAAAACAAACAACAAATGCTGATAATATTGTGAAAAACATAACTTTAATGCTCCTATTTAAGTCAAATTAAATATATAATCCGGACAAAATAATTTGAAACAAAAACTATTATTTAATAAGCCAAAGTGAAAGGAATTATCACTCATATCAAAAAAGAAAATTTAAATCAACAAATCCTCATCATCATGATTTTCTAACGAGCGCCATAATGCAGAAGAAGTACCAACACTAGCAAAATACTTTACCGAAAGAAGCACATCCGGGATTTAGTTTGAGCCTTTGAATTTTTTTTATTAAGTATTAAGAAGTAGAAAAAATAGGATAACAGTGTCGTTTTAATTTCCAACTGATATCAAAATTGTTGGCATATGATTGTCCATTTGGACAGAAGGAAGGTGACTAACGCCGTTAGAACAACTCAGAAGAAATCAAGTTTATACGAACTGTAATCAGTTCCACATTTCTCACACATTCGAAGTTTCTTCATCTTATTAATATCGTGGCCATCGTAGTCTACTGAGTTGGTTTATTAAGCGAAACCTTAAGCAAACTTTAACTCTGATATCGTCAAGAAAAAAAGTATGGAAATATATATATGTTTCGACGTTTTCCTCCTTCCTTAAGGTATAAACACATAGACAACAGACAACAGTTCGGCAGTTCGACAGAAAATTCTGCCAACTGTTTTTCTGTCGTATGCCGACTGCTTAAATTTTTTGAAAGCAGAACAGAAAAAAACGATTGTCAATAATTTTCAAATTTGAATGTAAATATATTTTTCAGTGTTGACACTATCAGGTTTTTTTGTACGCAAAAATAAAGTCACTTATGAAAAAACCGCACACACAAAACATATATCAAATGAATTCACAAACAAAATTGAATCTATAATTCTATTTTATTTATTATGAATACATGGATTCCTTTTTATTTCTTAATTTTAGAATTGTTCTTTCTCTTCATAGTAAATATTTTTAGCTGTTTTTTTATTATGATTTTATGTTGTATTGGCATCACTAATTTGCTTTTAGCTGCTCACAAAAATAGAAAATAGTTTAATTTGGGCAGCTTGGCTTTTTCTGTTCTGTCTTCAATATAATCGTTTTTATATAAACGTGTGTATTCTAAACTTGGCAACTTTCTGTTACCTGTCGTCTGTCGTCTATGTGTTTATACCTTTAAACGGCATAAAACTGTAGGTTCCGCCATACATAATTGGTCATTACAACCCCTTAGTCAGGATTACGACATAGTTTCTCACACCACTTATGTTGTGTAAGGAGGACCTACAATTTGAAGTCCATTCCAAAGGACTGATTTTTAAGAAACTTTTTCACGGCAATTTTATTTCAATCTTAAGAGTTTTTGAAAGAGATCTGCTGAGAGGAAGTCGCCGAATAAATATTTTTTCGTATTTCATTTGAGCCCTGGCCTCATGTCCAATAAGCCAACACACTACCCGCTAGACTACATCGACTTAAGCTTATACGGTTTGTAATAAGTTTCACATTACTCAGACATACGAGATTTTCACCCCTTAATTGTTTCGTAGTTGTCGTGGCCTGTTAAGTTGGTTTACTAAACGAGACCTTAAAAGTTCAAATTTTAACTCTGATATCGTTAAGGAAAAAAATATGGAAATGCAATGAGAATATCAACCTTAAACGATATAAAACTGTGATATCCACCAAACATATACAAAATTAACACACACAACATGGGTGGTATCAGAAGCTAGTTCGTAATCCTGACTAAAGGGTTATAAACAGACGTCGGCACCAATGTCCCTCAGGGGAAGAACATCTTTGGCTTTTTACACAAATAGGACATGAACATCAACAATGTTCGTTAAAAAGAGCGTAAAAATGCATTCAGTTGCTTGTCAGCTTTCAGTGAAGCAGGTTCTCGTCGGTTCTTTTCGAAAATTTGTTGTATATCAATTATACACTATACACCCAAAGAAAAATTTAATTAAAATGTGGAAGAAAAAATAGAATTTTTTTTGCTTTCAATACATTGAATGAAGCTGAGTGTTTAGTATGTGCACAAACAATAAGAAAAAATGGTGAATTCTCATTAAAACGACATTATAGAACTTTGTTGAAAATATTAGGTTACACTTGAAAATATTACTAACAATTTTCCTCTGGGTTATACACATGCTTCTCACAAATATAATCACATTTTTATCATGTTCTCGTTGTGCCGACGTCTGGTTATAATGGCCAAGTACTATTATTCGCTTCATGTATATCTACTTAGTCAATAAACTTTAAACGCAAAATTTCTACACTTTATTGATCTTACAGGTCTCTGATAAGAATTTCAAGCAACCATAGCAAGTGAAGACTCCTCTGGAGTTTTCCATCAAAACCACATCATTTATTTCTCTTTAACTTCCAAATTTATCCATACTTTCGTCAATGACAACAATACTGGTTATTTATATTCCTTTGATCGCACAGCAATCCCTTTGGGGATTGATGCATCCAAATCTGCAATCACGGTATGAGGTCGTTTAAATGTGTGGCTTGATTTTAACGACAGTAAGGCTCAATGAAGTCGCCGTAGTCTAGTAGGTAGTGTGTTGACTTATTAGACGTGAGGTTGTGTTTCTAATCCCAGTCCAGACATCAAAGAAAACTAAACGTTTGTATGAGGAAAAGGGATAATCGTCACAGTAGTTCCTGTGTGAATGTTCTGCTCTATGGTAAACGGGACTAATGCATTAGTTCGCTGGCTTATTAGACGGGAGCCTATGTTTCTCTCCCCGTCTTAGACGCCGTGAACAAAACGAAATATGAAGTGAGTTGCTCTCAGCAGTCTTCTGGCAAAAATTGCCATGGAAAAACTTCCTATAAAATCTATCATTCGGAGTGATCTTGAAAAAATTAATGCACACAACTTGGGTGATGTGAGAAACTAGATTGTAATCCTGACTAAAAGGTTGTAATGACCATTTAACTAAATAAGTAAGTGTCATGCTTGGGCAGCCAAAGCGAGATGCACTACTGTTGCCTAAAAGTCTCTCTTGGCAGTATCTGTAGCAATGCTTTTATCACTTGTTGGTATATTAACGATCTACATATCCTTCATGCTTATTAGATTTCCCATGGACTGCAACAAAAATTGATTTGCATAGCAAATGACATGGCGCATAATTTCTATTGTTTTATGCTTTAAATAGCCTAATAAATTTGAAATTCTTTTTAATGTTGTTGTGGCATTATAAAAGTCAGTGTTCTAACAAAATTATTTTCTTTAGCTTATAAACTTAAAATATTTTTAAAAATCAGAGAACAATTTAAGGCTTTTTGGGCTTTTAGAACCACACATCTGCTTATTATAGCCATATGATGCTGGCATTTCAATTACAACTGGTCATAATATGATTTTTCTTTTAATTTTACGTACCTATTTTGTTAACAACTTAATGAAAATAAATTTATAAATTTATTTAATATCTTACAACACAACAACAATAACAAACAAATTTACAACAGTTTTGAAAAGTTTTTAAACCTGAAATACACAGAAAATTTCCTTCTACAGGCCGCAATAATGAAATTGTTGCTGATGTTGCCATCAAAAAAAAAAAACGAAAAAAAAAACAAAAAGGAAAAGGTTGAAAATTGTTTAAATTCAGTACAAGCATAAGGCATTTAGAAAAATAAAAAAAAAATTTAAAACTATAGTTACGTATGCTAAAATAACTTTATTTGAGGGGGGCTTATCACAGAAAAAAAAATTACTTAAAACGCCCTCATAAATTATGGCAAAAAAAAATTTTTAAAAAAATATTATGACGACATATGTTTATGAAAATTTGTTTAAACAAATCATATGACAACAACAGAAAACTAAAAACAAAAATAAGAATTTTTTTTTTTTTTTTGTTTTCAAATAAATTGTAACACAGCAGAGTCAGTTTTAATAAAAAACTATGATGTCAGTGTAAAGAAATGAAGAGAAAAAAAAATTGAAAAAAACAAAAACAAACCAACTTTAATGACATTAACAAGCCTGCGTTTTTAATTTGTACAATAGCAACAACAATAACAACACTAATAACAATATTAGTAACTAGACTTGTGCAGCTGACGTAGCTTTAAAATGCCACAAAACAGCAACATACAACATACACCATAGAACAGCAACAACAACAACAATAACAATTTATTATTTAATAAACAGCAATTGCAAGTTGACTGCCAGAGAGTTAAAAATTTCATACAGCAACACAAACTAAAACTGAAATTGAAACTGAATTTTTAAAACTAAAACTATGCAACACGTCATCGCCACCTCCAACTTGAACAAAAATAAAAACAAAATCAACAGAAAAAAACGCAAAAATTAAGAAAATTAAAAATAAAAAATATTACATGTAAGCCTAAATATGTGCCCCACTGTATACATGTAGTTGTAGTAACAGCAACAAAGCTGTTGTACATTTAGCCAGTGCAGTTGAAACAACAACTTTACTGCCATATTAGAACAGGGTCACTGTAGCCAGTGCATAAAATCAGATTTAATGTTCATTAAATAGTTTGTTTGTTATTATTGTTGTTGCTTATAATGTTGTTGTTGTAGTTGTAGTAGTAGTACTACTAGCTTATAATAACCAGTAAACCATTGGAGGCATTAGAACAGCACAAGACAATAATAAACAGTGCCTCCTCATTCACCCCATAAAGATTATACGTACGATTTTTTCACGATGTTTTGAAGCAACCTTTGCCAAATACTGAGGTCTCCGTCCCCAATAAACAATGCGTTAAAACAACTGATAAATGCGCTTTGCTTTAAAGCGTATATTATTAGTTCCCTGATATGAAAGCACTTATAGATTTTAACCGACCATTACAACGTTTTAAAGGTCATCTTCACGTGAGATAATCATGGTCTCAAACCGCTTATGCAGGATATTTAATGTTAAAACCACATTCCATTGGTGTCCATATCATCCAACTCAGGCTAAAAGAAGTTGGTAGCGCTTGCCATAGACAGTGATGGCCTGGTCAATGTCGTTACCAGGAAAATGTGGATCGCCATTTTAAAATTTACGTAAAACACTGACTTTTCCAGTATTGCATTCGACGCTTTTGGATCTCATGTATCATTGGTGTCATCACAAATCCGACAGTTTTGTTGCTTTGCGTATTCATTCATCCAGTACTAAGCCTAAGATGATGAAGAATGAAATGAAATTTCAATAAAAACTAGGACCAGTTACCAGCCACTCCAGAGCCCATTCTATACATATGTACATACATAATTGATCATTACAACCCTTCGGTCAGGATTACGACCTAGCTTCTCACATCACTTATGTTGTGTATGTTCATTTTATACATAAGTGGCGACACCTACAGTTTAAAGTCCACTCCGAACGACAGATTTTTCATGGCATTTTTATTATTTATTGGACAGGAACGCGTTCCGGAACTAAAGATGATTTCTGATAACGAGAATTGGAAATGATTTTCGTTTCCTTTCCTTTTTATGCTATATACAGGGCCGATCCTGGCGACGGGCGAAAATTGGGGGAAATCTCCCTCCCCCCCGTCGTCAAATTTGGGACATGAGACCTAAAAAAAAACGCCGCCGCCATGACACCGCACAGAGAGGCGACTACCCAGGATCGGTCCTGTCTATATAATTATATATACACGTTCCGAAAAAAAAAAAAATTACCACGACTCCACTGGTTATGATCGTATGATAAGCGATTTCTTTTGTCTTCAATTGAAGATTATGATGAACTGGTTGGTATTCGTTTCAACAAGACGGTGTCATGTGCCTCAAAACATTACTGATTTTGGCTTTATTGCGTATTAAATTAACAGCGAGAGTGATTACACTTTTTTTTTTTTGTTGTCAATTGGCCATTATGATCGAAAACCTCAAGTTTTTTTTTTTTTGTGTGCAGCTATGATAAGAAAACAATTGACAACCACTGAGAATATGTTGGTCATTGCAATAAAAATTGTTTGTTGGGTTATCATTGACAGTGGCCTAAAAGTCAAATGCCTAAGTAGTTGCTGTATTGCTTGTATTAATAGTGGTAGTACCCGTTGTGCCTAGTAATTTATAGTACATCTACTAACTTGTAATAGTTGTTGTTATTGTTGTTGTAATGACTATTAGTTGTTGTTGTTGCTATTGTTTTGTACTAAGTAAGCAACAACGATTAAGACGCCTCTATAACCATATTTAGAAGAAAAAAAAAACAAACATTACAACCGAATAACTTAATATTCCTTTAAAAGTATTCTTACCCTCAATAAAGAAAACAACAACAACAATAATAACCACAACAATAGCGATAAATTGACAAAAAGTAGCAGCAACAACAACAAAAAAAGTACCAAAAACAGACTTTAAAACATTTACAGATGGTCTCTGTCTCTCTGTCTCTCTATCTGTAGAATTTTAAGTTAAAACTTGTGTTTCTTAATAAAAAAAAAAATTTAAGTTTTCAGATGAACCATATGGTTGGCTGGCTGGTTGGCTGGCTGGTTGGCTGTCTGATATTAAATTTTAAATTTCAGTTTCAAATTGTCATTTTTTTTTTCCTTCTTTATTTTTTATTAATGCGCCTGATATCTCATGCTAATCACGCTTGTTCCAATTTTATTTTTACTACACTATGTACTCTCTTGCTAACACTGCTACTGCCACTGCCACTGACACACTCAACAACTACAACTCTGACTAGCAGCCCGCCAGCCAGCCAGTAGTTGTAGTAAAAAGTCCGTAAATATTCATGGATTGTCTCATGACTATGCCGGTGCTGATGGTGGTGCTGGTGCTAGTGCCAGTGCCAGTGCCTATAACTGGCATTGGTGCTGGCGTTGATGACAACGTTGACAATGATGATGGTGATGATGACGGCGCTGACTGTAATGGCGCTGATGATGCGTTGGCGGTGGGGTCATTTTGGTTAAATATCACTACACGAGTCATTTTTATACAATCATGCACAACTCCTTTTATTACATCGCTTTATTATTTGTTTCTTTCGTTTTCTTAGTCTTTTTTTTTCCTTTTCTTTTTTTCTGCTTCTGTGTTTGTCTTTTACATTTTTATCGTGTTTTAAGTGCTGACTATTGGTGCTTTTGTGGGTTTTTTTTTGTAAAATTTTTTGGGTGCAATTTTCATGTTGATTTCGGTTTCATGTTAATGAAGTCAAGGAGATATTTAAATCGTTTAATAGTGATTTTATTGTCAGCTTATTTTTTCATCATTTTTATTTTAATTCAATTTAAATTTTGATACCCTACACCATATACAAGGCTTCATAAAATTTAAACTGAAATAAAAAACATTCTGGAAAACAAACAAGAGTTAAGAGAAAAAACTTTTTTAAGAAACATTTTATGTCTCCCTAACTTACTTACTTACTTACATAATTGGCCAACCCGATTAACGAATTTCGGCCTGCCTTAACACAACCATCCAGGCGCCTCTGTTTCTTGCGCACCTGCGCCAATTAATCACACCAATCGATAACAGGGCCCCTTCGATTTGATCTTTCCAACCCAAACAATGTCGTCCTCTTCGCCGACTTCCGTAAATCGTAACAAATACCCGTCTCGCCGCAGCATCCTCTTCCATTAGAACGATATGACCGAGCCAGCGCAACCGCTGGATGTTAATTTGCTGCACAACATCCATGTCGTTAAGGACCTCATTCAGCTCATTGTTGGATCGGAAGAGGAAATCAACACCAACTCGCATTGGACTGAAGGTTTTACGTAGGACTTTTCTTTTCAGTGGTTGATTATGTCCATGCCTCTGCGACATAAAGGAGAACGGGCAGGACGTGCGTCTTATAATGACTGCACAACAGAGTTGAATATTTAAGACCATATTTTACTTCGAAACACTGAATTAAACAAATAATGGCATATCATAGTATTCTTATACTGATGTGAGAAGCTAGGTTGTAAACCTAACTAAAGAACTCCACCAAAACCTGACATTGCTTGTTCACGAAACTCACAACTCAATGTGATCATTTTCCCACATGCCGTGTAGCATGTGGCACTATTTTGATGACACTTCATATCAAATAAGTCCATATTTTCCGTTTTCAGCCAAAAAAAAAAGTTGAGTAATTATTGCAGGGTGCCTTGTTCCATAGAAGAAGTGCGGTTCAATAATGGCGCTGTTCATATACTAAATCGTTCAGGGTGCATTTGCAGCACTTGAATTGCCTCTGGCTGTCTTATACTATGTTCAGATAAGCACTTTTATTGAGTCAATATTCGGTTAATTGAGTACAATATTTTAAGTGTTCAGGCATAATAATATACGCAATTCAGCTTACTCAATATTCAATTTGGCAGCTGGTAAACAACAACATTATTTTTATTTTGGTCGCGAAAATTAGTGTTGTTTGTTAGTTTATTAGTGTTTGTTTGTCGTTGTTGACATTTTAGTTGGCAAATATCAACAGAAAGTGTTCGGTTAATTGTAATATGCTCTCTAAACACAGTTATGGCAGTGCTGCATTTTAAGTTTTACTCAATATTATAATAATTTGCGTATTTATTGAGCAATTATTAATTGAAACTTTATATGAAATATTGAGCTCAATAAAGGCGTTTATTGCGATTTACGCAATAAAGGTGCATATCTGAACACTGTATTACACACCAAAAGTATGCTTCTTAGCTGGAAATAATTTAACATTAGGAACTGCCGTGTGAGGAGGCACGCATTTTGAGTAACAAAATTTATTCATGACTTGCATACATTGTTCGGTTATTTGAACTATTGGTGGTGAAGCATTTTTTTTTTTTTGCTTTTTGCCGCATATGTGGAATAATTTGTTTAACCCTGGACAAAATTTCTTTCTTACTTCATACAAACATGCATATCGTCGTCGAAAATGCGAAAGTACGTATCAGCAAAAAAAATCAAAATCGAGTTTTTGATTGATTATGATTCGTAAGGTTATCTCACGTATCTCTACCAATTTTTAGATCTTTGCGACCAAAAATAACGTTTTTATATCAATAATTCAAAATGTTTCTACATATGAAGTACTTGTTATTTTATAACTTTTTTTGCTTCTCCTGTAAAATTAGAAAATTGTTTGTTACGTACTTTTGGATTTTCGACGACGATATATAATTGGTCATCACAACCCTTTAGTCAGAACTATGCCCTAGCTTTCTCACGCCAATTATGTTGTGTGTGATAATTTTATAAATGAGTGGAGGGACCTACAGTTTAAAATCGACTCCGAACGACAGATTTTAAGAAACTTTTCATGGCAATTTTATTTCCTCTTAGAGTTTTTGCTAGAAATCTGCTGAGAGGAAGTCTCCGAAGAAATAATTTCTCATATTTCGATTTGTTGGAGATGTCTGACCTGGGGTTTGAACAGTGGCCTCACGTCTAATATGCCAACACACTACCTACTAGACTATGGCACTTTCTAACATTTTTGACCGAGCTCTCAAATATTGCTGCTGTAATAGCAAGATTTATTTCGAACTTGGGTTGGTTTCCTCTAGGCAATGTTTGATCCACGGTCTTTCGGATGTTATCGGCAGTCATAAAAAAATGAAACTGTCAGTATTAAGGGGTATGCTAGCACAGTTTTAGTTACTTTAGAGCCATTGACTTAAGATAAAAAACTTCTTTTCTTTCAAATGATATGAAAAAAAAGAGAAAAACGCAAAATAGTATAACACATGCATGTGCACACAACTTAAACGCGTTTTTCTAGAAAACTCTTTTTTTTGACGATCTGGCGATCACCGATTTCGCTTAAATTTTCTGACAATGTTCCCAAGACAAGTTTGTTAATCCTAATATATATTATAAATCTTTC
The DNA here is from genome assembly GCA_927399465.1 of Sarcophaga caerulescens. Classification (NCBI taxonomy): domain Eukaryota; kingdom Metazoa; phylum Arthropoda; class Insecta; order Diptera; family Sarcophagidae; genus Sarcophaga; species Sarcophaga caerulescens. The sequence goes on along the minus strand of OV656872.1, from coordinate 38,205,674 downwards.
TGTAAGTCTGTTTGTTTGTTTGTTGGTTTGTTTGTTAGCCAATCACGCCTGGACCGATTTTCTTGAAATTTTGGATATGGATCTAGCCATTGTCGGTGCAGGTTATAGGCAATAAATCTTTTCAAAATTTTTACCCAAAGGGGAAACAAATGGGGCAAAGGGAGAAAAAATGGTCAAAAATTAGTACTTTATGCATAAATGCTGTATTTTATCTGTTTTATAGGTAATTTTTTACGATTTAGCTTGGTAAAGTTTCCCAAATAGCTATTGGAGGTGTTCCGTTTATAAAGTTGGACCAAAAGGGGTCCAAAAAGGGGGAAAGGGGCGAAAAACGGGCAAATTGAGTGTATTTATATTTAGGACTTAGAGTATTCAAAAAACTGGGTTGTTTGTTAAACCGGTTTCCGAATAATTTGAAAAATTGCATTTTTTAAGAAACCGGTTTCATAACCGGTTTCGAAACCGATAAACCGGTTTTTTATTTATTGTTATTTTTATTGCAAAAATGACCCAATAATAATTTTTTTTTTAAATTTAAAGAAAAATTTATAGAATAGGGTGTCCCTTGTCCACCTTTTTTGTAGAAATACCTCCCAAACGATGCCTGTTAATGCACTGATTACGAGAAAAAAATATTTTTTTTGTAATAGTATTATGGTATTATGTTGTTTTTGTTAACTTTTCACGAGAACGTTTTAAAGTTTTGAATTTCAATACAAAACAATTGAAAATCACATTTAAAAATATTTTTTACAATTCTAAATTGTTTTTTTAATTTAAAAACATTTTTCATTTTTTAAACTAATTCAAACTACGTAACCCGCGCAACGCCGGGTACAATCTGCTAGTAATTAATAATTTTATTAAGCAATTAAGGTAGAAGAAATACGTGAAAACAGGAAAAGAATTGAAAACGCCGGCATTTTGTTATTTTTCGATCTTTTCAAGATATTCTAGTACTTATTTTATAAGAATTGATTTCGATTTTTGCTTTCATATACTTACATAATTGGTCATTACAACCCTTCAGTCAGGATTATTGACCTAGTTTCTCACACCACTTATGTTGTGTGTGTTAATTTTATACATAAGTGCCGGGACCTACAGTTTAAAGTCGACTCCGAACGACAGATTTTTGAGAAGCTTTTCATGGCAATTTTATTTACTCTCAGAGTTTTTTGCCAGAAATCTGCTGAGAGGAAATCGCCGAAGAAATACTTTTTGTATTTTTGTTTTGATGTCTGGCCTGGGGCTCGAACCCTGGCTTTACGTCTAATAAGCCAACACACTAACTACTAGACTACGGCGACTTCATATACTTTCATATACTTTCATATACTTACTGCTCAAAAATCATGGTCGTCGGATTTTGAGATGACCCTTTTTCAACTATCGTACCATCTCCGGCCTTCCCCATAATTGAAGAAAAAAATATTTCTTTTGTAAACAATCAAAATGTCTTCCTTAATATAGAAAAACTTTCACATTCATTCATTCAAAGTCGAATAAAAACCCTTAGAAAGTATACATATGTACATAATTAGTCATTACAACCCTTTAGTCAGGATTACGACGTAGTTTCTCACGCCACTTATGTTGTGTGCGTTAATTTTATATATGCGTGGCTGGACCTACATTTTAAAGTCGACTCTGAACAACAGATTTTTTGAGAAAGTATACCAACCCCTTAATGCAACATTTTAAAAATCATGTTCAATTTGAACTGTAGGGTACTGACAAGTCTCTGTCACTTGCAAAAAAACCATTTTTAAACCATAAAAACTAAACTATCTTTGGTTAAGTATATTTGGTAGACATTTCTGGTCAGATTAGAGTGTGTAGTTGTTATTATTTCATCTATTGTTAGTATTTGTTTTTTTTTTTTGTTGTTGTGCATTGTTAGTGATTTGTGGGAGTCAAGCTGTCACAGATTTAAGATTTAAATTAATTTGTTGTTTATTTGTTAATTTTAAAGGCTTTAGTTTATCACACAAATACACACACACACACACTCAAGTCAACATTTAAACACGATATATTCCATGAAATGGAAAACTTAAAAAATGTTGCATGTGTCTCCAAAAATAAAGCCCACACCCCCAGAGTCACACATAATGCATACGAAACTTTAAACAGTAATCGATAACATGGAAAAATGAAATTAGAAGACTTCATCGATTAAAAGAATTTTGTTTTTCTCGGTTTTTTTTTGGATCAACATAACCTCCAATCTTAAAAACTTTTCAAGTTCTTCAAAAAGATTATTGATTTGCTAATGTTTTAACATTTTAAAACTTTTTCAAGTTTAAAGTCTTCCAATAGGTGGTGGATGACCTAAAAAAAATGAAAAAAAATTGAACAAAAAATAGAAAAAAGGATACAAAATGTTCCTGAGAATTTTTTTTTTTTTTTTTTTTGAAGCAGATTTTTCAATTGACAATCATAGAGACTGATGGTGTAAAACTCATCACCCGTTAAAACACTCTCACCTAACGAATAAGCCGCAGTTTAAGCGATAATAAAATGAGAAAGACAACGAACAGCCACCTGAAATAAATTAAGCCACCATTTATAGTGGCATTGGGTGGTGTGGTACGGTATGGTTGATAGCTGGGCTAAACTGGGGTTAAAACTTTATGCTGTAATGGCTTTTCAATTGAATTCAATTTACGTTGAAAATTGTATGAATAAATGAATGAATCGATGAATAAAATGAATGTCTGTCTGTCTGTCTTCATACGTACATATGCTATATGTGGTGTCATGTGAGCGTGCATATGTACAGTTTATGTGGTTGTTGTAACAATTGTTAAGTGAATTTTACACAAAAATGCTTCATTTCGTTTCATTTTCATTTTCGTTTTTTTCGTTTTATATTCCAATTGTTACAAGTTAAGTGAATTTTGTTTTTAACAATTCAAGCCAATTTTTATAAATTATTTTCGCAATTTTTTTTCTCCCCCTCTCTCTCTCCTTTTCCTTTTCCAATCGCTTTATTAAGAACGTAACTGGTAATAGTACGTACATGGCTAATGTACAATGCCAATGAGCACATATGGTGCTTTTGAAGTTGTTAAAGAAATTCGAAAGAGTTTTTAAACGGATTTTTTTTTTTCCTTAAATTTTCTATTGAAACTTTTCAATCATCAGGAATATTTATTGCATTTCCATGATAATATAATATAAAAAAAAATGGAAATTATATGAAGAAAAGTATCAATTTGCAAAAAGAATTTCAATTCTGCTCGTATCCAATGCCGCCCTACTATTGTTGATAGAGGCCATGATGGTACAGTCACCTAAAAGCGTACAGGTTCTCAAAGTCGAAAATTCATCAAAGAGTTCAATGGTTATGAAAGTTATGAAGGTTATGAAGTCGCCGTAGTCTAGTAGGTAGTGTGTTGGCTTATTAACTGAAGGCCCGAGTTCGAATCTCAGGTCAGACATCAAAACGAAAATATTTCTTCGGCGACTTCCTCTCAGCAGATTTCTGGCAAAAACTCTGAGAATAAATAAAATTGCCATGAAAAGCTTCTCAAAAAACTGTCGTTCGGAGTCGACTTTAAACTGTAGGTCCCGCCACTAATGTATAAAATTAACGCACACAACATAAGTGGTGTGAGAAGCTAGGTCGTAATCCTGACTGAAGGGTTGTAATGACCAATTATGTATGTATGTATGTTCAATGGTTATACCCCATCTGGCCAGTTCATCCGCTCTGCAGTTACCCGGAATATCATCATGCCTCACTGTCCACATGATATGAACGTCCAATCCGCTTTCAGATTGAGATATTCGTGACGACTATATACCCTCTTGGATTTCATTTCCTCAAAGACCAGTGCCTTGACAGCTCGGTGACTGATATCGATCTGTTTAGGACATCTGATACACTTGTACACCATCTTTGAGTTTATCACATTAGAAAACAGTGCTTCAATAGCTGCCTGGCTATCGGAAAGTATGGTAATTTCCCGCTAATGACATTTACATTCCCAATAACTTTTACCGCAGCTTGTATTGCCAATACTTTCGGTAGAAAAACACTGCAGTAATTTATATACCTCGGAGAGAACGAAAAGCCTCAATTTCAGAACCCTACTCCCTCTCTTCCAACTTTCTATAACCCATTTTCCTAAAAACCTGCACAATGCACTGCCTGAGTAGGGGCCATCCCTTGAGTGCTGGTTTCACAAAAAAAAAAAACCCTGCATGGGTTTTGCAAATAAGATGGCTCCATAATTAATTTTCAAGTAAATCTGATTAATTGTTATAAACCTCGACCGCCACATTGGATCCGTCATTTTGAATTTTATAAATCTGAATTCAATCATATATCAGCGACCCCAAAAACCCCTGAGTAACAATTTTCAAGTAAATCTGATTAATTTTTAAGGACACATTACGGAGTTTGTTTTTCTCTTGCACCCCTTCACATAAACCCACCCACCCTACTTAAAAGGTGCATGCAATCAATATGGTTTTGGGCTCGTTTTAAAGACCTAAGATCAATTGTCAATTTCTGACAATAGCGATGGTTCTAGCACGTCAGTGTTTAGCTCTACAATTTTTTAAAAATTGTCAAAAACGCTATTTTTAGGGGTTTCAACCCCCTTTTTCTCGAAACCCTTTGAACCCAGATTCGTGTTCAGCGCGCAAAATGCCTTCGGAAACACCTGGAGCAATCTTATTTCCACAAAAAAAGTCCAAATTTGCAGGGCTCAGAGTGTTGAGGCACTTTTAGAGTATCGAATGAATATTCCTACACTCTTCAAATCCAATTATTTGATTGAAGTTTTCCCACTACTTGTAGACAAATTCGGCAGCCTTATACACTGAGATATTCCCATAGACAGCGAAAAAATTTCACCACATCCAACGGTTCCCTACAACTTAAAGCCATCGGTGTAAATTTTTACGGAGTCCTTTCTGAGGTACGTCGAAAATTCCTATTCAGCATACATACATAATTGGTCATTACAACCTTTTAGTCAGGATTACAACCCACTTTCTCACCCACTTATGTTGAGTGTGTTAATTTTATATATGAGTGGTGGGTCCACAGATTTTTGAGAAACTTTTCATGGCAATTTTATTTTACTCTTAGAGTTTTTGCCAGAAATCTGCTGAAAGGAACTCGCCGAAGAAATATTTTTTTCGTTGTTCATTTTGTTGGAGATGTCTGACCTGGGGTTTGAACCATGGCCTCACATCTAATAAGGCAACACACTACCTACTAGACTGCGGCGTCTATCAAGCATGGTTGACGTAGATCTAATCGAAAGGTCATCTCTCGGTGTTATGCTCCTGATAGTCGAAATTTCGTTTAATATCTTTGCGTTGTCAGTATTCGATTCCACCGCCCAGTCATCCAGAAACGCCTACTAATCTTAGCTGCCACGCTTCTGCAATAGAGATCAAAGGGTAGGAGGCATAAAATGATCTCCAGTGCGATATAGGGCGCAAGGTCTCACTGATAATTAAGCAGGCAGATCTTTTCAACCATCATATCAGCTTCAAATTAGTCGATTTATCGAGAGATTCCCACCATACCAGGGATCCGTAGGTGGTTATAAGGGATTATAAAAGAATGAACTGGTTGAGAAGAGCTAGTTGCGCTCTCTTGTGTGTTTGTGGTTCATATATTTAAATTCGTTTCCTATATCTTCCCTTTCCTATCTCTTCTCCTTTTCTCATTTCCTTTATCTCTCTCTTTATCCCTCTCTCTCTCTTCTAGAACGCATGTACAAGGGACATTTTGACCTCTGAGGTTCTTTAAACCTAACCTAACTTAACATATAATTGAGGTTAAGTTTCATTATAATTTATGCTCCATCTGCTTTAAAATGTACCGTGGAACTCCCCTTTATTAATTCACTGCAACTGTTTACAAATTCAAGTGCTTTTAAAAACATTTTAATTTGTCTGTAATCTCCCCGGGAAAAAAACGGAAGTAAGAATGCCAGAATTTTAACACCTTTTATTGAATTAAATTATTTAAAACGCTTAAATTGTTTATCCACTTACAACAACAGAAAAAAAAACATCAAACTATGAAGAAAATTCCCTGCGTTTAAGGTAGAGAGAGAAAGTGAGAGAGAAAATAAGAAAAAAACAGGACGAAACAACTATTATGACGTGTTAAAAAGTTAAAACCACTTGTGTAAGATTATGTGCATTTAGTAGCTGCATTTAGCCACTTCAAAACAAAACAACAAAAAAAAACAGAAAAAAACAATATTTAGTTCGCTGGTGGAAAAAAATTGGAAAATTTTCACAGCAGCAAACTACTTGTTTAACTTTTGGGATATTCCCCGACTCTAGAGATGAGGAATACCAAAAAAAAAATCCTTAAATATGAAACAAAAAAATGTTGTACAGTGTAATAGAAGTTGTAGCAAATTTAAAAAAATAACAACAACATTAGAGAGAGAGAGAAAAAAGGAAAAGAAATACAAATAAAGTGGCAGGGAAGAAGAGACAGGCTAGTAAACAACATTCTCTATTAAAGGCACGCGCTAAAAATTATTAAAGAAGTGAAAACAACTTTATTTTTAAGCTCAACTTTTCACTTTTCCCGAACAGTTGCTCTTGTACAAGGAATACAATCAAATGCACTATGGCCTGTGTTAAGCCAAAAACGATAGTAATATAAAAGAGAAATTATTAACCAAAGGATGCATTCTAAAAATAGAATTCATGTCCAAAGTATTCATTCCCCTCTGCAGTTATAAAACGTATTACAGATGGATGTGCACAATGGGTAAAACCTATAAAGGTAGTGTTTTAAATGTTACGTATGGTAAGTAGGTAGAGAGGGCTGTCTACCAGATAACTTTAACAGTTTAATTTTCTCTAACCTTTAAACCATTCGGAACTTTTGATAAATCCACTAAGACTAAGAATGTCTGTTATTGATAGTTCGCTTAAATTGTCCACGTAGTAGACGTTGGCAGTCTGAGCTGCAGGGACAAGAAGATAGCAGAAAACTATGGTATCACAATAGTCCCTATGTGGCCTAAGTGTGTACTTTAAACTTTCTTAAATGGACAGCTACCTACCTACCTACCTGAACACCTCTTTCTTTTCTGACCTACTGCTTGTGGCATGTGCCTAGTAAAGGGGTCCGCCAAATAACTTTTTTTTTTGAAAATGCTTTAAAAAAAACTACTGAATATTTTCTCAAATTTCTTTTTTTTATTTGAAAGTACAATCCTTCCGGTTAAAAATGGAAAATAATTTCATTCAAATGGCTGTCTCGGCTGGCCATGCAGTAGCCTACACGATCGGTTCAATTTTTAAGCACATTATCGATTGTGTGGAGCTGTATTTCACCAATGGCTTCACGAATATTGTCCTTTAAAGCGTCAATTGTCTCTGGCTTGTCGGCGTAACACTTATCTCTGACGGCAATCCACAAATAATAGTCCAACGGTGTCAAATCGCAGCTCCGATGTGGCCAAACGACATCAGCTCTGCGGCTGATAATGAGATCTCTTCAAAAACAGGGCGCAAAACATCGAGTGTAGCTTCGGCTGTGTGGCACGTAGCGCCGTCCTGTTGAAACCAAATGTTGCCAATATTCTCCTCTTCAATTTTTGTGAACGAAAATTCGTTCAACATGGCCCGATAACGATCGCCATTGACTATAACGGCCACTCCTTGCTCATTTTCGAAGAAAAATGGCCCAATTATGCCTCTGGACCAAAATCCGCACTAGACAGTGACTCGTTTTGGGTGCGTCGGCTTTTCAATGTATGCGTGCGGGTTTTCTGTTCCCCAAATGCGACAATTTTGCTTGTTTACATACCCGCCAAGATCAAAATGAGCTTCATCTGAAAAGATGATTTTTTTCCAAAATCGGCATCTTCTGTAAGTCGCTCGCAGGCCCACTTAGCGAAGCGAAAACGCGAATACACAACCATATTCGTTCAGCGGAAGGATAAAACTAATTATCTGTCAAATCAGACATGAGCTAAGTGTTATCATTCACGAAATAAGCACTAGTTGAAAAAAAACGTTAGATGGCGGACCCGATAGATGAAGAACAGTTTCCTCTCTGTTCTCATCTCTTTAGTTTCAGCAGAAGTCATTTGCCATGTGTCCAAGACCGATGCTCCGCATATGAGTGCCCATAACGTAATGTCCAGTTATGTCTTCAATAATCGTATCGAGCGTGCTTCTTTAGAGTTTAAGCAGACTTTCTGTACACCGTTCACCTAGCTTTCGCAAGATTTTGTAAGCCGTTCTGTACGTATTCGAAAACGACCATCAGTCTTTAATGGAATTCAATAAATGAGCACGCAGATTTTTAAAGGGACTCAGCAAATAGAGAATTCATCAAAGAGTTCGATGGTTGTGCCACATCTGGCCAGTTCTGCTCTGCAGTTGCCCAGAATATCATCATGCCTCAGTACCTACGTGATATGAACACACAATCCGCTATCTGTTTGAATTGTTCACGACGGCTATATACCCTGTTGCACTTCATTACCTCGAAGGCCAGTGCCTTTTAAAGGCATTCCCAAAGAAGAGAATTCATCAAAAAGTTCGATGACTGTGCCACATCTGGTCAGTTCTTCTGCTCTGCAGTTGCACAGAGTATCATCATGCCTCAGTGCCCATGTGATATGAAAGTTTAATCCGCTGTCTGGTTGAGATGTTCGCGAAGGCTATATAGCCTTTTGGACTTCGAAGACCACTGCTTTGACAGCCGCCTGGCTTTCACAAAGTATAGTATTATGGTTTCGGAATATTACCATCTTTTATAATACTCGTTGGAGGCCTGAATAGCTGACACTTCCGCCTGAAGGACGTTGCAGTGATCAGAGTTGTCAATTGCACAAAAAAATTACATTAAATTTAAAAAGAGTACTCTTACTGAAGCACTCTTTATTATTAGCGATATGCTCGGCTTCCTAAATGCTGCTCAGTTAGTTAAAATACTTTTCGCCATCTAGTTCTATTACGAATTGTATTTGAATAAGGCGTTGGCAAGTAGAATGGATATTCGATTTGATTCTGCTGATTTCGCAAGTAATGTAATGTAAGGAGTACGCACAAAAAAAATGGGCCTACTTTTAAGCTTATAACTTTTATCATAATTGAAAAAAATGAATACCGTTACATTGTTTTTGTTAGTCATCTGTTTCAAAATCCACGTGCTAAATGTCATTGCAATAGCAAAATTAGTTTTTTGAAAATGGGCACCCAACAAGAATGTCGTAAAAAAATAATTGAAATTTTCAATGAAAAACCGCACCGCTTACAAAAAACGATTGCTAGGCTCGCAGGTGTTAACCAAAAAACAGTTTCTAAGGTAAGAATAAAACAATATAAGGAGTCTTTAAGTATTGAGAGAAGGCGTGGAAGTGGAAGAAAAAAAGGATTTGCCGACCAAAACAAAGCAAGTAAAATAATACGTATTTTTCAAAAAACACCCTAACATGTCTGGAAGAAAAGTGGCTCAAAAAGTTGGATGCTCTGAGACCTTTGTCAGAAAACAATTTTATACACAAAAGAATTCAAATATTATTTACTTTAATTGAAATATAAAACGAAAAAATCCGCCACTTAGTTTTATTTCTATAACGAAAAGTGGAAGTCCAGATTTTTTTGTGCGCACTCCTTATTATGGTTTCGGAATATTACCATCTTTTATAATACTCGTTGGAGGCCTGAATTGCTGACACTTCCGCCTGAAAGACGTTGCAGTGATCAGAGTTGTCAATTGCACAAAAAATAACACTCAATTTAAAAAGTGTACTCTTACTGAAGCACTCTTTATTATTAGCGATATGCTCGGCTTCCTAAATGCTGCTCAGTTAGTTAAAATAACTTCCAACGACTTTACCGCTGTAGTTATACGGTTTTTTTCTACTTTTCGCCATCTAGTTCTATTACGAATTCTATTTGAATAAGGCGTTGGCAGGTGGAACGGATATTCGATTTGATTTCCCAAGTAAGAAGATGAACTTCTGCAGAAGGAATGAACCACAGGCAAATAGTACGTACGTTACTCTACAAATGATTCACTTCTCTTACACATTATGTGAGCACCTTTCCAAACGACCATGAATAATGGGTGTGTGACAGTTTATGTAATGAATCATTAGGGCTGCGTATGTACTCATTTATGAGTATTTTTACGCATCTCCTGTCCCTACCGCCCCAAGGTGTTGGTTGCAGTCTAAAAAGTAAATAAAAAATCCAGCTTTAAAGAAACAAAAACATGGTAACAAAAAAAACATGAATTTAAACCCCCGAAATTCTATTGTTTGGTCTTAGCATTTAAGCTCTCGGTATAAAGAATTAAAGAAATTAAAAACTTTTTTCAAAAAAAAAAAAAAAATTTTTGTTTCTTTGGGTTGTAAAGATCAGGAAACTGAAATGATTTAAACAAGTGTTGGCTGGTTATACGGATGCTTGGTGCTGGGTTGTTTGGTGCTGGTTGTTGCTGGTTGGTATTTATGATGATGCATTTACAAGTGCAGATAATTTTATTTGGCCATTAAAATTTTTTTGGAGTTTTTTGTTGGTTTTTCTTTGTCTATTCTTTCAATTTAAATGGCGGAAGTATTTTAAAAATATTACAGAACCATAAACTTTAACTACACCATGGGTATCTTTATAATCCCATAAGGCTCTGGGGTGTTAATAAAATGGTCACTTTTCGTTTCGTTGTTATTGTTGTTGTTGGTGTTTGTTTGTTTCATTTAATATTTTTTAAGCTGACACCGTGTAAAAATATACGATTTATTTTAAATAAAACTCCATACAATCTTTATGTCTTGTTATAATATTTAGTACAAGTCATAAATATTTACAATCGCCATTTGAAGAAGATGCAAAACAAAAACCAAAAACAGAAAAAAAACAAAAAATGAACAAAAGTTATAAAATAAGCTCATAGAGCAGCTGTTAGATGCATGGACTGACTGGACAGTGCACGGGCTGTGTCTTAAAATGCGCTTAAAAAAACTAAGAAAAAAAACTACCAGAAAAAAGAACGAATTACTGTTTATTTTAGTAGCAATTATACTGGCGATAATTTTGGTTCTGCACGGTTTTATCTGTTTATGCAACAGCAACAACAACAACAGAAAGGAGAGAGAGAGAGAGAAAGAGAAAAAAGTGTTTTCTGCTTAAATGTGATTACATTTTATTATACCCGAGAACCTGTTTCTTCTTCATGCCATTCCATACCATTTCAAGTATCCCAAGCATAATCCTTTTCTGTTCATATTCTTCTTCATCTTTCTCCTTGTCTTGGCTTGTCAATGGTAATGCCGTGCATGCTGCAACGCTTATTAACGTGTACTTACATGTATAATGCTGTATAATAAAAACATTTAAAGGATAATACCTCATAATAAATATGTAATTTATGTTGTTGGTGTTGTCGTTGCTCTTTATTATAGCCAAAGATCATCCACAATATTTGCCATAAAAAAATTACGAATCTTTACACATAAGAGGTTAAAGCATAAGTTCAACTCTTTCTTTAATTGAACAATAATTTTGAAAAGGCAGAATTTTTTTTATTCCCACAATATTTATTAAATTTATGTGAATTAGGTAAACAAACAACTTTCAATAATTTAATGAAATTTTCATGCATTTGTAGATTATATTTCTGTTCATTACTTCTGCACTTAATTACACATTACAATCCTTTAGTCATGTTGTGTGTATGTGTGTGACAGTAACTACAGTTTAAAGGCGAATCAGCTGCTTTCAGGAAATGAGTAAAAGTACTCATGATTGATAGTAGGCAGCCTAATTGTATCATGACAGCACTGTCTGTCACACACCCATTATTCATGGCCGATTAGCCGGTGGCTTACATAATGTACAATAGAAGTGAATCGTTTATAGCATCGTACGATTTACGTACGGATTTCATACGATGATGAAACATTATCCTTTATTTTTAAAGGATATTTTAATTTTATTTTTTAAAAAAAATGTTCAAACACAATTTCTTTTTTTATTTTTAAAAGGATAATATAATTTTATTTAAAAAAAATACATTTCACAATTTACAAAAAGGATATTTCACAATTTGATATTTCACAATTTATTATTCTTTTCTTAGACGTTCTTCTCCTTTACGTTTCAGTTTAATGACTACTTATATTTTATTGAAAAAAATGTATTCGTTAGTTTGTGTTTTCCATAAGTCTACTATGTTTAATCGTATTTTGTTAATCGTTATTTTCGTCCAAGCCTACTATGTTTTGTTTGTTCGTTATTATTGTCTAAGTCTACTATGTTTTGTTTGTTCGTTATTATTGTCTAAGTCTACTATGTTCTCTTTGTTCGTTATTATTGTCTAAGTCTACTATGTTCTGTTTATTCGTTAGTGATTATTAGTGGACAAGACTACTGAGTTCAGTAAGGTTGTCCACTTCTTGTCCGTCTTGAGTCCTGTCCTACATTTTGTTAATCGTTATTTTCGTCCAAGCCTACTATGTTTTGTTTGTTCGTTATTATTGTCTAAGTCTACTATGTTTTGTTTGTTCGTTATTATTGTCTAAGTCTACTATGTTCTCTTTGTTCGTTTTTATTGTCTAAGTCTACTATGTTCTGTATATTCGTTAGTGATTATTAGTGGACAAGACTACTGAGTTCAGTAAGGTTGTCCACTTCTTGACCGTCTTGAGTCCTGTCCTACAACTATAGTGAAAAAGTCCTTGGAAGTTGTTTTAACTAACGGAGGAGTAGTTAGGAAGCAGACCATATCGCTAATAATAAAGAGTGCTTCAGTAAGAGTACACTTTTTAAATTTAACTTTTCGCTGAAGCGAGTATTGTAAAAGACCGTAATACTCTGTAACCATATCACTATACTTTCTGAAAGCCAGGCGGCTGTCAAGGCATTGGCCTTCGAGGTAATGAAGTCCAAAAGGATATATACCCTTCGCGAACATCTCAACCAGATAGAGGATTGGTCGTTCATATCATATGGTTACTGAGGCATGACGATATTCTGGACAACAGCAGAGCAGATAAACTGAACAGATGTGGCACAGCCATCGAACTCTTCGATGAGTTCTCTACTTTGGGAATCCTTTGAACAGGCATTGGCTTTCAAGGTAATGAAGTCCAAAAGGATATATACCCTTCGCGAACATCTCAACCAGATAGAGAATTAGTCGTTCATATCATGTGGTTACTGAGGCATGATGATATTCTGGGCAACTGCAGAGCAGAACTGGCCAGATGTGGCATAACCATCGAACTCTATTTTGTGAATCCCTTTAAAAACCTGCGGGCTCATAATTGACGATACATTTATGGATTCCCTTAGACGGCTTCGAATACAGATAGGAAGGATCGATGGAGAGTGTACGGAAAATCTGCTTATACTCCAAAGAAGCACAATCGTTGTGATTATTGTATCACCTGGATACTGAGGCATGATGATATTCTGGGCAATTTTACAGCCAATGAACTGACCAGATGAGGCACAGCCATCGAACTCTTCGATAAATTCTCTATTTTGTGAAAACTTCTAAAGACGTGCGTTCTCATAATTGACAATACAGTTATGAATTCCGTTAACGACAGATGGGCGGCTTCAAATGCGAATAGAATCGTGCAGACAATCCTGCCAAAGCTGTACGGAGTGCACTGGATGTCTGCTTAGCACGATCGTTGCGATTATTGGAGTCATTACTGAACATTATGTTATGTTATGGGCACTCATATATGGAGCATTGGTCTGGTTGGACATATGGCAAATAACTTGTGCAAGAACTGCAGAAATGAGGAAAGATAGGAAACTCTTCTTAACCTACAGGACACATACTACAAACACTATGTGCAAAAAGAAAAAGGTGTCTAGGTAGGTAAAGGTGGCGGTCCATTTAAGAAATTTAGATGAATACAATTAGGCCACTTTGGGCCCATTGTGTAACCACATTTTGCTATTATCGCTGAAAGTCTGCTTAAATTCTAAAGAAGGTCGTTCGTTGTGATTGTTGGAATCACTACTGAAGATTAAGTTATGGGCACTGATATTCGGAGCATCAGTCTTGGACACATGGCAAATGACTTCTGCAAGAACTGCAGAGGTGATGAAAGATAGGAAAATCTTCTTCACCTACTAACCACTATTTCAGAGAAGGGAGCAAGTCACCGGAGAAATATGTTTTTATATTTCATTTTGATAGATCTGAGCTGGGATTTGAACCACGGGTTCTCGTCTATTAAGCCAACACATTACCTAAAGGTATAAACACATAGACGACAGTCAACAGTTCGGCAGTTCGACAGAAAATTCTGCCAACTGTTTTGTCTGCCGTATGCCGACTGCTTAAATTTTTTGAAAGCAGAACAGAAAAAAACGATTGTCAATAATTTTCAAATTTGAATGTAAATATATTTTTCAGTGTTGACACTATCAGGTTTTTTGTACGCAAAAATAAACTCACTTATGAAAAAACCGCACACACAAAACATTTATCAAATGAATTCAGATACAAAATTGAATCTATAATTCTATTTTATTTATTATGAATACATGGATTCCTATTAATTTCTTAATTTTAAAATTGTTCTTTCTCTTCAATAATATAAGTACTTTTAGCTGTTTTTTTAATATGATTTTATGTTGTATTGGCATCACTAATTTGCTTTTAGCTGCTCACAAAAATAGAAAATAGTTTAATTTGGGCAGGAGCTGCTTAGGTTGTTGTCTTGGCTTTTTCTGTTCTGCCTTCAATATAATCGTTTTCATATAAACGTGTGTATTCTAAACTTAGAAGCTTTCTGTTGTCTGTCGTCTATATGTTTATACCTTAACACACCTAGGAATAATTTTGATTAAAGAAAGTAAACTAAAACCAATTAACAGACGAAAATTCTGTCATTAAGGTCTTTTGCAGCATAGGTTAACGGCGGGAATAATAATAAAACCCGGGCAATTTAAGGGCAGTGTTTTCTCCAACGATTCTCTCAAAGATTCAAGCCTGTTTCTTACTATCTTTGAGACAATTTGGTTTTTAATAAGGAGCACTATCTTATACTGTTTTTATTTAAAAAAAATATATTTTTTTAAGTCACTAAACGTCCGTAATAAAACATAAAAATGTGGGTCAACTCTTGCACCAGTCATCGAGGTGATCCATGGATCATTAAGGTCACTTAACCTAAAACAGTTAGCCAAACTTGTCATGTAGACCACCACACTATATCAGTGATCACAATCAAAAATCGAAGGAGAAAAAATAATAACAACAACAAGAAAATTTATTGTTTTATGCAACCTGCAGCCTGCACTCTAACTGTGTGTGTATGTATGTGCCACGAAATAAATGTGAGCCGGTCAAAGTCATAAAACTACACGTAACATATAATAATAATACCCGGTTAATAGAACTGCTGCAGTAATATTATCGTGTGTTATTATTGTCAGGCCTTACGGTGGTATAACGTAACGTAAATGTAAACTTTTTAAAGATTTTTCTACCTTTATTGTGGCCAAAAACATATGGTCAACAACAGAAATATTAAAGCCAAATGG
Source organism: Sarcophaga caerulescens (assembly GCA_927399465.1). Classification (NCBI taxonomy): domain Eukaryota; kingdom Metazoa; phylum Arthropoda; class Insecta; order Diptera; family Sarcophagidae; genus Sarcophaga; species Sarcophaga caerulescens. Next base: position 38,190,146 of record OV656872.1, on the reverse strand, counting down.
AGTGAAGAAAGACAGAACGACGAAAAAAAAAATCATAAAATTTATCTGCTTATTGCAACGCCATCTGCAACCAATAAAGTGATACGACAACAGCAACAACTCATATTGTTGGTCTGTTTGTCTATTTTATGTGATTTTACACACACTAACTGTAATACAACAATACATACATATGTACATGGACTATTATTGTTGATTGTTGTTGTACTATGTGGCATGCAATTGCAAAACATTATAAGCATGATGCCAGTGGCAAATTCTATTTCATCTCTGTTGTGTTGTGTTTTTTTTTTTGGTACTTTTTGATGTTTTTTTTTTTGGTGGAAAAACTCAAAAAAAAGCGCCGTATGCAACCTGCTATTATTATTAGTGGCCACTAAAAAAGGCAACAACCTTCGCAGCAACAGTTTATTTGCTTACGTTGGTGTCTCATGCTCATGCTTAAGCAACATAATGTTCCAAGTGTTTGGGGTGAATTTCTACTTCTGCATGTGTATGTGTCACTATTTCAACAACAATGACATGACAACGTAAACATGGTAACACCAACACCATAAACCATGAAAAGAATAAGAAAAAAAAACAACACAATTTTAGTCAAAAATTTATCTAAAAATTGCATGGCTTTTTGGGCTGCCTTTTTTTGTTTGTTTTTGGTAACTTTAAGTAACCGGGGGTTAATATTTTCATAAATTCAACGACAAACACTAATATTATGGGCATTAAGTTTTATTCTTCTAAATGTTGTTCTAGTTGTTGTTGGCATTAAAGTTATTGCACACACACACACACACACCTACAAAACTGTTATGGTTTTAATAATTTAACGGTTATAGGATTAAGGCACTGTGGTTGAAGGCAAACAAAAAAAAGCAACGCCTTAATAAAATCGTTCTAAAAGTCACATACTCTTCACACGCTCTCAAGCATTTTAAATGGGGAGACAGTGAACTGCATGCAACCATCAATAGTTTATGGAAACATACTGAAAATATATTTCTCTTGTATAAGACAATTGATTAGAAATTACAAGCATTTAGTCAGGTTTACAACCTAGTTTCTCACATCATCCATGTTCTGTGCATTAACTTTACATAGATTTGGTCAACTTTTTACACTTTTTCCAGAAGATTACTGGTAGGAGGCCTTTAGAAATTGCATTTCTTGACTTACTTTACTTAATTGATCATTACAATGTTTTAGTCAGTATTAGAACCTACCCTGCAAGCAATTTTGTAGTCGACTACGTAAGTAGTGCACTTTAAGTTAACTTTTGTAGATCGACTATAATATAACTACAATTTAATGCAGCACTTCCGTAGAATTTGGTATTCCACTACGAAAATAACACACTTTTAGATAACTCTTTTAGACTAACTATAAGCTAACTGCAATGTTATGCAGAACTCACCCAAATACGAAACGTTTATTTATTATTGAGAGCTTCTTGTTTGTGAGATTTGTTTTCTCTCTGTTCTCTCTTTTACCAGATCAGACTTTTGATGATTTTGTTTTTAGACTAATTATAAACTAACTACAATGTTATGCAGAATTTCCCCATAATTTAAAACGTTTATGCTATTTCTGATAATATTGTTTTTTCAATTGCACCTTTTTCTGAACTATTTTTAGATTAACTAATAGCTAATTGAAATGTTATGCAGAATTTATTCAAAATGAAACCGTTGTTTTTTTATTCTCTATTTTTTACTATTTGAATTCGTTTAAGTGCTATTGTAGCTTCAAAAATTATATAATTTTTATTGTTTAAAATGAGTGGCACAAGTAGAAGAAATTTAAAAAGACTTTTTAAAAAAGAAAAAAAGAAATTTTTGAACAAATTAAAAACTAATAATTTCGATAATTTACATAAATTAAAAAATAATAGTTCAAATCCATTGAAACACCCATTTTTCTCCAAACATACTTTTCTAGATGGAGAAAGTGTTGAAAGCATTAGTGCATCCAATGAACAATTTGACGAAAAAAAGACTTTTAAAGAAAAAATTGGAGATTGGTATTTTAAAAATAGGACATCTCGCGAGTGTTTCGAAGAACTATTAAAAATATTGGTCGAAGAAAATTTGGATGTGCCTTTAAGTGCTAATTCATTTATTAAACACAAACGTGACAAATTAGAAATAACAAAAGTTTTTCCGGGCGTGTATTGCCACTTTGGGATAAGAAAACAAATATTTAGGTGTTTAAGTGACATACTCGATTGCCAAAAAATTATAATTGATTTAAATATAGATGGATTACCATTATTTAGAAGCTCAAGAAGTCAGTTGTGGCCGATTTTGGCAAAAATTGTTAACTGACTTTAAGTTAGTTAAAAATTTGTTAACTTTAAGTTAACTATTATATAACTGACTTTAAGTTAGTTAAAAATATGTTACCTTAAGTTAACTATTATATAACTGACTTTAAGTTAGTTGAAAAGTTATGCAGAGTCGGACAATTGACTACTGCCAATGACACCACCATGTTGAAATAGTCAGTTGGCCCCATTAAAAATAATCTAAGAGTCAACCACAACTAGCTGAGAAAAAGTTAACTTATAATGCATTAAAAGTTAGTTGTGTTGCCGGCAGGGTAACTTCCTACAGCATTCATGTTGTGTGTATTAATTTTATCCATGAGTGGTGGAACTTACAGTTTAAAGACAATTGCGAACGACAGATTTTTTAAAAACTTTTCATGGCAATTTTTCTTGAGACTTTTTGCCAGAAGACTGATGAGAGCAAGTTGGCTATTGGATTTGAACTTTAAGAATGTTATTCTTTTATAGCTCAGTAGGATATACACAAATTACATTGGTCATTAGTATTCCCTAAATTATAGTGCAATTTTTTATAAAGTATGTATGTATATAACTAATACACAAAAAGGCAATAATTATATTTCACACAAAATTTCTAAAATAAAATTAAAAAAAAAAATAAAAGTAATATAAATATTTTTTTTTTTTTTTTTTTTTTAATATTTGAGCACATAGTGACTTCTTAAAACTGCTCTTTCTCGAAATGTTTTTAATAGTTCCACAGGAGTTAGGAGTTCCACAAATTAATTGCGTTGACGAAAAACAATCTGCTAGTATTAATGTAAGTGTATCTAGGTATAATTAGAGTTGTATATCTAGTGGATCTACCAAATACAAGCTTCTCAAAGAGATAGGGTGGTTTCTTACGATAAAAAAGATTATGTAAGAATATAATATTTCGCATCTGAAGATAGTCGATTAAGTCACAGCCCAAGATCATTTTCCTCCAGGACGATACACTGCTTAAACCTAGTTAAACCATACACATACCGCGTAGCATTATTAAAAGATACTTGCAACTTATGTAGTGAGAGAGAGTCCAATTTACTGTAAACCTCTGTATAATAATTAATCAGTGGAAGTATTAATTGAATTATAAGTTTCCTCTTAACTTCAACTGGTGTGAAGTTAGACGGCAAAATAACTCAAATCATATTCCCATCTACTGATTGGTAAAATGTAAGACTTTCCAGGATTGAGCATAAGGTTATTATCCTCAGCCCATTTTAAAATAGACCTCAAGACATAATTAAGTTTGTAATTTGTATCCTCTATCAGACCAATACGGTTTGAGATGTACAGATGAATATCGTCTGCGTATGCATGTACCTTAGTATACCTGCATACTGAAAATAAATCATTAACGAGCATACTAAATAGCAGGGGGCCTAACACGGACCCCTGTGGAACACCAGATGTTATACGCCTCAACCCCGACTGCCTATTTCCAATAAATACCCTTTGGGCTCGCCCATACAAGTAGTTTTCCATAAGAGATAAAGCGGTATTTGTAAATCCAAAATAGTGCCCCAGTTTTCGACATAAGATTAAATGATCAACCCTGTCAAAGGCCTTTTATTGTCAAATATACTCATATACGAAATTGGTGAGCTAACAGCATCATTTTCGCAAAGCTTTTAGAATTTAAAGCCATAACATGGGGGAGAGACTCACAACACACAATAAGCTTAAGTACTTAATTGGCCATTAACAATCCGATTAACGAATTTAGGCCTGCCTTAACACATCCTTCTAGGCGCCTCTGGTTCTTCTTCGCCAGTTGGTCACACCAATCGATGACAGGGCTTCGTCGATTTGGTCCTTTCAATGCATACAAGGTCGTCCTCTTCGCCAACTTACGCAAATCCTCGCATCAAATACCCGTCACGCCGGAGCATCCTCCTCAATTCGAACGACATGGCCGATATAGAGCTGCACAACGTCCATGTCGTTATGGAGCTCATACAGCTCATTGTTGACTCGGATTCGGAAATCATCGCCAACTCGCATTGGACCGAAGATCTTACGTAGGACTTTTTTCTCTTATACTCTCAATGCTGCTACATCAGTGCTTAATAATGTCCATGCTTCTGCACAGTAAAGATGAACGGTGGGATGAGCATCTTGTAGAGTATTAGTTTTGTCGTACGAGAGAGGTGTTCTCTGGTACTCAATTGCCTATGGAGACCATAGTAGCACCTGTTGGCAAGAGTGATCCTGCGGTTGACCTCCAGGCTGACATCATTTGTGGTGGAGCCAAGATAAATAAATTCCTTGACTATAGTTATCGGCCGTAATCTGAGATCCAATACACAATAAGCTACTGTCCACATTTTTTGGACACTGTGGCAGAGGCTGCATATTCCCAAGCATATTTAAAATCCTCTGTTTAAACTCACTTTTATCGAATAGCCTGCGGCACGCAAGCAGTACGATATAAGTCTCGGTTGTGTCATATGAAACCTGACTTTTCCAAACGGAATTCCTTATAAGTTTTCTTCAAATCATAGTTCGCACAGGGAAAATATTCCGTTAAAAGACTACCACGAGCTCAATGTATGGCCTAGGAAAAAAATTAAATTAAATTTTATTTGGTACCCAATTCCAATGGATAATTTAAAACTATCCTTTTAAATTCAATACAATTTCTACTCCCTCTAAACACTGTCCACCACCGCGCCGCCGCTAAGCCTTGGCAGCAACAAACCAAAAACAACAAAAAAAAAAACCCCAGTCAACCTCAGTTCAACACATACATTTGAGGGTTTAAGACCCTGCATTAGCTATTCCGTTTGCATGTAAAAGTTGCATGCACACACACATACATACGCAGGAACCAAGCATGTAAGCATGTGTTTAAAAGTGTGTAGTATGTTGTGTGTAGTATGTTGCATGTTTCGAGTTGCAACTATTAAACAAAAATTTTTTGTTATTTTTTGAAGGCTTATGGCAGGCAGTCAGACAATAACAGCCAACCACTCTAGTCAGTCAGTTAGTCTGTAAGACAGTTGGCCCGGCTGAAACTATTTATTTACAAGGTAAATAGTTTTTGTATTTTGTACTCGTATTAGTGTTAGTGTTCAAGCGTTCAAGTCATGTGTTTGATGTGACCATATTTGTTGTAATTGTTTAATAGTCGTTGTCGTTTTATTTTTTTTTTTTGTTTTTTTATGGCGTTTTATCCTCGACGAAAACGTTTGTTTTACACCAGTACTGTATGACCGTTTGCCTCTATGGCGGATTCCCATATGCTATAAGCGGGTTTTGGTTTGCCTTTATGACTAAATTTGTAAAACTCTTTTGGCTAATATAGCCAATGTTTTGTGTATAAATTGAAGATAGGGTAAGTCATAGAAAGGTGTAGAATTAAAAAAAAAAAAAATATAATAAAATAAAAAACTCAGAAAAGTACTTTTGGGGTACTAAATTAAAATAGTACTTGCTTTTCAGTTTATACAGAACAACTTTAAAAATCTTAAAATTGCATTGGATTTTATTGCTTCTAAAATGGTACCAAGTAGCGAGAAAAACAGGGATTTTGTATTGAATAATCATTTGAAATATAAAAAAGGTACTTTTAGTAAAAATTCATTAAAATTCAAATAATAAATGCTTCCTATTTTGCTGATAAAAAAGAAACTACCTATAAATACAGTATCAAATTGGTACTAAACGGGAAAAACGACTAAAGATGATTCCTGTTTTGTGAAGCTACAAAGAAATGGCATTTAAAATTAGTACCATAAAAAGTAATTTTGTTTTGGCTTGGCTTTATTGCTTCTAATGGCTTAAATACTCGCAACGGGTACATAAAAGGTACCAAAAAGGGACAAATTTTTATATAGTTTAGGGAATCAAACTCATAACTCTTATCTGCTAGAAATTGTTTATTCTACACCATGAGTTTAAGATTTAACGCTAGTATCACTACCGACTTTAAAGCGACCTTTTTGAAGGCACTTTTGTGGTACTGTTCGTTAAACTGAAACATACGGCAATAATTTCTGAGGGAAAGATTAGAAATTTGTTCTTCTAACCGTTAAGTTTAAGACACAATGCTGCAACCATAACTATAGGGACTTATCATATGATTGTACCTCTATACATGAGTACCAGAGTTTCTATCTTAATACAGCCAGAGAATGGTTGGCCTGTGTGAATGATTTTGCAGTTTACATGACTGTACGTATGGCGCAATTAAAAAAAAAATATTTTCCAGTACTACTTGAATGAGATAAGTTACAGATGAAGAGCTTTTAGATTCTGCGACTTTACTCGTCTGTCTTCTTCACTCATAGGCAGTGGTGTTGTGCTATTTTTTTTTTACCGGAACGCGTATATATAATTATATAGACAGGGCCGATCCTGGGTAGGCGGTCGCTCTGTGCGGTCTCATGTCCCAAATTTAACGACGGGGGTGATTTTCCATGATAATCCTGGCGGCGGCGTTTTTTTTTAGGTCTCCTGTCCCACATTTGACGACGGGGGAGGGAGATTTCTCCCAATTTTCGCCCGTCGCCAGGATAGGCCCTGTATATAAGCAATAAAATAAAAAAAATAAAATCCATAAGCAATACATACATATGTATATATAAAACAAATTGAGTTTCTGAGTGCAATCCCGTCATCGCGGGAATTCTCGTCATTTGACCCACAGTTAAAAACCATGATTTTTGTATGGAAAAAATAACTGATTCTCTTGGTAGCAACAGTTAAATTTAAATGCGGCCGAAAGGTTTAAAAAATGGTTTTAAATACTCAAATTCTTAAGTAATAATTAGTTCGGGAACGGGTTCACGTATTTGTTTCGGTTCGGGTCGAGTTCCGGTTCAGCAGAAAAAACACCACCACTGCTCATAGGTCATAGGTAGGAGAGATATATCCATGCTGGTAACAGTACTTAACGGATACTGCTTCATGTAGATCCTGCCCTACAGATTTTACTGCTGCAACGATGTGCCTTTGTCATTTAAAAACCAAAGTTATTATGGAAAACTTTGAACCGTACTCCAAACTGATGAATTAGATTTTAAAGAACATGTAATGCGTGTAAATGTGTGTCTCATGACATTAGTTGGCAAGTGATCACGTAAAGTAAGACGCCAACCACGACCATAAAACTGTTCCTTAATATGTATATAGACTAACCAAACTTGAAGTCACCGTAGTCTAGTAGCTAGTGCCCAGAAATCTTGAAGAAAACGCTTTAGTTCTGGCAGTCTTCTGACAAAAATTCTCAGTGTAAATAAAATTTCCTATGAAAAGTTTTTCAAAAAATCTCTCTTTCGAAGTCGACTATAAACTGAAAGTCGGAAAAGTCATAAATAAACTTTATACACACAACATGGCCAGGATTTAATCTTGACTGAATGGTTGTAAGGACCAATGAAGTAAATAAGTAACCTTCTATAGTAGTTCTATGGGCCACGATCTTTTCGATATTTAACTTCGAATCGTTCAAGAATGCGTTGATTCAAACGCTTTAATGTATTTTTGTCTTCTATAAAATAAAGTCCTTCATTGGCTTACCCTATAGCTAATTCAATCTACCTGTACGTGAATGTATAGTTTTTGTATTTTTAAAGGTCTTTCAAAAAGGCGGTCAAAATGCCAACAAGAGCACATTATTGTTTCCAAAAATGCATGTAAAAGCCGTGATGATGACGATGGCTATACGGCTTTGAACAGTTTTTCTATTTTTTCTTGTTGTTGTTGGTTCAAATCAATTTTTCTTCTTTTTTATTTTTTTTTTTGGCCAAAAATAGTTAGCCAAGTTAAAAATTATTTCGTATATGTTACCAGTAACTGTATGTGTGTATGGACATTGTAATATGCCCAGCAAAAAAAAAAGAGAAAAAAAAGTTACAAACCGTGTTTCTGAACTGATGTTTAACTTTAAATACTAAATATGGCTGGTTTGGTTTGTTGGTTGCAATGTCTATTTATTTTATGTCTGTCCGACCCTCCATCTATCTATCTGTCTGTTTGCTTGTCTATATGACAGGCACTAAAATAGAAAAATCAAAACCCCCGTATAACCGTCCTTGCGTCTATTAGCCGGTCCAAATATCAGTTAATATTACTAAGGGGTACGTACTCACAAGTTAGCCACGTTATTGCCCAGTTTGCACTTGCGCAAAACGCTTGTGTGTGTTCATACAAACAACACCAGCCACAACAACTACAATAGCAATAAGAATACCAAAAGCAAAGCTTAGCGAAAAGAAAAAAGGTCTCAAGACAGGTTACTTGTTTACCCTGCAGAGATTTAACAGTTTTTTCTTATTAATATAACAGTTGTTGTTGTTATTGTTGTTTTCGTTGTTGTTGTTGTTGTTGTCATTGTTGACTTTTCATGTCTTATTGTCAAAATGTTGTTTGTTGCCTCGCTTTAATATCATAAAAGTATCGTGAGTGTAAGTGTATTTGTTGTTGGTTTTTTCTCTGGCGCTGAGAGCCTCTTTAATTAAAATTTTGATTGCAGTTGATGGTTTTTCTTTTTTTTTCACAGTTTTCTTGTGACTTTTTTTCTTTCAAATATTGTTGAAACTGCGTGTGGTTTTATAATGATTTTTCATAATTTTTTTCCTCTTTTGTTTTGTTGCTTTTTATGGCTGTAACAATTTGTCTTAACGGTTTTTCAACTGAATTGCATTCTATTTTCGATCATTTAGAAAGGAATTTGGAAATGGTAAGCAGGTGCTCTTTAATATCCTTTAAATGCAATAAATACTGAAAAAAACATTTGAAAGTTATTATATTTTTTTCATGGCAATTTTTACTCTCAGAGTTTTTGCCAGAAAGCTGCTGAAAGGAAGTCGCCGAAGAAATATTTTCATATTTTCGTTTTGCTGTCTGACTTGGGATTTGAACTCGGGCCTTTCGTCTAATAAGCCAACACACTACCTACTAGACTACGGCGACTTCTTAGTGATCTCTAATCGAATCGAAATTCATAAGTAAGACCGAGTATGAAGTCAATTGTTTTGGTTTTCATTGGAGAAGATTTTTACGCGGCGGGTTCCAAGCACTACGCACAACCCAAATTTAACGTCCAGCGGATTGGACTTCGCTGCACGCATTAGTTAACATCTAGCGGGTGCTAGAATGCCATCCAGGAGGGGCCACGAGGAGGCTGCGTGTCAACTTGAATACAGCAAGACAAGTATCGTCCTGGTGGTCGCCACGTTGACCACAATCAGAAACTTTACCTTGTTCGCATGTATTCTATCCTCCCTTCTGATTAAAATTGCAACCAAACTTCCCTGAGAACCCCAGTGTGTACACACATTTTAGTGTTAAGAATTTCAACGTTTTTTTTTTATTAAGCCGCTATTTCTTATATAATGAAAGAGGTCACAAGGGCAAATATAATTTTTTGTTTTTGTTTATTTTAACATTAAATTGAAATGAATTTTATTTGCATTTAATTTATTTTCACTTTCATATGACAACACTGGCTCATCAACAGGTTGGATGAGTATCAAAAAGTGCCTGACAGATGTGTGTGTGTGTGTGTTTCATTGGGTTTTTCTTGTACTCTTGTGCCATCATACATGATGCATCATAAACATTTTCCTTTTCAATTACTTCAATTACTATGAATAATCATTGTCCTCATCATTGTCATCATGATTGTCATCATGATTGCCATCATCATCGGTATATGATCTCAGCTATTACAGAAGTATTTATGTGTGTGTGTGTCATTGGTGTCATCGTTGTCATCATTTCCATGACAATAACCTGTCATAACAATTTCAATATCCTGTGGAGTATTTAAATCTCTGTATATGGGTGGGTGAGTATCATTGTATCTGTTTTAGTCGTTCATTATGTAAAACTAGAGAAATTTTTTACACTTTATTTCCATGTGAAAAACAAAAATTCTCTTCAAAAAATTTATTTTCAAGTACTTTAGCGTGTTGGAGTGTAATAATTGTTGTTGGATTTTGTTTTTTGTTTTTGCCATGAAATTTTTTTTTATTGTATTTGTTGCATTTGAATACAACTGATATTCAAATAAGGATAGGATGGCGGTAGATTGGTGTTATTCATTTCGTTAAGTATTGTATTTGTTTAACTAGAGAAATAACAACAACAATAACACTGTTAAGCTACAGGTCAAGCATGTTGATATACAATTACATTACGCCATAGGATCCAAATCATATTGGATTTATAATAGGGCATCAAATCGTTCAAGAATATTTCATAGTCTACCGTACAAACGCAACACGGAATAAAAGTCATCCATTTTAAAGCGTTAACAGTTATTGACTATCCCTTAAAAAAATACTTTCAATGACATAGTTTGGGAAAGAATGAAGACGGTAATCTGCACTTTTTGCCTCCGTTGCAATTAAGGCTACCTCTTCGATAGTATTTCTTGCAATACGTAAAAAAGACAGCTTGACAGCCATGATTTGGACCAACTAGCGCCAACATAGTGAAGCTAAAGTTCTTGCTCTCTACTTACGAGTCGCAGTCGCCAAGTCTAGCAGGTTGTATGTTGGTCTCGTTCCAAACCCCAAATAAAGAAATACTTCTGCGGCGACTTCCTCTCAGCAGATTTGTGGCAAAAAATCTGAGTGTAAATAAAATTGTCATGAAAAGCTTCTCAAAAATATGTCGCTCGGAGGTGACTTTAAACTGTAGGTCTCGCCCCTAATGGATAAAATTAATACACACAACATAAGTGGTGTGAGAAGCTAGGTTGTGATCCTGACTAAAGGTTTGTAATGACCAATTATGTATGTATGTATGTAGTCGCCGTAGTCTAGTAGGTAGTGTGTTGGCTTATTAGACGTAAAGCCAGGGTTCGAGCCCCAGGCCAGACATCAAAACAAAATACAAAAAGTATTTCTACGGCGATTACCTCTCAGCAGATTTCTGGCAAAAACTCTGAGAGTAAATAAAATTGCCATGAAAAGTTTCTCAAAAAAAATCTGTCGTTCGGAGTCGACTTTAAACTGTAGGTCCCGCCACTTATGTATAAAATTAACACACACAACATAAGTGGTGTGAGAAACTAGGTCAATAATCCTGACTGAAGGGTTGCAATGACCAATTATGTATGTATGTATGTACTTACGAGAAGTCCCGAAATTTTGCCCTTAAAACGTGATTTTTTTGCTGTTTTTGCTGATGGAAAAACTTACGAAAATACACAGGAACAGGGTAGTTTTTGATCTGTCAGGCAATGCAACCACTGAGAAAGCGAAAAGGAAGAGTATCAATAACAATACATTCTAATCTGGATGAAGTACTAGCGCTGATCGCGAACAAATAAATTTCCATAAAAGCTGAGTATGCTGTAGACTAGTAGGTAGTGATGGATTATAAGATGTTAATCCGTGATTCAAACACCAACTCAGACATCTCCAGCAAAATGAAATATGAAAAAATATTGCTCCGGCTACTTCCTCTCAGCGGACTTCTGGCAAAGACTCTGAGAGTAAATCAATTTGCCATGAAAAGATTCTCAAAATATCTGTCGTTCGGAGGCGATTCTTAAATGTGGGCCCCTCCACAAATTGATAAAATTAACACACCCAACATGGGTGCTGTGAGAAAATAGATCGCAATCATAACTAAAGGGTTGTAATGACCAATTATGTTTGCTGGTTCTATTAAGAGGGAAAGTTGATGAGGGAACTGTGACTCATGTTAGACTTGTCTACCATTATACTAACCATGGTTCTGGTCCTTACTACCACATGCTTGCATCCTGACTAAAGGATTATAATGACGAATTAGGAAATTAAGTAAGGCTTACAAAAGAACAACGTTTTTAAATTATTGAATAATTATTTTTTTAGTGGCGAAAAAACTCTTCTTAAGAGTTCTTAAACGCTCTTTCTAAACTTCTAAATTCCACACTCTATCGATTATTTAGACTTATTGTAAGATTTAATAATTAAAACATAATTAATTGCTGGATTAAAGGGTATTTAATTTTCTTCAAATTAATTGCATATTCATTAATTCTGTCTCATCGAGTAAAAATCATAATTAATTATCATTTATAAACCACCATTACTATCAACAAAGTCAACAATTAATAAAAGCCATAAATTAAAAGTCACCAATAAACAACGACAACAACAACAACAACGTAACATTATAACTAAATATTCCAAAAAAAAAAAATAAGAAAAAAATATGAAACACAAGCAATGAATTAAAAAACCAAAATACGAAACAAAAGAAACTTTAAACACGTTAAAGACAATAACAAATAACGTTGACTACAAAAACCACCATAACAACAACAATAGCAGTAATAACAACAACATCAACAATAACAACTGCAAGATAGTCAACATAATTATTGGCGCCTCCGTTATGCTTTATAAGCATAAGACCATAAAAATGCAGTTAAAATATAAACAGAGCAGCAAGCAAGCAGGCAGGCAGGCAGGCAGTCAGAGTGCAGTCAGTGCATGATAAAGCATGAAAAAAACACCAGCAAAATCATCATCTTTATTAAAGCAAAACCAATGAAAACAACAACAATAACAACGTAATCATTTAACACATCAACATCGTTATTATGTTCTTCTTCAAATGAAAAACAAAAAACAAGAAGAGTTTCAAACTCTTCAAAAATGTATGTGCTCTCTGTTGCATTATGCAGTGCATTTTGCATTGAATGTAAACAATGTAAACTGCACAACAACAGTTTGTAGGCATTAAAACACGGTGCGACAGAGAAAATACACCCGAGTAACTACATAGTCCACGTTGTTCAGTTAGTTGAGTAGAACTTCTGGAAGTCGTGCAAACGTGAAATTGACACATTTTCCGATAAACAATCAAGATCCATCAAAAATTCTGAAAATTTTTGAACTAATAGTTCATTTGATGAGACGACATATAAAAAATATCACTCGACCGTTAGACTCTTTAAATAATAACTACGGTAATTTTTGTCCGATTTGATCAAATGATGACTCAATCTCTTCACAAGAGAACAGACTTTAAGAATATTATCACTTATCCTATATTTTTTTATTAAAGTTTGCTTCTATGAATGGACAAACTTGAAAAAATATGAAAAAAATTCGAAATTTCCAAGTTTACCTCATCAAATCTCATAGCATATTAAGTCGAGTAATAGATATATGTATACTGTTTTAAAGGTCCATCTCTCCCCTTTCCAACAAGATTTAAATTTTTTGAAATCGGGTCAGAAATGTTTGAGTAATCCAAAAATTTGTGCGTCAAGTCCAAAAAAACAGTTTTTGTCAAATAAAAAAAGGTTGGAGGGTTCGAGAAATATAAAAAAAATATTTTTGAGATCTACTCAACAAAACTCACAACCTACACTACGTCATTAGCCGGGTGTATTTAATTTTTTTTTATTTTGTCGCATAGTGTAATGAATTCAAATCTTTTACTGTTTAATGCATGCTCTCTCTCTCTCTCTCTTCCATTTTATCTCTATTCCTTGTTCCTTAATACACATGCTCAAAAGTATATCAACAGTTTAAAGTTTTGCAAATACAAGAAACAGTTGTTGTGTTTAAACATTTATTTTCTTAGTTTAGTCAAGATTACAACCCTTCAGGTAGTCAGGTTACAAACTAGCTTCTTACATCACACATGTGTTGTGCGATAATTTCGTTCACGAGTGGCAAGAACGACGTGTTTTTTAGGAACTTTCAGAGTTTTTGGCAGAAGACTACTGGGAGAAGTTCGCCAAAAGAAATGTTTTTTTTTTCGTATTTCGTCTTGTCCGAGCCAGGTCGTCTCAATAAGCCAACTTACTACCTTTTAGACCACTTTCTCTACCGATTATTACCATCTTTGATGTGCATTAGTAGTAGCTCACAGATGTACATGCACCCACATTGCATGTACATTTATGGTTAGTATTTCAGCACTGATATTCGATGCTGTTTCCAACACGCGCATATTCTTTAATTCGTAAGTAAACTAGCTTTTAAACCAGCCAACACGATTGAGAAAACTAAAAACGCCATCCGGTGTTACACATGAAATATATGTACAAGAGTTTAAAAGTAATGATCACACAAGTATTTCTGTCTACGCTTTCCTCAGACGCTTAGAATATGCTTTGTTGTTATCTCTTCTTCCTAGCCAAGACATTGCCGGTAGCCTCATGCAGTCAAACAAACGCAAGATCATAAAGAAAACAGAAAATTATACTCCTATACGTAGTGCCAGATGGTCTTGTATTTCTCTCGAGGTTATAAAGATTTTCTTAGCTTCAGAACCTAGTTAAACTTTAGATTTCTTCCGGTAGAATACAGATACCCATTGAAAACTCTATAATACCAGCTCACTCCCAGTCATTTTCTTATTAAGGCGCTCATTAAAAAACATAATCGCATGGGAAAGATAAATATACTGCGATTTATTCCATTCACTTCTCCCAAAGTAGTTATATAGCACTCCCCTTGTTCTTCTGGGTCTCTAAATCGATTTGAATGCTTGCACCACGAACAGTTTCGAATAAAGCAGAAACTATACCTCACCGCAAAGTACTGGGGCATACGTGAGTGCGAGTAATATTGCCAGACAAAAAATTGCTGCACACTAATGTAAATTGGCCTACCTAACACTGACAAGCGTTCACCTGTGGCGCCATAACGTGCGTGCCGCTATGCGTGCTCAAGTGAGCTTTTGGTATAAAGCTACCGCACTAACCTAACCTAACCTAACACTGACAAGCCTGCTTTTATGACGAAGAATCATGCAGTATTTCTGGTTCACAGGTTATTTTTGAATACAATCAATTCGTGAGTCATACTAGTTTAGAATTTGTGGCTTTTCACTTTTTCTTTTAACCCTCAAGATCTTTATCCGTTACGTTTTTATTCGTCTTCGTTACTTTAATGAATATATGGCTGGCCTTAATACCTCTCTCCATTTTTTTTATTTTATTTTCTTGCTTTCATTCAGTTTTTCGAACAATATAACAAGTTCTAGAACGATAGGGTTGCCAACTGCATTTGTCAGAAAATATTTGGTTGTTGTATTGGATGTAACGATGAGGATTTTTATTGATTAAGTTTCACTCTGCCCAACCGTTGGTGCTGCCTTTTATGATCTTAGTCATTGATGTTATCCTCTACTCAGAGTCGTCAATGCACTTCCAGGGATGGAAGGACTCATTGATTTTTTAAGTCCGATCTTAAAATCTGGAAATCTGACTTCCCCTAAGATACAACAAACAACTTGAATTTTCCGTTGAGAACTGTAAACGTCAATTGGCAGGGCACTCTAACAAATGTTCACACATTCCCTACCTTCAACCACTTCCACTTGCCACTGTTAACCGAAATGCATTTTAAAAGATTAAAGGAGCGTAAATAGGTAGAAAAACGCTGCCTGAAAATGCCAAAAAAAGAAATGAAAAAAAAAGTGGAGCAACAAGTACTTTATAGTAAATGGACGCATAATGAGCCCATACATACACGTGCATAAATAACCAGCCAACCATATAGGCAGTCACGTACTAACATTCGTACATATGTACATCCATGCAAGTTATACGCTGCTATAACCCCACAAACATTTATAAGCATTTAAGCAGGTTTTCAACAGTATTTTTATAAGAGCAGAGTGGCCCACTAAGTGTGGGGGAGGTAGGGATGTGGGGTACCATAAGATTTAAACAACTCCCAAGTGGATGGCAGAAAAAAAATGGAGAAAATTTAAGCCAAAAACAAACAAACAAACAGAAAAAAAAGAAATCGGAAAGGGAAATATAAAAAATCTTCATATTTTATATACCAGCCAGTGATTTTTGAGCAAGCATGAGCGAGAAGCGAGAGCCGGAGTGATTAAGAGTGCCAACAATTTACAGCAGCAGCTTCGAAAGCAGCAGCCTTTAATAACTCAACACAGCCAACACAGTTTTGTATGGCGTTTAGCCGTAGCATAGCGTTTCATGTGTGTTACTGTTCGCTGAGTTTAATGAATGAACGAATGCATGAATGACTGTATGAATGAATGAATGAATGACTGCACATTAACTGCACATTAGTTTTAACTTTTCTTTACAGTTTTTTTTTTTTTTGCTTTTCAATTTTTTTTTTTTCATCGTCATCATCATCATCAACAACTTGTGCTTCTTGTGTTTTCATTAAATTTCATTGCTGGCATCTTGAATGTAATTCTTCAGTACTGCTGTTCAGCCGTTCCTCAGTCATTTTGATTAATAAGAAATAAGAAGAAGAAGAAGAAGAAAAACAAAGTCTTATATTGTAATTACAGTATAATTCAAGGGTTAACAAGTGGCTCGATGTTACTGTCGCTCTTTGTTGTTGTTGTTGTTGTTGCTGCTGGTGTTTTTGTTGCCTTTTTTGACACTTAATTATGTCTTTATAAATTGGAATCATTAAGTGTTGCCATTTACTTGTATGAATTGCTTGAATTCGTATTTTTTTTTTGTTTGTTTTTTTTTTTTGTTCGTCATTCATTTTCATTAAAATTAATTTGAAGAAGATTTTCACACATACACACACACAAAGAGAAAAACAATCTTGACAGATTTCTATAAAACGACAAATAGAGGTGACTGAAGAAAAAGGACAGCAAGTGCCAAAGCACTTAATGCTTGAGAGCGAGCCTTCAAGTTATGATTTTTGATTATCAAAGCATTTTTAGGAAAAGGAATAACGTATTGTATTCAAATGAATGCATAGAGACTTCCAATCTTTCTAGGACTGATAGAGGAATCTGTTTCAAACAAAAGTTTTGCAATCCTAGAGTTTGTAGGTAAAGAACAAACATACGATAGATATCGCCTTGATCAGTGCCTCGCACCATTGAAAAATTCCATTTCGGGCGCATGTATTGGGGGTTTGAAGGCAAATCTTAAAAATTTTAATTGTTAGACCTTGTGAAAGGGTGTGCCAATCGAATTGAATGTATGGAACCTAAAAAAACGGTGTCCAGTTGCTTGCGTACACTGACGACATTGAAATCATAGGACGTACCAAACGAAATGTTACTGCTGCCTTTAGTGCTATTCAACGGGAGTCTATTAAGATTAACAAGTAGGGATATGCGGCTTTATGGAGCCCAGATTACGGCCGATAACTATACCTTCGATATATTTTCAAGGAATTTATTTATCTTGACTTCACCGTTACAACCAAAAATGATGTCAGTCTGAAGATCAAGGGTAGGATCACTGTTGCCAACAGGTGCTACTATGGTCTCAATAGGCAATTTATTAGCAGAGATCTCTCTCGTACGACAAAACTAATACTCTTCAAGGCACTCATTACCTCCGTGCTTTTTTTTATGGCGTAAAGGCATTGATACTATTAAGTACTGATGCAGCAGCCTTGAGAGTATTTGAGAGAAAAATCTTACGTAAGATCTTCTATCCAGTGCGAGTTGGCGATGAGTTCCGCATTCGATCCAACAATGAGTTGTATGAGTCCCTTAACGAATTAATATCCTTTTGGTTCCAGTTTCCATAATTTCGCCGTCCGCCTTAGAAATCGAAATCTTGTTTCAGATTAGATTCGATTAAGGAACGAAAAAGGAACACTGAAAGGGTCTTATCAGTGACCGTAGACTGTTAAGCATTAAAAATGAGAAACCAAACACTTCTTCACATGGAACTAGATTTTGAGATTAAACACAAGGAAAGTGAAGACCATAACCGCAGTCCACATTTTATCAGGGATGCTAAGGCTCAAAAGGGCAAATCTTAATGAATCTGAAATTCAAAAATCACTTACCATTTGCTAAACCACTTAGCATTACGCTCGTGTAGCTGTTGAGCTGGTCACAGCTCAGATTGTGCTTGATATTGATTTTAGCTTTCAGGCTGATCTTTAGGGAAACAAAAGCCTTTAAAAAATTAATACTTTTATGGACTCTAAAGCCATGAATGCTGCTGCTGGTACAGGACAAACAATGTAATACACAGATAACAAATTTTCTGTTGACCCCCTGTCTTAGACAACTAAGCATGGCTGAGTGCTTGTCTAATTCCCCGCTTAAGTATTTCAAACTGCTCTTTCAGTAATCAGCTATAACTTCTATGCTTTTATATTCAAAATAATATAATTTCTCCAAACAATGTTCAACCACTTTTGCTCACCACTGTTTAGCTTGAAATTTCGCTTGCTTTTAAAACAGGGATTACCATTTCATAGCACAATTGTGCAGAGAGAACTCACACGCATTCTTGTGTTCTTTGATTTAGTTTTCGATCAGACTGCGACAAGAACACATGTATGGCGGATGCTTTATCATTTTATTTCAGAATTACACTCAAAAAATACTTTATGTTTAAAATATTCTATGTCATTAGCTGGCCGTATTTAATTTTTTTTTTTATTTTGTCGCATAGTACAATTTTTTTAAATGATTTGGAATGCTCGCTTTTTTTCTATTAATAAAAAATTTGTTTTTTATTTTTTTTTATTTTTGTTTATCTAAAAAACTAGGTATAATTTTTAAGCCAAAGATAGCTTTATGTTCTTTTAATAAAAAAAATGGATTTTTTTATTTTATTTTTATTTATCTAAAATTATTAAGCCAGAGATAGATAGCTTTACATATGTATGTTGATGAAGTGAAAATCAAAATATCGTATATTACTAACACTTTTCTATGGCTGTAAATAAATAAATTCTCTTAACTTATTTTCTCCCTCTTACTCACTAATACACAACCAAAAAATTTTAGGTAACCCCTGTTTTAAAATCATAATCCATCCTAGAGTTGGCAATCCCGCTCTATATTTTCAATCCCGGGATTTCGGGATTTTATTTACCTAAATTTTTAAAAATTTGTTCTTGAAAGATATTAACATATTATTTCAATAAAATTAATAACATGACACATCCAAAAATAGGTTTATAAGAAAGTATTTATTAAATTATAAGAAAATTAATTTTATTTTTAATTTTACACATTTTTAAATTAATTATAAAGAGTTATGTAATTGTTTTTATAGATATATACTCTTTTGTTGATCAAGTGCGATATGTTATTATTTTAAAATACGTTTTGAAGAAGCACAGAGCATCCAAAGTTTCATCGCTCAAACGACTTCTTATTTTAGTTGCAAAAAATCCAGCTGCAGAAAAAGCACGTTTAGACTCTAAACTTTCTGGCTTAATAGTCATTAAAAAATCGTATGCTCTTTGCAAAAAGTCACCACGTGTTCCTCCATTTTCAAACAAGAGCATTTCTCTCTGAATTTTTACAGACAATGTCTCACATCGAATTGCTATCCTCGGTAAATGTGCTTTTTTTATGGCTTCATTGAGTTTGTCTGAAATATTTAAAGGTTCTTTAAAAGAACAAGAATGAGATTCAGATGGAAGTTCAGAAGAATCTGAAATAATTTCGAAAGGAGCCTTATTTGAATCAGAAGGTGTAACTTCTGACTCAGAAGCTATTAGAAGTGATGTAGCTGGACTTGAAGCATTTAGTCTTTCGAGTAACTCAACTATTAATTTGCGACATTTTATGGAAGAAGGAACCGTTACGAACTCTGTTTCAGATTCGGACTGAACATTTGTTCTACCATTGTGCAGATACTGAAGTACCCCACTGATATCTGTTCTCTTTTGTTGCATGCGAAGGATGAGCGCTGAATGTAGTTTTTGACTTATAACGCTGTTAACATCTTTAAGTTTTTTTTTAACATAAAAGTTATGGCAACATCGGCTGTGAACAGATTAGCATCCCGACGGCAAAGGGCGTCAACTGTTGCTTTAACTGGGACAAGAGCACTAATGATTGCGGATACCATATTAATCTCATCTTTGGATAAAGCAAAATATTCACCTTCAGGTGGACCTATGTCTATTAATGCCTTTGTTATACAATTTCTTAATAAATAAAGACGTTTTAGTGAGAGTTCTAATATATGATTTTTTTCATTGCGGCTTAAAAACTCAAATCCCGGGATTAAGTGCTCAATCCCGGGAATTTGGAAGTGTTAAAAACTGCGGGATCCCGGGATTTCGGTACCCCGGGATTCCCAACACTAATCCATCCTATGCATGAGTTACCGTTTTGCTGGCTATTCAAACTGACATTTATTTACCCATTTAACTTGTTAGTAAAGTTTCTTAAGTTAATTTCTTGTAATTGTAGTAGTAATAGTAGTAGTTGTTGTTGTTGTTATTGGTGTTTGCGGTTTATTGTTGTTATTGCAGTCATATTCATATGTTGTTTACAATATAAAAGTGTAAACAACATATTTGGCGTACAATATAACGGTTTTTTAAACAATTACAAAAGGCACCTACTCTTACACGTACACTTGTAGTACGAAATTCAGAAACCTCTTCGCCATACACTCTCTTTGAATGCTTCATATAAAGTCTCTCCCTCGTTGGCAGTGTTAGGTAGGAAAGCAAAGGTAATTGCAATTTCATTGCTTTGTTGTTGTTTTTGTTTTTTTTTTTGTTATTGTTATTGTTTGTTGTTATGATGACTGCACGTGAGTGCATGCCAAGTAAAATTTTATAAATTTTTTATTTTATTATTACTGTTGTTGTTGTTGCTGTTGTTGTTTTCGTTGATTTTATAGCCATTAAAAGTGAATGAGTGAGTAAATGAATGAATGACTGACTGAATGAATGAGTGAGTAAATGAATAAATAATTAATCGCATTACAGGTAGACTTAGTGACGTTTTAAACTGTTACAATAAACAGTCAACAATAGCAAATAATCACATATTTTTCTGTCTTTCTCTTTCACTCTCTTTCTCTCTCTCTCTCTTTTTGTCTTTGTCTCCGACTCATACTCTTTCTCACCATTCATTTGATTTAATTGTCATCGTATCGATGATTAATCGTTTTATTGTTGGTTGCTACAATATATTGTCAATTACATTTTACTATTCATTTGGATGATGTTGTCGTTGTTGTTGTTCAAAAATTATAATTAAAAATAGTTTTTTTATTATGGGAAAAGTAACAACAGTAATTGCTGCCACAACAACAATAACAACAACAACAACGATAATATTTTATTAAATAATGAATTACTATCGTTTACGGTATTTACAATTTAATTGTTTCAACAATTTAAAAGGCTTTTGATTATTATTGTCGTTACTGTTACTATTACTATTACTGTCATTATTATTAGAGTAACTCTGACTGTGAGACATTTCAATTATTGATGCAAATGCTATATGATAGTTTTAACCCTTTAAAGGCTCTAGGGGTCGTTATATTCATTTCAAAGAAAATCCACTCAGTATTCTTTTACTTTAAATGTGTTTCATATGTATATAATTTACAATAAAGTATTGAAAATATGTAATCGATAACAAATACCTAAATTTTTTCTATGTTATGTATACTCGATATGACTCAAAAATTAATGTTATCGATTATAAAAGAATGATAATGATTTTTGCTATTAATAAACGATAACAAACTACAGGTCAGACATTTCGATCAAATCGAAATATGAACAAATATTTCATCGACGACTTCCTCTCAGCAAATTTCTAGCAAAAACTCTGAGAGTAAATAAAAATTGCCATGAAAAGTTTCTCAAAAATCTATCCTTTGCAGTCGACTTTAAACTTTATGAATAAAATTAATACACACAACATAAGTAGTGTGTGACGCTAGGCCGTAATCCTGACTGAAGGGTTATAATGATCAATTATGTATGTAATGTATGTATGTAATCGATAACAAATATCTATGTTATATCGATATGTGTTTAAAGGCAACTAATGTTGGGCAAATAATTTCAAGTGCACATTACTTGCCTGCAAATCTTTAAAATGATAACACTTTAATGTGTGATTGTAAGCTCATGTTATCGATATTTTTCGATATCAATTGTTGTCGATATTTTTCGATAGCACACGTTGTCTCCGTTTTTCAATATCAAATGTTATCCACATTCTTGTATTAGAAAAAATATATATTTTTCGATAACAAATATTCCTAAGATTACTTACTTAATTTACTTAATTGGTCATTGACAACCCGATTAACGGATTTCGGCCTGCCGCAACACATCCTTCGCCGTACTACGTCTATGTCTTTGAGGAGCTCATACAGCTCACTGTTGGATCGAATACGGAAATCATCGCCAACTCGCACTGGACCGAAGATCTTACGTAGGAATTTTCTCTCGAACACTCTCAAAGCTGCTGCATCAGTTCTTAATAGGGTCCATGCCTCTGCGCCATAAAGAAGCACGGGTAGGATGAGCGTCTTGTAGAGTATTAGTTTCGTCTTACGAGAGAGGTCTCTGCTACTCAATTGCCTATTGAGACCATAGTAGCACCTGTTGGCAAGAGTAATCCTGCGTTTGATCTCCAGACTGACATCATTTTTGGTGGTAACGGCGGAGCCAAGATAAATAAATTCCTTGACTGTATGAAAAGTATAGTTATCGGCCGTAATCTGAGAATCAATACGCCGCACGTCCTTACTTGTCGACAACATATACTTTCTTTTGCCCTCATTTACTGCCAGACCCATCTTCTTAGACTCCCGTTCAATAGCACTAAAGGCAGCAGTAACATCTCGCTTGGTACGCCCTATGATGTCGATATCGTCAGCGTACGCAAGTAATTGGACACTTTTTTGAAAAATAGTGCCATTGCGATGCACTCCTGTCTTTCGCAGAACATTCTCCATAACGAAGTTGATGAGATCGCATGATAAGGGGTCGCCTTGTCTGAAACCTCGCACGGTATCAAAAGGTTCGGAGAGGTCCATTCCTACCTTGACGGAGCTGCAAGAATTGCTCAACGTCATTCTGCATAGCCTTATCAGCTTCGCAGGTATACCGAGCACAGACATTGCGGCATAAACACGATCCCTTATGAGGCTATCGAAGGCTGCCTTATAGTCGACAAAAAGATGGTGTGTGTCAGAACCTTATATGCGATAGGGAGAAGGCTTACACCCCTATAGTTGGCACATATTGTAGGGTCCCTTTCCTCTAGCCATATTTTGTAAATAAGCTGGTGCATGCGCCCTACCAACTCATTACATCCGGTCTTAAACAATTCAGCGGGGAGGCCATCAGGACCTGTCGCTTTATTGTTTTTAAGGCGCATAATCGCGACTTTGACCTCTTCATGGCTAGACGGCGGAATCTCCACGCCGTCATCGTCGATCGGGTTCGGAACATCATCCTAAGATTCCTATTTCTAAGATTGTCCAATTAAAATTTTATAATACAAAATTGTTTAATCGTTACAAAATTTAAAATTTTTTTTTTTTTTGAAATAGGCAAAATCGATATTTTTGATAACTTTTTTCCTTCAATTTTTGTTATCGATATTTTTAAATGCTCGCATTTTTCTATCCCATATATTATTGGTATTCATAGATTGAAGAAAAAATGTATCTAAATATTATCGATAATTCTCGATATCGATAACTCTTTGTAACAAATATTATCGATAAGAACTTTTATTTTATTTCAATAACAAATAATATTAAATTTTTTAATTTTCACTTATTTCTTAACACTCTTTTCGAATATAAAGAGTTTTTATTCTGTATGTGTTACATGTACTGTGAACTATTGATTGGCCTTTAAATGTTCACTTCGTATTCACCATGCCATGTAACACTCTCTTCTACAATCTTATATTTTATAAAACATTGGACAGTTATTGTGTTATACAAAAACGTCAATCCATCATTGTGTTCTCCTCGTTTGTATTGAAACTATAATCTTTAGTATCAACAGGTCACTCTGTCACCCACTCTGTTGCACACACACACTCTCTCGTCAGTTACAAATTGTTGTTTGCATTACAATTCTAACTTGAAAACATCATTAATCACGAGTTAAATTAGACGTTTAGTTAGCTGCTACAGTTTTGTTTGAATTTTATAGTTATTGTTGTTGTTATTTTTGTTTTCTTTTTTTACTTTTCTTACAATGACACAACAACAACAACAAATAAAATAAATTCTCAACTGGGGAAATCACTGTAACGAAATGCAATAAATTTTTATTTACGTGAGTTCGAGTCAAACCCAGTCAATTTATTTTAAATTTTTTGTTTGTTTTCTTTTCTTTAAGTGTGAGCTACAGAAACAAGAAATTCTTACATCATCATCATCACCATCATTATCGTCATCATTTATCAGTCAGTCAGTTATTGTAGACACTGTTATTATTACCATCATTATAACGTAATGATAATTTATAACGGTTCTCTTTTTCTTTTGCTTTTTATTTGTTTTTTTCTTGCTTTTGTTCCCATTATTTTCAATGTCAACGTAAAGAACACACTTTTTGAAAAAAATGAAAGTGAAATGAATCGTCTCCACCAACCTTAATGGTAATGAGAATGGTATGGAGAAGACTAAAAATAGAAAACAAAGCCAAAGAAAGTATGGGAACACAAATACACACAATACAATACTAAGTAAATCATATGAAATAAACAACAACAATAACCCAAAACATACCTCAAAGAAAACAAAATGACGACCTGAAAGAAAGAAAGAGAGAGAGAACAACTAACTGTTGTTAACCACCATCATGATGAACATTTTTGTTATTGTTATTAATGTGGGGTTCTTAAATTATGTTGTTGTTGTTGTTGACTTTTCAAGAAAATAAAAGTAAGAGTGTAGTCTTGAAATATTTTTAAAGTGATTGAAATGAAAAACAACAAAACATCCGGGTAGAAAAACATGGCGATAACTATCTTGGCATTTTGAATGGACAGTAAAGATTCTTTCAGGGTCATTCTCAAAGAAATATTGACCAATATTACCAATTCTTTTCTCTGGATGCAATAGGTTTTCCACAATCGGTTTAGTTTCGCCGTTTCGATGATGAAATCACAGATGACAGGAAATTCTGTATGTGCAGGGTAACTGCGGACTACTGCAGCGTGTTTCAGGCGGAGGTGATGGCAATTTACCGGGCCGCTCAATGGATCCTCGTCAACGATGCTCCTTTCACTCGCGTCTCGGTCTTTTCTGATAGTCAGGCTGCGATAAGATCTCTATCGGGATTCGTGAATAACTCTAGGATCGTTAGGGAATGTCGCCGCTGTCTCGACCTTCTCTCGGGGCGCTTCACCAGTGTCTCTCTGGTGTGGGTCCCTGGGGACAGTGATATTCCGGGAAACTGTAGGGCCGACGAGCTCGCCAGAGCTGGTGCTCTCCTTCCGGAATCCTCTTCTGTTGAATTGGGTATGCCACTTGCCTCGGTCAAGCTGACCATTGTGCGGAAGCTCTTTCGGGACGCCAACCTATACTGGGTCAATGAGGAGTCCTGCTCCACCACTAGACTCACCTGGCCCAAGATGGATAGAAGGCGTACCAACCGATTACTTGCTCTCGGTCGTGATGTCATCTAGACTACAGTGGCCGTGCTTACAGGTCATTGCGTCATGGGTAGACACGCGGAAAGAAAGAGGCTCCCTTTCAACGACTTCTGCTGTGGTTGCAGGTCCGCTGAGGAAGAGGAGACTGTTGTTCACTTTCTTTGTCAGTGCCCGTCTCTTGCTAGGTGAAAATATAGGTTATTTGGCTCCCCATTCCTTGTCAGCTTAACGGAGCTATCATCTATTGACATCAAGGATATAGCTTCTTTCATCAAACTTTCTGGCTGGTTTTCCAGTGCGGGGTAGTTGTGCTTTTGTTGTGCAGCCCTTGCGCTGGCCAACTTCTTCCTTTTCCTTGATTTTGGTGGAACTTGGTTAGTACAGGGACTGCGTTCACCCGTGGCATCACAACGTACCGCTATGCGTGCTCAAGTGAGCTTTGTGATATTCAGAGCTACCGCTCCGACCTAACCTAACCTAGGGTAACTGTCAGGCGAAGAAATATTTACTTTAACTCTAGGCACATTATCGTATTTAACAAGAAAAGCGTAAAAGATTGTATCGAAAAGTTAATGGCTTTCCTCAACGACTACTTGTTACACTTACCTACTCACTTAAATGGTAATTGCAAGCCTTTAGTCAGGATTACAACCTAGCTTCTCACATCATCTAAGTTGTGCGTGTTTATCACACATTTTTCAGAAATTTGTCATGGCATTCTATTCATTCTGAGAGGTTTTGCCAGAAGATTGCTGAAAGGAAGTTGCGCGGAAGAAATATTTTCACACATTGGGTTTTATTCGAGATGCAATATCTAAGGCTTGAACCATGAGTTCTCATCTAGACTACGGCAACTTTTTGGTTCTTCTGCTTAATGATAAGGTGGTTGGCCAAATGTCTTCATCACATCCATGAATTCTTAGGAAAAGTACTGGAATAAAGCTGATTTAAACGATACTTTGCGATCAGCTAAGCCCTTCGAACCTGTATGACTTCATCCCACCCATGAATTCTTAGAAAAACAATGGAGTACAGGTAGTCCCCGACTTACGACTATTCGCACTTACGACCATTTTTTTTCATAGAGAATACTTAAAGACAAATATGTAGTTGCGGGGAATCCCTAAAATATATGAGAAAAATTAAAAAAAAAAGTAAAAAAAAAAATTCGATTTACATACATATTTCAGTACAAATAATACATTACATTAGCTAAGTCGGAATATTTTTAAGTGAATAATTTTATATCCTCCTAAAAATGGTTGGAACTAGTAAATAAAGTTAGAATTATATGAATTTTGGATAGTTTCACTTCTCCTGACTCTCAAAGTTAGTAGTACAGTATGTAATTTCTTTCTTAAATTTTTTTTATATGAAATTCGACTTACGACCGATGACAGAGGAACCTATCTCGGTCGTAAGTCGGGGAATACCTTTAAAGCTAAATTAAACGATGCTATTTCGGTCAGCTAAGCCCTTCGGTTCTTTTTGACTTCATCCCACCCATGAATTCTTGGAAAAACACTGGAGTGAAGCTAAATTAAACGATGATTTCTCGATCAGCTAAGCCCTTCGGCGACTATGTGTTGTATGTGTTGAATGTGTTGTATCGGTGTTCTACTTCTTATCATTACATGCGAGCTGACACAACTTCTGTTAATGAGTTATACATCCCATATAGCATACCTTCACAAGCCACAAATGTAAAATGATTTGCGTGTTTAGATTCATGTTTTACATCCTTGTGATCCAAAAATTGTTTCTAAGTCATTCTGTTGCTTTTTCATAATTTTCTTTCACTTTTTTTGTGTTTTTTTTGTTTTTGTTTTTTTTGTGGCATCATTGTGATACAAATTGTTTTTGTACTTCACTCCACAGTATTGTTTCTGGGGTAATACCTGCCTGCAATGGCTACCAAACAATTGAAACTGATTTTCATTGTTGAAAACCTGATGAAACTGTGCGCAAAAAACATTGCAACTAAGCAGCAGCAACAACATGATTACAGAGCTCAACATTATCGATTAGATGTGTTTTATGACAATCATCATCACTTCTTTCTCTCTGACACAACACATAACCTTTTGGTAAAACAAACAAAAAAAAATATCCTCCTTTTGCTGTTGTTGTTGCTGCTGTTGCTACAGATGAGCTGTATTATCCACTGAAGTAATCATGCTGTGGCTTCAAAACAACAAAAAAAAAGCGCAAAAGGAAAAATGTTTGGTTGTTGGTGTGTTTTCTCCAGACATTTTCATTCATTCAGTAAAGTTTTTATGGCTGCCACTGCTGCTGTTGTATTGTTGTTTTTGCTTGACTTTGCTTTGGCAATGATTGTTCATGATGTTCGAGCTGTCAAATGTGACAGGCTACAAAACAACACCATTTTTCTTTTGTGCAAAGGCGAATGGGGGAAAAAAAGCAAGGAAAACCCCTGCTGTTTTACCTGAATTTGCCAACTTAAATGTAACGAGGCATGCAACATAGACACTAACATGCAACAACAACAACAAGAACACCACCATCAAACGGTATTAAAGTATCATCATCAACAGGCAAACAAACAAACAAGCAAAGAAGCAAACAAACTGCCAACTACAGAAGGCCAGACGAAGTGAGAAAGACCCACTCAAAAACCCAACAGACAAATAGACTAGAAAGGAAGCAACGTAAACTAGAATATGAGGAGACATTGTTGGCCACAGAAGAAAGGCGAAAAGCAACAAAGCAAAACAGCTTTGTTGTGAAGGCACTGGCATGCCAGGTGTTATTTGACGGTCATGACAAAAGATAAATCTGTGCTGTGGCTTACAAAGTTATTACCGTGGCAATTGTTGTTATAGTTGCTGTAGTTGGTGTTGTTGCTGTTGTTCGTAGAGACTAATGCTAGCTTATCAAAACATTTTGAGGGTTACAAACACATCCAATAGAATTTCGTAAACGCTATTTGTTGCTTTTATTGTCAAGGCTGTGAAAAATCTAAGTATGTCTTCTGTTGTCTTCCTTATAATCATCACTGCCATCAACAAGGCACTTCAATATAATTAGTACGCTACAGAGGTCACACACAGTCAAATTTAATCTCGGGCAGTTGGTCATGCCACATGGGCTAACATATGTTGCTTTCTAGGCAATCATTGATCCAGTTTCAATTCAGAGGGTCTCTTTAGGTGAATTTTTTTTTTTTTTTTTTGAAAAGCGAAATTAATAATCCTGGGAGCTTGATTCCATGCATAAAGCTCGTCTGTGTACTTTCATTTTTTTTTTGTCCAGGGAAGGGGTTTTCCCGGAGGAATATCTCTACCATACTTGTATTTAACAGAACTGTACTGTACTTGAACAGATTGGTTGTCTTCCAATCTCTACCTTTATCCCACAAGATTTCAATTACTGTTTCAACTATTACTTTAAACCTCCACTGCGTATCATAAGCAAATGTACGTCTGGTGCATAGATGATTATTTTGACTTAAGATTTAAGTTGTAGTCGCCGTAGTCTAGTAGGTAGTGTGTTGCCTTGTAAGACGTGAGCTCACGGTTCAAACCCCAGGTCAGACATCAACAACAAAACGAACAACAAAAAATATTTCCTCGGCAACTTCCTTTCAGCAGATTTCTGGCAAAAACTCTGAGAGTAAAATAAAATTGCCATGGAAAGTTACTCAAAATTCTGTGGTTCGGAGTCGAATTTAAACTGTAGGTCGCGCCACTCATATATAAAATTAACACACACAACATATGTATGTGGTATGAGAAGCTATGTCGTAATCCTGACTGAAGGGTTGTAATGATCAATTATGTATGTATGTATGTTGGCCTAAAGTTTCATCAACTGAGCTATGTAAAGCTGTCTCTAGTAGCTTCAAATATTTCTGCAGCCTAGATTTATCAGTTTTTATTTTTATGGTTGCCTAAGGGTTGGTATTCATGAAATATGCATTGCATGGCTTATTAGACGAGAGTCCATGGTTCAAACCCCAGCTTAGTAGACCTCTTGAATATAAAAAAAAATACTTATTTAGGCGACTTCCTCTCAGCTGTCTTCTGCCAGTCTCTCATGAAAAGTCTCTTTCGGAGTATAAGTATAAAATTAATTAATTTGAAGTCGTCTAGTAGGTAGTGTGTTGGCTTATTAGACTGAAGGCCCGAGTTCGAATCCCAGGTCAGACATCAAAACGAAAATATTTCTTCGGCGACTTTCTCTCAGCAGATTTCTGGCAAAAACTCTGAGAGTAAATAAAATTGCCATGTAAAGCTTCTCAATAAATTTGTCGTTCGAAGTCGACTTTAAACTGTAGGTCCCGCCACTCATGTATAAAATTAACACACACAACATGAGTAGTGTGAGAAGCTAGGACTGAAGGGTGCGGGCTTTTTGGGGACGATTGCTGTAGACTGTCTAATGGTGAAGGTATAGCACTGGCCATTTTATAGTCACCTAGCAGCAACTCGTTTCCTTGCCGTTCGCATCTTGAGGTATCCACAAACACTACTCCCTCATGAGTAGGGGCCATCCCCTGAGTGCTGGTTTCACAAAAAAAAAAAAAAAAAAAAAAATGCACGCAACATGGTTGGTGTAAGAAGCTAGGTTCTTGTCCTGACTAAAAGGTTGTAAAGACCAATTAACTAAAGTCACGCATGTGCAAAGTATTAGCAACAATTCTTACTACCGTAAGAGGTTATGTTTACTTAAAGGAACGGATTAATAAATTTCCTATTAGCATTTTCGCCCACGAATTAATTCCCTCAGATGCACCACTTTAAAGTGAATTTCGTTTAAAAGAAGCAAACGTTTTAAGGTGCTGCTGATGGCCGACTGTTAAATAAATAATGAACGAACATTATGATGATGGAAATGATTTGTATTGACATTTTCCACTTTCCACTTTAACAATCGACATAAACACTTCTCCTTACAAATACAACAAATACTTACAACAACAAAAACAACAACATTGAAACAATGAAGTTTTATGGCATTATGCAGCTGCCAAACAATATTAACGTCATAATCATTGTTATCGTTCTA
Source organism: Sarcophaga caerulescens (assembly GCA_927399465.1). NCBI lineage: Eukaryota > Metazoa > Arthropoda > Insecta > Diptera > Sarcophagidae > Sarcophaga > Sarcophaga caerulescens. Next base: position 38,159,500 of record OV656872.1, on the reverse strand, counting down.
GTAACACACAGCGCTGTAGTAACAATAGCAGCCAACACTCTTTTGCAGCAATTTCTTTTGTTGTTCTTGTGATTATTGTTGTTGTTGTTGTTGTTCTTGCTACAACATGCCATGACGCCTATATTTCTAGGTGTTGCATTGTGTATGACATGGCATTCAGGTGTTTTGGCAAGTGTTACTTGCCTTTAATGGCTGTGCAAACGGGATTTCGTTGGTAATTTTTCGTTTTTTTTGTAATTTTCTAAAAATGCGGTTTTATTGTTAACTGCAGCCTCTACAAATTGTCCAAAGAAAAAAAATTGGGTAAAGGCATAAAGAAGAACAAGAAGTGATTTCAATAAAGGACAAGAGAGGGACAGAGAGATCCCTTTCATTTTTTAATAAGATTTCTGAAATTAAAATTTAAATGCAAAAAAAGAAAAGATGTTAAGCAAACATATGTTCAAACAAATAGATTTTCTTTCATAACATATACCCTCAGAGCAGAGGAACTAGTTGAAAATCTTTAAATTAAATCAATTTGACGCCAGGGTATGTTACAAATACCATCCCCCAACTAATTAAGTTTCTTTGCTTAACATCAACTGGGTTACTGGCTTCACTGTTTTTATAAAACACATAACACCCCCCTCACTATATTCTCAAATAAAATAGAAAGTAAAAGAAGGAAAAGAAATTGAGATTAAGTTTGTCAATCCTCGGATGGCAGCCACTTAATTTGGTCAAGTCAGTCACATTGGCTTGGTGTTGCAACAACAACAAATTACGATAAGAAAATGAAACATTTCTTCCAACAATTAATTACACACTCAGTAGTGACATAAAATAGTTCTTTAAGCGCTTGACTGCAAATCTGAGTTACGAGGCCAAAACCTATTATTCCAGGGCCTGATAGACAAGAAGCCGTCGTAGTCTAGTAGGTAGTGAGTCAAATAAATATGAAAAAAAATATTTCCTTCTGGAACTTCCTCTCAGCCGGTTTCTAGCAAAAACTCTGAAAGTAAATAAAACTGCCTTGAAAAAATTCTCAAAAAAAATCTGTGGTTCGGAGTCTACTTTAAACTACAGGTCCCACTCGCTCATGTAAAAAATTAACATGCAAAACATGGGTAGTGTGAGACGCTAGATTGTAATCCTCTAGACTACAACGACTACAGTAGGCCTATGGATATTTGAACCATCAAAATTAAGTTGTTACTACTTATGAATTGGTGCAGATCCTATATGCCGCACAACCTAATATTTTAAAAGCATTTATCTGGTAGAAATGTTCTGTTTTACCCGAGGTTCATACATACATACATAATTGGTCATTACAACCCATCAGTCAGGATTATTGACCTTGTTTCTCACACCACTTATATTGTGTGTGTTAATTTTATACATAAGTGGCGGGACCTACAGTTTAAAGTCAACTCCGAACGACAGATTTTTTTGAGAAACTTTTCATGGTAATTTTATTTACTCTCAGAGCTTTTGCCAGAAATCTGCTGAGAGGAAATCGCCGAAGAAATACTTTTTATATTTTGTTTTGATGTCTGGCCTGGGGCTCGAATCCTGGCTTTACGTCTAATAAGCCAACACACTACCTACTAGACTACGGCGACTTCAGGTTCCCGAGGTTCATAATTTTGAGTATTTCGTTGCGGTTGATGTATAATTCCCGGGCAAAAAAATCACCCAAGAAGTTGCCTGATCTCTGAAAGAGAAACAAGTCGCCGTGTCAGGCAGTGTATCCTCTTGTTTTTTGAGTATTTCGACAGATATCTGATCAATGGCAGCTGAACTGCTTTCTTCCAAGCACTGGATCCGTGGCTGATTTCTGCCAGTCCATGGTAGTCTTTATATATCCCCCTAAAAATTAGTTTAGCGGCCAATTAACTACACCTAAACGTAAGCTTAATTGCTTAATAGATTCATGGTGGTAAATCAAATTAGAAATTATGAACAAAAAATTAAAATTTTAAAACCGGCAAGGAAATTATTTCTTATTTGCCCCCTCATTTTATTAGATTTTTGATGACTTCCTTAGCAAAACTTTTAAACAACAATCAGTGGTTGTGTATGCCACTTTCTTAACTTTTCATTTTTGTTGTTTTTGTTTCTAAATAACCACGTTACATAAGAAAAGTTTTGGTGACATTTTATATCCTGTAAGAAAAACTCGCTCACCAAGAAAAATTATGATCATAATGATGTTGCATTACACGCGCTGTCATTGTGTCACAATAAATGTGACAAATTTTGTGATGACATGCTGGTGACATAATAAAATTATTTTCCCCTTTTTTTTTGTTTGTTTGTTAGAAAGAGAAAAGATGATTGATTTTTCTGTCTTTCTGTTAAAATGTAAATAATATTCCGAGTTGGCTTTGAAAAGTTAATTTTGATGGAAATGAAAGTGATTTTTAGGCCATAAAGAGTTTTTTTTCTTTGCAACCAACCCTCAAAATCATATTGTGGAAGATTCCAAAAAGAGAGTATAGGGTCCTTCGATTTGAAGCCAAAAAGATTGAATATACATTTTTCTTTAGACTTGACCATACGAAAACCCCACAAGACAAAGTCCAATGGGATCAAATCGCACAATCTCAATGGCCAATTCACATCATCTCCACGTGAACTAATCATGTCCACAAATCAATCGTGCAGAATATCCCAAGTGGCATAAGCTGTGTGACACGTTAGAAGTTAGTAATTGGCAAACTACAGTGCTGAACTTGATGGTAATCGTTTTCAAAGAAAAATTCTCACTACTTGTAGATTTGACAAATTCAGGGACAAATACTGACCAATGACGATGCCAGCTCAAAATTCATACGAAACAGTAACTTTTGCGGGATGTATTGGACGCTCTTGTATCTTATGTGGATTGGTATCGTTCCAAATATGACAATTTTATTTCTTCACGTACCGATTCGTCTCAGAAGTGGGCCAACTGCTTTAGAGCCTCATCAGCAAACACACGTCATTGTCTACGTTCGTCTATCTAATAAATGACTACTAATTTAACAGATGTAGCTTCAACAAAATGGCTGCTCTCAACTATTACAGTTGAGGAGTTGGTGTTGAAAGACCTTATATTCTAGAACCATTCAGAATTACTAAAGTACTGTTCGAAAGTGTTTGGTATACGATAAAAAGCGATAAAAATTGATCAATTGGATTTATCATTTTGAAGCAGCATACCTAAGCCTGTGTTTAATGTAAAACGAAATTAATAAACCGTTAGGGTAACGTTAGTGTAATGTTAGAGTAACGTTAGTGTAACATTAGTGTAACATTAGTGTAAATCACCAGATCACGCTAATAAATATCGTAGGAATTCGCCAATACTTGCTTCACCCAAACTATTATACACCAGAGATCACCTATGAATGGTTTTTTCGCTACTCATAAGTACTCATGAAATTTTGAATATACATATGTATATAAGTCAACAATATTGAAATTTAACTATGTACACTGATTCATTCATACTCACTACAACATTTATTTATAAGTACGGGTTGCAATGAGTATGCGTACAACGTTAACATCAAACTCATACCATTCGAAATATGTTTGATTCATAAGTCTACTCATTTAGATTCATAACTTTAGAAAAATACTTATAAATGATTCACGAGTGACTTGAACCATTCATCAAAATTATCAGTCTTAGTTGTTGTTGCATTTACAACAAAAGAAAAAAAGACGCATAAGCTAAAAAGACAGAGCAGCAAGCAGAGGAAAGACACAACCATTTAGTGAGTATTTTAGTGTTCATAGGCGATTCATATTTATTTTGTGCTTCGTGTATATGTTGAGTTATGGAGAGTCAACAACATCATACATGTTGTTAAGTCTGAAAATGATGAGTACTTCAAACTTTGAATATGAGTAGAAGTTCCATGATATTAAAATAAGTCTGAATGCGTATAAGTATTCTACTCATCTTTTTGAACACTCATTGTTGATTTCTGTTATACACCAGACAGTTACTTTGTTATTTACAAAGTGAAATATAACTTCTCTTGCTGCTTCTTCTCTTGTATTAAATTTTCAAAACATTTTTCTTTTTGCCAAAAAAAAAAAAGTGAGTGGAAAGGGGGAACAAAAACAACATCATTTACTAACTTGTCGACAATTATTTCAGGCCATTAACTTTTTGATTTACCCACGTTTTTATCTTAAGTTTTTTTTGTTCTCTTATTGTTGTTCTCTTGTTTTTTTGTCGTTCTACAAATTAAATTAATTATAAAAATTTGTTTTTATTCTTGAGCTTTATATTGAGCATCCTAACATCCTTGTAATTTTATTATTTTGCTGACTTCAAGGAAAAAAGGGGGTCAAGTTCTGGTTTGTGGGGGTAAGGAAAAAGGAAAAGAAAACTATTGTGGCAAAATGAAAGAAAAAAAGAAAAGAACAAATAATGAGGATTAAATGTTTAAAGTAGCAAGCAAGCAAAAAAAAAAAAGCAAAAACGAATACAAGAAAAATGATAATGAAAATTGGTAAAATACAACCAAAAAAAAAAGAAGAAAAAAACGGGTAAAAGCATGACAACAAATGTTAAATTTATAGAAGCATCAGCTTCTTTTTTCTGCCAATGTGGCTAAAGATTTAACCGTTTTGGCTTATGGGTGTTGGGTGGGTGAAGGTGAAGGGCATTGGGGCGAGTTGAAAATAAAAACCAAAAGAATATTGTCTAATGCACTAATATTTTTGCTGGTTTCTCTGTTCTGTTCTTTTTTTCTTGTTTGTCATTCTTTCTTTCTTTCTCTAAAGTCTTTTTGTTTATCGTATCGTTTGTAAACGCTCTAGCTGTTGTTGTTGTTGTTGTATAAAAATGTTGCACTAACGAATGAATTTTAATTTCACAGTTCAATGATTTTATTCAAGCGTTAAGCGACGAAAATTTTAACCAAAACAGACACACACACACTCTGAGGAAATCAACCAGCCCCCCCTCCCATCAGTACACCACAGACAACTGGCTATGTTACTCCAGCGTCGGGCATGATATAGGCGACAGGCGCTGCTATGCCAGTCTGTTGTTAGAGGGTGGAACTATTCACTCAGCCGGCATCAAATTCTTACAACCGCAAACGCACAAAATCCGCAATCGTATTACAATGGAAATAATTTGGTTTTGTTATCTTGTTGTTCTTGGTGTTGTTGTCGCTGTTGTTTTCCATTTTCCTCCAATATTTTTAGAAGGTTTTTCTTGTTTTGTTGCAACTATTGTTGTCTTCTTCATTTAGTTTACAAATGATAATGGTTTGAAATAGGAAAAAAAATTTGTTTTCCTTTTTTCGGCTTTATTTGTGCACTATGGGTTGTGGCAGCGAAAAAAGCGAAAGAAGTTCTTTTTATTTAAATTGAATTTTTATAGCTCTTGGACTAAACATTAGAAAAAGTATATACGTCCGAAGAACTGGTACAGTACAATACCGTATATTTAATTCAATATTCAAAGTGCCACGCCCATAAATTGTTCCTGTACTTTATTAATTCCTTTATTTGCCATCTTAAAAAGCATAGAATTCAGAATGCTTATAATTATAAAAAATCTAATGCTTGTAATGTTTTTACGAGAGATCTTTAGCGCAAGCCCGTGCCTCTCATATGTATTTTTCATGCATAAAGAAACTTGAACAAGAGTTGCGTTCTCTGTAACGATCTATTGGACTGAAATTAGAATACCTAAGTGGGTATGGCACACACTATTTCTTATGTTCGCATGCGCTTACAATAAAGATCAAAACGGCAGTAGACAGGGTTATAAAATTCTTATGTAGTGAAACAAAATGTTTGGAAGGATAGCGAAAGTGGAGATTGCAAGAAGCAGTTAGTCTTCTCAATATATGTAAATGGGTTTGATATGATCTAACCTTTGTTAGAGAATTACAATGAGACGAGATGAGAATCCGATATCAAATTGTGCAGAAGTACAACACATACATAACATAATTGATCTTTAAAACCCTTCAGTCAGGCTTACGACCTAGCTTCTCATACCAATTGTGTTGTGTGCGTTAATTTTATACATAAATGGCGAGACCTACAGTTTACTGTCGACTTTCAACGACAGATTTTTGAGAAACTTGTTCATGACAGTTTTATTTACGCTCCGAATTTTTTGCCAGTAAACTTCTGATAAATGAGAAACTAGGTCAATAATCCTGACTGAAGGGTTGTAATGACCAATTATGTATGTAAACTTCTGATAAAAAGTCACCGAAAGAAATACTTTTTCATATTTCGTTTTGTTCGAGTTGGTCAAGAAATTCAGTTAATAAAATTACTTTGGGTTAGTTCATGTGGCACCTAGACATAAAACTTCTTTAAGGAATCGTGTCTTTTTTAAATGATTCTAAACTGTTCCTTTAGACTCTGGTTTTTGTGCGGCTGTCTTTAATAGCAAGCAAACATACTTTCGAACCTAATGTCCACGAAGCTCATCTTAACGCTGGACGGCAAAGCGACAGAGAAGTCGTCATCTTACTTACAAGTCTTCTAATTTAAGCCCATTGTGCAAAACATAAGTTTTCTGAGCACAATTTAAAAAAATTGGTTCTTTTTATCTTATCTACACAGAAATAAAATCTTTATTTGATTTCTTGCATTCTTAATGTTGTAGTTTTAAGGCCATAGTGCAATTGAGTTGAGTGTTTTTTACACTTAAAAAACATTGTTATCCCATCATTATATATTTGAACCTTAATAACAATTATCATTACTGTAGATATTGATGAAAAGAATTAATAAATTCCAAGCCATTGTGCAGGAAATTTAAAATATCGTGTAAGAAATTAAACAATTCCTTTTGTCAGTAACATTCGACACAGGCTTCATATCTGGACACATCAAACAAATCAATTGTGCTCGTTAGAGGTTCCTTGTGCACATTTGATCCGATTTCTTGTAAAATAAGATCGCCTTTAACTGCTAGCAAATACCATAATCGATGCCATGGAAGTTCGGCTGGTGTTGTTTGCGTTGTGTGCTGTCATAATGCTTGTCTACTATTTATCGCCAGTAATTCTGTCTTCTTGTAAAAGTGAATTCGGCACAAACAATGTCTTGCACTTGACAATTGTTTGCATATGATGAAGATAAGTATTTGGGTTTCAGCTTCACTTTCTTTTTTTTTTTTTTGTTTAATTGTAGTCGCCGTAGTCTAGTAGGTAGTGTGTTGGCTTATTAGATGTGAAGCCCAGGTTCGTATCCCAGGTCAGGCATCAAAATGAAATATGAAAAAAATATTTCTTCGACGACTTCCTCTCAGCAGATTTCTGGCAAAAACTCTGACAGTAAATAAAATTCCCATGAAGAGCTTCTCAAAAATCTGTCGTTCGGAGTCGACTTTAAACTGTAGGTCCCGCCACTCATGAATAAAATAAACGCACACAACATAAGTGGTGTAAGAAGCTAGGTCGAAATTCTGACTGAAGGGTTGTAATGACCAATTATGTATGTATGTTTAATTGAAGAAGTAAAGCATACCTTCCAAGAAATTACTGTTTGTAGACGCAATGGTCTACACTTTTGAACCAAAACTACTCTTTGTTGTTTAATGTTCACATTCCAAAATGTATGCAAGTTATCAAAGATACAAACCAGAGATCAGCAATGAGTATTCAAAATGAATGGGCAGAATCGAATCATACCCATAATTTCTGCTATTTATACTCATTCATACTTATTTTAATATCATGGAACCTCTACTCATATTCAAAGTTTGAAGTACCCATCGTATTCATACTTAACGACACGTATGATGTTGTTGTTGATTTCGGCTCTCCATAACTCGACATTTACAAGAATCACAAAATAAGTATGATTCGCGTGCGAGCACTAAAATACTCACTAGAAGATTCAGTGTTTGCTCTGCTTGCTGCTCTGTATTTTTTGCCTATGTGTCTGTTTTCTTTTTTTTTTTTTTTGAAAATGCAACAACAACTAAGACTGTAAATTTTGATGAACGATTCGAATCACTCGTGAATAATTTATAAGTATTTTTCTAAAGTTATGAATCTGAATGAGCCGGCTTACGAATCAAACATATTTCGAATGTTATGAGTTTGATGTCAACGTTGTACGCATACTCATTGCAAACTGTACTTATAAATCAATGTTGTAATGAGTATGCATGAATCAGAGTACATAGTTAAATTTCAATATTATTGACTCACTTATATTCAAGATTTCATGAGGGCTTATGAGTAACGATAAAACGATTCATTGCTGATCTCTGGTATGCAAGTTATCAAAGACACAAACCATGGTACAAATACATCGTATATTGTGTTCTTTTCTGGACAAACTTGACTCACTGGCCCATAGTGCTTAATATACATACATGAAAACCTTTCCTTCTCTCAGAATATTGAATTTTTACTCATTTGCTTGATAAAAAAAAGGTGTTTCTCTCTATGAATCTGTGTATGTTTGTGGCCACAGTTTGATTGGCACTTAGTGGCTGGAGAAAATCCCTTCTTGGATTTGAAACGAATTTCATTCAGTTTCAACAAAAAAAATTTCCCAAAAACTATTTTAATTCTGTTGCGTTGCTCGGGTAACAATAACAACAACAACAGAAAATACAATTCTTTTTATTAAGTCAACTAGAAAAATTATTTAAAAAACAAAAAAAAAAATGTTCATTCTACGCAACTTTGATTGTTGAACTGCATGTGTAACCAGGAAACCACTTTTACACAGTCAAACAATTTTCAATTACAAAACGAAACTTTGTTCGAAATAATCAACTCATGCGCTGCAGAAAGACTTCTTTTTTTTTAGAAATTTTTAGGTGTTGAAATATTTTTCGTTTTAATTTTCGATTTTTATTTTATTTTTTAGGGTCAATGCTTTAAATAGAAAATTATTTTTTTTTTCTTCTTCCACCACTATCACCCCAAACAACCAACAAACAACCTCTTTTCTTACGTATTAGGAGGGGGGCAAATTGCAATTTTTGACAACAATCATCATTTGCAGTTTTTAATATTGTTGTTGTTGTTTTCTACTTAGTTTTGGGACGACAATGTCTGTTTTCTATCTCTGTTTTCTATGTGTTCCATGCCACTTGTCTCCAAATCGCTTTAAAAATTTCCCATTTTTTCCCCGGGTTATTACTTTTCTTTTGGACCAAAATGCGAAAACGGACGTTTAAGAAGAGAAGACATCGGAAATGCGATTGCAATTGTTTGTTCAGATGATTATTTGAGTTTTCCGCCTTTTGATTGTCAACTCTTTGTGCTCGTTTTTTGCAAAATTGTTTTTCATTTAAAAGAAGAATATTTTGTTTAAAAATTTTCCATTCCCTTGTGGACGGATAAGTGTGCCGTATGGTTATAAGTATAAGTGTTGCGACAGAGATTTTGTTCAAATTTAAAAAAAAATTCACAAATAATTCCGTACGTTCGTTTCTTAGCGATACATATCGAATTGCTCTTCAACAAAAACTATAATGTAAATCTGTTTTTGATAGAGCGTGGATCTCCACAATATGTTGTCCTTGTTACAATGGGTACATTGTTCCCTCCAATTATCCTTCTATACTATCTGAGGGTTCTCATGTTATGGACTTACTTTTGACATGTAAGACTGATCTTCTAATATGATTATCTCCGGGTAATCGACAGAAGTCTAACAAACGGTTGTAAACTTGAGAGCAAGACAGGTTACACTATTTTAGTGCGTTTCCAGTGGAAGCAGTAGACATTAATCGCGCTGCAAAGCTTGAGTTTTCCTTTCTTTCTTTTTATCTTCTCTGACAGCTAAGCGGCAATTTGATGTCTTGGCATCTGCCGCAATCTAAAGCTCATATCGACATCTAATCGCAGGAACATCGATAGTAGTTGCATAGAAGATACACTTGCTAGACCAGACACACTCATTACAACCCTTCAGTTAGGATTACGATCTAGCTTCTCACACCACTTATGTTGTGTGCGTTAATTTTATACATGTGTGGCAGGACCTACTGTTTAAAGTCGATTCCGAACGATAGATTTTTGAAAAACTTTGCATGGCAATTTATACTCAGAGTTTTTGCCAGAAGAATGCTGCAAGGAAGTTGTGGAACGAAATATTCTTTCGTATTTCGTTTTATTGAAGATGTATGACCGGAGGTTTGAATCGAGGCCTCACGTCTAATAGACCAACACACTATCTACTAGACCACGGCAACTTCAAGTCTCAAGAACATTACTGGTAATTGCGTAGAATATAGACTTGCTAGAGCAGACACACTCATTCCAATTCACTTGTGAAAATGGGCACACTTTTTAGTTTCTCTGGATTGATAATAGAATTAGTCGAACGTTCATAGACTCCATGTGGACTCTGTAGTTGGTTTTCTTAACAAGCAAATTAGAGTTGATAGATAACGTCTAAAACTCTATGTTGAAATTAGTTGCATACAATACCCTCCACTATTTGATCGCCAAATCAGGGCTTAAGGAAACTATGACTTACAAATCGCATTTGCAAAGCCATTCGCTGGGACCTAAGCTTACATTCAAAAAGGTGTTCCAGCAAGGTTTAAGCCACAATAATTTTCCAATTCTGCAGTTCATGTTGCATCAAATCTTTGCCTTAGGTTAGGTTAGGTTAGAGGACGTGTACTTGTCAATTGTGACAAGTACAGTACCCGGAGGTCGAATTGACCCATTGTACAAACGTCCTAGCTTCTCACGCCACTCGTGTTGTGTGCGTTAATTTTATACATGAGTGGCGGGACCTACAGTTTAAAGTCGACTCCGAACGACAGATTTTTTGAGAAGCTTTTCATGGCAATTTTTGCCAGAAATCTGCTGAGAGGAAGTCGCCGAAGAAATATTTTCATATTTTCGTTTTGATGTTTGACCTGGGAAACGAACTCGCGCCTTTCGTCTAACAAGCCAACACACTACCTACTAGACTACGGCGACTTCTTCTTTGCCTTCCTCGTTAATTTCTTTGAGCACCTCAGACTTCTAATGCTGATCCATATGGGAGGCACAGTTCTATTGCTTTATTTTTATTGCAGCCGTATGCTTCATGCTTAAGTAGCTGCAGTATTCTCATGTCTCCTGAACATAGATTCGCTCTATACGACAAGACAAGAGTATACAGAGCCTTCATATGAGTTTGATATTGATTTCTATATGTTGCGCGAGAAAACGTAAGAGCCACTGCAATCATTCACTGCAAGTTGCAAGCTGAGGATCAGCCGGTTCTACTATAGACTTTTTTAGTTGACCTTTCAAGTTTTAATTTTTGGCTTTTGTAGCGTGTCTGCTGTAGTCTTTAACCTTAACTAAACTTAAAATAATTCAACCGAAAAACGAAGCGTCAAATAGTCTTTATGGCTGCATAATAAACTGCAAGAAAAATTTCATTGAAATTGAAATGCTTTTGTAAAGATTTGATTTCAGAAAATTGCATGGAAAAGGAATGTAAAAAACATTTGAATAAACAATCATGATATATGCATTCATTACAAAAACGGAGAAAACTTAAAAACAAAAAATATCCAAAAAAAATAATAAAAAAAAAACATGAAAATATTATGGGAAAAATGCATTTGATTAGCATCAAATTCACAAGAGGTTTTAACGCTGACAATGCCAACAAATTCAATAATAATATTGATTTAAAAAAAAAAACCAAAAAATAAAAAACAACAACTTGCACCACACAAAAAAAATTATGCAATAATAATCCTCTGGAATTAATTAAATTATTGAAAAACAAAAACAAGTAATTTTTTTTTTTTGCAAACGTTTTATTACTTACAGGGTTTTTCAATGTTGAAGTTGGTTGTTCAATATAATTTTTTGTTTCCTTTTTTGCATTCCCTAGGGGCTAAATGTGCAAAATAATAGCGCAAATGAGAAAGCAATTCATAGCCTAATTGCAACGTAGAGAAAATCCTCGTTAAATCGATCCAATAAGTCATTGTGGATTACACAAAGTTGTCGTAGTCTAGTAGGTAGGTAGTCTGTTGGCCTATTAGACGTCAGGCGATGGTTCAAACCCCAGGTCAGACATCTCGAACGAAATAAAACATGAAAAAATATTTCTTTGGCAACTTCCACTCAGCAGTCTTCTGGCAAATAAAATTGCCATTGTAGTGCCATCCCTTTTAATGGGCGAGTTCCACACCATGAAAAGTTTCTTAAAAAAATTTGTCGTTTGTAGTCTACTTTAAGCTCTATGTCCCGCCACTAATGTATAAAATTAACACACACAACATGACTGGTGTGAGTAACTAGGTTTTAGTCCTGACTAACCATAATGACCATTTAGGTAATTAAGTTAGATTTGTGTATTTCTTACCCATTGCTCAGTTCGAACGCATCAATTGTATTGGCCCGAGTATACGGTCCTAGTCGGTGACTCATCCTGTGATCATCTGGTCAGATTTAAGGGGACCCTTCTGTTCCTACTATATACCGAGTATTTCCATGGGGCTATGGATATTCAGTAGATGTCAGAGATCAGTAATGAATCGTTTTTTCTCTACTCTTAAGTACTCATAACATTTTGAATATAAGTAAGTCAATAATATTAAATTTAACTATTAAAAACATAAAAAATTAAAAAGTTTCCTGAAAGAATAAAGTTTACAACTAACATCATAGCAGGGTCGAGTACAGAGATCAGTAATGAATCGTTTTTTCTCTACTCATAAGTACTCATGAAATTTTGAATATACATAAGTGAGTTAACAATATTGAAATTTAACTATGTACTCTGATTCATTCGTACTAACTACAACATTGATTTATAAGTACAGGTTGCAATGAGTATGCGTACAACATTGACATCAAACTCATACCATTCGAAATATGTTTGATTCATAAGCCCGTTCATTCAAATTCATAACTTTAGAAAAATACTTATAATACTTATAAATGATTCGATTGACTCGAATCATTCATCAAAATTTACAGTCTTAGTTGTTGTCGCATTTACAAAAAAAGACGCATAAGCAAAAAACACAGAGCAGCAAGCAGAGCAAACACATAACCTTCTAGTGAGTATTTTATTGTTCGTATGTGATTCTTACTTATTTTGTGCTTCGTGTATATGTTGAGTTATGGAGAGTCGAAATCAACAAAAACATCATACGTGTTGTTAAGTCTGAATATGATGAGTACTTCAAACTTTGAATATGAGTAGAGAGGTTCCATAATATTAAAATAAGTATGAATGCGTATAAGTATCAGAAATTATGAGTATGATTCGATTCTATTAATTTTTTTGAATACTCATTGCTAATTACTGGTAGAGGTATTGATTTCTCTGGTTGGCCAAACTTTACATACAATTTCTTACACTGATGCATGCAACAGATAGTTAGACCCGGGATAAATTTTCTTTAAGATTGCTGCTCTAATTTTCAGTTAAAAAATATTGTCGAACTTGCAAGAACCTGTGTTTACAAAATCAGAAAAAAGTACGAATGCACCTGAAATGTGAGTTACTTGTGTAAATACATAATGTTTTTAGCAGGTAAAAACAAATTTCCCTCAAAAAAAAACCAAAAAAAAAACTTTTTTATGCTGAGCATACTGAGTGACAGAGAAGTATCATCATCATCATGACCATTACCATTACAAATAAACAAAAACAACAACAACAACTACAATGACAACAACATTTAAATGAAATATAATAGTTTTCAATAATAAATTTACAAAAAACACTCATACATACATACACCATATCATGCATACCATACGAGTACATACAAATTTTTTGGTATTTTTATTGAAACCAGAAAAACCGTTTAAAAAATATCTCACATGCACATACACACACAGAGTTTTACTTGAGGCCATAAAAAAAATGTTTGTTTGTATTTGTAGTACAAAAAGAATAATAAAAAAAATTTAAAAAAAAAATAACGGACAACAATAAATAAATAAAAAACACAACTAGCCACAGGTGAAAATTGTTGTTTATAAACAAATAAAAAATAAACAAAAATAAAAAAAAAATATTTTAATAATAAAATCCAAAAATAAAAACAAAAACAGAAACCAAAAAAAAAAAAAAATGAAGAGTTTAAAAACAGTTTAAAAGAGTGCGTGATGATGATACTCTCAGGCTTAAATTTATAAAAAAAAAAGAAATGTTAAGACGAAATGATAAATTGGTACCAAAGATCAGCAATGAATATTCATAAAAATCGTCTCTACCGTATTGCTTTCGTATTGTTCTACATAAAATTTTCGGTAAATTTTTCTGCTGCGCCTATATACAATCTCTTGAACTGCCCTATTATCTCTCCCTAAAATTCTTTTAACCTGATTAACTTCAGAATGTTTTACGGTGTCAATAAGAAGAATTTCCTGCCTAATTCCTGATAAGCACTCAGGTGTGTCTGTCTGAGATGTATTAACATCTCACAGGTTCGAAGAATCACAGCGTATTGTATTATTCCTATTCAAAACAAGTGTCCTTTAACTCTACAGTGCAAGATAGTCTGTTGCATAACTAAAGTCGTTTCACATTTTTATTATTCAAGAAATATTGTCTGCAATTCATTTGGCATGAGCACGTGGAGGCTGTGATGGTTAAAATACTTGAAACTGTGCTCTTTCCATTCTTCCTTTCGCAAATATGCTCTTTCAAATTTCTCTTCACATACCAAAGAAAGTTTGTAACCCTATAAGCGAAATACTCATCATATTCATTCAGACTTAACAACACGTATGATGTTGTTGTTGATTTCGACTCTTCATAACTCAACATATACACGAAGCGCAAAATAAGTAAGAATCACATACGAACAATAAAATACTCACTAGAAGGTTGTGTGTTTGCTCTGCTTGCTGCTCTGTCTTTTTTGCATATATGTCCTTTTTCCTTTGTTGTAAATGCAACAACAACTAAGACTGTAAATTTTGATGAATGATTCGAGTCTCTCGATTATTATAAGTATTTTGCTAAAGTTATGAATCTAAATGAGTAGCCTTATGAATCAAACCAATTTCGAATGGTATGAGTTTGATGTCAACGTTGTACGCATTCTCATTGTAACCTGTACTTATAAATCAATGTTGTAGTGAGTATGAATGAATCAGAGTACATAGTTAAATTTCAATACATAATTGGTCATTACAACCCTTCAGTCAGGATTTCGACCTAGCTTCGCACAGCACTTATGTTGTGTGCGTTAATTTTAAAGTCGAATCCGAACGACAGATTTTTGAGATGCTCTTCATGGCATTTTCATTTTCTCTCAGAGTTTTTGCCAGAAATCTGCTGAGAGGCAGTCGCCGAAGAAATATTTTTTTTTTACATTTCGTTTTGATGCCTGACCTGAGATACGAACCCGGGCTTTACGTCTAATAAGCCAACACACTACCTACTAGACTACGGCGACTACGATTGACTCATGTATATGCAAAATTACATGAATATCTATGAGTAGCGAAAAAACGATTCATTGTTGAACTCTGCTGCCTACTATTTGCTGAACACCCAAGTATTTCCGTATGATATGTCTGAACACCGCACGGGTTTCAACTACTTGTTCTGGTGATTTGTTTGTCTTATCACTGAATTTACTTTACATATATACCTCTGAAAAGTTTGCCTATTTTAAACAAAATGCTCTTAGAGTCTATCATGTCGGGTTAAATGGCTGGATACTACTCCCAAGTTACCACTGAATAGTCTGATGCATAACCCTAACATCGAACTGTAATTATTCAACAAAAGTTCAGATTTTCTCACATGAGAAGAGTGTGCGCCTATCTCACTCTTTTCTTTTGCAGATTATACACTTATGATGCCCTCTTTACTCTACAGAAAGATTCTTTAGCGACATTGAAACTATCCAGCTTACGAACCAATCCGCCTACCCATTTCTGCAAATTTCCTTAAGACATAGGATTCAAAGGGGGGTGACTATATTTCACAGTCTAGCTGATTTTGCTTTCCAAGCTAAACTCGAATCAAATCTAAGGAACTGTGAGCTCGGATGGCGGCTTGACTATCAGATAGTATGACAGCGTTCTTCGGTGCTTTTGTTCTTTGATGACGTAACCTTTGCATTAAGGAAACTTGTGAAAGAAATTCACAAACATGGCTTGACATAGTCATAGTCTAGTACATAGTGTGTTGGCTTATTAGACGTAAAGCCCGGGTTCAAAACACAGGTCAGACATCAAAACGAAAATACGAAAAAACATTTCTTTGATGACTTTCCCTCAATAGATCTCTGGCAAAAACTCTGAAAGTAAATAAAATTCCCATGAAAAATTTCTCAAAAACCTGTCGTTCAAAATCGACTTTAAACTGTAGGCCCCCTACGCTTATGTATAAAATTAACACACACAACATAAGTGGTGTGAGAAGCTAGGTCGTAATCCTCACTGAAGGCTGGTAATGACCAATTATATATGTATGTATGACTTTACATAGATGGCTACCAGTAAGCCATCATCATGTTAATATCAGTTATAAAAATAAGGCTTATAAAAATGCTAAATCTTATGGAATCTCATACGAATACACTCTTCAAATATAAAGTGAGGTTATATGTCATGGCATGGGAAATGAAACAGTTTTCTGTTCCAATAACAATTGAAACAGACGGGAATAAATTGCCGCTCAGTAGTCTTCTGACAAAAACTCTGAGAATAAATAAAATTGCCTTGAAAAGTTTCTCAAATATCTGTCGTACGGAGTCGACATTAAACTGTAGGTCCCGCCACTCATTGAAAAAACTAACACACACGAAAGGGGTGGTGTGAGAAGCTAGGTTGTAGTCTTAGCTAAAGTGTTGTAATAACCAATTAAGTTAAGTTAGAAAATTGTTTACGCTGTAATGTGCTGTTTATATTACAAGAAATTGGCATTTTTGTGTTGTTCCAGCGTAAAAGCAACACCATCTTTGGAGATTAAAAAAAAATACAAGAAAAGAATATTTTTTCTTTTGCAAATTTCCATTATGTAATCCTTTTTGCCATTTGAATATATTAATTTTTGTTTTTTTTGGTTTGTGTGGTTATTGGGTTATTATTGGTTATTTGGTTATTAAATTCGTTACTCTTTCAAAATGAATTCTATAAATAAATATGTAGGCATTTTTCGTTAATTAAAATTTGCATATAAAATTCGTTAGTTTTATCGATTTTATTTTTATGATTCGTTAAATAGGCTGCCCATTTGAAAAATTTAAAGAAAAAAAATATTTTTTTTCCTTTTATTACATCCTTGTTGCTTTTCTTCTAATGTTTCATAGTTTTGCATAGCCAGATTGCAGAAGAAATGTTAGAAGAACGAATGAGAAAAAAAAATCCAATAAAAAGCTCATCAAATCAATTTTTTACACAAATTTGTTTGAAACTAATTTTAAAAGCTACACAGTTAAAAAACAGTTTAAAAAAATGAAAAAGATTGAAAGAAAACAAATCAAAAGAAAGAAAAAAAAACATTCTCTATAAATGGCCATAAGTGTTGCTAATTTTATAAACTTAACTGTATGTTGTGTTATGTTATTGTAATTATTATTGCTTGCTTGCTGATGGAGTGGATGGATGTGGATGGATGGTGTGTATGGAGTTGATGGATATTTCGAACTGTTAGTCAACCAACCAATGTACTCATGTACTTGCAATAGTTTCAAGTATTTTAACCATCATCACCATCATCATTCCCATTATCGTGATAATGATCATCTATCGTCATCATAATCGTCATCTTCTGAATTTTATGTCTGCTACAGTAAGTGGTATTTAAAGCCAGCCTGTAGTTTAAGTAGAATACAAGCACTTGTTATAGAGATTCTGTTTTTATTTTACTCTTTTTTTGGGGGCATTTGTACACTACATCAGTATAACATACATACATGTGCTTTGAAATCAATTAGAGAGGTATCAGAGAACTTATTGCACGATTGACATGTATAAGTTAGTTTTACATAGGTTCCTGAGAAGACCGAAGAAATTAAACTCTCCTATAGTCAGCTTGAGGTATAGGCAGACTTATATAATGGCTTCACGTCAACGTTACGCGATCCCATTATAAACTGTGGGTGTAATGAATGCAGTGATGACCCAAACATATTTTCTGCATGTCCTACTCCCTTACTTAATTGGCTATTTCAATCCTATAGCAAGGATTACAACCTATCTTCTGATTCGTTGTGTCAGTAATTGTTAGACGAACTGGCGAAAGGTATTGTAGTGAATATATTCCAGACAAGAAACTTTGAACTCACATTATTGCCACGGTATTACTTTACTCCATCATACTATCTCGCCAACAGGTCGAAGTAGTCGCCTAAGTCGAACAGATATCCAGGAATATTACATCAGAATTGAGGCCAATAACCAAGCAGGATTTCAATCGCCCATGCCGAGCAGTAAATACTGCCGACTTTTGAAAAGCTTACATATCATAGTCGAACCATCTGTAATCTATCAACAGAAGAGTGAATGTGGAAACTGGAGTTGGACAAGATTGCGTACTATCTACTCTTTTAATTAATATATTGGGTGATCCTCTTTTGACAAGAGCAATGCATAACGGCAAACGAATAACTTGGGCATTTAAGCAACGTCTAGTCTACAGTAAGCAGATTTCTGAGAGCAAAAACTCTGAGAGTAAAATAGCCATGAAAAGTTTCTCAAAAATCTGTCGTTCGGAGTTGACTTTAAACAGTAGGTCCAGCCACTCATGTATAAAAGTTAACATACACAACACATGGGTGCTGTAAACAGCTAAGTCGCAAGCCTGACTGAAGTATTGTAATGACCAATTCTGTATGTATGTATGTATTACAGGAACGTCTAGGAGCATAGCATCTCTAGTCGAACACCAACAAACTGACTAAACAACTGACGAAGCTGGCCTGAAAAAAAATTTTGCAAAAACAAACTGCAAAGTCGGCATAGTCTGCTTGGTAGTGTGTAGGCTTATTAGGCGAGAGCATGTGATTTAAACCTCAGCTCCGACATTTCAAACTAAATATTTCTTTCGCAGATTTCCACTCAGAAGTTTTGTGACAAAAAACTCTGAAAGTAAAATAAAATCACTACGAAAAGTCTCTCCAAAATCTGTCGTTCGGAGTTGACTTTAAACAGCGGGACCCGCTACTCTTGGATAAAATTAACTCATACAGCATAGGTGGTGTGAGAAGATTAGTTATGATTCTGGCTAAAGGATTGTAATGAACAAATAAGTAAGACAAAATTTCCAAAAATTCAAGATTTGTACAACGTACGCGATAGTCGAATTCTGTGTGATATTGTGTATAATCTTAAAAATTGATGGATTGAGGTAGGACATCCCAAAACCTACCTCTCCCTTAGGACTCAGAGGGTATTGTTTAGGAATGTATTTTCTAAGACTGTATATGTTACTTCTGGTGTTCCGCAGGATAGCCATTTGGGTGCTTTACTTTTTTTATTGTTTCTTAATGACCTTCCGTGTGCTATTTCTGATTGTAATATTCTGATGTATGCTGATGACGTTAAATTATTTTTTATACTTTTGATGATGATCATGGTCAGGCTGTTCTTCAGCGAAATATTGATTTGTTTGTAACTTGGTGCAGAATTAATTTAATGGATCTTAACTTCAGAAAGTTTCTCTCGCGGGGGCGTAATTTCGTCCACTTATGTGATTAATTCTTGTCCTTTGGAAACTGTGACTACATTTCTTGATTTGGGAGTATTATTGGATATGAAGCTGTCTTTTATTCATCATATTATTATGGTGATAGGCAAGGCTCGGGCTGTTCTTGGTTTTTTGAAAAGATGGGCTGGGGAATTCATTGATCCTTCTATAACAAGACCGCTATACACTTCACTTGTTAGACCTATTTTGGAGTATGCGTCTATTATTTGGAATCCATACTATCGTTGGTACAGTGATTCAATAGAGTCTGTGCAGAAGCAGTTTTTATTATTCTGTTTACTTGGCTTAGGATGGGATTGTGCCAATGGGTTTCCGTAGATTATGAGGCTAGATTAGGTTTGATAAAACTTTCAACTTTGGAACGTAGAAGGACTGTTTTAGGGGTTTGTTTTGTTTTTAGTCTGGTTAAAGGTGATATCGATTCTGAATTTTTGTTTTGTAACCTGAATTTCAGTATTCCAGCAAGATTTTCACGGCACTATCGTCCTCTTTCTTTAGACTTTTATAGAACGAACAATGGATGTAATTTTCCTTTTCGTAGATTATGTAATGATTTCAACTTTTATTATGATTTTATTGATTTTAATTGTAGTGTTTGTAATATAAAACGTAGCTTAATTATTATATAAAAATGTATTCTCGTGTTCCAGTCGCCGAAGAAATATTTTTTTCCATATTTCGTTTTGATGCCTGACCAAGGATACGAACCCGGGCTTTATGTCTAATAAGCCAACACACTACTTACTAGACTACGACATAAGAAGAAAGCACTATTAAACACAAAAATGGCACTACAATGAAATTATAAAGGCTCGATATTTTAAGGACAATGCCAGCAAGATTTTACATGAAAAAATAGAAAACATAACAGAAGCAAAAGGTCGTTTAGAAGGATAATGCTTAACTCAACTGTAGTTCATTATAATATTGTGTACGTTGCAGTGTAGAGTATTAGAAAGTCTCTCTTGACCACACAAAATATCCTTATTTGTTATATTTTGTTGTTTTTTACATATATTTTTAATGGCCCAAATATTCATATTCGTTGAAATTTACTATCCTCTGTCTGTCCGTATGGAGAATAACAAAAAAAATATCATCATATATAAGTGTTTTGTTGTGTTTTTGTTGTTGTTGGGAAAAATCTATGAATGTTTGTATATATATTTACAGTTAAAGTGTTTTTATAAACACCTTTAACTCATAAAACCTGTACAGATAAAAAAAAAAACACAAAAAACAAAAAACAACAACAAAAGAATCCTATTTTGTGTTCATCATTGGGGTTGTAAAAGTAATGCCTGAAGGCATTACAGCAGAATATGCCAAACGAATGAAAAAAACAAAAAAAAAAAAAAACACCGAGAGAAGCTTTATTAACCCGTAGAAAAAATTTTTAGGTTTTTTTTAATATTTTTTTTTTATAAATTGAGGAGAAAAACATTTTTAAAATAAATATTTTTAAAGGTAATAAACAACAATAATAAATACAACAAGAAAAAACACTTGTTTTTTGAAAGTTCAGAAAAAGTTTTTAAGTAAAAAGTTATTTTAAACGATATACTCTACTACCATTTGGAAGTAAAGTCCAATAGAATAGAATTGGTAGAGTTCTTCCATACACCGATTGCAATTTAGGGTACAGTCCCCAGAATAGATTCTGAAATAGGGTAACTTAAGTGGTAAAGTTCTGATACTAAATTAACAAGATTAGCTGTTGTACCCACAGCAAATCCATCAGAGTCCTTGCAGCAGCAAATATTCAAAGTCATAAGTGTGAGTAACTGATTGACTTCCTTCACGACAAATAAGAAAACTTGACTTTTACATCTGAGTGTTGAGACATATGTTATCTCTAGTTAGCCAACTATCTCTCTTTTGCCTTTAGTCTAGACTAAAAACTAGTTTCTCACACCAACCATGTTGTGTGTGTTAACTTTTATACATGAATGGCGGGATCTACTGTTTAAAGTCGATTCCAAACGACAGATTTTGTAAGAAACTTTTTCATGGCAATCTTAATTACTCTTACAATTTTTGTCCAGAATCTGCTGAGAGGCAGTCGCCTAAGAAATATTTTTTTTTCATATTTCGTTTCACTCAAGATGACTACAAAAGGGTCCGCCAAATAACTTTTTTTTTTTGAATATGCTTTAAAAGAAAACCACTGAATATTTTCTCAAATTTCTTTTTTATTTGAAAGTACAATCCTTCCAGTTAATAATGGAAAATAATTTCAATCAAATGGCTGCCTCGGCTGGCCATGCAGTAGCCTACACGATCGGTCCAATTTTTAAGCACATTATCGATTGTGTGCAGCTGTATTTCACCAATGGCTTCACGAATATTGTCCTTTAAAGCGTCAATTGTCTCTGGCTTGTCGGCGTAACACTTATCTTTAACGGCACCCCACAAATAAAGGTCCAACGGTGTTAAATCGCAGCTCCCAGGGTGGCCAAACGACATCAGCTCTGCGTCTGATAATGCGACTGTGTGGCACGTAGCGCCGTCCTGTTGAAACCAAATGTTGCCAATATCCCCCTCTTCAATTTTTGTGAACAAAAATTCGTTCAACATGGCCCGATAACGATCGCCATTGACTGTAACCGTCACTCCTTGCTCATTTTCGAAGAAAAATGGCCCAATTATGCCTCTGGACCAAAATCCGCCCCAAACAGTGACTCGTTTTGGGTGCGTCGGCTTTTCAATGTATGCGTGCGGGTTTTCTGTGCCCCAAATGCGACAATTTTGCTTGTTTACATACCCGCCAAGATCAAAATGAGCTTCATCTGAAAAGATGATTTTTTTTTGCCAAAATCGGCATCTTCTGTAAGTTGTTGTTCAAGCGTATACACAACCATATTCGTTCAGCGGAAGGATAAAACTAATTATCTGTCAAATCAGACATGAGCTAAGTGTTACCATTCACGAAATAAGCACTAGTTGAAAAAAAAACGTTAGATGGCGGACCCGATACTACTACCACCAACACAGTACCAACAAGACTACAACCAACTTTCTTTACATACATATGTACTTACATATATAATTGGTCATTAGAATCCTTCCGTCAGGATTAAGATCTAGTTTCTCACATCTCTTATGTTCTGTGTGTGTTAATTTCATACATAAGTGGCAAACAGATTTTTGAGAAACTTGTCATGGCAATTTTATTAACTGAGAGGAAGTCGCCAAAGAAATATTATTTTTGTATTTAATTTCGTTAGACATACATATCTGGCCTAGGACTTGAACTGTGGCCTCACATCTAATAAGTCAACACCCTACCTCCTAGACTAAGGGGGCTTCAATACAACCCTTTAGTCAGGACCAGAGATCAGCAACGAGTATTCAAAACGATGAGTAGATTCGAGTCATACTTATAATTTCAGATACTTATACGCATTCATACTTATTTTAATATCATACTCATACTACTCATATTCAAAGTTAGAAATACTCATCGTACTCATACTTAACAATACGCATGATGTTGTTGATTTCGACTCTCCATGATTCAACATATACACGAAGCACAAAATAAGTATGATTCGAATGAATCGAATGTTGTGAGTTTGATGTCAACGTTGTACTCATACTCATCGCAACCTATACTTATAAATCAATGTTGTAGCGAGTACGAATAAATCAGAGTAGTTGAATTTCAATACAGTTGAGTCACTCATACTCAAAATGGCATGAGTACTTATGAGTAGCGAAAATACGATTCATTGCTGATCTCTGGTCAGGACTAAAACCTAGTTTGTCACACCAGTCATGTTGTGTATGAAAATTTATGTACGAGTTAGGTTAGGTTAGTGTGGTAGCCTTGATACCAAAAGCTCACTTGAGCACGCATAGCGACCCGTTGTGATGCCACAGGTGAACGCAGTCCCTGTACTGACCAAGTTCCTCCGAACCAAGGAGGGAAAAGTACGAGTGGCAGACCCTACATTTTAAAGTCTGCTGCAAATGATAGATTTTTGAAAAGCTTTTCATGACAATTTTATTTTACTGTCAGAGTCTTTTTTTTTTTGCCACAAGAAGATTGGTGAAATAAAGTCGGATCTGGGGTTTGAACCACGGGTTTCCATCTAATAAATCAAATCAACACACTACCTACAACGCTACAGCCAACTATTTCTGCGACTATTAAATCTCCAATCTCTATTACAATCATAGACCAATGACAAAAAATTTTTCTGGCGCCAATAACGACAGTAAGGCTGCTTCTTTGGAGTGCAATTTGCATGCCTATCTTGCGAGATCCAAATACGTTTAGCCAATACGATTTTCAATGTAGAAAATTCGCTTGAAATTTCATAATCTGTTCTATTTATATGCTCTGCTATTGTGAGATTTCATTTGCATACATACAGGGTGGCTGATATGTATTGCAACCAACTTCAGGTTGTTATCATTTGTAAACCGTTCGCCTGACAGCTGACAGATTTATTCCAGTGACAGTTCATTTTATTATTTACAAGCTTACAAAAGTATTTTGATCTATTGCATTCAGAAAAAAAGTTATTCGTGATGGAATTCAAGCGTGATAGTGTGATTGCTTTATATTTGGCTGGAAAACCACAGTTGGCTATCGTAAGAGCCCTCCAGCATTTAAATATGAATAAATCTTTTGTTTCTCGTACCATTGCTCGTTACCGTGATACTGGCAGTACACGAAAAAAACGGTAACAACACCAGAAATGATCCGAAAAGTGAAGGCCAGATTTGATCGAAATCCACGCCGCAGTGGTAGAAAAATTGCTCGTGAGCTGAACATATCGCGAGAACGGATGCAACACATATTGAAAAATGAGCTTGGACTAAAGCCATTGAAGTTCCAAAAAGTGCAATAGCTCACCGATAAAAAAAAGTTAGACTAGAAAGAGCCAAGGAGTTACTTCGCTTGCACGAAAGTAGCCAGTTACCGAATTTGGTTTTCTTCGATGAGAAGCCATTCCAAATTGAGCAGTTTGTGAACAAACAAAATGATCGGGTTTACTTGCCAAAGAGGTCAGCTAAAAATTTACACCTGCGATTGGCCACCAGAACTCAAGCGCCACCGATGGTAATGGTGTGGGCCGCCGTAACGGCCGATGGTCGCTCCCCGCTCGTATTCATCGACCGTGGGGTCAAAATAAATGCCGAATATTATCGGGAAAATGTCTTAAAGACAGTATTGAAGACCTGGGCAGACAAACATTTCGGCCGCAGACCATGGACATTCCAACAGGACTCAGCACCACCGCACTCAGCACGCGTCAACCAAGAATGCCTTAAAAAGGAGGTTCCTCGCTTCATTTCTACTGCACAATGGCCACCAAAATCTCCGGATCTCAATCCGTTGGACTTTTGCGCCTGGGGCATTTTGGAGAGTAACGTTCTCACTAAAAAATACCAAAGTGTCGATCATCTCAAGACGGCGCTTCGGCGGGAATGGTCCAAAATACCGCAGAGCCACTTTCGTGCAGCCTGTGAGGGCTTTGTCGGCCGTTTGAAGGCCATAATTCGTACCAAAGGTGGCCAATTCGAACAAATCTAAACAGATTCTAAAATTTAATGTTATTTCCAATATTTTTTTCTTTTGAACAATAAAATTAAAAAAAAAAAATTAAAAAAATATAGCGCCTTACTTTGTTGCATTATATATAAGCCACCCAGTAATACTTGGTCTCGAAAGTATTGGCTACGAGTATTTTCCTGTAAAGGAAAGTTGGTCATACGTTAAGTATTTACTCTACTGACACCTCTGATTGAGTATATGCATCCATCCTAGCCTATAGGAAATTAAAGCTTCACATAAGTTTCAAAGTCGATAGTTCTTATTGTAACGCTACAACCGTAAAAAAAATTCATATTCTGTGACCGCATTGTGTGTAACTCGTACACCAAATACAAGTGCAATAAATAATTTATTAAAAATACAACCTGGAATATTTATTGTATTTAAAAGAAAAAAATATTTGAATTCTAAAAAAAAAAAAAAACAAAGAAAAAAAACATTCTTAAACAATAAATATGAAAAGTATTTGGAGGTGAAAAACAAAAATGCAACCAATGAGGCACATTTTATTGGTTGACAAATGAAAGTTTTTTTGCGGGAGCTCTGTTAAAATAATTCCAGTTTCCATAACTTTTTCCATTTTTTTGGTTTCTGGTGTTGCCAAATGACTGTATCATGGAGCGTATAAATAAGCATAATTGAAGACCAGCAGAGATTATAGAACTTAATCACTGAGAGGGAGGCTATCAACAGTATTTAAAAAAAAAACAGAAAATAATAAACAATCAAGAGGCAATAAATAAATAAAAAAAAATAATTGAATATAGGTTTTGTTTTTAAAGGTTTTTTCCAATATCTTTTTTAAATTTAAATTCATATTTTTTTAGCCACTTTATTGCATAGCTATAAGCTGTATGAACGAACTCCCTAGGATGCACCGCAGTTAATTGCTTTGAATTTTAAAAGGAAGACCACAATTTGTCAAGGCTTACATGCCGTTTTTTTGTGTTAAACAGATAAAATTTAATTCTTTTTTACATTTAAAATCAAACATCTATGTATTCGTTGAATAAATAACATTTCAAAACAACTGAATTAATTATAAACATAACCATAACAGTGGAACCTTTATAATTGCAACACATTCACATCACATTTGCCTCAAACATTTCAGTTCAGTAGCCACTGTATATTGGTCACCCTACATTGTGGTCGTGGTCGTTGTTATATTATTAAGCTTATGTGTTATCGTTTTATCAATAGTTTTAGTTTTTATTATAGATTGCGGTACGATTGTGTCAGCCAATAACAACAACAACAAAAAACCTCCAACCATAAAACCCAATATTTTAATTTCAACTGTCAAATGTTTTACAAACGTAATTGACACTAATAAATATAACCGGACGGACGGACAGACGTCCGTCCCTTCAATCCCAAAGTTTGTAGCCATGTTTGTATTGGTTTTGTGGCCAACAACAACACGAAAAAAAAAATACGTTCATTTTAACACTTTCAAGTGTTAAACTCATTTAGAAATTTATTTTGGGAATAATTTTTTTTTCAATTTTCCTTACACTAGTTAGGGGTAGGGGTTATGTGGCTTTAAGGTATGTAAACGTGTGTGAAATTTTATGATAAAATTAAATTCAATTTATTGATGATTTAGTTTTCTTGTCGCCAAACGCTTTCAATGTGTTTCAGTTCTAAGTGATGGATGTAATCGGAAATATGCAGCAGCAGGGTTGGTATTAGAGAGCTTTACGAATTGACTAACATGAAGACCTAAAATATAATCTCCACCTTTCATTGCAATAATAATAATAAAACTTGATCAGAACATATTCTAGGCCATCTCGATAGTGGTCAGCAACATATTTTTTCCGCCACTCATGGATAAAATTCAAACACACACAACATGGATGATGTGAAAAGTTAGGTTTTAATCCTGACTAAAGTATTGTAATGATCAAATAAGTAAATTAAGTAAGCAAGATAAAGTAGGGTTCTATCTACTAAGGGCCATTATTACAACTTCCCGTTAAAGTTGGGGTTAGTTAAAGTTACCTTTAGCTAAAGTGAACGGCAAAGTTACCTTTATCTTATTTTCGTTATTACAACTTCCAGATAAAACAAAATTAACTTTTTCAAAAATATGGCAATGTCGGTGCAATATCGATAACTTTTGCCACTTTAAAAAAGTTCTTTAAAAACGCAGTGGCAACGACTTGCTTTCTGATTTGTTATGTTTATTATTGTTATTTTGTTTACAAAGTTTTGTGTCGTGAATTAAGTTTATTTTTGTTAGACATTGTGATTTTTGTAAAAAAAAAAATGAAAACGCCAATACCCTGCCTCAAAAGACCGAAAAATTATTCAGCTGAGGAAGAGGTTTTGTTGGTAGACTTGGTGGAGGCACATCAATGTATTATTGACAATAAAAAACTTAAGCTGCCATATCGAAAATAGTATATGATATGGCAAGTTTAAACATAAAGGGACCATTAAATGTTAAAGGTAGGATGATCTTCCCTTTAGCTTAACGAACACTTCTACCTTATTGGGTACTCGTAATAATGAAAAACAATTTATCTCTCCGTTAAAATCCTCCCTTTAGTTAACGGCAAGTTGTAATAATGGCCCTAAGAGTTACTAAAATCGGCCTAGAATATCACAGGCAAACCTTGCAGTATAAAATTGTTTCGCTTATGATACAACCGTTGAACAATATGTTGCAAGATTTGGACATGTGTTGCAAAGCAAGGTTTAGAAGCTTGACAATAACCAATTCGCAAAGAGAAGAGCAAACTAATTATCTCATATAGGCTTAAACAATAAGGTGAATAGTAAACTAAAGCCATTTGTAAATAGATATCAGAGAAATTAGTCCCTTTATGGAAGCCTTATAAGGGGTGATTTTTTAAGAGCTATAGGAAAATTTTTCAAAAAAGAACACATAAAATTCAGAAAAATGCATGAAATCTTTATTTGAATCGATAGTACGGTCCATATAATTTAATGTTTGAAGATTATTTTATGCAAATGTTGACCGCGACTGAGCCTCAAATGGTCCATCCGCTTAGTCCAATTTTGGCATACTCTTTCCAACATACTCTTTCCAACAAAATAGTCTAAAGGCGTTAAATCGCACGATCTAGGCGGCCAATTGACCGGTCCCGAACGTGAAATAAAATGTTCACCGAACTCGCCTCTCAATAAGTCCATTGTTACGCGTGCTGTGTGGCATGTGGCACCGTCTTGTTGAAACCACTTGTCATGCAAGTCAAGCTCTTGCATTTTGGGCAAAAAAAAGTTGGATATCATCTCACGGTAGCGCTCTCCATTCACAGTTACGTTACGATTCGCAGCATCTTTGAAGAAGTACGGTCCAATGATGCCAAATTCAATGATTTGCAAGCGTTGTTCGTTTGTAAGACGATTCATGGTCAAATTATAGACCAAACTGAAGATTTTTGACAGTGAAACAAAACACGAAACGTGCGTGAGCTGTTTAAACCAGTGTTGCCAAAAAGATAATAGCTAAAAAAGCACCCTTTAGAAGCCTTAATGGAACACAAAGCATAAAAAGAACAGTAGCCCGTGTGAATCGCTATAAAGCAATGGATGTGTTTAAGGACAGAAGAGAGTCAGTCCTCTAATTGTTCATATGTGTCCAGCAGAGTCTAGCAATATTGCACATACCTTCCTGCTGTCAACGAGTTTAAGCCTCCCCGTAAAACAAGTGGACAGTATCCAAATTAAACGAAACAGTCGCAATACTTATACCCTATAACATGCTGGAGATTGCTAGCTCCGTGCCGGCCCCGGCCAGCTCATCAGCAAAGCAATTTCCAGCGATATGCCCGATGTCCCGGAACCCATAAAAGTGTTACCTTTAAATAATCCGAAAATACTCTAAGAAATCCTCGTTATTCATGGACAAAGGCGGAAGTTAAAACTAGGTTCCTTAGGGCCTTAATTGCAGCCTAATCCACCGAATGAATCAAGAGATTTTTAGACACCACATCCCCCCCCCCCCTAAACATTGAATCGCTTTTAAAATTGTTATGAACTCTGCTTAGAAAACACTGCAGTTATTAGGTAGTCCATAAGACAATTTAATATCAACAGTTTGAATAAATATACAACAGCCTACCCTGGTATGCTTCTTTGTGCCACTAGTATAAATCTTAGGTTCCATTGGAAACCGGAAGATCTTCAGATCGAAAGTCTTTAGTTGGAATGCTAAAATCAAATTTTCTAGTCGTAAAGTTATAGGAAACTCAGATGATTCTATTCTGCTCAAAATAACAGCGTATTCTTAGTCCAGGTTTGGGCAGGTTTTTGATTGCATTGAGTCTTACTGCAACCAACTCAGTCCTTTGCCTTAAGACGAGCCCAAAGGGGAATTAAATGGTTGGAGTGAAATAGAGATCACTGGTGATCAGAATAGCCAACTTTCTGCGCATTCTGAGCTCATTAAGAAACGGAATCGACTTTTCAACACTCCTATTGTTCTTTCCACAACATTACGTGCCGATGCATTAGCCATATTGAATTTATATTCCTTCGAGTTGTGGCTTGGATCTCTGTATGGCGTTAACAAAAAGAGCTTAATGCCATACCCACAATCTCCCAATAATTTTGAGGTCCGTTCTCCTGACTGAAGGGATTTTAAATTTATAAAAGAAATAGGCCCTTGATCTTTGTTTATCGTTGAAGTTCATTTCTAGTTGCACCCATTTACGGCAAATGAACCGCTCCATAACTTTTAGCACATCGTCTAAAATTGTAAAAACTGTGCTTCTACCCAGAGATATGCAAAAGTCATTTCCAAAAGATCTTTGCGATAACAGCAGTACCATACAGTTAATAAAAACAGCAATTTTTAATAAAAATACTTTATATTTTGTCAAAAAAAAAATTAATAAAAATTATAAATAAATACACAAATGTAAAAAACAGCTGTTTCGAACATCGGTTTTATTTCAATTCAAAAATAACAAAACCGACTTGGATTCTATGACAGCCCTGATTACAGTGCACTCGCGGTGACGTGAACTAATTAAAACCAAGGGAGTTCATGTTAGCGAAATTGTTCACGTTAGCGATTGTCAAATTTCATGAAAAAAATATCAAATTTTACACTATAAATCTGTGTTTTACACGCTTGAACATGAAATTCTTTTATTATTATTTACATTATTAAAATATAAATCTAGAATTTTAATTAAAATCCATTACAAAACAAAACGAGATCACGAGAAAATATCTACTGATTTGTTACTTTTTGCAAACTATCTAAAATGTCTGCCTTTTCTTTTAACTCCAAACATTTAGATTTTTTTACTCTCATGCCGACTGATTCACTTCACATAAGAAACTAACTTCAAATTTCTTTGCCATACAAACAAAATAATTTAGGGGATATTCACTCATTATTTATATAAGGGGATTTCCAAAATTATAAAATTCGAATTTAATGTATGTATTTCAATGTTGTCTACATGCTTAGAAAATATGTACAGTGAAAAAAATTGTTCACGTTATAGAGCTTTCTGTGTTTGTTCACGTTACAGAGTAGTCAACGTAAAAAAAATCTTGTTCACGTTAGGCGGTGTTCACGTTAGACGGTGTTCACGTTACCGCGAGTGCACTGTACAAGTATTTTTCTAAAGTTCTAAAGTGAATCTAAATGAGTAGGCTTATGAATCAAACACATTCGAATGGTATGAGTTTGATGTCAATGTTGTACGCATACTCATTGCAACCGTCTACCAAACATGTACCCGGTAGAGCAAGGTTGGTTCCACCATAGCCTTATAAAGCTAGCATTTGATGATTGTTCCAAATTTACTTGCTTTAATCACATTTTTTCAATTCGATTTAAATGCCTTCAAACAATTTTATTTAAAGACAATTTGAATTTTCATATTGCTTTTGCTTAAATGATTAAATTTTCAAAAGATACAAATTTAAACTCATTTGCCATTCGCAAATGATGATTCAAAAGAAATGTGACTGCGTAACTGAATATGAACATTTTCACACACGTTTAATGCGCTTCAATTATTCTGTAACTTTTTATTACACAATTATAAGGCGCCTTTTTTTGTTGTTGTTTCCTTTATTTTTTTTTTTTTTTTGTTTTACGTTGGCTTGCAATAATTTCAACAATTTTTCCAATTGCATCTTCATTAAAATCATTGAAAAATTAAACACACACACATATACATATATGTATATACGCACACATCGAGTGTGTCTATCATATTTCAATATTCGAAAGAGAAAAAATAGGAAAACTTTTTAACATTAATTTGCAATCCTTTACACAATTTTTAATTTAATATTATGGCTTCACGCTCTCGCGCTCTCTCTCCAGCTCTCTCTCTCTCCTTTGCTTTTGGCTTTTTCTCTTATTAATTAGTCATAATTTGTAATTTTTTTTGTCTTTATTTTTCATTGTTGTTGTTGTTGCTGTTTTTGGCAAATAATTTCCTTCTTTTTTTTTGTTTTCGCTGTAACAACACAGTCAATGGTGTGGTATTTGTTGCATGTGTGTGTGTGTTGCAATGTTTTTTTGTAAAATTTAATGAACCATTCCAATCCATAAATTATGAACGAATGAAAAATATTTGTTGTTGTCGCAAGTGAAACAAAACAATAAAAAAAAGAAAAAAATTGTTTGGAAAAAACGCAGAAAAAGAAGAAAAATTTTGCGGTAATTTTTATTTGATTGTTTCGTTTCGTTTTTGTTGTGTTTTTATTTCATTTAAAATGTTAAATAAATTAAAAATCGTATTAAAAACAATTAAAGTATACACATTTTTGTACTGCATATGTTATATGTACAACAATAACAATACAACAATAACAACAATTACAAACCAATAAAGATTCTGTATCCAAATATCCCGATAGACAGTTTAGTCAGTTGCTATAGGGTAAGCCAGTCATATAGAAGAAATTAATCGAATACATGATCACAGTAAAGTGTGTATGCATTTCGGTTATAATATTACGAGCTAGTTTCCTATACATTTTCTTCAATGATAGGCTTATCACACTGATGCCTTGTGGATTTCATACCATGTGCCTAATCTAGTTCAATATCCTCCTATCGACTACCGTTTTTGAGAAATTTTCTTTGGCTTTTTTCATAAACGTTAGAAATTTCTTAACACATATGTATGTAGTTTCGTCTTTGGTCATTTATTTTCAACTCCAGGCTGGCATTTTCAAATTATTCAGATAGTTTTAAGCAAAATCAAATCACATACAGCTTGATACGTTCTGTCCACAAACTATGGGTGCCAAATAATCATTTGAAACGAAAATCCCAAGTGCCAGATAATCCTAGACAACTTAAAGGTCATCAAGATTGAAAAGGAAGTCTATGGTTACAGAATTGTTATTGGAAACCTTTTACAAATACCGATGCTTAACTGATTATATCGAATTCTTACCGCTTTAAGCCATCTTCATTTCCAAAGCCACACGCTTTTGAACTATCAACACACTCCATTAGCTTACTTACTTAAATGGTCATTACAACCCTTTAGTCAAGATCAGAACCTAGCTTCTCACATCCAACATGTTGTGTGTGATAATTTTATACATAAGTTCCAGGATCTACAGTTTAAAATCAACTTCAAGCTACAGATTTTTTAAGAAACTTTTCATTGCAATTTTATTTTACTCTCAGAAATTTTGCTAGAAGACTGCTGGGAGGAACTCGTATTGAGTTTTGCTGGAGATATCTGAACTAGGGTCTATAACACAAGCTTTCGTCTAATAAGCCAACATACATACATAGTTCGTCATTACAACCCTTCAGTCAGGATTACGACCTAGCTTCTCACCAACTTCAGCGACCAGAACTGGCATTAATTCCTATTTCAATATCTGTAACATGTTTTCAGTGAGGAAGAGTTGCCCTCAGATTGCTCTTGACACTATGCTCTGTCTGACTCCTCTTGACTTATATGTCAAGCGGTGTGCAGCGCGTAGTGCCATACGCATGAGGGAATCGGGTTGCTGGAAATAGCGCTCGATAGGTCACTCTAGAGTTCTGAATATCGTCTTTCCTGACGGAAGGTATGGACTTTCGGAAAAAGCCACTGATTATATGTATTGTGCCTGAGATTATGAGGCTTGAATTCTGTGTCGAGAGCTGACATCAAGGCTCTCCTCAGGTTCATCAGTGGCTTGGGCTGGTTGAGAGATGCTAGGGCTTCATCAGTGTAGTCGCGCTCTCCCCCCTTTTTTTTTGTTTGTGTCTGTTTTCTTTCTGTGTGATTCCTTCGCTTCCCATTCCCCCCTTTCCTACATACCCTCTAAGGACGTTTGTACAATGGGTCCCTAACCTAACATGTTTGTAACAGGTTCTGGAATGATAGGGTTACCAACTAACATTACAAATAAACTATTTTTTTTTAATTGTTAATATGGAGGGTAGTAGTGAGGAACTCTTTTGTATCTATCATGTTCGGCG
Organism: Sarcophaga caerulescens; assembly: GCA_927399465.1. Lineage (NCBI taxonomy): Eukaryota > Metazoa > Arthropoda > Insecta > Diptera > Sarcophagidae > Sarcophaga > Sarcophaga caerulescens. Next base: position 38,125,859 of record OV656872.1, on the reverse strand, counting down.
ACGACGTAATCTTCTCTGGTGGCCAGAGTTTTTTTTTTTCTTTCTTTCTATTTGTATCTGTTTTTAGTAAAACCCTTTTACCAGTGCGCTTCATCCTCTTAAAATAATTTCTTTATCGAATAACTTCACCAGCAAGAACATCAAATTTAACATTTCTAAGAGATTCTCTGAAGTCGCCGTAGACTGAAGGCCCGAGTTCAAACCCCAGGTCAGACATCGAAACGAAAATATGAAAATATTTCTTCGGCAACTTCCTCTCAGCAGATTTCTGGCAAAAACTCTGAGAATAAATAAAATTGCCATGAAAAGCTTCTTAAAAATTTGTCGTTCGGAGTCTACTTTAAACTGTAGGTCCCGCCACTCATGTATAAAATTAACGCACACAACATAAGTGGTGTGAGAAGTTAGGTCGTAATCCTGACTGAAGGGTTGTAATGATCAATTATGTTAAGTAAGACATTCTCTGTCAGGCTGGCTCAAGCCTATACATAGTACATACGTTATTGAAGTACACCGAAATGCATTGAGTCTCGAAGGACAATAATAGAAGGGATTTTGAACAGATAACTTTACTATAAGAACTGTATCTATAATTATTTCATTCATAAATGCCATAAAACGCAATTTAAATTTAATTCGCATTTCGAAAAAAGACACTCAAACTTGAAGGATTGTTCCTGTTTAAATTGATACAACGATGCTGCAGTGTATGCTACAGAAACATTTCGTTCGTTATTGTTTAATCAACAGCACAACAGAAATCGTAATGAAAATTACAACAACGACAATAACCAATAATTATACGCGACAAACTCTTTTTGTCGTTGTAGTAGTAGAAAGAAAGACAAAATAAAACGACAACAAACGAAACTAAAAGAGCGAGAACGAGGAGAAAACATTTAAAAACTGCTTGTTTAACATACTACTACCGCTACTGCAACAACAATAATAATAAGAATATAAAAAAAAATGATAATAAAATAAAATACATACATACATGGATACAAACGTATACATACATATGCATGTAGGTATACGCTCTTACTATGTTAAAAAAAATAAAAAATAAATGTTATTAAAATCCAAAAGAAATTAACATAACAATGTTGACTCATTAACATAAGTTGAAGCAAATCAATACATGCACACACATACACATACACATACTAGGTTTATATGCATGTATACTTACACATGGATTTTATGCATGCAAGTATGCTTGTAAGTGCGCTTTAAAAGATGTCCTTTACATAAAAAACAAATATAAATATTTACATACATTCTATAGCAATAATCATACATACATACATATGTACATACATACACTTACACATACAAATGAAGATGCAGTTAAAGCGTATGAGAGAGAGAGAGACAGCACAAGAGTAAAGTGTAAAGTTATTAAAATTGCATGTTTTGTGAGAGGAAATAAAATAAAAAACTTAATTTAATTTTCAATTTGCCTACGTTTTAAAGGCATCAATAGCAAATAATAAGCGGCTCCTTTTTAAATTGCGACAACAACATACTCATATTACGACAATCATGTGGTAAAATTATATTAAAAAAAATAATTTTCCTCGTTTTTATTTCAATTCCTTTTTTAAAGGAAATAAATTTACAGTGCATAACAAAATTACTAACCCATGCAATATATTACAGTTTGTATTTATTAAAGTTTTAAAAAAAAAATTCACTGTTTGTATAATTTTGTTCAACACTGTGTCTCTTATTATTTAATCACGACTTTATAAATATTGTTGTAAAAATAACAACAATAAAAATAACAATAAACAAAATAATTACCAACAATAATAAACAATCAACATAATAAAATATTTCCGTAGCATTTTTATTTCATTTTCCTTTTCTCTCCCGCTTTCCGTGTGCACACTCTTGCATTTCAATTTGACATCTTTTTTTTTTTTTTGTTATTGTAAATCAAATTAAAGGTTTTAAAGCCAAGCAAATATTGATTTCTTTTTAATACACTCTTTACATCACCCACCCACTAACAAACACCAACGGCTCTTACTCTTACTCCCTCTCTGGAGTACTCTCGCTCGGGTCCACATCGTAAATAAACACAATTAAAACTCCATAACAATATGATTATCAACTAACCAATACAATCAATAAAAACAAAAAAAAACACTCGTTCATGCACATCCACCACACATACATGCATGCAAGCTTTCTCAATTAAACTCGTACATTTTAAAGATCCTTTAAAGCACCATATGCTGGCTTATGTTTGTGTAAGTGTTTGTGTGTGAGACTTAATGTGTATAAAGTTGAGTATAAAGAAAACAGCTTTAATTGTTATGGCTGTTGTTATTTATAAATTACAGAAACTAACACACACTCTTACACACTCATTCACACACACAAAGCCATAGAACAGAAGTGTAAAACCCAATAAACAGCATTTCAGCCACAACTTCACTGTAGACTACTGAACTATAAGTAACAAAACAATCCAAACTAAAGAAATTAGAAAATCTGCACTATTAGCAGTGGCAAACAAAAGTAGCCAACCACTGTTTACTAAATAGTATTCAACGTCAATGACGAACATGACTGGCACATAAGAGTTTCCCACTACTACAAACAATATTAATAATTAAAAAAAAGGAGTTTATAATGTCAGTTGGTAACCCTATCATTCTAGAACCTGCTACAAACTAATTACAGATACTGAAAGATGAATTAATAACGTTTATAGCAGATGAAGTTGCCGTAGCCTAGTAGGTATTGTGTTAACATATTAGACGATAGCTTGTGTTCTAACCCCTGGCTCAGACATCTCGTGCAAAACGAAATTCAAGTCATCAGGCAAGAACTCTCAAGAAATTACACTGTCGTCCAAATAAGCCCAATGTTTGTAGTTTAATCTCGTTGCATGATATGTTTGGTGCTAAACTTGTTTAGTCTCATGCTTTAGTTTTCATTTGATTTATCTCAAGTTTAAGTTTAAAAGTTAAACTTGCCAGAACTTCTAGGTTTACTAGCATACTGGAGACCTTGAATCTAAACTTGTCTTGAGGTATTCCTCTCTTCTCTCAGAACCGATTTGATCATCAAATAGGAATGCCTGTCATGCAACAACTTCATACTTCTCTGGCTGACATGGTCAGTATTTATTTTCCATATCAGCATGTAGTCGCCGTAGTCTAGTATGTAGTGTGTTGGCTTATTAGACGTAAGGCCAGGGTTTAAACCCCAGGTCAGTCATTAAAACGATAATATGAAGGAAATATTTCTTCTGTGGCTTCCTCTCAGCAGATTCCTGGCAAAAACTCTGAGAGTAAATAAAATTGCCATGCAAAGTTTCTCAAAAATCAGACGTTCAGAAACGACTTTAAACTGTAGATGCCGCCACTCATGAATAAAATTAACGCACACAATACATGGGTGGTGTAAGAAGCTAGGTTGTAATCCTGACTGCAGGATTGTAATGACCAATTATGTTACATATCAGCGTTTTATGTTGAATGCTATGGATAAGCCATGGTCAGCTGATGTGAACAATTAAAATAAAATAAAAAAAATTTGACCCATTGGGTTACTGTGTTATCTTAACGATTGTCCTTCTGTTGGTCATTAATTAATTGTTCTTGTGTGCGCTGCCTTAAGAACTACAACAAAAACAGTCAAATCTCATTTAACACCGTATATCTGCCAAGGAATTCTTGTAAAAAAAATTTTTCTTTATTAAGCAGTTGCCACTGTAATGCGTATTTTGTTTTTTTTTTTCTTTTTGTTTGAAAGAGAAAATAATTTTTAACCCATAATATGATTTAACTCCTGCTTAACACACTTAAACAACATTTGCTTGCATTGGCATTCGTTGTGTGTTTGTATTTGTGTTTGTGTTTGTATTTGTAAAGCATTTCATTTCTGTCTTGCTTGCTTGCTTGCCTGCTTTGTGTGTGTCTGTTTAAGATTTACCGTCACCTTAACCATGAATCCTTTTGCAACACCTACAAGACCAAGCAACAATGGCATATTAAGTACGTACGCACACAAACAGAAAGTAAACTCAACACACAAGAAGAAGAAAACGAACATTTTTCACCACATTAACATCAACGGCTAAAAACCGTAGCAAGTATTGTATTTACGACATCCAGAATTCCATGTAAAAAGGCTTCGTTCATCCACTTTCCACAAAAACAAAAGGGGAGGAGGGGGATGTTACGTTACAATCATTTAAAGCAAAGGCTTAAGCATTTCAAACAGCAAGGAATGCAATGAAATTGTAGTAACAACACAACAATTTTAATTTAAATGTTGACATTGTTGCTGTTGAAAAGAGAAAGACAATCGAAAAAGTAAACGAACATTTAAATTCACTTCAGTTTAAATACAAATGCCAACCATTTTTAACCTCAAAATCCAAAAGAATTATGCCGAGAGAATATATTGCAGCAGCATAAAAGATAGGCAGAGAAGGAATTTTTAAAGTAAATTTTTGGTATTTAATCAGCATTTAATTAAAGAATTTTAATTTTTTTGTTTTATTTCCATATTAATAGATTCGTTATTAATTATTTCTTTTTTTCTTTTATTATTTCATTACAGGTAAGCACAATCCCCTTTATATTAAATGATGTTTAAATCACCTCTCGTAAGTATTACAAGAAAACCGGGCACTTTAGTTTTAAAAAGAAATCTTTTGAAATCCATTTGGAACCCATCTTGATAGACTCCTGCTCAGGAGAGCATCTGGCTTCGTTCGCTTAATGATGTCAATAATGTTAGCATATGCAGGAATTGCTATGTACTCCCATCTTCCTCAGAACGGTCTCCATGATGAAGATGAAGAGGTCCCATGATAATGTATTGCCTTGTCTGAAACCTTGCACGGTAACAAAAGATTGGGCGAGGTCCATTCCTACTTTCACTGCAGAAATTGCTCAAAATTACACTGCACAGTCATGTTAGCTTCGATGAGATACCGAATAATAAGATAAGATACCCCCTATAAGACTATTAAAAGCTACATTATAGTCGACAAAAACAAGCTGTGTATCGATTTTGGTTTTTATGAGTCTTCTCCAGGTTTTGACGTAGAGGTCTGAAGCCGCATTGATAAGTTCCAATCAGTGGCTTCAGTCGTATACTCAATACGCTCTCAAGAACAGTCGTCGGCACAAAAAGATCATATGAACATATAAAGCCGAAGAAAATCTTCCCCTGAGGGACATTGGTGCCGACGTCTGCTCAAGAACCTTATATGTGTTAGAGTGCATGTTTATACCTCTGTGTACCTCTGTAGTTGACGCATATCGTGGGTTCTTCCTTTTTTAGGACAAGACAGACGACAATAAAGTTCCAATCGTTGGGCACACTCAAGTCTCAAGCCATATTTTGCAAATAAGCTGGTGTATGCACTCTAACACGCCTTTAGGGGCTGCAGCACTATTATCTTTAAATCAAAGAATCTCATCTTTAGCCTTTTCATAGCTTTCATTATCAATTGAATGTGGTACATCATGTCTGAAGGCAGAATGAATATCGTCATCTCCTCGTATGAGGGTAGAGAAGTGGTGGCTCCATAACCTCACCACTCCTTGAGAATCACAAGTTTTAAAAACATTTAATGTCTTCCAACCTTCTACAAATAATACATACAGGGAAGACACCCGCTCGTGTCTCTCTCTCTCTTCCAAAGGATAACAAAAGAAAAAATATCATTTGAAATAAGTAATAAAGCAGTAGAATTTGCTCAGCACAACACAGCAACCCAATAAAATCCCCAGAAAGACGCTGTTTCAAAACAACCACCCATGGCAACCCTGTCATTCCAGAACCTGCTACAGTAGATACTACACCCCTTCTTAGCTGCAAAAAAAAGGAATGAAACTTAAACAGAATAATAGGATAAAATGCCTGGCGATAACTTTATAATTCGCCACGAAGAAGTTTGACCATTAATAGAGTAATTTTGTCACGGAACTAATGGTTCTTTAACACAGCAGCACTTTTCCAAGTGATTTTCATTATGTTTTCGTCGTTTGGCGAATATTGTTTCACTATGAAGACATCAAAACAAATTGTAGTCAGACAAAGTAAGATTCACATAAACGGACTACAATAAAACCTCGCATTCAAGTGTAGTCTATTTGTGATGGATCATAAAAGATATGTGTGGCGTGATATTAACACAATGGAACACAACCTCACTTTTTATGATCACGCTTTTTCTTTTTTATTTCATTGAAATGGTCGAAATGGGAGCACCTTCGCTGTAAACACAATTTCGACATTCATTTCATATTCCCTTAACCACTGTAGAGGATTTTCAAGCCAGGCGGCTATCAGGGCTCTGGGCTCCAATGTGATGAACTCCAAGACGGTCTACGGCTGTCGGAAATACCTGAACAAGGTGGCGAAGAGATATAATGTACACATCATTTGGGTTCCGGGACACAACAATATCCCGCGTAACTGCGGAGCGGATGAACTGGCCAGATGCCGCACGATCATCGAACTCTCCGACAAATTCTTGAGTATTGGGGTCCCTTTGGGGACCTGCAGGCTCATGATTAATGTCGAGATCACAGACGCTGTCAACCGCAGGTGGGCGGCTTCGGATAAGGGCAGAGTGGCGCGCATGATCTGACCGCGGCTGGATAGAAGGCGCACTGCAAGGCTGCTGAAACTCGAGAGAGGCGTGCTCAGTGCGGTTGTCGGAGTCGTGACGGGTTATTGCATTGTGGGTGTCCACGCGAAACGCATTGGTCTGGGACACCTCGCGAACGATTTCTGTAGGAGCTGCAGGGACGAAGAAGAGGAAGAGACGATTCTTCATCTACTGGAAAAAATGCCCGGCACTTTGTCAAAGGAGGAAGAGACATCTTGGTGCCTACTACATCGATAATCTGAGTGATTTGTCGAACATTGACGTCGGTAGTCTGAGTCGCTTCATTGTAAGCTCTAGGTGGTTCCAGGATTAGGGGATAGTTAGCGCGAACTGTGGTTTCACAATGGGCCCCATGAGGCCTAAGTGGTACCCACCTACCTACCTAACCACTGCCTTTGGTTTACGTATTAAAAATATTTCATCACCTTAAGACCCGAGCATTAGACAATTTCCTTAAGCCGTTACACTTATAATAGCCTTTAATACTGACATTTCTGATCCAATTTCTGATCCAATGTTCGGACACGAAAAAATTCTCCCTTTTTTCTTATTTTTTTTTTTTTTTTTTGCTCTTGTCTATTACAAACGCCTATTCATAAAACACATGTCCAATGTAAACCTTTATGATCAGGCTTTAAATCATTCGCTTAATCTTGTATTCATTTAGTAATTTATTCCTAACATAAAACATTGTTCACAAAAAATCCGGCCTTACTATGTAAGCATTTAGTCTGTGTAATTCCTTCGCTTTCTTATTCTCCCTTTCCTATTTCCCCTCCTTTTCCCTACTCCCTCTTTTATCCTCTCCCCTTTAGGACGTTTGTACAATGGGTCAACTTGATATCCGGGTACTGTACTTGTTTCATTTGACAAGTACACATCCTCTAACCTAAACCTAAGTAAGCATTTAAGAAAACTTGACAGGAACCATTGCAATTGTTTTCATCAATTTTTTTATCCAGTTTACAATAACAAATCAACAGTAAGTTCTCGATGTTACCAGATCTTAAACAAATTATTTCAATACATTCTTAAGATGGTACAAGAGATCAATTTACTAACGGGTGATTTTTTAGCTATTATCTTTTTGGCAACACTGCTTTAAACAGCTCACGCACGTTTCGTGTTTTGTTTCACTGTCAAACATCTTCAGTTTGTTCTATAATTTAACCATGAATCGTCTTACAGACGAACAACGCTTTCAAATCATTGAATTTTATTATCAAAATGCGTGCTCTGTTAAGAAATTTCAGCGCGCGCTTCTTCCATTTTATGGTCAGTTTAATTGACCCACTGAAGCGGCTATTCGGAGTGAAGATCAGCCAGAAGCATTGCAAAACCTACCAATGCATCCAGAAAAAGTCACAGTTTGGTGCGGTTTATGGGCTGGTGGCATCATTGGACCGTACTTCTTCAAAGATGCTGCGAATCTTAACATAACTGTGAATGGTGAGCGCTACCGTGAGATCATATCCAACTTTTTTTTTTCCCAAAATGCAAGAGCTTGACTTGCATGACATGTGGTTTCAACAAGACGGTGCCACATGCCGCACAGCACGCGTAACAATGGACTTATTGAGAGGCGAGTTCGGTGAACATTTTATTTCACGTTCGGGACCGGTCAATTGGCCGCCTAGATCGTGCGATTTAACGCCTTTAGACTATTTTTTGTGGAGCTATGTTAAAGCTCATATCTATACAGACAAGCCCGCATCAATTGACGCATTGGAAGACAACATTGAAGCATTTATTCGTGAGATACCGGCCGAAATGTTGGAAAAGAGTATGCCAAAATTGGACTAAGCGGATGCACCATTTGAGGTGCAGTCGCGGTCAATATTTGCATGAAATAATCTTCAAACATTAAATTATATGGACCGTACTATCGATTCAAATAAAGATTTCATGAATTTTTCTGAATTTTATGTGTTTTTTTTTTTTTTTTGAAAATTTTTTCTATAGCTCTTAAAAAATCACCCTGTATTTACACCGGAGGTGAACCGAAAACAACTATTTTGAGCCTGCTCTACTTCTTACCTTCTAACCTCTTCTTTACGGATTTGTGTGAAATAAAGAGCCATGTCCATTGTTTACATAGGACTCTATCTGTCACGTAAAGCACAAGGCCTTAAAGATAAAAATTCATTCTTTATTTGCACTATCCGCTCTTCCCCTTAAATTTATATTTGAATTCAAAAAAGAACAGCAAAACAAAATTAGATCACGTAACGCCAGGATTTTATGTGAACCGTGTTTTTTTTATTAATGCTCTCCGGCACAATAGATTTTTCTCTGTGTTCACGTATTGAAACATTTGATTGACATTTTTTTTAAGAGACAGACGGACAGCAAAAATGAAACACGGGAATTTTATTTGTTGTTGGTGTTATTGTAGTTGTTGTACATTTTAAAAATCATAATGAAATATTTGAATACATTATGGAAAAATTATTCAAAGTTTTCTATAAAATTAGGCTCGTTTGGCTGGTTGATTGGTTGGCTGACTAGCTGGCGGGCGGATTGATTGGTATTGTACGGCTGGTTTGGCTTGTTTGAGTTTAAGTTTTTGGGTTCTAATCATTGAATATCGTCGCCCTTTTATGGAAAATCATTTTACAATCTAATGAATGTAATTTTTGCATTTTTACTTACCAAAAACACACACACATACCATCATCTCACATGTATGTATGTATAGATGTATGTATAGTACATGACAAAAATATTCATATTCATTTAAATACAATGAATGTGCAATTCATAGCCAACACATACGAGAGTACATACCATACCATTGCCATCCATTCAAAAAAAAAAAGAAAAAATTGGGAGGGTTTTTGCATTTAGCAGTGCCGGAGAACATTTTAAATGCGATTGCAATATGAAATAATTTTGATTATTAAACGTTATAATCAAGATTTTCTACGTTACGTTCCATACGATTTGCTTGTTGTAGTTGGCATAGGTTCACAATGCTATTCAGCGTAGCATTAACATTTAAAATGTATGCGAGTGTGCGGACGAACCCATAGTACTTGAAAATAGAGAAGTAATCGTAGCAGTAGTCGTAGTCGTAGTTGTAGTAGTCATAGTACATGGCTACTACACCCAATTACTATGAATTAGTCATTCATGCATGAAATCTGTATTAAATGTTTTTCAGTTTTTCACATTCATTTGATTTCTGTCTGTCTAACTGTCTGACTGTTTGCCTGTGTATGCCTCATTGTCGATTGAACAATTTTTTTTTTGTTTTTTTTTTTTTTTTTTGTTGCTAAAAATCTAATAAAAATAAATATTTTATTTGTCTAGAATTCATTCTGCAGATATTTTGTTCTCCCTCCAACTCTGTGTGTTTGTATGTTATCCAACTGCTGTGAATTTGTAATTTTTTTCGTTTATTTTTTTTTTTTTGATTTTAAAATTCTCATAAATTTGATTATAATTCTTATAGTTTTTGGGGGAAAAATTCATTTTTGGCTTTTTGACTTTCATTTCATGGAAAAATGCTATTTTCATATAAAATGATTACAGTCGAGAGGAATAATAATAGCATCCCTGCATGTATGCCATGCACGCTTTGCATTGGGTGTATAACTTATAAATTTATTGTGAAATATTGAGTAGAAATACAAAATTAATCACAGTATTGGACATCGTTAACTTTCAATTTATTGCGTTTTTCTGACAATACTTGGCTGTCAAGCCACGATCCGTCCTTATTGCAATACATGACTGTCAAGCCATGTTCCGTATTTATGGCAATACATGGCTATCAATCCACGATCTGTGTTTCTGGCAATACATGACTGTTAAGCCATGTTCCGTGTTTCTGCCAGTACATAGCTATCAAGCCATGATCCGTCTTTCTGCCAATACATGGCTGTCAAGCCACGATCCGTCTTTCTGACAATACATGACTGTCAAGCCATGTTCCGTCTTTCTGCCAATACATGGCTATCAATCCACGATCCGTGTTTCTGGCAATACATGACTGTTAAGCCATGTTCCGTGTTTCTGCCAGTACATGGCTGTCAAGCCACGTTTCGTTTTTCTGCCAATACATGGCTGTCAAGCCACGATCCGTGTTTCTGGCAATACATGACTGTTAAGCCATGTTCCGTGTTTCTGCCAGTACATAGCTATCAAGCCATGATCCGTCTTTCTGCCAATACATGGCTGTCAAGCCACGATCCGTCTTTCTGACAATACATGACTGTCAAGCCATGTTCCGTCTTTCTGCCAATTCATGGCTATCAATCCACGATCCGTGTTTCTGGCAATACATGACTGTTAAGCCATGTTCCGTGTTTCTGCCAGTACATAGCTATCAAGCCATGATCCGTCTTTCTGACAATACATGGCTGTCAAGCCATGTTTCGTCTTTCTGGCAATACACGGCTGTCAAGCATTGTTCCGTCTTTCTGGCAATAAATGGCTGTCAAGCCACGTTCCGTCTTTATTGCAATACATGACTGTCAAGCCATGTTCCGTCTTTCTGGCAATACATGGCTGTCAAGCCACGTTTCGTCTTTCTGGCAATACACGGCTGTCAAGCATTGTTCCGTCTTTCTGGCAATATATGGCTGTCAAGCTACGATCCGTGTTTCTGGCAATACATGGCTGTCAAACCACGATCCGTCTTTCTGCCTATACATGGCTGTCAAGCCACGATCCGTGTATCTAGCAATACATCACTGTCAAGCAACGTTCCGTCTTTCTGACAATACATGGCTGTCAAGCCACGATCCGTGTTTCTAGCAATACATCACTGTCAAGCAACGTTCCGTCTTTCTGACAATACTTGGCTGTAAAACCATGTTCCGTCTTTCTGGCAATACACGACTACCTTGCTTTGCAACACGTGGCCAAATCTTACATCATTTCGTTCAATGGTTGCATAACAAACGAATCAATGTTGTACTTTAACTGTCGTCTGCCTTCTTCGAGGCCGATTTAAGCAGTTCATGGTATCTTATGCTAATTACTTAAGGGGTTAGTATGCTTCCTAACTTACAAAAAATCAATTCTTCTTTTTTCACGGTTTTAATTACTTTAAAGCCGTAAAATTAAAATAAAAATGTTCTTTCCCTCAAACGATGGGAAAAGATGAAGAAAAACGAAAAATAGTACAATGCGCCCAGTTACACACAACTTTAATGCGTTTTTCAACCTGTTGAGCTCGATTTAGCAAAAACTTTTTGACCGATTTAGCTAAAATTTTAGGACAATGATGAGTCTAGTAGGTAGTGTGTTGGCTTATTAGATGATATGTGGTGGTGGTTCAAACCCAAGCTAAGCTCAGAATCTTGAACAAAAAATCGAAATAGAAAAAAATACTCCGACGTCTTACTCTCAGCAGATTTCTGGCAAAAACTCCAAGAGCAAATAAAATGAAAAGTTTCTCACAAATCTGTCGTACGGAGTCGACTTTAAACTGTATGTTCCGCCATTCATGAATGAAATGAACATACACAATATGAGTGGCGTGAAAAGCTAGGTTGTAATCCTAACTAACTTTGGCTATTACTAACCATGTTCTCTTACCACCCGTTTCGAAAGCGTTAATTTCATCCAAGAACGGCTATATCTATATTTTAGTATCATGTGTGAATGACAGATTTGAAAAGCTTTTCAATGTTCATTATTCAGTGAATAATTAACGCAAAAAAATATTTCTTTTCAAGGCATCAAAGCTAAGATTCAAACTAACGAGCGCTCGTCTATTAAGTCAACAAACTAATCACTAGACCATAGCAACTAAAGATCATTGAAACTAATTTGGGAAAAATAGAGAAGACACAATTTTCCTTGACATTTTAAATTCTTTTCGCAGCCCATTGTTCTTATCTACTAGGCACATTTTCTTCTGTGAGTTACTGCGTCGTTTTTTAATTGATTTACTTGGGTTCCACATTAACTCCATTAAGTAATATAAGCGATGAAAACTGTGTGTAAGCAGCGTACTCTATCTAATAGGTAATGTCTTAGCTTATTAGAAGCGAGCTCGTGGTTCAAACCAGAGATTAGCAACGAAACGTTTTTTAGCTACTCATAAGCACTCATGAAATTTTGAATATGTGAGTCAACTATAATGAAATTTAACTCCTCTGATTCATTCATACTCACTACAACATTGATTTATAAGTACAGGTTGCAATGAGCATGCGTACAACATTGACATCAAACTCATACTATTCGAAATATGTTTGATTCGTAAGCCTCCTATTCATTTAGATTAACTTTAGAACTTTAGAAAAATACTTATAATACTCATAAATGTTTCACGAGTGACTCGAATCATTCATCAAAATTTACAGTCTTAGTTGTTGTTGCATTAAAAAAAAAGACGCCACAAGCAAAAAAGACAGAGCAGGAAGCTTAGCAAACATACAACCTTTTAATGAGTATTTTCGTGTTCGTACGCCAATCATACTTATTTTGTGATTCTTGTAAATGTTGAGTTAGGTTAGGTTAGGTCGGAGTGGTAGCTCTGATGTCACAAAGCTCACTTGAGCACACATAGCGGCCCGTTGTGATGGCACGGGTGAACGCAGTCCCTGTACTGACCAAATTCCACCACAATCAGGGAAAAGGAAGAAGTTGGTCAGCGCAAGGGCTGCACAAATGTTGAGTCATGTAGAATCGAAATCGCCAACAACACCATACGTGTTGTTAAGTCTGAATATGATGAGTACTTCAAACCTTGAATATGAGTAGAGGTTCCATAATATCAAAATAAGTATGAATGAGTATAAATAGCAGAAATTATGAGTATTATTCGATTCTACCCATCTTTTTGAATACTCATTGCTGATCTCTGGTTCAAACCTTAGTTCAGACATTTCGATTTCCTCTCAGCAGTCTTCTGGCATAAAATTCTGATAGTAAAATTGAAATTTTGATGAAAAAATTTCTCAGAAATCAATTGTTCGGAGTTTACTTAAATCCCACCACTCATGGATGCTGTTAACCCACACAACATAGTGGTGTAAGAAGCTAGATTGTTATCTTGACTAAATTACGTACGTATGTAATAGGTTAACACTACTGCTACCAAATTACCTAAAAGATTCAAAAAATAAAATTTAGAATAAAAAATAAATCTGAAGATTTAATTCAAATGACGGTCTATTTAATGTTCTCCTTATTATTCGAGTTGTTATGTTCAATGTGTTTACTGCTTATTTGGATTAGAAAGTAAAAATTTCGTAGGCATTGTTTTACTTCAGAAAATTTGAAATTCATTTTAAACCTCCCACATAAATACAGCAAATTTTTTTATGGTCCCTTAAGAAAGCCAGCAAGTGAGCAGAGATCATTTAGAAAAAAAAAACGCTTCACATAAAAAAATCTTCCTATAAACTATCGTGTATCTTTCTAATCTTAATGCCCTTCTTTACAGCCCCTTTGCTGGCCTCCTCCCCTCTCAATTTCAACAGATGTGGGTTAATGTACTCATTATCATTTGGTTGTGTTTATCTCTGTGTGTGAGAACGTACGTAATTTCATTCTATTGATCTTCATTATCATGATCATGTGAGGTGATTACTATTTCAAACGCGTCTATATTAACAATAATAATGATGATGATGATCATGACGATCATGATGATTGTCTTACTTCTATGAATATCACAAAAAAAAAGAAAACAAATTTTATTACATGAAGTAATTTTAAAACGAAATAAATATGACACGATTTGTTAACCACCCTTCCCCCCCTTCCGCCGTCGATTCCAAGTAAAGGGGCAAAAACATACAATATTGGTGCGTAGGTTTAATTTCCAAGTAAAAACGAGCACACACACACTCGGTGAGTACTTAAGACCATTAAGTACGCATACTTTTTTGTTTTGTACTCTATTATAACAGCACTTTACATACAATTAAACAACAACAAAAAAAACAGAAATTGTCGACTCATTTAAAACTATTCATGAGATACACAATAATTTTTTTCTGTTTTTTTTTTTCTATTTGGCCTGTAAATTGCTTTACAGCACAATTACAAACGCCGATAGCACACACAGAGAGTGGAAGAGGGAGAGAGAGAGAAAGAAACGCCAACACCTACAATCTTTATAAATTTCATTTCACTATCGCTTCAAGCGTCTTTTCCATTCAATCGTTTCTTTTTCTTTTTGTAGAGCGTTTTTATGACTCTGTTTATACGAAAAAAAAAAATTATTTTTATAGGTGCGTGCCTATTTTTTTCTTTTTTCTTGTAGTTTACACTCTACACCTTAATAAGTGGTAGAGTACGTTACATTGAAGCTGATATTTGTAGCACATTGGAAGCGTAATTAATTATTCGTTACCCCTCCTCAAAGCATTTCTGCCTTGTTACCATTTCGTTAATCCATTGTTGTTCCAGCTAAGCAGGCGATTGATTTGCTTTAGCAGGTCCTAGGATAATGGGGCTAACATCTATCGTTGCCTGGAAACAACGCCCTCCTAGCATTTGGTGTTGTGGTGAAGAACCTTACTAATCGTTGATTTCTACCGGGTCCGTCATCTAACGTTTTTTTTTCAACTAGTTCTTATTTCGTGAATGGTAACACTTAGCTCATGTCTGATTTGACAGATAATTAGTTTTATCCTTCCACTGAACGAATATGGTTGTGTATACGCTTGAACAACGCTGGGAAATATTGCGACATTACTTTGAAAATCATGGTAATGTTGCAGAATGTGTGCGAAAATTGCGTACGGATTTTGGAAGAAGAGAAGCACCGTCAGCCGAGAAGCAAGATCAGCCGTCGAATTTTTGTTCACAAAAATTGAAGAGTAGGATATTGGCAACATTTGGTTTCAACAGGATGGCGCTACATGCCACACAGCCGAAGCTACACTCGATGTTTTGCGCAATGTTTTTGAAGATCGCATTATCAGCCGCAGAGCTAATGTCGTTTGGCCATCTCGGAGCTACGATTTGACACCGTTGGACTATTATTTGTGGGGTGCCGTCAAAGATAAGTGTTACGCCGATAAGCCAGAGACAATTGACGCTTTAAAGGACAATATTCGTGAAGCCATTGGTGAAATACAGCTGCACACAATCGATAATGTGCTAAAAAATTGGACCGATCGTGTAGGCTACTGCTTGGCCAGCCGAGGCAGCCATTTGAATGAAATTATTTTCCATTATTAACCGGAAGGATTGTACTTTCAAATAAAAAAAGAAATTTGAGAAAATATTCAGTAGTTTTTTTTTTAAAGCATTTTCAAAAAAAAAAGTTATTTGGCGGACCCTTTACCTTATTCTCCCACTTGGAGGGCGGCTCTGCCTGACCTTCCTATGATGTTTTCCTTCTCGGTAGGGTAGGGGTATTCTTAGCAGGATTGTATTGTGAAGGGATGAAGCCAGTTAATTTAACATTCCAGAACCATAATGAACGAATCACTTTTTTTATAACCGTTTAGTCAGGATTACAATCTAGCTTCTCACACCACCCATTTTGTATTTGCTAATTTTACCCATGAGAGGCTGGACGGAACGACAGATGTTTGAAAAACTTTTCATGACAATTTTATTTTACTCGCAGAATTTTTGCCAGAAGCTTGCTGAGAGGAACTCGCCAATAGAAATATTTGTTCAATGATTCGTTTTATACGAGTTGTCTAAGCTGGGATTTAAACCACCGAACGACAGATTTTTATAAAACTTTTCATGACAATTTTATTTTACACACAGAGTTTTTCCCAGAAGACTGTTGAGAGGAAGTCTCCAATAGAAATATTTGCTCAATGATTCTTTTTATACGAGTAGTCTGAGCTGGAATTTTAACCACGGGCTCTCGTCTAATAAACTAAACCTCTACCTACTAGACCATGGTGATAACATTTCAAAGTTTGTTTTGTTATACCTTTAGCTGCTTGAAGCAGCACATTTTCTTAAAGGATTTCAGTTTTTTTCTATTTTCTTATGTCCTTTCTTCTAAAGAAGCAAAAGATCGATATACCACTATGCAAGTTCTGAAATGACAGAGTTAGAGGATTGTTGTATAAGGTTTAATGGTGATGAACTTTACTCATTAAGCCCCAGTCTATTCTAAGAGAAAACGACACTCGACCAGAGATCAGCAATGAGTATTCAAAAAGATGAGTAGAATCGAATAATACTCATAATTTCGGATACTTATACGCATTCATATTTATTTTAATATCATTGAACCTCCACTTATATTCAAAGTTTGAAGTACTCATCTTATTCATACTTAGCAACACGTATGATATTGTTGTCGATTTCGACTCTCCATGACTCAACATTTACACGAATCACAAAATAAGTATGATTTGCGTACGAACACTCAAATACTCTAGAAGGTTGGGTATTTGCTCTGCTTGCTGCTCTGTCTTTTTTGCTTATGTGCAGTCGTCGGCACAAAGAGAACGTGATAAAAATGTGAGTGTATTTGTGAGAGGCATGTGTAACCCAGAGGAAAATTGTTAGTAATATTTTCAAGTGTAACCAAATAATATGTATATGTAGTAGATAATATAAAAATAATTACAGCGTCAAATCCCTAATGACTGCGTATTTAACTTGACAAATATTCTTCTAAAAATGGAGATAATTTCTCATTGTTATTAGTGAATCTCATTGAATATTAGTGAATCCTACTGTAATATTTTTTTGGGTGTATAATTGAAACCTGAAAAAAAGCGACATGAACCTCCTTCATTAGAAGCTGACAAGCAACTGAATACAATTTTACGCTCTCTTTAACGAACATTGTTGATGTTTGAGTCCTATGTGCAGACGTCGGCACAAAGAGAACATGATAAAAATGTGAGTGTATTTGTGAGAAGCATGTGTTAACCCAGAGGAAAATTGTTAGTAATTATTGTTTCAAGCTGTGTTCGAACAAATATTGTGCTTTTTGATGTCATTGGTATTTTTCGCGCAAGTTTTTATGGATTTGTAGTAAGAGTCATCATTACATATTGCAGGTACCTTAAATTCAATATATTTAAAGCAAAAAAATCTGTTTCCCAGATTTTCTTCACATTTTAATTAAATTTTTCTTTTGGTGTACAATTGATACACAAAAAAATTTCTAAAAGATGCGACATTGCATTTTTACGCTCATTTTAACGAATATTACTGATGTTCGTGTCCTATGTGTGTAAAAAGCCGAAGATGTTCGGCTCTCGAGAGCATTGGTGCCGACGTCTGCCTATGTGTGTAAAAAGCCGAAGATGTTCTTTCCCTGAGGGACATTGGTGCCTCACATGCTTATGTGTCTTTTTTCTTTTTTTGTAAATGCTACAACAACTAAGACTGTAAATTTTGATGAATGATTCGTGTTACTCGTGAATCATTTATAAGTATTTTTCTCAAATTATGAAACTAAATCTGAGTAGGCTTATGAATCAAACATATTGCCAATGGTATGAGTTTGATGTCAATGTTGTACGCATACTCATTGCAACCTGTACTTAGAAATCAATGTTGTAGTGAGTTTGAATGAATCAGAGTACATAGTTAAATTTCAATATTATTGACTCACCTATATGCAAAATTACATGAATATCTATGCGTAGCGAAAAAACGATTCATTGCTGATCTCTGTACTCGACCCTGCTAAGATGTTAGTTGTAAACTTTATTCTTTCAGGAAACTTTTTAATTTTTTCTTTTTTTAATTTGAAACCAGCAAGCATTTCGATTAATTTTCGCAGAAATACTTATTAAAGAGTAGAGTGTCATATACGAGTACATTTTCCAGATCGCTTGTAAATCATTCTTTATATTTAAACGTACTTTGATACAGAGGCACTTAGACAATGAAGAGTTATGTCTTCTTAGCTCTTTAACATTTTTCTCATTATAGTTTATAGCTATAGTGTAGGGTATCATGTAAATTGTTTAGATTGCTTGTAAATTTCGGTTTCCTTTTCTTTTTTTTTTTCATAAATTTCTGTAAAAAGTGCGTAAATATTTTGCGATCTGAAATTGAATAGAAGAAGAGAGAATAGTTGGTCTATGGCGCGTTGTATTGTATGTCTTTTTATCGTAGATATTGTATGAACGTGTACATATTTTGTTTTCAATTGTCATTGTATGTGTATGTGTATTTGTATTCTATTATTTGCTTATTTAACTTTACAACACACAACTGTTTACCTTTGTTTTTATTGTTGTTTTTTCTCTATTCTTCCATTATTGTATCTGTAACGGTATTATTGGTTTTTCTACCTTCTATGCTGTCATATCGCTTATGTCGCATATGCTTGTAATTATAAGAAACAAATTTATTATCGTGATTAATTTAAAGTAGAAGACAAAAAAATAGCAGCATTTTGATAATGTTCTTATCAGAGATCAGCAATGAATCGTATTTTCGCTTCTCATAGGTTAGAGGACGTGTACTTGTCCGTTAAGACAAGTACAATACCTGGAGGTCGAAATTGACCCATTGTACCTTCGCTTCTCATAAGTACTCATGAAATTTTGAGTATGAGTGAGTCAAGAGTATTGAAATTCAACTACTCTGATTCATTCGTACTCGCTACAACATTGATTTATAAGTATAGGTTGCAATGAGTATGAGTACAACGTTGACATCAAACTCACAACATTCGATTCATTGTTTGATTCATACGCCTACTCATTCAGATTCATAAATTTAGAAAAATACTTATAATACTTACGAATGATTCGAGTCACTCGAATCATTCATCAAAAATTTACAGTAGTAGTTATTGTTGCATTTACAAAAAAAGAAAAAAAGAAAAGACAAAGACAGCAAGCAAAGCACACACACAACCTTCTAGCGAGTATTGTGGTGTTCGTACTCGAATCATACTTATTTTGTGATTCTTGTAAATGTATAGTAAAGGAGAGTCGAAATCAATAACATCGTGCGTATTGTTCAGTATGAGTATTTCTAACTTTGAATATGAGTAGTATGAGTATGATATTAAAATAAGTATGAATGCGTATAAGTATCTGAAATTATAAGTATGACTCGAATCTATTCATCGTTTTGAATACTCGTTGCTGATCTCTGGTTCTTATCAAGTGACACTGGCAAACATACAACATATATCCTCTATATCTTCTGTATTTAAATAAGAAATCGGTTTATGTCCGTGCTAAGTTAGAAAGTGTTTCAAAAAAGACGAATTACGTACTGAAAATTTTACTGAATGTTGTGTTATATGACGTAGTTTGGCCTGGAAGGATATGTTCGGGCAGATCGAAATCCGTAAATCGAGTTGTTAATAACCAATTAAGTAAGTGAGTCCTATACAGTGGTGTTGTGCTAATTTTTTTACCGGAACGCGTTCCGGACTCCGGTTTACGGTTCGGAAAAACAAGCCGGTTCGTTCCGGTTTTTGTTCCGGTTCGGGTTCGGTTCAAACCCTTGTTTATAAAAATACATATAAAAATTCGTCAAAAATTAGAAGAAAAAAAATCAGCAATTCTTTTTAATTTTTTTTTTTTTTTTTCAAAACATCAGCCAATTCTCGTTATCAGAAATGATCTTTAGTTCCGGAACGCGTTCCTGTCCAAAAAGGAAGTACCGGAACGACGTTCCGGAGCGTTCCGGCTCGACAACACCACTGGTCCTATAACACGTGACTGTGGATTTTCGAGAAAAAAAATTTAATTGAAAATCTATTTTACTTTCCAAATAATTCTGATTTGTATCAACAATCATTCGGCCTTATCGTTTAACTTCATAACTCCATTTTTGTAGTCTACAGTTGTCGGAATTTAGTTGTTGGCTTAAAACACGTGAGCCCATGGTTCAAACCCCCGCTTAGGCATCTCAAACAAAACGAAATATGAAACAATTTGTCCTTAACGACTTTCTTCCAGCAGTCTTCCGGCAAAAATTCTGAGAATAAAATAAAATTGCCATAAAAAGTTTCTTAAAATTTATGATTCATGAATAAAATTAACACGCACAACATGGGTGATGAGAGAACCTAGGTTGTAATCCTGACTAAAGGATTTGAAATAAAGATGAAGATCATTTGACAAATTGATTTACATTGGCTCTTTGCTGAGAGGAGATTGCTGAAGGAATATTTTGTTATGTACGACATGCATGAACCAGAGTTTGAACAACGAGGTCTCGCCTAATAAGCCAACAAACTACCAGCAGAACTATGCCGACTACTTCGCTATCATACATACATAACATACATAATTGCTCATTACAACTGTTCAGTTAGGATAACGACCTATGTCGCTTCTCACATCACTTATATTGTGTGTGTTAATTTGTTCCATGAGCGGCGGTAGTTACAGTTTAAAGTCGACTCCGAATTACAGATTTTTGAGGAACTTTTCAGGGCAATTTTATTTTAGTCGCCGTGTTTTCACAGAAATATGCAGAGAGGCAGTCGCCGAAGAAATATTTTTTTATTTTTCGTTTTATTGGAGACGTCTGATCTGTGATTTGAATCGCAGCCTCACGTCTATTAAGCCAACACACTACCTGCTGGACTACGACCACTACTGGACTAACGTAGTCTTGCCATAATGCGGACCCTTTAATTACATTATGCGACAAAATAAAAAAAAAAAATAAATACACCCAGCTAATGATATAGTGTAGGTTGTGAGTTTTTTTGCGTGGAACTCAAAAATATATTTTTTATATTTCTTGAACCCTTCAAACTTGTTTTATTTGACAAAAACTGTTTTTTTTTTGACTTTATGCACAAATTTATTGTTTACACAAACATTTCTATACCGATGACCAAAATTTAAACCTTATTAGAAAGGAGAGGGATAGGTCTTTCAAATGATGACCATATAAATATTATTTGACTTAATACATATGCCATGGAGTTCGATAAGGTAAACTTGACAAATGCGAATTTTTTCATAATTTTTCAAGTTTATCCGTTCATAGTAGGAAACTTTAATTAAAATATATGATAAAAGTGATAACATTCTGAAAGTGCATTGTCTTGTGAAGAGATTGACACTGCGTTTGATTAAATCGGACAAAAATTACCGTAGTTATTATTTAAAGAGTCTAACAGTCGAGTTATATTTTTTATATTAATATTTTTTCAAATGTAGTTCAAAAATTTTCAGAATTTTTAATGGATCTTGATTGTTTATCGGAAAATTTGTCAATTTCACATTTGAGCGACTACCAGAATTTGACCAATGTTGGCGCAAAGAGAAATAATAATATTTGCAAAAAACATAAATGTTAGCCGACTTCTGGCCAATCGCCAAACTTGAAAAAATAATAAAAAAAAAATCATATTTTCCAAGTTTACCCCATCAAACTCATAACATATAAGTTTGAACAAAATGGTTCTGTATACCGTTTTAAAGGCTAATCTGTCCCCTTTCTAAAAAACTTCGGATATTTAAATTAGGTTCAAACATATTTGGTTAATCAACAATTTTGTGTGAAAAGATCAAATAAAACAAGTTTGGATGGTTCAAGCAATATGAAAAAAGTATTTTTGAGTTCTACTCAACTAACTGAACAACTTAGACTATGTAGTTACTCGAGTTCACTGTCGCACCGTGTTATTGGTTTAAAATTTTTCAATTTCAAACTGACATTTGTGGAACGATATGTGGAAATAAACGTCAATTAACATCACAAGGAAAGTGGGTAAAAACCGAGATTGCTTCTTAAATGTACGTGGGTTAAAAGAATAAGTTCTTAAGACAGAAATGCCTTTGAGGAATTCTTTAAACATAAAATAAATTGAAAGAAAAAGCTTATGTTTCAGAAATCCATGCCAAAAATGACATCATTTTCCATCAGTGTACGCGCAATACGTTCGCTGTAAGACTCTATATGAGGTCTAAGCGTCTTGCGGCTGCTTGACCCTATTGTAGAAATAATTTTTCCAATTTTGTCCATTTATTTGCTATTTGAACGAATTAAATTCAATTTTTTTTGTTGTTGTTTCAACGCTAATCAATAGCTTGGAATACAAAAAGTACAAACGGAAACTATGGCCAGCAAGTTCGACAAAGTTGTGCACACTACGTGAGTAGTAAATGTAATTGAAATTAATTAAAGACTGTAAGTAAACAAATTTTATTAAATACAGAGGTGAAGGGGGGGTTAGAAAATAAAGTGTTATCCTTCTGTTTCTCAGTGGCAATCACTTTATGGAATGAAAGAGTGCCTTCAGTGGATCAAGTATTTCAATCAATCCTATTAACCCTTAAGCTTTGGTGTAGGGTATGGAAGAATACAAATTGAATATCTTTATTGATGATATTCTACCTGCAACCACAACAACAAAGAATACAGTAAACTTAAATCAGGTAAACGAAAAGGCTTGAAAACGTATCTAGAAAACCCCAAAAAACCGAATTCAATTTTTAACTTGACACTTTTGGTTATTGGCAGAGCTCTTTAGATAGTTTTTTGTCTTTTTTTTTAGAAAAAATCAATCGTTGTTGTAATCTAAACGAAAAACTCCAAAGTGTTTAATAGCACCCGAGTGTTGGATTTTTAAGTCCAAACATAATCATGATGTT
Organism: Sarcophaga caerulescens; assembly: GCA_927399465.1. NCBI lineage: Eukaryota > Metazoa > Arthropoda > Insecta > Diptera > Sarcophagidae > Sarcophaga > Sarcophaga caerulescens. The sequence continues at coordinate 38,102,723 of OV656872.1, read as the reverse complement.
GTTCTGTTAAGTCTATCTTTAGGTATGTTTGTTGCTTTTTTTTTAATTTAATTTCTATTCTTGTTGTTGTTGTTGTTTTGGTTTTTTGACTCGTTTGGCATTTAACTAAAGTGTCAAAGTACTCAGTTTAACAAACACCACGAAATGACATTGGAATTGAAATCAAAAACAACACAACACAACAACGTTTTCTTCAACGTTTACATATCTTACCTTGTGTATACTATTGTATTGTGGTGATATTACAACCAGATCTGGGCAAATCAACAACAACAACATTTACAACAACTTCAGCAACAACATATTTAGTAAGAATTAATCAAGAACATTAACACCATTAACCAAGAACTTTACTAAAGCCAAAGTTAAAGTGCCTCAAATTAAATTACAAACCCAAGAAGTATGATAGTTAAGGTACGGTTTCACCGTAACGACTTAACTTACTTGCAGATTTGCTTTGTTTCTCATGAGAAAAATATTTTCTATTGCATTGGCTTATTAAACAAGAGCTTGTGTTTCAAACTCCAGGTCAGACATTTCGAACAAAACGAAAAAAAGTTTTTTAAGGCGACTACCCCTCATCAAAAAGAAAAACTCCAAAAGTAAAATGAAATTGCCATGCAAAGTTTCTCAAAGCGATACAATACAATTCCTCAGAGGAGCCCTCTCACCTCCTGGAAATGGGAAAAGGATAGGTGGGTAGGTAGGTAAAAGTGGCTGTCCCTCGAAGACCACACACAGTTTTGGATTTTCCACTCGAAGCTGCCAATATCAATGCATGACAGTTCATTCAGATCCTCCATATAGTAGGCATCTAGGTGCCTCTTTCTCCTCCGACCAAGTGCCGGGCATGTACTTAGTAGGTGAAGAAGTGTCTTCTCCTCCTCTTCCTCATCTCCACAGCTTCTGCAGAAGTCATTTGCAAGGTGTCCAAGAGCAATTACGCCTCGCATACCTTCATGTAATACAATGCCCTGTAAGTAAGTAAGTAGGTAGGTATAGGTGGTCGTCTCCCCAAGGAATCGGATGGACACACTTAGGCAGTTCTTGTAAATTATTCGCTAGTCCTATAACCACTTAGAACTTCCAATGAAGCGACTCAAACTGCCGATCATCGATGTAGTAGTCACCAAGATGCTTATGTGTGCTCCGTAATAACCCCGATAATAGTGCTGAGCCTACTAATTTGGAGTTTGAGCAGATCTGTCATGCGCCTTTTATCCAGCTTTGGCCAGATTTTCTGTGCCATGCTGCCCATATCTACTGTTGACATGGTCCACGATTGCATTATCAATGTCGAGAATTCACCAGAGAGAGTTCGATGGTCGCGCCCCTTCTGGCCAGTTCAACCACTCTGCAGTTTCCGGAAATGTCCCGGTTGTCGAAGTCGCCGTAGTGTAATAGGTAGTGTGTTGGCTTATTAGACGTAAAGCCAGGGTTCGAGCCCCAGGCCAGACATCAAAACAAAATACAAAAAGTATTTCTTCGGCGATTTCCTCTCAGCAGATTTCTGGCAAAAACTCTGAGAGTAAATAAACTTGCCATGAAAAGTTTCTCAAAAAATCTGTCGTTCGGAGTCGACTTTAAACTGTAGGTCACGCCACTCATGTATAAAATGAACACACACAACATAAGTGGTGTGAGAAACTAGGTCAATAATCCTGACTGAAGGGTTGTAATGACCTATTATGTATGTATGTCCCGGTATATAGGATAACGTCAGGCAGTGCCGCCACTTAGTGGGAAAATAAGGTAGGTATCAATGATTAGCAAGGTTTCCCACCGCTGCACCAAATAATCGAAGATCTTTGTTTCAAGGCAACGGTAGATGACAGGGTCATTATCCTAGGACCTACAGCAAAACAATCACTTGCTTAACTGGAACAACTAAGGATTAACGACATGGAAAGAAGGCAAAAATGCTTTAAGGAACCAAAAGGGCCAATGGAAGAAAACACTGCAGCGAAGACATGCACCACACATGTTGTATCAAAAGGGCAAAACAATACAACCCTACGTTGACACTGAGACCAGTGAACTTGTTAAGAGCTTTAAATGCATTTTTCTCTATCATAGAACGTAATCCCATCTTTGGTTTCAATTTTAGAATTTAAATTTCAAGTTCTGAAACAAAACCTTTCTTTAAATTGTTCATTTGCACAGAACTGCGTTGCTGAAACCGTACCAATAAGAGACCCTGATTCTTGACTGTTTTTTTTTTTTGTTTGTTTGTTAAGCGGCTTCTTAAAGGGAAGCCTTTTTTGTTAAATGGCGGCCATTTAATTATGGCTCGTATCTCCGTATCTGTATCTTGAGTTGAATTTTATTGTTTTTTATTCTTGTTGTTGTTGTTGTATTCTATTTCATTATACTACAACGTTTTGTATGCAGTTTGTTTGCTGTTGTTTGTTACAAACAAAGTTACACAAACAACACACCTTTTTTATGAGAGTGCAACATACAATAACAAAAACCAGCAAAGTAAAGAATGAAAATAACAACAATAGCCATAAAAATGATCATAATATGCTCAACAACAACAACAACAACCACAACAATAATAATAAATTTTATTACATTTTGGGCTCAAACCAAAGCAATGAAAACAAAAGGAAAAACGATCTGCTTTAATAGAAACATTTACAGGGGGTTCTCACGATTGTTGCTATTTTTTTTTTTTTTTCTTTATTTGATTCCATTCAAGTGATTTTTTCTTTAAACTATTGAATGTTCTGAATTCGTTTTTTTTTTCATTTATTTTTTATGATTTTTTATTTAAAAGTTAAACAGAAAAACATTTTCATTTGTAAGTACATACACGTTTATGGCTGGTGTTGTTTAGTGCAGCCAGACAAACAATTATCACAACACTATGTAGAGTGCCCCCCACTTAGAGTGTCTGCTGCTGTAAGGTATTCATTCAGAAATACATATGTACGTACAAGAGATCAGCATTGAGTATTCAAAAAGATTAGTAGAATCGAATAATACTCATAATTTCTGATACTTATACGCATTCATACTGTTACGTTTTTACCTTTTTAAAACCTTACCTTTTTAAAAACGCTTAAAATATGAGTTCGTTAATTGCAAACAAAGTAAAAACGCAAATATGTGTTTAGTTTCTCTTTCTCTTTATTGTCCGCACTATCTTTTGTGCCACTGTTTCCAACGTATATAACAATAACTACTCGTACTTGTTCGTTATACTTTTTTACACTTCTGTTCTCTTAAGCACTAACAACTGTTCGGTAGATCTTTACAACGGCGATATTCAAACCACGACTGTTTTCTTCACACGCAATTTCACACAAGGCTGACTGAAGTCTTACTATTTGTCGTTTGTTTTGTCTTGCTTTGTCTTTTTTGCTTATGCGTCTATTTTCTTTTTTTGTAAATGGAACAACAACTAAGACTGTAAATTTTGATGAATGATTCGAGTCACTCGAACTCATTAATAAGTATTATAAGTACTTTACTAAAGTTATGAATCTAAATGAGTAGGCTTATGAATCAAACATATTTGGAATGGTATGAGTTTGATGTCAACATTGTACGCATACTTATTGCAACCTGTACTTAGAAATCAATGTTGTAGTGAGTATGAATGAATCAGAATACATAGTTAAATTTCAATATTGTTGACTCACTTATATTCAAAATTTCATGAGTGATTATGAGTGGCGAAAAAACGATTCATTACTGATCTCTAATACGTACACAGCATGGCTTTGTACAACAACAAGTTGGAAACAAGTTTCAGACAAGTTCATCTTGTTTGTTTCTCTGGGCCGACATTCCTGAAATGATTCACCAAAATTTTATTTGATTTTGTTCTTATAATGAGAGTGTTACACTTAAGATGACAACTTTCAATAAAAGGAGTTCTTAAATTGCCCCTATTTTAAGTCCTTATTAAGACGAACACAGACTTTCTATTTACTTCGAGAAAGAGTGAAAGCATACAAGAGAAAGTGCCGAAGAAAGCATACAAATGCTTCAGTTCCTTAAGATGATACAAGGTAAACTACATACATACATACATACAAATTGTTCATTACAATCCTTCAGTCAGGATTACGCCCTAGCTTCTCACACCACATATGTTGTGTGTGTTAATTTTATTCATGAGTGGCGGGACTTACAGTTTAAAGTTGACTCCGAACGACAGATTTGTGAGAAACTTTTCATGGGAATTTTATTGCCTCTCAGAGTTTTTGCCAGAAATCTACTGAGAGGAAGTCGCCGGAGAAAAACACATAATTGTTCATTACAACCCTTCAGTCAGGATTATTGACCTAGTTTCTCACACCACTTATGTTGTGTGTGTTAATTTTATACATAAGTGGCGGGACCTACAGTTTAAAAGTCGACTCCGAACGACAGATTTTTTAAGAAACTTTTCATGGCAATTTTATTTACTCTCAGAGTTTTTGCCAGAAATCTGCTGAGAAGAAATCGCCGAAGAAATACTTTTTGAATTTTGTTTTAATGTCTGGCCTGGGGCTCGGACCCTGGCTTTACGTCTAATAAGCCAACACACTACCTACTAGACTACGGCGACTAAGACGAACAGAGTGTCTAATTATTGGTGAATTTCATTAGAGCTTGGCATTAATTACTTACTTAATTGGTCAACCCTTAATTTCGGCCTGCCTTAACACATCCTTCTGAGCGCTTTTGCTTCTTGCACAACTTCGCCAGTTGATCACACCACTCGATGACAGGGCTTCTTTGATTTGGTTCTTCCAATGGAGGCAAGGTTGTTCTCTACGCCGACTTCCAGTAATCCCCGCAACAAATACTGGGCTAGTCGGAACATCCTTTTCCATTTGAACTACATGGCCGAGCCGGCGCTGGATGTTATTGCACTGCACAGCGTCCATGTCGTTGAAGAGTTCATTCAGCTCATTATTGAATCGGACGTGGAAAGCTCTTGCCTAGGATTTTTTATCTCAATAGGCTGCTGCAGTAGTGTTTAATAAAGGGTCCGCCAAATAACTTTTTTGTTTTTTGAAAATGCTTTAAAAAAAAACTACTGAATATTTTCTCAAATTTCTTTTTTATTTGAAAGTACAATCCTTCCGGTTAATAATGGAAAATAAGTGAAATTGACACATTTTCCGATAAACAATCAAGATCCATCAAAACTTTTGAAAATTTTTGATTTGAAAGTTCATTTGATAAGATGGCATACATAAAAAATATAACATGACTGTTACACTATTTAAATAATAACTACGGTAATTTTTGTCCGATTTGATCAAACGAAGTGGCAATGTCTTCACAAGAGAATAGACTCTAAGAATATTTTCACTTATCCTATATTTGTTTTTTTATTAAAGTTTGCTACTATTAATGGACAAACTTGGAAAATATGAAAAAAATTCAAATTTTCCAAGTTTACCTCATCAAATCTCATAGCATATTAAGTCGAATAATAAATATATGTATACCATTTTAAAGGCCTATCTCTCCCCTTTCCAACAGGATTTAAATTTTGGAAATCGGATCAGAAACGTTTAAGTAATTCAGAAATTTGTACGTAAAGTCAAAAAAAAAACAGTTTTTGTCAAATAAAACAAGTTTGGAGGGTTCGAGAAATATAAAAAAAATATTTTTGAGATCTACTCAACTAACTGAACAACGTGGACTATGTAGTTACTCGTGTGTATTTTTACTGTCGCACCGTGTTATTGTTTTAAATTAATCAAAAAAAAAAAAAAATTTAATTTTCTTTGCAACCAACTGATCCCACTGTGTTATACATAAGCCGGTCCCTATTCATTCATTCGTTCATTCATTGATTTTAGCAAATGACGGTGCGTCTGTCTGTGATTATTTGTCTCTTTTGGGTCCAACATTTATTAGCAGCGCTAACTAAGGTTAGTTTTATATTTTGTTGTTGTTATTTTTGCTATAGTTGTTGCTGTAAAGTTGCAGCGAAAAAAAAAGCAGACAGTTTTTGTGTCAAGGTTTTGCAAAGTGTTACTGAAAAAGGAGTTATTTTTTCAATTTTTTTTTTCTAATTTTTCTTATTGTTTGTATTGTTTTGTGTTATTAAATAAATTCATTTATTATTTCTTAGATTAATTCTTTGATTTTCAAACAAATAAAAGCAACGGAGAGACAATAAAAAATAACGAAACAAAGTTTTAAGAACATTTGTTCGACTAGGCATGTTACATAGGCTGGGCGGGCGCATCGATTTGAATTACAAAAACTGGGAAAATCAGAAAAAATTAATTTCAAAACCAGAAAAAATAATAATTTTTGTCACGTTATTGATGGTGCAAAATAAAATGAAAGAAAGAAAAAATCATAGATTATCACACCACAACAATTGATCAAAAAAAACAAAGAAGTAAAAACGCTCAAATAAACCACATTTTAATAAGACTTTAATTAATCTGATAATTACTTGCCTCATTTATCATAAAAACTTGGCGAAAAGGTTATTTTTGTTACAAGATACTGTGCCAGCATCTCATCTAGGACCTAAGCACAGATTCTTGTTGACTGAAAGTACACTACAAGTCCAGGAAAAAAAAATCGCCTCGTACCCAACTAATAGATTCTGTGGTAATGAGAATAAATCATTACAACACACTCTTGGCACCTGTGATTCCAGAAGAAAACATATCGGATGCTGATCCCTATTGACACCGAGTCTTCTATCCATTACCCCTCTAGGGAGCATATGGCTTCCACAAAGCCTCTCCATCTGACACGATTCTTCGCTATTGTTTTTGCGCCTTCCCGTGTCAGGTCATTAAGCCTTAGTTCCTGTAGGACTGTGTGTCTCCAGGTGTTTTTTGGTCTGCCACGGTTTCTTGAGCCCTGAGGATTCCACTCTAGCGTCATTCTTGTACTACTGTCGGGCTTTTTTCTCAATGTATAACCGTTCCACCCCCATTTTTTCTGTTTGATCTGCTTCTGTATGGGTTCCATCTCTGTGAGAGTCCAGAGGTCTGCGTTGCTGATTCTTAGGCATTTATTGAGGAATACCTGAAGTTTTTGCGTGATGGTGTTAGAAATAAGCCAAGTTTCGCTACTATATAGTAACGTTGATTTTACACAAGCGTTGAATATTCTTAGCTTGGTACGCCTAGTAACATCCTGAAATTTGCCAGGGCAATAGGCTTGGATGAGGCATTATACAGATACCCTGCAAACTATAGGGAGTATAAAATCGATTCTAATTTCATACGAAAGCTGTAATGGTGGCCTGACTATCAGATGGTAAGTGCTATATCTCACCATACTGCTCCTGTGTTTATTAAGTACATCTTTCGATGCCTTAAACTTTAGCTTGGAAGCAACTCGTGAGTTTCCGCAAGGGCTTTAAATATTTTACTCTGGGGCTGAATAACCACACTTCTGTATCAATATATGTATGTCCTTAACACATCTGCATATCATAGAATGATTTCTCTCTTAAAAGAGAATGTAGCAAATAAAAAATGTTTTCTTACGTACTTACACTTAGTTGCTCATTACAATACTTTAGTCAGGATTACAACCTATCTTCTCTTATCACTTATGTTGTGTGTCTTAATTTTATCCATGAGTGGCAGGATCTACAGTTTCGAGTAGACTTGGAAGGACTGATTTTTTGAAAAACCTTTCATAGAAATTTTGCCAGAATTTTGGTAGTAAACTGCAGAGAAGAAATATTTTTCCGTATTTCGTTTTGTTAGAGATATCTGAGCTCGGTTTTGAACCACGGGCTTGTGCCTAATAACTCAACACACTACCTCCTAGCCTACCGCTTCTACCAAATTATTTCTCGCTCTCTTATCACACATTTTCGTTGCTAAGCAATTCTTAAAATCCTAGAGTTTACTGGTAATATCTAGGGGACAGTACCTCTCTGCTAACCATTCGATTGCCATGATGCTCCTTGAAGGACATCGCGTTAGACTTGTGTCTCATTATACTAACCAAAGGCTCCCCTGACGCCTCTGATCCTCACTACCATATGCAATGGTTTCATATCCAGCAAACCTTAAAGCGTCTTTATACAAAAACATTATTGCCTCGATTCTAGCCTCAACGATGTTTAACGTCCTTCAGATCTAATCTAACATTAGACGAGTAACAGATTTTTCATTTTTCTTCACTAGGCCTGGCCACACACTAATGAAGATGTCGAACTCATACTACCTTCGCTTGGAAAATAAAATATTTTTGCACATGAAAATGTCTACAGTACAGTCCTACGTTCATAGACTATCACCACAAAGCAAGCGCATCCATTTCCAAAAACTTGTCCTAACAACAACTAAAAAATTTCTCGAGTTTTTTGTCTTTTTTTTCAATTTTATAAAGAAATTTGATTAAAAACTTCACAATTTCTTCAAATTTTCTCTAATTTATTCAACACCCAACTGTTATTGTACCGTTACATTCGCTCTCTTAACAAATCACAATAAAAAAACAAAAACAATTGTCATACAGCAACACGTCATACACGTACATTGAGTTTGTGTGTTTACATTTAAGCAATTAAAAATGCACGTTTGCTTTTGATTTTTAATGCTACAAACAAACAATAACAATGCAATGTAATGCAATTTTTAGAAAATTGTAAATGTGTTTGTATGGCTAAATTATTATTTAAAAAAACAGCAACAACAACATTATTGTACATCACATAGCAAACATGTTTAAACATGTAACATTATTGTTTACTTATGCATGTATGTACTCGTATATTGCAAAGAGTTTATTTAAGGGAGGTTTGTTCTCTTTTTTTTAATTTCTTTCAAATGCAAAACGAAAAGAGAAAAGCTTTTCCATGTCATTTTACATGCACACGTGATAAGTACTTAAAATGTATGTATGAGCCTTACAAAGAAACAAAAAACAAACCATAATGAATCGCAATGTGGCCACAGTAACATACATTCATACTCATGTAGGTAATCATCATCATCATCACAATGTATTGTTAACGATAGAACGACGTCATCGTTGATGGGAATTGATCGGTAATGTTACTCGTTCAATAGTGTTGCCCTTGTGCATTTTAGGCAAAATACTGAAAGTATGAATTCTTTTGTTATTTTTTATTGTGTTTATTCAGATATGCTAACTACAGGTTATCATTGCTAGAAATTTTTGCCTCTTCAATGATCTATTCAGGTATTCCCACAGATACCAAATATGACAATTGAGGCAATTGGTCGAGTATTTTTGTGATACTTTAAAACAACCACTCCTTCACAATTTTGGAGGTGTAGTGAGAACCGTTGTCCTGTTTAAACCCCCAGTCGTGGGATAAACCCAAGAGCTACATTACATACTATCATGCAAACCCCAGTACAACAATACAGCCTTACCACCCCTGTTTTTACATACTACATAAGACATATGTACATAATTAGTTATTACAACCTTTTAGTCAGGATTACGACCTAGCTTGTCACAGCACTTATATCGTGTGCTTTGCATACATACATAAGTGGCAGTACCTACAGTTTAAAGTCGACACCGAACGACAGATTTTTGAGAAACTCTTCATGGCAATTTTATTTTCTCTCAGAATTAATGCCAGAATTCTGCTTAAAGGAAGTCCCCGAAGAAAATTTTTTTCATATTTCGTTTAGTTGGAGATGTCTGATCTGGGGTTTAAGCTGTAGCCTCACGTCTAATAAACCAATACACTACCTACTAGACTACGACGACTTTAAACCCAAGAGTTACATTACATAGCTACATTACAACGTGTTTGGGAGTTCTTTGTCACCTAATACTTCGTTTTTAATTGCTTAATTTTCATTTGACGCTTACAGTATAAATAGAAAGATACTATAAAAGCTATAATAAAGTGGGCAATTGTGTCCCCTTTAAATGCAAAAAGTTACAGGCATATCTCTTTACAAATTTCGAAGCTATTGATGCAACAATAAACTTACTTTTAATAAGTTTATGTGCTCTTAAATGCACACGGGCAACACTGGCCCACTCAAACATATTTAATTTGTTGTTATGCCAGTACGTACATATGTACGGTGTTTGCTAAATGTGTCCTAATTTTTTCTGCTTTTCTCTCTCTCTCTCTATCTTTCCCTTTTCATAAGTGCGTTGCTAGCACGGCCATAGATAATGGCAATAACAACAATATCATCAATTCTCTATACAAGTTATACAATGTAAAGCTTTTTATATTTTCCTTATTTTGTTGTAGTTTTTGTTATTATTAAAGTATTTTTACTTTCATTTCACCTTTATTGTGGTTGTTGTTAGTTGCTCTTTTTCTTTCATATTACGCTAAACATACATGAAAAAAAATAAACTCTTAAAACTCTCTTCATTTGGGTGATATTTATTTATGTGTGTGTGTGTAATAATTTGATCTCTTTTTGTACTTATTTGTACTCTCACATTGTTATTCTTTTCAATGTTCTCTCACAATGGCTGTTTGCGATTTTTTATGTGTATTTTTGTGTTTGTGTTTGTATTTTGCACATTCTGTTGTCTATGCTGTAACATTTAGGCGTGTGTGTGTGTATAGTGTGTGTCTGATATTTATTAAATAATTTTTGCTGCAGTTATTGTAGCAGCTGCTGCTAAAGCTTGCGTCTCAGCCTTTACTTACTTGTTGCTGTTTTGTTTACTTTTTTTGCGCTGTTTGTGTTTTTTTTTTTCTTTTTGTTGTTGATTTGAGTGGAAATCATTATTAGTCGGTCGTTAGTAAATAATTTGTTGTTTTTGCATTGTTCTTTAGATTGTAGTTTGTTGTAGCCGTTAGCGCTTCTATCAAATGCTGTCAACGTTAACGTCGTAAGCGAAAAGCACATTATTTGGCCGCCTGAAGATTGCGTTTCATTCTCAGTTCTTTTCTAATCGGCATGCGGTGTAATTCTTTCTATTGAGTAATCGGCGCGTTTTTTGTTTGTTTTTTCCTTCTACTTGTTGTTGTTCTGTTCTGTTTTTATTATTATTTTTTTTTTTTGTTGTTTTTATTACGCTTTTTCTGCGCCTCGTCGCTTTGGCGTGCAAAAAAAAAAAAAAAACCTGCGTGTGTGTGTGTGCGTTAGAGTAAATGTGTGTGCAAAAGAAAATAAATTTCTGTTGTTTTCTTGATCATCAGTTTTTTTTTCTGTTCGTTATTGTTGTTGCACTTTTAATAATCTTTAAAAAAAAAAATTTTTTTTTTGCAAAAATAAAATAAAAAAAATTAATTTTGCAAAAATTAAACATAATAACAATAAGGAAAGAAAGTAAAATTAAACATCTTGTACGTGTGTGTGTTTGTTTGCCTGTGTATGTGTGTGTGTGTGTCTGATATTCCATAAAGTGTTTTAAATTTAGCAACACAGGCGGCGTACACCCAAAAATAAAAAAGAAATGTTGCCATCGAACAATTTAAGAATTTCAAGTGTTTGTACGTGTTTCTGTGTGTGTGTGTGAGTCTGTAAGTAAGTATATGTTACTAGTCTCACGTAATACAGTCGCCACACAAATAAAGCAACTACAACAACAAGTATTTTACGCTGTGTTACGGTATTTGATTTTTCAATTTCATTGTAATTAAAACATCTTCTAAACAAGAGCACATGTAAGTTGAGTGAGCGAAAGAGGGAGAGGGTGTGTGGGAGTAAGAGTTACAGTTGTAAGAGTGTAAGCGTTACAGCAGAATCATAAGAGTAAAGAAATTAAAATTTTCTTTGAGAAACAATGACAAAAACATGTGGTTTTCTTGTTGCCTATAAATGCTGTTACATTTCCAGAAAGAGAAAGACAAAGAGAGAGAGAGTGAGATTTTAACGCTCATTAAAACAAGTTTCTTTAAAAACGACGAAAAACGATAACTTTCGTGTAAAAAAACACTCACTTAAGAAGTCTCATCCTTTGAAAGACAATGCTTAACGAAAAGCAGAATAAAAACACTTGAAAAGAGAGTTTAAGGGTAACAAAATATCTTGAAATAGATTTCGTGTGATGAGTTTATCAATGCTGTTGTAAAAGAGAGATAAAGGAAGAGCTTTTAAAACAACAGGGGCAGGGTCTCTCTCTCTCTCTTTCTTTGTAAGTAAAATAAATATAAATACCCTGAGAAATAAGTATAAAAAAACCACTTCGTAAAAGGGATCAAATTTTTTTCCCTGAATATTTGGCAACAAGCAAGGAACACGTGGTTTGATTTGTAACATCTCACTGTACTCCGCACCACCACAGTTGTATAAATTCTTAACAGGGCTGTACAACTTATACATGAGGCCTGCAGCATTTTTAAAGTCAATTCAAAATGGAATTTGTCACAGAAAAAAAAGAAAATTTTTGGTTTAAGGTTAGAATAGAACAATTTGGAAAGAGCAAAGGAAAGTGAAGCCAAAGGATTTTGGAAATCAAATTGCAATCGTAAGAACATTATTGTACAGAATTCTCTACTGTGGACTTAGCATAGTAATTGAATTGCCTTGAAATCGCTTCACGTATAGGAGATATGTGAGTCAAAGTCCTGGCTTTGATATCTCGAACGAAATGAAATAGTTTTCTGGCAAAAACTCTTTAGAGTGAATCAAATTGGCGTGAAAAATTGCTTAAAAAATCTGTCGTTCGGAGTCGATACAAAACTGTAGGTCTTAACGCTCATGCATACAACATAGGTGGTGTGAGAAACTAGGTTGTAATCCTGGCTAATGCGTTGCAATGACTAGTTAAGCAAGAAGTAAGAGATAGAAGTCGCCGTAAGCAGTGTATTGGCATATTACAAGAGAGCCCATGGTTCAAACTCCGGCCAGGATATCTCGAACGAAACGAATTATGAAATATTTCTACAGACGTTCTCTTAGTACTGCCACAAACCACCAGGAAGGATGACATTTGTCAGAATATATTTTAATTTTGCTCTTACCGTCTGTTACTATCCAGTATGATGTAATGCAATCGTGCTAATTTGCACAAGATCTTGTTGTTTTGAATTCCTCAATTTGAAAGAAAAAAAAATTATTTCGCAAGTACTTCTTATTTTTTTCAAATTTAAAAATTCATCATCAAAAAAAAAAACAACAAAAAGAACAACAATTATTATTATTAGAACAGCCAGCTATGGTGACAAAAATTGGCAATCAAATGTAAAAAATTTTTATAAAATTTTTAATGAAATAAAAAAAAAATTTTTTTTTTAGATGCCGAATAGCACAGTTAATTTACAATATTTTTGCAACAACAACAACAGCAACAAAAGGGCATGATTATATGATCAAAAATTATTTGCAGAACAACTGCTGTTGGCTGACTTATGGCGTTAATAAGGGGACAGAATTTTTTTTTCTAATTTTTTTTTATTTATTTATGCCAATCAGTTGCTTATTTTTACCTTTTTGTAGTTGTTGATGCTCTCAGTTTTACACTCTACAGCCGCATAGTGTTAGTTATAATAAGTTTTTCAAGAGCTTTGCAACTCTGTTTTGGCCCAATGCTGCTAAGGTTGTAAATCCTTTAATGGAAATTTTATTTTTGAAAATGGCCGTTAAGGAATTGATGTGTTCATAATTCCAGACAACAAATTCGAAAATTTGTTGTTATTGCAAAAGCATGAACTAGATGCGGTCATACAGAGTCGAATCTGACTGACCGAAAAGTTTAGGGCAAAAACAATTTCTATTTGAAACAAAAACAGCAACGAAATATTGAATTTAAACAACTGGGAAATACACATATTTATGAACAGTAGCATTCAAAATAATAGCAAAAGTACATTTTACGTACAAAAAAAAAAACTGCAAAAAACCCATTCACATCAAATCCCAAAGAGCTTTCAATACATTGCGAAACAACAGTCTTTGGTGTGGATAAAGGGCTAGCGGCGTCAACGGTCCATATTTCTTTTAGAACGATGATGGCCAGGCCATTACTGTCAACGGCTGGGACTATAGGTCGACGGTTTGGACTGAATTGCCAAAGCTGGATTTAAACGCCATATGGTTTCAATAGGACGGCGTTGTATACCACATAGCTCATGCCACACATGGGATATTCTGCACAAGCGACTGGAGGACATGGTCATCTCACATGGAGATAATGTGAATTGATCATCAAGATTGTGCGATTTATCTCCGTCAGACTTTTTCTTGAGGGGTTTTGTGAAGTCGCAGGTGAATGCAAATAAGCCACAAACATCAGTGGTTCTCAAAGTCTACACAAACCATGCAATGTGTCGTTAGACAGACTACAATCATGGAAAATTTAACATTTCGGATGCGCTCCTCCCAAAGAAGGCGTGGCAGACATTAGAATAATGTTATATTCCACACAAAATGGCATACACACTTTGTTCTATTTGAAAGGAAGTCACCCTTTATGTGGAAAATATTGCAGTGCGTCGCAGGTTGCTAAAAAAAAATTGGTGAAATACCTATACAGAGACATTGCCGTAGCTGGGAATGCACTAGCACAATGATTTTCCCAGCCTCCATTGTGAGAAATTTCATCTTAAAAATTGCATAGCAATGCTTTGGTCAACTAAAAACAACAAAAAAAAAACGAATAACTTTAAAAAAAATTCAAAAAACAAAATCGTTGCTTTTATTTTGTTTAACACTGTTTACCCAACAAATTTAGCAGCCCTAAACGATTTAATATACATACGTTTGCACATCATGCATATGTACATACATACATACATACACTCTCACCCATTCAATCATCTTTTTTTTGTTTTTTTTTTTGTTTTGTTTTTGTTTCTACTAGTATTTCTTTCTTCGATCCGATCATCATCATCAGCAAAAATTGTCTCTCTTTCTAATACAGTTTCCCTTGTTGTTATTGTTGTTGTTGTCGTTTGTATTTTAAACAAATTTTTGCATGTAAACCACTACAAGTGTAAGAAACGAAAAACGAAAAAATGAACAAACAAAAACAAAACATATGAAATTAATTTAAACGAAGGAAACAACGAATGCGGCATTAAAACGAAGACATACCAACCAACACCAACACCACCAACACCACACTAACATTACCAATTACGACTGCTACATAATGAAACGATTAGAAGAAGCAAGCCAGCAATAACAACAACAAAAAATTGCCAAATTATACGATGGCAACAACAGCACAGCGAAAACTGAACAATAAATTAAAAAACGAAAACGACAACGAAAACGTATAGGGAAAACAAAAACAAACATACAAAAAAAAAAATAATAAATATGCGCTTATGGGTCGTAAAGCTGACCTTCAAACATCTACACATTTGCCAAATAACTAAATAACAACAACAATAATAAAAATAATGATAACCAAAAAACAACACACACACACACATACACATACACATGCACTGTGTTAGAAAACAAAGCTTTTTTACTTGGTGTGTGAGAGACGAATACCATTTGCAAAAAAAAAAAATTGTTTTTATGATCTCTCTCTCTGTCTCTTTTGCTTTTTGCATTATTGTTGGTGTGAAGTTGTTATTGCTTTGCTTGTTTGCTTAGGTTTTTAGGTATTTTGGGTGTAATTCGGTTGTTTTTTGTTTCCTTTTTTGCAAAAATCCATTAAAAAATATACAAAAAAAAAAACAAATTACAAAGAATTGTTGTTTTTGTTTATATTTTTTGTGAAATGTTTTTGATGGAATTGATAAAACTGTACCCGGAATTTAAACATTAATTAAGAAATTTTAATTTCTTACGAGTAATTGTAACATAAGAGAGATTTGAGCTAAGAGAATCTGCTGCATCTGAAACTGAACAACGGTAGTGGTAGTTGTCTGTTACAAAACGTCCTTCGAATATAGGTATCACGTGCTTCCCTATCACTTTTCGGAAATAGAAAAAAAATTAAAAAAAAAAATTTTGTTGGTTTTTATGGTTTTTTTTTTTAATTTTTCTTATGACTCAAATGACTCAAATGAATTAAAAGAAATTTCTTAAATAAAAATCATAAACTAACGCTAGATTACTCCTCTTGTTGCTAACTTCAGACGTTCGTTGCGGCCTTCGTTGCGGTGTACACAATCTCTAGGGGTCTAATGACCCCTTTACTAACGGTAACTATTCTTATATCACTACAGATATCGCATAGTGCCAGGGACATTCTAAGAGTCAATTGTTTTGGAAAGATTACACATTTGCCACTGTCACGTGATCTGTAGCAGTCATTGAGTACTTGTATGCTGTTCTCTGGCAGGAATAGAAGGATATCTATGACATCTTCTTATCTAATTGCTTATTACTTTCCCTTGAACAGGATTACAACCCACCTTCTCACACCATCCATGGTTTTTGTGTTACTTTCATCCACGATGGGCGGATAACGCCACTTATGTTGTTTGTGTTGATTTTATTTAGGAGTTGGCGGGACCTACAGTTTAAAGTCAACTCCGAACAACAGATTTTTTAGATACTTTTCAAGGTAATTTTGTTTTACTTTCAGAGTTTTTTTTTTGACAGAATACTGCTAAGGGAAGTAGCCGAAAAAATATTTTTTTTTATATTTCGTTTTTGCAAAAAAAAAATGTGTCCTTCGAAGTCGGCTTCAAATTGTAGATCTTGCTATTCATGTATAAAACCGACACACACTACATGGGAGGTGTACGAAGCTAGTTTGTAATCCTGACTATGTAATGATCAATTAAATATGTTTTCTTACCAGAATTTTTCAAATATTCCCTTAGTAGAAGTGTAATAATTTTTTATGCCATAAAGAAGCTAGACAAAATTACCTTTCCAATGATATACAACTTGTCATACCATTTGATGCATTTAATTAACGTTTTTGAAACATTAAAATACATATGCTGCCATAGAAATTGAAACAATCACG
The DNA here is from genome assembly GCA_927399465.1 of Sarcophaga caerulescens. NCBI lineage: Eukaryota > Metazoa > Arthropoda > Insecta > Diptera > Sarcophagidae > Sarcophaga > Sarcophaga caerulescens. The sequence continues at coordinate 38,085,944 of OV656872.1, read as the reverse complement.
GTTTAATAGGTACATGACACCACAAACACAACAATTTTTTGCAAATTTATTTCACTTCAGGCTTCACTGTGCAAACGAGTATTCTAACAGTTTGAACAGTTTACATATATGGGTGTATGTGTGTTATTCATTCGTTATTCGTTTTGTCTCAAGTCAGGGTTTTATGATTTGCCAAAAAAAAAAAAAAAAGACAAAAACAAAAGCAAAACACACGAAATCCTCTCTTTAATAAATAAAAACACCAAAAACAAACAAGATCATACGTTAATAACTGCAGCAGCTCTGCTAACGTTTCTATTGTTAAAAAAACGAAAAAACAGAAACCAAAAGAAAAATAAATTGAGCAGCAAAATACAATAAGAACAGCAACAATAACAATAAAAAAGCTTTACAATATTTGTTTGTTTCCAAAAAAAAGACTGACAAAAACAAAGTGTGCAAATTTTTAAGTTCTCCTTAACTTTATCTCACTCAATTACTTTTTTTGCTCTTTTTTTTGCTGTTTTTTTTTTTATTTTTGTGCTCTCTTTCAAACATTTATTATGTTGTTTTTGCTGTAACATACAATACATATTATTTATCGCTCACTACACGACTAAGGTGTGCATGTATGTATTTGATGTATTAAAAACGTTGTTGTTGTTGTTGTTATTGTAATATAATTTTTGCTTTTTTAATATGGTTTGGTTTGTTTGTTTTCTGCGTTAGTGGGTTTGTTTTTTCGTTTTTTTTTTTCTTATTTTTGTTAGCGTTGACGTCAACGTTTAGCTTTTTTTATGTTATCATTAACGCCATTGAGAGAAGAGATCGTTTGTTTGTATTGTTTTTCGTACTCTGCAAATTTAAGCTCGCCAAATTTGCTTTTATTTTATTTTTTTTATTTTGATGCTTGTTTGTCTTCGTGTGTGTATGTGTGTGTAAGTGTGCTAATATTTGTTGTATTTTTTTGCGCTGTTTTTTTTTTATTATTTTTTTGGTGATCGGTATCAAGGTTTTTGGCAATTTGTGCTGTAGCTATGCTTTTAGTCGGTTGTTTGGATGTCGTGACGTTGCGACGTTATGCCTTAAACGCGCAATTTCGTGTGTAAAACAACAACAACAACTAGTACGTTTGTCTACGCTGTCTCTCCCTCTCTCTCTCTGTTTTGCCGAACGTGTGTTCTATTAATTCTTTAATTTTTTACGCAAATACTCACTTATACACTTACATTTACTGTATTCAAGTTAAATTATATGTAAAAAACATAATACAACTGCCATATGTTCTTGGGGCTTATTTTTTTTTCTGTTTTCTTTTCTTAAAGGAAATTCATAAAAATTTTCTTATTGAGTTAGACGTACTCCTCGTTGTCGCCTTCGTTGTTGGCTTCGTCGTTTAATAGTGTTCAAAGCAAAAACGAAAAAAGAAGAAAAATTAGCAAAAAACGATCATATTTGGGGTATAAGTGCGAAATATTTGTGTGCGTATGTATGCGTTTTGAGTTTTTTCTTCTCTCTCTCTCTCGGTTTTTGCTAACCTTACTCTCTAATACACTAAAACGAAAAGTGATTTGAATTTGTTTTTTTTTTTTTTTTGGTGGTTTTTTGCTGTAGTTGGCTGGTTGGTTGGTCGTGGTGGTTCGCAACATTAAGTTGATCATAAAATCATTAGTTACATATTTGTAATATAACGCTTAACATAAAAACACACACAGAAAAAATTCGGACAAAACGGTACGCGAAAAAAACAGAAGAAAATAATAACCAACAAAAAAAAAATTTTTTTTTGTTTTGAAAATTTTAAGAAAAGCGGAAAATCTAATTCGTAATTTACGTAAACACATACACATACACACGTGCATATATACATACGCAACACGCAACTAATAGAAAATTTATGAAAATTATTAATTATTTTTTTATTGTTAAAAATCAAAAAAAAAAAAATATAGAGTGTCATAGAATTATTAAATAATTCTTATAATAATTAAAATAATAAAAGAAAAAAAAAAGAAAAATATTATAAAATATTTTAAAAAAAGTGCCTTATTTACAAGAAAAATTAAAAAAAAATTTAAAATAATTAAAAAAAAAGATAAAAAATTAAAAAAATAATTTGAAACAAAATTGTTCAAAATCCTTTAAAAGGAAACTGGTGTAAACATGTGCCGTTTAAAGCTAAGGGTGTAATTAGAAAAACAACAAAAACAAAAAATAACAAAACAATTGGATTAATTTTGAAAAAAAAAGAAATTGAAAAAATATTTACAAAATTTTAAAAAATAAAAAAAAAATTTCACCAAAAATTAAAATTTTTTGAAATCAGAAGTTAAAAAAAAATTCTGAAAAAATTGGATTTACTTTACCTTTCCGCCTTGTCATTGGATTACTTTATACGATTTTTTTTTGTGGCAAATTTCTAAAAAAAATCGCAAAAATTGAGCCTTACTTGGGATTACCAATATTAACCAATTATTTACTCAATCAAAGGTTAGTAAAATTTATTTATTTATTTTTTTTATTCAAATAATAATTTAAATAATTAAAACAAATATGTATACATATGTTTAAGTAGAAGTAGCCTTAAAAAATAATAAAAATGATACAAAATTACAAAACAATAAGAAAATTAAAGATAAAAACAAAATATAAAAAATTAAATAAAAATATTATTAATAAACACAAAAAATTAATAAATAAAATAAATATAAATTTAAAAAAAAAAAAAATAACATAAAATAATAAAAATAGTGATATACAAAAATTCTGAATATTAAAACAGAAATTTAATATTATAAGGGAAAAACAAGCTTATGCGAATAGAAAAAAAATTAAATAAATTAAATTTATTGTTTTATATACAAAAATTAAATTAAAAAAATAAATAAAAATAGATTTATAAAACAACAAACGAAAATTAATAAAATTAAATTCGTTATTAATAATTTGAAAATATAATTGAAAAAACTGTAATTAATACCATCATAAATAAATAAAAATTAATAATAATTATTGAAAAAATAAAATTAATTAATAAATAACATTAAATAAAAATTAAACAATTTTAATAAAATAAATATAAACATAAAATATATTAAAAATAGTAAATTACAATAGAAAAAAATTAAAAACAATAGTAAAAATATTTTAAATATTAAAAAGAAAGCTAATAAAAAAATAAAAAATTATAACATTTTAAAAATTTAATACAGCCAGAAACTAGTTATACTAGAAAGCTAATAATAAAAAATTAAAAATTTATAATATTTTAAAAATAAATATAAACACAAAATAAATTAAAAATAAAGAAATAAAACAGGAAAGAAACAAAAAAATAATTAAAAAAAATATTAAAAGGAAAGCTAATAAAATATTAAAAATTTATAAAGTTTTATTTAAAATAAATATAAACATAAAATAAATTAAAAATAAAAAACTAAAACAGGAAAGACACAAAAAAAAAATTAAAAAAACAATAATAAAAAAATTAAAAAAATACATTTTAGTAAAATAAATATAACCAGAAACTAAATTTGAAATAAAGATATTAAATTGTAATAGAAATTAATAGAAAGTAAAAAGAAAAATAATATTAAATAACACAAACTCATTCAAATATTTCAATAAAATAAATTTATTATTTATTAATATAAATTCATAAATATGTATATAAAAAAGAAAATATATTTGATGCCAATACAAATATGTAGATAAAAATTAATTAAAACTACTATTAATAATAAATGTAAAAGGAAATTAAAAAACACAAATTAAAAAAAAATAAGAATAAAAATAATTTTATAAAATTAATAATAATTAATAATAATTTTAAAATAAATACAAAATAACAACAATTATAAATTATAACAGAAATTAATAAGAACTATAAAAACAAATTAAATTAAATAACATAATAAAAACTAATAATATGGTTAATAAAATAAATGCTGTCATAAATAAAAATATAAATTAAAATTAATACATTAAACCAATAGCAGTTAAGAGAAATTAAAAAAAATGCAAAATTAATACCAATATAAAAGAGAATAAATTCGTATTGAACTAAATGGAAATTAATAAAGAAAATCTAATTATATAAAAATTATTAATTACATAAATATGTATGTATAGTTATTGAAAACAAATGTGTGTTTTTGTTATTATGCAGAGTGTCCAAAATCATATCACAGCTCTAATAATAATAATAATAAATAAAAAATATGCGATACTTAAATGAAAAACTGCTAAGAGTAAAGCCATACAAAGGCATCTTAAATCGAACTGTCATACACCGTAGCCATGTAATTGTAGGTTCTGCCACGCATATCTAAAACTTTCACACACATCGTGGGTGTTGTGTGGAAATTGAGTGTAATCCTGACTAATACTAAGTTCAGACAGGCAATTTTATTGCGTAAATCGCAATAAACGCCATTATTGAGCTCAATATTTCATATAAAGTTGCAATTAATTATTACGCAATAAATACGCAAATTGTTATAATATTGAGTAAAACTTAAAATACGTTCAGTGAGCATATTACAATTTTCCGAACACTTTCAATTGATATTTGACAACTCAAATGTAAACAACTACAAACAAAACAAAACAAAAAAAACAACATAACATAAAAAACAAAATAAAAACAATGTTGTTGAAACAACCAGCTGTTTTGTTTACCACTGTCAAATAAATATTGCGTATATTATGTGTCTGAACACTTAAAATATTGTACTCAAATAAACGAATATTAACTCAAAAAAGTGCCTGTCTGAACAAAGTATAAAGCGTTATAGTGTCCTCAATATTATGAGAAATATTCACCCTATGCTCGATATAGTGTAACGAACCGGTGTCTCTGCTAGGAATCGAATCCACAATCCTTACGCTAATAGACTCGACTATTGTTAAGAACTATTTAAATTGAATTGTTCTGTAAAATTGTGTTGCAACTATAGTGCTTTATAACCTCAAATATGCTATTTGGAATATAACCCTAGAGAGTTTTATGATAATTTAAGGAAATCTCGTCCCAAACATAAAAGAATATTGTTAATGTCCTTTATAAACTTTCAGTGAAAGCCACCCCCAGACATAAGCAAGAAATGTTTAGATAATCACTGAACTACTGGAGTAGTTACATGAAATATTTTAAGAGCAAATTTTTTGCCATTTACCACCATTGGCCACCTGTTATAATACGTTACCATCTATTCAAGCGTTTATAAGTTTTCTCGAAATGTTAATACCACTGTTGTTACTTCAATGGACAAGAGTTTATTTATAAAAAATAAAAAAAATATATTCTAATAATTAAAAATCATGCCACTATTATTTGTTAATAAATTTATATTTAAGAAAATAAATATATTTTCCGCAAAGTGAAACGAATGTATGTAATTCAAATTTAAATCACAGTTTTTATTTAAATTTTTACTTAAATGGATTTTTTCCTCATTTTTTTACAACTTTTTCTAAATATTTTCTCAAAAAAATTAATTTTTTCCATAAATTTACAATTTTCCTAAAAATATTTAATTCCTATTGAATAAAATTATTTTATTTAAAATTAAAAAAAAAACGAAATAAATATTTTTAAATATTCATTTAATTTTGAATAACCTAAAATTTATATAAAATATTAAAGTTATAAAAAAAAAATTATAATTTATCATAAGATGTTATAAAAAATATAAATTTTTAATTTCCATTTTTTTTTTTTTTTTTTAAATAAAAATATTTCTATGCATATCCACAGATTAAAACTATGAAAACTTTTTTGAGTGTTAAAAAAAATAATTTTAGTAAATAATCAGTACAGCATACAGCTAGAACTAGAAATTTTTATTTTTTTTTTTTTTTAAGTACAAAACCACTTTCTCTTGCTTACTTTTCTTATCTTTAAAAATTTTGCAAAAAGAAAAAAACAAATCTTTTTCCACCTTATTTCTCTACTATTTTACAACTTTTAAGAACTTATTTAATATAATTTTATTACTTTAATTAATAATTTTATTTTTTATTTGTGTTTTTATTATAAAATTTATAACATTTTTCACCAATACTTATACGCCGGGTTATCTGCACTAAACATTACGACGTTGCTCACTCACTCACTCACTCACTCACTTACTCACTGACTGGGTATTTCAAATGAAAGTGAAATTATTTAAGGCAAGCAAACAATACTTAAGTATTACTACTGCAGGTGATAAGCTCGAGAATATACTCCAAACTGCACAGTTTAAAGATAATGAATGATTAAATAGTTTGTAATAGAATATTTATTTAAAAATAAAAAAAAAATCCTAAAAAGATTAGGTTTTTGCAAATAAAGCTAGTGAATGAAAATGTGAAATATTTGTGAAAAATTTTCATGTAATTTCATGTAAAAATTTTCTTATTTGTTGTAAATTAAAGAATTTCTCTTTTTAAATTTTACTACATTTAATTAATGTTCGAAAATTTGAACATAAGTTCGAAATTTTTAAAATCCAACAAATAAAATTCGAAAAAAATATAATAAAATCTTTAAAACCCCAATGTAATCAAACAAATGATCACACAGGCGTAGGGTGTTTAACATGGCTTATCGTAACGACAGCATATATGTACATACTTTAGCTGTGGGGGCAAGTGAAACGTGGGATCTTATCGTTTCATTTGAATATCTTTTTTAATACACATTTTCAATTGCCAAAAATTCAGTGGAAAAATTTTGCAATTGTTGTTTACAAAGTTCAATCAAATCAAAATTAAATGATAAAACCCCAACCACAACCAATTTAAGTGGGGAAAATCTAAAACAACCCACAAAGTAAATAAAACTCGTCCCTTAAACAGAAATTTACAAATCATTTACCAAACCGAACGACATATACAGAAAATTTTGTTATAAGTTTTGTTTTCACAGATAATAACCTTAGTTTCCTTATAAAATCGTTATAAAGAAACTAATAAACGATTTGCATTAATTTTGAGTTCTAATCTCCGTTGTAGAGACTCCAGTGTTGTATAAAGCTAGTAGTCATCGTGTCTAAGCATATGGTCAACAAGATTTTCGCATAATGAATCCGTTCGCAATCATCGCACAGTCTGAATAAATTTCCAAAGCTTATCACAAATTATGGTACATTTTCATCTACTTGTTGTTTTAATTTTATTCGATCAGATCTCGATAGAATTTGGGTCTGAAGACAGTGTTATCAGCAAACCATTTCATAGTGCAGTTTGAACACCTTGCATGAGATATTGTGATCCAACACCACACTATAAAAATGATTCTCAAACAACCGCAGTGTAGAATAGGAAAATAGAAAGCGTATCCCAACTAATAGCAAAATCAAATGCTTAACGCCGATGATATTCTCTGCCCAATGAGGTAGTCTAGTGGAAGTCACCAGAGGAACGAGTTAAGCATACAAATTATTCTCTTTCTAACTATGAAGGTCAAGGAAAAATTACTGTAGTTGTGTTTGTGACCAAACAGTGCTCGTTACTCACTTACTTAATTGATCATTACAACCCTTTAGTCAGGATTACAACCTAGTTGCTCACAACACCCATGTTGTGTGTGTTAATTTTTATATATATATGCGTGGCGGCTTCTACAGTTTATTGTCAACTCCGAACGATAAATTTTTGAAAAGATTTTCATTGCAATTTTATATTCCTCCCAGTGTTTTTGCCAGAAGACTGCTGTTTGAGATGTCTGAACTGCAGTTTAAACTACAGGCTCGCCTCTAATAAACCTTTTAAGCCTACTTACTAGACTCCACTACCTACCACAACTGCTATTCGTAACTGGAAATTTGATTAATTCAAATTTTCGAACACCTTTGGGTATCCAGCTTACTTCAAGTGCTTGAAACTTGTTTGTTGATGAATGCCTAGTTCCCTGGTAGTGTCCATACTGCTTATGCACACGCTTTCTAATTTTTTCAAAGATTTTAGTTATTCTTTTTTTTGTCGTCTAGCGTGTCAGCTCGGAGATAAGTAAACTATTTTTTTGTTACTACATCGTCTCGATAAATATTACAAATTCTTTCAGTAGCCTTCGACGTATTCGTGTCTCGTCTCTAATAGAAAAGCAAAATATAAGCGATATTGTTGCGAAGTTTCATTCATTTTTAAATGCAAACAACTTTTTTCCGAAACATATGATTTTAATAAAGTCTTCTAACAATATTAGGCTTAAGGTGTCACCTTTAAAATAAGTTATTGTGTTATCGGATGCAATTAATATGATCGGAGATATTACACTTTAAAGATACATATAAAAGATCAGCAATGAGTATTTAAACAGATGAGTAGAATCGAATCATACTCATAATTTCTGCTATTTATACGCATTCATACTTATTTCAATATGATGGAACCTCCGCTCATATTCAAAGTTTAAAGTACTCATCATATTCATACCTAACAACACGTATGATGTTGTTGTTGATTTCGACTCTCCATAACTCAACATATACACGAAGCACAAAACATGTATGATTCACATACGAATACTAAAATACTCACTAGAAGGTTGTGTGTTTGCTCTGCTTGCTGCTCTGTCTTTTTTCTTTTTTTTGTAAATGCAACAACAACCAAGACTGTAAATTTTGATGAATGATTCGAGTGACTCGTATCATTCGTAAGTATTTCTCTAAAATTATGAATCTAAAGCTGACTAAGCTTATGAATCAAACATATTTCGAATGGTATGAGTTTGATGTCAACGTTGTACGCATACTCATTGCAACCTGTACTTATAAATCAACGTTGTAGTGAGTATGAATGAATCAGAGTACATAGTTCAATTTCAATATTGTTGACTCACTTAAGGAGTGCGCACAAAAAAACTGGACTTACACTTTTCGTTATAGAAATAAAACTAAGTGGCGGATTTTTTTCGTTTTATATTTCAATTAAAGTAAATAATATTTGAATTCTTTTGTGTATAAAATTTTTTTCTGACAAAGGTCTCAGAGCATCCAACTTTTTGAGCCACTTTTCTTCCAGACATGTTAGGGAGTTTCAGAAAAATACGTATTATTTTACTTGCTTTGTTTTGGTCGGTAAATCCTTTTTTCTTCCACTTCCACGCTTTCTCTTAATACTTAAAGACTCCTTATATTGTTTCAAGTATTACCTTAGAAACTGTTTTTTGGTTAACACCTGCGAGCCTAGCAATCGTTTTTTGTAAGCGGCGCAGTTTTTCATTGAAAATTTCAATTATTTTTTTACGACATTCTTGTTGGGTGCCCATTTTCAAAAAACTAATTTTGCTATTGCAATGACATTTAGCACGTGGATTTTGAAACAGATGACTAACAAAAACAATGTAACGGTATTCATTTTTTTCAATTATGATAAAAGTTATAAGCTTAAAAGTAGGCCCATTTTTTTGTGCGCACTCCTTATATTCAAAATTTCATGAGTACTTATGAGTAGCGAAAAAACGATTCATTGTTGATTTCTGGTATATATTGACAATTAATAGAGTACAAATTTACTATATAGAATATCAAATAGATTTTTCCCCTTACCCCTGACATATTCAATTTCTATAAACAGCACATTGGACAGAAAAATTCTTACTTAACGAGCATAACAAGCAGCGTCATCTCCGTGTGATTATGCCAACACATGGGGCACTTCATTCTTCCACATAATTTTCTTGCTGATTTAATGTCATTTGTTTTCATTTTTTTCTTTGCGTTTTTATGTCTACTTTAGGTGTTGTTTTCTTTTTTAATTCTTATCACAAAAAATTAAGCCACTGCAAGTGGCCAAAAAAAAAAAAAATCTGAAATCACAGATTTTTATCTTGAAATTTTTTCTGGTGATTTATTAGTTTCTCTGTTGAACGGTCATTAATTTATTGCTGATTTTGTGTTTTTCTACTCCACAGAGCGTATAAGTAATAAATAATGCAATAGAAAGAGGCACAGTGGCTGACTGCATTTTAGTAGTGAGTGCAGTTGTTTATTCATCATACGCCATGTGATACTTTAGTTGTACGTTACAGTACAACAGTGTTGAAAGACAACAGTGAAAAAGAAATTCTTCTTGCATACAATTTTTTTATGAGCTTTTAGTTTATCCCTCATTTGATTTAATATTTTATCAAAAAATTAAAATTTATTTTTTAAATTATGGTTGTCTTATAAGCCTTAAATAAGTTTTGCAGCTTTTTCTTTTATTTATTGTAAATATGTTTTTTGTAATTACTTTTCCAAATATTAAGCGTTTTTTGGATTAAAATGGTTTAAAATATGATTTAAAAAAAAAAAAATTTTATGTTCGAAAATTCGAACTTAATTTCGAAAATTTCCAAACTATCAAAATATAATGTTTTATTCAGTTAGTTGTGCTATTTCAATAGTTTTTATGAATTTTAAACATTTTTAAAGCAATTTTTCAATGTTCGAAAATAAAATTTGTTTCAAAATTATTAAATTTTTCTTTATTAATTAGTTTACATTAAAGCTAGGATCATTTTTAATTACCTTATCACATCTCATGAATTTTAAAATTTCGAACATAATTTCGAAATTTAAAAAAACGTGCATAATTTTCTTTTAAAACTTTTAAAACAAAAAATCTGTTTGGTTTTCTTTAAATGTTTCTAAATTTTGAAAACGATTTGTCAGTTTTCTTAGTTTTCATTTCGTTTTCATTTTCGCACTGTTGACCTAAATTTGTTTTTTTTTCTTTTAATAACAATCATCGCCGTTTAACAAAAATAGTTTGAAGCAAAAGGAACAAAAAAACAAACAAACAGCAACAACCAACCACTTAAACCATCCAGAGTTCATATACAGATACACATGTACTCAGTTGAAAATTAAAGAAAATATTGTTATATTTTGTTGTTGTTGTTATTGTACTCATATATTAACAAACATAATTGTTGTTGTTATTATTATTTGACGTTAAACTAATATCATGTGGGCTGCTCACATACGAAAAATCGCAAATATACGCCTGAATATACGCTGTACAGTCATAAACGTTTAACAGAAATGTTGACAAGATTGTATTTTTTTTTTAACAAAACAAATTATTTTTAGCAAAATTCCAAGTGCAAACTACATAACAAAACCAAAATAGTGCATTATTCAGTAGTAATATTTGGCACCAAAGCATTTTTAGTACCAAAGAATTTTATTAGAAAAATTTTAACAATAAAATACCCTTAGAAGTCATTTTTTAGGCAATCAAAATGTGAAAAAATTATTAATCCAAGAAAATTAGCTTAAAATTAGGTACTAAATTTTTTTAGTACAAACTTTTTTAAGGTACTAAATTTTTTTAGTATAAAAATTCTAAATTTAAAGAATTATTTTTTGGATTTTGTTTGGCTTTAGTGTACTTATATTTAAATTTTCTTGGTACTAAATTTTTTAGTACTGAAAAGTTTTTTTTTGGTACAAAAATTTTAAATTCAAAAAGTAAATATTTTTAATTGTGTTTAGCCTTAATGGCAATGTGCTTATATTTAAAATTTATAGTAATTTATTTTTTTTTTTATTTAAAAAACACTTTTTAGTACTTGAAATGGAAATTTAGTACAAAAAAAGAATATTTTAAGTTATATTTGTTTTAATTTTTTAAATCGCTTTTCAAGTTTCTACAAAATATTTATTTTTTAAATATTTTCGTGCTAAAAACATTAAATTTTAAATAAAAATATTTAGTACCAACTCATTTTTAGTACCAAAATCTTTTTTTACATTAAAATTCCAAAACAAAATACATACATATTTTTTTAAAGTAACACAATCGAAGAGATTATTTCTTTTTCTTTTGAAATAAGTTTTATATACTAAAAAAAATCATATTGTAAAAATGTTACTACTAAATTTTAGTACTAAAACTTTTAGTTCTAAAAATTTTAGTACTAACTTTTTTGATATTAAATTTCCAAATCAAATACGTATACTTTTTTTGAATAAATAACACAATCGAAAAAATAATTATTTTGTTTAAATACGTTTTATGTACTAAAAAATTGTGCTTTAAAAAATTTTAGTACTACAATTATTTTGGCCATAATTTTTATTTGTACTTATTTTTTTTATTAACTAAAAATCAACTTCTTAGGATATTGTATTCAAATTTAGAACTAAAATAATAAATTTTGTAAGTTTTTCACTTTTTAATTACTTTTTAGTATAATTTTTAGTACAAAAATGTTTGTAATTTTTTTATTAAAAAATTTTTAGTACCAAAAACTTATTGGCATAAATATCATAAATTCGAAAGAATTATTTTTTTTTTTTAACGTAAATTTCCACGTACGTAATACCAATTTTTTACTTGTTTTAGCACTTAATGCTACTGAGATGCTAAAGAAATTTATTTATTTACTAATACCAGCGAACTCCCAGTACTAAAAGGTCTTTAGAACAATAACTGGCCTAAGGGCAGGTTAATTGCACTTGGCACAGCATTTAAAAGTAATACAAAGATCAATAACAGTAATTAGTTGGGTCTCTAAAAGCCAGCAATAGAACTACGAACTCCACAATCAATTATTAATGGCAGCCAACACAAAGTGTTCAAAATGATCAATATTTGTGTGGCATGCTTACCACACATAAAAATACTCTACCAGACATTGAAACAAGAACAAGACAATTTTCTATAATATAACGATGAAATGAATAGTAAATGACTAGGACACGTGGCTTGTACTTCTCACAGCAAGCACTTCATTTATGGTAGCTTGTGACTACAGCTTAATAAACGGTTGTAATATTTTAATTTGCAAAGAAAGTTCATCATTTATGAATTTATGAATCATATGTTTGTTTTTTTTTTTTTTTTTTGTTAATCTATGAAAATCTTTGAAAAATTATTAACAAATAATACAACACCAGATCGATTGATCGATTTGCCCTGTGCTCTAATTTTGCGTAACCCAATTTCATTTCATTTTTGGGTCATTAAAAATGCCAACAATGACCATTGAAGGTCATTTACATTTTATGCTGCTTATTTACTGGTGTTTTTAAAGTCCATTAAAAATGCAAACAAAAATTTGTTGCTTACCGCTGTTGCTGTCGCTATTGTTTTTGTTGTTGTATAGACAACATGGTAATAATAATAATAACCCTCAAACAACCTTATATTGATAACCTTCAGATCGTACCCTATTTCAAAATCGTTTCTTTTTTTTTGCAAATACACACACACACATGCAAAAAAACCAAAAAACTATTTATTAACTATTAAGCGAATGTGTTTGCGTTCATTTTTTTTTTTTTTGTGAATATTATTTATTTTATTATTTTATTTTTTTTTTTGGTTTATTGTTGTTGTTATTGTTTTTTGTTTAGTTCGTGGTTCCCATATATATGTTTTTTTTTTTTTGATAATCATTATTATTTACTTGCTAAGAGTGTATGTGAGTGTATGCGTTTAAGCGAGAGAGCAGCCATACCATACTAAACGAGTAGGCCCTAGTGTACGTTTATGTGTGTGTGAGTATTTTATAAACAATGCAAACAAAAAAAAAATGTAAGTGGGCGCTTATTTTCGTTTGCCAAAAAAAAAAAATCGCCAAAATATAATGAAAAAAAACAGAAACAAAAACAAAAACAAATTCATAAATACCGCATTGAATACTTGTTAAAATGTTGTATTTCTCTTCTCTTCTCTTGTTTTTTTTTTTTGTTTTTTTATTTTATTTGTTGCTGTTATAACCCATAGAATATTTGCACAGTTGGCGTTTAAGTACATATTAATTGTACTCATACACACATGTGTGTGTATGTGTGTGGACTTACAAATACGATATTATTTAAATACTGTGCACCAAGCACACACACACACACAAGGCACAGTATTATACTATGCCATACTGTAAGACCTAAAAGTTATAATATTTGCGTTGTTAAAAAAAAATTAAATATTTTATTTGTTTTTGTTGTTATTATTGTTATAGCTATAGTTAAATATGTATGTATGCATGCATGTATATACACATACATACATACGTATGTATATGCCCATCGATTGCATTTGCATTGGAATACACTTGAAAAAATTTTTTGTTTAGTTAAAGGGCATTAAAGAACCTCAAGTATAGCAGACAAAATCAAAAATTTATTACAATAGAAAAAAAATTGTTTTTTTGTAACGTTTCATGTGTTAAAAGGTTATGCGAAATGTATGCGAAAGTAAATTTTCGAAATGATTTTTCCAATTTTTCAATTTTTTTTTTTTTTTTGTATTATTATTTATTTGCAATCTATTTTCCAACAATAAGCAAATTTGATAAATTGAAAAAATAACATGTCATATTGAATCCCTTTGGAAACAATAATATAAATTATATGTACAGTTAAATAATTTTTCAATTGAAAATTAATTTTTTAAACGTAATTAGAATGTTTAAATATTTTTTTTGTTTGTTTATATTATGCAGTAAAGAAAACATATACATACACCCGTTAAAATTTCTTGAAAACAAAATAATGCGGAAATTTATTCATTTTCAAATTAACTAAAATTTTAAAACCCATCCCCTTTTTTTCTGTTTTATTTTAAACATAGTTTTTCCAAGTACATATTTATAAATTTCTTGTTTTTTTTTTTATTTATTTCTTGGTTAAAGGGTTTGACATTAATTTGTGTATTTTTTTGGGTGTTTTTTTTTATTCACTTCCAACTAAATGTGTCTAGTAATGGCTTCTAGAATATGTTCGTTTACAGATTTTACCAAAAAATTATAAAAAAAATTTCTAGTACATATTTGAAAAAATCGATTGAAACTAAATTTAGATCAGGGGTTACCAAAATTTTTTTGTGTATTAGTGAGTAAGAGAGAGAAAATAAGTTGAGAGCTTACAGTCATAGAAAAATGTTAGGAATATACCCTACTTTGATTTTTATTTCATCAACATGCATAAAGTTATACATCTTTGACTTAATAATTGGGTAATGTTTTTTAGATATTTGCTGGATACTAATTTTGGTTCATAAATTTCCTCTCCTGCTAATAACCAACCTTTTAATTTTTCCAAAATATTGCTTTATGTCTATAAAAAAGTTATTCTCTTAGCGCACACAACATAAGTGGTGTGAGAAGCTAGGTCGTAATCCTGACTGAAGGGTTGTAATGACCAATTATGTATGTAGATGTTTTTTAAGAACATATAAGACTTTGAATTAAAAAAAAAAGAATTTTTTAACACAAAATTTTTTTTGAGTGTAAACCTAAAAAATAATAATATAGCATCCGCTGGCATGTGTGCTTATCGCAGTCTGATCGACGACTAAATAAAAGAGCATAAGCAATGTGTGTGAATTCTCTCTGCACAATTGTGCTATGAAATGGTAATCCCTGATATAGATCGATTTAATCGATGACATTTTGTCATTTGTGGGTTAGAACAACTGCATCTTCTAAGCGGAAAACTGATCAAATTTCACGCTCTCAAAAATCAGTTTTTAAGAGGTCGAAACAAATGATGATGCGTGCACTTTCTAGCCAATAATTCTTAGTTTATGCAGTAGCATAATGGTACACAATACCTTGATTCCATTCCATTCATGAGTGGGTACAGCTTCTCTGATAAATTGCAAATTGTTTTTGAAAATTAAAAAATGTAAAAAAAATTTATTTGTTTTAACTACACCTTGGTTGGATGAATGACATTAGCTACGCCCCCTATATCTCCGATCCCAAGTAACGCCTAACCGTAAGGTAACTTGTTTTAGAATTCTTGATACCATGGCTGTCCAGTCCACTAGATCCATTTTTCCCACAAGACCATTTTTTATCTGGTTTAGGCTCATTTATACGAAACACTTTTTTTTGCTCATTTGAATTGAGTTTTATTAGGGACACCTTAGGCTTCGATGATTCCATAATCATATTTTTGTATCTTCTGTTAAACAGTTAGCATTACTCTATTAACTTTAACATTGGCATTTATAACAATTTTTTTTTTGGTTTTTGTCTTTGCTAGTTAAATTCGAATATATCTTCACACACATAACAACATCTAATGCAACGTCTCTGTAAATATTACAAACACTTTTCCATAGCCTATGCTTACTTGGTTACTTACTTAATTGTTCATTACAATTCTTTAGCCAGGATTATAATTTAGCTTCTCACACCACCTATGTTGTGAGCACTAATTCAATACATAGCGGCGTGACCTAGAGCTTAATATCGAGTCCGGAGAACAGATTTTTAAGAAACTTTTCATGGAAACTTTATTATTTTCTATCAGAATTTTTGCCAGAAAACTGCTAAGTCGCAAAAAGTTTTTCTTTTCCAATATTTCGTTAAATTCACTTCCTTTAATTTAAAAAAGATTTTGTAAAGCAAAGCTCGTGCCAGTATTACTTTCTCTTTCCTTTTTTCTTTTTCTCAAATAAATTTTATTGAAATTTTTGCTACTGCTGGTACTGTTGGCTGCTGTATTTGTTTTTATTTCTATTTTTGGTGCAATTAAAAGTTTATGTCAATATCACACACACACACACACACTTACATACACACATAACTCTACAATATTAACATTAATTATAACAGAATGTATTCAACATTTGGCAGTGATAACATCACTTTCCTGTTGTTTGTTACAAAAGTGTTGACAGTTGCACTGGCTCTCTCCCTCTCCCTCTCTCTCTCTCTATCTCTCTATAATTTCATTACAATGTTGCTGTTGTTTTGAAGTCCGTAATGGCGGCAATAACGGTTTAAATTTTGTTTTACAGCAAGAAAACAAAAATAAAATACAAGGATTTTATATGTTAGTATAGGGGTGTGTAAGTGAATATAAGAACTTTTTAAAAGTTTACTTACAAGACAATTGAGTTAACGAAAAAACGCTATATACACCCACCCATTTTATAAATACAAGATGAAGTTTACGAGATTAGTTAGAATTTTTGCTGTCCCGTAATCTAATAGGAAATGTGTTGCCTCTTTACACGAGAGCCTGTTGTTCAAACCACAGCTCAGCTAAACCAATCTACTGGTAAAAACTCTGATAGTGCAATAAAATCTCCATGAAAAGTTTCTCAAAAATCTGTCTTTCGGAATCGACTTTACGTACAGCCACACATGTATAAAATTTACACACACAACATGAGTGGTGTGAGAAGCTAGAGGGTTGTAATAATCAATTCAGTAGGTAAATTCACTGAATTGCAAGCGTTTTTCATTCATTAGTCAATTTGTAGTGAACTGATAATTCTTACTAAGCATTTATGGCATTGCCACATGTCACGAATATATTTTTTATACTGAAGAAATTATCTTTTGTAAATTTTTTCATAAGCTTTTAACTTTCATGTGTTTATTATGACGTAAATGACTTTTTATATGACAAATTTCTGTCACATTTTTATACATATATAATTGGTCATCACAACCCTTCAGTCAGGATTTCGACCTAGCTTGTCACACCACTTATGTTGTGTGTGTTAATTTTATACATGAGTGGCGGGACCTACAGTTTAAAGTCGATTCCGAACTACAGCGTTTTGAGGAACTTTTCATGGCAATTTTATTTACTTTCAGAGTTTTTGCCATAAATCTGCTGAGAAGCAGTCGTCGAAGAAATATTTTTTATTATATTTCCTTTTGATGCCTGACCTGGGATATGAACCCGTGCTTTACGTCTAATAAGCCAACACACTACCTACTAGACTACGGCGACTACCACATTTTTAAAGACTTCTTAATTCTTCTCTTCCACCTTCCTATAACCCCTTTTTCCTAAAAAACCTGCACAATGCACTGCATGAGTAGGGGCCATCCCCTGAGTGTTGGTTTCACAAAAAAAAACTGCTTAATGCTTTAAACAAAACATTTTTACTATTTGTGGCTAAAAACATTCTTGTAAGGTTTACTTCACTGTGCACGCTAGAAAATTTTTAACATAAGTATCGAATAATTTTATAAAACCAACATTTAAAACAGGAATACACGCCACTCCACGTGTATGGTAGCTTTTATCAAGCAGTGTAGTCCATTACAACAATTACAATATCCCATATATTAAGCAAAACTAATATGTATGATGACTGTTAAAAATTACAAAATTGTCGCGCAGCATTTGCTGTCTCTTATGTGTTTTTAAAGCATAAATGGCTGTACTTTCTTAGGCATTCATGTACGGGCTGCCATTGTAAGCTTAAGGGATAAAAAAAAATGACACAACAACGCAATACAAATAAAGAAAAATGAGCAACACTAAATGAACACCTGCAATTTGCCTTACAAGAGAAATGAACACATATGCTCTCTCTCTCTCTCTTTCTCGCCCTGCAGAAAATATGAACGGTGTTCAATGATTTTTACATGGAATTTTTGATTTTTGTTTTTATTTTTATTTTTACAGTTACAATAACAGTGTAAAGTTATGTTATTATATTGTATTATAATAAACAAACAATCGCAAATACACATGCAAACACAAAGAAACATACTCATGTATTCAACAGCATATATGTACATACACGTATACGGTATTTTTTCTTTTTGTTTTTTGTTTTTGCCAATAAAACTAGAAAACATTTACCATAAGTATGTGTTTGTATGTATGTGTTAGAGAGAGGAGAGGAGAGTTGCAGAGAGTGTGTGTGTATGTGTGTTCAAAGAAAAAAAAAGTGTGTAAGATTGCGTTTTGCGTCTCTGTGTTGAGCAGCCACTTGTCATAGTTAAAAACTGAATTTATGAGTGAACAACGAATAGCTGTTATAAATGACATCATTTTATGCGCAAGTATTTATTTATTTATTTATTGTATACAGAAATTTTTATTGTATGATCAATTACACAACAAAGCAAAGAATAAATAGAATGTGAATAGAATGAGAATATAACTACAGTTTGGCATTTCGCATTTCTAAGCTCTTGTGAAGCATTTTCACTAAACGATCTTTTTTCAGAGCAAAGAAAAATCTTTGTTGACCACATTTTCTTCAAAGTAAACATTGTTAGGTTTTCAAGAAAACTCAATAATCTTCCTCAGAGAAAAACTTGCAAGAAATGTAAGGAATACTGAGAAGCTAGTTCGTAATCCTGACTGAAGGGTTGTAATGACCAATTATGTATGTACATATGTATGTAAGGAATACTGTTAATATAAAATGAGTAATGCTGTAAACACATAAGAGGCAGCAGATGCTGCGCGCCAACTTATTAAAGATAGAATTAATGGAAAAGTTTATTTTAAAGGCAGCAGATGCAGGTGCTGTGCATTTGGGATTATTTCTATTTTTGCTTGTAGCCATGAAAGGATTAGTGCTGTCAATGAAATATGATGCATGAAATAGAGATTTTAAAAATGCGTTACATACAATATTACTATTAAAAAAAAAGCTAGAAAACCTTGTAGTGGTATAATTGATTAAGTATTAATGAGCTGTTCACTTTTTATTTGTTTTTATTACGTTTTGCCGCTGCTTGGCCAAAGCCACAATTGTAAAATTGTGGCGCACAACATAGAGATCTGATCTGTTCTTTATTACTGTAAAGAACACGGCTAGAGCTTTGAGCATTTACTTTTGTGGGTTTATAACTGCTTAATTGTATTGTTGAAGGATATACAGTGGAGGAAAAAAGTATACATACAGCAAAGTATTATAAAGTTTAAGAAACATAACTTAATTAAAAGCTCTGGAATAAAACAGAAATTTTTTTTTTTGAAACAGAAAATTGCTTTTGTTGTTGCTCATTAACAATTAACATTTCATTTATTTCATGAAATTCTATAAATTACCTGTTTTTTTTTTTTAAGCCAAACGTTTAAAGCCGTGTTTCTAGTGTTAAACTTATGTCAGCGTAACACAGTCAACTGTTAGCACCTCTGCTATAAAGTGTGCTAAATGGCAAGATAAATATCAACAATATACATACATATGTGTGTAAGGCGGTCACATTTTTTTTCCCTTAAAAAAAAATAAATTAAATTTTACTTCAACAGTAAGATCATAATTCCTAATGCAAATTCAAAAACAAAGGCCGCATGCAAGTACTCTCTCTTAAGCAAGACTTAATTCTCTGTCTTTTTGTTGCGGTAATGTCTGTACTCTTAACATGTGTACGCAATGTATTGTGATGCACTACTCGAAAGTATACCCGTATAATATAGTGTCTCTCTCTTTTTGTTTATTTTATTTTTTTTATAGAAACAATCACTCTCTCCTTTCCTCAAAAAAAAGGGGAAAAGATGGTAGACATACCGTTATATTTACTATGGCAGACATACCTTACTCCTACCAAGTCTTTTAAGAAATACAAGGCTTTGCTTAAATATTTTAGAAAAGCCCCGTTATATAGTTTTCTCTTTCTCTTGTTTATTACCACCATTTTAATTGTTAAAGAGAGCAGTAATTTTCAATTTTTCTTTTTTTAATGTGACATGAGTTATATAAGATCATAGTAAAAGAAAAACAACAACAACTATTACAATTATTAAATCAAATATTTACACAGTATGTAAACACAATTTGCCAACTCAAACACACATGCACACAGACATTCCTCCTTAAAATGCATACCACATACATACAAACATACATGCAAACATACATGTATATGACTATTTCTATTAAAGTATTGCATTGTATTAATAATAACCACAAATAAAAATAACAAACGAATCAAAGTGGTGCAGTCGTATAAGAATAACAACAAGCCTGCTAACAAATGGAAACCAAAGCAAAAGGAAAATAGAAAGAAAAAGAAAAAATTGAGAAAATAAACTGAATAACTGAACTGTTAACACCTACGCCCAGTGGCACACATTTTTCTTTTATTATTTATTTTTTGTTACTGATTCTTACAAGTGATTTTAATTTGCCAATGTGTTGTTGTTGTTATTCTTATCGTTGTTGTTGTTGTTGTGTAGTTTTGGTTTTGCTTACATTATAAATGATTTAATGTGGCGTTATTAGTGTTGTTGCTGCTGCTGTTGCTGTTGTTGTTGTTGGCTATTTAACTTATTGCACTCACGCATTTACATGCACATCTAAACAATTGCTTGTGTACACAGAATTTTGTGTTATGCATACGCGAATGCGAATGCAAGTATCATGCGTGACGATGATTTTGTTTTCTTTATTGCAGTCACTTAAAAGAAAGAATTCATAAAAGAAATTTTTATTATTTTTTTTTTAATTAAAAAAGTTTAAAATGATGAATAATTCATGTTTTTATGATTTTTTTTTTTTCGTTTTATAAAAATTTCAAATATTAAAAAGCAATAATTTCTTTAAGTATTTTCATGTGATTTGGTCGTCTTAAGCTCTAAACACTTAAAAAGCATTAAATGTTGTACGCCAGACTTTTGCAATTGATGCCTTAACCAAGCAGCATATGCTTTAATTATTTTAAAGGCGACATCGCTAATGTACTAATAAAATGTCAACAGTTCATTAATTGTTTTAATTTATTTAAACTCTCCAAAAAATTTGATTTATAAAACAAAAACATACATAAATTAACTTTAATGCCTTCACTGCCTTTTGTTTATCTTGTTATGTACTTGTTATGTCATATATTGATTAATTTTCATTCATAATTTTTATGTTTTTGGGTTATAATTTTTCTATATAACATAACCGTATCAGATTATAAATGTTTATAATAAAAAAACAAAATTATCTTTGATTTGTATTTCCGCCATAGGCCACAGACATATCGTGTTTGATAGAAATTTTTATCAATGACGTAAATTTGGAATATGTTGTTTGATTAATTGGACATATTTGGAATATTTTTCAATACAATAAATACTATGTGGTGATAGGAACAAAGTTCAAATATCTTGTATGTAGAGGGTAAAATAAAAATGTATTATTTTGTCAATAGTTGGATCAAGGAAACACAATTATTTCATTGGAGATTTGCTGCTTTGTTTGATGTTTAAATAAAACAAATTTCTTTTAAATTTTTCTATAACTTTACAAAACATTTAATATTTCAATAACAACTGAAGATTGCATTCTTTTACGAGTATGCAATACTCTTAAATGCAACGTTCATTTATACTCATTGCCTGTATCGTTGGCCACTTGCTCGCACAGTGTAATGTTCCTTCGTTGTATACATATATGACCAGAGGTGGGAGGTGTTGATTGTTGTTTAAAAATTTCATAAGTGGGCTAAAATTACAGCAAAAAAACAAGAAATAATAAAAAAAAGCACAGAAGAACTATTTATTATGAAAAACTATTTATGCGTTTAAGTGTTTAGAATGCGTTTGAATTTTTTTTCTCTTTTTTCAATTTTCTTTTAACAAATGCCAGTCGTTCGAATGCATGCAAAACAATGTGTGTGTAGAAATTGTATGTGCTGTGGATACCCCATGATTTGTCATTTTAGCACAATTTTTTTCAACTTTTTTTTTTTTGTAATTGATTATGACTATTTTACAAATGTTTATACGTACATGTATGTATGTATAATTGTTAGGAAAAATATACAAAAATGTGCCCCTCTAATTGGCTTTATTTGCCAGGCATTTAAATGCAATAACACAGGCGTGGCAATTAATTTCATTGTTGGTAAAGAAAATTAAAAAATTCTTTAGTTTCCTCCTAGACAGAGAAATCATATCTTTAAAATTAATTGAAAATTCTTTTGCTCTTGCTACGCCTCTGTCAGCAATGTTCATTCATTGAAAGCAAAGAATTTGTTGTTAAAGTGCGTTTTCTTGATAATTTTTTTTTTCTTCATCTTCTTCGTTTTATGTAATTTGCAAGAACATTTAAATTTAAATAATTATTACTTAAGTTAAACGAAAACGTTTTATTTACAGCAAGTTTATCCATTGAATAAATAATTAAAAAAATAATCAAACAACAATTTTCTACGTAAAACGCTACAGCAGAAGTAGAGAAAGAGAAAAACCAGAGCTATTAGGAAAATCTATACAATAAATTGTTTGTTCAACAATGTATTAAGTTTTCTAAGAAAATTTAATTAATTGCCTATAAATTGTACGTTTTTTTTTTCTATTAAATTATGCTGGTTAGTCTCGCGAAATAAAAGGTGATTTTTGAGCTATTATCTTTTTGGCAACACTGGTTTAAACAGCTCACGCACGTTTCGTGTTTTGTTTCACTGTCAAACATCTTCAGTTTGGTCTATAATTTAACCATGAATCGTCTTACAAACGAACAACGCTTGCAAATCATTCAATTTGGCATCATTGGACCGTACTTCTTCAAAGATGCTGCGAATCGTAACGTAACTGTGAATGGTGAGCGCTACCGTGAGATGATATCCAACTTTTTTTTGACCCAAAATGCAAGAGCTTCACTTGCATGACATGTGGTTTCAACAAGACGGTGCCACATGCCACACAGCATGCGTAACAATGGACTTATTGAGAGGCGAGTTCGGTGAACATTTTATTTCACGTTCGGGACCGGTCAATTGGCCGCCTAGATCGTGCGATTTAACGCCTTTAGACTATTTTTTGTGGGGCTATGTTGAAGCTCATGTCTATACAGACAAGCCCGCTTCAATTGACGCATTGGAAGACAACATTGAAGCATTTATTCGTGAGATACCGGCCGAAATGTTGGAAAGAGTATGCCAAAATTGGACTAAGCGGATGGACCATTTGAGGCGTAGTCGCGGTCAACATTTGCATGAAATAATCTTCAAACATTAAATTATATGGACCGTACTATCGATTCAAATAAGGATTTCATGCATTTTTCTGAATTTTATGTTTTTTTTTTTGAAAAATTTTCCTATAGTTCTTAAAAAATCACCCTTTATAAAATCTTAGACACTTAAAATATGTATGTATGCTTTTAATGTAAGATCTTCAGCTTAAAAATTTACGAAAAATTCTTAAAATTAGTAAAAAAAAAAATTACCACGAAAAGTTTCGCAATAATCTCCTGCACTCATGCATAAAATTAACAAATAGAACAAGGATGGTGTGAGAAGCTAGGTTGTAATACTGACTAAAGGGTAGTAATGACCAATTAAATAAGGGAGTAAGGGTAATACATCCACCTGAACAAAATAAGACCAAGTTTGACATGCAGATAGTTCTATTGTAGGTTTGAAGAATAGAAAAACAGTTCAACTCTACTGTTTGACTGCATTTCTGAACTAAATCTTCTCTAGTGTAATAAAGTGCAGTGGCTTGTTTATATTCTATTAGCCTCAGACGCTATGAAATTAGTCTTGACCACCGAGTTAAGCTGCATCAACTAATATTTTTTGTTTGTATTTTTTTATTTATTTATTTTTTTATGCAACAATTTGGTTTTTAAAACCTAAAAAGCTGGTTTTTTTGCATTTAAAATATCATATTATGTAATTAATATTTAAAACATTTTATAATCTATTATTATTAACAGCACAGGTGTTTTAAATTATAATATTTTAACAAATGCTCTCCAAAACACCAAAAGGAAAAAATTAATTTATTAAATAAATGATACAAATTTGAATAAAAAAAAGAAATAATTTAAAAAAAACTAAATTATTAATGAATAATTTTGCCATTAAAATCATGTTTCTGTCATAAATTTATACAATACATACATACCTACATACATAATAAAAAGGAGACGAAAAAATAATAATAATCTTGCACCTGATGCCAAAATAAATTATTTTTTTATTTTATTTTTACCTCAAAATAAAATTGAACAAATAAAAACAAGGCCCTGTAATGTTCCTAAATAGACGTCACATGAAAATACTGCATGATTATGTATGCATATGTGAAGGAAATTAAAATTTAATTTTAATTATAATACTTCGAACAACACAGCTTTTAATTACAAGCAATGAATTGCCAAAAAAAAAAATCAAAATTATTTAAATTTAAAAATTTAAATTTTTTAAATTTAAAATTTTTTAAATTTAAAAATTATTTATTTTCCTAAATAATTTTATTAATTTAAAAAAAAAAATCAAAACCTTTAAAATACAATTGTAATTTAATTCAAGAAATTTTCAATTTCAATGTCAATAACAAATTCCCAAGTCTGAAGGTCAACTTCATAAGAAACTCAAAACAAAACAACCACAGGCTTTAACTGTAAAGTTTAAACTCTTGTGCATATCGTAAACACACACCCCCCTTTTTCCGCTTTCTTTCTCTTACTTTCGCTCTCCTATACCTATACGATAAGAAAACTACGGTTACTAAAATACTTAATAAACGATCATTTTTAAAAAGAGAGCGAGAGAGAGAGAATTTTGAGTAAAAGTTTAAGAGAAAAAGAAAGTTATAAAAGTTTATCAATTAATGTAAGAAAACAACAACAAAAATATGAGTGAAATAAGAAATGATAATCCCACGAAATTGCGCAACAATGTTCAGCAATAACAACAAAATTCTTTTTTTTTTTATTTTTTGGGACTGTCAAAATATTTGTTGTACTTATTGTATGTGTAGAAAATAAAACACCATTTACGTAAGCATTTCGATTTAATTATCTACACAGAACAAAAAAAAAATTGAAATAAAAAAAAAAAACAACAATAACAACAATTGATTTACTTATTCTAAACAATAGAATTGATAAAAAAAAAAACAGAATAAAAATTCCTATATGTGTTGTATACATTGTAAATAAAATGAAATAAAAAAAAAATTTTTTTTTTTTTCAATTAAATTAAATTCACTTTGATTTTCACTTTCAATTTTATTGAAAATGAAAGCGAAAGTAAAACTATATTAAAATAAACAAACGTTCTGATATATTGAATATGTATGTGTAAGTGTATTGGTAAGATTCGTTTACGCTTTACTTGTTGGTTTCCTGCATTTGCAAATGCATGCTTATTCGGGTTTGTTTGTTTGTTTATTTACTTTTAATTGCTATACAAAACAAAAATACGAAAGAAAACGAGAGAAACAACGACAGCATTTAATTGAGTGCCGTGCATTAAATACAAACAAACAAATGCACGCGTTTAATAACCGGCAAAATGGAACGGAAAAAATACAAACAAAACAAATCCTCTTGGTTTTCTATTCTCCTTAAAGAGAGATTGGAATTGCTTGCTCACATCTTTGCAACATGTTTGTTTACATAACGGTATAGATCAGTGTTGCAGAAGTGCAGTTTTAAAAAGAATGGGTGTTTACTACTTTATATCATGCGTTTGCGTTTACTTTATACTCGTGCGTGTAATACTAAATTTTGGACAGCCACACAAGTGTGTCCTTTTTCCCCAATATTTTCTTTTTTTTTCTTTGTAATGGCAACACCTGATTTTTCTGCACGTTTAGATGTACTTACACGAGCCCTTTTTCTCATTATTCACATAAATTTTCTCATTTTTTTCATGCTCAATAAGTACAAACAATAACAACCAAAAACAATTTTTTTTTTAAACACAACAACAAAATTTCCCTCTTATTGTTTATAAGCAGACGTCGGCATCAATGTCCCTCAGGGGAAGATTTTCTTCGGCTTTATATGTTCATATGCTCTCTTTGTGCCGACGACTGTTAATAAGAAAATATCAAGAGAGTAAAAATAATCACAAACTTATGGTCTCGGCCAGTAAGTGAGAGTGATGATGTCGCAGATTTTTGTAAAGAGAATGATACAGTGCGGCTGTGTGTGTATGAAATTGTTTATTCAAATTATGAATGTGGCATTTAGTGTATAATACATTCAATTCCTTTATAATGTTTTTATTGTTATATTTGCAAAAGTACAAAAAAAATCTCATATATATTTAAGAGAAAACACAAGCAATAACAGTTACAGTAACAATAACAATAACAACAACAAAAAAAGTACAAATAAAAATAATTGTTACTGTATGGGTGAATGAGTTCTAAACTTTTTGTGTTTGATGTACGTACATACATACATACATTGTATACACAATAATTTAGTAGAAAATAAATTCTGTTATAATTAAAACATTTTTGTTGTTGTTATTTCTCCCTTTTTTTTTACCTCTCTCTCTCCCGTTCTCTTTCACTCATATGGTTTATGTAATAAAACTTTATACTATGCATAGCAAAAAAAAAAAATCCATTAAATTATAGAAATTTTTGCAAGCGTATTTGTATTTGTTATTTATGTAGATCACGAGTTGTGGATATATTGTGAGAGTATAAATCAAATTAAATTTTTTAATGAAATTTTTCCATTTTTTTTTTAGCAATTTTTTTGTTTTCTTGTAAATCAAAATATTTTCTTATGATGTTTGTATGGCTGTATTGGATTTTTGGGGTGGAAATTTAAATTTTATTTTATTTGTTAAAAGTCAGTTTTTTTTTTTTTTTTTTGATATTTAAAGGCACGTGTTACTAACCTTTATAATACAATCACCCTTATTCTGGTTGTCGTCGTTACCAAAAATTATGTCGATAAAATCAGAGTCGACACAACACAATATCGACGGCGTATTGACTCAAATAATACCAAATGTGTGTCGACAGTAATCTATAACTGTCAATAACGACAAACAGAATACCAATTTTAAACTGTCGACGCAAGACTACGTCGACGACGACAACCAGAATAAGGGTGAATTATTTTCCTTTATTGCTAAGACTTCTTTAAGAGCATAATTGTACTTAACTTTGAGGCACTATTCCATATGGGCCAATATCCATAAATAAATTTTCTAACGTTTATGAAGTAGAAACGTAAATGAAACATTTTTTTTTACTTCGAGGTGTAATTACTTTCCCGTTCCCATCTACACCTGCCTTAGATTTTTTACTAAATCTTTTGTTCCTTTAAGTAGGATAGAAAATGTCTTTACTGTCATACATCTTATTGTATTGACAGCGCAAATGCGTTCATTACCACGAGTAAAAATTGAAATTAGCTTCAATGCGGAGCAACAGCATTGTCGCTTTAAAATAATCGTTTCCATCTACTCGTAGTCTATTTTCGATAGGTTGTCGCGCAGCATTTGGTGCTTTTAATGTGTTTATAAGATTAGAAAATATGTGAATTCTATCAGCACAAGTGTGTTATGGCTATCGCTAAACTAAAGGCTTGTTTCTGTAAGACGAACGTGTTTAACCATTCGTCTTATGATGTAAACACAATAGACGCAACACAGCAAGCACAACAATTTTGCAATTCGAGCAGCGGCAGAGCATAAGCAAAACAAATAAAAAAGAAACAGTTCACTTTTCCTTTATCAATGGTAAAAAGTATTTGCGCGTTATATTTCATACATCACGTTTAAAAAAAAAAACAAATCCTCTCACTGTTGCGAATCTCTCATTGTTGCCAATAAAAATTAACGTAAATGCACAGCAGCAGCATTCTTGATTGGTGTCGTGTTGCCTTTAAAATAATCTTTTCCATATGCACGCTGTATTGCGTCCATTGTGTTTATAGCATTATAGAGGGTTTTTTTGGTGTTTTGCATACAATAGACGAACGTGTTAAACCACACGCCTTACAGAAACAGCCCATATAAATGTTCCTCGGAATTCCCTTTATTTGTATCTCGTATACTCGGTTTCTCTTTACTAACAAAAGAAACATAAAAATTGCATGAATTTCTCTAAATACTTTCAATAAACTGTTACACACATACATACACTGAGCGCCATAAGTGAGTCCAACACTCACTATAATTTTAAATTTTCTATTATAATAAATATATTTGTAGCACAACAATAATTGAATTGTTGTTTTTGTTTTAACATTTTATAAGTAATAAATAAACATTTTTATTTTTGGAAATTTATTCGACTATTCTCATTTACTTTTCTCGCTATCCTAAGAAAATTAATTATTTCAGTGGTGTTTACTCACTTTTGGCGCACAGTGTATGTTTACGAAGATATCATTCCCTTTATGACAATACACATCGTCGCTAAAGGGAAGACACTACGCCACTAAAGTGAACTGAATCAAGTTTTTTCTTTCAAAGAAAATTTTGTTTATCAAAATAAAAAATGACCTTGAAGTAAAATTATCAAATATAATATTGCAAAAAAAAAAAAAACACACACACATACGACACACGCACACACAGACGCATGCTAACAACGTATAGATGGATGGATGGATGATGTGTACATAAATAAATATGCAACAGAGTCACACGCGCTACGCTCTTTATTTTTTCAACAAAAGTATACAAATTTACACTTGTACATACACACACACACATCTGTATATTGTATAACAGTTCATTGCAAACACATATACAATATTAAAAAAAAAAAACATTACAATAACAACTAAAATTGCACAAGTACCAAAACAGCAGAGAAGATTGGCGAAAAAAAATTTATTTTTAATAATAAAAGAAGTAACAGCATACTAAACGAACGATTTATAATAAAAAAAAAAAGCAACAACAACAACAGAAAAAATTGCAATGTTTAATATAAAAACAGAGAGAAATTAAATTAAATTGATAATTGAGTCTAAAAATAAAAATTAATATGAAAACGAATACAAAATAATTTCAATAAATACCGAGCAAGTATGCTAGTACTGTTACTCTACAGCAGCGGCGTTGCCATTTGCCTAGTTTTCACTTTTTTTTCAAGTTTTTCGAGATGTGAAAAAGTTTTCATTAAATTTGTTTTCTAACAAAACAAGTTTTTTCGACAAAATTAAATTTAAAATTTTTTGCAATAAATTCAGTATTAAAACAGGATATATTTACATTTTTAAATAAAATATTGTGTATTTTATTAGTCCCGGACAAAAAACGCACAAACACACCAACAGAAGGCACCGGGTTCCGGAATTTCCTTTAAAAATGTTGGTACTTTTGTAGAAAACAAGTTTTTTTTTTGTAAAAAAAAGTTCTTTTTTCCCAGAAATAACGTTTTTTAAAAAAAAAAAATCTGGCAACGCTGCTCTACAGTGTAAAAACTGCTCACTCACATGATTTAATAATTCGTTTTAATTTCTTTCCATAAATTCTATTTCAATTACATAATCTTTTAACAAAAAAAAAAAACAAATTTCTCCAAAAAAAAAGAAGAAGGCAAAACAATTTATTAAATACGCATGTGATATTTACAAATGTAAACAAACACAGAACTATTACGCTTGAAAAAATTAAAAAGAAAAAACCTACAATTTCTAGGAAATTTCTAGTTGCTAAGCCCAACACACACCCCACTATATATACATGTATGTACATACATACATATGTATGTATGCATACGCTACCATAGGGTATAAATGGCTACACCCCCGTAAAAAAAATAGCAACAAATTTTTTTACACGCGTTTTATTATAGAATTGAAAAACAAAAATCAACATAAGCAAAACCGAAAAAAACAATCATTTGAGCAAAAATGTGTCAGAAATGACCTTCAACTTTTGTAAGAAAAAAACTTGAGTTCTTATCGTTCATTTAACGCACATTTGCACGCTCACTTACACACACACACAGACATGCTTACGAACCTCAATTTTCAAGTAAATTATTTTACACAAGTGCTCTAAATTATATTTGTAGTTGTTTTTGTGTAAATTTTATTCTCTTTTTTTTTTTTTATTTTTTTTTTTGATTTACAAATAACCACACATTTAAACTTTGTACTCACACGCTTCACTAACAACTAATGGTAATTATTAATCAAATAATTATTATTATTGTTGTTGTTGCTATTGTTGTTGTTCTTGCTATAATAGCAAACAATTTACAATATTCGAATTAAAAAAAAAACAAAAAAAACTCCAAATGATAACATATTATACTGTATTCCTCCATTAATGTCTACAGAGTAGTTGTTATTTTTGTTTTATTTACGTACGTACATACAGTCAGGCGAAAAATTTTACATACACCATAAGAATTTCTATATTAAAACGTGTGACATTTGAAGTCATCGTAGTCTAGTATGAAAAAAATATTTCCTTTAGCAACTTTCTCTCATCAACACAGGTTAAGTCACCATTAAACTGTAAGTCACTGTATGTACACTTTTCTCTTTGACTGTGCTTGTTCTTTGCAAAAAAAAAAAAAAAAAAAAAAAAAAAAAAAAAAAACAACGAAATTATATCATCGTTATCATTAAAATCTAAACATTAGTTTTTCTGTTTTATCATTGTTGTTGTTGTTGTTTTTAAATGGTTTCTTTAACTTTTTTTTTATATTACAACAACAGAATATTTAAAAAGTTTTACGGGAAAATTCCAAAAATTTTCTATTTTTTATAATCTTTTACCATCGCCTCTTGTCAGCACCTGCTTGTCTCCTTCAGTTCTACCATTTGCTTATACTTTTTTTTAGCCCACTATACTATATATAGTATACTATGTACGAGGGCTCGAAATGTTAAGCAGATACACATAATTTGTTTAAGAAAAATTACCACAAAAAATTCGTAAGAATTCTAGAGGATGATAAAGATTGTGAACCATTGGAACGTGGTGCAAATTGTGTAAACGAGAGACTTTATACGTTCATGACATCATGTGCCATGTAACATGTGTCACTGCCCAAGTCCAATTATTTAATTATGAACAATAAAATGGTAACATGAAGTCGCCGTAGTCTTGTAAGGTAGTGTATTAGAAATACCTCCTGCAATAATGTTGAAGTTGGTAGTGTTATATGGCTGGTGGCTACGGTCTTATTGAAACCAATTGCCGTCCAGTACATAATTTTCAACTGGAGTCTAGAAACAGTTGTTTATCATGCAGCTCTAGCACTCTGAATTGGAGGTAACATATCCACACCATAGTGTGCTCTAAACAGTCACTTTTTCCGAATATAAAGGCTTCTGGATTTCTCGAGCTGCTGGGGTGAACTAATAACCAACTAATAAATAAGTTTCAACGCTTTAACAGTCTTGAAGTCACCGTAGTCTAGTAGGTAGTGTGTTGGCTTATTATTAGACTGAAGGCACGAGTTCAAACCCCAGGTCAGACATCAAAACAAAAATATGAAAATATTTCTGTCGTTCGGAGGCGACTTCAAACTGTAGATCCCGCCACTCACGTATAAAATTAACGCACACAACATAAGTGGTGTGAGAAGCTAGGTCGTAATCCTGACTGAAGGGTTAGGTTAGGTTAGTGTGGTAGCTTTATACCAAAAGCTCACTTGAGCACGCATAGCGACCGCATAGCGGTCAGTCCCTGTACTGACCAAGTTCCTCCGAGCCAATGAGGGAGAAGTTGGTCAGCGCAAGGGCTGCACATTTAAAGCACGACTACCCCACGCTGGAAAACCAGCCAGAAAGTCCGTCAAGCTAACAAGGGTTGGAGAGCCAAATAACCTATATCTGCATCTCTCAAGAGATGGGCATTGACATAGAAAGTGGATAACAGTCTCCTCTTCCTCAGCGGATCTGCATCCACGGCAGAAATCGTTAAATGGGAGTCGCATTCTTTCCGCGTGTCTACCCATAACACAGTGACCTGTAAGCATGGCCACTGTGATCGAGATGATGTTACGACCAAGTCCAAGTAACTGGTTGGTGTGCCTTCTGTCCATTGAGGGCCAAGTGAGCCTAGCGGTGGAGCAGGTCTGCTCATTGATCCAGGATAGGTTGGCGTCCCGGGAGAATTTCCGCGCGGTGGCCAGTTTGAACGAGGTAAGTGGCAATACCAGGTTGATTGAAGAGGATTTCGGAAGAAGTGCGCCAGCCCTGGCTAGCTCGTCTGCTCTGCAGTTTCCCGGAATGTCGCAATGTCCGGTGACCCAGATAAGTGTCACACTGAATCGCCCACAAAGAAGGTTGAGGCAGCGGCGGCATTCCCTGACGATCCTAGAATTATCCGCAACGTTCGATAGAGATTTTATCGGAGCCTGGCTATCAGAAAAGATTGAGATGCGGGTGTAAGGAACTCCGTGTGCGGGGATCCACTGTGCGGCCCGGTAGATGGCCAATACCTCCGCCTGGAACACGCTGCAATAGTCCGGCAGCCGGAGTGAAATGTTCAAATCCAATCTCCCAGAGTAGACTCCGCTGCCCGTCATATCATGGGTCCAATCGCTTCTGCTCGGGATCAGGAAGTTGAAACCCCTGTCAAAACAGTATTCCACAGGGAGTTAATCGATATCCGGTGGGGCCACCGGGTCAATTTCCAAAATAGAGGAGTGACCAGAGGGGACGACGCGCCAAGGAGACAGGGCATTAAGTCTTCATCACCTGCTTAGCGACTGAAGGGTTGTAATGACCAATTATGTATGTATGTTCTTTTCAACAGATCTAACCTCATCTATAGTTTTTCTGATCTTCGCAGAATTCATTAAAATCTTGCCAATTTCATGCACTGACAATGAAGATCTTAAATACCCCGTAATGCTTGAAAAAGGATCCCATTTGAAACACTACTTTTTCAGGAAGTTTTAAGCATTGTATGTTGGCTAAATATTTCATATTCGTTATAACACTTTAGATAAAAAATATTTAACAGCTGATAGCTTTGTTTTGAAATCGTCGTAATCAAGTCGCTGCCCAGACATCTCGGACAAAACAAAGAAATATTTCTTTCGGTGACTTCTCCTCAGTAGTCTTCCGGCAAAAGGTCTGATAGAGTAAAAGAAAATTACCCATGAAAAGTCTCTCAAAAAACTCTGCCTTTTAGAGCGGACTTTAAACTATAGAAGCCGCTACTCATCGATAAAATTAACACTTTCAACATGGGTGTTGTGCGAAGGTAGATTGTAATGACCAATTAAGTAAATAAGATTTACAAGCCTATTTCAATTCTTATTCTATTCATGATAAAATGGAAAATCTTCTTAAACATTTTGACTTCGTGACACATGTCACGAAGATGAAAAAATGTACACTAAAAACCACACGGCAAAAAAAAAACTATCTGCTGCTTCATATAAGCAAATTTTATTATTTCCTAAAAGATACACATCAACCCTCGTATATTTAGAAAGGTACTGCGTATATTTTTTTTTTTCATGAAATTTATTTTGTTTTTCTTACATGTTGGCGTTTATTTGCGTACGTACATGTACGTGTGCTTTAAAAGATTTGTGTGGAAAAAAATGTGTTTTTTTTTCTTATAATTTTTCCATTATGTATTGTTGTTGTAATATTTTATTCTATTTATTTAACAATTTATAATAGAAGAGTTTTTTTTTTTTTTTTTTTTTTTTTTTTTTTTTTTTTGTCTTGCGTGTGCTGTTGTTCGTCATCATCACCAACATCGTCGTAATAAATCGAAAAGTTCAATAAACTTTTGAGTGTTAAGAAAAAAGCAAACATACAAACAAACAGACACACACGCTTACAAATCCACACAGAGAAAATATGATGAGAGCGAGAACAGTACATATTACACTTGTTGTAAAATATTGTTTACATATGAGCAGTGTTGCCAACGATTGTATATCAAAACGCGCACAAAAAATTAAAAAACGGGTAAAAACGCGTATTTCTTGAGCTTAAAAAGGGTAAAAATGCACTACCGTTTTTTATTAGACGAAAAATCGTTTATAAAACGTTTACTTTTTAATATTCTTTATTTGATTAGTAAATATTATGGTTAAACTAATAAAATATAGTTACAAAACAAAAGAAAACAATTCATATAAGTATTTCAGTATAGTTTATAAAATTAAGATTTATAATTTAAAAAATTTTAAGTACATGGGTATACGACCCTTATACAAAATTCCTTATTAGAAAGGTTTTAAATAATGTTACTTAAATCTTCGACAAATATTTCGCTGATATCATTTGCATTTTCCTCCTCCTCAACCACGTTTGGCCACAATATTGTTTTTAAATAATACTTCGATTTGATATAAGTTTTGTTTGAAGAAATACATATTTTTGCAGACCTCGGAAGGTATTGCATAATTACTACAGCAAAAATTGAGTCTACGTAGTCCATATTTTATGTGTAAAATCGTATGAACAGAGTTTAATGATAGTCGGTTTCGAATTTTATTTTTTGATAAATTCATGGAGCTAAAAACTCTCTCAACCTCTGCGTTAGAGTAAGGAAAACTTAATATTCGAAGAACAAATTGTGCTAATACTAAAAATGGTTTTTCTCCTAACGAGTCTTTAAATTCACTAACTTCTATCCAAAAAAAAATCTATTCTAGTTCTGTTTTCCCAATTAGCATTCCTTAAATTTTCTAAACAAGTTTCTATTGTTGATAATATATTTACATCATTTATAAAATTGCTTATAAATTATATTAACTGATCATTATTTATATTATTTAATATATTTTCGACACTGATTAAGGAAACTAGGAAGTCTAGCTCTATTTTCATAAATAAAGTGTTTAGTGAAAAGAACAAATTTTTGTTTAATAATCACCCTTATTCTGGTTGTCGTCGTCGTCGTCGCCGTCGCCGTCGTCGTCGTTACCAAAAATGATATCGATAAAATCAGAGTCGACAAAATCAGAGTCGACACAACACTATATCGACGGCGTATTGACTCACAGAATACCAAATGTGTGTCGACAGTCATCTATAACTGTCAATAAAGACAAACAGAATACAAATTTTAAACTGTCGACGCAAGACGACGTCGACGACGACAACCATAATAAGGGTGAAT
Organism: Sarcophaga caerulescens; assembly: GCA_927399465.1. Classification (NCBI taxonomy): domain Eukaryota; kingdom Metazoa; phylum Arthropoda; class Insecta; order Diptera; family Sarcophagidae; genus Sarcophaga; species Sarcophaga caerulescens. The sequence continues at coordinate 38,050,504 of OV656872.1, read as the reverse complement.
ATTTTTTTCGGTTCCTGTTATTTGGTATTCATTGCAGGCCTTTTCAAAACTATAACCAAGGTAGCAAAATTCATTATAATTACTATCTATATCACCTTCTATATAATTAAAATTTTCACAATTTATTATCAATTTGTTAGTCAGATTTTGTAGCAATCTATACAAATCATTATACAACTTAATGTGGTCTGCATTTTGACCCATTGAACCTCTCCCAAAATGGAACTTAAATACATGAGATATACAAAATTGTTATTATTATTGTAGATATCTTTAAGTAAAAGGGAAACATACCCATTGTCCTTAAGAATATTAAAATGTGTTTTAAGTTCCAGCCACATATTCAAAATACATTTAACCGCCTTTTCAGTTGATAGCCATCTAGTATTAGATACTTGTGGAATCTTGATGGGATTCACAGCATCACCATTGAGGAGTTTGAGTATTTTCACGTAGGTTTTTTTAGTATGCTACCATATCGCGTTGTAATTTTTACACTTAAAAAAATTGGGTAATTTTTCTTTGTAATTTCAACATAAAAGCTATAAAAAATCAACAAAAAGCACTGAAAGCACTGTAATGAAATTTGAAAAGCACCATAATAGTGCCTTTCCGTAAAAAGGCACTATAAGAAAAAATTTACGCGTATGACGTTTCATAAAGCACCATAAATAGTGCGAAAAGCACTAAGTTGGCAACACTGCATATGAGTATCAAAGAGAGAAAACGAACTAAAGATAACAACATTATGAGTACGAGTACTTTAGTACCAAAACAAAAACAATGATGAAAAAAAACTGTTCTAATGTTGTTGGTGGCTTTATTTTTATGGTTTATGATCGGTGAGGTGTTGAAATACATACATATGTATGTATGGCTGTACGTTTGTATGGGCAACATTTAAAACGTGTGTAATAAATACGTTATTTTGAAAATATTTTGGGCCAAAATTAATAAATATTTTGTGTTTTTGTACATATGTATACATACATACATATACATACATATAACTATGTATGTATGTATGTATATATGTATGTAAGTTCTCTTTAATTGATTGTTACATAAACTGCTTATATATGTACATATGTACATACATGTGAACAATACAGTTCTTCAGGTTATTCACATCATTCAATTCAGGCTGACTACATGATGCGTGAGCGTGTAGGCAATTTTCACCTTCTGTTTGTTTACATTTTATTTTTTTTTAACAATCTGGACAGACATACAAAGTTCTAAAATAATTATTTTTTTTTTCTTCTTAATATTTAACACGTAAATCACAACGAAAACTTATAAAAAAAAAGTTTACAACTTGGAAAAAAAAAACAAATCGAAAATATTCGTTTAGAATTTGTTAGAAGATGACTGTAAAACGAAATATTTCCGTGTAATATTCTCAATTGCATCAGGCAAGGCTATAGGTTTCTTAGAAAACTTTATTAAAATCATATTATTCTGATGACAATTCAGAAACGATTCTGTATTCTTATTCAAGTGAACTTTATTTTACAAATTTAAGGCAATATTGACGAGATTAGTTGGATGTTCTGCGTTTAACACGTTGACTGCCAACTATGAGATAACTCGTAGATTGTGTCCCCCCTTCTAGGGTGCCAACTACGAGTTATATCGCACTCATTAAACCTAAACTAAATCAAATGGTCATTTTTGGCCAGTTTAATGAAAATTGCCATGGCAGTCAACGTGTTGAAATTATTGCTGAAGTCGTCGTAGTTTAGTGAGTAGTTTATTGGACTATTATAAAATTATAAAATAAAAAAAAATATTTCTTACCGCGACTTCCTCTCAACAGTCTTCTGGCAAAAACTCAGATAGTAAAATAAAATTCGTCGTAGTCGCCCTGGTCTAGTAGGTAGTGTGTTGACTTATTAGACATGAGACCGTGGTTCAAAGCTTAGCTTAGCCCGGACATGTTGAACAAAACGAAATCAAAAATATGTCCCCGAGCAGTCTTGTCAGAGCGTAAATAACATTGCCATGGAAATTTATTCAACTTTATTCTGCCACTCATGAATAAAATTAACAGACACCACATGACTAAAGAATTGTAATGATCAATTCAGTAAATTAGATTGACAAACATATTTCCGTTGTTAATCTATTCAGAGTAAAATGGAAAACCATCTTAAGCATTTATTGCATTGACACATGTCACGAAGCTGGAAAAATTTAAACTCATGGCTAAAATTAACAAAAACCACATGTGTAGTGTGAGAAGCTAGGTTGGAAACTTCGCTAAAGCTGGATTCACCCATCGTTTCTCTTTTTGAGAGAGAGAGCGAAAGAGAGTAAGATTGCTTTGGAACAATTTCAGCTCGATTTGGTTTAAATTTAATTTTTGTTCCGAAACAATCGAACTAACACGCATAGTTTCCAAAAATATTTCATATGGTAACCTTGTTTTTACAGAACAATTGTTCGAAGTGGGTGAATTGTTTCAGAACAAATTCTCAAAAAACTGAACTTGTTTCGGAACAAAAGAATCCAGCTTAAAGGATTGTAATGTTAAAAGTGCACTTCAGCAAGCTGATCTTACAATCACTAAGAAAAAATCAATGAAATCATGGAAATTATCGATAAAGACCAGCTTATAAGCGCAGTGAAGGGTATTTACCGAACTAGGCATTCATTATCAGGCAATTATAAATCACTTGAATAAAAACGGAAACGGAGACAGTGACAGATACCAAGAAGAAAGAAGAAGATGCTGTGTTACAGCCTTTATGCTGCTTAAAGGAACTAAAATATGAAGAAAACAAAAATAATAATAAAACACATTAACACATACATACATATGTAAATACTTGCTTACATATGTAAATACTTGCATATGTATGTATGTACATGTGTGCTTATCTGTATGCATATGTATGTATATCAATATAAATTGCATATTGATATATTGAAATTAATGCATTTTAATTTGTTATTTGTTATTTATTTATTTTGATAATTTCAAATCAAAACATCCATATAAACATAACAAAACAAAACAACACAAACACATGCACATACGCTTAACTGTAATACTCTTATAAAAAGGCAAACAACATATAAGAGAGTGTGAGTGATAGAGAGAGAAAATATGATTTTGATTATGAATTATCATCATTATTAAATCATGCATCAATTTTCTGCTTCAACATAATAATGTGACTGTAAATACGTTTGTAATTAAATGCACGTGGCTTATAAACAATACTAACACACATCCATACACCTAGGCACACACACGCACACATATTATACACTGTTTGCTATAAAATCCAAGTTAATTTATTCATATGTTATACACATGCACACAGAGTTGAGTATTGCAAATAATTGATATTTTGCTTATACAAGCAATAAACATTGTAATGCATACACAAATAAACATTACAAATGACCAGACACACACATACATACATACATACATAAACAATACAACTAATATTATATGTGTTAAAGGCTAATTTGCACCTGTTTGTATATGTATTAGTGTTATACATGTGTTATTATTAAATAAGCCTGATTGTTAAGTAAAACACACATACAGACAGAGAGAGAGAAAGGGAGAGAGTGGGTGGCATATATGCATTTTTTTATTTGGTTCTCTATTATTATTTTCATTATAATCATGCATAATCTTACAAACTTAAGGCATTTATACTGTATTTATATGCATATGCATGTGTATATATGTATGTATGTGTTTGTGTTTGTGTATCGGTATGCATATGTGTTTGATTTGCATTTTGAGTAATCAAAATACTTAAAAATCTCTATGTTTATTGATGAATAACAATAATAACAAAAATAACAACAACAACAGCTCAATACTTTATTTTAATTTCCAATGCCATTACAAATGAAGTGAGAGGGGTCTTTAGTAAATTGGGAATATCACACTCGCATACGCAACATTTTTATATGAAAGTGGAAAAGAAATAATGTGTTGAAGCTTTAAAAAGAACAAGAATAAAAGATTTCAATAAATTATAAGCTTTACATTAATAACGGTAATATTAAAGAGGACAACTTAACGGCAAAATTCTCAGACAAGTCTGCCAGATGATGGTGTTAGTGGTACAAGAAATAAAGAAATAATCCCTCGTTTACACGATGTACGACATGCCAAGTTTTCGTGTAGAAGAGAGCCGATAATATCGTGTAAATTTTACACTGTAAATTGCAATATGTAATGAGAGCGCACAACATTGAAAGAGAATAGGAATGGAAATTTAGTAGTAGTTGCACTAATCCTTTCATTTTTTACATTTTTATACAACATCACTAGACGAGGAATGCATTCCTATTACTTTGTTTTAATATTTTACTGATCGTGTAAACTTAAACAAACGTCTGTCTTAAGATTTTTACATTCTTTGTTAAAGTATGAATGGAATGCTGTAATATTTTCTCTCTTTACTCTCGTATATGTAAAATCCTTAAGTGTTGTAATTGCAAACAAAATAAAAACGGGAATTCTAATAGCAGATCAAGAGATTTAACATGATATTGTTTACAGAGCATTTGTTTACATTGCTTTTCTACTCGTGCTTTCAGTAACAGTAAGGATTTCAAATTGATTTTGCCTTGCTTAGGCATTGTAATCAAGTGCTTTAAATAGTAAATAAATTTACATTACACATACACATGCAAACTCTATCAATTATTTATTGTTTACCAAACAAATGTGTTTGTGTGTGTGTTAACATAATGCCAATGCATAAGCAAATGTGTACATTGGAGAGAAAGAAAACGAAAACATTCTAACGGTAGTTAAAACCAAAAGTTTACTTGCATTTTGGTTTTGATTGCAAATAGAAAAAGACAAAAACAAAGGAAGAGAGTAAAGGATATATGTTAATGATAAGCAATTTCAATTATTTTACGGTAATACAAACACAAAATGTTAATAAACAACAAATTTCCTTTTTATTTATACACCTTCATAATAACTCGGCATGTCGAAGCATGTTCATCACAAGTGTGTGTTTGAAAACATGCGATATATACATAAATACCATATACAGTGGACAGCAAAAGTCTTAGTACTCCAATATATTTTGACAATTTCATGAATTTTAACCAACAGTTTGTAAAAATAAAATTAAGATTTTTAATATTTATTTTATTAATTTATTTCTGTTTTATTATAAAACAAACAATTTTTTAATGGTTTTTTATAAACCAAGAGAAAAATAAGTTAGAGTTTCAGATGACTCCATAGGTACACCCAAGGAGAATTTAAAATTCAAAGGCCTAATATAGGGTGATTTTTTAAGAGCTATAGGAAAATTTTTCAAAAAAAAACACATAAAATTCAGAAAAATGCATGAAATCTTTATTTGAATCGATAGTACGGTCCATATAATTTAATGTTTGAAGATTAATTCATGCAAATGTTGACCGCGACTGCGCCTCAAATGGTCCGTCCGCTTAGTCCAATTTTGGCATACTCTTTCCAACATTTCGGCCGGGATCTCACGAATAAATGCTTCAATGTTGTCTTCCAATGCGTCAATTGAAGCGGGCTTGTCTGTATAGACATGAGCTTTAACATAGCCCCACAAAAAATAGCCTAAAGGCGTAACGATTCGCAGCATCTTTGAAGAAGTACGGTCCAATGACGCCATCAGCCCATAAACCGCACCAAACTGTGGCTTTTTCTGGATGCATTGGTAGCTTTTGCAATGCTTCTGGCTGATCTTCACTCCAAAATCGACAATTCTGCTTATTTACGTATCCATTGAGCCAAAAATGAGCTTCGTCGCTGAACACAATTTTTCGATAAAGAAGTGGATCTTCGGCCAACTTTCCAAGAGCCCATTTTGATAATAAAATTCAATGATTTGCAAGCGTTGTTCGTAGTACAATGGGTCAATTTCGACCTCCGGGTATTGTACTTGTCTTAACGGACAAGTACACGTCCTCTAACCTAAGCGTTGTTCGTTTGTAAGACGATTCATGGTTAAATTATAGACCAAACTGAAAATGTTTGACAGTGAAACAAAACACGAAACGTGCGTGTGCTGTTTAAACCAGTGTTGCCAAAAATATAATAGCTAAAAAATCACCCTTTATATGAAAATGTTATCCCCTGTATTTAGTAGAATATCCCTTAAGCTCAAACACTCCATTTAACCCATTTAGAATTGAATGTACAAGCTTTGCTTAGTATTCCCTGGTGGCACCATGAGCAAGTTTTTCAGTTGACTTTTGTTTGAGGTTTAGCGATTACGTAACCGTTCTTTCAAATGATCTCCGAAATACTGTCTTAAAGGCATAACGGAAGTTTGTGCAAGAGTATTAAGCATGTGGGGACTTTTTTTGGACAAAATATATTGGAGTGCTAAGACTTTTGCTGTCCACTGAATATGTGCATACATAAGAGCATACACTCATATGTGTTTATTAAGTTTTATTAGATAATTATCATCATTAAAATGCATTTTATTGTAAGCAAAAACACAACACAAACCCAACAACATTGTTGTTGATTCTGTGGCTATGCTAATAATTTTAAAGGTGAAAATAATTGTACTCCGCAAGGAAAATAGCTTAATGAAAGGTTTAAAATATTTAATTGTTATAGACAAACTTAAATTGTGTGTTAAAAGCAATCAATTTAGCCAGAAATTATTTTTTTATATTCAGGCAACATACACCCCTTTTTCAAAGGCTCTCCTCTTATCGTAGAGAAGGCGTGTTGGTTCTAAAATTTTTTTTTTTTTCGTTATAAAAACCACAGTAAAAAAAATTAATTTTTTGTAAATTACTTTTGCATTGCCCCTTTTTACAAAATCACTAAACTTAAGAAAAGAAAAACAAAAATCTTATCGCAAAAACAAAAAATTAAAAATAAAAAATTCACTTTCATTTTTATTAATTATAAACAACAACAACAACAACAGCTTAGATAGGCTATAGAACAAATAAAAAAAAAAACTTCTACATTTTCTTATCAAAATATTGCTAAAAAAAAAACCGTTAAAAAAGAGTCGCGAGGGGAGAGAGAGAATGAGCGGGGAAAAGCAAAACAAAGATTAAAAAAAATTTATTGTTCTTGTGTTTTAGAAATTGAATCAAATACAAGGCGCTGTTGTTGTAGTTGTTCCTTAAAATGTAATGTTATGTGGCACACGAACAATAACAACAATAATAGCAGCAACAACAGTAACCATTTTTTTGTTTGTTTTTATTTTGAAGAGGGAGAATGATGTTTACAAAAACAAACAAAATAAAAAGAATAATTGATAAAAATTGAAACGTGTGCAAGTAATTGACACAACAACAACAACAGCAACAAAAATAAAAGACAAATGAAAAAAAAAACATTTTTATTTTTCGGAATTCATAAATTATTTTTAAGGAGATCTTTACAGACGTATAAATCAGTGTTACCATTGAGACCAAAAAAAATTTAATATTTTTCTACTTCTGTTGCATTTTACGTTATTAATTACGTTTTTACCCTTTTAAAAACGTTAAAAATATGAGTTCGTAGATTGCAAATAAAAAAAAATAAATATGTGTTTAGTTTCAAATCAATTCTTTATTGTTCGCACAATTCCGTGTGCCAACTTTCACGATTTGACTTAAACAACAACAATTTACTTTAATTGTTATTCTTCTTTCACACTCTTCCGCGTTAGATCTTTAATACGGAGATCTTCAAACTACAATTATGCTCTTCACACGCAACGTGTCTTCACACAAGACTGACTGAATTCTTTCTGAACTCCACGTGTCTTCACACAAGACTGACTGAATTCTTACTGAATCACCGTTGCCTGATCTGTCTTGCCTTTTATATCACAAGGGTCAGCAGCCTGATGAATGCACTTGAAGGAGAATGTCTTTGCCTTCGCGAAATCTCTATAAATATAAACAAGTTGTTTATTGTTATTTGTGTATTTTGTTTACGTTCGTCCTTGCAGAGTTGTTGTTGCCTGTTTACTTGTCTATCCGCTTTTTTTTATATTGCACTTTGTTGTTGCTTGTTTACTTCTTTATCCCCTTTTTTTATACTGATGTTTATTCGTTGATCATGTAAACAAGTCCATTATTTTTGTTTTTGGAGCTTTTGTTTATCATTTTAAGAACACCATTTTCCATTTTCGTAACAGTAATGTAATTTATTTATTAATTGCTTACTTAATTGGTCAATACAATCCGGTAGTCAGGATAACAACTTGGTTTCTCACACCACCCATGTTGTGTATGTACATTTTTTCAAAGAGCAGCGGGACCTACAGTTAAAAGTCGATTTCGGACGACAGATTTTTGAAAAACTTTTCATGGCAATTTTATTTACACTCACAACTTTTGTCAGAAAGGAAAATGCTTAAAAAATATTTAAACCATGTGCTCTCGCCTAAGAAGCCAATAAAATACCTACTAGACTACGGCGACATCAATTTTCATTTATTCATGAGCTTTGCTATGTACTGGATGTACATAATTTTAAATTTTAATTGACAGTATTAATGATACACTAAAGCTGTAAGATCCAGTCGAACAGCTTTTTCTTATATTTAAAAGGCGCTTTATTAGACCAAAATTTAAGTGGCCTTAAGCGACAATATGTGGTAATTTTTTATGTAGAACTTCTGGATTTGAATTACGTTTTGTAACCCTTAATGGAACTTCAATTTACACGATTAATGATAATCTGAAGATGCACGGTTCAGGCTATATGGTGCTCGCAGCAATACTTCCTAGCGAAACATTTTTTCAGTCACTTTCGAGTCATTAAATCCGCCCCTTTTAATTGATTTGCTTTCCTCAAACGAACTAATTTTAGACAGTAAAGATGGGTATAAATCGTTAGACCATGTTGTGGAACCTTATAACGTACAATTCCCTTGCAATTCCAGCAGACACACGGTATTACCTTTCCGGCGTCAATCTTGGCTTTATTACCGTCTGCAAAACTGATGTAATTAATACTCAGGGGGATATTTACAACCATCAACCCACAATATGTAAGACAACTATTTGCTTTAAAAAAATTTTGAAATTTTGAAAGAGTTGTGATGTAAAGCCCTTGGAAATAGTACAATTTAATGTCGAAAATAATCATTCATAATCTCTCTCGATCTCTCCCTCTCTCCTTATTCCTGACACTTTTCTCTCTTTAAATGCCTGCATTGCAAATGTTTTCAATTGCCAACAACTTTAATTTAAAATTTTAAAATCTCCTGCTCCAAATGTATGTGAATGTTTAGATAATTACTGTGCATATATTTTAAAATATTTATGTGTGTGTTAATGTTTTTTTTTTTTTTTGTAATTGAAGAGAATTTATTTTATAATAAATTTTTAAATAAATATTTTTTATTGCCACAAACTACAACAAAAACATGCCATTAAAACCAATAATATGCTTGGAACTCATAAAACAAAAACAAGCTAATAAAGAATATACTAGTGGAAATAAAAATAGCACGAAATTAAATAATAAAAATATGTTACAAAATTTTTAATAAAATAAAGACTGAATAAACACCACAAAAAAATCAAATTTACAATAACAAAACTACATAGAAATAATGAAGTTCTAGAAGTTACCACAACGAAAATAAATAAAGTGTAAATAAAACGAAAGTTAACATTAAAGTGCCTATTGCACGATTGGTTTTCTCTTGCCAACACTACCTGATGAGACAGCGTAAGCATTTTGCTTTTACACTATCCACCTAAGATATCAAAAAAAATTTAATATTCATCACGTTGAGTTTACAAGCACGAATTTCGTCTAATAGAGAGATGGATGGTTACCATCAGATAGTGTTTGCAGGAGATATTCGATTGTGTAATAGGCGCTTAATACTACGTTCAGACAGGCACTTTTATTGAGTCAATATTCGTATATTTGAGTACAATTTTTTAAGTGTTCAGGCACATAATATACGCAATATTTATTTGACAGTGGTAAACAAAACAGCTGGTTGTTTCAACAACATTGTTTTTATTTTGTTTTTTGTTATGTTGTTTTTTTTGTTCTGTTTCTTATTGTTTGTAGTTGTTGACATTTGAGTTGTCAAATATCAATTGAAAGTGTTCGGGAAATTGTAATATGCTCACTGAACGTACTTATGACAATGCTGTATTTAAAGTTTTACTCAATATTATAATAATTTATTATATTTATTATTGCGCAATAATTAATTGAAACTTTATATGAAATATTGAGCTCAATAATGGCCTTTATTGCGATTTACGCAATAAAAGTGCCTGTCTGAACATAGTATTAGAGGAACTACAGTTAAAAAATCATAACATATAACTATTATTGTATTACACAATGGGTGTTAGAACAGAAAAGTATGGTGTTATCAATTTTAATGTATTATTAAGTTACGATAAAACAATCAATAAAATCTACAGAAAATAATTGTTATTATTACAAAACATTATATTACAGCAATTTATGTATACCTATTATTATTACCACCACTGTTAGAAACTATAGTAGACTATATTTTCTATTATTTATCTTTTAATTTAACCACCATTTTGTAGGCAATAGACAATTTAATTTAATAATCTAAATTACTAAATATTTAAATAAAGTTATTATTATTTTATAAATTCTGTTTCTCGTTTTATTTCCACCCATTTCTGTATTTTATTTTTTTGCCTTCCTAGCCATAAAAACCTTAAAAATTGTTTTGTTTAGTTTAGTTGAGTTGAGTTTAGTGCATATATTTATAATAAATGTATAATAAAATAAAATTTAATTGAAAATTACAACATTATGGTTAATTAAAAAATTTCTATACCGTACGGTTAGAATATTAATTAAGAACAGTTATCAACTTAATTACTTGAAATAAATAAAAGCAAAAATATGAAGTTTATATTTTCTCCTATTCTTCTCTCTTTTTTTAATGGATAATTAATAAAAACAAATATCTAAAATATGTTTTCAAATATTATTTATGATCGCTTTAAATAATTTAATAAATTTTTATTGTTTGTTACAGGTACAATACTGACCTAGGAGCTATGGACCAGCAATTTTGTTTACGCTGGAACAATCATCCGACAAATTTAACCGGTGTACTCACCTCATTATTGCAAAGAGAAGCACTTTGCGATGTTACATTAGCCTGTGAAGGTGAAACAGTAAAGGTGAGTAGAGACAATGCCACTGAAAAGAATTAAAACAGTTGATTAGTATTGTTACCAAGGTTGTAAACACACTTAATATTAGTTCAGAAAAACAGAACAAGAAAAACAATAACAATACAACAAACAAAGAAAAGAAATCAATAAAGATGCAATTTGAATAATAAAACTACAATAGAACTACAACGAAAGACAACAATGAAAAGCATCACAATAACAAATCAACAGCACAGATTCTAGAAGTTGTTCAATTGAAAATAAATAAAGTTTGAATCTGAATACGGCATAGGATAACATACAGTTTAAAGTCGACTCCGAACGACAGTATTTTGAGAAGCTTTTCATGGCAATTTATTTACTCTCAGAGTTTTTGCCAGAAATCTGCTGAGAGGAAGTCGTCGAAGAAATATTTTCATATTTTCGTTTTGATGTCTGACCTGGGATTCGAACTCGGGCCTTCAATCCAATAAGCCAACACACTACCTACTAGACTACGGCATAGGATAACGTTGGAGATAAAATAAACAACGAGTTAAGATTCTTAGATTACATACATACATACGTAATTGGTCATTACAACCCTTCAGTCAGCATTTCGACCTAACTTCTCACTCCAATTATGTTGTGTGCGTTAATTTTATACATGAGTGGCGGGACCTACAGTTTAAAGTCGACTCCGAACGACAGATTTTTGAGAAGCTCTTCATGGCAATTTTATTTACTTTCAGAGTTTTTGCCAGAAATCTGCTGAGAGGCAGTCGCCGAAGAAATATTTTTTTTTCATATTTCGTTTTGATGCCTGACCTAGGATACGAATCCGGGCTTTACGTCTAATAAGCCAACACACTACCTATTAGGCTACGGCGACTACTAAATTCTTAGATTAGAAATGTTAAAAGTTCTTCTAAAATAAATATACTGTTAGAGATTGGTGGAAATTGCATTGCCGACAAGCTGGCCAGAGCAGATACGGAGCTTGCTATCTTCGACATGTTACAGGGCATAGGTATACCGATTGCCTCAGTTAGTTTGGAAATTATACTCAGTTTAAACTCATTGACGGCAAGAAAGTGTGAATACTATTTCTAGACTCTGCTAGACATGTATGGACAGGAAGAGAATCGACTCTCTTCTGTTCTTAAATTGTGTGGCCATCCATCACACAATGGCGATCATTATTTTGGTAGGCATGCCGAAAGACTTGGCATTCTTAAGAATGAAGATGTCTTTCACCTCATGTGTCCAAATTTCTCATTTTCTGATATTATTGGCCAAGCTCTCTAATAACGGGTGATTTTTTAGCTATTATCTTTTTGGCAACACTGGTTTAAACAGCTCACGCACGTTTCGTGTTTTGTTTCAGTGTCAAGCATCTTCAGTTTGGTCTATAATTTAACCATGAATCGTCTTACAAACGAACAACGCTTGCAAATCATTGAATTTTATTATCAAAATGCGTGCTCTGTTAAGAAAGTTCATCGCGCGCTTCTTCCATTTTATGGTCAGTATAATCGAACCACTGAAGCGGCTATTTTTTTGCCCAAAATGCAAGAGTTTGACTTGCATGACATGTGGTTTCTACAAGACGGTGCCACATGCCACACAGCACGCGTAACAATGGACTTATTGAGAGGCGAGTTCGGTGAACATTTTATTTCACGTTCGGGACCGGTCAATTGGCCGCCGAGATCGTGCGATTTAACGCCTTTAGACTATTTTTTGTGGGGCTATGTTAAAGCTCTAGTCTATATATACCAGCGTTGTCATTTGCCAAGTTTTCCCTTTTTTTCAAGTTTTTGGAGATCCGAAAAAGTTTTCATTAAATTTGTTTTCTAACAAAACAAGTTTTTTCGACAAAATTAAATTTAAAATTTTTTTCAATAAATTCAGCATTAAAACAGGAAATATTTACATTTTTAAAAAAAAATACATATTGTATATTTTATTAGTCCCGGACAAAAAACGGAAAAAGACACCAACAGAGGGCACCGGGCTCCGGAATTTCCTTTAAAAATGTTGGTACTTTTGTAGAAAGCAAGTTTTTTTTTGTAAAAAAAAAGTTTCTTTTTCCCTGAAATAAAGTTTTTTTTTTAAAAAAATCTGGCAACTCTGCATCAGCCCGCTTCAATTGACGCATTGGAGGACAACATTGAAGCATTTATTCGTGAGATACCGGCCGAAATGTTGGAAAGAGTATGCCAAAATTGGACTAAGCGGATGGACCATTTGAGTTGCAGTCGCGGTCAACATTTGCATGAAATAATCTTCAAACATTAAATTATATGGACCGTACTATCGATTCAAATAAAGATTTCATGAATTTTTCTGAATTTTATGAATTTTTTATTTTTTGAATAATTTTCCTATAGCTCTTAAAAAATCACCCTTTATAAAGATTGCTGCAATTAAAAGATTTATTTCGAAGTGAGGAAGGTTTCCTTTAGGGAACGTTTGATCCTTCAATAGTATTGATTATGGTATCACAATGGTCCTAAATGCTGGCCTAAGTGGGACCTCTTCCTTTAAGGGAATGTTCGCCACCTTACCTAACCTAACCTAATCTTACATTTAGAAGTTAATCATTATCAAAAAACTCTTTTTTGAAAACTATTCTTTAAATTTCTAAGTTTTTTTTATATCTTTTAAAAGGAAAAGATTTAAACTTAATTTCACAACAATTTATTGTCAATCTTGCCAGTGTTGTAAAGTGTGTTAAGTGAACAGTATGTGCTACGGCCATTAATAACACAACCTCTATTAGTATTAAGCGTACAGGAATTGTCGCGTTGTTTCTCCTTGTCATTAGATTATAGATGTACAGCATAAATCGTTGCTAACAAGACATAACAATGGCAACAGAAACAGAAAACAGGACCTGAACCATTGGTCACAATTTGCTGGCGACCATTATCACTATTATCGCACCTCTACAGCCTCCCTACCACCCGCACTATTACACGTTTGGTATTGTAATTAAAAGTCAACAATTGAGAAAATGTCTTAATTATACAGATGTTTTTGTGCTCAATTGTTAACCAATGCTATTGTTGTTCTCGCTGTAGTTATTTTATTGTTGTAGTCCCTCTTAAAATGCTTCCTTTCTCTCTTCTCCTTTCTCACCCTCTCTTTCTCATACAAATTGTATTTCAGCTATATTATTTGACAAATTTGATTTTCACTAAAAACTTGCCTTGATATTATTGATGTTGCTGTTGTTGCTGGGGCTGCATGAATAGATGTTGCAACCATATTGTTATACAATTGAAAAGGTAAAAACCTTTACTTGCTCCTGATCACAGACATGTGATGGTTGACATGTTTAAATATGCGGGTGGGGGGATGTAATACTTAATTCACTTTACAACTCAATGTGTCAAATTGAACATTTTTTTGTTTTGCTACCCCCAGGTCCATACACGGATGTTGGAAAATATAAATAAATTGCCAGGTTAAAAAAGTTCGACACACGTTTTTATTTGCACTCACTCTTGCATTCTTGTGCTCTCTCTCTCTATCTTACTCTCTTTTGTGCACTTAAATGCCACTTTAAACGCCATGGCAAGCCACGTAACAGTGCACCATTGAGTGTTGCTAAAGAGTGAACAAAAAAAAAAAAAAAAAAAAAGAATTGAAAACTTAACGGAAATGAAAAGAACAGAACAGAGCAGAACAGAACTGACATGAAAAGTATAGAGAATAAAAAACAAAAACAAAAAATAAGAAAAATAAAAACTTTTAACTGAAAATGAATTGTTGTTGTCATGAGACACGGCATCAATTTATCACACAGGACAATTGTCGCAAATCCAAGCAAGTGTTGAAATCGCAGTAAAAATTCAGTCAACCTAACAAAACGGCAACATTTTTTTATTAAGCAACAGGTTTCTTATACTTATTACTCATACTCATTCCTCCATCTATCCATGTCTCCATATGTGGTGTGTGTATGTATGTATGTCTGACGCCTGTATGTCAATTTTCAATAGCAGTGTCAAAGGAAGAGCGAGCGAGGACAAAGAGCATAAACGTTAATATTTAATAAACGAACTGTTGGCAATTCGTGCCACACTTACCGTTACTATTATTACCTAAAGAACTGAAAATACACTATGGGAAATACTGAGATCAAGTAAAACTGATAATCCCATAGCGATAAATTTATTTTAGATTATATTCTGTATAGCTTTGCAGAGCAGCAGTAATGTACCTGCCATTGGATGGGATATTTCACAGAAATTTCTCTTTAAAAATGAAAACTAGTCCAACTAGTTTTACTTTACTCTGAGAGTAAAAATTGCCATGAAAAGCTTCTCAAAAATCTGTCGTTCGGAGTCGACTTTAAACTGTAGGTCCCGCCACTCATGTAAGGGGTGATTTTTTAAGAGCTATAGGAAAATTTTTCAAAAAAAAAACACATAAAATTCAGAAAAATGCATGAAATCTTTATTTGAATCGATAATAGTACGGTCCATATAATTTAATGTTTGAAGATTATTTCATACAAATGTTGACCGCGACTGCGCCTCAAATGGTCCATCCGCTTAGTCCAATTTTGCCATACTCTTTCCAACATTTCGGCCGGTATCTCACGAATAAATGCTTCAATGTTGTCTTCCAATGCGTCAATTGAAGCGGGCTTGTCTGTATAGACATGGGCTTTAACATAGCCTCACAAAAAATAGTCTAAAGGCGTTACGATTCGCACGATCTAGGCGGCCAATTGACCGGTCCCGAACGTAAAATAAAATGTTCACTGAACTCGCCTCTCAATAAGTCCATTGTTACGCGTGCTGTGTGGCATGTGGCACCGTCTTGTTGAAACCACATGTCATGCAAGTCAAGCTCTTGCATTTTGGGCAAAAAAAAAGCCGCTTCAGTGGGTCGATTAAACTGACCATAAAATGGAAAAAGCGCGCGATGAACTTTCTTAACAGAGCACGCATTTTGATAATAAAATTCAATGATTTGCAAGCGTTGTTCGTTTGTAAGACGATTCATGGTTAAATTATAGACCAAACTGAAGATGTTTGACAGTGAAACAAAACACGAAACGTGCGTGAGCTGTTTAAACCAGTGTTGCCAAAAAGATAATAGCTAAAAAATCACCCTTTATAAAATTAATGCACACAACACGAGTGGTGTGAGAAGCTAGGACATTGTACAATGGGTCAATTCGACCTTCGGGTCGTGACCTTGTCACAGTTGACAAGTACACGTCCTCTAACCTATTCCAGATCCCACTTATGCCAGTATTTAGACCCATTGTGATATCATAATTAGTATTCAACCTGCAGTATAAAAATTCCCAACAGGAAACCAACCCTAGTCCAAAATAAATCTTGCTATTGCATCAGAGCTTATATTAGAAAACTTGGTCAAGGTAAACAGAAAAAGAGAGGTCCACAACCTCCCTCTTTTAATGACAAGTGCAGCCCACTGACACATGAGGTGAAAGACATTCTCTTCCTCCTTCTCAGATCCACAGCTCCTGCAGAAGTCATTTGCCCGAATGCCAAGTCTTTTGACATGCCTACCTAAACTACAGTAGACCGTATGAATCGCTAGTGTGCGATAGATGGCCAGGCGATTTAAAGATAGAAGTGAATCGGTCCTCTTCTTAGCCATAAGAGTCTAGCAATATTCCACATGCCCTCCTGGTGCCAACGAGATTGAGCTTCCCAGTAAAATGAGTGAGATAATATTCGTATTAACTATAGCAATCGGAGTACCTATGCCCTGTAACATGTCAGAGATTGAGATCTCCGTACTGTTTGTGGCCAGCTCATCTGAAATGTAATTTCCAACAATATTCCTATGTTCCGGAACCCATAGAAGAGTTAAGCTAGAATTAGCCAAACGTTCACGGAACATACATACTGGAAGGTATGTTCGTTTTTAATATATGAAAAGCAATACAAATGCTTACCGAAATTACATTACGGTTCGGTAATCGCTCTCATTGTTTTTCATATTCTAAAAACGAACATACGTTTCGTAAACGTTCGGCTAATTCTAGCTTTACCATGAGAAATCCTCGGCATTCATGACTTTATTATTTCACAAACAATATTCTGAATCCCGAATTCTATTTTATACCAACAGAAGAGAGAGATTTGGCTGTAGTTGGTGGTATGGGTTCAAAATTTGTGTATGGTTTTCACCGTCTAATATCAAATTTAAATATTTTTTGGCTGTAAATTTCTTCAAGTGTAAACAGCCGCATACGTAAAGACTAGTGAATGCCGGTGATGCTAATATGCGCCATCAGTAGGATAATAACTTGCGACAATGATAATATGATAATTGACATGTCAGATAAATCACGATGACAATGAAACGGTTGGGAAAATGGTTGGGAAAACGTTTATGTGCTGTTGAAATCTTTATTATTCCAAAAAAAAGAAAATAAAAAAAACGCGAAAAAAGAAAATCTTACACGTTATTTAATAATGAAGACTCTTAATATGTTGTAATACGTGCATTAATACGTTTAATAACTCTGTCTCTCGTAAATAATAATTCATGTTTTAATGAATTTAATTCAATTTCTTTTCTTTTTTTTTAATATTTTACAGGCACATCAAGCCATATTATCAGCATGCAGTCCATATTTCGAAACCATCTTCCTGCAGAACCGTCATCCACATCCTATCATCTATTTGAAAGATGTCAGATACTCAGAAATACGTTCCCTGCTAGATTTTATGTACAAGGGCGAAGTAAATGTCGGCCAAAGTTCATTACCGATGTTCCTCAAAACAGCCGAAAGTCTGCAGGTATGTTGTACAGCGAAAACGAAAACGAGGACAGGAGAGTTCTGTTATTTAATATTTTCTTATTCTCTTTGATTTTTAACTTTAGGTGCGTGGTCTAACAGATAACAACAATTTAAATTATCCTTCCGACCTCGATAAACACCGCGATACAGAAGCCTCATCACCCACTGGCCGAACGCCCTATGGCTCTGGCCCCGGTTTGGGTATGCGTGGCGTTGGTGAACGTGATTCCCGCGATCGTGGACGCGGTGATATTCGCGATGATATACACTCACACCGCAGCAGCAGCAGTCTTAGTGAACGTAGCTCAGCGGCGGCAGCTGCCGCAGCGGCTGCAGCAGCTGTTGCCGCTGCCAGCGGTAATGCCAGTTTGCAATCAGCCGCAGCGGCTTTAGGTCTAACCGGTGGTGAACGATCTCCTAGTGTGGGCAGTGCAAGTGCAGCCGCTGCTGCTGTTGCTGCTGCCGTTGCAGCTGCAGCCAGTCGTAGTGCTAGTGCTGATGTTTTAAATAGTCGCGGTGATGCCGGCAGTGATCGGGGCAGTGAACGTGGCGGTGTTAATGATAATGGTGTAAGCGGTGGAGGCGGAGGCGGCGGTGGTGGTAGTGGCAGCGTCGAATGTGAACGCACCGGTGATGAACTCGCGCAGCTAGACTATAGTAATCAGAGTAAGAGAGATCGTGATAGAGAGGTGTCGACCACACCAGAGCATATTATTAGTAATAAGCGAAGACGTAAGAACTCATCCAACTGTGATAATTTGTTGACCTCGACTCCAAATGCGAATGTACAGGACAGGCATTACACTCAAGACTCTCAGGTGAGTGTTAAACTTTAAATAAATTAAATATCAAAATCTATTCAATGAAAAATATGTTGCCTGCAATATTACGTTTTCAACTTGTATTAAAAATCATTAAAATATGTTGCAATTAGCATTCGACAGTACTGTTTGCGAGCTGATATATTGGAAATTTTATTCTTAAATTATACTAGTATTGCTTAGGAAGATGCTTGCTTAGATAGGACATACAATGTAACCAACAACGTGATTGCAAAGCAGGCACTTCAGTATAACATCCAATGCTCCTGTACTAGTAGAGTGAGGCATTAATACATATATTCTAGAAGGAAACACATTGCCACTGTACTTAATACAGTAACAAAATACATTTCCTTAAAAGCTTGTGTTTCTAGGCAAAAACAGATGGTAACCCTGTCATTCTAGAATCTGTTACAGATGGCTAGTTACCTGGTGAACTGATAAAACTTGATTAGTGAAACTAAAACAAAACAAAGAAACGACAAGGAGATGAAGCAATTGTCTTGTAAGAGTCTTATGTACTTTTAAGGAAAATAAAGGAATTAAAAAAATACAGCCCTATGGACTAATTTCATTGCTATTAATTTGGCTATTAAAGATAGCCATACATTGGCAGATATAGTCGCCGTAGTCTAGTAGGTAGTGTGTTGGCTTATTAGACGTACAGCCAGGGTTCGAGCCCCAGGCCAGACATCAAAACAAAATACAAAAAGTATTTCTACGGCGACTTCCTCTCAGCAGATTTCTGGCAAAAACTCTGAGAGTAAATAAAATTTGCCATGAAAAGTTTCTCAAAAAAAATCTGTCGTTCGGAGTCGACTTTAAACTGTAGGTCCCATCACTTATGTATAAAATTAACACACATAACATAAGTGGTGTGAGAAACTAGGTCAATAATCCTGACTGAAGGGTTGTAATGACCAATCATGTATGTATGTATACCTTGGCAGATTATCTCGTCCAAATTTCCGTACACATTAACGACCGATCTGATGTGCTTTTGAAGAACAAATATAGGTTGATGTGGTGTAATCTAGTAGGTAGTTTGTTAGCTTATTAGACGCGAGTCTGTGGTTCAAACCCTAGCTTAGACATCACAACCACGAAACGAAATATGAAAAATATTTCTATCAGCAGTCTTTCGACAAGAAACTCTGAGAGTAAATAGAAGATCTGTCGTTCCGAGTCGAATTTAACCTGTAGGTCTCGCTACTCACTATATGTTGTAATAACCAATTAAATAAACTTACTTAAGTTTGTGTAACGAATTGTTTATTGGATTTACTACAATCGAAAGCTGGCAGGCTAACTTTTAATATTCAATGTGAAAAGATTTCATTTCGAATAGAAATTCGGAGTAGAGGATTTCGGACTTTTCGGACATTTAGAAGTTCGGTATTAAGGTCCTTCATGCAAAAGTAAAGATAATAACATCTCGATTAACACTCTTACGATTATCTGATGTTGTCGTTATTTTAATTAGAAAACAAATGCAGATAAGGCATTATTTAAGAGTATGGCAGATATAAAAATAAAAAATCACTTTCAATATGACCATTAGAAACCACTTCAAGACAGTTTCTTATCGGAATACAAAGTTGAGTTATAGGGTCCACAAGATTCTCATTATTTTTTTTTTCTTTTTTATTATTTTTATTTGTTTAATTATAAACTATGTTTAGTTGTTGTTGTTGTTTCGCTTTTTTTTAAATTGTTTTTAATTTTTATTTTCGCAATGATTACAACACCAGTCGCACATTATCAGTGAATTGATAAGAAATCTTTTTGAAGCAACAAACATTTGTTGGCAGTTATGAATGTTTAAACAAAATTATAAAAACCGAATAAATAAATAAAAATTACATTTAATACATTTATACATATGATATAAAGATTCCCATATAACAGCAAATAATGCAAGTCATTCCATTTCATTTCATTTCACTTTCATCTCTGAAATGGCAATAAAAACGTCATGGCCTTAAATATGGACGTTGATACCGCGTTATAATGGAGATTTAATTTGTAAATGTTTTGAAAATTAATTTTGAATTTAAATTATGCATTTTTAAAATACAATAAAAATATATTTACGTATATACATGTGTACATGTACATATGTTTGTATGCGTGCATTTAAATTATTTTTACATATGAATTTAATGCCATTAGAAATAATGTGTTGTAATCTTTAATGCATGCTTAACAACAACAACAACAAAAATATTTTAAATGCCACAAATATATGTATATGATGTATGTATATATGTATGTCTGTATGTATATACATACATATAATGAATACATGAATGGTAGAGAATGTATGTACATAAAACAACGAAAATAAAATATTTTAAATGCTCGAATTAGTTGCAACACAACGGGAGGAGGGCGGTAGTAGAAGAAGAATTCACAGTAGCAATAGACGTTCATAATTGTTGTACAACACCGGAAATGGCCAGGAAATGTTAGAGTAGTTGTAGGTGTTAAAATATATCCTGTAGCGGAAACATTTAAAATTTTAAACATTCTTCTGATTTCAAAACTTAAATTGTATATTTCACACCAAATAAAATTTATGCATAATTTTTGAAATGCAATATACATACATACATACGAACGACAATTTAATTACAATATTAATTTAATTTAATTGTTTAACAACAATTTCAATCTTTTTTTTTTGTCTTTTTTTTTTTTGTTTTTGTTTTTGATTAGAATATTTTTGAAAATTTAATATGACCACGTAAATGAGTGGTTGAGGCCAATGGAATATATTTTAAATTATCTGCAGACATACATACATACATATATTCATTTAATAAGGGAAACTACTGATAAAAATAAATTGCAATGCATTACTTCTCTAACAGGCAATAAAATTTGGTCATTTATAAACTTAGCATCGCAATTAAATGATAATTTACATCAAAGCGAAGTAACTTAAACTATGACACCAAAGTCTACAAAGAAAATAAAATCAAATAAAGAGAACTCAGGATTACAACCTAGCTTTACACATCACCCATGCTGCATGTGTTAATTATATCCATGAGTGGCGGGGATTACAGTTTTTTAAAGTCGACTACGAATGGCAGATTTTTGAGAAACTTTTCATTGCAATTTTATTTGTTTGTTACTAGAACACTGCTGAGAGGAAGTCGCCAAAAAATAATTTAATTTTAGTTCCAGAGCTCAGAGCTAGGGTTTGAATCATGGGCTCGTATCTAGTAAGCCAACCCACTACCTCCTACACCACATTCTATAAAATGTTTACATAGTAGTTTTTCCATTGGTGTACTTTAGCAGTTCTGTCATTACTTTCTGTGAATTTATATTATGCGGTTGCATTGTAGTAGTTATCGTAGTCCAGTGGGCAGTGTATAGGCTTATTAGACGAGAGTTCTGAGTTCAAACCTTATCTCTAACAGCTGGAAAGTAAGGTAATAATAGGAGCCACTTTCTAATTTTGAATGTAATATACCAGCGAACACTTAGGTCTAGTCTTACTCTTTGATATACTTTTTATATTTCCCAGACTGCCCTCCCCCCTATACCTGATATTTCAAAGTACAATAAGACCCCGCTTAACGCGGGGGATACGTTCCAATAAGTTCCAGCGCTATACGAAACAGCGTTAAACGAGGCAACTTAACACGTACATATGGAAATACATTGCGACTTCAGAAAATACAGTTGGAATCTTTATTCTGAACAAACTAACAAAAGAGCGTTGAAAAAGATACATAGTATACACTGTTGCTATATAGTGCACCACTTTTGGCCGTTTCATTTGCACACTTATACAACAAGTATCAATACAGTGTGCGATTTAGGGGAATCCCAATACTACCGCGTAATACTGAAACAGCGTTAAGCGGGGTCTTACTGTATCCATTTAATATCAGGCGGCCATTTTGTGTCAGCCATTAAAATTTTAAAACCTTAACACTGATAAACACTCTTTCTATTTACTATATTTGAAATAAGTGTTGCTGGAACGATAATTTGAAAGGCTTAAAAAGTAAAAGTGCTACTAAAATATTAAAATTTTACATTTCAAATACAGATACAAATTTCATAAATTAATATAAGGCACGTGATATCTTCAATCGAAAGTAAAAAAACGAAAGATAACGTCAATTGTTTTTAATTTTCTTATCTAAAAGCGGATGATGTTTTAAGCTAAACAAAAAATGTTTATAAATAAAATAAAATTCATATTCATATTGTTTTTGTTATTTAGGCAACATGTTGCTTAACTAAAAATAATTAATTTTAAAAATTAAAATCATTACTTAGCTATGATTGCTCAGTAATTTTAATTATCTTCCATAATTTAAAAACAAATGTTGCTAGCAACATGTTGCTAAAGAAATGAAACTTTTTATTTATTGAACTCTTTTTGTTTTTATAGGCACCCTCAAATTTTAAATCAAGCCCCGTGCCAAAATCTCTTGGTGGCGGCGGTGGTGGCGGTAATACATCAGAGAACGAAGATTCTGGCGGTCGACGCGATAGTCCCTTATCGGCGAGTGCTCTTACTGGTGGCGGTAATGTTAATGCATCATCCGGTGGTATGGGTTTAAATCAGTCGTTGAGTATTAAACAGGAATTAATGGATGCCCAACAACAGCAACAACAACGTGAACATCATGTATCCTTGCCACCCGAATACTTGCCGGTAAGTACAACAAGAGAAAATGTTCTCGAGTTTATAATATTCTTTTTTTTATCATTTGCCTTATCAGTTAACTGCAGAAAAAAGTATTTAAAAGCTTAGGTCTTCGTTATTATGAAAATGTTTATAAACATAGAAAGCAAACCATTTTGAATCATTTAAATGTCAACATTTATTTATTTATTAAAATTTGATTTTGTCAACATGTTGCTTATGATTAAACTGTAGTTCCTAGACACATTTATAGTAAAAAGTGTTTTTTTTTTTAACATGTTGCTAAACATTGTATAGTAATTAAGTATAAAATTGGAAAACACGTTTCTTTATACCTTCTAGTGAAGATTAAACATGTTGATAAGGATGTTTATAAACATTTTCTTACAATTTATTATTTGTTTATTGATATTTTATTTATTTTGAATGCTTTTGATTTTCTTAAAAATCGCTTTAATTTGTTAAGGTTTTTTCTTTGGACCGGTACCGTGGTTCCAATTTTAATTTTTTTTTATATTGTATCATAACTGTTATATTCTATACAAAATTTGTTGTTTTTTTTCTGTTAATGCTAGAATTAATTTTTATTATTGTATAAAGAAAAGGAAAAATTTATGCTTTAAACCTTAAAACAAAATGAGTCAAAAGAAAAATGATTTTTGTTTCCAATTTTTTTCAAAAAAAAAAGAACATAGAAACAAAATTAAAGAGAAAACTTAAAACTTAAGAAATCAAATCGAAAAAAAAATGGCGAAATGTTTTTGGAAGGACGAAGGATTATTGAGAGAGACAGAGGTTTAAATAACGGCCGAGAAAAAGAAAAAATCTAAACAATTTAAATGGTTTTTGCAAATAAGTTTCTTTCCCTTACTTCTATAACTATTTAAAACGTTTGAAAACAAAAACTATCTTCAACACTTTACATATTACACTTTACATACATACATTCTCTAAAAAAAAAAAAAAAACAAAAAAAAAAAAAAACAAAAAAAAATTGAAACAAACAAAACAGCACAGTAATCCTTCCCCTTTTTTAAACTTAAAACATTTTAATTTTCTTTTTGGTTTTTCTTTTTTTATTTTTCTTGAGTTTTAATTTTTTGTTCTTTATTTTGTTTTCTTTTCTGCTTTAATTTTCGAAAAAAAAAAAATTTTGTAAAAACAAACAAAAAAAATCAATTTTAAATTGGCCAAAGACCACCATTAATCTCGATAATCCTCCAAGATCACAAAAACTAAGCAAACAACAAGAACAACAAACGCAACAGCAACAAGTTGCTAAAGATTTTAAACAAATTGCCACTGAAACATTTACGAAACATTTGCAGCAGGAATATGAAAATTTTCAAAAACAGCAAAAAGAACAGTTACACCAACAACAACAGCAGCAGCAGCAGCAACAACAACAACAACAGCAACAATTAGAACAAGAACGTTTACAAAAAGATCAACAGCAAACCTTAATGTTTCAGCAAGCCGTAGAGGTGCAATTGAAACGTTTGCAGCAACAAACACAGCAACATTTCAAAAATGCCTGGCAACAAAATGTTGCCGATATAGAATTGGCCGCTACTTCTACTATACAAAGATTATTGCAACAACAACAACAGCAACAGCACCAACAACAACACCAACAACAATATTTAAATTTTACAACAGAAACTGCATCCACCTCTAGAAATACCTCCCACAGTTTTGGTGCTCCACCCTCACCTATAAACCCTTTATTGCCAGCAACAAACACCGCAACACCATCAACGTCGCGTAAAAATGGACGCTTTCGCACAAATTGGCTGTTCCTGTACGAATGGTTACAATTCGACGAGCACTCCAATACAATGTTTTGTAAATTTTGTCGTAAATGGTCGAGTGAATTACCCGATATACGCACCTCTTTCGTGGAGGGCAATTCGAATTTTCGTTTGGAAATCGTTAATCATCACAATAAATGTAAATCTCATCGTTTGTGCTACGAACGAGAGCTAAAAGAAACGCAACAAATACAAAACCAAAAGCAACAAAGTCTTAAAGCCAGTGAAAGCTCCACAGCCAAGGCACCAGCAGCGATCACAGACAAACAGGATAATAAACAAACGAAAAAACCTGAAATTATTACCATAAATGTAGGAGATGACAGTTCATAATAGGATGTAATAGGAGAACAATAATAATACAGCTTTTAAGGGATATTGTTTTAGTTGAAAACAGGTTTTAAGAGAAGCTTCATGTACAAAGCTAAGGCCATAAACCTAGAATTTCTATTTTCTGGCATTTTATTTTAGTTTTAAAGTTTCTTAATTTTTTAATTTTTTAAGATGAAACTTCCCGAAATTTTTACTTTTATGAGCCTCTTTCGCACAGATTTCGAAAATTCAATTTAAGCTTAAGCTTTTTTAAGTTGTAAAGGAATATTCTTTGCATTTATGAATAGTTTGGTGTTAGTAAAGATAACTCTCAGCTTATTAGTTGATAAGCTGATGTTGTGTTGCCTTGTCTTGCATAAGTTCCATCTATGTATATGTTCTCGCAGTGTCTAGATATTGGGCTCGAAGCAATCTTAACTTAAACTTAAAACTTAAGGAGTGCGCACAAAAAAATCTGGACTTTTCTTCTTACACTTTTCGTTATAGAAATAAAACAAAGTGGTGGATTTTTTTCGTTTTATATTTCAATTAAAGTAAATAATATTTGAATTCTTCTGTGTATAAAATTTTTTTCTGACAAATGTCTCAGAGCATCCAATTTTTTGAGCCACTTTTCTTCCAGACATGTTAGGGTGTTTTTAGAAAAATACGTATTATTTTACTTGCTTTGTTTTGGTCGGCAAATCCTTTTTTCCTTCCACTTCCACGCTTTCTCTCAATACTCAAAGACTCCTTATATTGTTTTAAGTATTACCTTAGAAACTGTGTTTTGGTTAACATCTGCGAGCCTAGCAATCGTTTTTCGTAAGCGGCGAGGTTTTTCATTGAAAATTTCAATTATTTTTTTACGACATTCTTGTTGGGTGCCCATTTTCAAAAAACTAATTTTGCTATTGCAATGACATTTAGCACGTGGATTTTGAAACAGATGACTAACAAAAACAATGTAACGGTGTTCATTTTTTTCAATTATGGTAAAAGTTATAAGCTTAAAAGTAGGCCCATTTTTTTTTTGTGCGCACTCCCTAGTTAAAAGACCGTTTAGTGCTGCAATATGCAAATATATTTCCACTATAATTGCTTACTTTAAGTTTAGATTGTTTAAAACCAGCTTGGTTTGAAAAATATCTCCCCTTCTTTTCATTTTCTTTTTCCCCGGGTATACCTTGCCAGACAACTATTCCAAATTCAAGGGTTTGCTAGCTCCCTTATTGACAAGCTGATTTGTCTGCTCTCTTCAGCATATTCTCAAGCGACCAAGAAAGATGCTTTTTCCCCGGAATAGCTGATTAATGACATAAACTTACGTTTGGTTGGTATATCCCAAGTTTTCCTACACCACACAGTGGTCCTTCTCTTAAAACACTGTTATTACTTGGTCTTCGCTGCTTCCTAGAAAATCTTTTCTTAGACCGCTCTCAACTGCAACAATATTCTTTAAATTGTCAACTGGCGAACACATTTTATAATTTAATTTAATAAAAGAAATAAAAATTTATTTCAAAATATATTTTTATAAACTTTACAAACTGTATATAGCACGTAAGCTACATGAAATAATACTTTTAAGTTAATTTAAATTAAAAGCTCAGGTTAATTTTAATATTAGAAAAACTCAAACAATCAAAATGTTTATAATTTTGTCTATGATTTTAAGGTTTAAAGCATATTATTTTTATCCTTTTGTTTTTTTTTTTTTTTTTGATTCGCTTATAAATAAATTTAAAAAGAAAAATACAATACAATACAAAATTAAAATTCGTTAAATTATTTCATTTAAAAATATATTTTCTTCTTCCTTTCACCATTAAAGCCTGGAGCTTTAAAACATACAGCTGATGATATGTCGTCATTATTGTCAAGCCATGCTTTACAGGCCGCCGATACACGAGAGGATCACAATGATACCAAACAATTATCCTTTGATCAATCCGACAATATTGATGGTAAGTTTTTCTCTCATATATACGATATATTCTATTTTTTTTTTCAATATAATTCCTTTATATACATATATATTATAAATACATATACATAAATTTATACAAATTAAAAACAAAAAAAAAACAAGAAACAAACAAATTTTTATCTTTTAACTCCTTGTTAATATACTACTTAATTAACTTACCTTACCTTACCTTACCTTACTTATACTATAATAATAATAATAAATAATACATACTTATATATAATATATTGTATACTTATACTATACATAGATAGTATGCCTTTTAGTATCTATTGATAATTTTTTTTTTTTTTGTATTAGCAGTAGTACTTTGTTTCCTATACCAAGTAATAGCCCCCCCCCCCTCCACTTTTGTTTTCTTATTTATTTATTTATTTTGTAAAAATTATAATTTTTCTAAACAATTTTATTTTGTAGTTTTTTTTTATTATTTTTAGATTTCTTTTAAGAAAATTTATTAATATTATATACGTATAAAACAAGTAAATATAATATATATTTTTCGTTTTACAAAGAGAAAAAAAAAAGTGAAAATATTATTACAAATGAAATGTGTTTCTATATACAAAGCCGCTAATAATGATGACAAGTTTTCCTAGCAAATTGGCTCAGCATCTTTATACTGCCTTTAAAATTCACACTGCTAAACCAGTCTAATACAATACATTGCCTTAAAGCTCAAAAAGCATATTAAATCCTGTCTTAGTTAATTGGTTATTACAACCCTTTAGTCAAGATTACAACCTATGTTCTCTCACCACCCATGTTGGGTTTGTTACATACTGCAAACATACATAATTGGCCATTAGAACCCTTCAGTCAGAATTACGGCCTAGTTTCTCACACTACTCATGTTGTGTGCGTTAGTTTTATCGTGAGTGGCGGGACCTACAGTTTAATGTCGACTCCGAACGACTGATTTTTGAGAAACTTTTAATGGCCATTTTATTTACTCTCAGAATTTTTGCGAAAAATCTGCTGAGAAGAAATCGCCGAAGAAATATTTTTTTTTTTCATTCGTTTTGATGCCTGACCTGGGTTACGAACCCGGGCTTTACGTCTAATAAGCCAACACACTACCTATTAGACTACGGCGACTTTCAATGTTGGGTTTGTTAATTTGATTTATTAATTGATTATGAGTAAGTACAGTTAAAAGTTAACCCCGAACGACAGATTTTCGAGAAACTTTTTCATGGCAATTTTATTTTATTCTAAGAGTTTTTGCCAGAAGACTGCTGATGTCTATATTGTGATGTCTAAGCCAAGGAGTGAACCACGGGCTCTCCCCTAATAGGCCTACAAACTGATTTTACCAAAGAGCATTAGTCTCGTTTCCCATAGAGTAGGATATTCACACTGAAAGTACATTAACGATTTTCCTTTTTCTTCATACAATCAGCTCCTAAAATAGTTTTAATGTGTATATCCTATAACCTCAGACACAAGTCCATTTTTATACACAGTTCTGTAAAAAGCCTGCTTGATCTAGTGAGGTTGCAGACAAAATATAAATTTATTGCCATTTATGGAAAAAAATTTAAAGCTCTTGATCTTTTCGTCCTACAACTTGAATCTTAAAACCTTGAAAGAGGGAGGTAATTCTTCTATCTACAAAATAGAAAATTTTATTTTATTTCTAGTGATAATCCTAAACACTCTCTATTTGGCGATTAACGTAGAGTTTTTTTTTTGTTTTTAAACTCTACATTCCTTTATAAATAAATTGTAGTAACCACTCCTCACAAATCATTGTTTTAATTAGTGATGATTTAATTGATGCATTAGGCTTTCTTACTTCAAATTTATGGACAAATAGATTATACAGGCTTGTATCTAAAACAGGTTAAAATTACTTCTTAGCCCTAAGGCTAAAGGCATCTTGAGAGATGGCTATTAAATAATGTTTCACAAATCTTTAGTGCTTTACCTTATATTGCTTGCTTAACGTAATTGCTCATTACAATGCTTTAGTCAGGATTACGAACTAGCTTCTCACACCACCCATGCTGTGTGTGTGAATTTTATCCATGAATGGACCTACAGTTGTAAGTCGACTACGACCGACAGATTATTGCGAATCTTTTCATGATAATTTTTTTTTTTTTGTTTTTTTTTTTTTGTTCGTAATTATTATTATAACAATACTACACCTCCAGTTTCAAGAAAAAATGAACTTTCTTATCTAGGTTTTTCACCAATTTTACCTAAGGTTTAAACCCAATAGCTGTTACTGTTTGTAATTATTAGGATAAGCCAAGCTAAACACATTTCATTTGAGATTTTCTTAATGAAAATAAAATTTTGGGAAATCAAAATTTAATTTTTTTATTGTAAAGCTTGTCAAATAAATTTTTGTAGCAGCAACAGTTTCGATTTACATTGAGAAAGTTTGCTTTCAAAAAGAAATAATTGGAAATTTTTTTTTTCTTTTTTTGGATTTTTATATTTAAATTGAATTAAAAAAGAAAACTTCAAAATAGAGTAATGTAAACCGGGACTAATTCAAATTTCTTTGGGCTTGGGTTTTTAGTTGAGAATTTTCTCAGTTAATATAAATTTTTTTTTTTTAACAATTAATTTGTATGATTGTATATTAAAATTGATTAATTTTCCTGATAATTTTTTTTTTATTTTATTTTATTTTTTTAACTTTTTTTAATTTATTTATTTCCCTGGGTTTTGCATGCTAAAGAAAATCTGATAATTTTTTTATTTCCCAACATTTGAACTTCCTTTGAAATATCTTGAATTGAAGAGCCATATGAAATGAAAACTTTCACTAAGACTCTCTTTAAATTACATATGTAAAACAAAAAATATATATTATTTGATAAATTTGAAAAAAAAAAAAAAAAAAAATGCAAATACAATTGAAAAAGCTTATTTAAGTATTTAAATTATTAGAATATTGAAAATTTTGCATTTGCCATTTTTTTCCTATAAAGAAATATGCAGCAATCGAAAAAAATAAATAAAAACGCTTTCAATAGTAGAATTTTTTTTTTCTTAAAACATAATTTTTTTTTTAATCACTATTTTTTGAAAGCAACAGATCAACACCTCTCCTACCAAATCAATATAAAAATATATTTTTTTTCTTATCTATTTATAGAAAATATTAAAAAAAAAATGAGAAAAATTATTTAAAATAATAACACAGATTTTTTTGTTTTTATTAAAAAAATACTTTTTTTAACTTAGTTTAGAGTTAATGAAAAAAAGCTTATAGTTACGAGTAATTTACAATGATTATTTTTAGTAGCTTATCTTATGAGTATGTGTTCTTGGCATGTTGCATGTTAAACTTAGTATATTTCACTGTTTTACACTTCTCTTGCTCTGTTTTCAATGTTTTTTTTTTCTTACTATCCTATATCTTATGACATTCTTTTTAGCTATTTATCCATATGATTTGTTTTTATTTTTATTATTATTTTTTTTTTTTAATTACAATACAATCCTTTAGTTTAGATTTACTCTCCTCTGTGCAGCACTATTTAATTTCCCTTTTTCTTTTTATTTATTAAGTTTCAATTTCCGTTTTAGTTAATTTTGTTAGTCATTTCTTATTTTCAATTTTTTTTTTATTTTTGTTTTCTCTTAATTTATTTAATTTTCTTTTTATTTATTCACTTAATTCTTTAATTATTTCAATTTTAATTTTTCTTTTTTACGTTAACATTCATATAAAAACATCAACTTGAATAACTTTTCAACGTGTAAAAGAATAAAACATTCTCTCAAATTAAAACGAAGTATAAAACTTTATTCAAAATTCTATTAATCCACATTATTTTTTAATATAAAACAAGAAAAATAATATTAAAAAAATAATATTAAAAATTAATACAAAATGCCTCCGTTGTTAGTTAAAAGAGAAAAAAATATATAAATTTTTCTTTTTAATTTTCTAGAATTTAAGTACAAATTAAGTTTTATTAACCAAAACAAAAAAAAAAAAAAAAAATTGGCAATACAAAAACCATTCTCGCGCATTCTCTTCATTTATATACCTTATAACGTATCATCCTAATAAACCCCTTCTTAAATCCAGTTAAATATAAAATAAAAATTCTAATATTTGTTACCTTTTGATCTCTCCTTACTTACTTGCAACTTTGTAACTTAGGGGGAAGTTCATAAAGCGCCCGTTTGTATTTCTATTGAGTACAAAACATAACTTGTCTTCCTTACTAGGCCAAGCCATAATAGGCGAATGATTAATAATCATTACGTTTATTAAACGTTCATTTAAAAGTCTTGTTTGCGTGCATTAGTTCTGTGTTTAAGGGAAGAATTATTCATCCTTATTCTGGTTGACGTCGTCGTCGTCGTCGTCGTCGTCGTTACCAAAAATGATGACGATAAAATCAGAGTCGACAAAATCAGAGTCGACACAACACAATATCGACGGCGTATTGACTCACAGAATACCAAATGTGTGTCCGACAGTAATCTATAACTGTCAATAACGACAAACAGAATACCAATTTTAAACTGTCGACGCAAGACGACGTCGACGACGACAACCAGAATAAGGGTGATTAGCTTCTTAATTAAATACACATACATACATTCATAATTGGTCATTACAACGCTTCAGTCAAGATAACGACCTAGCTTCTCACACCACTTATGTCATTTGCGTGATTTTTATACATGTGTGGCGGGACCTACAGTTTTAAGTCGATTCCGAACGACTTGATTAAATAGTTGAGTTAATTATCTTTCGTTCGAGAGTTTAAAAAATGTTTTTTAATGTTAACAGTAATGTTGTAAATTTTAAATTTGAATAGTAATCGTGTTGTAAATCAATATTGATTTAAAATTCTTGAAGCTAATACATCGTCCCTAAAAAGCTGTTACTGGCTTAATTTCAATATTTAAATAGATTTAGAACTGAAATTGATCATTAATAGGTTTTTAATATTAAATCGAAGCACACTTCCTGGCTTAAATTACTTAATTCTGTGAACAGACTTGATTGCTATGAAAAAAAAGTAGAAATTGATATGAATTTTTCTAAACTAGCAATTCCAACAGACTGTTTTTGTCAGACCATTGATATTAGACGAACAGAAATTTTTAATTAAATTCAAGTAATTAAACCGCTTATTTCATAAAAATTTGTGACAGACGTTAGAATTCTGTTACTTACTTACATTAGAACTCCTTAGTCAGGATTACAACCTAACTTCTCACACCACTCATTAAATTTATCCACGAGTAGCGGAATCTACAGTTTAAAGTCTTCTTCCAACGACAAATTTTTAACAAAGTTTTTATGACAATTTTATTTAATTCCCAAAATTTTTCCAAAAAATCTGCTGAGGGGAAGTCGCCCATGAAATTTAAAATCTTAAGAATCTTACTCCCTTACTTGGTCATTACAACCCTTAGTCAGTGTTACAACCTAGCTACTCACACCACACATGTTATGTGCATTAATTTTATCCATGAATGGCGGAAGCTACAGTTCAAAGTCTACTTTTAAAAATCTGATGAGCAAAAGTCACCGAAGAAATAATTTGTCATATTTCCTTTTGGTCGAGAGCAGCTGAGCTGGGGTTTGAATCACGGGCTCGCATCTTAATAAGCCAACACAGTACCTATTATACTTGATAATAACTAATAAATTATCAAGAATTCTTTATAAATTTCTTAATTTATTTCATATTAAGTAGGTTTTTGTGTGAGATTTCATTCCCCTGAGCCATGATGTGTTTGAAATTCGTTTAGTTTGGAAATTTTGGTACCTTTATGTGGATTTAAAAAATATCTAACTCTGCTTGGAATGACTAAGGCAACTACCATGACTCAAAACTCAAATCATACATATTTTTTTAAAAATTTTAAAAATATCTCTGCTTAGTCATTCTATCCAACCTTCAAATCATGAAATTTCGTCAAATTAGTAATTCTATTACTTATAAGACTATAGAAAAAAATTGTTTTTAAGTATTTACGTACATTGGTCATTACCACCCTTCTCTCAGAATTATGACCTACTTTCTCACACCACTTATGATGTGTGCGTTAATTTTATACATGAGTGTATATAGTATTTAATGTTCTGAATTAGTAGCAGAATTCAAAACTGATATTCTTAATAAGAGTAAGACAATTAAAGTCCAAATCAAATTATGATGCATACTTATACAGAATCATTCCCACTTATATTCGACTCGCCATTACCAAATCAATTCCCATCAATCATACTCTCTTAGTGTCACTTTACACAAGTTTAACTTTACAACCAAAGAAATAACCAATCTTTTGAAATAACACCACATATGTAATCTTAATTATAATTTTCTCTCTCTACTTTTTGTCTTTAATGTTGCAACTTATAAAAAAAAAAAAAAATAAACAAAAAAATCAAATTAAAATCTAAAAAAAAATACCGAGAAAACAAAAGTATTAAAAAAAAATTATTTTTTAAATATTAACTAAAAAAGTATATGTGATCTTATGTTATAATTTGTTTTTCCTAAGTATTTGTGGTTTTTTCTTTTAAAACATCAATTAACAACTAAAAAATTTAAACTAAGTTTTAAAAAAATTAAAAAATTTTTTAAAATTTTCTAATAAGTTTTGTGTCAGAAAAAAAAAAGAAAAATAACCCAAAAAATAAGCAAATTTATTTTTTTAATGAAAGAAGTGTGGATCTGCCAAGTTTAGGTTTCTTTTTATATATACATATATGTTATATATACATATATAAAATTTATTGTTTTTTTTTTTTAAATAATAATTTAATATTTTCTTTTTCTTTACACTTTTAAATGTTTGTGTTCTTTTTTTCTACTAACTCTATATTGTGTCGTCCTTATTTTTATATTTTTTATAAACAAAATTCTAAGGATTATAAAAAAGAAATTTAAAACAAACAAAAAATATAACAAACTGTTTAACTAAATTATATTATAATTTTAATTTATTTAATTATTGCCGCACATATTTTTTATTATCAACAAATTTTAAATAAACTTATAAATGTTTTATTTTTTTTTACTATAAAAATACAAAAAAAAATTATTCCATAAATGGTGTTTAATGGCTTTATACCACTATATTTTTTTTGTAAAATATATTTAAAAAAATTTCTTATTTAAACTTTTACAAAAAAAAAAAAAAAAACAAACAAAATATAAGTTTATTAAATACAAAAACAAAAAAAGATGAAGAAAAGAAGTTTTATTTTTATTTAGGCTGAAAGTGTTTAAAAAAGATAAACAGAAACTAAACTGAAAATGATAATGAAAACTAAAATGAATTAGAAAATATAATGTTGCAACATTGAATGTAAAAAAGTACAATTTATCATAATTTAAATAAAATAAAATTTAAAAAAAACAAAATCCCATTTGATTACAAGTTTAATATATAAAACAAACAAAAGAAATCAAATAAAACAAAAACAACGTTACCCCAAAAAAAAAAAAAAATCAACAATAATTTAAGAACATTTACACCCATAAATGAATTTAAAAAAAATCTACCAAATAAACGAAAACAAATTTACCCAGAAAACACTCACTATTCAATTAATATTTTAGTTTAACTTATTTTTTTATCACTTATTTTATTAATAATTTTTATTAATTGCTAACTACCTAGCATTATTATTATTATTTTGTTTTTCTTGTTGCTGGCTTTAAATTTAAATTTAAGTTTAACTTTGTTTTGTTTTTTTTTTTTTATTTTTCGATTATAATTATTTTTATTATTTTCCTTTATGTTGTTCAATTACTTACCAAAAAAAAAAAAAAATACTTTGTTTTGTTAGAAGAAAAAAAAACAACAGATAAATATATATAATTATTCTTATTTTTTAAATCCCGGCATAACCTAAAATGCCCTTAAAGCTATCCCCTCTAGTCCTAATCACTGAGTTTTGTTAAATGCGTTTACATTTGTTTTAAAAATATTTTTTTTTTTAAATATTTTTTTCAAATAAAAAAAAATATGTTTCAATAGAAATTTTCATACACACTAGTTGATTATTTTATGCTATATACATACATACTTATATATATATATTTAACAAAATAAAAACCATATACAATATTTAATAATAAAACAATACCAATCAAAAGAAATCCAAAAGAATATGCCAAGTTTATATACAAATTTTAAATAAACCCTGCCCTCTTTAAAACCTTTCAAAAACAAAATACAAAAAAAAAAAAAAAAACTGTAGTTGACTGTCGTTACTATTTATTTATTATTATAATTTAACTTTTTTTTTATCAGTTTTGCATAAACGATATTAATAATAATTTAGATGCATTATTTCTTTGTTGGAAACCCCTTTATAATTTAGTGATATTTTTAATCAAATCAAATTCATTAGGAATTTTTAAAAAGTACATACATTATGTACACATGTATATAATTATTTCAATTGATTAATTGACAAAAAAAAATTGAAAAATCATCTTAACCTTACCATGGCTAAGGAACAACTAAATCGGCAAACAACAAAGCATGGCTTTTTTAAACACTGAAAAACCTCAACATAATTGCCAAATACAAGTGTAATTGCAATAATATTGTTGCATCGTTTTTGAAATAATTATATACCGTTAAGTTTTCTTTTCGATTACA
Source organism: Sarcophaga caerulescens (assembly GCA_927399465.1). Taxonomy (NCBI): domain Eukaryota; kingdom Metazoa; phylum Arthropoda; class Insecta; order Diptera; family Sarcophagidae; genus Sarcophaga; species Sarcophaga caerulescens. Next base: position 38,014,356 of record OV656872.1, on the reverse strand, counting down.
AATATTTATTTTTAACAAAACCGATTTAAATTGCATTTAAAATTAAAATTTCATAAAAAGCCTATCGGTATTGAAATCAAAAAAAACATTCTGCCACCAATTTGCTTATTCCCTTAGTAAATATATACCGTATATATAATGTAGTTACCAAAAAAAAAACCAAAAACAAACTGAAACGTGAATACAAAATTTTTCCCTATACACACGCAAAATGACTTAATTTTTCTTGTTTGGATAATAACACGAGAATCTGTCTGCATAATACCAAAATGTTTACAGGTGATATAGAGGCACGTGCTGGTGATAGTGATGACTTACAACAACAGAACGAAGAACGCTTAGAACATGAACATATACACGAACGTGAACGTGAACGGGACAGTGAACATGAGCGCGATCGTGATCGTGATCGCGAACATGATAGACATGACGATGATGAAGATGAAATGGCTCAAGCGATTAATGAAAGGCGGCGTCCACCTATGGTGAGACATGAATCGAGCCACTATGCCGAAAGTACGGACTTGGATGAGATGAATGAGAGTGAGGATATGATTATGGATAATAACAATTATAATTGCGAATATAAATGTGATGAATTGAACATGTCCAAGATACGATGCCATCAAAGGGAAATGTATATGCATCAACATCAGCAGCAGCAGCAGCAACAGCACGAGGATCACCAGCAAGATTTAACGACGTCAGCTTCAACATCGTCACATCGTTTGCACCATGAGACGCATCATAGTCATCATGGCCATCATCATGGTCAGCAGCAACAGCATGTGGTAGCAGCGGCGCCTCAAAGTGTTATCAATTTGGGTAGATGTGGTTCGTCAGCTTTAGATACATTAGTGGCTGCCGAAGCAGCTGCAGCTGCAGCTGCTTTATCACCCACAGCCTCCAGTACATCGTCAGCCTCATTACAGCATCAGCAACATTTATATGCTTTACAGCAACATCACCATCATCATCAACAACAACAGCAACAACAACAGCAACAACAACACCATAGCCAACAGCCATCATCCTCATCATCAGCCTCCTCAACACTTTCGCATCACCAGCATCCCCACCATCATCACGCACACCAGACCGGCCAACACACTGGACCACATATGGTCAACTATCATCATGGTCACTTGCATAGACATCATGGTTGTAGCAATACGACCCTCGTATCGTCAACTTCACTACCCTCCAACCATGATAGTGAACACTTATCGACGTCGGCTCTTACAAACTCCTCCTCGTCAACCACATCTTCCACATCATCATCAGCTGCTGCAGCAGCTGCAGCAGCGGCAGCCGCCGCCAATAGACGTGATCACAATATCGACTATTCGTCATTATTTGTACAGTTATCGGGTACACTACCCACGCTATATCGTTGTGTCAGTTGTAATAAAATCGTGTCAAATCGTTGGCATCACGCCAACATCCATCGGCCTCAGAGCCATGAGTGTCCCGTCTGTGGACAGAAATTTACGCGTCGAGATAACATGAAAGCCCATTGTAAGATTAAGCATGCCGATATAAAAGATCGTTTCTTCAGTCATTATGTACATATGTGATCAATTTTATATGTAGTCAAGTAAAAAAAGTAAATTAATTTATAAATAAATAAATATATAGACATACAAACTAAAAAAAAAACTAAAAATTATCTCTCTCAATCTCTCTCTATCTCTATCTCTATTTAACAATAAATTCTATTTTCTTAATTATAACTGACACACTTGCCCCTCCCAAAACTCTCTTTCTCTCACTCTATATCTCTTTCACTTTGAACATACTTAATTACTATATAATAACCATATTTAATATTTAAACTTTTGAAACAATATTAAAAAAAAATACTAATAAATAATTACTAAAAAGCAAGAAGAAGAAGAAAGAAAAAGTATTAAAACAAAACGTAATAATGTAGAAAATTTCAATTTTTCTCCCCCTTAAAACTTAGTAGATAATTAATTAAAATTAAAGAAAAAAACATAAATATAAAAATTATATAAAATTTATGAAATAAATTTAGTAAATGAAAAACAAAAACAATTTCCAAATATTGTAAAGAAATCAAAAACAAGAAAAGAGTATTTAAAAAAATTATTTTTTTTTTAACAAAACAAAGTATTAAAAATAAACAATAATTAATTATATTCAAGTAGTTATAAAAAAGTAGTATTACCTTAAACAGATTATACAATTTTTTTTTGTTAATTTTAGATTAACCTTTTTTGTTTAGTTAGTCTAACTAAAATTTAAATTTAATTTGATAAAGTTTTTTTTTTTTTTTTCTTATTAAATAGAAAAACAAAATCTATTAAAATTGTGTTAAATATTATAAACTATACTTTAAAAGTATTATGCTAGAAATTCCAATTTTATTTAAAAAAAGAATTTTTTTAACATGTCTTGTAGTTAAATTAACTGAAATTTTTATTGTTGTATAATAATCTATGAAAAACTAATTTTAATTTCTGCCATAAATTTATTTAAAAAAAAATAAATTAATAAAAAATCATTAAACAAAAAAAAATAGCAACAACCATAATAAGTTATTAAGAATTAATTTTAAAATTATTACAAAAAAAAAACATGCAAATAAATAAAAATAGTGAGAATTTTCTTTTAATTTAAAATTTAAATATTCTGAAAATGCTTTTCTATTTCAACGTTTTCTTTTTTTCCGTTCAACTAAAATTGAAACCAAAGATATAAAGTTTAAATGAAATTTATATTGAATATGAGTGATTTAAAATTGAAACAAAAGCAAAATGAATAAGAATTTAATTTACATAAACAAAAAAAAATATATATACGTAATCAAATGGGACCTTATAATTTTTAATTGTTTATGATATATGATTTCCTTTAAAAAAAAATAATTAGTATATATAAATATTTTTAGGTACATATATCAACAAATAAAAAAAAATCTAGCATGTTATAAAACAAATATGAAAATAATAAAAAAAAAAAAAAAAAAACAACTTATAAAACATTTTACATACACATTTTTTTGCTTAAATCTTAATAATTAAAATCGAAATATTTAATATAATAATTAATGAAATGGCGCTTTATTAAAAGAATATATATACTTATACATCTACATAAAAAAATATATATACAATACATATACATAGAAATAGCAAATAAATTAATTATTTAATAAATAATTAGTAAATATGGCCTAAAAAAATTTAACTTAATCTCATTATATATTAATTACAACAGATATAACAGAGTTTATTATAAAGCTTCAAATTAAATTTAAAAAAAAAAACAAAACAAAAATCAAATCAAATATATAATATACAATATAAATAAAACACAATAAATAAATAAAATGGTGAGTGCAGTAAGAAAACAAATTAAATCTTCACTTTTGATGATTTATTGCCAACCAAAATTTGATCTCAGTGTTGGCAAAATCAACTATAAATTATAATGGTAGCGGTAGCTGAAGACGAAAAAAAAACAGAATAGTAAACTTTCTACGTGGTTGCCAATTAAATAAATCAATGACATATGAATTTTTGAACAAAATACGTATCAAATTGAGTATTAAAGGCATAGCTTACATACTTTTTGACAGCATCGTTATATTCAATATTTCATATATTTAATGTAAAACTGATGCATGAAAACCAATTACTATTTAATTTAATTCATTTTTGAAAAACAGCTGACTGAGGTGCAACAAAATTCAAGACTACTAATTTTGTACATCCACTTAAAGTTCAGTAACTACTAACTTTGTTTTCCGTTGGCAATACATATGCTTTGAAACTGTCGTTCGAAAATAATATGCAATGAGTGCTACTACGTTACGGTGTACTACAGCGTCTTTTATGCTTCTCGCCCTTTCTAGATATAAGCATACTAAGTGGCCAGTAGTTTTGTTCGCTAAATAGTTAGGGACCGCTTCAAGCTAAAGAGTCTAGTTTTAACTATGATATGACTAAAGCTGGTCAAGTTCAAATCTTACTGTTTACAATGCAATTTTTAATTGATGTGTATTTCTTCCTTATATACATACATACATATGTGGGTCTACGTTCTTTATTCGCGTAATAAATTATTGTTATAAAGTTGCTTTAGTCTAGTACGTATTATTGGCGAGCACTTGGCTCAATGCGTAGCTCAAGTATCTTGAACAAAACGATTTATGAAAATATATTTCTTCGGCGGCTTACTCTTATCAATACACTGGCAAAAACTCTGAGAATAAATAAATTTGCCATAAAAATGCTCTCAAAAATCTGCTTTTCAGAGTCGACTGTAAACTGTAGGTCCCGCCATTCATGGATAAAATTAACGCACACAACATGGGTGATGTGAGAAGCTAAGCCGTAATCCTTACTGGAGGATTGTAATCACCAAATTAAGTAAATAAGTTCGGCTTATCCTTGAACGTTGTAGGTATAGTTCAGTCAAGACTATGTTGCCCCCGAGTCTTGACTTACGGACTTTTTCGTAAAGTTTGATATTGACTTTACAGATAATTTTAAAACTTTTTATGTTTTTCATATGTTTGACATATTGAAATGTTGCTTTTCCAATTAAAATTTCAATTTCTATCTTAACTTAGATTTGTTCACTCTACTGTACTTCCAATAATAAAAAAGCAATAAGTGTACAAACTTAATAAAATATATTAAATTATATATATATTTATATATATAAATATATGTATATATATAAATATATATATATATATATATATATAAATATATGTATATACATATATATAAATATATGTATATACATATATATAAATATATGTATATACATATATATAAATATATGTATATATATAAATAGATATATGTATTTAAAAGAGAACCATTTTAAAAAATTCTTTTTTTAATAAACAATAACTAGAATTTTCATTAAAAATATTTATATATACAATATTACAAACAAAAATTAATTAATATAGAGAAATAAATAGTAAAACGAAAAATTTAAAAGAAAAGAAGAAAAAATACCAGTACAAAAAAATAAATTATGAAAAATAAATTGACAAGCTTAACTTATGAGGTAAAAAAAAATACTTAACAATGAGTAAGAGAGTGAGATTGACTTAGTAATAGAGAAATTTATAGAGTTTTCATATAAAAATTTTCTAAATTTTAAATTTAATTTTTAAATTTACTTTCTGCCGTCCGGTATTTTTTTTTTTTTAATTACATATAAATAGTATTTACAAATATGAAAGATATTCAATGAAAAGTAAAAACAGATTACAAATACTTTATTTATTAATTTCTTTATAATTTTTCTTTCTGATTTTATTTTCATATTTATTGAGAACAAGAGTTGATTGAACGAATAACTTTATGTCTTGGCGAGCCAAGGTTTACTGAATTTGTTTTTGAATTATACAGGGATTTTAAAATATATTATATGGTACACACATACATACAATACATACTTAAAACCAAAACACTTTGAGCTTTTAGTACTCCAGAAAGAAAATCAAAAAAAAAACGAATAAGAAAACTTTTTAAATTTGATTTTATTTTCTTGAAATCATTTTAAACTCTTATTAGAACATAATTAAACTTAACTAGACAACGAATCTTTTTTTTTTTTAATTTTAAACATTTTCAGAATATTTAGATTGTGTTGTTATTTCCTATTATTATTGATTTTTTTATTTCAATTATTATTAACGTTTAGTAACGTTTGGTATAAATCTCTTGAACACCACAGATCTAAGAAGTTTTGAAAAAAATGACAAAAAAAGAGTTAAAATTAAAAAATAAAAGCAAAAAAAAAAACGTAACCCACCTTATTTTAAAAACTCACAGCATACCATAATTAAACTAATTAATAAACAAATGAAAAGATTAATCAAAGAAAATTTGTAACGAGACAAGACAACATGAATAATGTTTTCTGAAATTCCAAAATTTTTTTGTGAAGAATTTCCTAGAAATTCGAATTTTTATTAAAAAGAAATAAAATGAGGTTAAAAACGAAAAATTGTTTTTAGGGAAGTTAACAAAGTTAAGCTCACTATTATAAAACCAAAATAAAACAAAATAAAAAAAATCAATTTAAATAATTATAAAATAATTAAAAAAAAATAAGAAATTATAAAACAAAAACAATAAACACTTCAAATCATATAAGAATTGCAACATTAATTAATGTACTTCAAATAACTTTAAAATATATATAGAAAAAGAAAAAAAAACAAAACAGCAACAACAACAAAATATATGCTAAAAACTTACTTAACAACAACAAAATAAAACAAAAAAATAATAACAATAAAATACCAAAAACAAAACAAAAAAAATAATAAAACAAAAATGAAAAAACAAAACTTTTAATCAATTAAAAATAAAACTTCTTTCAATTTCAACAAATAAAAAAAATCAAAAAAATTATAAAATCAGGTTGTTTTTATTGAAATATTCTTCAAGCAATTTCCTATATTTTTTTTTCTATTTATTATTATTATTTATGTATAATAATTTTTTAAGTTATAAACTATTTTTAATTTTTATTTAATTATTATCGTTTCATTTACAATAATTTCGTTTTAACATTTAAATTAAGTCTTTTGAATTTTCCTTGAGTTATAAGAAAAATATTGAATTATTTATTTTCTAAACATTTTTGTTTTTTACAAAAAAAAAATAGAAATCACGGTAAGTTTTTCTCTGTGTGTATATTATAAGTGTTAAGTATTTTATCCATATTTCTATATTAAAAAGATATTCAAAATTTATTACACAAACAAAATATTATTTTAAAAAATATTTGTTTTCTTTCTCGTAAAAGAAAAGCAAATAAAGTTACAGGAATTGGCCGTTAAATTTGAACAAAAAAACAAAAAAAAAAAACTTTTTCAAATTTATTTAATTTTTTTTTATTGTGTTATTGAGTTGAAATTTTATATAGTTTATAGAGTTATTAAACAAATTATAAATAAATTTTACAATTTTTTTTGCTATTTAGGAAGGAGGGGTGTTGAAAATATGTTCGATGTTAGTTCGTTTAGTTTCTAACTTCTTTATTTAATTTTTCCTCTATAATTTCTACTTTAATTTCCCTTTCATATCAAATAAACAAAAAAAAATAATAATAATTCCTATTTTTAACTTCACTATAATACATACATATGTTTGAAAAGAAAAATAAACAAAAATAAATTAAATGAAACATATTAACGTTTAATTCTTTTAACCATCAGTATACTTAACAGAAAAAGTTTACGTACACTTGATTATGACAAAAAAAAAATACAAATCCAGCAAATAAGTTTTCGTATGTAGAGTTTAAAGTGTAGGAGTTTTGAAGGGTTAACAAAGTCACCTACTCCCAATAATTGTAAACAAAAAATAAATAAAAAATGATTTTTATACAAAATTCAACACCCCCTTAACAATTCCCCAAAATATTACGTTTTTTTTTAACTGATCTAATAACGACTAGGAAATTTTTTGTTAGCTCTGACATTTTCAAGCGTACGCCTACTTTTTCTGGCAAGTGTTTTAAACTAATAAGTTAAACTGAACTCCTATTGACTATTGACTATCGCTATTTCTTACTCTTATACTTTCTTATACATAAGAAATCTTTAAACCTGATAGTTTTTTTTTTTTTTTTTTGAAAATCCTACGAATTTAATAATAATAATTGAATAAAATTTATATATAACCCCTTAAAAAATATACTTACAGTATTTGAAACCCGTCTGTATTTTTTTTAATAACCCTTATAGGCTTAACACACTTTATGTAAAAACCTTAAAGATTTTTTTTCGTTATATATAAACTAAAATTTCTTAATATACATATAAACATATATATAGTATATAAATAATATTATATAAAAATATTAGTGGTTTGGGTTTTAAAATACAAACAAAAGCAATTAAATCATATAACAATAATAAAACATTTTATATTCATTCAAAAAAATAAAAAATGAACTCTAAAATAATTACAAACACTTTTCACACACTATACAATAATATTACTTAACATAATAAATATCATCCTTTATTATTAATACTTACAACAACATTATTTAAATAAACTTCTTAATAATAAAATTTATAAAGAAAAAAGTTCTGAAATAAAACAAACTACTATTAATGGAGTTGGTTTTTTTTAATAATAAATTATTAATAAAATAACTACACAATATTTGTAAATAATATTAAAAATTATTTAAATTTAAGTTATATAAACTCAATATTAGTAATATATACTACATACTATATATACATACATAATACGTACGTACATACGTGTAATAGGCATAAATCTTTAAATGAATATACTTAAATTCCAATTTACTTGCAAAAACAAAAACAAAGTTTTGTCAAAATTTACAAATAAACAATTCTGTAAATTAATTATTCTCCCCGTTTTTTTTTGGGTGTAACCGATTTTGTTGCGAAATTCCTTATCCTACATACATACATATATTCATATTTTTTTTTTTATTTTAAATAATTTAATTAGAAATTTATAAATCCAAAATGAGCACAAATTTTCAAAGGCTAAGCCTTTTATTAATTGCATCGTTAATACATACATAATTTTGCCCTGACAGTGGTAAACAAAACAATACTGAGTAATTTTTATTTGCTCTGCTACTGTTTACTCTTTGCAAATGCAAATGCAAAAAAAAAAACAAACGATGTTCTGTGTAAATATTTTTAAAAATTTTCATTTATAAAATCCATTTTTAAATAAATTTTAATTTAAATTTTCTTTAATTTTCCAAAAACAAATGAAAAAAAAAAGAGTTTACCATCAGATTTTATGTCAAGTCCTGTTCGTGTTAAGCATTCGTGTTCCTTCTTTTTTTAATTGTAATTGAAGTTTTGTTTGTTTTTTTTTTTTAATTTCGGTAAATGTCATTTAGTTTGTTTTGTTGTAATTTTTAAGTATATTTTTTTTTTCTTTGTCTTATAAAAAATTCTACTTTTATGTTTTGTTTCTGATAAATCATCAACAAAAACATTGTTTTTCTCTTCTTTTTCTTATTTTCTCTGTGTGCAAATAAAACCTTAAAACAATTGCAAATTCATAACAAACAACAACAAAAAATGCTATGAATAACAAAAAAAACAAAAACAAAAAACAACTCGAAAACACTTTGAAAATAAACAAACGTCCCTTAATGAATATCCGTAATGAATAATTTAATTGACAACATGATCGTACATATATGCCTAAAATGCCTAAATATATACGTATTAATTCGCCCGTTTATCAGGTTCCAAAGCCTGGCATATGCGCTTGACATTTGAACGTTTGTCGGGAGGCTGCAACCTGCATCGTTGTAAACTGTGTGGCAAAGTAGTGACTCATATACGCAACCACTATCATGTACACTTTCCCGGTCGCTTTGAATGCCCATTGTGTCGAGCCACCTATACCCGCAGCGACAATTTGAGAACACACTGTAAATTCAAGCATCCCATGTATAATCCGGATACAAGAAAATTTGAGAATTTAATGTCAGCGGCCGCCGCTACCGCCACACAGTCACCTACGCCTACACAATTGGCAGCTGCATCACAGGCTGCCATGGCTGCAGCCGCAGCGGCGGCAGCCTTTAATGTGGCCCAACAACAGCAGAGAGAGCAACAGCAGAGGGAACATCATCAGCAGCAATTGCAGCAACATGCTCACAATTTAACACAACAAACGCAACATTTGCTACAGCAACAAATGCAGCAGCTACATCCGCAGCAACAACATCAACCACAGCAGCAGCAACAACAGCAGGCATCACAGTTACTGGCACAGGCAGCAGTACACCAGCAGCCACAATCGCATAATGCCACAAATGAATGATACGGGTCCTTTTTAGGCTGGAATTATGGTAATATTCTAGGAAATCCCTACAATCCACCACCACCACCGCCACAATCACCTACACTACATCATCATGCTTCACATCCACATACTCATCAACAACAACAGCAAACACTTGCCACAGCGGCAACAGCTGCAACATTGCCATCTTCATCGGGCCACAGTGCAATAGCAGGAAATCCTTTTGCCTGGAATTTCGAAGAGGAACACTTTTATCACAGCAGTAACAAACACAGCAACAATAACAACAGCAACAACAACAACAGCGCCACTAATAATAATACCACAAATTATATGAACAACTATTATAATCAATATTTTGGCAATAACAGCAACAACAGCAACAACCAACGAGATCCTCTCATGGACTATTTCAAAAGAACCCAAACAATGAACCACCCTACTTCCTCCACCCCTTCCTCACTTACACTACGTAACAATATTAACCGCCTAACAATGCAAGAACGTGAAAGAGAGGAAAATTATACACAACTTACACCCCACATACCCACATTTAACCTTATCGAAAGTGACGATAATGAAGATTCAGATAATGTCGCTACCACAACCACAACCCCTTTAAATGGTCAACAAAATTTAAAAGAGTCACAACAGACCCCCCTAAATATAAATAAAGAATTGAAGGAAACCTTTCCACCAGATATTGAGACCGCAAATAGAAAAGAATTTAACGCTACCACCCCTACTGATATATCGGATAAAACAAACGATAATCTATCGGTTAATAACTGTTTGGATAGCATATCTGATGTACTAAGAGATTAAAATAATAAGTTTTGTTCCTACCGCAAAGAAAATTGAGATTATAGTTTTTCTTTTTCCCGTTTCAAAAAACAAAAGCCAAAAAACATTACAGCATTTCCACACGAAGAATACGAAAAGAATTTTTTTTTTTAAATTTTAGGATTTAATTTAAGGAGTCTGCAGCATCTCGTATTTAGAAAGGATGCAATAGTCGATTAATGGTAGAGTGAAATGGTTTTGCCTTAATGCTTCACCCTATATACATAGCTTTATCGTCTTCAAGAAAACTAGTCTGAAAACTGTGATGAATTAAAGTAATGGATTCAGCTATACAATTAATGTTTACCATTGATGTCTTCAATATTCCTTTGCCGCAGGATGACACTTAATTGTCATAAGCATTGCCAGAAGGGACGTACTGGTTTTCTTATACTCCTTCAGCAAAAACAGACTTCCATATCTGAATTTCTATTTGAATTCGACTGAAGACAGAAATGTCCAATAGAAAGCAATTCAAGTATTGTAAAACTTGTAAAAAGAAATTTCAAAGGCTTCTAGAGACCCTTTCCTAGACCACTCACTGCTGTACAGATGTACTGTACTACATACTGAAGAAAGTATACAAAAAATTTCTCAAAGGTGCTTGAAGAAATTCTTACTCCTCTTGGAGTTATTGTAATCGATATTTGGATTTTCCGAGCTTAAGGTTTGGTATACTTTAGGTGGGTCTACCCATGATTTTGTTCAGTTGGAAGAATTCGTAAAAAATTATCCACTTAGATAAATTAGGCTTACGACAATGAATTCTTGTTAAAATTCTATGTTTTAGTGGCACGTAAAGTTAATTAAAGTATCAGAATTTTTGTTTCCCATTTCCGCCCAGAGGATTTGCCAACCTGCTAACCTGGGTTCATATAAGTGAAATATTCTCTTATACTAAGATATTTTCGTTGAAGGCGATACTCTTTTAAGAACATCTAAAGTTCGTAAAAATCTTGTGAAATATCAAAGACGAAATGAATTGTAATGCCAGAGTAATCAGTTGCCTAAATGGTGAGATATCGAAATTGAATATTTTCGAAGATGTTTCCTTTTTCCAAAAAAAAATTGATTTCATTGAACGTATGAAACCTGCAGTTGGAAAATTAGGAAACTTTCATATTCTATTGGAAATGCTGTCTGTAATTTGAGCTTTTGTTTGAAAATAATTTAAAAACACAATTGAAAGTCAATTTGATGTTAGAGAAAAAACAAAATAAAATAGAAATCTTAGTAAAAAGCAAAATATTAAATGAAAAAACAAAAAAAAAACACTATTTATATTGCACAAAAACAAGCACCATAAATTAAGAATGAAAACAAAAAGTAATAAATTCAGTATCCTTTGAAAACAAGGTTTCATTATTGGATGGCATATTTATTAATAAAACAAAAAATAAAAAATAAAGAATTAACATTTAAGCACAAATATTCTTAAAGTGGTTTCGTAAATAAAATAAAAGTTAAGTTTTTTTTTATTTTCAATTTAAACAAATTTGCCAAACTAAACTATTAAGGAAATGCTAAATTAAGAAAACAAAAACAAAAAAAAAAGGAGTAAATGAAAGTGTATTTAATTTTAAAAAGATTTCCAAAAAAACAAAACAAAAATAGCAAAATTCTACATTTTAGTAAAGAACTAAAACTAAAAGAAAGTGCATAATCTCGTTTAAGTAGGAAAACAAAGCCAATTGAAAAGATATAGGCGCAGCGGAAGCAGAATTAGTCCAATTTATTATTAGGAAAATCTCAATGTTAATAATAAAATCTTTAAATCATAAAAATATTTGTGGTAAATCATAGTAATGTGTTGCTAAATGTCTATTAACTCTTTAAAATTTCACTAAATGTCTTAAACTATTAAAAAAAAATACAAAATAAAACCATAAAAAAACAATAAAAAATGTCAACTTTTAAAGCCCCTCTTTGAAAACTGCTGAAATGTTATATTTTGTAAAAACGAAAAACAACAAAAAAAAACTCAAATTTACATTATCCTAAACAAAAAAAAACAAATTCTATGAGATTTTATTAGTAATTTATATTTACATTGTATTCGTATTTGTATAAATTATTATGATTATTATTTATAGTAAAAACATTATACAGATTAAAAAAAAAAAAAATAGTCTGTAATAAATTATTTAAAATAAAAAAGAAACTCTTTAAACACCCCATTTCTATTTCTATTAACAAAAAAAAAATTAAATTTATTGATATTAAATGTCTTAAAATTAAAACAAAAAACTAAACTAAAACAATTTAACAAATATGAAAACCGGTCACAACTTCCATGTCTTTATTACGTGTAACTGTCTCAAAACAAAAAAAAATGTTTTAAATCCCTGTCTTAATATGATCTTCTTAGAATTACTCTGACCCCCTGCCCCTTAGAGCTTCCTTTTTATCTCTTTAATTGTTGTTTCTATTGCATAATATAATCTCTAAATTTAAGAGAATTATGTATATTTTTTGTAACTTTTAAAACATGAAATTTTATTATACATACGTATATTTTTTTAAATTAATTATTTTTCTACTAAACAAAAATGTACAAAATATATTTTAATTAACCTCTATAAGTTTTTTTTATACTAATTCTTAAGCATTTTTTATTGCGTTTTTAACTAATTTTAAATAATTTTTTGATAAATATTTTAACAAAATGTTGACAGACATTGAAATAATGAATTAATTTTTTATTAAATGTTCTTATTAAAAACTAAACTTAGCTAGATACACAAATGAAAACTTTTGATCTTAAAAAGCACAGACGATGGCAAATAATTAAGGTGCAACAAGATAACAATTTAAAACATTGTTAAATTAGTGCGGTTAATTTACATTGCAACTAAAATCCTGAATACGTTTTTAAAGCAGTACATTTTTCTTTCAAGAATTTATTGACAATTTTATAAAAAAAAAACTCTTATATGAACCAATCTTGTTTATAAAATATTTTTTTTTTTTTAATTTTAATATAAAAATCTTTCAATTTAAATTGAATTTTGAAAATCTTTTAGACGCTTTCATGTCAGAATATTTCAAAGAAGATTTTAAAATTTAAATCTTTTTTAATTTTTTTAGACCCGTTAGTCATTCTGGTAATAATACCAGCCTTATGAAGCTTTTTTATAAACTATTAAATAAAAAACTGCCATTAATTTCCATTTAAAAAAGAGTATATTATATTACAGTTAAAATACTTTTTTTTATCGAAATTGTATTACAAAACTTCGAATACAAATTTCCATTATCAAATCCCTACTAAAAAAAATTTACAAAATTATTTTATATTCAAATTTTAAATATAAAAAATCACTTCTGAACCGAACCACTGTGAATTTTTATTAGAATATCAAGAGATTTTAATATGAGACATTGAATCAAGAATGAAAGAACTGAAGATTATAACATCATGCAAAGAAAATTTCAATTTTCTTGTCATCTGCAGCCTTATTTAAAATTATTGTTCTTAACATGACATAAGGAACACCATTTATGTACTCTAAGCATTCTTAAACTAACTCATTTCGTAATTTAATTTACAGACATAATTGGTTATTAGCACCCATCAGTTAGGATTACAACCTTGCTTCTCACACCACTTATGTGTGTGTTAATTTGAATATATGAGTGGCGGGACCTAGTTTAAAGTCGACTCCGAACAACAAATTTTGGAAAAAATTTTCATTAATTTACATATGGAAATAGAAAAAATTGGCGACTACAGAATAAATTTAATATTGTTTGCCAATCATTTATATTAGGCTTTTAAATTAAGTTCTTAATAAGAATATTTAATAAAATTTAACAAAATTTTTATAAAACATAACATTTGGCCATACTTTTAAAAAGAAATTAAAATAATTTATAAAAATTTAAAACCACCTTTTTAAATACCACCACTACCACAAACTATTATACTCTCCCTTAACTCTTAGAAAAATTACATCATTTTCAATTTAATACATGTAAATATATATATTTAACTAAATCAAAAAACAAAAACAAACAAAAACAAAAAATACTATTAAAATACTACAACAAGAAAATTTAAATATATTTACTCAATGTATGTGTCTTTAACAGAAAAAAAACAAGAAAAATAAATATAAAAAAAAAACAGAAACAACAACAATTATTGAAATAAAGAAAGGATATTTTAACAAAAAATAATTAAACTAATTAACATTATTATATTAACTATATACATATTTAAAATATTTTCTTTTCATTAAACAAAAACAAAGAATATTTGGTGCACAAAACAAAAGAAAGAAAAACTCACAAAAAATACGAAATTTATTTATTTTATAAATCATGGTTTATTTTAAACGATAGATTATTTCAAAAATGTGATAAAAAGAAAGGAAATTTATTTTAAAAATTATTACGAAAGCATGAAATAGAAAATGAAAATAAATATGAAAAGTTAAGAGAAGTAGGCAAAGGAATGTAACAAAAAGAAAGAAAGAAAAGAAACATGGTGCTAAATCCAAATAGTTATGAAAAATGATTTGAAAAATAGCTCTAAAAAAAATACATATATTTTCAGCAGAGAAATCATAGATTTTATAACTTAAGTTAATAAGGCAATTATAATTTAATTTTTAATTTATTTTTTTT
The DNA here is from genome assembly GCA_927399465.1 of Sarcophaga caerulescens. Taxonomy (NCBI): domain Eukaryota; kingdom Metazoa; phylum Arthropoda; class Insecta; order Diptera; family Sarcophagidae; genus Sarcophaga; species Sarcophaga caerulescens. Next base: position 37,999,060 of record OV656872.1, on the reverse strand, counting down.
TTATATTATTATTATTACTATTAAAAATATATTTTATTATAAATGAATGTTACAAATTAAATGAAATTAATTAAAATAATGAAAATAACGTATGTGCAATAAATTACTAGTTTTCTTTTATATTTGATAATTAAAAGAAATTAACAATGAAATTATTAATGTTTTAAAGAAAAATAATAAAATTATTTTTTTTTTTTTTTTGTAATTTTATTTTAATTTATTATTCTAACGCAAGGCAATTTTTAAGTAATAATTGTTAAATTAAAATTAAAACAATAATTGTGCAATTAATTTCTTTAATGAAAGTAAAACAAAACAGAAAAACAAAACTATTTTTTAAATTAAAATTAAAACTAAAATTAGTATTTTAAATTAGTTGTAAAGAAAGCATAACTAACAACAACAACAAAACACAAAAATCATTTAACAATTTTAATACAAAACAAGACTTTTTTTCTTTAAAAAAAAAATAAAATATACCTGATTTATATTGTTAAGTAAAGTTTAAAATAATGGGTGGCATAAAGAATCTTAGTGGACCATATCATAAGACACTAACTACATGGTTTTCTAATAGTTTAATTAAATTTTCATCTATCTGAGCACCTAGCGATTAAAGTAAGTCGCTATTGTCTTGCTGTCGAGTACTTGCTTCAGCTGGTCAAATTCTAGTAAATGTTTCTTATAAAATATTTCCGATATTAATATTTTAAAATGTCAAACTGTCTATATTGAAGCGTATAAATAAAAAAAAATATTAAAATTTTCATACTAAAATTTGTCAAACAAAAAGTATTCGAAATCATCGATAAAAACTTCCGATATACGATATAAGCTTTACATATAAAAACTATGTATTCGATATTGAAATTTAAAATTAATGGCAATTGAAATTAAGGTCTTCTCTTTCGATTAAAATACTCATCAAATGTCTAGATACTGTTAGGCTATTAAGGAGCAGATTGTGTCCAGTAACTCTAAATATTCAGCGCTCTGCATAGCCTATTTATATTCATTATTTGGCCTTATTGAGACTGTTGTTGCCTTTGTAATATTTCAATTATTTTGTAATATATAAAAGCAAATAGGAATCTTTTAAGCGTTCTCTTAACATTCTTTGGCGAAATGACAACAGTTAACCAAGAATATCTTATGCCACCCAGTAATGAAAATGTTTCTTTAATCAATGAAAAAAATATTAAAATTAACTTCTTTTGTACGATTTTTTTTTTTATTAATTGATATAGTGTTTAATAATAAAATAACAATAACAAAAAAACATGATATATAAATTGTTTTTAAATATTATTATTATTTTTTTTTAATAAATTAGTTTTAAGTTTTATTTATAAAAATTAAAACAAAAAACAAACACCACAAAATAATATTAATAATTATTAAGTTTAAAATTTAGTAATAATAAAATTAAAACAATTATATATATAAAATATAAATAATTTCAAACAAAAGCCAAGCATTTGTTATTTCACAAATTTAAATAAAAGAAAAAAATATTTAAAATAATTATTATTATTATAATTATGTTAAAGATATTTTATATTTTATACAACAAACATGGAAAATAAATAAATATTAATATTTTTTTTAAGTTATTTGATAAAAGTTTATTTTCATTTATTTAATGCAATATTTTTAATACAAAAACATAAGAAAAAAATATAAAAATATTTTATAATTAATAACATATTTTATAAATTTTATGACAAACAACTACAAAAAACAACACAAAAACAGAAAATATTTTTAACCCCAAACTAATTACAAAATAAAAAACAAAATTATTAATAAAATGGTTAAGTGAAAAAATGAATATAAAAAACAAATTAATTTATTATAACTATGACAACAACAAAAACTAGCAAAAACAAAATAAATAAAAATCCAAATATATTTGAAAAAAGTTAAAAAGAAAAACTTTATTTCTTAAATAAAGCCAGACATGATACGTTATATATATTTTTACAATATATATTTTAAATTATTAATTTATTTAATAATTGTGCTTCCAACTCTTAGGGTTTCTTCAGTTTATAAACATAATAAAAGGTGTTAACTAATTTAAAACCTTTTCTATAAACAAACTATAAATACATATATTCTAAAACTCTCGGCCCAATTTCCTGTAATTTTATTTCTTTTTTAAATTTTGTTTATTTTTAATAATATTTTCTTATTTAACTCTATATACATATATATATATATAACTATAATTTAATGTAAGTATTTTTTTATTTTAATTTCATTATTTTTTTTTATTTTTTAAGTTTTAAAAAACTATAAATTTTGCTGTTTTGAAGAGTGTATTTGAACGGTAAGAAATTTCCCCCTCTTAAGAAAATAATTTTAAAAAATTCGCACAGACGTTACACCCAAAAATTTTTATTTTATAAAAAGAAATAAATAATTTTTTTCTTTTGAAAATAAAACAAAATCAATTTAAATTACTTTGTGCGAATTATTTCCCCCATTACAAAAAGAATAATACTTTTATTTGTTTAAAACAAAATGTTTGTGACTAATTTATATGTTGTTAGAAAAAAACAAATAATTTTTAATATTATTTATAATTAATTAAAAAACTATAATATTAGGCAATAGTCTTTTATACACATCAGCATATATTATAAGAAAATAACGGAGGCATTTTATTTTAAATAATTTTTCTTTTTTTATGCTAGAGATACATACATACATGCATAATAATTAAATAAAAAAAATTATTGATATTACTTATTGCACGCTGGAATGTAAGTAATAAATTGTTTTTAACAATATTTAAAAAAAAGAAAAAAAAACTTTAAAAGCAATCGAATTTTATAATGGTAAATGGAAAGTGGCAATATAAATAAATGATAAATAATAATAATAATATATGTTTTTAAAGTATTTGAATACCATTAAAACTCGAAGCTGTTTAACAACTTAAGATCAAGATTTGCTAAATTTTCTTATCAAATAATTGAATATTTTTTGAAATACTAAGCGTGACTTAGGTTTTTTTGAGAAATCAAAAAAATGTTTTTTTGACACTACGAAATGTTTGGACTCCGATGTTAGTTATCACACCTATTAATGGTATCAAATTAAATAACCTATACACAAAGTTTATTCCTTCCGATTATACTTTATCACTTATCTATCCATTATTACACAAAATTAGCAATATGTTGACATGTTCGATTGTTTTATATTTTTAATTTCGTCAAATATTCTTCCAAGTCGAGCCCATATACCCATAACCCACCAATTATTGTGACTTTTGCATCACCCTAAGCCACTGTCAACAATACCTATATTTTGGTTCACTGAATGCGATTATTATTTAAAAATTGACACATATTCTACGAAATTTTCGCTTAAAGATAAGGAAAAAATTACTACATTGTTTGACAAATAAAAGTTTATATTTTATTATGAATATTTTACATTCTAAATTAATTTTGATTGTTATTTATTATATTGTCACTTTCTATAAAACAGATGTTTTATAGGTAAATTTAAAATCACATACGATATAAGAATCAAAATATTTTATGGTCCATCACATAAATTAAAAATAATTAAAAATTGTTGAATTAACATCAGGAATAATTGGTAGTCGACGACGAGGATGTTTTGATCTTTCAAACTGTTGATTAATATTTTAAACTTTGACAAGAATTCGATAAAAACCAGGCAAATGAAAAATCTAAACTTTTAGTATTTTAATGCAAATAAGACGAATATTTCATAAGTTATTTTAACAAAATTTTGAGATTTAATTAAAAAATTTTATTTGAATGTATTCCAATCATAGTAGTGAAGATATAATACTTAAGAGATTTCTTTCTTTTCTTAATGATTTCACCTTCTTCCCGTTTTGTCCTTCTGGGAAAACAAACAATTTATTGTGATTTTCCATTCGCATAAAAAAAGGTATAGAACCACGGTCAGATTATGTCAATGATTTACGAGAAAACGTAGCCCATACTGAGAAACAATTTTTGGAAAATTAAATTAATATCTCATTTTACTATTTGACGCAATGAAATGTGTAGTTTACTATTGAGAAAAAGTAGAAAAAAGTGGTACGATTTTCAGCAAATATTTGCATAGGCTGACTGCACTTTAAACCTTACAAATTTTCTCGAATATTCAAACATGATATTAAAATATTAATAATTCATTTCCAATAGTATTAATGCTTTAAAGAAATATGAATTGGAAATACATATCTTAAGATGTCTTGTCAATAAATTAACAAGAAATAGTTTTAAAAATTTTAAAATTTTTTAATAAAATTTCAAAAATATAAGCAAGTGATGAAAATTTGTAGACTAATTAATAATATTTGACTTTAGTTAGGTTTAAATAAGTTAACATTAATTTATGCTATAATTTAATGTATTTTTTAAAATTTTTTTAATAATCTCAAGAAAAACAATTAAGAATTCCAATCAAAGAACAAAAAGAAAAAAAAGACGGAAAACGCTTCTATATATAAAAAAAAATTAAATAAAATTTTTAAAAACAATTATTTTTTATTAAGAATTTACGATATACCTATAGTTTAGTGATAATACTGCTTTACCAGCTCTGACTATTTTTCTTAGACTTTAAATTTATTGTAATTCTTCTATTATTTTTTAATTTTATTCATTTTTATTTCTTTAGTTAATCTCTCACTTTATAATTTTGTACACTTTCTTTACAAATATTTTTATACGCTATAAAATCAAAAAAAAAAAATCCCTAAAATTACAAAAAAAACACTATTTTCACTCTGTTTGTTGTTCTTGGGCTGATTTTCGCTCCATTGTGTGGTGTGTGTTCTCTTTTTTTCATTGGTTTTAGCATCCCGAGGACGTTTCTCAAGAACCCCCTATAGAAGATCATCGTTTTCAAGGGCTTCTTCACTATCCGACTCACCACCGCCACATGCCGCTGCGTCCGCTTACGGTTTACACTTGGATGCGGCATTAAAAAGCGAATATCTATTAGAGAATATTATGAGAGGTGCTAATGGTGGTGGGGGTCATCATCCCAGCGATAATAGCCATCATCAGAGTCTAAATCAGTTGCATACGATAGGTTCGACAACGGGTAATATGGGAGGCTCTGCACACAACTTGCACCATCAGATGTCGTATCATAATATGTTTACACCGTCCCGTGATCCTGGCACAATGTGGCGTTGCCGTTCCTGTGGCAAAGAGGTAACAAATCGTTGGCATCACTTCCATTCGCACACCGCCCAACGTTCGAATTGTCCCTATTGTCCGGCCACATACAGCCGCATCGATACACTACGTTCCCACTTAAGAGTGAAACATTCGGATCGTCTTATCAAACTGGGCTCCACAATGTAAATCGTGGATCGCGAACATTTCTAAGGCTATAAATTAAAAAAAAAAAAAAGAAAAAAAACTTATACACAACACTATATTTTACTTTTCTTATATAAAATCTAACTATGTATACAAAGATATATACACATTTATATATATATATATATATATGTATACATATATATGTATATATAAAGAATAACTATGATATACTTTCAAAACAAAATGATAAAAAATATCAATAAGCAATGTTGCTTTAAATTAAAAGAAAACGTTTAAATTCAAAATTTGTTAAATAATCAACCTAACAAAAATACTACTTTGTATTAGGCCATCCTTTATCATATTGTGAAAACAACAACTACAACACTTCAAAAATTAATGAAATTTATAAAAATCACTTTATAAAACAAATAATAAGAATGAAAAAAAAAAGAAAGAAATATTTAATTATAAGTGTAAAAAAAGCATTTTTTTACTTAAAATTTTTTAAATCGGTGTTATACACATTACTACCAACCCTCCCTTACTCCCTTTTTAAACAAAAAAATTCTTGAATGTCTTAAACTATTTACTACAACTAATACCGACCATTATAAACAGATAAAAACACTGTACGAAAATGTGTATCATTATTAAATACAAATCATACTACAACTTAATAGAAACTGTTATAATTGAATTGTTTTTTATTTTTTTTTTTTTAATTTTAACGAAAAAAGAAAATATTTTTCATGTAAAATAATCTTACTTTTCTTTTCCTATAATATTTAAGAGTTTTGTTTTATATGTTAGCGATTGCACTGAAAAAATTTTTTACTACCAAATGAAACCGAATGTGCATTTAAGTTGTAATAATCGTTTTTTAATTGTAAAACAAAACTAATTTTATTTTAATTAAAAAAAAAATATTCACATTGCAAAATAATACTAAAACTACTGAATAACAACAATAAACCAAAAATAGAATTATTCAAACTTTGTACTGGATTATATACACTAAAGCCAGGTGGTCACAAAGATTTTTTCTATGAGTGTTTACAGCCAAATATTTATAACTCTAAAATTGCATGGCCAAATATGTAATTAACTGGGGTTTAAATAACAATTAAATAAAACAAAAGTACATTTTCTGAATCCTCGAACGTTATTTCCTATTCAAACGAAAAAAGGTGTTAGCAGCATGGTTTGTTTGGTTTTTTACACCATTGTGTTTGCAAAAACTTTCGTTTTCTAACTAAACACATACGAGTATGAATGGCTTCTCCTCATAAAATTCTGGAAATATTACTTAAATTTTCAACAAGTCCGTATGCGCAAGATTAAATTGACAACAACTTTTTAAAAATTCATTTTCATTTTAGTTTCTATTGTCCGTTTCTACTACTCGTATTTATTCATAGAATAAACTTTTGCCTAATGTACCTACCCTGCCTACAAAATAAAGTAAAATATGTTAACTTTTTAATATAAACGTTTAACTAAAAAAAACTTTCTTAACAGCATTATCCCAAAGTAAATTTTTACAATATACACACATTCATACAAAAATATCTCGATAGAAAAAATCTTGTAAAGATAATAAAATATTTTCAGTGTATAGCTTATTATTCAACGATCGCCTCCTTCAAATACTCTCCCCTCCAAAAATTAAAAGAAAACACTTATATATGTAAAATTTTTAAAGGCTTTTAAAACACCTTAAAAACAAACATTTATTAATAAAATCAAAAAATATAAATATTTAAAATTAAAATAAAGAAAAAAAAACAAAGCTAAATACGAAATAATTGGAAGGTTTCACTGCTAAGAAAATCGAAAGAAAAAATAAAAACACAACAAATTTTTCACTAAAAAAAAATGGAATTAAAACAATTACAAATAAATAATGTGTACGGTTTCTAAAACAACAAAAAAATATTAAAATAAAAATTACTCATTGGTGAAATTTAAAAACAAAAATTATATGCAAATAAATTTAACTCTAAATATTAAACAAAATCTAAACTACTAAAATAAACAAAGTTTATTACTAGAAATATCAAAATGAAAGTGTCAAAATAATAGGCAACATCTACGAAAATTTTAAAATTATTTACATTTTGTTAACATGTATGTAAATTCATAAAGAGTTTTATGTTAAAAGAAATCTGATTAATTTTAAAAGGAACATGGTTAAATAAAAAAAATATATTTGACAACATTTAACAACAATGATGCCAAATAGTAGATCTCAGAATAAATTGAAACAATACAAGATATGAAGAACTAAGCGAAATAAATGAAAACCAAAATCCAAATAATTCGCGTTATATAAAGAAATATTAAAAATAATTTATTTGGCATAAAACTCTCTATGAAAAATATTGAAATTCTTCTGAATTCATTTTAGCAAATCAATTCTTATTATTGTTCGAATTACTGAAAATAACTTTCCTTATTTTGTTTTAATTAAAAAGAAGAAAAAGAAAAACCTAATAAATACATACATACATAGTAAACTACATAGTTATAATATTTTTTAAATGAAAATAGCTTTTAAATACCAATTAAATCATAGGAAGAAAGGTTTCTTTGTTACCTCTTTAATTCTTAGAATTTTTTTATGTTAATTATTATTTGCTGACATAAATAAAATAACTATAATTTAATAATTTTTTTTGTTAAGTTTTAAATGCTGTTTTTGTAATAATTAGTTTTAACAATGATAATTTTGTGTTGCTAAAATGTAAAAAAAAAAATTAAAAAAGTAACAACTATTCTTACAAGTTTTTATTAATATTTAAATAGTTTTTGTTAAGTTTTATTATTTTTTAACTTAAATAGTTAGAAACTATATTCTTATAAAAAAAAAATATTTTTTTAAACTACAAACAAATATCAATATACCTCAAATGCATTTCAGTTTTAATGTTTTACTATTAATTTAATTAAAATTTAAAAAGAATATTTTTTAAATATACATAGTTTTAATTAAAAATAAAAAAAAAATACAAAAAATGTAAATTTTTGTTTAGTTCGTAATTATAATTTTTTAATTACATTATAATTTTTGTTTTTTTTTTAATATTTCATTTTCTACTATAGCTTATAGATTATTTGTAAAAAAAATCAATTAAAACATTTTGAATGATCACCACCTTTATCCAACAACCACCAACTCTATCTCTTTCGTTTTAATATGTATACATACATACATATATTAATAATTATGATTTTATTTTTCTCTGGTTCTTAAATTGTTCGTTAAACAAAACTTTCGTTTAAACTTTAAAAAAAATTAAAAGCAAATTGGCAAAAAATAAAAAGAAAGTAGAGTAGAACTGTATACCATATATGAGGCTAATATTTAGGTAACTGACAGAAAACTGTATTTTTCAGTTTTGGAAAAACAAGCAAGCATAAATAAAAATAGAAAAAAAAAGAATTTTTTGTATATGTAATTCAAAATTATTTTAACTACGTGCCATTTAGAAAATTATTACATATGTATGTATCCTCAATTAAATAAAACAATTAAATTTTCTTTGTTGATTATTTCTTTTTAGTTTTGTTTTCTTTTTTTTTACCATGTTTTTATAAAATCTTATTCAAACAAAATGGTATGCAGTTCTGTCTTTTTTATATGAAATTTTTCTAAATCAGCTTTTAAATAATTATTGTAAAACCTCTACTGGATCGTAAACAATAAACAAAATTCAAAATAAATGTTTCAACTTATACGCACATATTCATATGCATATGATTAACCCCTTTCCAATACTACATAGCAGCACGGTTTTGTTTACAAATGCTAGAAGAAATGCTTAATACTCTAGTATTTTTGCAGTAACGAGAATGAAAGCAACATTTTTGTTTGCCTAGTATCTCGCGATCGTTACAATTGCAGTTACCGTTACTTTTATTAATTGCTACAATGCTCAACATCTCATTTTATTGTCTTGATTTTGAAAAATGTAAACAAATCATTAGTGTTGCTAGTCTGTTATTTAGAAAACATTAAGTTATTTGCGTATGTTTAAATTTTTCTATCATTCTGGTTTAAACTTTAAGTTTCTAACGTTTTTTTCTGAGCAATGCATTTTTAAGGCTATATTGCTAACACCAACTCTGTATTATAATGATTTTGTTTTCAATAATTTTGACTGCCATTTTGCTTTATATTACCTTAACATTTACTTTAATTTGTTTAAGAAAATTCTTGCTAAGGTTTAAATAATATATACAGTAAATGTATGAAGGTTTTTAAAAGTTATACATACTATACACTCGCTAATTAAAATGTTTCCTATATTTAGTTTTTTTTTTTTTTTTTTTTAATAAAATAAACACATATTTTTCAATTAAAAACAAAAATACAAAAAGTTATTTTTCAACATTTTGTGATATTCAAAATTTCACGTTTGGCTAAATAAATCATTTTTCGGAAAAAAAAGTATTTGTGATATTTTCGGCAAATTTTAAGGTTAAAAAAATATATAAAAAATAATATATAATTTTATTATTTATTTCAAAATTCTAATTGTTATTGTCAAAATTGTTATATTTCGGCTTAGTTTTAAAAAATAAAATATCGAAACAAGGTTAGAACACAAAATGTAAAAAAATAATTTTTGTTAAAACAAGAAAAAAAAAAGCTCAAAAAAATTTTTAATTTTAATTTTATTTTTAATTTTTTTTTTTTTTTTATTAATTACTATTAGTTTGTATATATTATTTTAATTTTAAAGAATTTAAATGTAAAATTTTGTAGTTATTAAAAACAAAAACAATAAATGAAAATGAAACAACAATTTATGTACCAAAAACCAATAAAAAAAACTAATAAAAAATTATGATTTACAAAAGAAACTCTTTTTTATTTTTCTTAATAATTTTTGTTTTAACTTGAAACAAATAAACATTTTTCCAGCTTTAATTTAACTAAAACATAAAAATATATATTTTTTATATGGCCAGCAATTAACAACAAAATCAAAAATAACATAAAACTTTAATAATTGTAAGTGATATAAAATAAACGTAAAGGATCTAAAATGAAAAAAGAAAATAAAAAACTAAATAAATTGTGATTGTATATAAGAATGAGGTTCTCCCTAGCAGGAAAAAAACATACAAAAAATTAGCTCTAAAAAGAATTAAAATATGTACTTAAGTATGTGGTCCATAGCTCCAAAAAATGAAGAGAATTAAAAATGTGGTCTCGCTCTTAATGCAATGGCAAACGTTTTTAACTTTTTTTTAAACAAACAACAAACGTACTAAAAATTAGCTTCATAATACACTATCAATATTTTGAAGTTGCTTTCTTTATTAATATTTTATTTCTTAAAATGAAAACATTATTAAATAAAACATATAAATAAATAGGAAGAATAGAAAATCTTATTAATTTAAATAAAAAATTTTAATTAATAATTTCGTTTTAGCTTTACAATAAACTAATGTAATTAAATGAAATTTATTAATTCATATAATGATTTATTATTTAATATTTTTTTATTGATTAATTTAATAAAAGTAAATCTAGTTAATAATAATAAATCGATCGTATTATCTTAACAGAAAGACAAATATTTTTTTTTCTAATTTATTCTAAAACTATAAAATATAACTAAGAACAACAACAAAAGTTTTACATAAATAAATTATAATATAAAATAAAACTAATAAATATAGTATAAATAATTGATGCAGCTCAATGTAGTACATTATATATAATTTTTAAAACTGGTAAACAAAAATCTCAAAAAAAAAATGAAAATAAAATAACAAATATCTCTTCTATTTCAAACAAAATACATATTGAAGAAAACCGTATTTAATCATTTTATTTAAGTTTTAATTTTATTAAAATTATTGTTTGTTTTATAACACAAAAGACCCCTAAAGTTGGAAGCACAATTTTATCAAAAGTTAAGATTTAAAATTGAAGAATTTCTTTAAAATATTTACTTAGAAAATTTTAAATGACAAGTAGTAGGTGTTTTTAAAAGTAAGTATGGGAATTAAAAGCAACGTAAAAAGTAAGTATATATTGATGAATGAATAAAGCGTTAAGATATCCAAATAGCTGGTTTTAAACTTATTTGCTTTATTAGTTGAATAATGGTAAAATTAAACGTCAGAGTTAATAGTTTTAACAATAAATACTCTTTTCTAAAATAGGCCATTTTTTAACCAAAAGTTTTTAAAGAGTAAATAAAAAAAATAAACTAAATGGAGTTGTGTTTTTTGTCAATAAAATTAAGATCTCGTAAGTATTGAGTAAAAAGTAAGTATAAGTTAAAAATCAAAATAATTTTAAATCTTTTGTTAAATACTCGTAAGAATTCAATCGATTAACGATAAGTGTGTCTCTACAGCAAAGATTACCATTTCATAGCACAATTGTGCAGAGATCGATCAGACTGCGACAAGCACACATGTCAGCGGATACTATAATAATTTTTTTATGTTTACACTCAAAAAATATTTTATGTTAAAAAATTCTTTTTTTAAAATTCAAAGTCTGATATGTTCTTAAAACACATTTTGATTGTTTTAATAGTCAAGTAAATAATTTAGATGATATGGAAAGAGAACAACTTTTTTATAGACATAAAGCAATATTTTGGAAAAATTAAAAGGTTGGTTATAAGCAGGAGAGGAAATTTGTTAACCAAAATTAATATCCAGCAAATATCTAAAAAACATTACCTAATTATCAAGTCAAAGATGTATAACTTTATGTACATATGTTGATGAAATGAAAATCAAAATAGGGTATATTACTAACATTTTTCTATGACTGCTTGCTCTCAACTTATTTTCTCTCTCTTACTCACTAATACACAACCAAAAAATTTTTGGTAAACCCTGCTCTACAGGGACATCACCAACAAACATATATATGTCCAAGCATTATAACACATATCCATTAAGCAATGCTAAAACAACCACCACGTTAATTTGTTAAGGATAAGGGCACACTTGATTTTTTTTTTCTTTTCTACTTTTTCGCGGGGTATGCAATATAACAAATTCAATTGGATTTGAACCCTGTACACACAGTAGTTGTTAAGCACATTTCCGAACACTTTGGTTTTTAAGTTTCTTTAGACTAATTTCGATTATCGTGACAAATTTGATAGTGGGTGTGGAGAGGCAATTAATATGGATCGACACTATATTTAGATTACTTTGGTTGATATTTCCCAACCTTTTGCGATATTCTTTGCATCCAGGAATTACTGGTATGCTTGCTAACTATGTCCACTTTCTATCCTGGAAGTTAAAGAAAGTATTGTTAGCTAACTTTCTTAACGGGTTTGCCATATAGGTTAGGTTAATGTGGTAGCTTTATACCAAAATCCCACTTGAGCACGCATAGCGGCCCGTTGTGGCACCACAGGCGAACGCAGTCCCTGTACTGACCAAGTTCCTCCGAGCCAATGAGGGGGAAATCGATCAGCGCAAGGGCTGCACATTTAAAGCACGACTACCCCACGCTGGAAAACCAGCCAGAAAGTTCTATAAACGAGGCTATGTCCTTGACGTCAATGGACGATAGCTCCGTCAAGCTAACAAGGGTTGAAGAGCCAAATAACCTATATCTGCATCTCTCAAGAGATGGGCATTGACATAGAAAGTGGATAACAGTCTCCTCTTCCTCAGCGGATCTACATCCACGGCAGAAATCGTTAAATGGGAGTCGCATTCTTTCTGCGTGTCTACCCATAACACAGTGACCTGTAAGCATGGCCACTGTGAGCGAGATGATGTTACGACTAAGTCCAAGTAACTGGTTGGTGCGCCTTCTATCCATTGAGGGCCAAGTGAGCCTAGCGGTGGAGCAGGTCTCCTCATTGATCCAGGATAGGTTGGCGTCCCGGGAGAATTTCCGCGCGATGGCCAGTTTGAACGAGGTAAGTGGCATTCCCAAGTTGATCGAAGAAGATTCCGGAAGAAGTGCGCCAGCCCTGGCTAGCTCGTCCGCTCTGCAGTTTCCCGGAATGTCGCAGTGTCCGGGGACCCAGATATGTGTTACACTGAATCGCCCAGAAAGAAGGTTGAGGCTGCGGCGGCATTCCCTGACGATCCTAGAATTATCCGAAACGTTCGATAGAGACATTATCGCAGCCTGGCTATCGGAGAAAATTGAGATGCAGCTGAAAGGAACTCCGTGTGCGAGGATCCACTGTGCGGTCCGGTAGATGGCCATTACTTCCGCCTGGAACACGCTGCAATAGTCCGGCAGCCGGAGTGAATTGTTCAAGTCCAATCTCCCAGAGTAGACTCCGCTGCCCACGCCGCAATCGAATTTGGAGCCGTCGGTGTATACATCCAGGAGTTCCGGGGGGACGGTCATATTATGGGTCCAATCGCTTCTGCGATTTTTGCCATATAAAAATTTGTTCATTTTCTTGTTTAACCCAAAACAAATTGGTGTTCGAAGAACATGAATTGTCTGAAATATTCAACGTTCGTTAGGAGTTGACTTTAAACTATAGATAGGTCTCGCCACTCATGTATAAAATTAAAACGCTCAAAATAAGTGTTGCAATCCTAACTGAAGGGTTGTAATGATGTATTATGTATTTAACATACCAATGAACGAACCTATTTTTAAAGATTTTCTAAAACAGTTGAAACTCGTTTATAGACGAACTTTATAATTTAAATTAAAAAAAAAAACAAACTTCAAAATAGGATTAATTTGTTGATGTACAGTTCTAAAATCATTTTTTCTTATTGAATTACCCCTTTTTTATTTGCTATACAACAAATTCATAATAATTGTGACATCCTGTACAGCTAGCTCAAAGAGCTAGCTGTGTGTTCCGTCCATTAACTTCGTGGATAGAAAACGCACTTGGCGGTTAATCAAATTAAAATAGCTTCGGTTAGATAATTTGGAGGACAGAAAAAGGACATTTGTTTCTAGAATTGTTGGTCTTAGGTTCTTTGAGCCTAATACGAAACAGATATCTATCTACATACTTGTGATTTTATAGGTGAGCTATGAGAGTGATCAGCCTGCATCTGCAGCTATTCAGAGGATTAGAAAGAGGGCGACTGGCAGCATTCCTTTATAATCTCGTCCGGGCCTATTATTTCGATACACTAAAAAATACCCATCACAAATAAAATGGTCGCTTAACATTTCAAATTAGAATTAGGCTTTTGAAGCCAATATCAAAACTTTTCGATGACAAGAAAGAGATCCTTGTCGATACCATGACAATCGGATCTACGCTCCGGAACTAAACGACCTCACATTGGCCTATGATTGTCAACCCAGCGAAAGCTGTATCAACCGGAAATTTTTTCCCAAGGGAAACACTTCCGGACACAGCAGCAGAGCTGTTACAACAACAAAATCAATTATGGTAGTCAGAATTTTTTCAACTTTCTTAACAAATAAGCAAAAGTTTTAAGAATTTTTGTTTTCCAGAGTCTAAATATATTGAATTTCTTACCTGTTGTTGAAAATCTGGATTATTCCTTGTTGTTAGGTTGTCGGTAAAAGAGATACGAAACGAAACAGTTTGATTTTGAGGGCGGGGTGGCTGTTACTTTTATTATTGAATAAATTTTAAAGCATACACCCCAAAATATCCCTTCAGTTTTATTTCACTGCGATAAATTTGGTCTGGTGAGAAAAATAATGCTGGCAAATCACTTTTATAATATTTTCAAATATTTTATTAGAAGGAAAATTTTATTATTCCGCATAGTAACTTCGAATTTAATAATAAATAACCTCTCAAAGTGTAGGCGTACCGGTTTGATGTCTTTGAATGAAACAGCACTTTTCTTCACTTCACTTCACTTTCCTCACAATACCGTTGCTGTTAATCGACGCGTCCGTCCATTGCGAACTTTATTTATTTAATTAATTGGAAAATAACTTAAAATCCAAAATATTTATTTTCACAGTACACTAAATTTAAAAACTAATTTAAGATCTTATTGCTTGGTTGTTGGTTGGTTTCAATGATGTCAATCTTCAATTTTAATTTTACAAAAAATTTACTTACTACCGGTGTTGCCAATTTGGTTATTTCTAACCAACAAAAATGGTTTGTTTTCTTTTCATGTTATTTATTTATTGGCAAAAAAAATTAATTTAGTTAAAAGTTATTGTAAACAAAATAATTAAATTTGAAAAATCTTGAATTTAAATAATTTGATTATTTTTCAATCGTTTTTCAAAATTTTTTACTTCTTGGCAACCCTGGTGGTTGGTTGGTTGTTCGTTCAAAAAACAACGTTTTGAATTCGCACATTCGTTTTCCGTTTTCGATTTATATAAATGAAAAATTGAAAACTTTTTTCTGTCGTGTATGTGTTTGTGTGTCGGTGGGGTTATTTTCTCCGCTTTACTCTCTCGTGTCTATGGTTTGTTGCGTCTTCGGGTTTTGTGGAGATTTGAGTGCGCCGGTGGTTGTTTGAAGGAGGAAGATGGATGGACGAACGGGGGGCGAGGACGGGACAAGAGCGGACCCAAAAAAAAAAATTATTTTACTTTTTTATTTATTGAATTTTTTTAAAGTGTGGTGAATTTATCCGGTGGGGTGAATAAAATTGAAGTTCACCAAAGTGTCGATAATGAATGGTACTGTATTACCATAAACCAACGTACTGTATATGATCAATTAACAGGTGTGTGTCTAGAATAAGTAATTTTCATCTCCATTAGCAGTGCCATGGAAAATCCCAAACCCTGCATATACTGCTCCCTCTAACGTTAACTAGCGGTAAAAATAATTAAAAATAATTTGAAAACACAACACTGTTTGTAGAATTGCACAAATGACGCCATTTTTCAACAATTGTAGACATTTTGACAATCAAACAAAAAGAAAAGAAGAAGAAACGAAACAGAAAGCAACAAAAAACCAATTGGAAAAAGTAAAGTTGTGAGCAAAAATTCATTGTTAAACAATATTTGGAAAAAATATACGCAAATACCTGTTATTTATTTATAAAAGAGTGTGCAAAATACATAAAAACATGTAAAGCTTTTAAACGACAACAACAATAATCAATGATAACTTAAACTAAATTCCTTGAATCAAAGGAAAATTTTGCAAGGAAAAAAGATTGAGTGTGTGTCTGTTTTCTTTATTTTTTTGTTCGTTTTCTAAAGGTGTCTCGCGGGGGCTGTTTGCATTATCCCGTACAGCATTTTCTCCTTTTCGACAACCTTTCAAAGAAAATTTTCGGTAATAATTAAAAAAAAAAAAATTATATTTTATTAATCAAAACAGCACAATTGAAAAGAATAAGATTATAAACAGAAAAGAAAAAATACAAAAAAAAGTTATTTTTACTGCTGTAAAGCATAATTGTTAAGTGTGATAGAATTTTTAGCGCGTAAATACTCTGTGTGTGCATTAACAAACAATATTTTTCTTCGCTGCAGACTTGATAAAAAAAAAATTTGTAAGTATACGTTGTTGAGCATAGATGATGATGATGAAGAAGAGAGGACACGATGATAATGAATATGCAAGAAAAAGAGGAAGAATAAGTGTAGGAAAACAATTGATAGAAGTGTGTTGTGTTTTGTTGTACGCGTTTATGTATATTATTTTTATATGACACCGTGTATCGACTGCGCTTTTTACCTCTTTGCGCTACGCTAATATATGCACCCAGTAAAATTGTATTTTTTTTCCTTCTTTATGATGCACTCACTCGTTGTACCAACCAACCAACACTTCTTTGTATATTGGCTTTTGATCCCAACGTCGCACTCATGGATACCACGAAAATTAGCGTTAATATTTTTTTGGCTATGTTTGAGTGCTTTTTTATTTCATTTTCTTTTATAAAACGAACAATCAAAGATTACCAAACAATTATATTCTTCATCGCTGTATTTAGTGGTTAATGTAATATTAAATAACCTAAGAATATTCCTACCTCCTCAAGGATTTTCGATCATCACTTTGCATTGCACATTTTCTTTTAAATGTACAAAATATATGATTTGCAAATATGTAGTAATATTGTATTCTTTAATGATGAGTGCACAGCAAGCCTGCATGGTGGCTTAAGGTGTATATCGATGGGCATGACACCCTTGGGTTGGTCTACTCTCCTTTCACCTACATACTTATCTACCACTTGATAAACCTTCGCTTTGTTATTTTTAATTCATAATTTTTAAGACCTTACACCAAGTACAGTGCTGTGTGGTGACTTATTTACCAATTTCTACTCGGCAAATTTCACTTGTCTACTTCTTTTCTCAGTTTTATAATTGTTTAAATCATCCGTTTATGTTAAGAAGACTTAAATTACGGTAATTAAAAGAAAGTACATATGTACGTCTATTTCTTCGGCAGCTTATAATGTTTTTTACTTTTGCTAACTATTGCAACAATTGAGGAAGAACTTTAAAATTTTTAAATAAACCTGAAACATCTATGTTTCTTATTTATTTATTAATTACAATTACAAATTATATTATAATTATTACGAGCTGAGTAACATAGTACCTTATACTTTGTGTAGTGTAACAGACCATAGCTTTTGGTATAAATCAAACCCAAGACCCCCACAATACCACTAGACTACAAAGGCACCCAATCTTTATCTTGTTTAGTTTTCTTGTATTGTTAGCCATCTATCACATTTAGTTTTGATAACGAATATTGCAACCGTTAAATAGAGAAAACATATCGAAATCGATTGTTTTGAAAATTGAAAGATCATTTGAAATCCAACTTATTGCTTTTATAGTAAAATGTTCATCAAATAGTTCTTTAAACGCGGAAAAATAAGGAGAAACACATCTTCCGCTCAATAAAAACAAAATTACGAGTAAAAAAACATTTTTCTCCCTCAAAACTAAGAACATGAAAATATATCGCATTTTCCGATGACATGGATTATTAGTGGGAAAATCGCTAACTAGTAGTGTTTGGAGCATGAATATGTTCAGTCAGCAGTAGCTCCCGTGAATAGTATAAAGAAAAATATTTTCGTATTAATGAAAATAAAGAAAATCAAAATATACACATACAACAAATATTGTATAGCATTTGTAGTAGAACGCACAATATACCAACAGCAAAAATGAACTTATTTTTAGAATAAAAAGATGAGAAAACAAAAATGATCGTGATAAAGAATTTGAATTAAAAATTTCTTTTTAATTATTGTATATATTAAACAATCGAATATGAATCAAAAAATATAGAATCTTAAATCAATCTATAAATTCCATATCCACATATAAAGAGACTTAACAATAAAATTGTAAAGTTATATAATTGTTTTGCTGTGAACTTTATGAACATGTCAAAATCACAAAGAAATTCCCAACATGCAAGCAGAGCGGGATCTTCAGGTTCATCATCGTCGCCCAGTAACCTACCGCGTAAACGTTTTAAACGCTGTTGCCGCAATTTCGTCACTTTTATGTGTACGCAGGTGGGAGTGGGTGCCTTAATAGTTATATATGCAATTTGTGGAGCATTTTCTTTCATGCACATAGAGCTTCAATATGAAGATAATACCCAAACGGAAGTGGATGAACTGCGAGTGAATTGTGCCCAAGAACTATGGAATATAACTGAAAAGTTTAATAATTTCAATAAAACTGAATGGCAAAGTAGTACAGATATTGCTTTACAGCAATATCAAAAACGTATTGCAGCAATAATAAAATCTGGTTATGATTTTCGAAAGCCTAGTGATATATGGTCGTTTCCCGCAGCTCTAATGTTTTGCTTGTCTGTGATCACAATGATTGGATATGGAAATATGGTGCCGAGAACTCCTTGGGGCAAAGGTTTCACAGTTATTTATGCTACATTTGGCATACCGCTGTATATTTTATATTTTCTTAATATGGGAAAAGTTTTAGCAAGATCATTCAAATTTCTATATAGAAGTTTGCACGAATGTACACAGGATCATGAAACATCATTTGATCGCCGTCTAGAGGCTTTGGAAAGTGGCAGCTTAGCTATGTTACAACGCAAAAAGATTATAGTACCTTCAACAGCCTGCTTATGGGTGATTATATTCTACATTCTAACAGGCACCATTATGTTTGCAAACTGGGAAAAGTGGTCATTTCTAAATTCATTCTATTTCTGTATGACATCCCTGTGTAAAATTGGTTTTGGAGATTTTGTGCCAGGCGCCTCGCTCGTTACTCCTTCGCACATTGCCGAAGCGCGTAAAAAAGTAAAAGAGGATGCTACCATTGATCCTAATCTTGTTTCGGACTTGCAACAATCTATTACGGATCAACATTCGAAATTAGCAATTAATTTCATATACATGTTAATTGGTATGGGCTTGGTAGCCATGTGCTATAATTTAATGCGTGAAGAAGTGCGAGTAAAATTAAAAGAAATGAAAGAAGATACTAAATTGTGTCTGGAAGATACGCGTCTACGTTTTATGGGTTGTTGCGGTGGCAGTGGTAATCGTGATTTCTATGAAGACGATTATTATTGAAACGTAAAAAATATATAGAAATTATTAAAATTAGAGTAATTAATGTAATGTAAACGTAATTTTAAGGAGAATAAAAGTGATGTATTTGGATTAAAACTATATACATACATACATATATTGCGTTTGTTTAAGAGCCTCAAAAAAATTTTTAGTATTGACCGATACTATATACAATAAGTGTTTATGTTTATAATTCGTTTATCTTAAAATACATTGATCATCATTCGCTATAAAAATACTTTTCGTTTTCTATTTAAAAGGTATGTTAAATTTTATTGTTTGCAATTAAATTCAACTCTGTTACTCTCAAATTTAATTTTTAACTTAAATTTAAAATGAAAATTTCTTTATCGATTTAACTTAAGTGATTATCCTAGTCTACAAGGCCAAGTGAAGGCGCGCTAGGGCCAGACTATTAATTAGAAATTTAGTTTTTAGTAAGTAGCCCTTGGTGATCGATTTAAATCTTCAAAATATATACTAGATAATATATTATATAGGTATATACGTTTATGCATTATGATCCGTATGATGAATTCATTTCATACGAAAATAGTGTCGTAAGGAATAAGTAATAAGCTGATATGAAACCTTCGTTCCCTTCAAATATCAATCATATCCATTAAACGATTTAAGTTAAATTTTGTAGATATAGGCAGATAGTATATTTACATTAAATATGGACCTGTTGCTCATACATATATAACTTTTTACTACAGTATGGCAACTTTGGTAATTAACTATATTTCCAAATTTGTGGCATTACTTGTTATTATAGCATTGTGTGTTGTCAAACTGACAGTTTACGAGTCAAGATATTTTAATGTTTGATGTTTCAATGAAACAAACAAGTGTAGAAAATTGGAAAAATGTTTAGAATTGTTAAGAATTAACAGAAAAAAATTTAAGACAATAACAAAATCGGTATCTAAACGATCTTTACTGGTTTCAGTATCATTCTGAAAGTGACTTACCTTGCCTGGAGCTCTAAACTGGTCAAAACTGTACAAATGATTGGAAAATTTCACGATACGGTGATGGATGAGAAAAGTATGATGAAGGTAAGTTTGTGTCATTAAGTGTTGTTTTGCTGGAAAGCAATTCTTAATATAAATATGTGTTCCATTCCATTAACATAAAATACCTTATGAAACTTGGTCATATAAAATATGGCTTAATTCTTCATTCATATCAAGGGCAGTTAACACTTCGAAAGAATCTGTAATGTTTACTAAGGAAAGAAATATTTTGTTCACCATCACTGTATCTTAGATAAAGAGTAATAAATTAATATGATCGATCGATCAATGTAATGAATGTTTATAAAAGATTTTATGTAAATACACGTACTTATATGTATGTGCAGATATCCAATCATTGTACAGACGAATTGACTGGTATAAAATATATTTTCAATTTTTATATTCTACAAATTCGTTGCTACATATATTTTATTGTTTTATTTATTAAAACAAATGAATCAGCCAACAACATTATTGTTTAGTTATTAAAAAAGCATCAGGAAATACTAAATGATTTACGCCGATTTGTTGTCTAGAAAAAAATTTCAATTAAACTAATGCTATATAAACGGAAGGATACCACTCTAGGGAACAACTTTCGTTGACAGGAAGTCTGTAAAATATTGCAATATTGGCTAGCTCTGAAATGAAAAAAGTGAAGATTTTGGATGATATTTCGTCGTAATTGTGTGTCCACTGCGACAACTACATGTCGATCGTTTCTACAATCTCTTTCATAGGTGCTATTTTTAGTTAAAAGGCTAGGGCGAGTATGACTATTATCAATCAGGCGGCTTAAGTTTGTAAAACTAACATTTTTATGATTTATAGAGCTATTTTATGTAATTATGTGATAGTAAATTATTATTTATTTATACAGTTCTCGAACGAAATCGAACTGATTTTATTGATTGTATATTTTTTACCTTACACTTGCTTATTAAAAATGTATTAAAACTATTAAAAACAAAACATGAACATGAAAGCCCTGATAACTACTAAAAATCTGCACTTTTTCTAATTTTGATAAATTTTTTAATTGAACATCTATTTAGCTTTTCAAGTTCTTTAAACACATACACACATATGTACATACATTTTACTGCAACAGATTGTTGTAAGAATCTGTAATCTTCATGAATCATAATGCCTTCATATGTGTATTTTTTATTATAAATGAAAATATGTATTAATGTTGTATTAATTTTATTTGTTTTAGGTAACCATTGATAAATTCTTTCAATTACAAAAACGTGTTACTAACTCTGAGGTAATGCTTGGTGGTAGTGCGGATCGTTTATGCACACCAAGCACATCAGCTGGTCCATTTCGAATATTTTCAGTGGCCGGTTTCCAAAATCGCACGAATGATATCGTTTATTGTCCACCGATTATAAGACAACAAAATCAAAATGTTGAAGATTCTACAGCCGTCGTATATTTTGGTGGAGACGTACAGGTAAGTTAGATACTCACGAATATTTAGTGCTTTTAAGAAAATTAAGTATATACATATACATATGTATGTATTTACAATTATACAAATATATAAGATGTTCTAATAGAATTCTTTACTGAATTTAAACAAATTTATTTTTGTCTTAATACGAAAATTCGTTAAACATTTTGCTGAGTTATATTCTATTTTAATTTTTATGTTTACTTTTTGTTTAAAGTTATCTATCGGCCGGTAAACATTTAATTTTTCTTAATTAATTTTAGGATTTTCCTGAGAGCATGGAAACAAATCGTGATAGTCGGGGTTACATGAAATATAATTTAGAAAATTCGGCAATATTATTAAGAGAAGCGTTCCCACGTTCACACATTATAGTCGTGCGCCCAGTGAGGTTTGTATTTATTTACAAAAAAAAAAATTATGTATATGTAGTGTTAACAGTATTTTAAAATAATTAATTGTGTCTTAGCAAATAGAAAACTTAAGAAAATAATTTAACTATTTATTAGTTAAACTAAAACTAGAATTCAAATTCTTTTAAAACTCTGGTATACGAAAATTATATTTCTTGCCCGTTATTTAAACAAAATGTTTGATAGTAATTGTTTATCTAAATGAATTATACTTCTTTTTTGTTTGTTTTTTTAAATTTCTGCAAAAATTATAGAATGGAATTCAAGACATTTAGTTGTTTTGATAATTTTGTACGTGGAAATAATGCTGGTGTGCCCGATCACACTCCCATGAATCATGCCTTGCAACACTTGGAAAAGTATAAACATATTTGCCATCAAATCTGTGCTAACTAATTTAACTTTTTTTGTTTTTGTTTTTTCGTGTAAAGGTTATTACAAAATTTATCGCAACGTTTAATTTCTATACCAGAAAACGAAATATTGGATCAAGCGGCGCAGGCGGCAGCAGCTGCTGCTGCTGTAGCTGCTGCAGCCGCTGCTGCGGCATTAGTCTCATCTACACTTTCAAATGCATCCTCAGATTCTTCATCGTCGTCTTCGAATGCTAGCGATAGTAGTCAAGAAATGGACATTGATATTTTGCAGGTAAATTAGAAATCAATCGTTTAACTATTACAGTTATATAATTTAAATGTTTATATCTGTTCATATCTGTCTCCTTTTAGGTTCAAGAAAATGTTACTGTTGATGCCGATGGTGCTGTTATATTTTCCAATTCTAGTGATTTAAATAATACAACTGCTGCTCATAGTGGTGGTCCTATAGCGAGTAGTACTGCCGGTAATGATGACTCATTAGTAACAATAACGCCACACACAAATGTTACGGCAACAACTGTAGCAACGCCTGGCGCTTCATCCTCTAGTGCAACAGCGACACTGAACACAACACAACAATCTCAACAAAACAATGAAAATATGCAGCATTATAACAATATAAATAATAGTAATGATTGTTCCTTACAACCACATCAGCAAACATCTAATCAACAACAACAAAATCCTTTGTGGTGGCGCGAAAATCTCAATTTGGACAAATCGAAATTAATTATAATTGGCTTTAGCAAGGGTTGTGTTGTTCTCAATCAAGTGAGTCTGCTAATCACATTCAACGGTGTAAAAATCGTTACATTTCATAGTATTTTTTAAATTCAATTTTCTTGGCTTCTTAGTTTTCTGTTTATTTTTTTTTTTTTTTTTTTTTTATAAAATTCTATTGTTTTCAATCAGATAGAATTCCACAGAATCAAAATTTTATTTAGTTTATTAGCCTATCGAATTCCACATTAGACAGAGTCAGTCTATAACACAACATATACAATATAATTATTTACTTTCGCAGTCAATGAGAGAAGAGTGTAAAGTGAGAGCCAGTTTTAGTCTCATCGTAAATTATCTCTCACAACGAGTTTATTGATATTTAAAATTCAAAAGCAAAACACAACGACCTCACAACCAACACAAACAACCCAATTGTGCCAAATATGTATATTGTTGTTAACTTGCATCATCGTAAAATTTAATTTTCTTGTTAGTTTCTGGGTAATTTTATAGATGTGAACAGCTAAATTTACAATGAATTCTAAAACGGAAATTAAACGTATTAATAATATGTGTGTACGCGATATACTTTCAGATCGTAATGCTTTAGAGATACTGAAAACTTTTCTTCAGAAATATTCAAGCGGTGGTGATAAGGCTTTGATCAAATTGTATATTGAATTGTATGAAAAGTGCAAAGAATATTTGAATCATTCAAATGGCATTTCAAAAGAACAATTTGAGGAATTGTGTGATTTGGGCTTACCATACGAAATAGAATATGGAAAATTAGATATGATCACTAAAGGGGATACAAAAGACTGTATACAACTGATAATGGATCAATTAATTAAAAATATTGAAATCCAAAAGGAATACGATCACTTTCGTAGACAATTAGCCCAAGATATCAATTAAATTTTTTTCCTTTTCCCCGTAATTCACTAATAAATTTTTATTATAAATATGTCTGTGTAAGTTCTCTGTATATATGTACATATGTATGTACAATGAAAGTTCATTAATGCAAGTGAAGCTTAGATTATTTTATTTATTTATTAACAGTATTAATGTACACTATGAACCTCTAGCTCTTTATGTTAATTTTTCTTTAAAACATTAAACTCATTTATACAAATATTTTATTACATACAAATAAATATTGCTATACTAGCGAGTAATTGTTTTTTTTATTATTATTTTTCTTTTAGTTTATATATGAGTTTCATTATTTAAAAACACTTACGCCTGACGATAGTACTATGGGTCGATTATTGTCACGCATAAAAGACATGTATTGGCTGGATGGTGGACATGGTGGTCAAAAAAATACATGGATAACATCCCGAAGCTTGCTAGAAACTTTAACAAGAATGGGTAAATAAAGTTTTTCTCTAAAAATAAAAATAATTGCTAACAGAATACATTTTTGTTTCAGCCATTAATATACATGTACATTTAACACCATATCAAGTGCAGGATGATCGACGACCTTGGATACGAAAGGAGGAGAAAACATTTACAGATCTTTTGCGACGTTTGGGTGCGCAAGTTACTCGTCACTTACATTATGACAGCCAAACTGCTAATTTAATGACACATTTTGAAGTATTACAAGCATTTTGTCAGCATATTCACAATCAAAATCAGCAACAACACCAATTACATTCACAACAGCAATTACAGCAGCAAGGACAGTTAACACAAAATCCAAACAATACCCAAAACAATGATCCACATACACAAACACAGTCGTCAGAAGAAAAGTGACATCGCCACCATCATCATCATCATCACCACCACCGGAGACGTTCTAATCACCATCATAATTACCATAATCATCATCATCATGGTAAAATGTCTTCGTCCTCTGCATCATCTTCTCATAAACAAAAACAGCATAAACAACAACAGCAACAGCAGCAACACCAACAGCAACAACAACAAAATCATATATTGCAATGCATTGCTTCGGCGGCTGTAGCAGCAGCATCATCTTCATCGACAAATCCTAGTGGTTTAGCTGCCGCAGCCGCAGCTTTAATATCACAATCGACAGTAGCTGCTGTTGCAGCCGCTACGGCTGCATCAACAGCAAATTTGAATGCCACATCACCAACGGCGCTTGTACCGACTTCAGCCTCATCAGTCACCAATTCAATTGTAAATATTAGTCATCAAAATCATCATAATTTTTTTAGTTATCAAACCTACCAAACACCACATCGCTTTCGCCATAACTTCAATACAACTCTATTAAACAATACACAGCAAACGCAACAACATCACGCTCCTAATATTCATCAACAGCAGCAGCAGCAGCATGCATCAAACAATATTTTGGCTATAAATGCTAATTCAAGCACTACTCCAAGTATTCATCATGCGCACAACAACCACACTACAAATAATAATCATCATAATCATACTCATCAATGTAAGTCCAAACGCAAGTTACAAAAATTGTATTATACCCTGTGCCGTTAAATCTCGTTTTGTTTGTTTGTTGTTCACACTATTTTTGGTTTTTTTGGTATTTTTTTTTTTTTTTTTGTTTGTTTTTAACAAATTTTCTTAATTTCAAATAGAATATGTCTTAAATGAGCATATTTGAATAAGTTTATAAAATAATTTATAAATAAGACATTTCCGTATAAATACATATATTTGTCCTCCATCAAATATAATAGATTTATTATTTTAATGCCATTTTATGCAAATAAAAACACAAAACATTTTATCGGTCTTTTGATCACATTTCTTATTTATTTAATATTTAACAGAGACTAATTTAACTGAATTTGTGCGTTTTTTAAAGTCACAATGTAATTCCTTTAACGATAGGAGTGCTGTAGATCTTTCTGCGTAATGAAGTAGGTGAAATTTCTTTGATTCTTTATCTGATATGATATAAACCACATACACTCATTTATTACCGGTGTTTTCTTTCTTTGAATCAGAACGATCAATATAAATATTTTCAACAACAGGTTTTGGTGACGGTTTTGGAAAATTCTTGAGCTTTATAAATTAGCTCTTAATTATGTTAAAAGATGCCATTGTCATCTTGATAAATGACAACTTAAACCTAAAACCTTTTTAGTCATTGTATTTACTTACACCACTAAACTGTGTGAATTGAATTGACGTAGGTTTGCGGAGACTCTGAGTATCAACGACTGCCCCCTCCACATTTTTCTGGAACTGGCGCCTAATGTGCTGTGTTTAACTGTCTAGTTGATCTAGTTAAAAAAAACTGCGTACCTACCGCTAGTCCTATCAATTATTTGTTTCATCTTTTTTTTTATTTTTTGGCTGGCCAATTCACCACTTTAGTGGCGGAAAATTAGCGTTTACGCTTTTAAACTCTCTTATGTGATTGGTTCGCTTTTCTAACGTCTACAATAAATTATATTTTAAGTGGTTTTTTAATAATTACATGACATAAATACAAAAAGTCCAATAATCCTTTATTTCAGCAGGCCACAAAATGAGTCTGGACAAATTACGTCGGTCAATGCTCTCAACTTGCTATAGAATTTGGGGTTTTTATATGCATATGTATATCAGACAGTCATACCATAACGTTGTTGTTGTACGTTATCATTTTTGTATCAATATTTTCCATTCTAGTGCAATAAAAAAAAAGATTTTTTACAATCCTTTTAATCAAAGAATATTTATATTATTTTTAATTTTAACTTATTGAGCAAGGCAAATTTAAACTTGAGATTTTTAATATATTATTGCTTTGTTGCAATAGTTATACTACAAAACATAAGCTGTTTGTCCTTTCATGGTCGAATATAGTAAATGAGATTATAACGAACTGCATTGACTGTCCACGCATTTTAAAGAATTGTCCGAGGCTTACAGTTACGTTTAAAACCTTTTCAACACAGAAAAAACATTATTATCATCGTTTCAAATTTAAAATATTAAAATTATAATTGCCGCTATTTGTTCGTAATTCTTCAATCGTTTTTTATTTTGTTTGTTTCGTTTCTTTTCATTTTTAATTTAGCTAATAAGTCAAATAAAAATTAAACTATTAAACCATAATTCGGAATGCTGTTCGCTTTAACCGTGATTGTCATGAAAATTAATTGACCAAAAAAAGGACAATATAGCAAATAGCAGTTTCTGCAAATTCGAATTTTAGATAATAAATTGTTTCTTAATTTCTCAAATGGCTTCAAGTGGATTATACCGTATACCGTAAATACTTTATTAATCAGAAAAATCATATTGTGTTTATATACTTAATTCGACCTCTCATTGCCTTAGTGGACCTTAGTGGAATCTTCTTTGATTCAGATTAGAACCTCAAAAAGGTGATTCGCAGAAAAATAATAAGGTTAAGAAATTTTTGTTTTAGAAATTTGTTTTTCTTTTTGTTAATTAAAATGTTCATAATAAGTTTTATGAATATCAGATAAAAAAAATTCAAATATTTTATAAATTACATCATATTAACACGTATTAAATTTAATTTTAAATTCGAAAAATATTGGACAATAATAACGTTTTTTTTTTTTAATAAAAAAAAACTCCATGCAGAAAAATTTATTATTTATAAATAATAATAATAATTCATCTCAAAAAGCTTATTTACCCGAAAATTTCTGATTAACCGTTATTTTTAAGTTTCAAAACACTATAAATATGCTCTAAAGTTTGTAGAATAATAAAAAAGAAACACTAAATTATACTTAACGAATCGAAATAATTTTTATAGTGATTTTGAAACAAATGGAAAAATTAGTTTTCTTAACACTCTTGTTTCTTTGTAACTTTATTCATTAAAAAAAACTAAATGGGGAGTCGCAAATATTACGACATTTAATTTAATGTGTAGATTGGCTTTATATGATTTCCTTTATTAATTTTATTTTTTTTTTTATTTTGTATTCTAATAATAAAATATTTCATTCTTAATTACTCCTTTGTTAAGATGATGCAATAAAATAAGATATTTTATTATAGTACTTTTATGTAAATCTCATTTTTTTTATAATTTATTACTTTACTTTTATGTATTTGAAATTAAAAACCTTAAAACATATATATTATTACATACATATTAGTATTACATAGCCATTAGGTGATATACATATATATATACATACATATGTATATGTATGTATACATATAATAATTAGATATAATAGAAAACCGAAGAAAAAATAAACACACACTAATAATAGTACGATAGTAATTTGAGATAAAATTTCATAAATAAATGGCTCTCTTAACTACATTAAACATTAATTAAAAAAGAAAACTAGTTTGTAGGGATGTAAGATTTTGCAATTTATTTAAAAATAAAAAAAAGCTGTTTGAAAAATAAAAAGAAAACTTTGGAAAATTAAAATTAAATAATTAACAAAAACAAACAAGTTTTTAAAATTTCGAAAGAATACTACATAAAATTGTCCCGTTCATTTAAGTAAAAGTTAAAAAAAAAAAAAAATACAACATATAATATTAATAAACTTTAAAAAAGTACCTTTTTCGAATTAGCAGTTCAAAATTGCATTAATGCGTTTCACATTTAAATAATACTAAATTAAAATACATTAAGAAGTTGGCTTCAAACACACAAACGTTTTAAAATTTAACCAATCAATTAAATAACAGCCAAAATTATATACCATATACATACATTGTTTCAATTATTTGATTTTTTCTTTTTTCTCTAATGTTTGCATAAAAAAATTATAAATATAAAGTTCTATGTATTAATGAAAATTTAATTACATTATTTAGATTTTAAATCTGCTATGCTATTTTTATAAATATATTAATTATAATTTATTTTAAAATTTTAATATTTATACTTTGACTTATCTAATTTCCCAAATTTGTTTATAATTTATTTAATTATACAAATAGAATGAAATAACGATAATTTTGACACAATCTCTAAGAATTTAATTAAAAACGATATATTTAAACCTAACCTAATATATAAAAATAAAAAACCATACATGTTAGCCTTAAGATATATAAAAAAAAAGCTAAAAAGCAAGAAATATTTAAAATATAATAAATAAAAACACTTCATATTAATTAAGTTCTACTTAAATATATATGTCATCATACAAAAAAAAATTGAAGTTTTACTTTACATTAAAAAAAAAATTATGATTCGGGATTACTTTTGCAAATAATACAAATTGGGAAAATTAACATAACTCTTGGTGTTTAGCAAGCTATTTTGGTATTTCTATCTTGGGATCAATAGCTGTAGAATCAAACAATAGAAAACCCCAGATCAGACATCCCCAGCATAACGAAATATGAAAAAATATTTCTTCCGTTACTTCCTCTCAGATTTCTGGCAAAAACTCTGAGCGTAAATAAAAATTGCCATGAAAAGTTTTTCAAAAGCCTGTTGTTCGGGGGTAGACTTTAAACTGTTGGTCACGTCATTCGTGTACAAAAATAAAACACACACAACATAAGTGGTGTGAGAAACTAGATCGATCCTGACTGAATTATTGTAATGGCTAATTACGTATGTACATATATTATATACTACTAACAATTTAGCAGTAGTAGTTGTTCACATTTGTAAACAATTTTTGTCGTCCTTGCTAAAGAAAAGTAAAACAAGCTAAAGATAATTTTGTGATGGAACAATAAAAATCACATTTTACATTTATTCTTTAGGAGGTATGTTTATTACAAAATTGTTTTTTTTAACTTAAACTACCTTACCACTTACGATTTTGTTAAAATTCACTATATAAAACAAAAATTGAAAATAAATTGAATTTTAAAAACAAAGTTAAAATTTTAAACAATTTCTATGTTTTATATCAAATAAAAGTAAATACATATTTACATTGAATTAAAAATTTAATCGAATTTAAATTTATACAAACTCTTTATGTCTAAAAATCAACATTGATTTTATATGATATTTCTTATTTTATGTGGTAGTTCTTGCATAAACTTGATAAATTCAAGAAAAAAACATGTTGAAATGTATTTTTACACTAGCACAGTTGTAGACCTTTTTTTTATTAAAAATGTTTTTAACTATTTGCCTATTTACTTCAGTCCTATTATAATCTTATGGTAGTATTTTGTGGTAATGAAAAAAATTTAGTGAAGAAGATATCTCATTGAAATGTAATGTATGTAATTCATATTAATTATGCATTTTAAATTAAAATTGTTATAACACATCTTATTTCTAAATGAAACGTGAGAGAGTTATAAAATTCGATAGCTTTATGGAAAAATTAATCCTTACTTCAATATAAATATTAAATTAAAAGTAAATAACGTTTTTTTGAAGGAAAAATTATAGGACAATATTGCTTATTTAAATCTAAATATCGTTATTTGACTGTCATTCGATGACTTGAGATACAACTTACGTACTATTTTTCCGAAAAAGAAATGCAATAAAAACTTATTGTTAAAATCTAACGAATTTGTATAACAAATTTCTTATATTTTAATCCTATAAGCAAATATTTTTACATTTGGTGCCCTGCCATTCATCACTGCCATCGCAGCAATCACAAACGCCATCATTAACACGACTACTGTGGACAAATACATCACGCCCTCGACCAGTTACATGACGTTTTTGATATTTACAATAGTAGCGACCGTTATCACATGCGTTTGTGCTTGGCTCATCGCTCCCATCGTGAACACAATCGCAATAATCATCGTTGACACGTTCAAATTGAATTTCTAAGCTGCCATCCAAACATCGAAATTTGCCTTCAAAATTCGGCTTATATGAGTCGTAATCAAAAAGTCGAATACCTCTACAAGATTAAGAAGAAATGATTTTATATATCTGTTTATTTTATAAATTCATTTTTAACAGGATAATAATTTGGAACAAAATTTATGATAGCCAGTAGACAACACCAATCTCAAATCTACACTATTCTATGAGAGAGGGAAAAAGGATTTATAATTCGTTGTTTGAGAAGTATAGTACCATAATTGGATCTCAACTTCCCAACAACACACACAATCTGAAAGCCAACACCAATTGAAATGGAAATAATGGTTGTGGATTGCGTACACACTGTGAAAACCTGCTCAAAATATTGTTAAACAAGCTCTAGAAATGGAACCCAGGAGTTCGGTCTTGAGGTTGTCATAGAATTTGTTTGGCATAGAAGCCTAACAAACGAAATAAAGCCTTTGGATTAAATTTTAATTTAAACGTTGCTCTAAGCTTTAACTAAGGTACTTTACGCATCCTAATACCAAAAGTCTATTCGAATCATGAGTAAATTAAAGGAATGTCTCAAATTTAAGAAAAGGCGGCTATAATTATTTGACAACTCGAAGTAGATTATTTCAAAATTAAATACTACTTTAAGCTATTATACAAAAGTCCTTACTTTATAATTTTGATGGCATCTGCAGATATTTTAGCATTTTCATTATCATAACCGCTATCGCCACCACCTCCTTCATCATAGGCACCGGCACCACGGCCACCAGAATCATTGTCTGTCTGTTTTCTACCCAACGATGCTTGTAATTGTTTATGTTTCCTTTTAAGTCCTTGCATAGTGCCTTCCAAAGACCATGGTGTGCTAGTATTTGGCAGTTGATTTATAGAAACAGCTTGATATACAAAAAATATAATGCCC
Organism: Sarcophaga caerulescens; assembly: GCA_927399465.1. Classification (NCBI taxonomy): domain Eukaryota; kingdom Metazoa; phylum Arthropoda; class Insecta; order Diptera; family Sarcophagidae; genus Sarcophaga; species Sarcophaga caerulescens. The sequence goes on along the minus strand of OV656872.1, from coordinate 37,966,610 downwards.
AATAGAAATATGCCCAACAATAACATTTTTGATTTTTGTTTATAAAAGGGAACATAATAGATGTTTTCCCTCTTAACCCAGGTTTTTTTCATTGCCATTTAAATAAATTTTTCAATAAATATTAAAACGTATTTATTAGATTAACACTTTATTAAATTTCTAAAAAAAATCCCAAACTACAATTATCAAATAAAAAAATTACTACTATTGACGTTGATAAAAAATAAAAACTTATTTATGAACAAAATGTAAGGTTGCCGGACGATTAGATTTTCGAAGAACTTATTTAATTTACAACATTTCAATCGAGTAAAGAAACATATGTTTTGAAGTGTTGAAGAGCGATTTATTTCTATTGTGAATTGTTATTCTTGTCATCCAAGTTGATAAGAGATTAAAAACAAAACTTATAATTACGAAGAAAAACAAAAGAATTGCGAATTGTTGTCCATCGAAAATAAGAAAGCTTTAATTGTCATCATTAAATTAAAATTCTTGTACATAATGTCCCGATCTTTTAATAATCAAGAACAATTAGCTGCAAATACTTATGATGTTTTACAACGCACTGGGGCCAGTCTACAACGTTCTAACCAAATTGCTTTTGAAACCGAACAAATTGGAACCGAGGTAAGGACTATCCACATTCATTTGAATACATTAAACTATGGTGCGAAAACTCTTGTTCTGTTTACTACGGCTTAAGCACAAAAATTTTGTACCGAACAAAAAATAGAAATCCTAACGCCACCAAGCCTTTTTACATGCTCATTTGGTTCTAAATCAAATGGCATTAACTGCAATTGAAGCCCATTATCAGTTTTAAATACTACATAGGTACTAAAGAAGCCTGACACTCTTTTTAATTGTGATGTGAATTTATTAACATTGTTGTCGTCAGTCACTTCGAAGGACCGACCCGCATAATGAATTGAATTATATTTAGTGACTATGAAAAAAGTTGAATTCGTGAAAATTCACGTTTTAAATTTCTCCCGTTTCGCAATGTAATGATTATTGTAATGTAATGAACAACATACCAGTTTCAGTTCCCTTGCCAGGTGACAGCTTAAAAATTTTTAGTTGACGAAACAAAAATTTTTAAAAATGTTTGTTATTAGTTGAGAAAAAGCAATTTAACTAATGTTGATTTGCCGTCCATAATCGAGCCAATAATATAATTTTTTCGAAATTCTATACATAGCATATGTACATTGCTTGTATGTATATCTTTTATAATTTAAGGTCCTTTCCGACTTAAGTGAACAGCGGGAATCACTTTTACGTTCGACGCGTCGTTTGGAGAATGCAGACGAAGATATTTCGCAATCACGCAGTATTATTCGTAAACTTAAACGTGAAGTTTTATACAATAAGCTTATTTTAATTTTAATAATTGTATTTGAACTAGCCATACTTGTAGGTCTTATTTTGATTAAGTTTATTAAGTTATAGTGTAATAAGAGATCTTTTATTAAAAAAATTTATGTATATGTAATTAAAAATATGTACAATAATATCAGTAAAATTGTAATAAATCTTTAATATTTTGTAATTATACGTAAAATATCTTTTCTCTCAAACGTCCCATTAAAGTTTAAACGTATATTGTAAGTAAAACTGGAAAACAGTGCAATATAAAAATTGAAAAGAAATTTTGCATTTTTCTATCCCAACAGTTCACAAAAATATTGTATAAGACATATATACATACTTTCAAAGAGCATATCATTGATCAGCAGTGGCTGACTATTAAAATTTGCCTTATATTAAAATGCATTATTTTTCTGATGCTATAATTAGCTAGTTTTTTCAAAAATGATGGCAATAAGGATCATTGCCTGCTGTCAGCATAGCAATAACAAGATCTAAAAATTGCACCAACTATTCAAATTATTTGAACATTGTCGAATTTTCGACATTTTGCTATTAATAATCAATAGTTTGATAGGCATATAGGATAGATTTCTAATTATATTATGCTTGAATTTCTTAAAACTCAAAATATTGCATTGTTTTTAATTGCCGTGACAATATACTATTTAAACTCTGGGATTATTTTTTAAAAAGTTTGTTCTATTTTTTTATAATTTTTGTTCTTAATAATACAAGTGAACAGGAAATTTACTTTAAAGTTCTATAAATTGCAATTATATATTATCACAGGGAACAATCATAGCACCAGAACGTGTTGAATGACGTACTCCAAATGAGTATGCTGGCGCACGTTTGCCAGGCTTATATTCCATACGATTGTAATAATTTGATCCAGGTCCATACAATTTAAATACATACTCAGTTCGAGGTGTCATTGTATATTTAGGACTATCCGGACGTATTAGAGACATCGGAGCACCAGGATAGGTAGCTGGACCAGGTGAACGCACCAGTTCTTTAAGATATTTCTTAACACCACTTTAAAGATAATAAAGTTAATATAAATTTTACCATTCCATTAGTGATACGTACATGCTATACGCAGGAGCTCTGTGCTTTACAAATGAATCACTTATTCCGTATTTATTGGGTCCAGGTGCACAATTTTTAAAGAAAAATGTATTTACTTTTCCCATTGAATATTCTGGCGAATTGGAACCTTTAAATATTGGACTATTACGCAGTTGATAGGCCATAGGTCCTGGACTTTTACTTTTCTCTGTGGATGCAACTTGCAATTACTAATACCTTATTCGAACAAAAAAAATACTACAAATACCTTGCATATATGTCTTTGGCGACATTGTAAATTGATTAGCTTTACTTATACCATAGCGCACCAGTTTTGATACATTGTACCTAGCTGGACCAGGTCCACAGAGTTCATCTTTAACTGTTGTTCGTAAACCAAATGAATAATTTGGTAACCTTTGCTTACGCAAATCATGATTTTCGTAGCCAACTGTAGGTGGCAGAGGGTACAAATCAGCCGGACCTTTACAAAGAAAAAATTATCATTGGAATATTTATTATCTAAAAAACTTGATGAAAATGACCACCTGGCAATGATTTCACCATTTTTATATATTATTGCAATTACAGAGCTTTAGCTGAATGGAATTTAGAATTTTTTTTCCAAAAAAAATTATTTGAAAAAATGGAGCCAAAAGTAGGTATGAATGTTTTATAGAATTTTGTGATTATAAATGAAATCGGGTAGATATGTGTGTCAGTAAAATAATTAAAAAAGCAAAGCATAACATAAAATCGATTTAAAACATTTTTGTTTTATAACCCATGTAATACATGTAGTGTATAAGTGCATGTGGTTATATGGTTTATATGCAATTTATTTAAAAAATTAAATTTTAAAAGCACTATTAGTTTTCAGATTTTTTTATTCTTAAATAAATATTTATATACTGTATATTAACATCAAATAAGTTTTTTCGTATGATGGAATTAGATGTATGTATTGCTAAGGATGGTTCATGTTCATGTTTTGTATTAAGTTTGATAAATATAGTCTTCATTTCATTCATTCTGTATCCATAGAATTGTAAAGTTGTTTGTATTTTCCACCTTGTCCACCACCAGAGGAACTTAATAACATTTCATTTTGTTTTTCTCGTAAAATCTAATAAATAAATATAAATATTATTACTTAACATTATACATATAAACTAATTCATTTTAATATGCAATAAATATGGTTGAGAATTCAGAGAATATATGTATTTCATGCAACAATTTTAATATTAAAAACAAACGAATAAAGCGTAAGGAATATAGAATTGATGACCACTAGTGTAACACGCTCGTATGACACTTACCTTTGGATCATATTTATAATATAAATAAACCAATATTGGTCCATAAATTATATTGAAAATTCCAACAATGCGCATTAGCCAGGAAAATCCAAATGCTTGAGCCAATTCTCCACCTATTAAAGGTGCTAAGCAATATGCCAAACTAACGGATGTCTGTTGAATTGCGTAAACTGTACCATAACTAGATATAGTATGTGAACTAGCTGTAGCCTTGGAGTCAACATTCATTTGATCATCATGAGCCAGCGTTGCATCAACAAATGTTGCCAACAAAGGAACTAAGGCTGCATCGATAATACCAATTCCTAAACCCAAACCAAAATGAGGCAGTAAAAGTTGGGCTACGGTAGTAGCGCATGGTATCTAAAGATAATTTATTACCACATTGTAATTGGACTATATGTATTACCTTTTGCACCAATAAATATACTTACCAATATAGATGATATGCCCACTAATATCAATGATATACACGAGACCTTAATTTGTCCATATTTAAATGCTATGCTGCCAAAAAAATTTGTACCTACAAAATATCCTATAGAATCGGGTATAAATACAGTACCCAGTTGCCATTTTGTCGGTTTCAAATATTGCATTAACCATATTGGTAAACATGGTTCCAATATAGCCATTGTTGATGTTGAAAACCATATTGCTATAACAATGGCCAAAATCATTTTACTTTCTAATAATGGTCTCCATTTTGGTTGTTCTTGCTGATCAATATTTAGTGTAACCTAAAAAATGTATACGATTTGTTTCAAAATTGCTATTAAAATTACAACAATAAAATAGTCTATTATACGTGCCTCTGGTTGTATAGACAAATCCATGGTAACCAATTGCATCCCTATTAAAGATAACCTCATAAAAGAATGCAAATTATATTTCTCAATTGGAAAATCTTACCCAAATTAACAAATATTATTGTCGACAGTATAATGAAGGGAGCTGACTTGCCAAATAAGTCATATAGTATGCCACCAAACGGGTAACCAAGCAATACTCCCAATGCAATGCTTCCCAAAATTATGCCCATTACTTTAGAGCGACGTTCTTCTTCAGGATAATGCTAAAGATTATTTTTGAGTTATAAATACATATAAAAGTGAATATATGTATGTATGTACATGCATAAAGACTTACTTGGGCCACTAAACTCATGCCACAGACACCAATACAAGCGGATCCTATACCCTGAACCGAACGAGCTATGAGTAATGCTATATAAGACTCACCAACTGCAAATACTATAATAAATATAATTTAAAGCAGTGGTCATCTCATTACAAATCGGAAATAACTATAACGTCATTAATAATATAAAAATGTGTAATGAAAAGAAATCCAAAAGTTTAAATGAAATTGAAGCTTTCATTTGCTTGTATTCAGAGTAAATATACATCTTCTCGTTGAAACTCTCACCGCTAGCGGAAAATTCATTTTCACAAGCTTTATTCACCATAGACAATACCGAGAGCCTATAATCACTTCATGCCAGGTTCGGACTATACGGTGAGTGTATCAGAACCTCTTAACAAATTAATATATGTATTAAATTTATTCGTATTTAAATTTTTGTATATTAAGTTCAATTGAAACATTAAACCATCCTCTCAATTCATTAATATACATTTTTAAACTGTTTATTTTACTGTAAGCTATTTCTAACTATTCAGTTATTAATTATAATACCATTCCTAATTATATCCTAATAACTACGGGCTGAGTAGCTAGACCATGATTAGCGCACTACCAATTAAACTATCAAGGCATCCTATTCCCAATCATGTATATTGAAGGAATTGTAAGTCTTTTAATCATATAAGATATCCTTGATTTAGAAATTTCTTTAAAAATATACAACATTTTTAATAAAAATTGGGTGACGTAACAGAAATAATTGCTAATAAATCTTAAAATGTAATTACTAAGGTCAAAACTTAATATAAAAGTTGTAAAAAATTAATTTTTTTTAATACACATAAGACGAGAAGAAAACATAGGTTTAGAAGTCAAAATGACCCATTGTAAGGAGAAAATATAAATAAATAAAAATTGTTTATAAAAAGAATCGTATGTGCTAGGGCTGACTAAAATAGCAATAGTAACAATTATTTATTACCTAATGATGATATTAGCAGACAAAATGTTCCCAAAACAATTGGCAAACGATAACCATATTTACTAGACATGTTGCCAACAATTGGATTAAATATTAATTGTACTAAAGCCTTCATTGCCAACAGAATTCCAATTGAACCATTTTCACTGGCCAGATTTTCATAAGCATTGCTATGATTCTTTAAACTAGTTACCGGTGTTATTTTTTTTGTCTTATTGTTATTATTATGATTGACTAATTTCATATTGTTTTCCAACTTTTGTTCGTTCTCAATGTGATCTGGTGATATTATTAAGCTCCTTTGTTTTTCTTCATTTATAGGCGTCACTATTAACACTTTATTATTACTATTGTTATTATCATCGTTCACAATGTGAATCAGTGAAAAATTAACCATTGATTTGCCTGGTATTGGATGTTTTGTTATTAAGTGCTGTTGCTGTTGATACAGTTGTGTTGCTGACGCCTGTTGCTGCTGTTGTTGTTGTGGGGTTAGTTGTGTATGTTGTGCTGTGCCGTCTAGATTACGATAAGCTAAATGATGTGCTGTCGCCGCAGCCCCAAGGATACCAAGGCCACCGCTGGTGTTGATGTCTTTAACGCCAGTTGATGCTATATCTGCATTCAATGAAGCGTAATGTAATGTTGTTATTGCTTCCGTTCTGTTATTTATGGTAGCAAGATAATCTGGCAAAATGGGCACTGCGTGCAGTCAAATCAATTTTGATTAAAAGAAATCGAAAAAATCGAAAAATAAAATGCGTTAAAATGTTACATTTAAAAATCAATAAAACTAAATGTGGGTGAAGGGTGGATAGAAAATACCAAATTTATGTGTTGGCTTAATGAAAGTATCTCGTGTGATTTTATTTATATTTATAGGGGTAAACGATTAATCAAATTGTAAATGAGTGCCTAATTTAGTGTGCAAAATAAATTCAATAATATTACCAAGTGTACAGTAGTTGTTCTAATTTTAATTTTTACAGTTGTCTATTATAAAATTGATAAAATCTTTAGTATCGGGTCCGCCATCTAACGTTTTCTTTTCAACTAGTGCTTATTTCGTGAATGGTAACACTTAGCTCATGTCTGATTTGACAGATAATTAGTTTTATCCTTCCGCTGAACGAATATGGCTGTGTATACGCTTGAACAACGCTGGGAAATATTTCGACATTACTTTGAAAATCATGGTAATGTTGCAGAATGTGTGCGAAAATTGCGTACGGATTTTGGAAGAAGAGAAGCACCGTCAGCTCCGTATGTTCGTTATCTTGTGAAAAAATAGAAAGAAACTGGCATCCTCATCGATAAATCAAAGCGTGAAAAGCCAAAAACAGTGCGTACACCCGAGAATATTGCTGCTGTGGCAGAAAAGGTGCGTGAAGCGCCATCAACATCAATTCACCATGTTGGGCCATGTTGAACGAATTTTTGTTCACAAAAATTGAAGAGGAGGATATTGGCAACATTTGGTTTCAACAGGACGGCGCTACGTGCCACACAGCCGAAGCTATACTCGATGTTTTGCGCCTTGTTTTTGAAGATCGCATTATCAGCCGCAGAGCTGATGTCGTTTGGCCACCTCGGAGCTGAGATTTGACACCGTTGGACTATTATTTGTGGGGTGCCGTCAAAGATAAGTATTACGCTGACAAGCCAGAGACAATATTCGTGAAGCCATTGGTGAAATACAGCTGCACACAATCGATAATGTGCTTAAAAATTGGACTGATCGTGTAGGCTACTGCATGGCCAGCCGAGGCAGCCATTTGAATGAAATTATTTTCCATTATTAACCGGAAGGATTGTACTTTCAAATAAAAAAAGAAATTTGAGAAAATATTCAGTAGATTTTTTTTTAAAGAATTTTCAAAAAACAAAAAATGTTATTTGGCGGATCCTTTATTTAAATTTAAAATTCTTTATTTAAATAATCGTTCATATAGAATAATTTAATATTTCTATTTTTTCTCTCTGTTCTATATTTGGCAATAACAAAGCTTCTGCTATTAACAATTTAGAACAAAGTATGTAGATGAGTATTAATATACTATAGTTAAGAACTTTATTTACCAATGACTGTAAGTAAAACATTATCCAATAATAACGCCAAATACACAATTACAGCTATAATACTGCGATTAGGTGTGCCATAATTAGGATTAGATGTTCGCTCATTATAAGATTCGTTTAAAATTGAACCACGATTTTTTTGCGATTCGTTTGAGTCTAAGTTTGTATCACTTTTTTCAGATAATGATTTTTGTTTTTCAGACATTTTATAATATTGTTTCGCTGTTAAATAATAATAAAATAACTTTAACAATCTTTTCCTTTATGAATCGTAACTAATAATTTTTTTAATTTAAATTTTTGTTGGCATATGGAAAAATTTTACTGTTACACACACATTTTAAAATAACAGAAAATACCGCTTAAAGTATGCTTCGTTTATTTATTTATTTTATTTTTTTTTGTTAAATTTGTTAGAAAGCAATATTAATTATTTAATTTTTTCCCCTTCCGCAAATAATATTATTTTCTTAATAAAAACTTTTATTCTTGTGTATTAAATAAACCGAACCGTATTGTTCAACAGGTGTTTGCAACACAACGCCTGATGCTGTATTGAAACATGACAATATGTCGATGCCTGGTTTTATATTTGGCCATATGAAAAAAGAAATGTAAAGGGTATTGTTTGGTAGTATTGAGCTTCATGCTCTAAATGGGCAACAAGCTGGCATTAATAGTAAATAAGATTACACAGAAATAAAAACACACTCAGAAAATATAGCAAATGAATTTCGTACATTGTAATATTATTCCATGTGTAAAATGTAATTGTAGTGGTATATGTAATTCTAATATATAAAATTCTCGTGTCACGGTGTTAGTGGTTAAACTCCTCCGAAATGGATCGACCGATTTTCATGAAATTTTGTGGGCATATCGGGTAGGTCTGAGAATCAGACAACATCTATTTTTCATATCCCTAAATGTTAAGAGGGCGTGGCAAATCGTTAAAATTGAATATTTAGGTACATATTGATCGTAGACGAATAAGTTCGACGAATAAGTTCGTAGAGCCAATATCGACAATCCCACCAAAAATGGGCGTGACAACCCTTCCCCTTCAAGTGATACCTATAACTCTTAAACTACTGAACCGATTTTAACCATTATTTTTTTGTTCGAAAGCTTAGCAGGTTTAAATGGTTTGAAAAAAATTCGATATAGCAAAAAGTAGGCGTGGCAAACCTTTAAAATTGAATATTTAGGTACATATTGATCGTAGACGAATGCAATTTGGTGGGTAAGTACATAGAGTTGATATCGACAAACTCACCAAAAATGTACGTGGCAACCCTCCCCATTTAAAAGATACCTATAAGTCGGCTAATTCGATGGTTTATAACTACATATGTACATACATATATGTATAACATGTATGTCTTGGAGCGAGTACAACTACTACAACTTCGTCAGCGCTACCCATGATTCGGGTCTCTTATTGTTATTCTTTGTATGCCTCACCTAAATAACGTACCGACTTCGATTGAATTTTGAACTAGATAGATAGATTCACACACTTATAGTAAGTTAGTTATTTTTATATAACTGTTTTATGCAGCGAATTACAATAAATATATAATGTGACCTGTTTTGGGCAATAAAAAAATCTATTTTGGGCGGGACGAAGTTCGCAGGGTCAGCTAGTGTTAATATAATATAAGGTTTGTTATTCTATAACATGTAAATTTGGTAATTTTTTATAAAATTTTTAATTTTTAACGATTATTGTAGAAAAATAACATCAGTTGGTGGTACTATTGCACGTTATAAATTTGAATTTATCTTTTTTATATATTCGTTTATAAAGATTCTCACAGTGTGTTTAATAAATTCCGATGTGTTTTTTATGATGTTTTAACGAAACAAGCAATATAAAGTGATTTTATATAGAAACAATTTTGAATATACTTGTATCGCCACTTAAAAATCAAAACCGTCCAATAATTATGAAAACTTTAACTACATCGAACAAAAATAGAACGAATATGGTGGTTGAAAATATAAAAGACTTAAGTAGCAATATATACCGAGTCTGTTACATAGTAGGTCTTCAAAGTTTGTGTATATAAAAGTAACTTAAACATATATTCTGTATGGAAATTTGTTAAGTTTATTAATTGATAGTTTCAATGTATAGTTTACGTTTAGCAGATCCATGAAATTAGACAAAGGACCTCCTCGCTTATGCCTTCACACGCTGATTCTTTCGGTGAAATTTTCGTTGTCGTTTCGGTACAATTCTGGCTAAATGTTATTGGATTTAATGACATGTCTATCCGTTGAGGGCATATATGTATACATACAAACAAAACACAACCAAAAAAAACCCCGAACCTTAACGATGCTATGTGTACATGTACATACAAATTATTTGTTGTTAATAACAAGACTTCATTCAATACATTATAATAATATGGTTATTGTTTCTTTTGTGATTCTGTTGAGTAATTGGCATTTTAGTTGACGATATGAGTTTGTTATATACATACATACATATATAGTCATATGTATGTTTGTGTGTAAAAACATATTGAAAGGGTGATAAATAGAAAAGGATATACTTTTACGACTTGTTGGAAAAAATACGTCATAGTTTTTAGTATCTTAAAGTTATTGATAATATTGCAAATATAGTATTTTAAATGTTTTATCACCAAATTATAATAGATGGTATCAATTTTGGATAATTTCTTAATGCAACCTTTATATCTAGATTTTCCATATCTTGTACTGCCATCGTTCATTTCATTGTTTAATTAATAAATTTAAATGCAAAAAAAAAAAAATTATAATAATAATTAAGAAGAAATAAAAATGCAATATTTATGTTTAGCTCTGTATTTTTGTTATATTTATTTTTTCAAACTGATTATATGTTTATAGCCTAAATTGTTAATTATATTGACTGCTACATTAGATATTAGAGTAGCAAACTTATAGTGTCTATAAAATTTGGAATAATCATTAAATTAACTAAATTTTTAAGTTTAACATAGAAAATACAAATAAGAATTCGTTAAACGCCAGCCTTAACATTACAGTATCATTAAAACACAAAAACGACATGGAACAAGTACATGTAGTTTTAGAAAAAGATTAAAACTAAAATATAATAGTAACTACTTTATCCATTATATTTATTGTATGAACCATTTTTTTATATTGATTAAAGACTTTTTCAAAATATTGCATGCACGCAATATTAGATTATAACATAATCTACTAATAGTTCATGTAGTTGAAGAAACAGCCAATTTTTTCAAATGTTCCATGAAAAGCTGCAGCGATACATCATCAGTTAACACAGGGGCTCCACCATCCTAATTTATGAAAAGAAAAATTTGTATTACTAAAGGCTCATAACTTGTAAGACTTTTAAATAATAATAACATGAATAAATATCAAAAGAAACTTAAAGCAACCAACACCACTGCTAGGCGTAGACCACGGAATTAGAAATACCTTCACCAAATTAAAAGCATTTTAGAAAAAGCGAAAAGATAGTATTTTTTTAAACATTTGAATATAAATACCGTAGCTGAACCAATTGGTGGCTGCATTTTATTGGTTTTTACATAAAAACGTAAGATTTCGAAAAGTAAGATATCACCAGGGACATTTTTGTAAACAAAACAAAGGACAACAAAAAAGAAACGCGAACATGTTTTTATTTTAGACAAACGAAAAAATGTGTTAAAATAAAAATTAATTTTAAAATAAAAATTAACTTTAAGAAATTATTAGTAAAACATACCTGTCCATAAGCATACATATTATTATGCGTTTGAGATGGATTCACTTTTGACAACAGGAAACGAGCCTGCGAACCACCGTGCTCTGTATCAATATAACGTGGCATTGGAAAACGTGTCTGTAAGATTTCTTGAGCATCATCGATTGGAGCTTGCAGCAATTGTTTGAAATTTTCATATTCTGGCATATCCTGATATTTAAGAGCACGCCATTGGGCAATTGTTTCGCCATGATATATAAGAATTTGGAAGAAGGTATCCATCAATAAGATGCGATCGGGCTGTATAGACGATGTATCTAGTAAAACTGGTTCAGGTGGTCCATTAAATGAATAAGAGTATAAAATGGGCTGAATCATTATAAGTGATTGTGTTAAATCTTCACGCATTAGCATGTGCCGATAGAATGTGGTCTCATCGGGTGAATTATTGAAAACCTGCAGAAATTGTGAGCGACGCAAATGATACATGAATTGCGGGAATAGGGAGAAATTTTGAGCCAAACGGAAACTGTTAGGATCATCTTTGCTGTATTCACCGAATTTTTGACACTGGGAAATAAAATTTAAACATATTTGGTCAGTAATTAATAAAAAGTGAAAGTAATTAATAAAAATAAAAAAGGGGAAAAAATAAAACTTACCAAGCGGATAAGTTGTCTATCAACCCATCTTAATATATCTGGTCCTTCATCTGTCTCAGCTCTATAGACCACCATGCGTGCCATTATTACAGCGGCTGCTTCCTGATCAAATCCTGCACTAATATGGTGAATATTAGAGGTAGCATCAGCCCAGCTAAAATAGGTAGAACATATTGCATTAAAAAACAGTTAGTAATTTTATTATTAGTATACGTTTTGCTAATTTTTTTTTGCTAAAAATCTTTTGACGATTTAAAAAAAAGCTGTTAAATTGTAAACATTTGACGAAAAAACGTAATTACAAATTTTCATTAAAATTAACAATTAAAAAGAGGGCAAATTTTTAAAGATCTATTATATAAATATGAAATTAATAAAAATCAACTGTTATTGCTTACTTTCTTGCCAATGTCGTAACTCTTATACGTCTCTGACCACTTGGATGCTGATACTGTGTTATGAATTGAATGCAACCTCGTCCTCCCTGGGGTATTGGGGCCGCATGTTGATTTACGACTTCAAAGAAAAATGCCATCGTTGAACTTGGATTGAGCGTACATAATTTCCATTGAACCGTTTGACCCATGCCGATTTCAACATCCGACACCGATGGGCTTTTCACATTCAACGACACACATGAACCAATGCCGCCAGATATTTTCAATTCCCTAGAGCATTTTACCTCTAAGGTACCATTAAAAGCCATTTTCAAATCACCGCGAGCATCGCGAGAAAATACTCGTTGGAAAGTTTGTTTAAACAATGATGAATTAAATGAGTCGCCCATTACCATATGGCCACCGGTCGAATTGCAACACTGTTTCATCTCCATCAGACCAGTTTGATCAAGCGCACATGAGTAAATGTCAATACAATGTCCATTTGTGGCGGCACGTAATGCTAGAGTATCGTAGTGTTTAATAGCTTTTTTCATGAATTTAACATTATCTTTTTGTATGTCATGATGTGATCGAATGGGATGTTTAAGCTCATCATCAACTACTTGGCCGGGGCCCTGAGAGCAAGGTCCGCCAACAAAAGCCATAATGCGGGCTCCTGTATTTGGGTAAGTGCATTCCAATAAACCCACAGCAATGGCCATGGCAGCCCCCGTGGAACGGAGATAACGCTTGCCCTGAGGCACAGGCCAAGGATCACGTTGCAATTCACTTAACAAATCCCCCAAGGCAATGTCACACTTAGAAATGGGTTGTAAAAATCTATTGGCTGGAGGCACAGCGGGATGTTGACCCTGTTGTCCAGGCATACGCTGTTGTCCTGGAATAGTTTGACCACCGGGCCCAACAGGGGCTCCTTGAGGACCAGCTGCAGCACGTCCAATACCTAACATTTCCTGCACTTGTTTAGCGGTTAAATCTTTAGTGCCTCGAAATACATAACTTTTGGAACAACCTTCAGCACCCAACTCATGAACTTGAATCATTTTACCAAAAGTGATTAGACCCACTAAAGCATTAGGCGGTAACAAACTTAAAGACATTTGCAAAGAATCTTTAAGAGCATCTAATTCATCCTCATCCATACAAGTATCAACAAGGAAAATGAAAACGGGCGGCATGCAAGGTGCCCGAGATATTGTATATTCGATTGTACTAAAACCAGGAATCAATTCAGCTGGTTGATGTTGTTCAGAAATGGCGGCATACTGAGGAGGAAACTGCAAAAAATCAAAAAAAAATTATTCATTTATGATTTTTAGCAATTAGTTAAAGTCGAACTTACAGGATTTCTTTGGAAACAAAAGTTGCAAACCCATAATTTTGCTCTATAATCCACCTGACACAAAGGATTTAATACTGCACGGCAGTTAGCACGAGTACACAATACCGGTTCATATTGAATTGGTGGCAAGTCAGGACGTTCTTTTAGGGGCTGATATAAACAGGCCAAAGGAACAACTAAACGACTGGCATCTATCCTACTAGAAGGCCAAACATTCCACGTCAGTCTAATGCCGTCACGATCTTCATTCTGCTGTATAAACTCTTCGTAAGTCGTCATTTTATGAGGCAAAGTTTATCATGGATCACAAAGCCAAATTACTTTTTAGCTGTTAATTAATTTCTTTAATAATTTTCCACAAAATTTAATACAGAAAATGTTTCGCACTTTTGATCCAATTAGAAATAAAGATTTTTTCGATTACTATGTCTCGGCCACGTCACTGCGCTTGACAGTAGTTTTCACTATTGACGTTTACTGCTTCTTCTTGTTTTATAAACTTGGAAGCCAGGTAACTCTGATTTCCTATTGTGATTGATTGTACAAATAACTTTTGATGTGAGAAAAACGGTCACAACAAATGTTTGTGCGAATTACTTTATACAAAAACCGACGTGCCATCGTTTACCTATACATTTGGTAAATTTCAAACAATTACAGTTAATGTGGTATGAAGTAGAGCTTGTTTTCTATTTTCTTCTTTGCTATCATTCGTAAACAAATACAGTGTTGCATGTAGCCGTATTAAATTACTACATTTTTATAAATTTTTTTTTAAGTCACCATTTAAGACTTTTTAAAACCAACTCTGTAACTCACAGTAATTTTCTAAGATGGCGACGAAAAAAACGCGTCTTGTGTGAATGTAATCATAACAAATTGTGATTTTTATTAATAAATGTGTTTAAAATTGCAAAATAATTGTGCAAAAACATTATTGATAATAAAGTGTGTGAAATACATATAAAACTGTGTATGAAAATATAGTAAAAATGGCAACAAATATGTATCGTGTCGGAGGTGAGATGTGAAAAATTTTCCATTTTTTCGCTTATATCTTTTGCATTGTGTTTCGTCTTCGTTTGTCGGTTTGCTTCTTTTTTTTATTAACTTTTGCTCTTCATGCCTCATGCATCTCGTCCACATATGTATTTGCTATGTGTGAGTGTGTTTTTTTTTTGTGTGCTATTCCGATAACGTCGCTGTTTTTACGCTACAGTTAGTGACGTTGAACTGAACTTTAAAAATTGTTTGTTGATGCTGCGCCACTGCTTACGTCGCAGTAGCGAAACCAACGATGAAAGCCTACTTATTGTTGGAGATAGTAGGAACAACGTATTTTACAGTGTATCAATAAGTTATCAGTGTGTGTGTGTTAACTATGCTAAGATATGAAAATATTGTCGGAAGTGTTTTTGTCAGACATTTAGTCAAATAAAACAAATTTTGATCATATTCTATTGTGTTTGCGTATGGGAGATGGTAGAACATTTAAAATTATGATGATTCTTGTACTTCTGAGTTTATTTATATTTCAATTCTAACTTTGTGAGATTCATTACGATTTATTCATTCGATTCGCTTTCATTTGCATCAAGAGTATGGGCATGGACTATTTCAAATAGAGTGCTTTTGGAGATGAATTCATTTTCAAAAGTTTAAAGTTAAAAGCCTTTTGAATGACACAAGAAAGAGCCAGATTAAATAACATGATAAATCTGTCAAATGAATCATTTTATCAGTGACCTTAGATTCATTTCCAATAGAGCCCCTTATATCAAATTAACTAACATTAAATTACAATGTTTTAGGCATTCGTTAATGTACACATCGCTTAATAAAACTCAGAAATAAAGTGATCTACAACTCAATTTCACTGTTTATTACCATTTAGTAATTTATTTATTCTTTTCAATTTATAAAACACTGTTATCACACATATGTATGTAAGTACTGGCGTATTGTATGTAGTATTTATGAATTTTCATTTCTTTTCAACTATTGGTCATGTAGTACATGTGTGTACGTCACGAGTATTTCCACTACCACACCCCGCCATTAAAAACCCTGCTGATTTTAATTCATCTAATTGGAATTTGTTGGATTTGCTTTTGTATGGTTTGGTTTGGTTGAGATTTTTATGTACTTTGTTGAAATCCAGTGCAGCTGGATGAGAGCTAAAAGATTTCTTTTTGTGAAAGTCGTTAAAGACGATAAATTTGTTTACTTATAAACCGCTAGTTAACAGTTGTACTTATGGTTATCGCATTAGAGACTAGTTAGTATAAGTTGCATTTCGAGTTACTAACGTATTCTGTAATAATATACAATACAAAATAAATTTAAAAGAATTTTGTCAAATTTTTTTTATATCAGGCAATATTGAACAGATTATAATAAAGGTCTTTGCAAATTTTCAATAAAAGAGTTTAAGTTTGATTTGTTTTTTGCAAATATTATTGTTTTTCTTTGCGCAAATATTGGCCAACTTGAGGTGGCCGCTCAAACGTGAAATTGACACATTTTGTGATAAACAATCCAGATCCATCAAAAATTCTGAAATCTTTTGAACTAAAAGTTCGTTTGATGAGATGACATATATAAAAAATACAACACGACTGTTATACTATTTATATAATAACTACAGTAATTTTTGTCCGATTTTATCAAACTAAGTGCCAATCTCTTCACAAGATAATGCACTTTCAGAATGTCATCACTTATTTCATATTTTTTAAGTAAAGTTTGCTACTATCAACGGACAAACTTGAAAAAATATAAAAAAAATCGCATTTTTCCAAGTTTACCTCATCAAAATTCATAGCATATTACGTCAAATAATAGATATATGTATACTGTTTTAAGGGTCCATCTCTCCCCTTTTGGAAATCGTGTCAGAAATGTTTGAGTAATCCACAAATTTGTGCGTAAAGTAAAAAAAAAAACAGTTTTTGTCAAATAAAAGTTTGGAGGGTTCGAGAAATATAAAAAAACATTTTTGAGATCTACTCAAGAAAACTCACAACCTACACTATGTCATTAGCCGGGTGTATTTAATTTTTTTTTATTTTGTCGCATAGTGTTATTCATTTAAAAAAATTTGAGAATCATTTCATTGCCATTAGCTTTATTAAAAAAATATCATATGTGCACGAAGGTATGTAAAATAACTTTAGAATGACGAGTTCAGAGTTTATTAATAAACTTATTAATAAAACAAAAAGAGATACATAACTTTGTAATCATTATGTTCTATCAAGCATTCAGAATTGAAAATGCTAGTACTTCACTGAACTATATTCCGCTCCTCCTACTAGGTATTTAGTCATTCTCTGACATAGACAAAGCATCTAATTCTACTAAAGAATTTACTAAAATATGAAAACGAAGGACTTTGAAACATTACCTGGACTCCTTGTTAAAGAAATGTCTAATCCAGTGATCTATTAGTGGATAACGCACCTCAGTATGCGTTCCTTTTAAAAATCACGCGAAGAGTTCCAAAAGTCAATCAATCAAGATTACATGCATAACATACATACATAATTGGTCATTACAACCCTTTAGTCAAAAGTACGACCTAGCTTCTCACACCACTGATGTTGTGTGTGTTAATTTTATACATGAGTGGCGGGAGCTACAGTTTAAAGTCGACTCCGAACAATAGATTTTTGAGAAATTTTTCATGGCAATTTTATTTACTCTCAGAATTTCTGTCAGAAATCTGCTGAAAGGAAGTCGCCGAGGAAATATTTTTTCATATTTTCGTTTTGATATCTGACCTGATATCTGATACCAGGCCCCACGTCTAATAAGCCAACACACTACCAACTAGACCACGGCGACTTCATCAAGAACAATCAAGATTAAAATAGTCTAAAATGTTAAAATATCCTTCTATAAACGTTTATAACCATATACCTATTTTGATTGGATAATTTACAGCTGTGAATTAATTGTTCGTAGAATTGTGCTTTTTGATTCATTTATTTTCGAATTTTATTTTATAAATACTTCGAATACTGTTTGAAATTATCAGGGATATTTATCGACCTATAGTACTCGACGTTGGCAGTGAGGGCTCGACCACAATCGTTCTAAAAGTAATATGAAACTATGACGCCCATCAGCCCAAAATCCTTACCAAAAAATGACTTCCGGATACACTGGAGACTCTCGGCTTTCATGTGAATTGGTATTGTCCCAAATCTGATAATTTTGTTTGTTCACTATTTCATGTTTATTACAGTCTGGAGTACATACGTCGTCTTCAATTGTTATATGACAAGGCAGACTAAATAAATGACAACTAATTTGTCAGATACAGTCCCTGTTGGAAGAACCTATGAAAGTATGAAACACTGAATAATGCGTTATGCAACAAAAGTTCCACAGGAACAATAATAAAGTATGCAAATGTAATATTTCTTAAAAGTAGATGAAGAGATAAATAACACGTTAAAAGCGACCTAATTGATTAAAGTAATATTTTGAGAGATGTCTAAAAAATACCTACATACATTTGCACATACACAAGTTGTATGTATATATGTATATGTACTCAGTATAACACGAATGATATCTTTTAAAATGAAATGTTTATTTGATATAAAGCACTCTTCATAAAATGTTTTAAGGACTTTCCCGTTTAATATTTCAATGCAAAGTTATTGTATTGTGTATTTCGTTAATAAAAATTTATAGAATTTGTTCTAAAATGTAATGAAATTTCGTTTTCAAGTCATATTTTTCCCCCAAATGTACGCTTTTTTTTATTTAAGACTACATACATATACATACATAATTGGTCATTATAACCTTTCAGTTTATGGACATAGTTTCTCTAGTGTAAGACTGCATGTCAGCCACAATTAGCTCTACTACGACAATTCTACTATATTCATTTAAAAGGAATGTAGTTTTAAACTCTACAAACATCCTTTTTTTCCAGTCTAAAACTTCAGTAAAAACTTATGTCATGTGTAAATAAATATTCGAGTTGGGTATAGAATCAAACGGCGCACAGACTTGAATAAAACTTCTATTCAATACGGATATGTTAAACAAGTTCTAAAGCCTAAAAAATCTGTAAGGCTTTCTCTAATTTAATCTTATGATAGTGTATTGTGATAATAAAGATTATTATTATTACGCGATCTGAAGAAGTTTAAAATATTTGCTTCTATATACATATATAGTCATTTACACTTTATTTTATTTCGCTTCATATTATTCTACTCATCTTTCTTTATTTTGCTTTAAACAATATTTTGCTTGACCAATTGTTTCACTTTTACGACATATATTTTAGTGCATGGAATGTATGATAATAAAGTCAGTTTTCTACTTTTTGTTTTGTCTGTACTAATCTTATATGTATTCATATACAAGTATTCGGTATATCTATATGTTTATAGGCATATATGTATTCTCGTGATGATGTATGTACGTGTGTATTTGGATTGTTAGACATATTGGTACCTTTAAAAAAGACGGTGATTCTGTTAATGACACAACTAACAATCAATATAGCCTCTATGAATTGTATATATTGCAAATATTCGTAATAAAAATCAAACAAAAAAGAATTGTATTTGGATAATAATTAAAATATCTTTCTTTAATATTAAAAGATGGTAACTAATTCAATAAATTTTTATTTTATTTTGAATTTTAGACTATGTCTACGTAGAGACTGCTCCGAATAGTCCATATCTGATACGTCGTATAGAAGAATTAAATAAAAGTCAAACGGGCAGTGTTGAGGCGAAGGTAATGTGCTTTTATAGAAGAAGAGATCTTCCAAATACCTTGGTACAGTTAGCTGACAAACATCAACGTAAGTTCATGTTAATTTTTTTTTGTTTTCACATTAATAACTGAAAAATAAATTGGTCCATAAGCAAATTAAATATATCTTATAAATATCTGGTGAATTAAACAGAAATTATTGTTCAACACAAAATTAAAAGGTAAAAATGTAATTCAGAGAAAATTGCAGCCTTTACACATTGATTTCATAAAGTAGAAAAATGACAAAAATGCTTATACAGTTTCTAAATTATTGCGCCAGACTTCTGGATTTTTTCAAAATCAATCTAATTCTACGTATAAAGGACTTAAGTATATATGTATATATAATTATGTAAATATATGCATAATTTTATAAAAGACAAGTATTTTTATAATTATATCATCATTTGAAATTCAGTAGTGGTACAGCTTTAGTAAAATAAATCCATAACTTATTTTATTTAATATTAAATATAAAAAATATGCGTATAAAACAGCCAACAGTTAATAAACATAACTAATTGAACGAAAAGTTTTTTATGTTGTGAACTTCAGGAACAAGAATGCTATAACAACAGAATACAAGAAACAGAAAAAAATATTTTTAAAGCAAAAAATATAGGAAAAAAAGGTGTTAAAGATAATAAAAAATGTAGCAAAAGAAAACATTTTTAATTCACGTGTTTTATAATTTTAAATATAATTTAATTTAATCCAAATTTTTAATGTCAAACTTTTAGGTTTTCAAGTAATAATTTTCTTCGTCTGTCTGTTAAAAGTGTGGCATACATATATCGTCGTCGAAAATCCAAAAGTACTTAACAAACATTATTCTAATTTTTTTTCTTGGTGAAACCAGCACTCAGGGGATGGCCCCTACTCATGCAGTGCATTGTGCAGGTTTTAGGAAAATGGGTTATAGGAAGGTGGAAGAGAGGGAGTAGTGTTTGTGGACATCTCAAGATGCGAACGGCAAGGAAACGAGTTGCTGCTAGGTGACTATAAAATGGCTAGTGCTATACCTTCACCATTAGGCTGTCTGCAGCAATCGTCCCCAAGAAGACCGCACCCTTCAGTCCTAGCTTCTCACACTACTCATGTTGTGTGTGTTAATTTTATACATGAGTGGCGGGACCTACAGTTTAAAGTCGACTCCGAACGACAAATTTATTGAGAAGCTTTTCATGGCAATTTTATTTACTCTCAGAGTTTTTGCCAGAAATCTGCTGAGAGGAAGTCGCGGAAGAAATATTTTCGTTTTGATGTCTGACCTGAGATTCGAACTCGGGCCTTCAGTCTAATAAGCTAACACACTACCTACTCGACCACGGCGACTTCATAAAATAACAAGTACTTCATATGTAGAAACATTTTGAATTATTGATATAAAAACGATATTTTTGGTCGCAAGAATCTAAAAATTGGTAGAGATATGTTAGATAACCTCACGAATCATAATCAATCAAAAACTCGATTTTGATTTTTTTGATGATACGTACTTTTGGATTTTCGACGACGATATACACAATTTTTTTTACAGAGTTTTTCGCAACTAATTTCAAAATTGCTATTTTAAGTAGGTGGACAGGTAGTCTGCTAGACTAGACTATACAAGACTTATTGCAATTGACCACAATTCAAGCTTATAACCAAGGCGAATTTATTCTACCAGGTGACCGTATCTCTACAATAAATACAACAATGCAAAAACAACAGGCATTTTGTTTTTGTTGAAACGTAATCATCTTGGCAAAAAAATTAACCCTCAAACCTTCATAGGAAATAAATAAAAGTAATTAAAAAAAAACTAAATAAATTTTATATATTGAAAATTCTTATAATTTTTATGTCATGCTAAATTACATAATAGTGCAGCATCTATAAATTAAAAAAAAATATTTCATGTAGTCAATAACATTTCCACTTTAATTAAAAAACATGTTTTTATATGGCCACCGAGAAAAATGGCAGCTGCAAACGTTATTTCTTATTTGTCATAGTTTAGCACCTAGTTGGAGAGGCCGAATTCTTTTTTTTTTTTTTTGTAATTCATCACTCTCGTTTAAATAAATATAGTAAATCTAGGTTGTAGTTTAAAAGATATATGTATTTAGTGTTAAAGGCTTAAATATTGTTAATCATCTTGCAAAAAATTTATTTTAATTGGCTTTGAAATAGTAATCCTGAAGAATTTCTAGACTGCGTATCGTTAAGGATACATCCGGTACATATGAGGGCTTCTATGTAAATACGAAATTGATTATCGAAACAAAATACACGAAAAACAAACATTTTTTGGACAACGACGATACTCATCAGCTGGTAACTTAAGGCCACCTTATAAGGGGTGATTTTTTAAGAGCTATAGGAAAAATTTTCAAAAAAAAAACACATAAAATTCAGAAAAATTCATGAAATCCTTTTTTGAATCGATAGTACGGTCCATATAATTTAATGTTTGAAGATTATTTCATGCAAATGTTGACCGAGACTGTGTCTCAAATGGTCCATCCGCTTAGTCCAATTTTGACATACTCTTTCCAACATTTCGGCCGGTATCTCACGAATAAATGCTTCAATGTTGTCTTCCAATGCGTCAATTGAAGCGGGCTTGTCTGTATAGACATGAGCTTTAACATAGCCCCACAAAAAATAGTCTAAAGGCGTTAAATCGCACGATCTAGGCGGCCAATTGACCGGTCCCGAACGTGAAATAAAATGTTCACCGAACTCGCCTCTCAATAAGTCCATTGTTACGCGTGCTGTGTGGCATGTGGCACCATCTTGTTGAAACCATATGTCATGCAAGTCAAGCTCTTGCATTTTGGGCAAAAGATATCATCTCACGGTAGCGCTCACCATTCACAGTTACGTTACGATTCGCAGCATCTTTGAAGAAGTACGGTCCAATGATGCCAAATTCAATGATTTGCAAGAGTTGTTCGTTTGTAAGACGATTCATGGTTAAATTATAGACCAAACTGAAGATGTTGACAGTGAAACAAAACACGAAACGTGCGTGAGCTGTTTAAACCAGTGTTGCCAAAAAGATAATAGCTAAAAAATCACCCTTTATATGAATTCGCTTTGCTTATAACGTATGTAATGTTTTTAGTTCTCCGAAACTCCATTCCTTTTGTTATTATTATTTGATTGTTGTTATTGTGATACACTGTTAATTGAGTAACATTTTATAATTAAATAAAATTCAATAAATTTAAAACTGTAGAAAGGTCAAGTCTTGGTTTCATTTACGTCAAATTACGAAATATTTTGTGAAAATATCAGCCGGTAATGTTATCAGTGTTTATTAGTGTCGGTTTGAATTTATTTGAAATTAATTGCATTTACTTTTTTTTTATAAATTAAATACCTTACGTAAAGTTTTACTTTATTTTTCATTATTTTGATCTAGACATGCATTTACTTTCTAAATAAACTTGAAATGAAAAAAATTCTAAATTATACTGAGCAACATTTTAGTAAATTTCTGTGTTCTTCTAAGTTCTTTTCATCACAGTTAATTACAAAGCTTTACAACTTCAATCTTAATTAAATCTAAATTTAATAATTTTGCTCTTTAAATAAATATTGTTATTCTTCATGTGCTTATTTTAACTTTAAATTTGTCAAAAAAAAGAAAGAATAAAATGGATATGCATGCATCCTTGAAAGCTATTTTCGCAACCACTTTTTAAACAACCGTCCCCCATGCAAAAATTCTTTACAATACAGCCATCTAGTGGCAACCAATATTTTCTATATCCTATATTCATACATTCGCCTCCTTACGCCA
Source organism: Sarcophaga caerulescens (assembly GCA_927399465.1). NCBI lineage: Eukaryota > Metazoa > Arthropoda > Insecta > Diptera > Sarcophagidae > Sarcophaga > Sarcophaga caerulescens. The sequence continues at coordinate 37,942,903 of OV656872.1, read as the reverse complement.
CCCAATACTAAAGTACTCACACTATATTTTGCATGCCTACATGCTTTGTGCGCTTTGTTAAAAAAAAATCGTTGTATATAATAATAGCTGTCTATTTTGGTATCGTCTTTTTGTCCGATTTTACACATTACGATTATTAAAAGGATAGCCTTACTTGAGTAATATGCCTAGAACCTCGAAAAGTATACAACATAAATACAAATTAATATAAAATTGGTTTCTTCTGTACGGATATCCAAATTCGATGTTGCCTCTATACCACCGTGCTTCTTTTCCTTGGCCGTTTTATTTGTAACTACATAAATACGGGAACATGGTCTTATCAACATTAACATATACAGATATAGATGCTCAATTTACACACATTTCCCCCACTACGCATACTCCTTTGGTCGTATCGTCATGTATTTTTGATTAAAATGTACATAAGTTTTGAGTTCTTTTCATTATTTTTTTTTAGCTCTTGACGGTTTTTGTTTTCATATTTTTTTATGTGAAAATAAAAACAGATTTTACTCTATTCTGTTTGAAATTTGTACTTGTTAAAAAAGAATATTATGTGATACCATACTTATCACAAAGTCAGGAAGATTTTATTTAGATTATTTATTCATTCCAAGCGTTAACAATTTAAAATGATTTTTATACTTTAATTTATGTGAAAACAGAATTTCTTTTTGTTTAGGTTATATTTATATTATTTAAATAACTAGCTGACCCGGTGAACTTCGTCCCGCCCAAAATTGATTTTATTATTGCCCAAAACAGGTCACATTATATATTTATTGTAATACGCTGTATAAAACAGTTATATAAAAATAACTAACTTACTATAAGTGTATGGATCTATCTATCTAATTAAAAAATTTAATCGAAGTCGGTACGTTATTTAGGTGAGGCATACAAAGAATAACAATAAGAGGTCCGAATCATGGGTAGCGCTGACGAAGTTGTAGTTGTTGTACTCGCTCCAAAACAAAAACTAACAGACACACATGTTATATATGTACATATGTAGTTATAAACCATCGAATTAGCCGACTTACATGACAAGCTTTTGAACAAAAAAAGAATGGTTAAAATCGGTTCAGTAGTTTAAGAGTTATAGGTATCACTTGAAGGGGGAGGGTTGTCACGCCCATTTTTGGTGGGATTGTCGATATCGACTCTACGAACTTACCCACCAAATTTTTTTCGTCTACGATTAATATGTACCTAAATATTTATTATTATATTATTTTAACGATTTGCCACTCCCTCTTAACATTCAGGGATATGAAAAATAGATGTTGTCCGATTCTCAGACCTACCCGATATGCACACAAAATTTCATGAAATTCGGTCGATCCATTTCGGAGGAGTTTAACCACTAACAGCGTGAGACGAGAATTTTATATATTAGATAATGTAAAGTTCGCTTAGTCCTCCATACATATGTTGTAACTTGACATTTTCAACAGGCAGCAGAATAATAATGTACCAGGCTAGTACAATCATTACTTTGACGTACATGTTCGAATTTGCCTGCACACAACAAAAACAAATCTAAACAAAAGCAAGCAAACCAACTGATAACTGCCAAAGTGACCCAACTTTATGCGTTGTGTTAACAGAGAAGTATTAAATGAAACAAAGCAGATAAGAAAACATGAATTTCAGCTATGCTGTCACTTGGAAAAGTCGAAATATAGCGGATTTTATGTGACTCGACTTTTACGTTCTTGCATTTAATCGCCACTTAACAAGGACGAACTACTGTACGTGGCGTTTGTAAATTTATATTTTTGCACTGAAAGAAATTAAGTTGAATATGCGGGGAATAGATTTAATTTAATTAAAACATTACTCTTCAAAAGTTTAATAATTATACTAATGAAAATTTGTAACAAATAATAATAAACCGTATGCGCTGCAGTCAAACAAATTTAATAGAATTTGGAAATAAGTATTTTGTTCGAAAAACAATTCGTTTTTGGTCGTAAAAATAAAAGTTGAGCTTTTGATAAACATTCAAGCATTAATGATACAAAATTTTACCAAGGGTATATTGACATGCCAATGATATATAAAATTCTATTTGAATGCATAGAATCGGGAGTATTTTTATTATAAAATTAAAGAAAATTTCAGTCTGCATTTAGCTTGATAGAAGGATGTGTGAGTAAAATTAATCCATATTCTATTTGGTAAAAAAAAAAATGTTTTTATTAAAATTAGAACAAAAATTCTTCTTCTGATTGGAAACCAAAATTTAAATTCAAATTCGATTTAACAAATTATGTCATTAATTTCAAGAAATTGTATGGCATTCGTTTTTAAGAAGTATTTTATGATAATACAAAATGAAGCATTATGAATACCACTTCTATTTCTATTTGCTTAAATATTTTTTTATATTTAAAATATATGAAAAACCAAAAAAAAAAAAAAAAAAAAAAAAAAAAAAAACATTTTTTAATGAAAACATAATGCCGAAATTTATTTTTCTGAATTATGTAGTGGCCACAGCTGAAGACTCCCCACTGGCAATGAAACTGAAGAAAACATGGCTTAGAACACCAGTAGGAGAAGAACAAGCGGCACAAGCTGTTCTAGATCCTTCGATAGGTATCAATAACAAAATCTACTTACAGTACATAGCTAACAACTACATTTGGTTTCATACTGTAGATTCTTTAGTTTTTAGTAATTTGTTTTATTTTCATTTATGGTATCTATTTCGTTAGAAGTTGTAGTTAAACATTTGTAGAATTATTATTATTTTTTTTTTTAATTACGATATATGCATTCTATAGTTACTTTCAAACGTGAATAATAACAAAGTGACATTTATTTTATAGCTGCCCTTGATGAAGAACGTACAAGCCCTGTTTCAACCGCCGGTGATAAGGCAACAACGGGCCAAAATGCTCCATCTGAAAAAGGTGAACCGTTAACAGCTAAACAACGTTATCAAATTAAACATCGTGAATTATTTTTGTCACGACAAGTTGAATCCTTACCCGCCACACAAATACGAGGCAAATGTTCGGTGACACTGCTTAATGAAACAGAATCACTGCAAAGTTATTTAAATAAAGACGTGAGTCGTAAATTTCAGAAATTCTAATTATATTGTAAGATTATAAAAGTAGCTACGATTGTCCATTGATATTTTTATAATATATTTTTTTTTTTGTTTATTTTTTAATTACTTAATTTCAAACTAAATATTTATTTATAATGCCTCTTTATAGGATACATTTTTCTATTGTTTGGTGTTTGATCCTACACAAAAAACCCTTTTGGCTGATAAAGGTGAAATACGTGTTGGTAGCCGTTATCAAAGTGAAATACCCGCTAAGCTCAAAGACATTTCCACCGATGAACGTAAATTAGAAGAATTAGAAACGTTAGTATGGACTCCAAGTCATACACTGACTGATCGTAAAATAGATCAATTTTTGGTTGTATCACGTTCTATTGGTACATTTGCTCGAGCTTTGGACTGTAGCAGTTCGGTCAAACAGCCTTCGTTGCATATGTCAGCGGCAGCAGCAAGTCGAGACATCACATTAGTAAATATAAAAAAAACTTGAAAATGAATTGGAAAATGATGTAAAATGTGTATTTTTAGTTTCATGCAATGGACACTTTGCACAAGCATAATTATTCTATTGAAGAGGCAATGTGTTCTTTAGTTCCTTCCACTGGCCCAGTTTTATGTCGCGATGAAATTGAAGATTGGAGTGCATCTGAAGCGAATTTATTTGAAGAAGCCTTAGACAAGTATGGCAAGGATTTTAATGATATACGGCAAGATTTCGTATGTTTTGCATTTTAATTGTTTAATATAATTAAACTGAACTCTAGTTTTATTTACAGTTACCATGGAAGACCTTAAAACAAATTATTGAATATTACTATATGTGGAAAACAACAGATCGCTACGTGCAACAAAAACGTGTAAAAGCTGTGGAAGCGGAGTTAAAATTAAAGCAAGTCTATATACCGCAATATAATGCAACCACAACAAAGGGAAATGTTGTTACTAAGGGTGGGGTTTACAACGGAACAACAAATGGAGGACCAGATGTCTCGAATATGGGTAAACCTTGTGAATCTTGCACAACAATGAAATCATCACAAGTAAGAATAGTTAAAAACATAAAGAATTTATTAAAAGTATCAACATTTTTCTTATGAAAATTTTATTAGTGGTATCCATGGAGTAGTGGCAACTTGCTTAGTCGTTTGTGTCAAACATGTTGGGATTATTGGAAGAAATATGGAGGTCTTGAGAGTAAAAATGATGGTAGTATCGATGAATCAAAGAAAAAAGTATCGATTGACGATGATGAGAAAGTGAGTGATTTATCAAATCGTTCATTGCATAAGTAAGTCAAATTAAATTTTGAAAAGCCAAACGTTTAATTGATTCCTTATTCTAAAAATTTCCAATAGGTGTTCAATTGTTAATTGTGGCAAAGAATTTAAACTTAAAACACATCTTGCTCGACACTATGCTCAGGCACATGGTATAGCCATCAGTTCAAGTTCACCTAGGCCTATAATGAAAACACGCACGGCATTCTATTTACACACGAATCCAATGACACGACTGGCGCGTATTGTTTGTAGAAATTTGATAAGACCCAAAAAAGCTGCCCGACAAACTTCATATGCGATTAATACGCAGTTAGTTAAGCAAGAATGTAGGTGTACTAGGTTTCTCATAATTGAGCTTAACTACATACTGTTTCTTTTTTCTTTCCTTTTCAGTTTCAAACCGCATGTCTGGGAAATCTGCTGCGGATATAAAAAGAATTTTGTTGCTGAAAAAGAAAGAACGGGGCAGTGTAACTAAAATTGCCAATCGTTTGGGCTCACCTGGAATCGGTCCTCATGAGTGGTTAGTTCTGACACCAAAAGATAAAATGCCAAAACCAGATGTGGTTTATTTCCCTAAACCTCCTAAAGGACCGGACGGTAGTTTACTTTACGATCGTATTCCAAACAAAATAATTGATCTTGAAAAGGATTTAACAATTATACCAGCTCCAGCTCCCAATACTTTGCGTAAAAGACCTCATGAAGAGACACAACTAAATGGAACCGAAGGTATTCAAAATCGCTTAAAATATAATTGAGTTTACTACTTTTTTTATTTTGTAATAGTCACAATCGTACCAGCTGGACCACCTACCAAGAGACCCAACAAAGATCCTATGCCCTCACATTGTCCAAGTCCTGAACAGTTTGCCGCCATGATGGCTGCTTCGGGCCAACCATTATCAAGACATCACGTATGTATATCTATAAATAATATTGATTTTTTAACTAATTGTTCTACACATACATAAACTATTTAAAGCTTAATGGAAAACCTAAAATTGCTCAAATGGCACGTACGGGTAATGGTCGGAAACAGGTTATTAGTTGGATGGATGCACCCGATGATGTTTACTTTAGAGCAACTGCAGCAAGCAAGTAAGTCAAAACTATTGATTATATTTATAACTTAACAATTCACTGCATGTATCATATAGAATGAATATCGGGCGAATCGAAATGTATAATTGTAGCTTGATGCTGTAAATAGCATCTTATCACTAACGAATGATTTTATGAAATTTTTTTTAACATTTAAAACAATACCGTTTGCATTAATACAATTTCAGAAGAGCGCGTAAGTTTTTATCACCTACAGATCTGAGGAGAGCAGCGCGCAAACCCTGGCGTAACATACCCATAGCAGCAGCTGTAAAGCCACATATACCCAGTAGAGCTGTTAAATCTGAAGTTGTAATATTAGACTGACCGTCATCAGCTACATCTTTAACATCAAACACATCCACTACCGCGTCTTCATCATCATTGATCGAACAATCACAATTTAATACCCACTATCATCAGCAACTTCCAACTATAAAACATCATCATCAAACAACTCAACAGCCGTTTCGGTACACTATGGATGCTCTGTTAAACTAAATTACGATTCTGGGTGTTTAACATAAGATGTGGTAAAACTAGGTTGCATATTTAATAAGGAAATTGAAATATTGTTTCCTTTATTCTTTTTTTATTTTAATTTCATGTACATAAATTTATTTTAAATTATAGAAACAACTAACTGTAATAGTTGTTCTGCTTAAAATTGATATATATATATATAGAATATATATTAAAATTTAAAAAAAAAAAATATGAATTTTAAGGACAACGACGAATATAATAATTTTTTACTTATATTTATAAATAAGAAAAAACAATTTTATTCCTTTACTTGACTCCAAACAAATATTTTCTTTAATTTCAATATCAGAAAATTCTAAAAGTAATATAATTTCCATAAATGAGCGTAATATGAATTGGAATAAAGAAAATGTATAATTTCACTAAATTCTAAAAGAATTTTCTTCTTTGACAAACACTTTTATTGTTATATAATTTTGAAATCATAGAATATGTTTAAAAATTAAGTTTAGATTAAAAGTATTTGTTTCATTGATTTCGGCCAGGTTTTATAGTGAAAGATATTGATATTATTGTTTACTTCTTGTGTTCAGTCTTTGTTTAATACATGTGTGTATGTGTATACATAATTATATACATATGGACATTATAACATTTTGACTAGTTTATGCAGGTACAATTTTTGTATAGAATTTAATTACAATTGAAAATTGTTGATCAAAAGTAATTTTATACAAAAATATTTTATTTAGTACCTAAAGAATAGATAAGATGTTTTACTTATTTTTTAAGTAAACCGCAAATAGCTAACTAATTTTCTTATTCAAGATCAAATGTCAATTAAGGACTCCAATTCTTCTAAAATCTCCCCACTGAAATCAAATGAATTCATTTATTATTTATACATGGCAAATATTTTATTAAAATGAAATAACATGATTACATACATATATAAATAAAAATAGGAAAAATAAATTTATAGCATAACTTAAAATGTTTACAGAATACAAAACATAGCTATATATATATATATATACATTATTTTTATACTTAAAACCCTCCCACAAATAAATATATAATAAATCATACATAAATACAGTTGAGCTACTGGAGAATATGTAATTCAAATTTTGATAAGAAAAGAAACAAAATGCGTATATTTCTAATAAAAGCAAAAACATATTTAAGAATAATTATAACAGTAATACATCAAAAAAAAAAAATATTTTTCACCCATAACTTCTGTCATTTACAACAATCTTCACTTTAGACAAAAATTAAATAGCATTTAGCATTTTTTCATTGTTCTTGTTTAACTTTAAAAGATTAAATAAATGTATTGTTTCAATTTGAATAAAACTATTTATACGCTTTTTAAAAATACGATACAGAAATTGATTTTGAGTCATAATTTTCTGAACACATAAAAGATATTTATCTTCTTAACGAAAATATATAAACCAATTCATTTTTTTTTATATTGTCTTCCTTATTTTTTGGTTTAAATAGTCGTTTAAAATTTGTTTATTAAAATATTTTCCATTTACCGAAAATACGTATTTTAATAAGGACAATGTCTTAAATCTATTCATATTAAAATGTTATTCTAATAATTATTAAACAAATTTATTTTTAGGCATAATATTAAATTCTTCATAGTGTATATAAAATTAATTGAACAAGAAAAAAATAATTTTAAATGTGTTTTTTCTTTTTTTATTATATATAATTTTTTTAATTTATATAAATATATAAAATTAATCTAATACATTTATATAAATATAATAATAAAAACAAATAATATTTATATAATAAATAGTTGTAACTTAATATTCTAGAATTAAACAAAACATTCAAAATATAAAATATTATTAAAAACAAAACAACAAATAACGTATAAATTTATTTTACAATATAATTAAAATATCTTTACTTTGCAAAGTAATAAATAAAAATAACGAAAATATTTCACTTTTTGATTAAGATAATAAAAAAAATAAAATAAATTCATTATTATAATGCCATGTGTTTACGGCAACTAAGTAAAAAGTAAATAAAATCTAAAACTTTAGCATAGCATAGCATTACCATCTTGAAATAAAAAAAATACTTTTAAATGTAAAAAATATGTACATAGTTTCATTTTCATAGAAGAAATTAAGAACTTTATGTGTAATTCGTAAAAAAACAATATTGCGAAAACATGTGAATCGAACTTTAAAAACATTAACATTTAACAATCCAATACGTTTTCATAAAGAAAAAAAGGAAAAACCGAATGAGATGGAATTGAATGAAAGCATCCATGCTCCTCAAAAGAAACTAATAATTGCAATGATCTTTTATGGATAGAGCACTAGTTTATAAGTGTGAGGTACCTGGGTCCAATTCTAATCTGCTACACTACACCGAACATATGGTCTTAAGATAGAATTAGCGGAACGTTCATGCAATGTAACGGAATGTACGTTCTTTTACGTTCAGTGAACATTCAAGCTTTATTTACTTCAGTCGTACATAAATATATATAATTTGTAATTAATAAATAAATAAATGTAAACAAATACATATGTATATATGTATTTTTAAATTACGTGTGCCAAAGTACTAATCACTTCACTTGTAGCAACAGAATTATTAAAGAGCAATGGCAACACTAATTTCGATAGCTCCGTTGTTTTGATTATTCCAAAGCATATTTAAATAAGGTGGCCATATTTAAAATAAAACAAATTAAGTTCAAATATATTGTTATGATATATAACTATAGTTATATATTATATATAATAACTTGTTGATAACATTTACAATTTATATTTAAATAAAGTTGTGGACAGACATTTGGTGCTAGTGTATTAAAAGATACATAGAGCATTTTAGGGTTATGACTGCAATAAAAAAATGCGAATTTGATTATCAAAACAAAAGGCACAATAAACAACATTGTTGTGAGCCAACGATCAATTTGGTACTAAGGAGCGATGGACGGAGATGAGAATTTGAATGATATAGAAAATATACTTTTAAAATACACTGGACTAAGATTTTCACGAACAAAATCTAAAGAAATTTTTTTGCAAGGACCGGTTAAAATCAAGGTATTTTGATGATAATATTTTATTTACAGAACAAAAAATTAACCCAATTTTTTCTAGAATACTTGGTTTAATATTAAACTAATCTGTCCGAGTTTTCCCAGGATATCCAACTTTCGACTGCACGTACAACAAAATTTTAATATTACGGTTTTTACAAATGAAAAACTTAATGTCAGCGAGAAAGAGTGTGCAACAATTGAAGAGTTGTTGGAGAATTTGCCCATGTTAGTAGATAGTTCAATAAATCAAACTAGTATTATTCCAGATAAAAATCAACATGATGCAGTCAATAGAAATATATACGCTGAAATTGTCAAAACTTATTCTCCTTTAGAGTATGAAATTTCTCTTAATGAAGACTGTTCAATGATACAATTTACGAAATTTTGCCAAAATGAACAACATTTTCTTAAAGTGGCGTTACCATCATTAGAAATACTAGATCATAGTCTGCCATTGTGTATAGATTGGAAAGATTTACTGGGAAAATCAACAAGCTTATCAGGCCTTTTACACCAATATCAAATATACTTGGAGGATTTGAGAACTTTCTATGAAAATTTTTCCGATATAGATGAGTTATGTCATATTGTACAGCCATCATTGCCTACAACTAAAACAAATTGGCGTTTGTTTGTTTTAAAGGAAAAAGTTTTTATAAAATTGCAATTTAACGATCCTTTTTCTCCCCTGAGCTCAATGTCGGTCCATATCATTGGTCCAACATATGAAGTAAGTCAGTTAAGACGTGTATATAGTGAAGGTTTACGTGACTGGGATTCGGAATTGAATGTTCACAAAAATCTCTTACGCATATTCAACTTGTGCTTCTTTCCTATGCCACCAGCTGAAGGCTCTGAAGAGTCGGTACAATTTTGTAATATTTGTTACTGTTACAAGCTGGAAAATGGAGACATCCCCATTGTATCATGCGATAATAATCGTTGTAGCTTAATATATCATTCTTCTTGTTTGAAGGAATGGTTTAACACACTAACTGATGGTAAAACTTTTTTAGACGTGACATTTGGTGCCTGTCCATTTTGTAAATCGGTAAGTTTTAAATATAATCGTTTTCTATCGTATTTTTACTACACATTCAGTTTAGTTCAAATCTTTATAAATTTTTCATTTGGTTTATTTCAATTGGATTATGGAATGCAACAGAATTTGATGTGTCTAAGAATTTTTATAAATTGAATATGCAATTATAAGCTTTTGATTGCCAGTAAGAATTAATATTAAGTTTTGTTGCTATCCACAATTAACCATTAATAAGAGAAAATTGTATAATTTTTGAATTCAATGAGTTTTTATTTTAATAATATATTCGTGTTTATTTTCAGAAATTATCCACCTCTTTTCAAGAAATTTTGGCTTGATTAGCCTTAACAAAATTAAAAGGTACTTGTTTATGTTTGAGGTAATTGCTTTATTACTTATTCATAGAAATTTATTATCGTCTTCAGATGACAATCGAGATAATCATGAAATATAAGACATACATATGTAATATAATATATATATATATATGATATATATGTATGAACATTTTTGTATTACAAATCCAAATCACATTCAATTGAAACGTAATTATATTGTGCCATTTTTATAATATATGTATATTTAATAATTATTGAATAGAGTATTAGATCGGCGTTTTGTGTTCAATGAGTTTTTAAAACTTTGTTTTTGTTTCGTAATTTTTGGATTTCCAATAAGTGAAATAGGGACAATTGAAAATAATACAATAACGAATTGAATGATTTGCATTTAAAACAGGCGATTTTTCCATATTTACACACGATGTATTAGATTCAGTAGGTGTATATAACAGCCATCTAAATCTTTAGAAAAATTAATTAATTTTTTTTTTATCAATAAAAATGTTTTTCTGAATATTTAGAAATATTTATTAACAAATATAAATTTCGCAAACTTAACAAATATTTTTTAATAAAGTATAAATGCCTAACAATAGTACTAACTACTATAACTTGAAATACATAGTGAAGCATTAGTACCACCAAAACCAAATGAATTCTTCAAGGCAATACGTTTTTTATTAGCATCTTCAAACCAAACTTCTGGTGTGGTGACAACACGTATACCAATTGCATCATCTAATTCTTCAACATTGATAGAAGGTGGCAACTTATTTTCGTAACATCCTTGTATCAGAAATGTAGCTTCCAAATTACCCGAAGAACCCAATAGGTGTCCATGGGCACCCTTTGTCGATGAAATCCTTATATTAGAACTATGTTCTCCGAAAAGTCGCTTAATAGCATGCGCTTCAATTCGATCACCAGTAGGTGTTGAAGTGGCATGAGCATTAACATAACTGACATCTTCCGGTTTAATTTGAGCATCGCGAATTGCTCTTTGCATAGCTAGTAGAGCTCCGCTACCATCTTCGCTTGGTGACGTTATGTGATGGGCATCACCAGATAAGCCGTAACCAAGTACTTCAGCCAATATAGGAGCTTTACGATTAAGAGCATGTTCTAGTTCTTCCAAAACTAAAATAGCAGCACCTTCGCCCATTACAAAACCGTCGCGTTTCTTATCAAAGGGTCTGGAAGCTTTTTCTGGCGCCTCGTTGAATGTTGTACTCAAAGCTCTTAATCTACAAAAACCTGCTATAGACAAAGGATCTATACAAGATTCTCCGCTTCCGGCCAACATTATATCAGCGTCTCCATTACGTATGAAACGCATAGCGTCACCAATAGCATGAGCTCCAGTAGCGCAAGCAGTCGACACCGAATGATTGGGACCTTTCAAGCCATGTTTCATGCTTATATGACCACAAGCCATACTTGGCAGTAGCCTAGGTACAAAGAAAGGACTGACACGATTATAACCCCTCTGCAATTGCTGCCATGCTCCATACACCTCGGCTAAATCAAACATGCCCATTCCAACACAAACACCGAAACGTTCAAGTTCTTCACTTGTTAAATCTTTGGGTTTAATTTGAGCTGCCTTTAATGCTTCCTCAGTGGCTAAAATTGACAATTGTGTGGCTCCACTCATTAGTTTAATATCACTCTTAGTCAAATAATCACTTAAAGGCAAACTTTCTTTATTGATTTGTGCGGCTACTTGACATGGTAATCCCTTGTACTGTTCCCCAAGTTTAGTTATGGCTCCATTACATTTCATTAACTTTTCCCAGGATTCTTGTACGTTTCCACCTAAAGGTGAAACTACTCCTGTGCCAGTTATCACTACTCTCCGTCTTGAACATTCTGAGCGGGTGGTTGCGAAACTACGTAAAATTTTTTTATTAACGCCTTTGGGTTTTGTCAACTTTATTATAAAATTCATATTTTTATTGAACTTTGCTGATATACCGGCTAGATAAGTTCTCTTTAAGTTTTGATACTGTACAGCTGTTGCTTAACATGTTCAAGAATGTAAAGCGAATATTCAACATATGAATTTTTACAGAGCAATCAATGTTAACGTTTTTCAACACTGGTTGTAATAAATGTACACAGGAGTTTCGATTTGGCATATTTTATTTATTTATTTAGTAGTATTCATAATACTTTAAACATTTTCATAAATAAAATTATTTTACAAAATATTATTAATCTCGTTATTTCTTACAAATTGAACAATATTTCTTTTGTATAAATTAATATTTGTTTCTGCCTTTATGAATTCCGGTAGCATATTGAAAAGTTTAAGTCCTTTGAAAAAAAGTGACCTCTGCATGGATGTTGTTGTCGCCATCGGTAGACGAAAATCTCCAGTGTTTCGCAGGTGATACGGTTGAACATCTCTTACATATCCAAGTTGTTCGGTTAGATAAGTAGGCGCTTTTCCCATTTTCATTTTTTGTATAAATTGTAAGGTGTTAAGGACCAGTCTCTGTTGGATATTTAACCATTTTAGTGTGTCCAGCATAAGTTGAATTGGAGTGTATCGGCTATATTTAAGTATTGATCTCATGGCCTTATTTTGCAATTTTTGCAGTCTTTCTATTTGTGTTGTTGAGCAGCAGGTATATAAAATTGTAGATCCGAATTCAAAATGCGGTTTTATCATTGTGTTATATACATTGATTGCAGTCAATATCGATATTTTATTTCTAATTCGTTTTAGGAATCCAATTTTTTTCCCAATTTTTTTGCATATGTAGTCAATGTGTTCATTTAATTTTAAGTCCTTATCTATTATAAACCCGAGGTATTTTATTCTATTAACTTTTTCAATCGTTTCATTATTTATTTTAATTACTGAATCGTCATTCATGTTTATTTGAAGTAACTTAGTTTTGCTTTCATTTAGCTTCAGTTTATTCATCTTTAGCCAATAATTTATGTTATTTATGTCGTGTAGTAAATATTGTTTACATTGCTCATCCGTTTCTCCTTCCGCATATATTAGGGTGTCATCTGCATATAGTATAATTTTACATCTTTTGAGTATTCGTGGCATATCATTTATGTAGATTATAAATAGCAAAGCTCCCAATATAGAACCTTGAGGTACTCCAAATTCATTATTCACTTCAGCAGATTTTGTAACATTTACCTTTGTTATTTGCTTTCTATCTGTAAGGTATGATCTAAACCAATCAAGTTCATTTTCCTTAATGCCATACATATTTAATTTTCGAATAAGTATTCCTCTGTCAATTGTTTCAAATGCTCTTTTGAAATCTAAAAATATTGCCATTATTTTTTTCCTTCTTCCTATAAATTTCCATCTGTTTATCAAATAATTTACCGTTGTTTCGCATGAGAAATTTCTTCTAAAACCTGACTGATATTTTGTGAATAAATTATGTTGCTCCATATATGCTTCGAGTTGTTCCTTAATTACTTTTTCCATTATTTTTTCGCAGGTTTTTAGTGTATTTATTGGGCGGAACTCATCACATTTGTTGGTTTTTAAAATTTTTTCTACCGGGGATATCATAGAGATTTTCCAGTTATTTGGAAATACTCCTGTCCTCATTGACATATTTATAATATCACGTATTTTTGTCCCCAATATATTCCAGTTATCCAATATAATTTTAATTGTAACATTGTTGTAGTCTGGCTTATTTTTCATACTCTTGCAGATATTTTTAATTTCTTGAGTTGTTATTGCACGGAATTTAAATCTATTTGTTATCACAGGTAAATTGTTTACATATTGCACATCTTCTATTGTATTGTTAATTGACTTAATACTATCTACAAAGTAATTATTAAATTGAGTTGCTATTTGGTGGTCGTCATTCTTATATTCTATTCCATAAAATATCACATTTTTTATCACAGTTTTATTTTTCTTCAGGACTAAGTCTTTTATCTCCTTCCACATTTGTTTCTGGTCTTTGGCATTACTTATTTTCTTATTAACAAAATTGTTCTTTTCGAACTCAATTTTAGTTTTATATATATTTCTAATTCTTTTGTAATTAGCCCATGCTACTTCCGTATTTTCCATTTTTGCAATCTGATATTTAATTACTTTTTCTATTTTTAATCGTCTCAGTTCTCCATTAAACCATTGGTTCATATTATCTTTTTCATTTATTGTTCTCGTAATCGTAAATTTTCTTATAGAGTCTTCGATGGCTGCGTCAAAATGAGCAACTTTATTATTTAAATCATTGTCATTATTTTCTCCTAGTATTGCACATATTTCATTATTAAACAAAGTTCTATTGTATTTAAATATTTTAATTTCTTTTTTGCCAGTATACTTATTGCCTGCTATATTGATTTTAATATCTATCGCTTCATGATCTGTTATCTTATTCGAAATATTATTGATTGCTGTAATGTTTGTGTTATTTGTTATGACATAGTCTATTATTGTTTTTGTGCTTGCCGTTACTCTGGTATAATCATTGACTATTTGTTTGAGTCCATTATCACTGAAGGCACACTTCAGTTTGTTCTTATAAGTTCCTTCTTTGCTCCAGTCTATATTGAAATCGCCAGCAATTATTATATTGTATGGAAATTCACATATTTCTTCCATTACTTCTTCAAATACTTGACAGAACTCTACTTCACTGCTGCTTGGTGATCTATATACCGCTGCTATTATTAGTTGATTGTTCCTGACTGTAACCTTATATGCACTTATCCAATAATTGTAGTTAGAAAACTTTTCTCCAATTTTTATAACATTATATTGTTGTCTGAAATAAACAACAACTCCGCCCGTCCTATTTGAATTTGAGTGCGTAATGTAACTATTATACCCATGAAGTTGTATTTCCTGTTCTTCAATATCTCGCGTTAAGTGTGTTTCCGATAGAATAATAAAATCAGGGTTTTGTTCATTGACTATAACTTCTAGTTGGTTGTAATTGTTAATTATGCCACATATGTTCGTATAAATACCATATATTTGCTGTGATTGTTAAACCACTAGACCCATTCTTTTCTTTTTCGTATTGAGCTTATTTTTATATACTGGACATTCTCTGTCGGTTGTTACATGATCTTCATTAAGACCCATATTTAGGTTTTTGTTATGTTATGTTTTAAACGAATATACATACATAAATTAATAAATCATTTAAAATTTTTTTCCATTTTTATTAACTAATTTTTGCTATTATATTAACAATAACATTTAAATGTAGATAATTGAGTGGTTCTTATTTAAACGCTTCGGCAACCCTTGATATAATTGCTTTAACAAGTATAGCATTTACCAACACTGAGCATCAGCTGCGATGAAAAAGTCATTCTTTTACAGCTGACTTTTTGATTGTGTAAAACATTTAATTCTGCATTTAGTAAAATTAAAATTGGAATAATTATTTTCATTGGACCTTTAAATTAAATTGATATTAGAAAAAATGTTGACAGCATTAAGGCAACTTAATAAACCTCATGCAATAAAAAAGTATCTACATACTACAGCCAAACAAAATGGTTACATAGTATTGTAAGTATAAAAGGAATAATTGGCATGAGGTTTATTGGAACGTTTAGTGAATGATTTCTATTTTTCAGAGTACCTGAAATTGGAGAGGATGGTCAGGCAGGAGAGTGTTTTGTTAAACCTGACGGTTTACCAGCCTTTAATGACATTACCATAGAAAATTGTTTAGGTGCTATCGGAAGTCAAGCTGGATCGGTTGAAAAAATAGTAAAAAGAATTGAAAACGACATACAAGAAATGAAAGAGAATGAGAAACTTGACCTTGGACAAATGTTTAGAGAACTAGATGAAGTTACTGGTCCTTTGGATACCACATGGGGTATTGCCAAAGCACTTTATTTAGGCAACAGCAACCTTATACCCACAAAATCCTATATGAATATTCACGAAAGAGCAAGAAATGCCAGGGCATCAAGGTTTTGCAATAAAGTTCTGTATGAAGCATTGCAGGAACAAAATCCCGACGAATTAAAGGATCCAGAAGAGAAAAGACTTCTTCAAAAGTATCTATTAGAGGGCAAATTGAATGGTTTGTCGTTGAGTAATGATACCCGAAATGGCCTTAAAGAAGTTCTTATGCAACTGGGAAAAGAAAGAGCCAATTTTAAAAATAAGTGGAATGTCTCTGTACACAGTTTTGCACATGTTGTTAATGATTATCAACTAGTACGTGATTTTCCTTCAACTCTTCTGGAAGCCACCGTTATTGATACACATGGTCCACTTACACAAGGACCATGGAGATTTACGTTGCAGCCTCAACTTGTGGAAGGATTTCTAAAATACTGTCCAGATCGCACACAACGTTGGAATATTTGGCAGGCCAATGTTCGAAAATGTTCAAACCATATGGACAAAAGTTTAGAAAATAGTACTCATTTAGAAAAAATACGAGGTTTGCGAAAACGCCAGGCAAATGCTTTAGGTTACCCTAATTATGTCGCTATGTCAATGGAAACAAAAATGGTTGGAAACGTTTCAGACTTAAAACAAACATTTGCTAAGCTTCTACAATTTGCTGGACCTGCTCAATCTGTTGAAATTCAAGGACTACAGGAATTCGCTACCCAAAGTGGTTTTCAACATAAACTTGACGTATACGATGTTACTTATTGGCAGAGAAAATATTTACTGTCTCAATATAAGCTAGATGAAGAAGCTTTGCGCGCTTATTTCCCACTGCCTAGAGTGTTTTCCGGTTTGTTTTCACTGGCAGAGAAGATGTTCAATATCAAAATAGTGGAAAAGCAAGATGCTCAAGTGTGGCAACCAGCTGTAAAGTATTTTGATGTCTTTGATTGTGATGTCAATGGAGGAAGTCGTCCTGTAGGTGGATTTTATGTTGATTGTTATTCCAAAGAAAACAAATTTGGCAAAAATAATGGTTGGATGGTCAGTATCCGAAACAGAAATGATGCAGCTAAGACATCGCCATTGTGTGCTTTAATTTTTAATTTTAGTGCACCAATCGACGATAAACCATGCCTATTAAACGTCGACGATTTGAAAATGGTTTTTAAAACCTTTGGTTCAGCTATGCAACATTTACTGACCAAAGCACGTTTCACCGATTTGGCTGGTTTGTCTAATATAGAGTGGGATGCATCTCAAATATCTGGTTATGTTATGTCTAATTTCTTAGATAATCCCACAATTCTAAAAACAGTTTCTGGTCATATTGATTCTGATGAACCTCTGCCAGATGAATTGGCTAAAAATATACGTTTACTTAAAACCCATTTAGGAGGTTACAATTTGTGTCAAGAACTTTATCTAGCTGATCTGGATATTGAATTGCATCAATCGGACAGTTTTTGGTTAGAAATTGTACGGAAATTATGGCCTGTTCATAAATGTATGCCATTAGAAAAGAAAGATTCCCATCCCTGTTCATTAACGGAAATCTTTTCTGGTGATTGGGGTGCTGCATACTATTCTCATCTGTATTCAAAACTGATTGCCGCTGATGTATCGGCAGCGTTTGAACAAAATCCCCAAGAATATACAGAGGTTGGTAAACGCTTTAAGGATACATTCCTTTCATCAGGCGGCATGACACCTACAGCTGAAGTTTTTCGACGATTCCGTGGGCGTGATCCGTCAGCCGAAGCACTACTTAGATCATTAGACATTTTCAACGAATCGCAAACAACTGGAGAATTGTAATAATATTTGAATGTGTGATGTAAATATGAAATTTGAATAAATAATTTAACTAAAAATTCATTAATTTTGCAAACTGTTACTGACACCAACATATGAAGGCTTGCTAATGTGCATTAAAAAGACTTTCTTTTACACAAATAATTGTAATGTTACAGGTATGAACTGTAGATGTGGTAAATTGGTAACATTTTTAACGTAATAGATGAGTATCCGATAAGGGTTCTATTATGAACTGCGATTCGAAAGAACAATTTTCGAAACACAATGCTATATAGTGTAAGATTCGAATAAATTTCCTTTCGAAACGAAATACATAATAATCCTCCTAATCTGTGATATCAAAGAAATTTTTTTTTATTTTTTTATAACTTTTATTCAATGTTTCTTATTAATTTTTGTTTTCGATACATTTCAATAAACTCAAACTATCAAAAGCGTTTTTTATATATGTATTATGAACTGTAGTACATTTATTCCCCAAAATTTAACATGTTTTATTGATTTCATTCTTATTATTTTCTTACGAAAACAGTTGTAAATTTTAGAAAATACTCCCTAATTAGTTATATATGCTTATATAACAATAACTTTTAACTTAAATTTATTGGACATTTATTTTATTTTTAATTTTGTTTAAATGATTTAAGAAAACAAACATTTCTTTTAGAAGAAACGTCTTACAAATTAAATACGTTTTCGATTTGCCTGTACATGTGTTTATATATGAGTGCAATGAAAGAAAAAAAATTTTGTGAAGTAATAGATTTGTATCAGCTTACAGATTTCTTTTTCTTTTAGAGCTAAGGTAGTTTTTAATTCTATATGTTTTTTTTTTATGATATTTAAACAGCTGCAATTACATTCTTTTGAAAAAATGTAATTAATGTAATTATGAATGTGGTATTTCTTCAACTTTTAATAAACATAATTTGAATTTCTTCTTTGTATATTTTTCTAGTCAAAATATTTCAGAACTCCTGTAATATTTTTGGATTGGTTGATACGATATTTCAAGTTCCAATAGGTCGATCAACTTAAAACTCATTTATGTATAGGTTTTGTGGCCAAAACACCTCACCAATGAAGTTTTAGTTACTGTGCACATAAAACGTATTATAATTTTACAATTGAAACCAAATTTTCTAGACATACATATGTATATATACCTATACGATAATTTTTCAACTTTCAACTCATCAGATTAAATTGCTATGGCTAAATAATGTCGGAACATAAATCGATTTTGAACAATATTCTTATAAACTAAAATTTTCTTCATATAATAAAAAAAAAATAAATTAATTCGTCTATAAGAAATAAAAAGCTCTCTTAATTAAATTTTTTTGTCATCTAAAACGAAAGATATCACTTTTTTTTCGCGTAGAGCTGGCATTTTATTTTCAGAAATCTTAGAAAAACGTGTTGACCCATTACCGTAAATGTTTTTCTTTACAAAGATGGTTTTTACAACGTAGCAGAAACTTATTATATTTTCAACTGTTTGATTTTACCTTGTAAACTAAAAATGTTATTTTAATTTAATTCTTCCAATAGAACTAGCATTATTCACTTTATGAAAAATAAAGTTTGGCCAGTTGCCAAAGATGGTATAAATTGTAAATCCTCCAAATTTATAACTGCCTGCTACCAACGCAACTGAAATTCGATTATATAATCAACTAAGAAGTAGTTGTTGGACAATATAGTAGATTCCTTATTATTATTTTTAAATTTTCGCAAAAAGTTAGTTTTTTTCTAAGCTATTGCGTTTTTTTTTTTTTTTTTTTTTGAGACACTAGTGTACTTAAATTTTAAAATCATGAGTTTTCTTCTTCCAAGTTTTAAACAAATCTTTTCTTCCCGTATTAAAATTTGTATATGCTATTAAAAACTACTTTATTAATAATGTAATCTTGATTTTGAATTAAGATTGATTGATAAGCTAATTTCAATTTTTAATTTTAAACAATTTCGAAAAATAAACTTACATACCTAGTCTATCAAACTTAATTAACCCCAATATAATTGTTCTACGCAGTTTAATTAAGTGGAATATTAAGAAAATTGCTTGAAAAAATAATTTAAAGGAAACGTATGTATATTAAATAGGTATTAAAACACTCAAAATGTATTTTCTTTTAAATAATAATAATGACAAAACAGGAGTTTAGAAATCCTTCACTCAGTGTATACGATCAACTGTGTTTAAAAATACATATTGAATTCTGTATGAATATAACGACTTAATTGTGAATTAAATATAGCATTAAACAGTATAAACAGGATGTTTCATTAAAATGATTCTAACATACCCACACATTGTGATTTTTAAATTCCTTTCAACAGCAAAGTGTATTCTTGTCATGAAATGTTTCAATTAAAATTTTCAATTGAACTTGTCGTAATTTTAAACATCTATGGATATAAAACGGTCACTCTTATTATTCTTAAAATTTTAGTTAACAAAATTGTAGATGATTGGGTTTTAAGATTCGTTTTTAGTTAACGTTTATTTTTCGTTTATAAATGATTAGTTAGGTATACGTATGTGTGTATATGAATATAAATTTTATCGCTATCCCATCCAATCCATAAATTATGATTAACACATACTCTTTTCGATTGTTGTATACCTGTGGACCGGACCATTCCTTATTTAAAACTTAATTACATATTTATGTTTTTTGCTTGTTTTTGTATTAGCTGGTAATAAACATAACTTGTAATTGCTAGTGAATAATTTTAATTTGCGATATTGATAATAATTTTTGTAATTGTTTGTATTTTTTTTTCAACATGGATTATATTTATTTTTTTAATGTTTAATTTTTGCATATACATTTGCTTTCTTACTAAATAATAATAATATTGGTGTTGTACACATATATAATGAATGTTTTACCTAATATGGCTATAATATAATTAAAATGTGTTCTTTTTAAATGTTTTCTTTTTACTATTATTATTTTTTAAGTTTTTAATTTGTTTTATGTTTTATCTTTATTTAATTACTGATTTTCAGTATATCATTACAAAAGCGCTTAGGCATGTATGCGGCTAAAGAGGAGCATTGAATTGGAAGGATTTAAATCTCTTTATGGTAGAGGGAAAAAAACGACGAAATAGTATAGATGCGTGTGTATGTATGTATGTGATGTACACACCTATAATTATGTTTAAGTGCTAGTTTTCATTTGCAGTTAATATTTACTTAGAAGACTCATAGCAAATGAAACGTAATTATTTTTTGTATGTATGTATGTATGCGTACTCTATTCGTATGTAGGGTACATAAAATTAAATTTATTCTTATTTTTCTTTTTCTATGCGTTTCATTTGTTTATTTCAATATTTTAAGGCCTAATTTAACTACAAATTTGTTTAATATTTTACGCTTATTAGTTTTTATACTTTTTATTAGGTTGCTTTTTTTTTAATTAAACGCTTTTAATTTTTTGGATTTTTTTTTTTTTAAGTTTTGTTTCCTTTCGCTTTGAATAGTTAAACTTAATAAATTTAAATTTAGAAAATATCTGGACATTTGGACCAATCTTGTTTTTTCTTGTGCTCCCAATAGTTAGCCGTATGTACGTGCACAATATTATCGGTACCCTCTTCACGTTCTTGTGTAAACCAGACGGGTGTGTAAGGCGGAAATGGCTGACCTTTCCGCGCAGCAGCTTCTGCTTCCGCTTCCCGTTGTTTTCTTTTGGTTCGTTGTTTTTCTTCCAGACGCAATTTTTCTTTATTGCTTTCGTCCCACTGACCATCCTCCATTAGACGTTGGTCAGGTCTTAAACGTGAATCTGTAGGTGCTATACCCTCCTCCATTTCATTAAGTTGAGCCGCTAACAGTGTGAAATTATAATATCTCTCACTGTCGGGCGGTGGCATACGTCTTTGCCAAACAGTTTTATAAGCACCCGTCTCATACACCGGACTATCCGAAGGACCGGAAGTCGATAGAGCCGGGGCTATTTCAATTTTACTATCCCAAGCACCACGTATAACCCATTTGACTTCATTGTTGCGATCCATGACCACACCTTTAACTCGTCTTTGGGTTTCACGTGAAAAATAGGAGTAGGGTATATACTTAAGCATACACTTTAGACCTGCTGCGGCATTTAAGCCCGTTATTTCCATTTCACCATGTTGATCTACCCATAATTTACCCACAATTATATTATTAACAGTTGTTGTTACTTTGCGCCATGTATATTTGTGATCCGTTGCTGGAAAATGGCAATACGCGCTGCCCAATGGAATAATCTACAATTACAAAATTAATACATAAGTAAACAATAAAGATAAGTTATTGAAATCATACAAAAGTAAAGCAAACATAATAAATAAAAGAAAATAAAAAGAATATGTTGCTTTCGATTATTCAAAAAACTAAAACAAATATGTATTAAGGGAGACATTCATTCCTATGTTCAAAAGTATCGTAGAGAAGAATTAAATACATTTAAAATATAAATTCTAAACTGTCCTTTTACAAATATCCAAAAAGGTCTGTTTCTTTTAATTACATCTGATCAATGTACATACTCAATATACGTAATTCATAATGATTTCCAAAATAAATGGCACTTCAACACATTTTTATTGACTTCCTTTATTAAAATTCAACATCATCAACGCTATTAACAGAAAACAAATTAAAAAATTAAAATCAACTACAAACTGATTTCTAAATATGCAATGGAGATTTGTTTACATTGTTCATACATACATATGTAAATATGTACATATGTAAATATGTATGTATGTGGTTGCAAATTATAGCATATTTATATCTATGTATATATGTACATATATAAAAACACATATGTACATATGCACTGTTTTACACGAATACAAAAATATTCCATCCATACATGCTTGTGAGTCTATGCGACCGTTTTTTAATAACAATATAGAAAAAAAAAATATTTTCCAAATTGTATCAAAGGCTACGACGACAACTTTTTTACAATCAAAGCTCTACAATTTAATTATTAGTATGACCCGAACCTAACATTGTTAAATTCAGGCAAATTTATTCCGTGAAAAAATAAACCAAAAAATACAATACAACAGCGAATAAGGTTATTGCGTGCCATTAATGATGCTTCTGAACATTGACCGAAAATTATTTATATGCTTTGTATATTAAATGTATATACATACATGCATATGCATGTATGTATGTAAGTATATTAAAGGTTGGTCTGGGTGTCCATTCTATTAACAGTGTGACATGAACTTATACTAAAAAATTTATTTAAAAAAATTTCATATCATTTTTATGAAAAATTCTTGACTTTTCAACATTTGTTAGAAGAATTCTGCATCTCTGAATCAAATCTAGGTATTATTTAAATTTTTTTTTATTATTTATTAGTAGTATTTATAATACTTTTACATTACATTTTCTAAATATTGAAATCAATCATTAATTCAATTAATTTAAAGCTCTAATTTAATTTGCATTACATACATACATAATTGGTCATTACAACCCTTCAGTCAGGATTACGACCTAGCTTCTCACACCACTTATGTTGTGTGCGTTAATTTTATACATGAGCGGCGGGACCTACAGTTTAAAGTCGACTCCGAACGACAGTATTTTGAGAAGCTTTTCATGGCAATTTTATTAACTCTCAGAGTTTTTGCCAGAAATCTGCTGAGAGGAAGTCGCCGATGAAATATTTTCATATTTTCGTTTTGATGTCTGACCTGGGATTCGAACTCGGGCCTTCAGTCTAATAAGCCAACACACTACCTACTAGACTACGGCGACTAATTTGCATTGGTATTGCTAATATAATTTACAAGTTTCTTTCTAAAAATGTTGTAAATTATATTGTATTATGTATTATTTAAATATGATAAATAAATAGATAACTTGAAACTAATATGACAGAATTAATTTCCAATTGAACACTTCCTAGATCCGAATCTGCCAATTTTTGATACTCAGCTTTTGATACAAGAAAACTGTTTTTAAGATATTCGAAATAAAATTAAATTATCTATTTGCATAATGTTGCATGCGGGAAAAACAATTACGAAAATGTAAATTATCCAATCACTAGATTATTTTAAAAAGTAAAAAACACTGTATCTATATGAAGTGGAAAACTTAAATATATTTTTATAATTTGTCCTACTGTACATATTTCTTTGGAAAAATATCACTACAGGTTTATTATCAATTTAAAATAATTATTAAAATTTGCATGTATTATAGCGCTTTTTTTGAATGACTCTAAAATTTATCGATCGGGAAGTATGCTTATATTTATTAATGAAAATATATCAGTTCATTGAAGTTTTGATGTACTTATTTATGTAACTATACAGAAATAAATACTTTAAAATTAACCAATTAAATCAATAAATTTTTAGTGTAGGTCTTTAAATTATCACATTGGAAAAAATGTATTCCAAAAGCAAAAAATTTGTTTTTCTTTAGCGCATGGTTCATGATGCTCCGTATATCGTTTGATTAATTTGATTGAACTAATTGATAAAAGAAATAAATGTACGATTATCTCACGTTATGAGAGCTAATTTCAATGGTATAAACACGCTTCACTTGATTTGGGAAAGAAATTTATTCTACATGTAAACAAAAATAATAAATTTGTGAAATGATAGAGTAAACTTAATCGCAGTATGGAATTATTTTAATACAAGTGGATTATAATCTTATTACCAAAAGCTTAACAGTTTAACAATGTAGGAAGCGATAATATATATCTTGAATTGTATACGTAAGTTTGGAATAATGTTGGACGGAAACAAAAATTTGATATACAACGTAAGTTTTCTTCATAAGTATCGCAATTCGGCCAGAATGTTTTGGTATGCGTTTATTGGAATTAACAGTATTAGCTAAATGCTTAATACTTTCAACTATTAGATAGAAGCAATTACAATTGATTTTTGTCAAGACAATGTTTAACTGCACGCATCGACAACAAATCACCCTAAGAAGTTAGACTCTAAGTTCCTCCTACTGTCTAATAGGAAGCTAAAGAAATATTAGCCTAAATAGTACTTTGTGACAGAAGATTGTCTCCGACACTTCTTATTTAAAAGGGATAATGGTTTTCGCTTCAAAATTTCAACATGTTATCAAATAGAAAGGTGAAGTTTATGGCTAAATGAAAGTAACCTAATCATTTCCAATACGATAAAAGAAACTCTTCAATTTCTTGCAAAAATGTGGAAGTTTTCATAATTTTCATATATCAATGCCTACAAAAATATTGGCAGACTTATAGAAAATATAATACAAAAAAATTAACAAAATATATTTAAATAAAGCAAAGTATTAAACTGAAGTTAAGGCAAATATGTACTTGTATTATTTTCCAACAAAGAAAAACAAAATCTTTTAAAACATCGTTTAAATTGAATGAATGTTACCAACGAAAAACTGTTTCGCATTGATAACAAATAAATTCAACAATTTTATTATAGACTCCCTTCTTTGGTAAATCCCTGATTCTTCTTTGTAATAGAACTTCTAGTTGTCTTTAATATAAATATAAACAAAATCATATCAGCTGTATATGTACACATATATGTACTATGAATATTTTATGTATTCTTTATGATTACGTCATTGTTATTCTTATTCAAAATTACTTATAAATATAGGCAAATCCTCTTTACTGTTTTATTATAAAAAAAATCTTATCTCTTTGCAAAAAAATTAAAAATCTTTTCGATAGTGTATGGTTTTATAACACAATTAAAAATATTGATATCAAAAAATATGTACAGTAAATATAAATATAGACCTATTGGTTTAAACTATTGTTAAATAAAAATTTTAATTAAGAAAATTAAAAAAAAAAGAAAATAAATCTAAAATATGAAGAATTAAATGAAACTATTTAATTAAATATGTACATGCAACTATTTCGTTTAAAATTAGTGTATGTTTAATTATATAAAAATTAAACTTAGTAAAATTGTTTTTTATTAAAATGAATACACTTTAAAATTTCAGTTACAGAGTAACAAAACTTAAATTAAGTCTAACTGTTTAAATATTTATAAATTAAAGTAAAAATAAATTGTTGGAAACCTTTAAATTACATTAATAATGTTTACTTTGATTTAATTATAACTATTTCCATTTAATTATATTAAAAACAATTCTTACCCTATTTTACATTTATTTTGATTTTATTTGAATTAATAATACAGTGTTTTACGAAAGACCCTTATATGCATGTAAATGTTTAATAGAACTTCCTTCGATTTTACATTCTACAACAATCATAGTTATTTCATTTTTTTTAGTTTTTATACTCTGTTATCAAGAAACGATATTGAATAATTTTTTTGAATTGTACTAGGAACAGTAAAATATTTGTATTATTATAAATAAATATAAATATTATATACAACCATAGGAACAAATATAATATATATTAGATATACTTGCATACCCATACATCTGCATAGTACAAATTGCGAAAGAACGTGAATCACAAAAATTCAAAAAAAAAAATTTAAACAAAAGAAATGAGAGTATATATGACAGTAATAGTATAAAACAGTACCTCGAAGGAATTCATTCGTTTGTGCAATATATTTTGTATATTAAAATATATACGGTATGTTATGTGAAAGTCATATGCCAAAATAAAAATATAGTTTTCTACATAAATCTGTTTAATATGTTATATAAAACACTTTTAACAGAAAAATGCATAAAACACACAAAAGGATAAAAAATATACGTATGTATTTATTTGATAGTGAGCTATTACATAATAGAAGTGAAAATGGTTCACCTAAGATCTGAAAGCGTATAGAGTCTCCCAGCAATCTCAGTGTATACAAAAGTTTATAATAAATAAACATATACATATATTGTTCGATAAAATTTCAAACAATTGTGTCGTAAAAAGACGCATATTTAAAGAAACCAACACTATTAAGAATCGTTAATCCAATTGAAAACGGTCCAAGACCATATTAATATGTATTGTCGAATAAGTACATTAAAAGTATAATTGGAGCATAACGATTACTCTACAACATTTATTATGTTAAACAAAAGAAAACTGAAAATAATAAGTTTGAGGAAACAAAATCACGTGTTCCTTTTATGAAGAAACTTGCATTCAACATTTTTATTTATTCAAACAATTTTTGCAATTTTGTGAATCAAACAATAAAAAAACACATTCGATTTCAGATATTATGTGTTCCATTCTTTAAGATTAAAGCTCTTTTACCATAAAGAGAAAACATAAAAAAAAAAAAATAACTGAGGACTTTGCAAGAAAATCTTTCATTTATACCTTTTAACATAAATCGTTTTATATTATTAGCCTTTAACATACTTTTAAATATGGCATTTTGAAGCAGAGTGACTCACCTGTAAATATTTTCCCCGGAATTTACTTGTCATAGTGAATTCTTGCCAACAAGTCCATTGGCGACCCTCACAGTGTATGGCTGCCATGGGAGGATGATGTGAAACTTGCTCTGCTATAACACGCCAGCCTAAATCATCCATGCGATCGCATTCGTAGGTCTCACCTAATAAAGGATTAAATGGTTTACCCGTACGATTTGCTGTAGTGGCGTAAGCCGTCACTGTAAATGCCGCCAAATATGCCAATTGTTCACATTCATCGGTGCAGCGGGCAGCAGTATCTAAAATTTCCGTGTATTCATAATCCTCGGTAAGACGTTGCAACATTGACAAGGGTTCGTTGAAATTGACAGGCATAGGTATTTTAGACAATTCCTTGCCGATACAATTTTTCATTATTGACCATAGATTAAGTGGATAATTTGGTTTATCGGGTACACGTGTACGTCGTTGACGCACTACTGTTGAAGAAGCTTTGGGGCTGCCACCGGGTCTATTGGGATCTTGTCCACCTCCGTTACCCGAGAAACCGCTACCAGTAGCACCCCCAAAGCCCTCACCTGAATTATTAGGATGATTAGATGAGCCATTATCATCACCCGGACCACCTGAAGAAGAGGTATTATTACCTGTAGTTGTAGAAACCTTGCGTGGGTCACCGCCTGTTGGTGATGCCATATCTGGTTGATCTGAAAATTTTCGTTCCTCTAATACGCAGACCTGCTGCGGCAATGGAGAACGTAAGACAGTCATATCATTTTCTGATGAACTACTGCTACTATACACATCCGTTTGCTGTTGCTTATTCGAGCCTACATTAGGCATTTTCAATATAAATGTACCATTATCTGAACCATTTTGAGGTGAATCCTCTTCATTGTTTGTGATTGTTGAACCTTCAGCGTCATAAAATTCCGTTTCGTCATCAGAAGCGAAATTACAGTTCTGCTGCATGTCGTCACATATTTGGGGAACAGCTGGTGGTGGATTCGGAACTACTTTATTATGTTGGACCAAACTGGCGGCCTGCTCTAATTGAGTGTGTTGCTTAGCCAATTGTTCAACAATCTCTTCTAAACGCTGACGGGCTTCACGTTCATGCTGCAAAGCTTTTGACCACTTGTGACCCTGTGATTCGGCCGAACGTAAATAATCATTACAGGCATTAATCATTGCTTTTGCCGTTATGCGAAAGAGTGTAGCGCGTTCATTGACAATTTTAATACGACTGTTGACAGTCTCTTCGTCGCTAGCAGCCAAGTTTATTGATTTCAATTCGTTGAGAGCACCCTGAAGAGCGACGCCGTGTTTATTAATTAAATCATAGCAGGTGCGTAGACTCTCTAAACGATCAGTGAGGTCGCGCACTACTGTCGTGATTTCTTGACTGGGTACGACTTGATAAGTTTCCTTCTCTTCCTCCTCTTCGCTCTCCATGGCGCGTATGGCCTTCACTTTAGCCAACTCCAGAGCAGTGACCCAGGATTGACGTTCTACCTCATTGGCAGTCTTGATGTGAAAAGTTTGAGTGCCGCCATTTGAAACGACGAATGTGCACGAGTCTACAGTGTGTATGAGAGCACCGTGCAGAGAGATGGTACCGCGACATGTATGATTCATTTCGGCCTGATTGCGATAATAACTGAGAACACCTTTTGATAATACGAACCAGCGTTTTTGATAACCCTTCAAATAATTGGTCCACTTAAGAAGCCAACCTTTCATCTCCGGGTCATTGTCATTTTCGTTGTTGTCGTTGCCGGGTGTCACTTTTGGAGCTACGGAAGCATCTGTCATTATCACACCACCACCACCAGCTCAGCACTTAATTTTATTATACTCTTTAACGTCTCGTCTAGTCTCGTGTTCAAAGTTTATGTTACTTCTTGTTATTGTTTTTTTTTTTTGTGTATTTTCTTTATTATAATTTTTCTCTTTTCACAATTGTTTTTATAATTTTTTTTCATTTAATTTTTTCTTTTTTGTCAGATGATTGCTTGATTGATTCTCTTCTTTCTACTTTCTCCTCACCAGGAAAAAAAAAACAATAAATAAAATGTTTTTCTTTTTTGTGTCGCCTCAACGTTTACCAAATTTGTTCAGGTTTCATTGGTTTTTTGCAAGGAATTTTTCTTATTTGATAAACAATAAATACTGTGATTAAAAACACAAATTAGGAGAAAAAATGAAGAAACTAAAAGCGAAAAACACAAAAATTGTTTTTATTTTTTTACGCCACGTACTACTAATTTGTTCCATGCACGACGAATAGTAAAAAAACAACCAGTCACTGAAAAATTGCAAAAATCTGCTTTTGCTTCCACCACTAGAGTGTCACTTTTTTCTATTTCACACACACAACTCTCACTCTCTAATTGGGGTTTTTCTTACTTTAGCAAAGTCATTAAATTTTTTTCATTTTTCAAGCTGCTTAAATTTTATTATATCGGAAGTAAGACTTTTAATTACCAGCATTTGAATTAGTTGAATTTTTATTTCTTTCCAATAATTTAGTGCTCTGTGATTTAGTATATTTTTACAAAAACTAAGAAAATTTTTCGTAGTTTTCTTTAGATTTTATTTTGCTGTTTTTATAAAAATCTTATGCGCTTAAAAAAATTTTGACAAGTGAATTGAATAATGTCAATTTCATCCCAGCAAGAGAAATAAAAGAGAGAGCATTTTTTAAATATGTACGTATGGCTCTTGTTGAAATTGGAAAAAGATTAACAAATTATTATCAATTAATTTTTCTAATCGATGGCTATAAATTAGCCAATTGTATATTAATTAGTCTATCATAGTCGATTTTTTATATGCTCCTTTGCTTTTTTCTAAAGCAGTATTTACTTTAAGGGAGATTACTAAAATTTTTCTATACATTATTATGGGCACCACCTTTTTTCGTTTCGAATCACGAACGTACAGTATTACCGGATGTGATTATTCGACTTGTAATTGGAAAATTCAAGCAGAGTTGTTATTTTGCTTAAGTTAAAACGAATGAATTTCCATTTGAAGCAAATTTTTGAAATTAATAATTTCCGTTAAATAGAAATTATAAATTACTATATGTTTTATTAAAACAGTAACTTGTTTTTCCCTGAATTTATATAATAAAAAATTTTAATTAAATAAAGCAATTTTTAATTGCTGTTACGCTTTACTTAAAACATTTCTGAGTGAATTTAGGATAAAGAAACGTATTCATTAAACTTTTAATTTGTTTGTTATTAACAACATTTGTGTTTGAGTCTCGCGAAATAGAAGCAGAATTAAAAATATGTGCTATTTTATATGATTATATATATTTTCACTCATTCAAAGTTCAGATTTGCGTCCTCGAGTTTAATTACATGTATTAATTATTTAATTATATATTAAAACTAACTTTTGATTTATTCTATTTTTTAGGTATGATTGGATCAGTCGTCATTGCAGTTGCTGAAGACAAAGGGAGGACGGTGTACTGGAGATGTCAAAACCCCAGATGAGAGTTAAAGTGTCGCAGTTACCTCACACAATCTTCTAACAAGATGACTTTGGCACTGCAGTGATGCTGTCTTGGGAATGTAGCCCTACCTAATGATCTTAATGAAATTCTAGTAGCGCTAGCGAGGAAAAGGAGATGTCATCTTGTTTTGGGTGGGTTGAAATTATATGCCCATTAAATCCATGGAGAAGCTGCTACATGTGTAATATAGGTTAGTTTATTTTGGTTGTTATTATCCTTTACGGACTTTCTAAAGGGCCCGCCAAATAACTTTTTTTTTGAAAATGCTTAAAAAAAAACTACTGAATATTTTCTCAAATTTCTTTTTTTATTTGAAAGTACAATCCTTCCGGTTAATAATGGAAAATAATTTCATTCAAATGGCTGCCTCGGCTGGCCATGCAGTAGCCTATACGATCGGTCCAATTTTTAAGCACATTATCGATTGTGTGCAGCTGTATTTCACCAATGGCTTCACGAATATTGTCCTTTAAAGCGCCAAAATCGGCATTTTCTGTAAGTCGATCCCAGGCCCACTTAGCGAAACGAAAACGCATAATCATTTATATTCCATTATTAACCGGAAGGATTGTACTTTCAAATAAAAAAACAAATTTGAGAAAATATTCAGTAGTTTCTTTTAAAGCATTTTCAAAAAAAAAAAATTTATTTGGCGGACCCTTTATATGTAATATTAATAATAGGGATCAAAGGTGAGAAAACTGTGCAGGGGAACTTGAGGTAAAAGGAGTCCTTACACTCCTGGCATCCAAGATCGAATTGGTCTTCTATCGGACATTTCGTCGAATCGGGTGAGTTTCCATATTGTGAAAGTGAATCGAATGACTTGTTTTCGCAGGACTTATCTAAGGATCCTAAGATCTTGCATTTCATTCAAAGGATCGATAGCACATGGACGGTATCAAGACTAGAAAATCCTGGAGGTTGTATTACGTACTCATTCTTTAGGTCAACTGGATCAGTTGGTATTTCTCCGGTTCTGCTTCAGAATGATGGTGATTTGTTATCTGAATATCTGTATACAGTAAATGTCTTCGCTCGTGTATTATACCTAGGGTCATTCGTTGGATCTATACGGCGTTGTAGGGTGGAATACTTTGGAGAAGAGCTTCCAGAACGGAATCTTGGATAAGATTCAGCAAATTGCCTCTTTGAGTGACGCTATTTATTTCCGATGTTTATATAGCGTAAAAAAAAATTACCGTAAATTTAAGTACCGTTCAAAAATATTTTTTTTATAAAAAATATAAATTCTTATTTCTTCTTGAATGCTTTTTTAATTAAAAATTTTAATTTCATATAATTTATTATTATTTTTTAAACCATTGGTTTCATACAAACATAAAAATAGAAAAAAAAATCTTACAATATTTACAAAAATATTTTTTTTATATTATTTAAGAGCTAAAAATAGAGTACTTGTTGTTTGTGTTGTAGTTGAAGTGGATTCCATTTGCAATCGAACGAACTAATTAATTTAATATAATATATAATTCTGTTACTGATCATGCTATAAATCGTATGAATATGAAGTAAAGAAACTTTATATTTCTTTGTATCCAATATACAAAAAAAAAAGCAATTATAATAAAATAAGAATCTGTATATGTATATAAAAAAGGATTGAACGTTTACTTATTATTATCTTAAATAA
Source organism: Sarcophaga caerulescens (assembly GCA_927399465.1). Taxonomy (NCBI): domain Eukaryota; kingdom Metazoa; phylum Arthropoda; class Insecta; order Diptera; family Sarcophagidae; genus Sarcophaga; species Sarcophaga caerulescens. The sequence goes on along the minus strand of OV656872.1, from coordinate 37,910,204 downwards.
GGTAATTCTTGTTTTTGTTTTTTCTAAAATAATAATAAGTATGTACGAACACGAACAAAGACAAAAAAATGCTGAAGATTATGTTAAAATACGTTTTAAAATTATATTAATGTCCTATCAAAAACAAAATAAAAAAATAAGAAAAACTAATAATCGAAAGATATATATACATACATGAAATATATATATAGTATATATGTATGTAAGATATAGAAATTATTGTAGTAAAATATTATAAATATTACATAAAACAATAAAAAAAGAAAACTAAATTGTCGTTTGCATAAACATATGCAATATTTGGATAAAGTGTAACTGGGTGGTGGTGGTTGGTTGATCGATTTTCTGGAGTGTTAAATATATATGTATGTATATATAGTAATGGTGTTTACGTATAATATCTACAACAAATTTTAATGGAATTTATTCGGTGTTATTGTTGTTGTTGTAATAGCATATGATGTCGTTGTAATTAATAGTATATTTGACGGAGCGTAACATACGAAAGAATCTGCAACAAAAAAAACAAAAAACAAAAAAAATATACGGAATTTTCTTTGACTTATCAAAAAGGGTAATTTTTTAAAATTGTATACAATGTGAATTGCTTATAGAAAATGTCTATGATAACGAAATGCTTTCTTTTCTTAAGTTTCGTTCTTCAACTAAGAGTTGTATAATGAATGGTATTCACACAGATATGAGTTATATGACAGACAAGATTTCAAACACCAAAAAAGTTTTTAAAAACAAATACCCAACGAGTAAAAAAGTAATTTCAACTCAAATCATGTACATAATAGTGTATAGAGTTTATGAAAATGAAATACTTTAACATTTTCAACCTTCCAGACAAAAATAACAAACAATCTATTAAGCATAAGGGTAGAATTTGTTTATCATAGTATTATTCATATAATCGCTTTATATTTGATTACGTTTAGTTTGTTTATGTTTATTCAGTGATAAAAATTTAAAAGGAAATCACAGGAACTGTAAAACCCCATAGGATAGATAGTTAAAAAATTCTCTTAAAACTTTATGCAAAATTTAAAAATTTGTTATTCGATTTGTTCAATAAGAAATTTTCGAAAATATTGATTTTTTTTCGCTATTTCTTGATATCGTTAGTAGTTGTATTTCGTTTGAAATTATTTTCAACTCCACACTCATAGATTTACTCGGTATACAAATGTGGGTGGTGGAATATATTTGAGTTCTTAGAAGTTTATATATAAAAAAGAAATTTAAATTTATGAATCTTTCATAAAATCATAAATATTATTACTTTATGAATAAGGATTTAAAATTCTTAAACAACTAAAGAGACAAAAAAAGATAAAATCGAATTAAAATCTATTTCAATTACAATTTAACCAAAAACAGTAGAAGTAATAACAACAACAACAATTAGATGAGATATTGATAAAAAATAAATAGCCTAAAAAGGAGCATCTCGTCAAAATATGAAGAGCAAGCAAATAAAAATAATAATAAAAAAAGAATTAATAAAAATGAGAAGTAGCAAGTAAATAAAAAAATAAACAATACTAAATAATTTATGTATTTTTTTTTTCTCAGTTTTGTAAAGACATTTATATAAACGAGAGGACAATTTATAAATAATAACACATATCGGTTCTTCTGTTTTTTTTTTGTTTTTCGTTCTAATGAGTAAGTAGATGATGAATGATGTACAATAATACCATTTATAACAACAATGTCTAAAGAAGGATCTTCGATTTGAAAGTACTGATGCGTTAATGGAGGGATGTGTTTATAATATAATTATGATAATAATAATAATAATAAATTGGTGACGATGGCGTGGTTGCGGTTGTCTGGTGTAGATGAAATTAATGTTGTATTGTGAAAATTATGTATGTAGTATGCTTTTTTTTCTTGTTTGCAAATATTTTTGATTTAGATTAGAAATTGTTTTGTATATGCATGTTTTTATATGTATATATAGATTATGATTACATGGTATTATAAGCGGCTGCATTGAAGCTTTGCTTTGGTAAACTTAGCCTAGCGAGTGGATGAGTTTTTCCATGTTGTTGCAAGCGTCTTTGTTGCGGTGGCTGCTGCTGTTGCGTTAATATGCCCTCGTTCATGTGATGAGAGGACGACAGATTTGTTGTCCCCGTTTTCTGCGGAGCTGGGGGAGGTCGACTCTCACTGAATTCGTGTGGTTTTCCTGATAAAGATCGTTGTGGTTCATAATAAGATCTTGGTCGGGGTTTGAATGTAGCGACGGTGGTTATTGTGTTCGTTGAAGAGGTAGAAGCAGAAGGAGGATTTGAAGTAGGATTTGTTGATATTTTGGCCACTGCCGCAATTGCCGTCGTTGGTGTAATTGACGTTGACGTTTGATACTTATGTACTAAACCCTTAACGTTACGGTCGCTTTCCATGAGCACAGCTTGTACATTTGTATTGTTTTGTTCTAAAAAGGTTTTTGATGTCTGTTGTGTCGTCTGATGATGTTCTCCATGTTGAGCCACTGGCGAAGAAGGCAGTGATTGATGACCCTTGGAAGTTTTATTACTTGAATTTCCCGTTACCGCGGCGTTTGTATTTTGTATCTGACTAACGGCTACTCCTCCTATAACTCCACCAATGCTGCCGGCTTTGGCTTCGAAACTTTTCTTTAAAATTTGCACATTTCCTGAAATACGTTGATCCTCCGTACATGACGTCATTTGCTGTACACCAGTTGTCCTTAAAACAACATTTTCTTCGTCACTACCGCTACCAGTGGAAGTGTTCTTATTTTCAATATCAGACATTGTATAGGCTTCTGGTGCTGAAGCCAAAAACACGTCTATATTTATAGGGCGATTTCCATCACTCCGTCTTCCAGTATTTGACTGTGGCATTTGGCTTACATTTCCCACACCACCGCTAGGTACAATTTCTTCACTATTACATCTTTGCGCAAAGCGTGTTCTTGTACTAGACGCTGCAGAAGCTGAACGACTCAAACCTGTATTACGCTTCTGACTATGACTTTCGAAATTCTCCTCGCTTGTTGATTCAATATTTGTACATTCTGTTTCACTACCATTCTCTTGACATAGTTTTTTAAGAGCCGTACATTCCTCAAGTTTTTGTTTAGTACGCTTTACTGTACCAAAGTGATGCTGTTGCTGAGAGTGAGGTGATCGGCGGTCGGCCGAAACAGTCTTATTACTTGTGTTAAGTTCATGGATTTGACCTTCGAAAATGGCGTTTGCATTTGTTTGGTGGCTTAAGTTATACTGGCAACTGTTACGGTTAGAATCGAAAGCTCCCCAGGAACTGTTGCGAATAGGTATACCATTTCGAGTGTCACCAGAACCCCAGGATGCATGACGGGAAGGCAGTTCTCTTTGGCGCGACCGTGTTCGCACTATACCTTCATAAGAGGAGACTGATGTTGGTGCTGATGCTTGAGTGGATATTGAATCAATACTGCTATTAGAACCACGACATCCTGCATCCATTATTATCCCACCACTAGTAGCCGCCCACGATTGTGTTTTGCGGTTATGTTGTCGTTTTTGTATGGCCTCTTCTCGATTAAACGGTGGAATACTTGTAGCAGTAATAGTAGATGTTTGAGTAATTAATTTTGCTGATGAAGTCCACACAGGGCTGCTAAGCTTCACATTTCCAAATTCGCTCCTACTACCAGCTTCTGAATTTTTAGTAGATACTTCTGAGATACATTCTTCTTCGGTAGTTTTTTCAAATGGCAAATTCAATATTTTACGTTCCTCTACGACTTTTCGTGTAGATTCGTACGTTTGATGGCTTTCCAAATCATATACTATTGTGCGGACAGAAGTTGAGGCTGTGGGTGATGTTTGCAGTTTTTGCTCGTCTCTTCTGGCCAGCGAGGCTAAAAACGTTGATGCATTTTGAGGTGTATGTTTTTGTATATGCAAAACTTGGTTTTGTGTAACGCTATAGTTTTCACCATTGCTTCCGGGAAAACGCATGTTTTTTGGTTCATCTGCTATGCTACGATCTGGAGTTAAATTTTCTAAACTTTGTGACTGCTGCTTCATTACAATTGTTGTCGCCATTGGTGATTGTATGGTACGCGGCGAAGTACTACTAGACCTTCGCACAAAACGTCTATGTTTGTGGTCACTGCGTACAGTTGGTCTGGATAGTATTCCCACATCAGGCGCGTCAACTGAAGCAGAATTTACTACGGCTTCTACGTCACCACTATCTCCACCTGACTTTGATTTAGATTGATTCAGAGCTTGTATAAGAGGAGTAGGCTCACTGCCTGGTAAAAGGCGTGCATCTTTTGTGCTCTTTAAATTTGTTTCACTTTTACTGCGCTGCAGTTTCTCCTTATTTTTCATGGCATCTAACATTCCCCGATAAGTTTCTAACTGATTGAGAAAATTCTTATTTGGCTTTATACAATTACGTCGTTGTTTAACATGCTGCAGGGCTTTTTGAAATTCCCAGTTATAGGCCTTCATGGCATATGCTATAACCACAGAGGCCGAACGACTGACACCCATTTTACAATGTACAAGAACTTTAGAACCTTCGGCTTTAGCTCGTGTTATATAGCGATATGTGTTATCCCAATGTTTCAGTAAATTGGTTTTCTCGTCATCATAAACACGTACGTTTAGGTAGTCAAACATGCCCGGAAAGAAATTGTCAATTTCACGAGTTACGTTTAAAATATGCCGCACGCTACAAACAGATATACGCATAACATGAATAAATAAATTCAAATCTAGTGCAATATATATATTTCATATATATTTCATACCCATTTTTTTGTAACTCCTCCAAGTTGCTAGCGTTCCATTCTGAGCCCAAATATACGTGATCAAATATTTCGGTGGGGGCATCCATTTGGCCTAAAATCATTAGCATTTCCTCGTCAATAAACGACTTGTATTCACCTAAATCCATATCCAAATGTTCTTCTAAACGGCTGCGTATGTATTTTGAAGTAACTTCATCCAAATCGACAGACATCATAATTTCTTTCAATTTCATTTTAATTACACTCTCCGTTTCTTCTTTCGCAGTGGGTCTATTTAAATAAAAAAAAAAAAATCAATTATTATCCTCAATTCATACTGTCTTGTATTGATATCTTACTTATTACGTATGGCATCAGGCGAAGGAGGACGTCGACTTTCTATCGAGTCCATGGCATTCCACTCATTTAAGCATGATTGTTCAGATTCTATGCGACTTTCATAATATGAGAGCCAATCATGCGAAGGGCCACCGGGATAAAAATTATTCTCACGAGCCTTTTGGGATACTTTATGTAGTGTTTGCAATGCGGACCTTAAATACAAGTTTGTGGATTATTAAAACGTTTTTTTTTCCCCAAATTAATAATTGAAAAAATAAAAATGAAACTCACCACATTGCTTGTACAGAAACTGGTTTAAATATATGAGTTTTACCATAAACTGACACACTAAAGCCTCTGTAAGGAGTAAACAATGACAATAATGTTAATAATAAACACATATGATAGATAGTGAATGGTAAACTAACCCATCTCCATCTAAATGTATGGTAGTATCAGCTAAGATTGGCACAACTAAACCAATTGTTGTGCGTTCGTTGCAATCAATGCCGAGTAAGCAAGATTCTTCAACGCCTATACAATCTTGGGTAGTCGGGTTTGCCGTATATGAATTTGCAGAGGAACCAGCCGTCGTATTAGAATTGGCAGTTGTTTGAGTTACTGTTGCGGTGCTATTTCTATTATCACCTGAAGCACTTGTTTTATCTGAAACATCACGTTTTTTATCTCTTAACTCCACCCAATTATCTTCGATTTGTTGAAGCTGCTGCTGCAGTTGCTGTAAATGCTGGGATGAAGGTTTATTACTATCTACTGATAATTGCCGGGCCGTTCCCACAACCGGAACTGTTGATGAGGAATTGCCCGTGTGGGTAGATGTGTTTGTGGACGATGAAGTTGTTGATGAAGATGACGTTACTCTAGCTGAGTTATGGCGCATAATTTTACTACGCCTTTCGGTGGTGGTAGGACGATAACAACAACGAGATGCAATTACTAAGTAACGTGTGCGATTAGCACGTTGTGATTCCAGTTTAACAGCCTTAAAGAAATATTTCGACAGATATAGAATTACTTTCTCTGTAATATGATTTATAATGTATATGTACATACCATTTTTAGTGTTTCCTCATGTCTAATCAAGTAAAACATTGATTGCAGATGTTGTTGTATATCAGAGTTATTACTTTGTGTGCTATTTGTGGATCTTATGGAGTCGGTGCTCAAGCGACGTTCGGCATGTTGTGGAATATCTTTGAGCGCTAATACTAAAGCGGTACCTTTGCCAGCAAAGAAACATTCGCTTTTTTCGTTTTTGCTACCCTCATCTTCGTCGGCTTCGCTATCCTTTAAAAAAATATAAAAATTTTTAATTTTTTAAATGATTTACGTACTGTAAAACAATTTTATCAGTTTAACTAAAACGTAGTAGAATTCAAGAGATTTAACAACTGACAAAATGTAAACTTAGGCAATTAGAATACAAAGCGTGTATAGAAAAGAAATTTAGCATTTCATCTTTTACAATAACCGAACAGAAAACATAAAGTTAAAGTTATTTCATTTAGCTCTTGAAATACAATTTTTAGAAATTGAAATCTTACATTTTGAGGCAGAACTCAGCACTTACTACAAAATTAATATCTTTACTTTAATGCCGGAAGTCTGCTATTTCATTTTTTAATATTCTTTAAAAATATAACATAGTATTTGGATACTGTTTAATTAAATGTTTTACTAGTTATATATATATGTATGTATATATAAACTATACATATACTTTTATCACAAATAAAAAAAAATTACCTTGTAAAGGAAATGCATAGAGTATAAATATAGCATACTTTAGGTGGTTACACGTGATACTGATATTAGTATATTGTATTAAAAATAAATACGTATAAATTTCAATTTATGATACAATAATTTACAGTTTGAGTTTTTCGTTTTAATATGAAAAACAATAACTACGAAACTGATGCTTAATAGTAGACCAACATTTTGTAAATAAATGTTTTTTTTTTCTTACACTTTTAGCATTAAATGCTAACACAAAAAAGTAAAACACGGAATAAATTTGCGACAAAGGTGATTATTAAATGAGATTGTCTGGCAAAAAAAATCATACTAAAATATTGGTGAATCTAATAATAATAACAACAACTAAATAGGGGGGAGTTAATATTTGTGATTCATCACCCACTGACACTGTTATGATATATTGGGTTACAAAGAGAGATGTCAAATAAAAAAAAATAAATAAATAAAAACATTTTAATAATAACTCAATAATTATTTTAAACCCCTCTATTTGCTAGTCAAACGAATTGTATTGTCCATTTAAATATATTCAACAATAACAACAAAAAAATAAACACATTATAAAAAAATCAAAACAAATTTAAAATAGAAACATTGAAATCTTATCAATAAAACAAAATTCATACGAAGAATATGATGAATATGTGTATTTTAAAATAAATATAACAAAAGAGAAAAAAAAAGATTTAAAAATTTTTGTAAATAAACACAAACTAAAACGTAAAAGTTTACAAAAATACACATATTATACACAGTTTTCAAGGCAAAAATGGAAATAAAATTAATAAAATATAAAATAAAAGACATACAAATTATTATTAGTAAAGACAAGGTCAACAAAAATTTTGACAATGAGAGCGTGAAATTAAAAGAAATTTAAAATAAACAATATTATTGAGAGCAAGGAAAGAAAAATGAAAAATCTTTTCAAAGCCTATACATATACAGTGAATCACAGTGAAAATGGCCCACCAGTATTTGGTTAATATTTATTAAAAAGGAAGAAAATAAAATAAATATTTTTGTTTAAAATAAAGTTAATTTGGTATTCAATATAAGGAACTAAAAATTCTTTTAATTACATTATTAATTCATTGATTTTTTACATCAGAAACAAAAACAGTTCAAAAAAATTTCTCCAAGTTACACAAAAAAGTTAGTAGAATCCATTCCTAATCGTTTAAAATCGGTAATAAGTCAAAATATTAAAAATAAAAAAACGTTATTTCTTTAATTAAAAGAATTTTTTAGTTCCTTATATTGAATATCAAATAAACTTTATTTTAAACAAAAATATTTATTTTATTTTCTTCCTTTTTAATAAATATTAACCAAATGCTGATGTAATTTCATGGTGGGCCATTTTCACTGTGATTCACTGTATGTATGACTATAAAAGGTGAATGAAATAAATATTTGAATTACTTGTGAACACTAAGCAATTTAAACCTAAAATTAGGCACAATTTGTTATACAATCCTTTCAAGTCCCCAAAGGACGAAAAGTGCGTATAAAATCAAGTAATCTGTATCATGTAATCGCCGTAGTCTAGTAGGTAGTGTGTTTGGCTTATTAGACGTAAAGCCAGGGTTCGAGCCCCAGGCCAGACATCAAAACAGATTACAAAAAGTATTTCTTCGGCAATTTCCTCTGAGCAGATTTCTGGCAAAAACTCTTAGAGTAAAATAAAATTGCCATGAAAAGTTTCTCAAACAATTTGCCGTTCGGAGTCGACTTTAAACTGTAGGTCCCGCCACTCATGTATAAAATTAACGCACACAACATAAGTGGTGTGAGACACTAGGTCAATAATCCTGACTGAAGGGTTGTAAAGACCAATTATGAATCATCAACTAATACGTATTTTTTTTTTTTTGGAAATATACATAAAAGTATTAGTTACAGTGCAAGCCAAAAATGTAGAAAAAATTAGATAAAGTGAACGAAATATTAAATTTCTTTTAGTTTTATTACTTAAATTTGCAAATAGTTATGTCACTTCTAATAGAATTTTTAAAGAAAAGGCTGTAGTCTTTCTAGACATTTTATTTCGCTTAAGACTACCTGCTTTTTTATTTTAAATAAATAAAACATAAAAATATGGCCTTCATCATGCAAGAAGAAGAAATTTAAACTATTTGATTTGATTTGATTACAGAATATTTGTTGAAAGAAAGATAATATTTGACAGTCTCACAAAATATTATAGAAACTTAACGAAATTAGATATACATGAATATCAAACTACAAATTTATGTAACACACATATTATTTCGACAAAGTTTCTAAATGTGATTATTGAATTGGAAAAATAATAAACATATCTATTGAAATCTTAATAAGAATACTTATTGCGAACTGAGTTTTTCTACATCTTGAATTCCTTTAAGTATTCATATTATTTCAATCTGCAATACTGAATAAGAACTGTATTGGACCTTTCTCTGTTCTATTTCAAAAGTATGTAAACGAATTAACTCAACCCTGCTGACTGAGAAGATATTATTAAAACTCTAGCGATGGCCACATAGCAGATTCTTGCATCCTTCATTTTTATTTAATAGTACTGATTCATTAATCTTGTAAGCTTTAATTATACGATATTGTATATTGTATCTACAGTTTTCATAGAGATAAAATAGATGATTTTTCTTGGAATGGATTTACAGATGGGTTAAATAAACACTTCTATTCCTTCGTTTTAAAAGGCCAATAATATATATTGTGCCTACCTTATCTGTTGCTTGTTTAGCACTTTCCTAATGAAAACTAGCAATTTCTGAACTTTAATAGTAGGCTTTTTGCCTTATCATTAAGATTATTTTAAAAACCATTTAAAAACATTTCCTAAATGTCTTATACGTTCTTTTTTATTCATTCTGTAATGGTTCTATAAATAATTATCTAAAGCTAATACAGAGTAGTTGACTTAACTATGATTGAAGGTGAGATTGCCTCAGGCCAGCCCTATAAAAACTCCATTGATTCAGAGGATAAAAGTAATTGACAAACATACGTAGAAATGCGTAAATTAAGAAGTATATACCTATCACTAACTTTAATGTTTACTAAAGGCTTTGTATCAACAAAACCAAGCTAAGTAACCTTATTAAAGGAGGGCCTGAATACTTTGATAAAAAAAATGTATATCGTGTGCTTTGTTCACCGGCTTCAACCAAATACTTTCTATATCGCTCATCTTTACAACCAAAGCATAGTACCTATAGTTAATTAATAATAAGTCCATCTTGGAAAATATTCTTTCAGTCGTCATCTTCTTTTCTGTTCTGTAGGGTATATGAACAATTTCTGAAATATTTAATATCAAATTGCTCTCATTGAAAATTTTCATTGAATACAATTTTCCAAAACTTCTATCAGACTAATTTATAAACAAATAATAAATAAATGACAACAACAACTATAATGAAAGCAAAACAAAAACGAAAAATCAAACCATAATAACATACACAGATCATATATACATACATACATATATATTGTAGTAAAAGAAATGCAAAAATGAGTAATTTTTGTGAGTATTTGCGCAACTCGCACTTTTTTCCTTATTTGTGCACATAAAATAAAGAAAATTATACCAAAACGAAGGAAAACAACAACAACAACGTTTGTATGGACTGTTTTTTTTTCTATTGCTTTTTTTTAAATAAAAATTCTAAGAGAAAATTACAACACCCTTCTTTTAAAATATCATAATCATTTCATTTAAAAATGGAATGAATTCTTATTAGCACTATTAATATTTTTAATAAGAAATTCACAGCCAATCATCTTTAAAAGATTATTATTGTTTTATTTATTTTGTTTAGTTTTTCTTTTATTTTTTATATTGCCATGACATTTAAGAGATGCTTGTGGCACAAAACATTTCAAACATACACTCGCACGTACACATACACGGATTTTTGTCTTTTTAAAGGTCTTACCGAATTGGAACATTGTGGTGAACCAGTGACACTTGGCGAACGTTGTACTGTCACTAGAGCCATTTTATCCAAAAATCCTTTGTCCGTGGTTGTGGCGGTGTAGATGATGAAGTTTTTCCTTAGTTATTGCCTTGCTGCGTTTTATTTTTTTCTTTCTTTAAAACTGCCGTCGCCCGTTTTTATTTTTTGGACTTTATCGTTACCTACAACTGTTGTTTGCCTCAGCAACTGCCTTTTTTATACTTATTTTCTTGTCTTCGTTTCCTTAATATTTTTTTTTTTTGCACAGAGTTTTTCACTCACTGGCCGACTTCATCTTTTACATTTGTTGCACAAATTCATTTTCTTTTTTATTTTACTCGTACCCGAAATTACTCACTAACTTTGTTTTATTGATTTCATTGATAACGCGTTAATAGCTTATCTTCTTTAAATAATTTATTGAATTCTATTGCAAATATTATGATTTTTTCCTTGTTTAACTTCTAACAAAAGAAAATATCGTAATTTTTCCTTTTTCACACACACACACACAATCACACTGAACACATTTAACACGACGCCATATTTATAAACTGAAAACTGTCAAATTAGTCGAAATGCACTCCGTATGGCAACACTATCTAATTAAATTGTAAGACAACGAAATTTTTCTTTAAAAGTGGGACAGTGGACAAAGTAAGTCTAAGTTTTTCTGAAATTTAAAATGCTATAGAATTGAAATACAGTTTCCTGAGGTTTGTAACCACTAGCAAAGTGTATTTATAAATACAAAGTTATAAAAAATATTTCCGAAAGTCTTGCGAATTGTTTTCACCGGTAAGTGCAATAAAGATGCAAGCATTTTTTGAAATGCGTTTGGAGCCTTAATAATTTATTACTTATATAAATTATTATTACTTTGTTCACAAATTTTTGCCATATAATCAGTAAGTTTGAAATCCTGGAAATAATTTCTAAAAATTTTATAAGTAGTTTTAAAAAGTCGTGGTAGTTGGAACGTACCTTCTTAGAAACACTTCAATATTTCTCTAAGAACAGTCCTTGTGTGTAATTTAATGTTTTCAGCTAAGTACCTTTCTTTTTCAATTTCTATTTAGTAGGTTTTAAATTTTATTGGTCCTTGTATTAAGTTTAAAGCAATAAATACAAAACAAAGTAACGTTTTTTTTCAGTGTATGTGTGGTATGTTCAGTTACTGACTAAATCCACTTCCACATCATACAGCTTTCGTACATGATGTAGCATAAACAGGGTTTGTTTTGACCTATGAATGACTTGATTTAAATAAAATACCCTTTTTATCTGTTTCTATAATCAGAATAAATATGTAGAGTTATCTTTATTTTCTAATTGATAAAAGTATTTGAACAAAAATTGTATTTGAATGCATTACTGACGGCAGCGCTGCTAACAACATTACCGTTGAAAGAAGAAGGAAGAGACAAAAATAAACAAAGTCAAAACTGTCAAACTATAAACAAAAATGTTTTTTGTTTTTGTTTTAACACTGACGGAATTTCATCAGTTACCGTGAACGAATTTAGTGAAATAATAATCTCCTTAAAGAACAAATAAAAGACGTTGTAAAATAACTTTGTTATTTTTAAGGAATATATTAAAGGCAAATCATTAACTGGAAACATGTCTGCTTTTATAGAAGAAACTTCAAATCGATTATTACCACGAATTGTTTTAATCGCATGTGGATCATTTAGTCCACCAACACCAATGCACTTTCGAATGTTTGGTAAGAAAATTTGTGAAAAAATAAATACAATAAAATAATAAATTACTTGAAATTATCTTAATTTTGTTTTTGTTAAATAGAAATTGCTAAAGATCATTTTGAGATGCTTGGCACTCATAAAGTTATTGGAGGCATTGTTTCACCTACACATGACGCATATGGTAAGAAAGGTTTGGCACCGGCAAAACACCGCTGTTCTATGGTGAAGTTGGCTTTACAAACGTCCTCCTGGATACGTTTATCTGAATGGGAGACGCAACAGGATGGCTGGTCACGTACACAGGCTGTTCTACAATATCATCAAAATTTCATGAACAATTACATAAATTCGCCCGATTTGGATAACATGAATGGTGGAGACCATCAAATACCTAATTGGTTACCACCCAGCCTAAGGGAACGCCGTGATCCGGTACAATTGAAACTATTATGTGGTGCCGATTTATTAGAATCATTTGCAGTTCCTGGTCTGTGGTCCGAAAATGATGTAAGTGCTAAAAATATAATTATAACAAGTGAAAAAATTATAACAAGTGAAAAACTCTCTTTATACATTTATATCGAATTGTACAAAACGTCCCAATTTCATGGCCATTTATCCATCACAATTTTTTTATACATATGGTGTACCTCTGTCTGTATTCCTATACATACATATGTATGTACTGACAATGCTGGTTGTAAAGTAATTTGAAATTTTTTAGTTTTTCTAAGAACATATTATAAAAGTGGTCTTTATTCTGTAATAATAGTCATTTCAGTTAAATGCTTGTTGACTTTTAGGGAAAATACTCCATCTGGTGCGTAATTTGAACCTTTTAAGAAGTACATATATAAATTTAATTTTCAACTACATTTTTATAAAAATCAGCTGTATTTTAAGTCGATCTCGCGGCGACATATATATGTTTGTATGTTATCATTAAATGTATTGTACAGGGTTTTGATAGACCATTGTCTACGATTCGGTATATTTTTATTCTTATCGTTTAATTTTTTCCATTTCTGTTTGCAGATTGAAGACATTATTTGCAATCATGGTCTGGTTGTTATAACACGAAGCGGTTCAAATCCAGAGAAGTTTATATTCGATTCTGATACATTGTCTAAATATCAGGTAAATTTTATAAAATAACTAAGATAACGTAAAAAATATTAATTTGTACTTATTTTTAGCGCAACATAACTTTGGTTACAAACTGGGTTTCCAATGAAGTGAGTTCAACAATGATACGTCGTCTGTTAAGTCGAGGCCAATCTGCGAAATATTTAATAGATGATATGGTTTTGGAATATATTAAACAATTTGGTTTATATCAATCGAATACGTAAGTTTTTTAATTGATGTAATTTTATGATTTTATTACAATTAGTATCGAATATAATATCATTTTAATAACTTCTGTTACCCAACAACATCGTACACATTTTAACCCTAATATACATACATATACTATGTAAATGTTTCATTAGTGTACATGAGAATTTTACATTAGATTTTAATCAAACATACACTGAACATTTGAATCAAACGAAATCTCTCTTGTTTATATCATCTATAATTTGCTGTTGTAATTTATAATTTTTGTTTTGTTTTTATCTTGAATAATAATCTTTATTTTGTTTATGTTTCGTCTGCTTTTTCTAACTATATAAATAAATGTGTGTATTATTTTTTTTTTATATTTTTTTATTGATATATTATCACACTAAAGCAGTTCTAGCTGACCTACTCCTCCCACCTTAAATTGCACTAGTTGTACTTCCACTACTGCTTCTACTATTACCAACAATACCAATAATACTACTACAAAAGTTAAAACAAACAATGACAATAGAAAGCAAAAATTAAACATCAAATTATTGTCGCCTTCATCCTCTTACAATCATACTGCAAGTGCAGCACCTGAATATAAGAAACTATCACATGTTACCTGGAAATTATATATGGAGTGTGAGTTACAGTGCTATTAGTAAAAAAAAAAACAAACAAAAAAATAACATAAAAATTCGAACTAAAGAACAAAGAACATAATTGTGAAATTAATTTTATTGTGATATTTTTAGTTGTTGTAATTTAGTTTCAATTATATGTTTACTTTAAAAAAACAATTCAAATATAGTTTTTTTTTCAATTTTGTTTTATTCCAATTTGTTCAGTGTATGTTTGATTGAAAAATTTTAATTTAACGTTGTTAAATTTTTTTTATTTAAGCCCTAAAATAGACCAAGTGTTTTAACGAATTTTGTAAGACTTCTGCAGCATAGGTATAATTTTTATTTGCTTTTCAAAAGCTAAATAGATTAAAAAATTAATTATATCATATACGATGTGGTCACTTAATGGGATGCGATAATTAGAAATAGCTGTCTAATATCCTTTGGAAAATTTTTGCTAGGACCAATAGGTACAAAGTTACACACATTTTAAAAAACCCTGTATGACCAAAATGTCCAACTTTGACCCCCTCTAACTCCGGCAGTTCTTGACTGATAGAGCTGAAAATTTGTGTCTGGCCAACTATCCAATAGTACTAACCGAAATTGCCCATATTGCATAATATCCTTTTATATATTTTATCATATTAAGACACCTACAAAGCGAAGATTGTAAGAGTTTTCAATTTTTCTCGTTGTTTAGATACAATTAGTATAAACTATTTCTGTTTCCTCCAGCTGTTTTATAAAATGATTCTTTGGTCCCAATAAGCATTAAGTAGCGAATGGTATACACGCATTTTTTTTTATTATATTTGTATACAAATTCTACATAATCGCTATCCTAATTCATTAGTGGGATGTATTTAACTAAATCCCGCTCTACTAACGCTTGAAAGCAAATGTTTATAAAAACTTGATTTTCCTTTCCGTTATCTGTTTAAGAGAAATTCTAATAAGAGTTCGCCTTATTGTTCTGTACACGCATACATAAATTTGTATCTGATTGAAACATTTAAACATCATAGCTTGCGGTTGTTTTTGGTCTTTTCCTTTTATAAATTTAAAATTGAAAGATATTGTAGGACCACAAGAATAATTTGTTATTATTAAACTCGTATTATTGAATTTTCAAAGAAATGTCCAGAAATGTCTGCCGCTACATTTAATTTAGTTAAATCGCGAAGGTTTAATACCATAGCTTCCAAAGAAAGATCTCTCAGCCCTCAAATCAGAAATGTCATTAAATTATTTTGAATTGTGATGGCCTTTATTGGTGCCTGTCTCCACCTAATTTCTTTGTGAATCAACTAAAAAAAATTAGAGAAATTAATCAGTGCTACACAGAATTGTTAAAATGCTTTGAGGTAGATAAATTAGAAATTTTTTTGAATTCCAATAATACATCATCGAGTTTTTCAAGAAAATATCTTTGACTATACATATAAATAAATATATAGGTTTTTACTCTCAAATTAACGATTTTTGTATTCAAATTAAATTTTTTAAAAGTCAAACACAACTTTTTGCAACACAAATTCAATTTTTTTCATTTCAAATTAAATTCTTTTTATTTCAAATTAAAGTTTTTGTATTTTAAATTAAATTATTTTTATTTCAAATTAATTTTTTTTTTTTTTAAATTAAATTTATTAACTTCGAATTCAATTTTTTGTTTATTTGACTAAAAATTTACTAAATAAAAATAAACTTATTGTTCAATTCATTTTTTTTAATATTTGGACGGGTGTTATTGCAACATTTCTCCAGATGCAGCTAATGACAAATTCATGGTCATATCGAGATAATAATTGTTACAATCTGAATGTGTTACCGTTTCGACTTATTGTTTAATTATTGTTACCAGGTCCAAATTAATGTCCGGACCAGCCAATAAATTTCAGGCATGTAGCTTTGTTTTAGAAAAAACCTTTTCTATTGGATTAAGCATAGGTGATTAAGGAGGAAGAAACATTGAAATATGCCCGGACTCTGCAACCTTATCTTTTACTTCTTGAGTTTTATGTATCTTTGCATTATCAAGGACCAGCCAAGCACCTTCGATGTTGGATTCAGCTAATTTATTGAGTAGCTCTTCCAGGAAAAGTATGGAAATGTTGGAATTAACAGATGAATTCGCAATGATTTTTTTATGTAAAATACCATGTATATTCATTGCTGCAATGAGGGAAACATTTCTTCCTCTGACGGTAGGAACAGTCACATGTGCCGCAGTATTTACTCGGGATTATTATAAAATTAATTTTTAAAGTTTTAGCCAAATAAACAAAAAATTTAATTCGAAGTTAAATAAATTTAATTTGAAATAAAAATAATTTAATTTTAAATGAAAATGATTTAATTTGAAATGAAAAAATTGAATTTGTGTTGCAAAAAATTGTGTTTGACTTTTAAAAAATTGAATTTGAATACAAAAACCGTTAATTTGAGAGTAAAAACCTATAATTAATACTTTTCAATAAAAATGGACTTAACTGAGATAACAAATTAAACTGTAGTGAATAAGTTCAATAAAATCTAAAATTTAAAATTTATTAAAAAATTACTTCCATATATGTATGTATATGTTAATTACTTAATTTTTGTTATACACATTTTCCAAATATGGGCTTTAGTAGATCTGTTATAATTATGTCATGAAGATTTTATTTCTATTATCAAACTTAATATTCTTGGACACATGCTAGACTTTTAGAACACAAAAACACCAATGCCGTTTGGTTTTTTCTTTAGTTTCTTTTCATTTTTAAATTGTTTTCTTTATTTTATTAAAGAATTATTGACTAAGAACAGTTTCAAAAATAATTGCTTATTGTAATAACTATTTCTTTTTCTATACATATATTTTTCTAATTATTTGATTTTCCATTAATATATGTATATTTGGAATATTAGTAAGTATATAACAGATTTAATACCGCCTGCTAAACAGGATAAATTATTTAATATTGCTTTTATTAATCAACAACACCAACAAGTTAATATGCAAACATCATCAAATGAGACAACACCCTCAGATGTTGACGATGATGATGATGATGATGAAGAGCATATGGATGAAACCGATTTTTCATTAGTTAAAAATTTAATAAATAATAGTAATAATTTAGATAATCGTAAAACTGTAGCAGCAAACGTATTTTGCTGTGGTGATAAGAATGGTGGCGGTGTAATTGGTAAATTGTTGGGTCAAAATAAAAAGACTAAAAAAGGCAATGGTCCTGGTCAAGCGGTTCAAGTGATTACTAATGAGTGCGGCATAACTGAAGTCCTATTGGATGACAATGAGGCAAGTCTTTAATTAATTAAAATTAAAAAAATTTTTGCTTAAAAATAAAACTTCCATTATTATTTAATATTTTCTTTTGTAGATGAAATCTAAAAAACTTAAAATGGCCGAAAATGTTTAAATATGTTTAAAATTTGAATTAAAAAATCGAATAATTACAATATAATCGTATATAGAGTTCCAAAGATGTCTTATAGTCTGGCTTTTAAGTATAAAGTGCTGTGGCTACAATAAACCATGAAATATTCCAATATTTTTTACTATTTTTATGATATATACTATGTTATTACAATTATTATTGCAATTTAATGTGTCTTTAGAGCATACAACTAAAGAATATTTATCAATATTTAAAAGTTATTTAAATGTTATACAAAACTGGAATAAAATAAAATGAATGGTTTTCAGAGCTTAAGAATATTTTGAACTGTATTTATGTTGCTTTAATTGAAGTGACGTTTTTGAAATTTATTACAGCTTTACATCGTCTTGGTGTTTATTACATTGGAACTCAGTGCCTAGACAACTACTATCCTCCGGACATTTTGAGTATTTAATAATTTTCGTCGTAGCCTGTACTGCTGACATTTCCGGCTGGAAAGCCCTTCAATGATTCCGCAGCTGATGCCGGAAAAATTCTGCCACCTACAGTTCCAATTAATTTGCAGTCCTTACTGAAGATTTGAACGGAGTCATGTACGAGGTGCACTGCACCACTTTTCTAGACCTCTTCTCTCTCCGGAATGATTTCTTCAACTTCCTTAAGAAGTTATAACGTGTTATCATGTAGTCACTGCTTTCGATAGTCCCAAATTCAGGATCTTTGCTTGAGGCGCCTACAATCTTAGCAGCTAAGTGCTTAGCAGAGGCATTATCTCCAGTGCTAGCTTAGATATGCAAAGCACCGCAGATAATGATGTAGGCAGGTATTTGTAACCTTCGTATCAGTTTTAAGTTACTCATCCTTCTGAGGGATTCCTAATATACTAGCCACTCGTATGTTACGATAGAACTGACCACTGTTGCAGTCAGCCATCGCAGGTCGCAGACCACATTTTTTTTCTTAAAGGATTCAACGTTCTTTTTATGCTAATGCCGTGCGTATTATCAGATTCTTAGGATAACAAAGACTCAGTTTTGAAGTACTGTCAGTAGCAGCCATATACATTTAATGCTCTTCTATTTGTAGATTTAAAATCTATTCTACTGAATTTTAATTGAATTCTTTAATATTTAACTTCATTTGCTCTGTTATTTCTAAAACATAAGTCGATTATAAATTCTTTTGAAATGATTACGTGAACTATAACAACAAAAGTTTCATCATAAAATTGTCTCTTGACATTTTCCCCTTAAAATAATTCATCGTTTTAACAGGTATGAACCTGAAATTCTCAAATAAAATCCACAAAATTCTATTGAAACACACAGTTAACTTTGAAGGTCGGTCAATTACATTTTATGAAACAAAAATTTCTTGCTGTTTTCTTTCACACTTCAAAGATTCTTGGCTTGTAAGGCGAACAGACCAGTCGTCCTATTATAGTATGTGTACGAGCGTAAAGTTACCCACTTAAGAAAGCAGAAACGTTATTTTAATTGAATTTAATTTGAGATTTTTTTTTTTATAAATCTTTTCTTACAGGGGTGATTATTTATTATTTTTTATGGGTAATTTTATAAGAAAATAATTTTTTTAAATTAGACTTGACGGCCTGTTTGCCAGTTTTATTGCCATTAAATTAAATCATACATACACTCACATACACAGTGTAGAAAAAGCCAATGAACCCTTTTTCTTTCTGTGAAAAAAAAAAAAAAAAAAAAATGTGGCCAAACAAACAGATTGTTATCATCAGCCAAGGAAACGACCAAAGCGACCAGCAGCATATCCAGCTGACCGACCAACCAACAACACCCAAAATTTAATGCTAAACAATCAAAGCAGCAAAGGCAGAAAGTAGTAGAGGCAGCAACAATAAATACAAAACGAAAACAGCAACTCCACAAATATTTTTATTGTTGCTGTCT
This sequence comes from Sarcophaga caerulescens, assembly GCA_927399465.1. Lineage (NCBI taxonomy): Eukaryota > Metazoa > Arthropoda > Insecta > Diptera > Sarcophagidae > Sarcophaga > Sarcophaga caerulescens. The sequence continues at coordinate 37,890,336 of OV656872.1, read as the reverse complement.
GTCTGTTGTTGTTTAATTGTCATTTAAAGTAAGTTTCTGTTGCTGCTGTTGCTGTTTTCGACGTTGTTAGTCAAATAAATAAATTATTTTCTCATTTTGTTCTTAATTTTTGCACTATGGCATGTAAAATGTTTACGAACAATCAAAATTTAATTTCTAAACCTTTATTTAAATTTCAAAATTGTTTTCAGAGGTTGAGTTCCAAAATATTCCCATATTTTCTATTATAAGAATAATACATAAGGCATCAGTAGACATCCCGTTTGAAGTATAAGAGGGTTTTTTGGGTTTGTCCGTAGGAGAATAGTTAATAGAAAATTAACCCAATAAACACGTAGACATACTTTTCTAGACACCAATCCCAGTATTTGTGTCGGTTTTTTCGATTCAACAAGGAATGTTTTCGGCTGACCTTATCGTTTATAGCCAGACGTCGGCACCAATGTCCCTCAGGGGAGATCATCTTCGGCTTTTTACACACATAGGGCACGAACATCAACAATGTTCGTTAAAAAGAGCGTAAAAATGCATTCAATTGCTTTTCAGCTTTCAGTGAAGCAGGTTCTCGTCGCTTCTTTTTGAAATTTTTTTGTATATCAATCAAACACCCAAAGAAAAATTACAGTAGGATTCAATATTTTCTAATGAGATTCACTAATAACAATGAGAAATGATATCCATTTTTGGAAGAATATTTGTCAAGTTAAATACTCAGTTTTTAAGGATTTGATGCTGTACATTTTTTCTACATTTTCCACTATATAAACATATTATTAGATTACACTTGAAAATATTAGGTTACACTTGAAAATATTACTAACAATTTTCCTCTGGCTTATACACATGCCTCTCACAAATATACACACATTTTTATAATGTTCTCTTTGTGCCGACGTCTGTTTATAACCCACTTTGGTACTGCCAGTCACTTTCGCCTTCAGAAATCTATGAGGTTTTTTTATGTTACATATCGAATTTCTTTTTTAATCTGCCTTAGTACTTCAAGCTATTTTTTATTCAATGTGTACTGGGCTATCGAAACAGTGTCGACATTACTACATATAGTTATTTTCGACGATTGCGAAGGGAAGGATGTGCCGATGTCGTAAATGTTATTGGAAACGAATTAATAGATTCAAAACTGCGTAGAATTAGTCGTTATAGTATGGTGATAAAATTTTTTTTATTTAATTATCTCTCTTGGAAGCATATGGTTTCCACAAATAATTTCTGTTTTATTTTTGCTTCTTAATTTTCTGTTGTTCTAGGTAAGCAGTTGATTGGTCAGCTGTAGCAAGTTCTAGAATAATGGGACTGTTATCTATCGTTCCTAGAAATAGCGCCTACCGAGTATTTGGTGTACTGGTGGGGAACCGTGCTGATCGTTGATTTCTATCTTTTTTCCCACTAACTACTAGGCACTACCTGGCCTTACTGTGATATTATCCTTTTTCCATTTCCAAGGTGTGAGTAAGCTTCTTAAATGGATTGTATTGGAGTGAGCTGAAGTCATACATACATACATACATAATTGGTCATTACAACCCTTCAGTCAGGATTACGACCCAGCTTCTCACACCACTTACAAATGTTGTGTGCGTTAATTTTATACATGAGTGGCGGGACCTACAGTTTAAAGTCGACTCCGAACGACAGTTTTTTGAGAAGCTTTTTATGGCAATTTTATTTACTCTCAGAGTTTTTGCCAGAAATCTGATGAGAGGAAGTCGACGAAGAAATATTTTCATATTTACGTTTTGATGTCTGACCTGGGATTCGAACTCGGGCCTTTAGTCTAATAAGCCAACACACTACCTACTAGACTACGGCGAAGTCACATAATTTTAAATTCGAAAACCATAATGAACGAACGAGTTATTCTCTACTTGGATTTGAACCTCGACGTCTCTGCTTATTGACATACTCTTCGGCCACTACATTATGGCTCCACCTGGTGATCATAATAGTTAATTCTATCTCTCTTAATAAGTCAGGGCACTGTAATGCTTTCGATACTTGAAAAATGTGTTCATTGCAGCGAATATTGTACTTTCATGTAAAGAAAAGCTATTACCAGGACCATTGTGCAATGTTTGTTTTGATTAAAATGAATTATTTTGTAATTGTTGTAATTTCTTTTTGTATTTTTTTTTCTGTTTTTAGTTTTCTTTCCCTTAATTTTATTCGTATTTCATTTTGTTTATTTTACATTCTCTTCTGTCTCTTAATATTGTTTAAAGTTCATAAAGTTTATTGACATTGTGCCTCTGTAGTCATCTATCTCAGTAAGAAGACAATAAATTCTGTTAAACAGACACTTTCTGTTCTATTCTATTTCAAAATGAAAAAAAAAACGATAACTTTGTTTAGGCCTTTAGGTAAATCAAGGGCTTCTCTGGAGTTTTTTTTTCCTACAACACAACTAGTGTAGTACCAACACCATTTACTTTCCATGGAAATGAGATTTGTTAATGCAACAAATTCAAGTAGGGTCTCATGGAAATGGTGTAATTTGCAGTAGTTGCAGTAGTTCTAGTACGTTTCAAATTACTTACAAGTTAAAAAAAGAAAGAAAAAAAGAAAATGAAAACGAATAGTAGAAAGAAAAAACTTGTGACGATTTATTTGACCACATATGAAAACTATTTATATACCGTATCGAATAAGAATAACAAAAAAAAAAAAAAAGAAAATATTTTAATACTGAGTAATGGAATCTGTACCCATCTCTTACTGGCTTTTTATCATCACTAATTTCGTTATTAATTGTAAAAATTTATAATTACAACAATTGTATTCGATTTGTAATTGAGACTGGAGCAAATGAATGGAGCATATTTATTGTTTTGATACATGACAGAAATATGTGAGAGAAGGTATCCCTAGACTAGTAGTAGTCTACCATACTAGTAAAGCATTTACAATTCCGTTTACAACTCTATTAAGTCACTGGAGCGACACCTTACTTCATTCATCTTTATGAATGATAAAATATGGTTCTACTAACAAAAAGACAATTGGGCCAAGTTATTCAGTCGCTTTCTGTTCAAGAAAAGTCCATCGTTGGTCATAATTTCGATTTATCGGTTACCTTCCCCTGCATAAAGTTTGCATTAGAAATTATGGAAAAAGGGAGAATGCAAAACATATGAGTACCTACGTATGTACATGTGCTACCATATATAACAGAACAAATAGAAAATGAAATGCTTCTCTTTTGTTGTTCCAACATTAATGGCTTCAGTTTAAAATCTCTTTTCCCGAGTGCAGTGATGTTTGTTTTTTAAGCTCTTAGTGAAATATTTAAATAATTTTTAAAAATATTGTTAAAAACAAAACAGTAAACGAAATTAGAAAAAAATTAAGCATGTTTTTCAATAAACGTTTAGGATGGCTGCGGTCATCCAAATCCCAGGAGCAATATCAGCTCAATCAAAGACAAAGACAGCAGCGCCAACAGCAGCGGCAACAACAATTAAATGATCAATTACCATTCTTATCACGATCACGATTTAGTGCTTTGCCACATTTTCGTGCTACAGCCACAGATGACAATCAAACAAATTTAACACTGTTTATAGCCATTCTGTATGTAATCGATATGTTTGGTGTATTTCCGTTTGTAACACTTCCGGCTCTTCTAGCCGATTTGGGTTTCTTCGGCATACCATTGGTCATATCGGTGGTGGTATTACAGATTTATACATCGTTTCTCTTGAGTGAATGTTGGACAATGGCTGAGTCATTGGACTCATCTTTTAGCAATAAAAACAGGTGCGTTTAACATTTTTACATTTGAAGCTTGAAAAAATATTTTATTTTAAATATGATTGGGTTTAGATATCCTTATGCTGCCATTGCGAATTTGGCTTATGGACCCTATGCTAGTTTCTTGGTTACCATTCTATTGGATCTAAGCATATTCGCTAATGGTATACCCAATATAGTTATGGCTGCTCAGAACTTGGAATTAGTTGGCGATCGCATAACAGATGGTGAATTTGAATTTTCATTTTGCTACTGGGCCATCTTAGTCGGTCTTTTCTTGTGTCCGTTGGCTTGGCTTGGCAGTCCGAAAAATATGAGGTGATTTAATAAATTTCATAAGAAATTAAACTGAATTTAAATTATATATTTTCTCATTGTAGAGGATTAGCTATTGTGTCTTCAATTGTTATGATTGTGATTGTCATTTTATTGTGGTTTTGTTTATTTACGGCTTCTCCCATTGGCCAACCCTTCGAAGGCATTAGTTTTGGTAGCTTTTTCCGTTTATGATTATTTTGAAATTGTTTTTTCTGTTTCAAATTGAATTTCTAATTATAGATTTGCCACCATTCCTGAAGATCTTAAGTGGTTATAGTATTTTGGCCTTTCAGTTTGATATTCATCCCATGCTATTGACTCTACAAATCGATATGCAGGAAAAGAATAAAGTTGGCTGGGCTTCATTCAGTGGCATTGCGAGTAAGTATAAAATCTACATGTTAGTATATCCATTGATTATTACATACAATAAATGAAGAAAGATTAATTAAAGTATGTGCGAACGATTTTGTATTCCTTACCATTACTTAGGTTTATACCTAGGTTTATAACCTACCTTCTCACACAACCTATGTAGTGTGTATTAATTTTATTAGTATGCTGCGGGACCTACAGTTTAATGTGATCTCAGAACGATACATTTTTTGGCAATTTCTTGATAATTTTATTTACTCTTAGCGTTTTGCCAGAAGACTACTGTGAGGAATTTGCCGAAATACATATTTTTGTTCATCTTTCGTTTTGTTTGAGATGTCTGGGCCAAGTGTTGAACCACGGACTCTCGTCTAATATGTCAACACACGATTTACTAGACTGCGCCGGCTTCAACATTATAATTTAACTTATTACAGCGCTCAGAAATGTAGACAGTCAAAGAAAACCTTAAAAATTCCTTAAAAAAATTATTTTTAAGAGCTCGTCAGTTTGAAAACAGACATTAATGTCACAATTTTTCCCCCTTTCCTCCAGTCCTTACTATGAATCGTAAAAATGAAAACAGATACAGCTGTTATACTACTTATACTACTGAGTGACCATGAAAGCGAAATACGTTTAAAATTATTATCAGCGTACATCTTAAAGGCCCATAAAATTCCAATTATTTCAATTTGTTCGTGGTGCCACCTATAAGTAATAAATTTGTGCTAAAATGCAGCCGTAGTCTAGTAGGTAGTGTGTTGGCTTATTAGACGTAAATCCAGGGTTCGAGCCCCAGGCCAGACATCAAAACAAAATACAAAAAGTATTTCTTCGGCGATTTCCTCTCAGCAGATTTCTGGCAAACACTCTGAGAGTAAATAAAATTGCCATGAAGAGCTTCTCAAAAATCTGTCGTTCGGAGTCGACTTTAAACTGTAGGTCCCGCCACTTATGTATAAAATTAACACACACAACATAAGTGGTGTGAGAAACTAGGTCAATAATCCTGACTGAAGGGTTGTAATGACCAATTATGAATGAAAATGCAGCCCACACTGTAAGTGAAACTCCAACGTGCCTAAAATAATACAGAAAAATTGACTGAACGATATTGAGTAGTTTAAAAAACTTGTTTACCTTTTCCTTTACCATTCTGAATTAAAATTTTCTTAAGATTTTTCACTTTTATTTTCAGCAACATCCTTAATGGCCATATTGGGATCAATTATTGCCGCATATAAATTTGGCACAATGATAGCTGAAAATGTATTGGAGTCATTGCCCAAAAGTCTACCACTCTACATTCTAGTGATATTGATAGCTTTGCAGTTGTGTTTCTCCGTTACGGTGGGCAGTTCTGCCATGTTCTTGCAAATTGAAAATTATTTCAAAATATCTGAAGGTATTTATACAACAAAATATTTCTATAATTCCTATCAATATCGTCACTAACAATTCGAAAAAAAAAAAAAAAATTAAATAGTTTTCTCTTTAAAACGAGTCGCCATCAGGTCTACAGTGGTCGGTTTGCAGGTAACAATATCTGAATTTCTTCCCAATTTTGATGCTTTAATGGACATTGTGGGTGGCACTATAACAGGGCCATTGGTATTTATTTTACCACCCTTACTATATCGACGCATGGTGCAACTAGAACGTTATCATCAACGTATTGCCACTGAAGCAGCCTATGGCAGCCTGCCGTTGGATTTGAACTATGAACCCATGTTGGGTACACCGCCACATCTGGAGCCAAATACACGCGTTACATTATCCGCTTTGTTGGAAGTTTGTTGGCTACGCACCATTTATACGTTCAATCGTTTACAATGTGATTTATCCTGCTCAATGGCTGTCTTAATTTTTGGTATTTTGGCCACATTCTTTTCAACTTATTTAAATCTCTTCCAGTTGAGTGAACTTTTTCATAATAATTCACCGTGTTTCAACAATTTCACCATAACTATGAGCAATTAATTTATTTCTAAGTACCTTTTTTTTTGTACTTTTTTTTATTGTAGAAACCTTAGAAAGAATAACAAAAAAAAAAAACTATTTTAAGTGAACATGTATTCGTATAATGAATGGGAATCTTGTGTTGTAAAGTAATAAAAATGCCATTAAATTTTCAGATCTTCAAAGATAATTGGTGGTTTTTCTGATTCTGATTCTGTTTTTGTTTTTGTTTTGGTTCCCTTAGTTTTGTTACAAGAATTTTTAATTTCATTTCTTCTTATGTAGTTTTATTCTCTGATGGCAGTGGGAGAAAGAGTTTAGTGAACATTACTTTTTTAAGTACATTTACCTTTAGGTTCGCTGAATACAATCAAATTGAAATTATTTGGTATGTTACGGTTAGATTAAGTGAAATTAAAAAAACAGTTTTTATTTTACAATTTTAAATTACAATAAAAAAAGTTCTGATTAATTTGAAAAGATTGTATCAGCTATTTAAGATTGCTTTTGCAAATTCGATTGAAACACCTTTCGCTTTAAATTAAGGCGAGCTTTGGACAATTCTAGCTCCATGGCATGTTATACGTGTTAATTAATTATTTTGTGATGAAATGAAACAATTTGTGATGGCCTAATTTAAGTCAGCAATCATACGTAAAATATCAATGAAAATAAAAATTCTAATTTCCTTGCCATTACAGACAAAAATCCAACTCTCCAATCTAAATTTCGAATACAAAATAATCTTTAACGATTAAGGGATTTGAAGTTGCCATATTGAAAGTAATATATAATATGGCAAGTTCAAACATAAACTTAACTTTAAAAGTTACCGGTAGGATGATCCTCCCTTTAGCTTAACGCTCACTTTTACCATATTGTCTACTTATAATAATGAAAAACAATTAAGTTAAAACAATTAGTTAAAATCCTCCCTTTAGTTAACGGCAAGTTGTAATAATGGCTCCAAGCGTCTTTATTTTTTTTTAATAAATGTTAGCTAGTAGCAGGCTAGGGATGATGACAACTAACTGAATGAACATTGTAGTATAAGATCGATGTAGAGAACGTTAGGTTAGGTTAGGTTAGACGGTGTGTACTTGTCGACAGAGACAAGTACAGTATCCGGAGGTCGAATTGACCCATTCCAGATCCCCGTCAGCGACCTTATCTCGCAGTGCCCCGTGTGTAGAGAACGTTCCTCATATTGAATCTGATGACGAGAAATTTTCGGCATATATTTCAATATTTCTGAAACTACCTAATGACAACTTTTTACTGAAGTCAAGATCGGCTATATAGACATTATAGAAAAATTGTGATAAATTTTGTTTAGTTATGTACACAGTAAATCTAGGTACTGGTTATCTAAAATAAAGCAAAACACTATTGAATGACATTGTATGGGATCGCCACTTACAACCTCATAAAATGCCGATATACTGCCTTCGTGTTGGAAGATATCACAAATCCCTAATTAGAATAACAATGAGAATCGCGAAACTTTCGGTTCGTATCGATATACATCGTTCTTTATAGATGTTATGCAAACAATATGATACACAATAACATTCGAAAATAATTCGAATCATCAAATATTTTTATAACGAGAGCATCAGCCATAAAGTTGCCTTAGTCTAGTAGGTAGTGTGTTGGTTGGTTTATTAGTTATAAGCCATTTCCTTTCTCCGGTAACTTCTTTTCAGCAGCCAGCTGGCAAGAGTAAATAAAATTGTCATGAAAAGTTTCCCAAATTTATCATTTGGAGTCGATCTGAAACTGTAGATCCCACCACTTATGGATAACATTAACACACACAGTATGGGTGCTGTGAGAAACTGATTTGTTATCCTGAGTAATTGGTTATTACAACCATTTCAAGATTACAAACCGTAGTCGACCCAAACATAGACTATTCAACGCGTGTGAGATGCTCACTGTGTTGTATGGACGTGAAACCTGACCTGGACGCTAAAACGAAGAGTTATATGTATATGCAGGATATTTTATATATTTATTTATTAATTAGAATACCAGAGTCTCTGTTGGTAATCAAACCCACGACCCTATCACCAACTTGTTTAGCAGGATATTCTACAGGATACATGCAGGATATTCTGGCCATACACCATCAGCAATACGAGTCTCTGGAATTTAACCAACGAGTAAGACATATTGAAGCAAATCAAAAATAGAAATTGTATGTACACCGCCGCTTAAGAAGAACACAAATAGTACGACAAGAGAGAGTGGAGAGAGTACAAACCCAATGGATAGTGCTGGAGATTGCACTATTTGCAAAAATTATAACAGCAAACCACACCTTTTTTTCTTACTTCTAACATAATGGCATAATGGACTGCATGAGTAGGGCTCGTCTATTGACCGTTGCTACTTAAAACTTGTATAAAAAATGTAAAAAAAAAAAAAATGAACGAAAACAGTTATGTTAATTGAAATTACCTACTGGATTTTTAAAAACTTCGTTACGTCATAAATCATTAATGGCTCATATTTTACGATTGTTAGTCTTGGAATCTTCTCTTTCCTTTTTCGTCATTCTTTTTCGCCGTTTTTATCGTTACTGTGAAATGCTATCTTTGCATACATGCAAGTACTTATCATGTCATAAAAATTTTCAAAGACAACACTCTAAGAGCTCTAAGAAAATAAAGACAATGATGGTGATGATGAATACGGCGTAAGGTCTTTGTAAATATACTGTCTTTTTTATTGTGTTTTATATTTATTAAAAAGAACTCCTTAGAATTCTGAAAACTACTTTAGGATATTGAAAGGAAGTTGAAGTTATAAAATAGAATATTTAACATGGCTATTACTGGTCTTCTTTTACATTTAAACTCTTTCAACACTCTTAAGCACTCTGTGTACTTAAAAAAAGAGGCGCTTTAAACTCAAAGCCGTTAAAATCTATGAAATAAGATAACAAGAGAACAGACCCCGCTCATGTGATATTTTATTGGAGAGCATTAAGGTGATAAGATTTATTGAACTATAAATGGCTTTTTTTTTTTTTTTTTTTTTTAAAGATTTTTAAGTATTTCGCTTAACACTGTTTTAAATAAAACCATAATGAAAGTTTAAACACAATTTTATTAACACACACGCCCATATTTCGTTAGGTATTATGTAGTATGCATTAAGATCAAGTGTTAAATGAAAATGTATTCGCGGTTTTTGTTTTTTAAATAGATCGACGTTCATAAATACTGGAAAAAGTGTTTATAAGGCAGCATTTCTAGTTTCATTTATGGTGTAAACGGTTCTTCAATTGAAGATATAATAAAAGAAATATTTGTAAAGTCTTCAGTCATTCAAGGTGGATGAAATTTTGCAACTGAAGGAAAACTAATACGTAAGCTGACCGACACGCGCCATATTGGCCATCATTGGTCTTATGATAGTTAAGAATCTTTTAAAAAAAGTTGGCCATTCAGTGAACTTCAATGCTTGGTACCACAAGAACTAACCTAAAGAAATTTGATTCGACGTAGTCTAATCAACACACAATCTGTTGGCACGTGGTTCAAATCTCATTCCAGACAGGTGAAACAAAACGAAATCGACGCCTCCATTCTATAACGTTCTAAGTGTACTTAGAATGTTTTTAATGTTCTTGCATTTTTAAATTCTACGTTCTCTAACTTAAATAGTGTCAAAATTTGGTTAAGATCCGCCGATCCGTTCCGAAGTTATTGGGAAAAATTTACTTAGAATACACATATAGTCTTATGTAGCGTGAAAACTTTGAGAGCTCATAACTCAAAAACACTTTTTCGACTTAGAATGCTATATAGAACGGAGGCGTCGAAATGTAAAAAAATATATTTTTTCGGCGATATCCTCTCAGCAGTCTTCTGGCAAAAACTCTATGGGTAAATAAAATTAAAGTAAATAAATCAAAAATCTGTTGTTCGGAAACGATTTTAAACAGTAGGATGCACTACTCATGTATAAAACTGCCAACACATTACCTACTACACTATTGTGTACGTCAATATTGACTAAAAAGGGTCGTGGTCGAATCGCGGAAAGCTGGAGCAAGCTATAATCATATCAGGACTATGGGAAGAAATATTTTAATGTTTATTTGGTAAGCCCCCACGATTATATTCATTATTCGGATCACTGCAATTGCCGATTGGTAGCTGTAGACTAATAGTGTGTTGGCTTACTTAACGAGAGCTCGTTTCATTTCTTTTGGTAACCTCCTCTCAGCAGTCTTCTAGGAAGAGCTCTGTAAGCGTAATTGCTGTGAAAAATTTATCCAATCTGTATAAAGTTAACACACATAACATGGGTGATGTGAGAAGCTATGTCGTACTATTAACTGAAGGGTTGTAATGGCCAATAAAGTAAGTAAATAGAATTGCCAACTAAGAACTAGATTTGTCCTATTAGGGACTTGTGTTGTGATCCACTAGAACAACATTATGTTATAATTTTCCATATTGAGAAGCCGGATGCTTTGAGAGTTTTCTTGTGATATTCTTATGCATCGAACAGTGATTAATATCTGTTTGAGCCTGTAGCAAGTATTTATGTTGGTCAAAAATATTTCTGTCATAAGTAACGACATTTTCTATTAAAGAATGGCAAATTTATTAAAAAAAAAAAATGGTGCTTAATTTACCATCAATTTGAAATAAAATATTTTACTATACGTATACATATATACCAGAGATCAGCAACGAGTATTCAAAACGATGAGTAGATTCGAGTCATACTTATAATTTCAGCTACTTATACGCATTCATACTTATTTTAATATCATACTCATACTACTCATATTCAAAGTTAGAAATACTCATCGTACTCATACTTAACAATAAGCACGATGTTGTTGATTTCTACTCTCCATGATTCAACATACATATACACGAAGCACAAAATAAGTATGATTCGAGTACGAACACCACAATACTCGCTAGAAGGTTGTGTGTGTGCTTTGCTTGCTGTCTTTGTCTTTTCTTTTCTCTTCTTTTGTAAATGCAACAATAACTACTACTGTAAATTTTGATGAATGATTCGAGTGACTCGAATCATTCGTAAGTATTATAAGTATTTTTCTAAATTTATGAATCTGAATGAGTAGGCGTATTAATCAAACAATGAATCGAATGTTGTGAGTTTGATGTCAACTTTGTACTCATACTCATTGCAACCTATACTTATAAATCAATGTTGTAGCGAGTACGAATGAATCAGAGTAGTTGAATTTTAATACTCTTGACTCACTCATACTCAAAATATCATAAGTACCTATGAGTAGCGAAAATACGATTCATTGCTGATCTCTGATATATACGTATATTTATTTCTTTTCTTTTTTCTTTTTAGTTTTTGCAATAGCCTCTGTAACTGCCCAACCCTTTGTAGATTGAGGTTGAGGACCCTTTGCAGGGGCTCCATTGAGGGTTTAAATTCTGTGTCGAGAGCCGACATCAAAGCTCTCCACAGATTCATTAGTAGCTTGAGCTGGTTGAGAAGTGCTAGGACTTCATCAGTGTATTCGCGCTCTCCCTTTTTGTTTTGTTTGGTCTGTGTAATTCCTCCGCTTTCCATTCTCCCTTTCCTACTTCCTCTCCTTTTTCCTATCCCCTCTATTATCCTTCCATTTTATGGACGTTCCGTACAATGGGTTAATTCGGCCTCCGGGTACTGTACTTGTTTCAATTGACAAGTACACATCCTCTAACCTAAACCTAAAAAGTCTCTATTAAAATCCTATTTAAACTTACTAATTTTTGAATAAATCTAAGAATTCATTGATTTTTTTATTGATTTTCAAACATCAACACCGTTATGGTAAATCATGTTTGCTACGATATCAATAGTAATAGACAATCCATCTCTTTTAATATTTCTTTGCTTCTTGAACACAATTTAAAATCAGTTTAATTTTATTTAATAAATGTTTGTAGTGTGAGTATAAGAAAATTGTTGAAAATCAATTGTTGAAGAAAAAAAAACAAAAATAAATTTTTATTATTAAAACTCAAGATTTTTGCTGTCTTAAGGCAATTTCAATAACGATTCTTTGAACAGTTTAGACAGACAGTTTTCTGTTTCTCTCAATTATTGCAAATTTAATATGTCGTGTATTCAGTGTCAATGATAATTTATCAACGTCGTTAAATTCATTTTAAACATCTTCATTGTCGATTGGAAGGCTAATTGAAAATCGATTTATAATAGAAATTTTGAATACGAAATATTGAAATAAATGACGGAATAACAAAAAGAATGAATCTGAATAACAAAAAAAAAAATAAACAACGACTTGGTGATACCTTGTTCAAGACAGAGAAAATTTTCTTTATTATCTTATCACATGTTATGAAAGTTTTAAGAAGAAATCCATTAAAGTACAATAGCATCCATGGTTATTTACAATTCTAACATACTATGGCAGAGTCGACAATGTTCTGAAAAATTTTCTGATGAGTTTTGGGATTATTATTGGAACTTCTAAGTTCGATTTGACTTAGGTATTGTTAAACTTTGAAATCAACAGTTCAAGTTAATTAATGATGTTTTTGTTAATCGATACTGCTGAAAAGATTCTTCATCTAAAAATATATGCATCTACTGCAAGCATCTTCATAAGTTTTAGATGGTTATTAAAACTCGTAAGCTCTACTATTGAACATAGTGTCGATTCATAAGAAAATGTTAGTTTTTATATATTTGCTAGTGGCCAGGACCAAAATATATATAGACCAAATACAATATAAGTCCAACTACAATTTGTTGTGGTATATCAGCTGAAATGTTGTAATATTGAAACACAGAGTATGATGAAAAAGACACGTTTTGTTAAATGCTCGATATTTGTCGGAGGAGAATTGGGAATCAACTTAAAAGCCTACTGAGTAATTAACGAGGCTCTACATACAATAAAAAAGAAATCCGCAAAGTCATAACGATATTACAGTTCAAGTCGAATAAGATAAAACATGGAAAAACAGCTAGAAAGTTATAAACCCACTGCAGTAGATGGCTTGCCCAAGATGATTTTAGAAACCGACATTCGGGATAAACTCAGGCACCTACATATGTACCGGAATTATCGATACAAGTTGACGCATCAATTCTAATATGTATTGCCCGCAATTTAACAGTTCCAATGAAGCAATCAAGGTAAAGTGTTGCCAAATTTGGTAAACAGGAAAGTGTTGCAAGCTTAGAATGAAAGAAAGAAAAACCACAAACTCAAGTGTATTCAATTGCAAATTTTAATGTTTTTTCCAGAAATCGATTTGAATAAAAAAGCGATCAAATTATATGAGTTTTTTTCATAGTTTAGTAGCATATTTCTGTACTCTTTAAAGTAATTCTACGTTTATTGAATACTTTTTCAAGCATTTTTTAATACGCCTGCAAATGAGACTGACATTTTATTGCTTAGAAAATAATTATTATTCAATAAATTAAAACTATAAATATTAAAATTGTAGTTTTATAATTTCTATTAGCTTAACAATCAGCGAAAGTCTTAATAACAAAGTAATAAAATAATGAATTCCTATTTTTTTTAACAATTTTAAACGGCATATTAAATAATAACTAAACAGGAAAAGAATATTATTAATATGAAGTCTTTGAATAAAAAAAAAAAAAAAATTTTGGTAACAATAATAATACCAAGAAATAAAATAATAAGAAAATCATAAAAAAATATTAAAATTAATTGTGAGGTCATTAACAGCCAAACAAAAAGTTTAAAGTATGCAAAATGATTTAATGTTTCAAGAATCATCAACTGAAGATGATACCCTCTTCTTGATTTCATCATACATACTCGTACATAAACAGGTGTGTGGTTGTCTGTTGATGACAAAGCATCACTTTGGAATTTGTTGAGTGAGCATGTCTATGAAACTTCTATATTTGATTGGTGAATCAGCCATCATCCAATGTACATACATACATACGTATGTACATACGAAAATTGTTATTCAATTTGAAATTTGTTTAAATATGTATGCTAGGAGGCCATCAAGTTAATAGGAAACAGTTTTGTATTGTACATCTAATTACAGATAATGTGTACAGTTGAGGGCAAAAGTAAATTTCAAATTGTCTTTAAATTAAAAAAATAAAAATTAAATGATTAGCCTAAGCTCTAAGTATGATGGGTAGGGAGATATTATGAGCAAGCAAGTCAATAAACCTAATACATCACAATACAATAGATTTTGATGAACGGAATTTAAGAATCCTTCTACAGTCGCATCCTCATAACCCAAACCATGTAGTGTTAGGTTAGGTTAGGTCGGAGTGGTAGCTCTGATATCACAAAGCTCACTTGAGCACGCATAGCGGCCCGTTGTGATGCCACGGGTGAACGCAGTCCCTGTACTGACCAAGTTCCACCAAAATCAGGAAAGAAGTTGGTCAGCGCAAGGGCTGCACAGCAAAAGCACGACTACCCCGCACTGGAAAACCAGCCAGAAAGTTTGATAAACGAAGCTATATCCTTGATATCAATGGATGATAGCTCCGTCAAGCTGACAAGGAATGGGGAGCCAAATAACCTATATCTACACCTAGAAAGAGACGGGCACTGACAAAGAAAGTGGAAACAGTTTCCTCTTCCTCAGCGGATCTGCATCCACGGCAGAAGTCGTTAAATGGGAGCCTTATTCTTTCCGCGTGTCTACCCATGACGCAATGACCTGTAAGCACGGTCACTGTAGTCGAGATGACGTCACGACCAAGATGGTTGGTATGCCTTCTATTCATCAAGGGCCAGGTGAGTCTAGCGCTGGAGCAGGACTCCTCGTTGACCCAGGATAGGTTGGCGTCCCGAAAGAATTTCCGCGCAATGTCCAACTTGACCGAGGCAAGTGGCATACCCAATTCAATAGAAGAGGATTCCGGAAGGAGCGCACCAGCTCTAGCGAGCTCGTCGGCTCTACAATTTCCCGAAATGTCACTATGCCCGGGAACCCACACCAGTGAGACACTGGTGAAGCGCCCAGAAAGAAGGTCGAGACTGCGGCTACATTCCCTAACGATCCTAGAGTTATTTACGAAACCCGATAGAGATCTTATCGCAGCCTGACTATCAGAAAAAACCGAGACGCCAGTGAAAGGAGCACCGTTGACGAGAATCCATTGAGCGGCCCGGTAAATTGCCATCACCTCCGCCTGAAATACGCTGCAATAGTCCGGCAGACGGAGAGAAATGTTCAGGTCCAGTTTTCCAGAGTAGACACCGCTTCCAATCCCATTATCGAGTTTAGAGCCGTCGGTATATATATCAAGGACTTCCGGGGGGACGACCGTATCCTAATACGGTCATCCCTACTCGGAATCAGAAAGTGGAAAAGACAATATTCAGCAGGGAGATAGTCTATGTTCACAGGGGCCACTGGATCAACCTCCAAAATAGTGGAGTGACCAGAAGGAACAATGTGCCAACGAGACAGAGCATTAAGTCTGGTCGCAGCAAACTTGGCCGCCTGCCTAGCGAGAAGCACAGTAGGAAGCCAGATGAGCGTTGCGAACAAGGCTTTTGTGGGGGTGGTGCCTAGAGCGCCAGTTATATAAATGGCCGCAGACCTTCTGACCTTGTCAAGAAGTTTGACGTTGTGTTGTCTGTCCAGAACAGTCCACCAGAAAGCAACACCGTATAACACCATGTAGTGTACAATTAATGAATTGCTGCCAATAGAATTGATTCGGGAGGGTTCATTTTTTTTCGTATCACTCTTGGTACTACCCTGCACAAAGCGTTGTTGTTTTTTTTTTATTTAATAAAAATATATTTGAAATGAAAATTAATCACTTTTTTTTAAATATATTAAGACTTATTACAGTAATTTATATTATTATGCACATACGAGTACTATCCATTAAGAAACTGGATAATAGCGTTGATGATGCTGCCAATGCTGCTGTCAATGAATCTTATTAAAGAAATTCCAGTAACATAAACATGTTTAATTTAAATTCTACGAAAATGAAAAAAAAAACTATAAGCTTTTAATTTAATGAAAAGCAAACATTAAACATTTAAAATGTTAACAAACAACTATAATTGATTATAATAAATAATTATGTACTCACTTCAATTATTTCCGTGGTTTCTTATTAATTTGTCTTCATTTTATTTTTCGGTTTCTTTTTATTTTTCGCTCGAAACATGGTTTAAACTTTTGCGCAGTTTCTTTCCACAAGGTTGTGATCATAACTATCTTTGCCGTGAGTTCTAAAACAAAAAAAAAAAAAAAATGTTCAAAGAAATCTTAATTTATTAATTGTAAATATTGATTGACTATTAAAATCTATAATGTTTGCAAATATTATAGGCCTGTCTGTTGTATGGAATGGACTTTATGACTTCCTACTTCGAAACATAAAATGATTTCTGACAACATATAATTTCGTTAAATTTTTATATTCATGACCGGTGAAAACGTGTTAGGAGATTTCACGTTTTTAAATCGAAAGAAGAAATCGGGGAAAAAATTTTTCTGAAATAAAATCACGAAACGGAAACTTTTGAGTGCTGAATTTGAATTCCAATTGCATGTTATATGCTTAGATTTCATAAGATTTTATAAAATTTCAGTTGATGTCATTTGAACAAGCGGAAATGCTTCAGATTTGTCCGCAAGCTGTTCTGCTGTTTACAATCGAATGAGATCTAAATCTTCTTGCAACATTGCAGTGCGCTTATGATCGTCATGTACCTGAACGTAGTTTTGCTGTAAATAATCGCTCTTGTCCGTGGTATACAGCTGCTGTAAAAAGTGCTATTCGTGATCGCAATTTAGCTTACAACGTTTGGAAAAGGAGACCCACGTTGATAAACACAGCTGCTTACAATAGAGCTAGAAACCGCTCCAATCTCATTGTCAGACAAGCTAAAAAATCATATTTCACCCGGAAACTTAATTTAAATCTCCCTGCTAGCGAATTGTGGAGGAATGTGAAGTCGTTAAGTATACACTCCCGTAGTTCTTTTGGGTGCAAAATAGACCCAGATGAGCTTAATGCCTTTTTTTGTATTAATGGCGTGACAAATAATCATATCGGTCCTAATCTACGAAATGAACTCTCCTGCAATACTAACTTCTAATTTTCTACAGTGTCAGAGGCTGATGTAACCAGGCATATCTTGAAAATTCGATCCAATGCCATCGGTGCAGATGGTGTAGCCATTAAATTTGTTTAACTTATATTGCCATATATTTTGGGAGCGCTGACTCATGTCTTTAATCATTGCATTACAACCACCCAGTTTCCTACAGCCTGGAAAATTGGAAGAATTATATCGATAGCAAAGATTTCCAATGCAGTGAGTGCGGGCGATTATAGGCCAATAAGTATTTTACCAGTTTTTTCGAAAATATTTGAGTCCCTAATTGCTGAACAGATTACGTCATATCTGAATAACAATAATCTCTTGTCCCCATTCCAATCTGGTTTTCGCATTGCTCATAGTTGTACTACTGCGGTCTTGAAAGTAATTGATGACATGAGGCCCGAATATGACAAAGGAAACCTCTCTCTTATGTGTCTACTGGATTTTTCAAAGGCCTTTGACAGGGTTGATCACTTAATCTTATGTCGAAAACTGGGGCACTATTTTGGATTTACAAATACCTCTTTATCTCTTATGGAAAACTACTTGTATGGGTGAGCCCAAAGGGTAATTATTGGAAATATGCAGTCGGGGCTGAGGCGTATAACATCTGGTGTTCCACAGGGGTCCGTGTTAGGCCCCCTGCTATTTAGTATGTTCGTCAATGATTTATTTTCAATATGCAGGTATACTAAGTTACATGCATACGCAGACGATATTCAGCTGTACATCTCAAACCGTATTGGTCTGATAGAGGATACAAGTTACAAACTTAATTATGACTTGAGGTCTATTTTAAAATGGGCTGAGGATAATAACCTTATGCTCAATCCTGGAAAATCTTACATTTTACCAATCAGTAGATGGGAATATGATTTGAGTTATTTTCCGACCATTTACTTGGGGAACACATCTCTTGTGTACGTTAGCAAGATTAAATACTTAGGATTTTGGATCAATTCCACCTTGTCATGCACTGACCATATTAATCATGTTGTGCGTAACGTATACCTCTTGCTTCGTAATTTACGAATGTCGTCTAACTTCACACCAGTTGAAGTTAAGAGGAAACTTATAATTCAATTAATACTTCCACTGATTAATTATTTTGCAGAGGTTTACAGTAAATTGGACTCTCTCTCACTACATAAGTTGCAAGTATCTTTTAATAATGCTACGCGGTATGTGTATGGTTTAACTTGTATTAGCAGTGCTTGGTTTAGCAGTGTATCGTCCTGGAGGAAAATGATCTTGGGCTGTGACTTAATCGACTACCTTCAGATGCGAAATATTATATTCTTATATAATCTTCTTTATCGTAAGAAACCACCCTATCTCTTTGAGAAGCTTGTATTTGGTAGATCCACTAGATATACAACTCTAATTATACCTAGATACATTTACATCAATACTAGCAGATTGTTTTTCTATGACTATTAAAAACATTTCGAGAAAGAGCAGTTGTGTATTAGTTATATACTTTTTAAAAAATTGCACTATAATTTAGGGAGTACTAATGACCAATGTAATTTGTGTATATCCTACTGAGCTATAAAAGAATAACATTCTTAAAGCTCTTGTAAGCAAATAAATAAAATAAATAAAAAAAAAAAATAAACGTATTCTGATTTTTATACGAAAATTGGAGCATATTTTGTTTAAGCATAGGTGTCTAGGGTACATACAACTTTTTAATTTCAATGTTGTTGAATTAGATGTACACTTTTCTTATTGATGCCAGTGTTCGTGGAATATAATATCATTCAAATGTCCGCCATTATTTTTCTGGATAAAGTGCATCCGAAATATCAAATTTAATGGACCTGGCGAATAAAGCAGGGTGATTTTGGCTGATAGCATTAGTAATATTGGCTTTGAGGACCGCTGTGGTTTGTAGCTTATTAACATACAGCTGCGACTTAAAAAAATTCCACAAGAAAAAGTCTAACGGGGTCAAATCGCACTATCTCGGTGGCCAGTTCGTCACCTTCACGTGAGGTGATCATGCCTTCAAACTTATCGTGTTCAATATTCAATGTGGCATCTGATCATCCAATTCCGGTTAAAAGAATTCGATAATTATCGACCTATAGGGTTCTCCGTAGACTGTGATGGTCTGGCTAACGTTCTTCTTAAAGGAATATAAATAGATGACGCCGCCAGCCCAAAATCTACTTTAAACATTGGATATTTCAGGATACATTGGACGCTTTTGGGTCTTATGTATATTGGCATCCTACCAAATTCGACAATTTTGTTTGTTCATGTACGTATTCAGCCAGAAGTGTGTCTCATCGTTCAAGATGATTTTTCGATTAAAATTAGAGTCAATTGCCAATTGCTCTAGTGTCCATTCAGTAAACACACGTTTTTGTTTAAGGTTGCAAGACCACATATCGACGCCTCCATTCTATAACGTTCTAAGTGTACTTAGAACGTTTTTAATGTTCTTGCATTCTTGTTGTTCTCAAATTCTACGTTCTCTAACTTAAATAGTGTCAACATTTGGTTAAGATGCGCCGATCCGTTCCGAAGTTATAGGGAAAAATCTACTTAGAATACACATATAGTCATATGGCGCGTGAAACCTTTGAGAGCTCATAACTCAAAACATACTTTTTCGACTTAGAATGTTATAGAACGGAGGCGTCGATATAAGAAATTTGTATGGTCATGCAGTAAATATGTTGGAGAATATTCGAATTCTAGTGATTTCTTATTTAGTTAAGCAACTTTCAGTGTTCTCGATATTCGATTTTTTTATATTCACTCAGCAAGAGAAATTCCACTGAAAATATTGCTTAAATTCTTTTACCAATGTTTTATCCGAATGGACTTTCTGCAGTAATATTCTCAGTCAACCTATCTAGCCTATTCGTTATTGTCCAAATGTCCAATTAATTTCAGTGTTTGATAGATGCTATTACAGTTTCTCCTATGCTCCCAATAATAAAAACGCTCCCAACATAAAAAAGAAGCTTGGAGTTGATCAACAGGTATTCTTTTATTGGCCAAATATAATCGAGCCTTGATTCGATTGCATCTATATTTGCTTGATGTTAATGATAATGATCATAAAGGAATGGTTCCGTCCAATGAACTTCAAGAACATTATACAAATTATGAGACAAAATCAATTGAACCAAAATATCACGTTATTGGCTTTTATGGTATCGGAAATATGAGTTTCCATGTTCCGTTTTTTTCTTGTTTTAAGATGAAATTACTTTCATCTTACTACTAGACTACGGCAACTACACGTCAAAATTGCCACCAGCGAACAGAAAGTAATTTCATCTTGGCTTATTAGACGTAAAGCCCGGGTTCGTATCCCAGGTCAGGCATCAAAACAAAATATAAAAAAAATATTTCTTCGTCGACTGCCTCTGGCAAAAACTCTGAGAGTAAATAAAATTGCCATGAAGAGCTTCTCAAAAATCTGTCGTTCGGAGTCGACTTTAAACTGTAGGTCCCGCCACTCATGTATAAAATTAACGCACACAACATAAGTGGTGTGAGAAGCTAGGTCGAAATCCTTACTGTATATCCTTATGTATAGATCCTAACAACTATTAAATTGGGAAAGCGAAGTTTTTTTAGTCACTCTTTAGCGTGATTCAATTGCAAATGGGGATTGTTTGATTACTATAGTCATCTAACGGAAAAGAAATGAGTTTTTTTCTTACTAGACCTAATATTACTTTTTGTTTCATTGTATTTAAATTTAATTTAAAAATTTATGAATTTTTAGTAATAAACCACCATTATTTGCATGATCATCGATTTTCGGGATAATTTTGTTTATCTAACTTAACTAATTAATTATTTTTATAACAAAAAAAAAAAAAAAAAAAACAATAAGAATAAGAATAATAATAATTTTTTTTATGTTTTTGTTGCTTTTATTATTTTTATTATGCAACTAATTATTGACTTATTACTGCACGTCTTCAACAACGTCTTATATAAACTGTATTGTTTAAAATTTAGTAAAAATCCCGTATTAATTAATTGCATTGTTTTAAAAGTGATTAACAAAACATCAAAATGTTTATTAATTTAAATAAAAATTGTTTTTTTTTTCTTAACGAAAGAAACAAAAATTTCAATAAAGGCATGCGTATTAGTGTAAATGCAGTATGAAAAATGGTTTTTTTTAAGGCTTAGTTTTTTGCAATTGTATAATTTAAACACCCTTTTCGGACTTGGTTTGTTGGTGTTGGGTTTTTGTTGTTCACATTTTTTTTTTCTCAATTTTTTTTAAGAACATGATTAGTTTCTTATTTTTTGTGATTTGAATGTTATTTCTATCCTCTGTCGACGATAATCGTGATAAATTGGAATTCGTGTTTGAAAAAGCCTTCTCCCGTTATTTACATACAAAAATTCGCTACATTGTGTATATGTTTGTATGTCTTATTTGCAAATATATTATAATAATTAATAAATTTTTTTTATTATTTAAAAATAAATGAATGAATGAATGAATGAATTTTGTTTTATTACAAACCTTATCGACATTTCTTTTCAAATTTCTTATTGAACTTGAACACAATTTGTTTCGCTCTACATATTGCCATAAGGGGCCAGAAATTGATTAATTAAATAAATAAATTGTTTTCGTAAAACCTTTTTTTTAAATTTGTTTTTAATTCATTTGTCGTTAATTATTCAGATAGCACTGGCATTATCAAAGTATAAATCATGAATATTTCAAGGATGTATTGCACCATCTTCGATTAGAAAAGTTAGATTTCGAATTTTAATAGGAGTTTTAAGTCGGTGTATTATTGTTAAATTTTGTTGATATTCCTGTCCCAGTCATTCTTACATACATACATAATTGATCATTACAACCCTTCAGACGGGAAGTTCCTGATCCCGAGCAGAAGCGATTGGACCCATGATATGACCGTCCCCCCGGAACTCCTGGATGTATACACCGACGGCTCCAAATTCGATTGCGGGGTGGGCAGCGGAGTCTACTCTGGGAGATTGGACTTGAACATTTCACTCCGGCTGCCGGACTATTGCAGCGTGTTCCAGGCGGAAGTAATGGCCATCTACCGGGCCGCACAGTGGATCCTCGCACACGGAGTTCCTGCATCTCAATTTTCTCCGATAGCCAGGCTGCAATAAAGTCTCTATCGAACGTTTCGGATAATTCTAGGATCGTCAGGGAATGCCGCCGCAGCCTCAACCTTCTTTCTGGGCGATTCAGTGTAACACTTATCTGGGTCCCCGGACACTGCGACATTCCGGGAAACTGCAGAGCAGACGAGCTAGCCAGGGCTGGCGCACTTCTTCCGGAATCTTCTTCGTTCAACATGGGAATGCCACTTACCTCGTTCAAACTGGCCATCGCGCGGAAATTCTCCCGAGACGCCAATCTATCCTGGATCAATGAGGAGACCTGCTCCACCGCTAGGCTCACTTGGCCCTCAATGGATAGAAGGCGCACCAACCAGATACTTGGACTTAGTCGTAACATCATCTCGATCACAGTGGCCATGCTTACAGGTCACTGTGTTATGGGTAGACACGCAGAAAGAATGTGACTCCCATTTAACGATTTCTGCCGTGGATGTAGATCCGCTGAGGAAGAGGAGACTGTTATCCACTTTCTATGTCAATGCCCATCTCTTGAGAGATGCAGATATAGGTTATTTGGCTCTCCAACCCTTGTTAGCTTGACGGAGCTTTCGTCCATTGACGTCAAGGACATAGCCTCGTTTATAAAACTTTCTGGCTGGTTTTCCAGCGTGGGGTAGTCGTGCTTTAAATGTGCAGCCCTTGCGCTGACCGATTTCCCCCTCATTGGCTCGGAAGAACTTGGTCAGTACAGGGACTGCGTTCGTCTGTGGTGCCACAACGGGCCGCTATGCGTGCTCAAGTGAGCTTTTGATATAAAGCTACCACATTAACCTAACCTAACCCTTCAGACAGGATTACCACCTAGCTTCTCACACCACTTATGTTGTGTATGTAATATTAATAATACTATTTACTCTCAGAATTTTTGCCAGATCTCCTGCTCAGAGGAAGTCGCCGCAGAAATATTATTTAATATTTCGTTTTGTTTAAGAAGTCAGACCTGTAGTTTAAACTGCGGCCTTTCGTCTAATAAGCCAACACACTACCTACTAGACTATGGGGACTGTTACGGTGATCTGTCCCAATCATATTGTTTACTATTTCAGCACTTAAGTTCTCCATCAATTTTTAGATAAAAAATCGGAACTAAGTGCACAAAATATATGAAATGTTTGGAAGTTGTAGTGATATATCAGACGGTCATGGTTTATTACTCATGGTGATGTTGAGGAGTCGGTTTCCTCATGCATATGTAATTTAATTTTTTTTTTTGCATGAAACCTATTTTAGGGAAGTTAAACAGAAGAATCATTGCATAAGTGTTATTTGGGAAAATTTTTTATCACTTATACCTTTTCATTGCTTTAAGGCGAAAAGTTTCCATATATGTACTTGTTATTTTTTTGCATTATTTTGTTTAGGATCAGTTACTTCAGTGGAATTTAATGAATATGCCAAGGTTCGCTTTTATCGGAATTAATTGTTTCTGATGTCGGTAACCATTTTATATTTAGGATCAGTTACTTCAGTGTAATTTAATGAATATGCCAAGGTTCGGAACTTATTGCTTTTGATGTCGGTAACCATTTTATATAAAATTTGCTTAGGAATTTTATTACAGCCGTAATAATAGCCATAAGGTTGAGTTCTATTTGTAGTTAGTCAGTGGTTTTGTATGCATGAGCGGCGGAACCTAAAGTTTAACGTCGAAACCTAACGACCTATTCGATAAACTTTTCATGACAATTTAATTCCACTTTCAAAGTTTTTGCCAGATGACTGCTAAGAGAAGAAGTCGCCGAAATAAATATTCTCCATATTTTGTGTTGTTCGAAATGTCTTACCTACTAGACTACTGCGACTTATTATGTTTCTTAATTTTCAAAATAATTTCTAAACTTATCTACTGGCAATGCTGGTCATTCCTCTTACTTTTTTCATATGTCAAGTCCTTTGGATTAGCTCCGTGTCTCTTTAACCAAAATTATTTTAAAGCATCAACTTATAAACAAAATCTATATTTACATGAAAATTTTGAAATAAAAAAGGATGATTAGATTAGATTAGGACACAATAGAAACACAAGTACTTGAGCTCTCTTAACTACAAAATCTTCAAGTCTTTGCGGCCTGAGCGGTTTCACAAAATGCTTTACTGCTAATGAATCTAAAAACTCCTTTCCAATCGTTTTGCCAACTACCATTAAAGAAGGGACAATCAAAATTCTTTAATTTAACAGATCAACTAATTAATACAAGTTTTCATATACAAATCAACTCTTTATTCTTTATTACGTAATTTTAGAGCATTTTACATCATTCCTTTCGTAAAAAAACTGCATTTTCATTCTACAACATTCCAATAAAGTACCAATTGTAACATGACCATTTCAAATAAATCTTTAACAACACCTTGAGGCAAACAACTCATTAATGGTGTGAGATGAGTGGTAAAAAGACTTCATTCTTATCACAAAAGAGAAACTAAAAATAACTGTTAATTTAAATAAAATAAAAATAAAAAAAAAACAAGAACAAATCGTGGATGCTTCAACTTTTTAAGTTTTATTCGAGATGCCACTTTTGAACGCAAATAAACTCCACTTTTAAGATAAATTAACTGATAAAACTGAAAGAAATAAAGCAATACGAACAGCAAAGAAAAAGATCTTGTAAAAGCTTATAAAGTGGCAGTGGCTTTAAGTGTCAGAAACTAAAAGAAGAGCCAACAAGTTATGTGTCCTAAAGCCTGACAGTATGATGCCCTTATCCATCATAAGAGGGTTATGCAAAAAAAAAACTGATTTTTGAATTTTTCTTATAAAAGGCAAGAAAAGAAAAATAAATTAGAACCTCTTCGATACCAAACATTCGCTTCAAATTTTTGTTTAAAACGCGTCAGGTTTTTTTGGTATAGCCTTGCTGTTTGCATCAGTTTTAAGTACGAAAAGAAGTCACAGCACTCGGTGGATACTGTAAATTAGGCACGATTACGTAGCTTTTTAATTTAACACTTAATCATGCTACAATAAGCATGGCAGATGCATTATTGTGATGCGTTGGCTTTTTTTTACAGCTTATTGACAAAATAGTGCTTAAGTCCAAAAGATTGTTATTTATTGTCTTTGCAAATTCTATCCAAAGACTTAATGCTGTTGTTATAATACTTAGGTCTTATTACGTGACGTGAAGAGTTGTCTTTGTGCTGCGACCATACGATCTATTATACTCCTCTCCAACTTTATAGGGTATCCCTATAATGTCTCATCCAAGTCAACTGCCTTGATGCTGCTCAGTGTCAACAAATAAAAGGTGTTTCTTCTTGGAATGCATTAATGCCCCACATGTAACATGAATATGTTCAGATAATTCAAGATGATTCATGACAACGATGTGTTCGTCAGAGAATCTATACGTTAGACTCAGGACAACCTCTATTCTAACTAAATACACCCTGACTTCTGAAGAATCCGATGTATGACTCAGATCTCCTGTTTTTGTAGTTTCCCAACAAAAGTTTCGACTGTCTCACTTGGTTTGAGAAGAGTCTTTGATTTTCTTTATCTTCCTATTCGTTGAGCATATCTTTCCAAACATGAGTTTTTACTTCACAACAGGCTTTTGGTCCAATCCCTTCCTCGCAAGATCGTTTGCATGTTTATTGGCGCGAATTGCCACATGACCCATCTTATTTTCTTTAGCCAGCAAGTTTCTTTAGACAGTCCCATACATACATACATAATTGGTCGTTACAACCCTTCAGTCAGGATTACAACCTAATTTCTTACACCACTTACATATGTTGTGTGTGTTAATTTTATCCATAAGTGGGGGGCATAGCTGCCAGATAAATAAAGCATCAAATGGTCAAATATTAAAATAAAAACGTCAAAATCGTAAAGACGTTCATGAAAATCGTCACAAAATCGTCATGAAAATTCAGTGTGATGTTCGCTAGAACCGACACATTTTTCAGTGCCTTAGTTTCTTAAGAGAGTGCAAGAAATACTTCACTTCATCTGATCTTCTTACTATTTACACCACTTATATCCGAAAGAGAATGGAATACAACTCTCATGTATAGGCCGGTGCCTCAACGTCTATTTTGAGACTTCTCGACAGCGTACAAGACAGAGCGAAGTTGCCCGTTAATGACGGTAGGGTATCGAACACCTTTGGAGCATCGTTGCAATGTGGTTTGTGTTTCACTGTTCTATCGCTATTGTAACGGATTTTGCTTGAGTGAAATGAGGGAATTGATCCCAAGAATCATGTTTTCCTACGGAACACTTGGCTTTCTCGGCGAGCACATACGTATGTGGTCGATTGGCCAGTGGATCGTACACTGCATTACAGACAAAATTCGTTCTTTAGTCGGACTATTCGTATGTAGAACTCCCTTCGTGCAGAGGCTGTAATTTTTTGGCTTTTAAGGGATGAAAAAGACATAAGATACAGAAAAATCATCATTTATATTTGCAATAGTAATAACTGCAAAGTAAATACAAAGCTTAAAGTGACTTTTAATATACTAAAGTAAAGAACATGATGTAAATTTTTAATTTCTAAAAATCGTCAAAATAAGGGCATAAATCGTCACATCGTCAATATGATATTTTTGAAGCACAAAATCATCAAAATGACGATAAATCGTCAAATCTGGCAGCTATGGTGGGGGGACCTACAGTTTAAAGCCGACTCTGAACGACAGATTTTTTTTTGAGAGAAACTTTTCATGGCAATTTTTATTTATTCTCAGAGTTTTTGCCAGAAATCAGCTGAGTGGAAATCGCCGTGGAAATAATTTTTCATATTTCGTTTTTATCGATATGTCTGACCTGAGGTTTGAAAAGTGGCCGGACGTCTAAAAGCCAACACACTACCTACTAGACTACGACGGTATTAAAGAGTCCCGTACTATCTTCAATTTGGCCTCATAGGATTGGATGGTGGCCTATCAGATAGTTTTGCATTCTATGTTCTGTTTCCTAGCCAAATTGAATTGAGAGTTTGTGTTTCCTGCACATCTGTCCAACTTACCAAGAGCTCTTTCAAATTTTCAACCATTAAAACCAAGTCCCTGTGAACTTTTCGAAAATTCAAAAGAAAAAAAGCAAAGTTACTCGAAAAATCAACTTGAAATTCACATGTAAAAGAGAAAAGAAAACCAAACATTTAAAATAAATTGTTGGCAATTTCAAAAAAAAAAAAAATAAAGAAAATACTTGAAAATAATTCTTATTAATACTTGACGATCAGTTCCACATTCATATAAATACACACACACACAGTCATTGAATGAGTTGCACAAGAAATTTATTTGATTTTTAAAAACGCGTTAAATTGCAAAACAATTGAATTTTTTTTCCATAGTTTTTGGCTTCAATCATTATTATCAGTTGCCAAAAGCAATTCTACGAGTGTATATTTTTTAGATTACAAAAAAAAACAAACTAAAAAAACTTAAAAAAAAAAAATAAAGAATATGAATTTCATTTTTGCTCCTAATGTGTTGCGTTGAAAACTATTAAAAATTGATTAGCATTTTATACACACAGTCCAACCATCCATCCATCAGTCTCAGTCAGTCATTGAAGAAGGCGACCATAAGAATACAATTTTTTTCTGTACTTGGGTGTACGAGAACCAAAAAACACATGATCATATGGAATTGGGTCAATATTTCACCGTTCATTTGGTCAATAGCCATTCAAGTAATTGAGAATTTGCGTAAAATTTTGAGCTTTTTAAAAAGTGAAAATAAGTCAAGAATGTTATTACAAAGTAAAGGAGGCGGGTGTTTGTAAAAACCGTATGTATTTAAGAGTAATTTGCTAATGAAGTGGAGAGTCATGGGAATTTACCATATGAGAGGTGAAATGATTAATGAAATGGTTTTTTAAACATTTAAAAAGAAATGAAAACTAATGAAGTGTTAAAAAAAAACAAATAAAGAAATTATAGCGAGCTAAACCGAACTATTGGATACGCTACATTATATCTTAGAAGAAGGAAATAAGGAAAGGAAAGTTAAGGTTGGAAAAATTTTAATACGTTTGTAATAAAGGCAACAAAATATTTAACTTCTATGAGCCTTATAAGACTTTTAAACATTCTTTCTCATCGTTGTTTCGAATATTAAACAAATCAGAGATAGTAATACACTTAAAAATAACCAATTTAGATTAGGTTAGGTTAGGTCGGAATGGTAGCTCTGATATCAAAAGCTCACTTGAGCAAGCATAGCGGCCCGTTGTGACCCCACAAGTGAACGCAGTCCTTTACTGACCAAGTTCAACCAAAACCAGGTAAGAGGAAGAAGTTGGTCAGCGCAAAGGCTGCCCATCAAAAGCACGACTACCCTACGCTGGAAAACCAGCCAGAAAGTTTGCGAAAAGAAGCTATATCCTTGAATCAATAGACTATAGCTCTGTCAAGCTGACAAGAAATGGGGAGCCAAATAGTCTATATCTGCACCTAGCAAGAGACGAGCACTGACAAAGAAAGTGGATAACAGTCTCCTCTTCCTCAGCAGATCTGCATCCACGGTAGAAGTCGTTAAATGGGAGCCTCATCTTTTCCGCGTGTCTACCCATAACGCAATGACCTGTAAGCATGGCCACTGTGGTTGAGATGACGTCACGACCAAGTCCAAGGAACTGATTGGTACGTACGCCTTCTATCCATCAAGGGCCATATGAATCTAGCGGTGGAGCAGGTCCCGAAAGAATTTCCGCGCAATGGCCAACTTGACCGAGGCAAGTGGCATACCCAATTCAATCGAAGCTCTGGCGAGCTCGTCGGCCCTGCAGTTTCCCAGAATGTTACTGTGGACGGGGACCCATACCAGTGAGACACTGAAGCGCCCAGAAAGAAGGTCGAGACAGCGGCGACAATTTAGATTACTCGTTAGTCTTCAGAGAGTTAATTTTTACCCATTAATGGCGGTATCTACTGTATAATGCTGATTCCAAATGACAGATTTCAGAAACTTTTCATAGCAATTTTCATTACACTCAAAAGTTTTTGCCAGAAGACTGCTGAAAGGAAGTCGCTGTAGAAGGGATGTTAACCATATGTTCGTGCCTAATAAGCCAACACAATACGTACTAAACTATGTCGACTTCAAAACTGATGCTCTCGTTATGACTCGTATTATTTTCGAATGTTATTTAATGTCATATTGTTTCCATATACGAGTATATGAGAAAAACAGATAT
The DNA here is from genome assembly GCA_927399465.1 of Sarcophaga caerulescens. Taxonomy (NCBI): domain Eukaryota; kingdom Metazoa; phylum Arthropoda; class Insecta; order Diptera; family Sarcophagidae; genus Sarcophaga; species Sarcophaga caerulescens. The sequence goes on along the minus strand of OV656872.1, from coordinate 37,860,481 downwards.
TGATACGATATTACCAGAAGATTGCTAAGAGGAAGTCACCGAAAAAAAAATATATTTTTCATATTACGTTTTCCTGGAAATGTCTGAGTAAGTCAACCTACTACTTACTAGACAACGGCAGCTTACATACATAATTGGTCATTACAACCTTTTAGTCAGGATTACGACCTAGCTTCTCACACCACTTATGTTGCGTGTGTGTTAATTTTATACATGAGTGACGGGATCTACAGTTTTTTGAGAAACTTTTTAGTGGAAATTTTATTTATTTTCAGAGTCTTTGTCAGAAATCTGCTGAGGGGAAGTCGCTGCAGAAATATTTTTTTCATATATCGTTTTGTTTGAGATGTCTGACCTGGAGTTTGAACCGTGGTCTCACGTCTAATAAGCCAACACACTACACTTACAAGACAACGGCAGCTTGCCATCTATTATTACGTCTTACAAATAATTTGAACTCGTTTAAATATAAACAGATTTTTACGGATCTCATTCTTAACATTCTTTTCCGACCGTAAGCTGGACTCTTCCTTTATTGTCTAAGCTTTTCAGCGTGCGATATACGATAACCGCGGTATTTTCTTTTTGCGATGAAAGCACGCTAATGCAACCCAAAATTATAAAATTTATGAGACTAATAATCCTGAAACGACTTCCAATGGCAATGAAACAAAACGAGCATACGTGCATCTATACATACATACAATATATTACAACTCGTTGGGAATTAACAAAATTTTATATAAAAAAAAAATATTTTTAATGCATGATGGTAAAATCCATAACGAAATGTCTGAGTAATTTAAGAAATTCCCGAAAACAACAAAAAAAAAGAAGGAAATAAAAGAACCCAAATAAGATCCCCTTGAAAAAAAATGAGTCAATTTTGTTTCATCATTTTAATGATTTTAAGTAATAAATGATGCTGAAGGAGAATGTTCTAGGAATTTTATTAAAATATCATTAAAGCAAGAAGAACAACAAAAAAGCTTAAAACCACATACAAAATGTAAACAAAAGACTTAAGATACAAGCATAAAATATTTAAGTTTAACGTAGAAATTGTATTATTTGTTGCAATTTGTTCCTGTACTATATAAGTACATGTATACACGTACATACAATACACACATACAAGCCTATATATATTTATGCATGGAGTATAATTTTTATAAAATTAAAAATTTATTACATAAAAGTGCCAAGACATACATACATAAGCATAAGAAAACTTACAAATTTACAGTCTCATCAAAAACATAAAAATACTTAAAAACCATAAACAACCATTGGCATGAGCTCAAAAAAAAAAAAGACTCAACATGAAACAGATCATAAATCCTTAAATGAAACAAAAAAAACAAAGAAAGAAAAAATCACAACAACAACATCGAATAAAAGAAACAGACTAAATTTGTAACACTGGCTAGCTGACTGGAGCAAACAGTATATTGCAGATGGTTTTTGCCTCTTTTTTTCTCAAGATCAGCATGGTATGGTATGGTATCGGATGCAAAATAGTTTTTTAAGGAGAGCGGTTTGGCCAGGCGATCAGTCCGGAAAGAAGGTACAGAAATATTAAATGCAAGAAGAGCAATAAATGCCCTCAAGGAAATTGAAATAAAAGTAAAAGGCAGAATATAAAACAATAACATGACATACACCAGGCTGGCTAGGAATGCATAGAGAATTGCACACTCACACACCCATTTGGCAAGCCATGCAGGCAAGCAGTAAGGCAGTCAGCTAGCCAGTGAGGCAGTCAGACAAATGATTATGAACCTACTAAAAACATGCAACATTCATCCATCCGTCCATCTAGCCATCCAATCCATCGATCGAACCGACTACCCATACCTTCATACATAAGCGATGTCCTTGAAAATAGTTAAAGCAATAAACAAAGTTCTTGCACAATATAATAAAGGCACTGCCATGCACCATACCACCATCATACCACCAATGCGAGGACATGGAGGTAATCGTATACCACTAAAATTGATACTGTTCCACCGCATCCACTTTATAGAAATCATTGATCTACTCTTGCACATTTGTACCTGTGTACCTGTGTTCTGTTTTTTTTTTTCAGTCTGTTTGCTTGCAACGTGTGGGTATTAAAGGTTGCCATTGACTGTAGCAAAAGGTTCTGAATTTTCTGCTTAATAGCATGTCCATTCGTTCGTAATTTTTCTCTTCGATTTTCTGCTGTTCATTTTACTTTTTCTTTTTGTGTGTGTGTATGTGTGTGTGTGTTTTTTTTTAATTTTAAGTTCATACGTCCATCCATTTGCTTTATGGACTGACTGCTGTATTTTAATATCTTTGATTGGCTTCCTGCTCTATAGACTTTATGGCTTTGGTGAGTTTTAAGAGATGCCAACACGCAAATAGAATTGTTTCAACTGATGATGAGCTTAATGACATGATTTATAATGGTTTTAAATCTATGTTTGGCTATTATTCTGCTTTGCCTTATCCGATATCTGGTGCGGAATAATTTTCTTTTAATTGATCATTATCATTGAAATAAAATCTAAAAAAAAATGCATTTGCAGACTCCTTTACAGTCTGCCAGCAAAGAATGCATCTTATTTGCATTTGATCTTCAAAGCATGTCGCTTACATTGTTGAAGTATAGATGAAGGACTGACGGTTGATTAATATCAAATTTGTCAAATTAAAATACTCGTATAAGTTACTAAGAGAACCTGTATTTGTTACTAAGACCCAATATCATTGGGCCTTACGGCTTTTATTAAACCCGAAACATTAATTATGGCCCCTAAAAATGCCTTCCAATGTTATACCAGCAATTAGCCCAACTGCCTTGCTTTGTAAAGATTATTTTTAAATGAATCGCTTTTAGCACACTTTTAACCGTAAATTGAACACTTAAAGTAGAACATCGAAAATGTGATTGATACACATACGTAACATGCCCTCTGTTTCTTATCACAGACACGCAATTCCTGGAAGCGAATAAATTAGGCAGGCTCGTCAGATCATTTTTACATGCCCGGTCATAATTGGCCATTAAAACCCTTCAGTCAGGATTTCACCCTAGCTTCTCACACTACCTATGTTGTGTGCGTTAGTTTTATCCATAATTGGCGGGACCTATAGTTTAAAGTCGACTCCGAACGACAGATATTTTGAGAAATTTTTCATGGCAATTTTCATTTACTTTCATTTACTTTTGCCCGAAGTCTGCTGAGAGGAAGTTGGCGAAGAAATATTTTTTTTCGTATTTCGTTTTGTTGGAGATGTCTGTCCTAGTGTTTGAACCGTGGCCTACACTAGCTACTAGACTATGGGGACTTCACAGTTCTTATTTGGATTTGAATTTGAACTTTCCTGCCATTTACTCGGTTACAACTTAAATTTTAAAGGCAGTCTTATCAGCCAATCTGTCAGTCAGAAACATGTCTCCTTAATCATTTATTAGATCCTCCATTTAGATCCATTTTTTTGCGAGTTATTGATGCTCTTTATTAAACGAGGCAGTAGGAAGGCTGGAGAGCTGGCAGCGCCAGTAATGGATTTTTGTATGTGTTCACATTTCTGTGTTTTAAGACATCTTTTCCGCTATCAAGAGTATTTGTAGGCATTTGGAAACCGTTTGAAGTGCTTTTGTAGCCGGCAAGATGACCACATCTTCTAGTTTCAATTTAATGCTATAAACACATAAGAATCATCGAATCCAATCTATCAAAAATAGAAAACATGCGTGTATACGAAAATGATTATTTTAAAACCAGCGCGTCCATTTAGGCTCGCGGCAATGAAAGGATTAATGTTGTCAATTTAATAAGATACTATAAATAGGCGATACATACAATATAATTAGAGGTGCCATTGATAAGGAAAAACTGAAGTGACCACTTCTAATTCATTTTACTTATACTTTTACTTATAGACGCTGCCGCCTTTAGAATAAATAATAATTTTAAAATTGAAGTGCAGCATTCGATGCCCTTTATGTGTTTATAGCAATATACAGTATTGTCAACGGATCCAAAAAAAAAAAATTGAAAAAATTATCAAAAATTTAAAATAACCCAAGGGCTCATTTAGAACTGAGACATCAATTTGTTGCCATTGCTTCTTAGCCATACAATGTCGCAATTTTTTCTAATCCCCCAAGTCTTTCAGATTTTTTTTCTTACGATTACGAAATTTATTTTTTGAAGCATGTGTCTTAAGTCTTTTGTTACAACATTGTAATCAATTTTGTTTTAAAATCTTTCAATAGTTACAAGCTTATAATTAAGAATTCTTAATCAACATATTATGGCTATAAATTATTATTTCAAAAACAATTTTTGTTAACAACTGGCGCTTAAGACCAATAACAATAACAAAAAAAAAAAAAAAAACAATGTAAGAACATAAACACAATTCTAATCATCAAAAAATTAGTCATTCTCTCATTTACTTCCATTATATGAGATGAAATATAAAAATAAAACGTAAAATACCTTTGGAAGATAACGATTTTAAATGCTCAATGGATAGATGAAATTATAAAGAAGAAGAAGAAGAGAAAAAAAAATTGTTTTAAATCAAATAAAAATAATTTGATGACGTTATTATTAAAAAATAAAATCTTTATTTTTTATTTTTTTATTGTATTAACACTGAAGATGTGTCTATAATTAAACAAAAAAACAAAATAAAACTACACGAGATGAAGATAAAAAACAATAATAACACGGTGCGACAGTGAAAATACACCCGAGTAACTACATAGTTCACGTTGTTCAGTTAGTTAAGTAGAACTAAAAAATAGCTTTTTTATATTTCTCGAACCCTCCAAACTTGTTTTATTTGACAAAAACTGTTTTTTTGTCTTTACGCACAAATTTCTGGATTACTCAAACATTTCTGACCCGATTTCCAAAATTTAAATCTTGTTGGACAGAGGAGAGGTGGACCTTTATAAAGGTATACATATATCTATTATTCGACTTAATATGATATGAGATTTGAGAGGTAAACTTGGAAAATTCGAATTTTTTTCATATTTTTTCAAGTTTGTCCATTCATAGTAGCAAACTTTAATAAAAAAAAAATGTTGGATAAGTGATAATATTCTTAAAGTCTGTTCTCTTGTGAAGAGATTGAGATTGAGAAAATTGGATAAAAATTACCGTAGTTGTTATTTAAATAGTATAACAGTCGTGTTTTATTTTTTTATATATGTCATCTCATCAAATGAACTTTTAGTTCAAAAATTTTCAGAATTTTTGATGGATCTTGATTGTTTATCACAAAATGTGTCAATTTCACGTTTGCACGACTTCCAAAAGTCGGCTAATATTTATGTTTTTTTCAAGTATTATTATTTCTCTTTGCGCAAACATTGGCCCACTTCTGATGGTCGCTCAAACGTGAAATTGACATATCGACGCCTCCATTCTATAACGTTCTAAGTGTACTTAGAACGTTTTTAATGTTCTTTCATTTTTAAATTCTATGTTCTCTAACTTAAATAGTGTCAAAATTTGGTTAAGATCCGCCGACCCGTTCCGAAGTTATAGGGAAAAATCTACTTAGAATACACATATAGTTTTATGTAGCGTGAAAACTTTGAGAGCTCATAACTCAAAACACACTTTTTCGACTTAGAATGTTATAGAACGAAGGCGTCGATATTTTCCGATAAACAGTCAAGATCCATCAAAAATTCTGAAAATTTTTGAACTAAAAGTTCATTTGAAAAAGTATATACATGTATAAAAAATATAACTTGACTGTTAGACTCTTTAAATAATAACTACGGTAATTTTTGTGTGATTTGATCAAACGAAGTTTCAATCTCTTCACAAGATAATGCACTTTCAGCATGTTACCATTTATTTCATAGTTTTTAAGTAAAGTTTGCTACTATCGACGGATGAACTTGAAAAAATATGAAAAAAAATTAAATTTTCACAAGTTTACCTCATCAAATCTCATAGCGAAATAATAGATATATGTATACCGTTTTAAAGGTCCATCTCTCCCCTTTCGAACAAGATTTAAATTTTGTATATCGGGTCAGAAATGTTTGAGTAATCCAGAAATTTGTGCGTAAAGTAAAAAAAAACAGTTTTTGTCAAATAAAAAAGTTTGGAGGGTTCGAGAAATATAAAAAAATACACTATGTCATTGGCTGGGTGTATTCAATTTTTTTTTATTTTGTCGCATAGTGTAATCAATAAAAAAAGAAAACAATTTTTTTTCTAATATTTATTAGTAATGAACAGAATTAAAGCGTTAACTTTAACAGCTACTTGGGGTTTAACTTTAGCAAAAAAAAAAAAAAACAAAAAATGAAATCTGTTTGTTTGTGTTGCAAAACTAAGCTTTTAAATTTAGAATCATTTAAATAAATTATTTATAAAGAAAAACGTGATAATAACATGTTGTAATAATATTATTATTAATAACAATAATAAAAACAAAAAATTCTATTAAAAAAAAAAAATAAAGAAAACATAAAACAACGAAACAAATCATCAACAATTGCTTTTTAAAACCATTAAGTATGTATACAACGCAGAAGTTTGGCCAAATATACACTGACTTACAGCTGAAGTTTATTTTTTTTAAATTTTTTTTTGCTTTTCACCGTCTCTTTTTCAATTTTTGACTAATGGCTTTATAAAACTTTAGTACAAGCCAGCCACAATGAAAAATAATGGCTAAAATGTTCAAAACAACAACACCAACAACCAATTGTGGCATTAGCCCGGGCCAAAACTCATCATCGACCAACCAAACCGCTGTATTAACAATGTTACTGTCAAGGACGTTGAAGGCCAAACAATGACTTTTCGAGCTGTTTTATAATTTTTTCTTTTTTTTTCTCTCTCTTTCTTTTACAAATTGATTTTCGAACTCTTTAATTGCTTCTGCCAAATAAATTTTATTAATTTTCTGCTATTTTTTTCGGCCGTTTCTTATAATAAAACGCAAAAAAAACATTTTTTTACATACGAAATTCTTTTTTTTATATCAATTCCTTTAGAGAGTGTATGTAAATGTATATGGTCGCATGTAAAACACTTTGATTCTTACCGCTGCGGTATTTGAACAATTTGTTAAACGTTTTTATTATAAATTTATAACGAATTCCTTTTTATTTCGCAGATTTTTTTAAAATGAAAGTTAAATTTGTATGCTTGAAACAGAAGCAAATCTCATTTGGTTTGTTTCTATTTTGAAATGAAAGAAAAATACTTGGAAAACGAATTTTAATTGGTAAACGTATTAAAGAAACGTGTACAATATTTGTCTATTTTTGAACTCAAGTTCAAGGGTTAACTCACCACCATTTATTTGAAATAAAAAACCATAAAACTTAAATTAGTTACATTCTTTGAAAAGCCTAAAGTTATTGAAAAGTGGAGATACTTCTGGTGAAATTAAAATACTTAATAAAGAAGATGAAGTCGCCGCAGTCTAGTAAGTATTGTGTCGGCTTGTTAGATATTAGGCTTCGGTTTAATACCCATGTCAGACATATCTCTTCGGTGACTGCCTCTCAGCAGATTTCTGCCAAAAAAAAATTCTGCGAACAAAATTGCCATGAAAAGTTTCTCAAAAATCTGTTGTTCGGAATCGATTTTAAACTATAGGTCCCCACAGCTCTTGTTTAAAATTAACACACACAACATAAGTGTTGTGAGAAGCTACACGATGGCAGGTTCTATTGAAGAGCAATCGAAGCATGCTGATCAACTCCCTTTTCAAGTTCATAATTAACTTTCATTTGTTTTAGTACTACTGCGATAACTGATAGGATTATCTAAGTAAAAATACACTCGAGTATTCTTATCTGAAAATTAACCTTAGTGTTCTTGTATCTTCTAAAAATTTAAAGGCTTAATGATTAAGAAATTTTTCTTAAAGTCTTCAGTAGCCATTGTGTCCAAGGCCAGATTGTTTAATTGATTCGGTTTTCTTTTGTGACATATGTATATTGGCTGGTGGGAGACAGGACACAGTTGAGTAGTCTCTTTTCTTTAAAATCCAGCCGTTAGAGAACTTTATAGATCAGAAAAGTTTTGAGTTTAAAACGACTTTTAGCCCCCTGGCCAGAACGATTAGATTCTGAGAAGTGCTTCGTAACAAGGCTTAGTAACAAAAACGAATGGAGTAACCTGGATAGAGTTAAGGAGGGACTATTTCGTGGTATACAGATGGCTCAAGAACGGATCTTGGAACAGGAGCAGGCATTTTTAGTCCCAAAATTTAAATATTCCGAGCAAATGAGGAAACTTGCGGGTATCTTTCAAGCAGAAGTCTATGCAATCCCAAGTTGTGGTCAAGTCAAATTTGAATAAGGAGTACAAAAGATAAGACATAGCAATACTATCTAACAAATCAGGTCGCCTTTCGAATACTCGGCTTTTATGAAGATACTTAATTAGTTCGGTAGACTATATAAGATTACCATCTACTGGGTCCCAGATCCCACATTGTCTCTCTTGGCAATGAGCAAGCAGATGAGTTTGCGAGGAGGGGGGCTGGCTTCCACGCCGTTTATAGGGCCAAAACCCTTCTGTGAAGTAGCAGCAGGTAGAAAGGGATACTTAAAAAAAGGGAAAATAAAGAAAGGCAAAGGATATCCTTAACTCAAGTGGATTTATGACAATCAGAACTTTTGCTGAGAAATTACCATAAGAGGAGATTTGACTTATGCATGAAACTATCAAGAAATAACCTGAGGCCAATTTTAGGCCTGTAGACTTGTATTCAGAATGTAGGTTGTCTCAAACCCAACATGTAGAAAAATAAAAATTTTTCCAAGAGAAGATGTTAGTTTGTGAATCCCAGAAGAATAAAAGAATACAGGAAGTGAATACAAGAATAGTGAAATTCCTCTGCAATGCCTTATACGATTCACTCAATATAAATTAAGACTTCCCTCAGTAACTAATGTCAATAAAAACAATAACTTTCGATAATAGCGCCTATAGTTACGCCCTGTCAGAAAGTAGAGTTTGCTGAACTAAATTCACATTTCGGGGACTAATATATGAGAAATGTGTTGTTTAATCGTGTTTTCCATTACTCCGGAAAGTGAATAATCTATTGCTGAGCGTGCCAAAATAAAGCAAATGATATTAATTGTAAATGATATTAAATGTGGACTGATCCAACCAATTGTTGCGTGACAATGTCAAACATTTTGAGTCCAAAATTTTTATGGATTATAAAAATAAACTTTATACAACATTAATCCTTTATTGCTACAAATAAAACTTGGAAAAGCTCTTAGAGAACAATGGAATTTCCATAAATCTTGAAGAAAATGGCCAGAACATTAATGTCTGCCACAGTGATAGTTTTTATTGGCGACAATAAGAGAAATTGGGAAGAAAAAAATCACAGGCAAAAATAAATTAAAAATAATTTAAATAGGGTTTTATGTTAAATAAAGTTTTAAAGTGGATTTTTATTACAGAAAATCAATCTTTACTTAATAGCTTCAAAGAAGCAACGCCAGCATCACCATTATGATCAAATTTTTTTAGTTCAGGCCTTTTTGTTTGTATATTTTATTGTTTAATAGGGTTTTTTAATTGCAATTTATATGTTGTGTGAGAGAATTATAGTGTTGATCAATATCCACTGTATAAAGCCCTGCACTTTGGTGTTTTTAGGAAATTATGATCAAAAGCTCAGTACTTTCCTTGACAAAACTGAAAATCACTTGGTATTCAATTTCTATTCTTCGTCGAAAACTTAGTATTCTATGTCCGAACTTAAAAACAGTCTTATTAGTGTACTTTTCTTTCTTCAACTCAGATAATCTTCTTACTTTTTAAATCTCGTGTATTCGGCCGAAGGTTAAATAAAGCTGTCATATATGAGAAGGTGCTGAGAAATTTATTTAAAGGTTCCTCAATCATATATAGAAAATATCAAAAGGGCTGAGTAGTAACAGTGAAGAATCCAACTCTATTCATTTATAATTTTATTGATACTAAGAGAATTGGAATAAGAATAAGAAGTCGCCGTAGTCTAATAGGTAGTGCGTTGGCTTATTAGACGTAACCTCAGGTCAGACAACTAAGCGAACTATGAAAAAATATTTCTTCGGCGACTTCCATCTCAGCAGTTGTCTGGCAAAAATTCTGAGAGTAAATAAAATTGCCATTAAAAAGTTTCTCAAAATAATCTGTCGTTCGGAATCGATTTTAAACTGTACCACACAATAAAAGTGGTCGTAATACTGAGTGAAGGGTTGTAATAACAAATTATGCATGTAAGAGAACTGCATATTTTTTGAATTACTCGTCTTTTTTGTAGAGCACATTCGTTTGTGGGCGGCTAATGAAATGATCGAAAATGCTGTAGAGAGAGAAGTCATAGTGTAAATACTCTATGCTCATATGGAACATTATTTCTACAGAAATTGTCCTGACTTATGTTATAAGATCTTTATAGGCCATAAACGCCAAGCACTCTTTTTCCCCTCCCCGAATCTATTTTTCTAGTTCGTTCACAATGCAGAGGTGGCCACAGATTCGAGCAATCCATATCCAAAGCTTGGAGAAAGAGAACAATGTTTAATATGGTTGTCACATTTAAACTTAAGAGACTTAAATCCCCTCCAAAGATAATCGATCAGAGAGACGTTAAGGTGCCCTCTCCATCTAATTCCCTCACCGCTTTACTTAAGCATGTGCACAGAGTGCATTATTTAAAGGCAACGGCAGATATTAAACTTAGTAACCTAGGCTTTGCTACACAAAGCTGGCAAAACTTGGTTCAAGAAACTGAAATAAGGGGGAGTTGCTTTGTAACAGCAATAATTTCCTTCCGAAGGAACGAAAAGAAATAATATAAAACGTGTGGCACTGTAATTATATCAATAGATAGCGTTCTCACATCAACAGATTAGCATTCGATATGGCATTTGCCTCAAAATGTTACCAACATTAGAACAAGTGATATGTATACACATTTTTGAATCTAGTATTATAGTGTAGGGTATAATTGCAAGGAAATGTATTCTCTTTGAATACTGTATGCTCCTTTGCTCATTTGCAATTTATTTTAGAATGATGATGATTATAATCATTGTAATCCTTAGCAATATTAACAAATGCAATGTTTGGTCATAAACTTTAATGATCAGCCGTAATAAAGTATTGCATTTGTTTGTTTGTTTGTTTCTTTCTTTTTTTCTTCCCTTTTTTCTTTTTGTTTTTGTTCTAATTAAAATTCAATTTAAGTTTTTTTTTGTTTCAAGTAAAGAAAAGATAAATAAAAATAGGCATGAAAAATAAAATAAAATAAAATGTAGAAATAAAAAACAGCTGCAGGGTTATTCGTAATCTGCATACAACACTTAAACTCTACATCAACAAGTGCCTTTAGCTTGGACTACTACTTACTATTGCTCTCTGAAAGCGATTAAAGGAACACCAGGAGAACAACCACAGTTTCCATTAAAGTGTGTGTGTGTGTGGTGTTTGTTTCGTAGCCTGTGTTTGTGTAAATCGTTTATATCTCCTCAAGTTCATTAGTGTAAAAAATTAATGCTCTTTGGCTTTACCTGGGAACAATGGGGAGCAACAAAATAGACGGCTTTAACAACAATACTGAAAATACCCCAAGACAGTAAAACAGTAGTGATCATGTGATCACGTCATTTTTTTTATAAAACCTTAAAGATACACTATATACAAACAAACAAACAAAAACTAATACAGAACATGTGTACTCGTATACATAGGAGGATAATGTATGCTGTATGAGTGTGTTGTGAAATTATTGATTAAATTGTAGAGAGTTTAGCACTTGTCCTGTATGTACATATTTACATAGATCATGTAGTGCTTAAAGCCTTTTTAATGCATATAATCTTAAATATTTATTTTATGAAAGAAAAGGAAAAAATCGTAAAATTACGCATGATTAGCGTTACGGGAGACTTTAATTATTTTTACTAGTTTAGTAAGACGAAGAAACTTGAGCCTTTCCAAGTTTGAAGTAAAACAAGTTTCACTCCTAATTTAAATAGATTGCTTGAAGAGCTGATGGGCTTTATTTGTTTTAAGTGATAGACAGACATGTGTAGCAAGTTCAATATATAACACATATGTTTGTGAATATATGTACGTACATATACTAATGTATAGATTACTGCTGTCATGAGCAGGACGGAAAATGCCGCTATTACTTCGAATATTTTATTTAAAAGTCAGTTGTGTCTTGTAAAGAGCATTTAAATTTCATTCACTGACTACTTTAAGCCAACGCTTTAACATGGCTCCAAGTTAACCTCAGAAATAGACATATTCCTGTCGACTAAATAGGTTTAGATATAGATTCTTCGATAGAAAAATTAAATTGATGGTCTGACGATCCGGTGATCGTTAGCAATAGCTATGAAGTGATTACTCAACTTTGGTGTCGGTAGGTACAGGAAAGATGTTAAGTTGTTACCAATACAATTCAATTACAGCGAATTGCTTTAAAAAAGTCGACGTAGTCTAGTAGGAAGTGCCTTTGTTTATTAGATATGAGACCATGTTTCAAACCCCAAGTCAGGAATTCCCAACACAACCTCCTCTCAGCAGATTTCTCGCAAATAAAATTGTAATGAAAAGTTTCCCAAAAATCTGTCACACGGAATTCTATTTAAACTGTAGGTATTGCCATTAAAACATATATCATTAGTGGTGTGAGCAGTTAGGTCGTAATTTTGACTGAAGGATTGTAATGACCAATTAAGTGTGAATAAGTAAGCAACCTTATTTAATGGAAGTCTAAGCCACAACATCCTTTTTCAAAGTCTAAGTCTGAATGTAGCGTATATACATATAAATTATTTGCTACCAATGACAAGAACATTTATGTAATCGGCACATAATCTCAAGCAGCCAATAATGCTGACCATTGTTAACACCTTCATGGCTTTCTAATTTCCTACATTACAATTTCTCTGTCGGAAGGCCTATTTCCTTTAGGCGAATGGTCTGTGCTAATTTCAAACTCTCGATTTACAGAGTTTTCATGTAAAATTCGGTACCTTGTTCTTGAATACAAACTTGAAATTTGTTGACTTCTTTTGGGTGAGAGGACTTTTGGCCTCTCTAAATAACAGATGGTGTCGAGTGACTAATTAGCTTCGAGAAGGCTTTAAGGATCCATATTCTTTCTATATAGAAGATTAAAGCTTGGTGGTAAAACGGCTGTTATATTGTATTAGTTCAGTGCTTGATGCACTTACTTTCAAACAATTTATCCTGATTATTTACTAGGCTAATGATTCAGTAAGTATGAATCTTTTCGAACATGAAATTTTAAAGGAAAAATTCAAAATAATAATAATTTGTAATAAAAAATAAAAAAAAAAATTGTAAAAAAAGCTGAAAAAGTCAAATAATTTGATTTTAAGAGGTTAAGTTAAGTTTAAGAAACAACTCAGATAACAATGTGGTTAGAAATATTTAAATGATTAAGTGTGACTAATAATTATACAAATTTTAGAATATTTTTGTATTTTTTTTGTTGGCAAACATTTAAAAAAAAAAGCAAAAACATAATACTCAGAAGATGGCATCTCACTAAGAAATCTACAGAATAGATAGACAGTGACAAACACAAATACATTAACAAATGGATAAAAAGAAATTGTAGAAATTAATTCCGGGTTTAACCAAAATTAATTTATTCTTTGTTTATTTGTACTTTTTTTCTCAAATTGTAAAAAAATCAATTAAGGTATTAACAAAATTTCATAAAAAAACAAAAAACACAAGACTATTAATCAGTCGACAAAACAATTGTTCAACAATAAAGCTCAGCACGAGAATAAAAATTTAATGAAATTATCTAGGCTCTATAAATAAATGAAATTGAAAATATTGAAATGAAATGTTTATTTTAATAATTAAAAATTTAAAATTACTGTTGAAAAGATTTATCATCATGTTAACAATTTTGTACAAGAACAAAATTAAAAAAAAAAAACAAAAAAAAAACCCAATTATTAATAACAAAAGACTTAAGCAAGAAACTCGTTTGTAAAAATCTTTAAATACCAACGGCGGATTGCATTAAAAATTAAGCAGAGAAAATAAACAATCAATAAATGTATGTTTCATCACCTAATTCCGTTTTCTTTTTTTGGTCTTTAAAAATATTTGAAGAGAATGATAATACTCGGACCGAAAAAGAAAAGTTTTTGGAGTTTAAGATAAAGGATAAAATTGTGGAATTCTTTATGTTCTACATAGTATATGAGATCAACACTTAGGAGACGTTCTCTTACTATGTAGTGAACAATGTGTTGGAGTTAAGTCAATAAAAATTGTCTTCTTTTCGCTAAACACATTGCGATGGTACTCTGAATATCAGCAAAGCACTTTCGATTACTTATGTACGTAGTTTAGAATAGAGATGAGCGATCCAGTGATTTTTGAAGAACGTTGTTCTCAGTGAACGTGATTTATTAATCACTGTTCTTTAAAACAGTGATTGTGATCACAGTATTCCAATAATACAATAATGACAATAACGTATTTTATTAAGTCGTAAGAAAGAGACAACTAGATACATACTACGAAAAGACTACTAAACAAAATCTGTGTTGCCGTTTTTGGTTATTTCTAACCAAAATTGGTTATTTTTTTGTTCAATGTGTAGATGTGTAGATTTCTCCGGGTTTGGTTATTTATTTTTCTTATAAATAGAGCTTTTGTTTTGTTTGTAGAAATGTATTAATTAGTAAGACTAAAATTTTATTTTGTTATTTTTTGTTTCTTTTCTTACTCTGTTGTATTAATTATAATTTATATTTGAAAAAAATAAAATAAAAAAACTGCGAATTTAGTTTTGGTTATATTTTTTCTTATTTGGTGATTTTTTTCACAAATGTTGGTTACAATATTTTTTTTTTCGTGGCAACACTGGTGAAGGGAAACGAAAGTTTGATGTTTACTAAAATTTTGTGAAAGGGACAGCAAATATTACCAACAAGTATTTCTGTCCCTGTCTGATTCTTTCTTTTTTGTTTATTTATGTTTGTTAAATTTTAGGGTGGGTTTTTATTTTGTTAGAATCTGATGATATTTTTGTAGAATAATAGAATAGTTTTGAAAGGAAATGAACTGTTGTATTGGGGAAACATAATACGGAACTAATGTATTTGGTGACACATTTCATCGATTGTCACTAACTTAGTATTTAACCAATTGAGAGGTATATTCACAAACTCCTGAAACAAAAAGTTATGAGTATATATTTCGTTATATTTTTCTTTTTACTTATCTTTTACACACGGAACTTATTTCATTGTGAAGAGAAATTGCTAAGAGTTCGATTAATAATAAAAAAATTGCCAAATTTTAATTTTTTCATTCAAGAAATTAATAAATACTAGTAATATACACAAAGTTCTGCAAGAAAAAAATTTTATGAGCAATATTGCTTATTTGATCTTGATATATTTAGTTTCTTACTTACCTTTTGCACAAGAAATTATATTCATTGCGACCAAAGACCACATACATTTCGATTAATAATTAAATATTTAAGAATCTTTTAACTTTTCATTGAAGAAATTAAAAAATATCCCAAATTTTCCCTTTTTTAACACAAAATCAATGTTTGTTTACATTTAATTTTTTAACTTTATCCGCCAGTTTTCAGTCTGTATATCTGTTGCTTCTAACACATTTGCTTTGCAAAACTTATAATTCATTTTTTTTCTCCTTCTAAATATTTTAGTAAACAAAATGAAATAAATTTGAGTATGTAACAATTTTGAAAGAAGACATTATTAGTACCTATTATTTGGCAATTTCAATCACTGTAGTTACCAGTGAATTATCAATCACCGTGATTAAATCACAGTTTTGAAAATATCGCTCATCTCTAGTTTAGAAGTATCAAAAAAGACTTATAAATAGGGTGGAACAATTTAAAAGTATAATTATAAAAATGCTATAAAACAAATGCTATAAAACTATGAAGTCGCTGTAGTCTAGTAGGTAGTGTATTGGCTTATTAGACTGAAGGCATGAGTTCGAATCCCAGGTCAGACATCAAAACGAAAATATGAAAATATTTCTTCGGCGACTTCCTCTCAGCAAATTTCTGGCAAAAACTCTGAGAGTAAATAAAATTGCCGTGAAGAGCTTCTCAAAAAACTGTCGTTCGGAGTCGACTTTTAACTGTAGGTCCCGCCACTCATGTATAAAATTAACGCACACAACATAAGTGGTGTGAGAAGCTAGGTCGTAATCCTGACTGAAGGGTTGTAATGACCAATTATGTATGTATGTATATATAAAACAAAAACGGTTTGAAATTTTGCAAAATTTATTTTTTTTATTGTGAAGTATAATTGTTCCGGTTAGAAATGGAATATTATTTCACTCATATGGCTGCCACGGCTGGCCACACAGTACCTCATTCAATCGGACCCATTTTTGAGCACTATGTTGGATTGTATGTGGTCGTATCTCGGTAATGGCGCCACGAATGTTGGCCTTTGAATGCTCAATTGACTCTGGTTTGTCGGCATAACACTTTTATTTGACGGCGCCCCAGAGAAAATAGTCCAACGGCGTCAAATCGCAGCTTCTTGGCGGCCAATTGACATTACCCGCACAATAAATCGATTGCGGCATGAGATGTATGGCAAATTGCATCAACCTGTTGAAACCAAACATCGTTCCCATCAATATCATGAAGAGCGGGTACAAAAATTTCGATTATAATGGTGTCTCCATTGACCGTAATGCTTGTGTCGGCCTCATTTTCAAAGAAGTATGGGCCAATGATGTCTCCGCTCCACAAGCCGCATCAAACAGTCACTCGTAATGGGTGCATTGGCTTCTGTAAGAGCCAAATACGGCAGTTTTTCGTTGGCCCATCTAGCGAAGCGAAAACGAAGTGGATGGTCATGCGGTTTCAACTCTTGAACCAATTGAACTTTGTAAGGCGTCAAATTTAAACCGACAGATGGGCCACTCGATACAATACACATAAATAATACGCTTATGATTGAACAATCTATATGATTAGGCGAAAACCAGTGTCTCACACCCCAGCAAAGACATCTCGAACAAAACGAACTATAAAAACCAAGGCGAAATGCGACTTTTTGTTTTTAGTCTTCGGGCGAAAGTACTGGGAGTGAATAAAATGCCATGAAATATTTCTCAAAAATTTGTCGTTAAAAGTGTGCGTTAAACTGTAGTTTTTGCTACTCTTGGATAATATTAGCGTGCTAAACTTTGGTGGTGTGAGAAGCTAGGTTGAAATCTAGACTAAAGGGCTAATAAAAATAATAATTCTGGAACTACACTTTTTTTAAGAATTTTCTTTAAGATAATTTGTTCAGTTAAAAATGTTACACATGCCTGACCTATAAAAGAAATTGAAATTTTTATAAAAACAAAAATATAAGAATGAATGTATGTATGTTCAAAAAATAGCTTTTTTTTTTCAAAAAACGTGATTTAATTTACGAATAATAAAAATTGTAAAAAATATTCCATATAAAAGCAATCTTACCATAAAAGCAATTAAAACAATTTTAATGTCCATGTAAATAAAATACACATGGCATTACAAATATTTGAAAAGCAATTTAAATAAAATTGGTTTAAACGAAAAATTAAAAGAAACACTAAACACTAGCCAAAGAAATTAGAAAAAAGTGTCGTAATTTTTTATCTGTTATTGGGTGGTTTCAAACTGACTAATGTTGATAAAAAAGAAGAAAAAAATTCAATAAAATAATGAAATTCTACAGGTGAGATATGTATTATGCCATTGACATCTACAAATTTTAACACCTTCACGGCATCTAAACACTTCCCCAAAACCACAATAATGGATCGACCGCGCCTTTAACACGGTCTAATTAGAAATGCTCTTCACATCTCGAATTGTGTGATAACTTTATAGCCACAGTGGTATGTGCTGTAAATTTTAGTGTTCTTTTTATTTGTTTGTTATCATTGTTATTAAATCACACATAATTTTTTATATTGATTTCTTTTTTGGGTATTTTTCTCTCGTCTTTTTTTTTAATGACACAGTCGCCGTCACAGTCACAAAGTGTTGGAATGATGGTGCAAATGGATAATTATGTTGTAAATGATAAGCAATTTTAAATTGGATCAATTAATGTGATAAAATATAAAATAAAAATCACAATAATGACATTAGTCAAATTTGACATGAATTTGGAGAAACAGAATTACAACATAGTAACCTATACGGTAGTTGAATTGTATGAATAATTTGCTTCTACTTTTACGTACTACACACGTATATATATGTATGTATACACACGTATACATATGTATGTATGTATATGTAACTAATTTTTATGGTAGCTGAGTTAGTTTAGTAGAGTTTAGTTAGGGATCGATTTTCTTTATCCTGTAAGATATTGTCCAAATCCGATTAGACTCGGCTTTTAATCTATCGATTTAGAGAATCTTTCAGACCTTTCAACATGGAGCAGTAGTGTAAGACAAAAAAACTCGATGCATGTACATACATAGTTGGTCATTATAACCCTTCAGTCAGGATTATTGACCTAGTTTCTAACACCACTTATGTTGTGTGTGTTAATTTTATACATGAGTGCCGGGACCTACAGTTTAAAGTCGACTCCGAACGACAAATTTTTTTGAGAAACGTTTCATGGCAATTTTATTTACTCTCAGAGTTTTTGCCAGAAATCTGCTGAGAGGAAATCGCCGAAGAAATACTTTTTGTATTTTGTTTTGATGTCTGGCCTGGAGCTCGAACCCTGGCTTTACGTCTAATAAGCCAACACACTACCTACTAGACTACGGCGACTACGCATGTGTCGGTATCAAAAAGCACAAGTTGATGTCAATGGACACCTCGAGAAGTGGAAGAAAGGATTGAACGCTGTCGCCATTATTATTAAATACCTACAGGGCCTTCCAACAGGAGTTTAAGAACTTCCGAACTTTGACAGTTGATAATGACAATATTGTCAATTTATTATGTGCGTTTTTCTAAATCCCCAAGGTAACTGTTGGTTATACTCCATAGCTCTAAGTCCCTCGTCAATTTTTTTTCGAGTGCTGGTGTACATTTTTATGCCACACTTAAATAGGTAAAGGACTCGCTCTATAAGAAAAGTACAAACTTTGTGATTTGTGCGTATTGCATCTATTTTTAATTCTAAACCTACCGCGTTGCAAATTAAATATTCGAACTTGCTCTGCAAAGTTAAATCCCATGAGGCAATTATGATGCGAGTGAGTAGTGTTTTTAAAGCATTTATTTTAGCCTCTGTCGTTCTTTTCATTTTTATAGACGAGTGGCCATGCCGAACTACAGACTTCTGAGAAAACTTTTCATGGCAGTTTTGTTTACTCTCAGAGTTTGTGCCAGAAATCTGCTGAGAGAATGTGTGCCGAATAAATATTTTTTCATATTTCGTTTTGCTAGAGATCTCTGACCTGGGGTTTGAACCGTGGCCTCACGCGTATTCAATCAACAAACTAGCTAGTAGACTATGGCGACGGCTATTATTACAGCGAAAAGTAATTGAGAAACAGGAGCAAGAGCCTGAGCTCGTACACGCCCGGTTCTGTAATACTACCAATCTTTGACACACCTTTTTATCACAGAATAGTTCCTCTAGTAAGAGAGCATGTAGCTTCTAGATTACCTCAATAATATTTATTAATCAGTCACAGAGTTTACTGTTTCTTTTTCGTGGACAGTTAAGGAAGAAAGTGTTAGCGAGTGTTCACTCCATTATTCTGCTATCCTTATTCTCTCATATAATGGCTTTATAGCTCTAATTGGCTTGGCCATCATGCTATATAATAAACACAGTATCTTAGGGTTATACAGCCATAATTTCCCTGCAAGTTTACTGCAGCTTAGGTGTACTGTCCAGACAAACTAGCAAGGTAAGTAAAATGACGTTAATTTTTTTTCTTTCGAATACCAGTGTTGAAATTCGCCGTAGTCTAGTAGATAGTGCGTCGGTTTATTAGACGTAAGGCCACGGTTCTAACCCCAGGTCAGACATCAAAACGAAAATATGAGAAAATATTTCTACGGTGGCTTCCTCTCAGTAGTTTTCTGGCAAAAACTCTGAGAGCAAATAAAATTGCCATGAAAAGTTGCTCAAAAAATCTGTCGTTCGGAATCGACTTTATACATATGGGCAATTTCGTGTCAAGTGACCCAATTTTTAAAATCGATGTCTTCCGATTTGGATAAAATTTGCACCAAGGTTAGTACTATTGGATAGTTGGCCAGACACAAATTTTCAGCTCTATCAGTCAAGAACTGCCGGAGTTAGAGGGGGTCAAAGTTGGACATTTTGGTCATACAGGGTTTTTTTAAAATGTGTGTAACTTTTCACCTATTGGTCCTAGCAAAAATTTTCCAAAGGATATTAGATAGCTATTTCTTCAATCTTTCCAAAAATAATTTTTTTAATTTTAAAAATTTTTTTTTTTTATTTTTTTTTAAAAATTATTTTTTTTTTTAATTTTTTTTCAATTTGGGCCTTTTTTTTTTTTTTGCTTAAAAGAAAGCTTATAAAATTTCCTTTAAGGCCTTCATAATCGCTGAATGGGATGCGAGTGGGATATCTATCAAAAAAATTATTTTTTAACTCAAGAATAAGATTTTTCAATATTTGGCACATGTACCATTTTCATTTTCCCCCATTTTTTTTCGAAATGGAGTTTTTTTTTTTTATTTTTCCTCAAAAGAAAACTTAGACCATTTCCTTTAAGGTCTTTGTGGGCACTTAGTAGCAAGAGGCATATCTATAAAAAAAATATTTTAACTCAAAACAAATGTTTTTAAATTTTACCATATGCACTATATTTTTTTTTTAATGGATGTTTTTTTTTTTTGCTCAAAGAAAGCTTAGTTCTTTCCTTTAAGAGCTTTGTGGTCACTTAAAGAGATGCGAGTGGAAAAACTTTAGCGTGCGAAACTGAATCTCTAGTAGCTCAATTTTATCAGCGAGATGATATGAGTCGAATGATGCCAGGAATGAAAGACTGGGTGTCTGTTCGAATCGATGGCCAGAAAGTCCAAATGCAGAAGAGGATGATGTCTGGCTAACTATCCAATAATACTAACCTTGGTGGAAATTTCATCCAAATCGGAAGACATCGATTTTAAAAATTGGGTCACTTGACACGAAATTGTCCATATGTATAAAATTAACATACACAACCTAAGTGGTGTGAGAAACTAGGTCCATAATCCTGAATGAAGGGTTGTAAAGACCAATTATGTATGTATGTACATTAAAGCGACTCACCAAAAAAAGTCCTCGATGTACCCCAATAAAAATGAACCTTGGACTTTTTTAAGATGACATTTAAAATATTTCGGCTTCAGCTTTGACCTCTCGTGAGCTGGACCATTTTGAAAAAGGGTCTATTTTTTAATGTTTTGTTAATTTGAGAATCTGTTTCCTTACCAACATATACAATATGTATATCATAAGAGAGGTTTTTTTTAAGGCGCGTCCAACTGTATATACAATTTGTCCAAGGACGATCATCCATGTAATTTTTTTAAGGATTTTCTGCAAAAAATACCGGTTTTTGAATTTTTTGTTCGGGGTTGTTTGTAATAAAAATGCCAAATTAACATATTTTAATCTTAAGTCGCTTTAATTAAATACGGGTCTCACCTTTTTTTGAAATTCGCGCTAGTTCGAGTTTTGTAGTAGTTGTAGTTTATAGTTTTGTAAATATAAACAATAATATTTTATAAATTTTTTTTAGTTTGGGAAACAAAAATGCCGCCAAAAAGTCTTGGATCATTTCTTTTTTTCTTTCTTAAGTCCTATTTTCATCCATACATGATCTAGAAACTAAATCCGCTATCATATTAGAGTTACCACAAAATTGCATTTATATATATTTCAGAGCACCGTGTAAAATGCATCTAATTTGCAAAAATCTAAATTATTTACATACAAAGATGATGTACTTGGTAAAAGAAAAAATTTGATACCCATATGGCCTATTTAAAAGGAAGGGTTACCATTCTATTGTATTTTTTTCAAAACGCGAATTAGCGTGAATTTCAAAAAAAGCTGAGACCCGTATTTACTTAAATCGACTAAAGATTAAAATATGTTAATTTGGCATTATTATTACAAACAACCCCGAAAAAAAATTCAAAAACCGTTTTTTTTTCACAGAATATCCTTAAAAAAGGACATGGACGATCGTCCTTGGAAAAATTGTATATACAGTTGGACGCGCTTTAAAAAAACCTTTCTTATGATATACATATTGTATATGTTGGTAAGGAAACAGATCCTCAAATTAACAAAACATCCAAAAATAGACCCTTTTTCAAAATGGTCCAGCTCACGAGAGGTCAAAGCTGGAGCCGAAATATTTTAAATGTCATCTTAAAAAAGTCCAAGGTTCATTTTTAGGTGGGTACATCGAGCACGAATTTCGCTTCCATACAACTTGAGTCGCTCTAATGTACATATGTACACCAGTGTTTACAGATTTTGATCCTGTTTCCATACAACGCGCTTCTATTGTTATGATATCCGGTCACATTCTTCATTATTTTTCAGAAGGAGCGATTGATAAAAATTTGTATTTTCATTTTGATTTCCTGAGAATAGATGAATATGTCCCCAAATTTCTTGAATACTATACATTTTGTAGTGTTCGTTTTTGAATTCTGTTGTTTAACGCCTGTGGTAAAGTTAAAATAGTCGCGCTTAGTCTTTGCTCATGCAGTACTATGCACTTTAATCGATTGGTTTTGTACGTTCGAAGTTATTAATTAATTCTGGAAGTCAAAATCTTATAATTCCCTTTAAAATTACAGTAATGAACGATTTTTGTAGGGTTGGCCTTATAACAACATTTTATAGCAATACATACGTAGCCACCAAATTCAAATTCAACTTAATGTGCCATAATATTCTACCAGATAATGATGGTTTTGTTTTTTCTTTTCGAAATATTATACCATTAAAAAAAAAAATAAAACATTCCATCAAACGTATCAAAAAATAAGCATAAATTATTCAAAAACATTAAATATTAATATGTCGTGAATTAATAAAAAGAAGAAACATACATAAAAACCATAAAGATCTAAAGATTTCGAAAGCAATCATAATAAAAGACTGAAGCAAAGAACCCAATAAATTAATGAAAATAATTTAATCAATCAAAAGACTTAAGAAACGAACTTTATTATTAAATACAGTTAATAGAGACTAAAAGATGAGACACACAAATTAGAAAGTGATTTAAAAATAATAATTTCTATGACCCTATTTTCTTTTTCTTCTTTTTTCCGAGCGCATAGTGAACAAGAGAATCGATTTTTAATTAAATGCTTTAACTTAGCAGAGAGCCAATAAAGTAGGCGTTACAGTTTCATAAAATTGAAATAAAAATGCCTAATACACCCTTTTATGTAATGTGGTACAAAGAATAAAAACAAAAATTTTAATTAAAAAAAAAAACAAAAAACATGGAAGAATTTGGTTTTAAATATGTTCGCAAAGACTCTATATATTAAAAACAAAAAAAAATTTTTTTTGCTTACAAAGTGAGTGATTCTAATCCTATTCATATACTGCCTGGAGGCGTTGTTGGCAGCCCTAGTTCCGAGATCAATTAGCTGAGTCAAAACTAATTACCGAACTCGCTTTAATTGCAAGAACTTGAAAAGAATCCCATTTTTTAGACGCTCTTAGAAATATCCCACTTGGTACAGATTTGTCCTTTTAGAAGGATTGCCGAAAGACTATGCATTCCGGCTAATCTCTTCTGCAGAAGTCGCCCTCTCCTTTTTTGACATCTTTGATCGAGATCTCTAATATAAGAATTGCTACAATAGCAATAGGATTCGGGTTGGTTTTCTCTAGAGAATGTGTGATCCCCGGCTAGAATTGAATGGGCGTAAATGCTGTTCTAAGTGGATCTTCTTCCTTTAAGAAGGATCAGCCACATTACCTAACCTAACCTTTCCTACTTGATTTGTTTGCTTCTCATTATTTAGTTTCTTTGCAATAATTTTTTAAATTTTAAAAATCAAAGAAAAAAGGATTGCTGGTGCTATGTATGTTTTATTTTTTGAATTTTTTGAATAAATTTAATAATTTCTTTCATTACCACAATAACTACACAAACAAAACTTTTTTCTGGAGAAAAAAAAAAACAAAGTAAATCTTAAAAAAAAACTGTGTTAACAGCAACAACAACAACAGAGCAATAATAACGTTATGAATGGAGGTGGCTATTAAAAATTTAAACAGGCTATGCGTGAGTTGACAAGATCACGGCCAGGGCCAATGTCGATATCATTATAGACATGAACACATTTGTTTCACTTTTCTGTTTCGTTTTAAATAAACTTTTTATGTACCGTACGATACCAAATCGTACGAATTACAAACAGAAAAACAAAAAAATCAATAAAAAAAAGTACAGAAATTGTAACACTTACACTCACATTTAAACATAACATGCATAAATGTATTCATAAAATGAACTTTCTCTTCAAATCATTACGCTGAAATAGGGCATAAACGTAGTTAAAGCGGGGGCATGGGGGAGGACTAAAATATTGAAGTGAATTAAACGCACGCCTGCATTAAAAAACGAAAAATAAAATGAAATAAAAAGTGTTACAGATATTTGAAATACGAAATTTGATTAAAAAATTTGATAACTTACTTGACCTGCTTTTGATTTGATATCAACAGCAGCAGCAGCAGCAGCAACAACAACAATAAATTTTAAACTATTTTATAAACTGATACGATATTTTAGCTCAGCATGTTCTTTTAAATGAAAAATAAATAAAACGACTGAATAAAATTGGTCACTGCAATAATCAGATATTTATAAAAGTTTAAAATGCGATTTTTGTTTCGTTAAAGTCATTCTGTAGAGAATGGTAAATGACAATAACTATCACAGAGAAAAGCAAATACGTAGGCGTTTACGAGTATGTGTTCTAAGTGAGCAAAACTTTTATTGTTTGTAAAGAAAGTTTAAAATAATGTGTCTATGAAAAGAATTGGCTTATAAATGGGTCAAAGCGATACCCTGCATGATAAACGATAACAAATTCTTGATCAAGAAAGTCAGAGTTCGTTCCTGAACTGTATCGGTCAAAGAACTTTAGTGTTATTTGGTGAGATTAGAAGGCTATCATGTACAAGCAGCTACTCGGCTACTGCCAAACTCTTAATCAGAATTGAAATTGTTAACAATTCGAACGTCAAAAAGAAGCACTTGTCCGTATGCGTTAAATACGACCGGCTGCAGGAAGTCAGCGATAGCTATGGGATCTTTACTAAAATCTTGTGTAATTAGATAGAAATCGCCGTAGTTTAGTAGGTATTGTGTTGTCTTGTTACTCGAGAGAACTCATGGTTTAAACGAAACGATATATGAAAAAAAAATATTTCTTTCGGCAACTTACTCTCAATAGTATACTTGGTCTGAATTACTTAGCTAGACCAAATTTAATTAGCGAAACCATAACTACAAGAGATATTACTAATGAACTCGTTTTAATTGCAAGTACATAAAAATAATCACAACTTTAAGATGCTCTCGGAAATATCCCACTTGGTAACGATTTGACCTTTTAGAAGGATTGCCGAAAGGCTTTACATTTCGGCAAATTGCTTCTACAGGAGCTGTAACAAAGAGAGGTTTTTAACCTTTCATTTGGTCGACTTCTCTAATATAAGGATTGCTACAATAGCAATAACACCTGAGTTGATTTTCTCTAGGAAATATCTGATTATCGGGTAGAATTGAAGGGGCGTAAATGCTGTTCTATGTAAGCTTTCTTCCTTTAAGAGAGGGCAGCCATATTACCTAACCTAACCTTAATTCTTTCGACAATTTCATCTCAGTAGACTTGTGGCAAAAACCCTGCGAGATAATAAAATTGTCATGAAAACTTAGTCAAATCAATCGATACTCATCCAAACATCTAAACATCTATGTTAGCTTAATAATTATAAGGAAATCCATGATCCTAAGTGTTTGTACATCGAAATTTAAAATCTAAAAAAATAATTTTCATTGACTTTTATATGTACTCCACTTAATAATTTTTGTTGCTTAACATAAAACACACACAACATTACCGCCATGCATTTGCTACAAGACACACAAAATCAATCCCCTGAAGTGAAAATTTTTCTTCTCTAAACATTTGCATCTCAATTAATAGTGAATGAAACGCTTTTGTGAATATTTTCCAGATGTTAACGATAATGATCGTCATCATCACCTCCCCCAACATCTAATGACAACAATTTGTTTGTTTTTTTTTTTAACTCAGCTGGCTTGTTTTTCATGCAGTTGTCTTATCTGTCACACAACGCCCCCACACGTACAAGTTTTGTGTGGTTTTTTTTGTTGGAGCCGGGAAGAGTGGAGCTGAATGTAGTCATAAATATCAGTGTGTGTTCATTCATGACAACCAGGTATAATTCACACGATAGTTTAGCTCACGTCTCATGTCTGTTTTGTCGGCATTTGGTATTTGAACGATGCTTAACACCTCTGTCTGTCCATATGCTGTTGTTAACTGTTTGTTGATAGACGGTGTTGGCAAATGTCATAAGCAATTTAAATTGTTTTTGTTTTTGTATTTCTAATGCTAAATTGTTTGAATGCAAATTTTATAGAAATAACGACATGGTAATCTGAAATGGAGTGTGTAGCAGCATTTTTATGTTTGAGTTTTGGAAGTGAGAAAGAGTTTTTGTTGTGGGTGTAAGTAATGAATAATTTTTCATATGGAGTTTTAATAAAATTAAACACAAATTTGAAATAACTGTTGATTAAAAGATATTCGATGTCTTTATTCGTTTTCTTATTAAGTTGTTAGTTATTGAATTTGCAAATGTCCAAAGAAAATGGCAGAACTCACATTTGGCTAATGTCTGAAATGTAGAGGACTTAGGAGAACACCTGATTACAGTTTTCCTGAGGTTCCCAATGGGAATCTTGAGGTTTACACTGATTAGTTAAAGATGAATGACAGCATGGGCTGTGATGTATTAAATAAGGGGTCTGATATTGAGCTTCCTCATAGGCTGCCTGACCACTAAACTGTTTTCCAGGCAGAGGATCGTTGGGTGGGGGTATATTCCCTGGAAATCTGTTCATTTACCTTAACGAACGTAGTTTCAATATCCGTCATTGGCCATGAATGTCGAGTGTTCCTCAGGGACATTGCGGATCATTCAAAGGTAACTCTTATATGGGTTCTGAGACATAAGGATATCGTTGAAAACTGCATTGCGGATAAGCTGATTAGAGGCGCAACGGAGCTATGTATGTATGTATTTGGTTTGTCTCAGTTAACTTGAATTTTAAGCACACTTTTTACAGGGAAGCTCAATCTTGTTGGCAGCAGCAAAGTAGGTGGAATAGATGTAGTCTGTATATGCACTGGACACGTCTGTCTTTTAATCGCATTGCCATCCATCGCAGAATAGTGATTCTTATGGACCACTGTTCTTTTTAAAAGGATTGTCGAAAGACTCTGTTTTTCGGCAAATGACTTCTGCAGGAGCGGCCATAAAGTGATAGGGGCTTTTGACCTTTCTCTTTCTGACATCTATGACCAAGTTTGCTAATATAATTATTGCTCCAATAGCAAGTTTTATTTTAGACTCAGGTTGTTTTCTCTAGGGAATATCTGATCTCCATGTAGAATTGATTGTGATGTCAAAATGGGTCTAAATACTAGCCTAAGTGGGACCTCTTTCTTTAAAGGTTGGTAAGCTCCATTACCTAAACAAACGTAAGCTTTCCTATTTGATTTGTTTGCTTTTCATTATTGAGTTTCTTCAAGTAGGGGATTTGGTTTTTGTAGCAGGTTCGAGGATAACAGTTTTGACATTTATCGATGCCTAGAACCAATGCCCTCTATTCATAGAGGATGTATCGGTGAGAAACTTTGTTGATTTAGTCATATACTTTCTAAAGGAATGGCACTGCCTGAGCTTACAGAGTAATTAAGCATCTTGATTTTAGAAATAAAAAATACCACGCGAAGTCGCTGTAGTCTAGTAGGTGGTGTGTAGGCTTATTAGACGTGAGGCCTCGGTTCGAATCCCAGATGAGCCATCAAAATGAAAATATGAAAAAATATTTCTTTGGCGACTTCTTAGCTGATTTTTGTCAAAAATTCTGAGAGCAAATAAAGATTGCCATGAAAAGTTTCTCAAAAGCTTAAACTGTAGGTCATGCTACTCATGTATAAAACTAACATACACAACATCAAGGGTGTGAGAAGATAGGTCGTAATCCTGACTAAAGGGTTGTAATGACCAATTATGTATGTGTATACCAAGCGAAAGTTTTATCGTTTTTCGAAATTTACTCGAGTTTGTAATCGAGCAGCTAAACCACTACACCATGCAAAGGCAGAGAACTTAAAAAAGGCCGTGAAATATTACAACTTTAGTTGTAATACCCTGTTCAATTCATATCATATTATTGTTATTTGCTAACATATGTTATTATTATTGCGATATTTTTCTTGTTGCTGGTGTAAATAATAACAATTTGTTGCTAACCGTTTTAAACAGTGGCGCCTTATTGTCTAATACTTTGATAGTTATCTTAATAAAATTGTTATTGTCATATTTATTGTAGCTGTTGTCGTGTGCCAACATGTCATATAAGAATATGAGAATAATTATTTGTATACAAGAATTTTATATGAATAGTCAAACTAGTTGACTATCTGGCACTACTATTGCTGTTGCTGTTACTCTATGGTATTAATGAATTTAAACAATTTATTGCTTTGCCTTCATACATATTTGTTGCCATTTGTTTCTTAACTAAAAAGAATTATTTATTATGAGTTTTAAATAATACTTCTCGTCTATTTTATTATGTTTTAAATATCAATTTAAGCCATTTGAAATTGATTTATAATCGTTAAGACTCACTGTCCATGTTTTTTTTTATTTCACAGAATGTGTGGGTGTGATAAAGTCAATGTTTTTATTATTTTTAATTTATGCATAGATATTATATTTTTTATTAATATTTTATGAGAATAAATTTTAATAGAATTTTTTTTAATGTTGTTGTTAAACATGGAGATTAATCGACAGATTATTGGTAACAGAAAAAAAAAACGAAAAGCGAAAAACATTTTATGGAAGTTGATTTTATTTTATGACACGAGTATGAATTTTTAATTTCGTTTATAAAACATGAGAACTCCGAGGAGCATATTCATTGCATATTACGTTTGTGTCTTAAGTCTTTTGTTATATAAAAAAAAAAAATTAAATTCCACATGTTTACAACAGTTTAATGAACTAATCGAGAAAGAATAAGAAAAGCTCAAGCTTAAGATCATAAAAGAAAAAGAATAAAATTTTATGTCTCTACGTTATTACGCTATTTTATTGCAATCATTTTATAAATAACGTAATATTATATGAATGCAAGCATATTTAAGTTAACCAAGTTAGGCTCAATAGTCACCTATGAAAACCTTTTAATTCAGTTTCCAAAGTTTTAAACTACAATTGCTAACAAATGCATATTTTGCAAACGTTTTGACCACATACAATCAGTGTTCTTTAGAAGTTTCAAAACTAATCATACAGAATAAAAAGTTTCGCAGAACAACAACCATTTAAAGGGCTGGCTTTATGGTAGAAGACAGCGTTAAATGCTTGAAGCATCAGCAATCAATCATTAAACAAAATTATTTGTCTGCATAACGAAAATCGCAGACGTAGAAACAGCTTTCTATAAAAACATTTCCACGCATTTAATCGGTCGTTCATTAACTCAGTTACTCAGTCACTCAGTTATTCAGTCAGTAAGTAAATATTACTTCTCCTAAGGCTTAAACATATCTCAAAGCAAGATTGTGCAACATTGTTATTCGTGTCTTACTATATGGCTGCTTTTAATATGCAACATTGTTTAGCAATGGAATGCCATCAGAAAACAAGTAATAAAATTAAGGGGCATCAAGTTCGACTAAGTGATACTCTACGCCATAATGTTCTTTCAAGAGTATATAAATGCAATCCAATCAGAATATTTGTATCAATTGACCTTTGGATAGAAATTCGCTAAGACTGTTTAATGGAATTGTGATCCAAATTCTCCGTAACGCTTAAAAACTAACGAAAAATAAAACCTAACTGCAGGCAATTTTAAAATCATATCCGGACTTACTAACATAGTTGGACATTACAATCCTTTACACGCCAGCCATGTTGTGTGTGTTAATTTCTATATATGAGTGGCGTCACCTACAGTGTAAAGTCGATTCCAAACCACAGATTTTTGAGAAACTTTTCATGGCAATTTTCTTTACTCCAAAAGTTTTTGCCAGAGGATTGCTAAGAGGACATTACCGAAGAATGTTTTTTTCATATTTCGTTTTGTTCAAGATGTCTGACCTGGAATATAAATCGTAGCCTCACGTCTAATAAGCCAACACACTACCTGCAAGACTTTTGATTTAATCCTGCTATCTGGTGAAGCAAAATTGCCGAATAATTATTTACTAATATTGGTGTAGCAATTATGATTAGCTCAACATCTCTTCAAGTACTTGTACTGACAGAATTTTTCAGTATATTACCACCATCATAGCCATCTGTGTTGCTGTAGGGTATTATGAACGTTAACGAAAATACTTGGTGTCTTTAAGACAAGAATATTTATTTTTTTCGTGGTCATTACATTATTACCAACGTTCGGTTTATAATGACACTGATTTTTATTAGTGCGTGGCATCAATAAGGCGTGTTTGTTTATACAAAAATATTTATTTTTTCTTTTAAATCATTTACTTTGCGTATCCTTCTGACCACATAAGGCAGTATGGTATTTAAAAAAATTTATGCGAGTATATAAATAGACCACTTAGAGCCCGATGGGTTGAATATGAAATTATATTTTTAAATTATTATTAGGAAATGCCAAACTGCACCAGCGTTTTGTTTCTTCTTTAAGATTTATTTTTAGAACGGAACAGATTAAAATAGTTTGACTATACTATACTAGAAAATTGAAACCTTAGTTCCTTAAAGGACTAAATTTGATTTCATTTTTATTATATTTAAATAATAATTCTGTTAATGCAACTCTTTATGGTGTGTTTACTTTAAGTTGTGGAGACCATCAATCTTGTAAAACAACATGTGTATAAAATATAAAGCCGATAGAGTCTGGAAAGCTTCGCCATTTACTTGATGTTGATTTTCAATAGAAAGTAAAGCAGATTTTTATGAATAGGAATACGAAAATAAGTCGAACTGTCGTATTTGAATTCGCCGTAGTCTAGTAGGTGGTGTGTTGGCTTATTACACGTGATGGCTCGGTTCAAAGCCCAGGTTAGACATCTCGCTTAAAATGAAACATGAAAAAATACTTCTACGGCGACTTCCTTTTAGCAGATTTCTGGCAAAAACTCTGAGCGTAAAATAAAATTGCCATGAAAAATTTTTCAAAATTCTGTCGGGGTCGACTTTAAACTGTAGGAGGCCTACATGTATGGCCACTTATGGATAAGATTAACACACAACAAAAGTGGTGTGGGAAAGCTAGTTAGTAATCCTGA
Source organism: Sarcophaga caerulescens (assembly GCA_927399465.1). Classification (NCBI taxonomy): domain Eukaryota; kingdom Metazoa; phylum Arthropoda; class Insecta; order Diptera; family Sarcophagidae; genus Sarcophaga; species Sarcophaga caerulescens. Next base: position 37,828,852 of record OV656872.1, on the reverse strand, counting down.
CAGAAGGGTTCTAACGATCGGTTATGTATGTATGAATGTATTACTGAAGAACAATTACATCCAGTATGTCAGTGATTGTAGTGTAGGTAGTGTGTTGGCTTATTAGACTGAAGGCCCGGGTTCGTATCCCAGGTCAGCCATCAAAACGAAAATATGAAAATATTTCTTCGGCCACTTCCTCTCAGCAGATTTCTGGCAAAAACTCTGAGAGTAAATAAAATTGCCATGAAAAGCTTCTCAAAAATCTGTCGTTCGGAGTCGACTTTAAACTATAGGTCCCGCCACTCATGTACAAAATTAACGCACACAACATAAGTGGTGTGAGAAGCTACGTCATAATCCTGACTGAAGGGTTGTAATGACCAATTATGTTATGTTATGTCAGTGATTGTAGTAATTCCTACCAGGGGAATCGTTGGTCCATACATTTTAATAAAATATGGATAGCTGATTAATACACGGTCTAGACGGAATAATAAATATCCGAACAGGATGTGTCCAAACACCAGAACGCATATGAAAGAATTTGTAAATTAAATAGTGAAATTAAATAAACAAATAGTTTGGCCACCAAAACCATGCTTTCGGACGATATTATTTTATTTCTAGCGGTGCACTTGGCCTTTATATTTGCCATTACATGGGTCCACTTTGCTGGCTGCAAGCTATCGGACTGTTTGCAATAGTTAACAGTCTTAAGATATAGAAGTTATCAACGAAAATGTTAGATAAGCAGTATCGTCCAAACAACAGTAGCTTAGTATGAGTGTGGAGGCATGTGACGTGTGCAGACAACAAAAATGAAAACTCATAGTGCTAAAAAGTATCTCCAACATGGTCAGTGAATAAAGTCTTTAAATACGCGTATGCCCAATGTAATGGACCAAAGGCTTAACGAGAATTCGTTTCGGAATCTGTACTGTACATCATGTAATGTGCAGCTGAAAGTGGATGTAAATTTGTCTGTTGTCGCACAACTTTACTTCAATGCGATGTTTCTAAGAACAACGTTCATCAATGTGAATATCAAGATATTTTATGACCGAGTGTTGCGGCACAATTCTATAACATATCCGAACGGGGAGACACGTTTTCCCTCGTAATGTAAATATTACGACGCGAACACAGTTTTGTTCATTCACTTTGATTCTCTAGAGTGTTAATTATTTCTTTTGCTGGAAAATTTGTTCTTGAACTTACCGAGATCCTTCTTAGAAGTGTATGTATGGCTGCTCAACGTTTAAAGCGGATATAATATATGATTCGGTAGCAATCGAATGGGAAGCAATAAGTGCCAATAATTCGTCAAGTGCTGAAATTTATCAAAGCTAAGTATTAATTTGATTTGAATCTGATTCTGATAATCTAGTCTATCGTAGATTGTATTCATTAGAAAATATGTAAAACTGTTTCGTGTAACATAAGAGTCCCAAATTGATTTTGAGTTGATCATTTACAATTCAATGTCCTACAAAAGGGCCACCGGCTAAATACTATATAACGGCATTAGTTAGTATTTAAGTTTCCTACATAATATGCTAAATTTACTCTTGCCAAACAAAACGATTGGATGTTAATTTTTAGAGTATTAAGGTTTAAAATATTTTCCTAAGTTGCTGATTATAGCGCTGCATGTAAACACATTTTCTACACTTTAATAATACGCTTACGGTACAAATTTTTAACACTCTATTGAGTTTTTTTTTTTTGTTGCATACGCATTGGCCAACATAAAATTATGCAGACGTTTACATTAATTTTAGATTCTTCTAAGCTTTATCGGTCTAGCGATAGCAAAAAGTTAAAATTAGAAATGCGTTGAACATAATGTCAGACTTAGAAACTGACAGCCAAGCAGACAGACTGTCACACTGATTCCTGATTAAAAAAATTTACAAAAAACTGGCATGCACTTGTTGGTACTTAAATGAACCACGAAAGTTCACGCTAAAAAGGGCGTGACGCACAAAACAATGTCAAGCCCAGTAATATTATTTATGTGAGAAAATAAAATAAAAACTGCATTACAGAAGAGTTTTTTTTTTATTCCTGAAATATTTTTTTTTTAAACTTATGCGTTGCGTAAAAATAAATATTTAAGAAATATATTATGAGTGCACTTGTGTGTGTATGTGTGTGTGTATGTCCATTTAACCTAAATCCAGGGTATAACAACAAAAATGATAAGAAATACACAAATTTCTATGCATTCTTCTAACTGGCCATGTGGGCTTAGCTGAGAAAAGGTAGGTGGTGCTGGTGGTGGTGGTGGTGGTGGTAAGTAACTTTACACGCATAAATATTATTCGTGCAAGTGACAAAAGAATTATTCTATAAATTATTTAAAATGTCACACTGATTGCAAGTGTAAAATTTTTTGAGTTTTTCACGTACTCATTTGAAATTTAACACTTTACTTAGGAAAACGTATTTTGAGATGAAAAATTTTTGTAAAGCCATGCAGCAATAAAAATTATGAGGTTTTCAAAATAAAGAGAGAAAAAAAATTTTTAAAAATCATTATGAATTATTAAAGAATTTACAATGAATTTGGAAATTATTTTCGTTTTTTTTTTATGGAAATTGAAAATTCATTCAGAAATTCATGGTGTTAAAAGGAATTCAACCACATTTCATTGATAAAATTTTCTATTTAACATGGCCATGTGTAATTACGTTTATAAACGAAATAAAAGTAGGTTCTCTTAAACATTTCTAAGATCTTATTAAAGTGTTAATTAAATTTATTTGTTGCTTAAATATATAACTTTTTCCGTTTATGCATGTCATTTAAAGTCTTTAGAATTTTATGGCAGGAAAAGGTACTTTGCTGTGTACCATATATGAAAGCCGATATCTTCTGTTAATAAATTCCAATTTTGTTTGTTTAGCTGGTTAATAAAGTTTCTTAAAAAATTGAATTAAAAAATAAAGTTTTGATTCAAAAGATCAGTAAAGAAAATTCTACTAAAATAAAAAAATTAATAAGAATTAATTCCTCTAAAATAATTGACTTTTTTAATTAAAAAGTTTTTAATAAAATAAGCGTAAAAAAATTAAGCTTTTAAAACTATTATTGGTAGTGAACCTTGGAGACTTTGTATGGATTAAATTGTAAAAATATCATGGCAATGACATTCTGCAATTTATACTCAAATCAAAGAAAAAAAATTAAATTAAATTTAATTAAGCAGTTATTAAATCATATTTCAAGTACAAAATCGATGCTTACAAAATCAAACAAAAAAATTTTTGAAATCTTTTTTTGAAGTGAAGCGTATTCTAATCAGAATATTCTCTTCTCTTACAGAAGCTATTCCTAGACCCATCTATGCCTGATTTGATGTTGATAATAATGGAAAGTCGCCGTAGTCTAGTAGGCAGTATGTTGGCTTATTAGATGTTGGGTCAAACTCCTGGTCAGACATCTCCAACAAAACGAAATCTAAAAATTTTTTTTCCGCGACTTCTTCGATGAAGAGTAAAATAAAATTGCCATGAAAAGTTTCTCAGAAATCTGTCGTTCAGAGTCGACATTAAACTGTAGGCCCCGCCACTCATGTATAAGCTTAACACATACAACATAAGTGGTGTGAGAAGCTAGGTCGTTGCTAACTGAAGTGTTGTAATAATCAATTATGTATGTGTTATATAATAACGGAAACTAGGAATATCTTAGCGTTTGGAGAGAGTGTGTTGGTTTACTAGACAAGAGCTCTGAGTTCAAACTATCCTCGCCGTAGTTTAATAGATTGTGTATTGGCTTATTGGACGCAAGCACATTGTTTCAAACTCAGCTTAGACAACTCGAAACAAAACCAAAAATTTAAGAAAAAAAAATATCTTCGGCGACATACTCTCAGCTGTCTTTTGACAAAAACTCCGAAAGCAAACTTAATTGCAAAGAAAATTTTCTAAAAATCGTCGTTCAGAGGCGGCATTAAACTGTAGGTCCCACTGCTTGTAGATAAAATTATTACACACAACATGGGTGGTTAAGTTATGCAAGTTTGAGTTTTTGGATGAATTGATAAAAGAAGTATGGAATGCAGTAGAGACTCTATTGACACTGACTTATTCCATAAAAATTTTATTTTGTGTAGACACGAGAGAATGTTAAATGGAAATGTTTAGAAGTTTTCTAATGTCTTTAATAATGAGGGCTGAGACTTAAATTATAAAAAATTCATTCGGATCAAATATGTAGGTTCCATAAACCGTAAAATTATGGTTTTTTATATATGGACGGTAAATATGCAAAATCATGAAAAGCTTCTTTAAAAACTGAATATTTATTTATTGCATGAGTACATGACCATTTCTTTCTCAGATTTCCTGTCTACGGCTATCATTCTTAAAGACATGTTTCCAACTCAACACTAACAAAAGAAATATTTTATTTTTTCCCACGAAATAGAAAGCAATCCTTTGAATTGTTTTTTTACTACTGGTGTCTATAGAGTTTTAAAATAAAACAGACTTGACATTGATCATTCATTTAATGTCTTCTATTAGGTATAAAACTTTTAAAATTGCTTGATTACTTTTTAAATTGTTATTTTGGGACAAAAGTCGTTTAACAAACCTTTTGTCTTCTTTGGTGGAACAAATTGCTGTGATAATTGAATTAATGGACGAACAGTGTTGCCGCTGTTATGATAAAAACAAATTTTGAATTAAAAAAAACTATAGTATTAAAATAATTCAATTTGCTATACTAAGATTTATACAGCCTACAGATAACTGTGTAAGCCTTATGGGCTAAATCACTGCCGCATGTTGATTATCTTTTATCAACTAAAGTCATATTAATTTAACATAAAGCGAGAATATTGTATTTCTGGTACATTGATGATTTTAAAGGCTGTAAATATTCTCGTTGAAGATATTTTGTTTGCAGAGGGCATTCAATCAATATATCAATTGATCAAATTGATGAGCTAAAGAGGAAATTTCTGGAACAATTTTATTAAATTCTTCCATATCTAAAACCATTTGAGTCACCGTATCGTTGCTTTCATTGTTCTCTCAATTGACATCGGCTTTGGACCTATACTGACATCGAAAACCCTTACAGATATAATTCAGGGGCTTATGATTACCATGTTAGCATGCTGATATAACCACCTGCTAGATCCTCGAAAAAGACTGTTCTGGGAAACAAGTCCTTTTAAAATGCAAAACCTGAATCCTACAGCATTTAACAAAAACAGTAGGTAGGTAATACCGCATACAAATTTAATTAAATTGTTGTTAAATCTCCACCGTTACAGGCAAATTATTTCCCGGAAGTATCACTTTCAACCAAAAAAAAAAATGAAAGAAGAAAAAAAATTAAATGGTAGAACTAGGTATACATATTAAGTTGTAGTATGTTGTGGTCAATTAAAATGTTGAAATTGAATTTTAAGGAAACTTTTAATTGAATTAAACAAGCGTGAAATTGAAAATTGTTTAAGGAAACAAAAAAAAAAAAAAAGACAAACTGAGACAATAGACCGTGTATTTGCACAAAACAAATATTAGATAATATTTGTGCATTGAGGTGTTTAAAAAATTTTGTTTTCGTCCAGTCTCTAATCAAATATAATTTGTAGATTGGCTAAGTGGCCATCACTTTGATTTTATGAAAAAAAAAAAAAAATCAAATATAAAATGAAGTGCTTCTTTAAAATGTTTTCATATTTTTTTTAATTTGCAAATTAAACAACACTTAAACGGCAAATGTACCCCAATAATAAATAATATTAATAATCAAGCTCCCACCAGCATTCACTGTATTGTTTAATTATGACATCGTCCATTTAGTTCATAAAATTATTGTGTATTTGCATCCGTTTTATATATTTGCAGCCAAATAAGGTCTTCGAAATAAATTGTTTTTTTTACATGTTTTTTTATCTTCAATTTTTGTTTAAATATTTATTTTGTTTTTGTACAATAGTTCAATTGCTTCGTTCGTTCCATAAAAAATTGCATTTTTAATTGAATTATTATATTTAAATTGTTTATTAACACAATACGAAGATTGCTAAATAAATAACAGTACAGTCAAATAAAAAAAAAAGATTAAATATTTCATAAAATGTGTGAAAACACTGAAGTAAACATTTTTGGCTCTACATACTACGTGCATTTAGAGATCATAAGAACTGTTATTGCTTCGTATTGTGTTTTTAACAAAAGACTTAAGGCACGAACTTTATGTGTGTTATATTGCACAAGTGCAAGTAAACTTATTCATTTATTGAATCAATTACGAAATAGTGAATTTTAATAGACCAAAGCGAATTAAAGAATAAATATAGAATAAATTTTTGTGGTACAAACACAGAGTTTACATTGATGATGGTATTAAAAATGGTGGAAAAGTAATAAGTGAGGTATGTTGTGCACTTTGTTAATTTTAAAACGATGTTCAAGAAGATGTAAAAGTAAATAGAGAATTCATCCTTAACATTAAATTGTATGTTATGATGTGGTAGTAATATTAATAATATTTCAGATATGCTCCTTCACATATCAATAAGATCAATATTAAAAGAAGTAAACAAATGCGAAGCAACTCCAAAGGCCATGAAGTTAAAACTAACTGACTGAATAGAGTCTCGAATACACGTGTTAACATAATTTATTTCGGACAAAGAACTTTATTTCACCCTTACTTCTATTCTTAGGTGTGATTCCACTGTCGTTTTGGCACTTCAATAAGTGAGCAGGTATCTCTTTAAGCAAAAGTTTCAAAAAACTCTCTTTGAAGTCGGCGTAGTCTAGTAGATAGTATGTTGGCTTATTAGACGTAAGGCCACGGTTCAAACCCCAGCTCAGACATCTCAAAAAAACAAAATATAAAAAAAATATTTCTTGTACTTTTTCTTCAAAACATCTGTCATTCTCGCCACTCATGTATAAAATTAACACACACGACATAAGTTGTGTGCTAAGTTAGGTCGCAACCCTGACTAAAGGTTTGTAATGACCCATTATGTAAGTATGTATGTAAAAACTCACTTTTAAAGACGGTAAATGCATTTCGGATGGTTATTTATTTTTAAATCGTGCTTCTAATGAGCCGCCATACATTTAAAATTTCGGCCTGTGGTAACTACATACATATATGTACATTCAATGATTGTTAACTCAATTAATCAACTTTAATTTCATTTAATACTTTTTACTTAACACGTTCTCTGCCACGTGTACCGTTTTCGGTGCACACTAAATCTCATTTCTACGCCAAGCTGAATTTTTTAATTTAAAATGTTTATATCCAAAATTTAATTATTGGTAGGACTGTTTTATGTAACCTAATGATGTTTATAGCAATTTTAGAGTAATGTACCGATAACAGTATCGGAGCGCTTTTGAACTTTTATTGAATACGGCAGCTGTAAATGCATCGATTTTATAAAACAATAGTTCAATTTTACTTTTTAAAATATAGAAAGTTACTGATTTCATATTTATGTAATACAAATAATGACGTATTTTCTGAAGAAGATGACCATGTGTGAAAATGTAGTCTGCATGGTGTACTATTTCTTATATGTTCGCAAATGGCCACTGATTTTCAAGAGAATTTTTGGTATAATTTTTGGCCAAAAATCGATTTTTTTAAAATTCAATATCTCGACTCACAAAATTATTTCAGCTATCAAACGACCACGGTTGGAAAGAGCACTCTCTGGACTACCATATATGTATTCTCTTTTGCATATATGTATACTCTTTTGTACATCATCCTTATGTCTCTTATTCTATGTAAAATAAATGTAATTTTTTATTATTATTTTGTGCATTTTGCCGTTTGAATATTAATAATTATGAAAATAACATACATTTTCTCAAAACTAAAAAAAGAACATGGATTTATAGAGATTTATAAAAGTAGTTATCATGTACCGAAAATGGTACACGTGGCCTAGAAATGACACCTTCTCATAAACAGCTTGGCAGGCCATGTGTTAAGCAGCGATTTTATTAGTTGACAGAACATTACGATACTGTGCTTTGTGCATTCCCAGAAGAAAACTCAAAGATGACTGTTGGGGCAGCTGTTGAACTTCTTGAGGCATCAATGACGCCATAACTAATGTATTGAATTGATCTTCTTCTGTAATTTGAAATTTTTTGAAATCTCTGGCTTATTTATACTTAAATAGGCTTTTGCTGAAAATGCAGCTCAAATTAAATATAAGTCAAATGAAAATTATGTGTGTGAAGATAGATTTTAAAATCTAACTCCCAAGACGCAAACCAATCAGTTAACAGAGCTCTGTTATGTTATTAACAGAACTCTGTTAAACAATTAATTTGAGGCTGGGAAGGAAAAAAGGAAAAATTAATTAAGTTCCTGGGTAAAAAAAGATAAAAAAGCAAAAATTTATAAAATAAGCCCGATAGATAATCACTGTTACAAAATATTACGTAATAAGAACTACAATAAACAGATAATCATACATTTCCGCACAAAATTGGTGTGAAAAAATGGAACGTGCGGTGTGAAAAAATGGAACGTGCGGTGTGAAAAACTGGAACGTGCGGTGTGAAAAATTGGAACGTGCGGTGTGAAAAAATGGAACGTGCGGTGTGAAAAAATGGAACGTGCGGTGTAAAAAATGGGACATGCAGTGTGAAAAATTGGAACGTGCGTTGTGAAAAAATGGAACGTGCGGTGTGAAAAAATGGAACGTGCGGTGTGTAAAATTGGAACGTGCGGTGTGAAAAAATGGAACGTGCGGTGTGAAAAAAAATGAACGTGCGGTGTGAAAAAATGGAACGTGCGGTGTGAAAAAATGGAACGTGCGGTGTGAAAAATTGGAACGTGCGGTGTGAAAAAATGGAACGTGCGGTGTGAAAAATTGGAACGTGCGGTGTGAAAAAATGGAACGTGCGGTGTGAAAAATTTAAACGTGCGGTGTGAAAAAATGGAACGTGCGGTGTGAAAAATTGGAACGTGCGGTGTGAAAAATTGGAACGTGCGGTGTGAAAAAATGGAACGTGCGGTGTGAAAAAATGGAAAGTGCGGTGTGAAAAAATGGAACGTGCGGTGTGAAAAAATGAAACGTGCGGTGTGAAAAATTGGAACGTGCGGTGTGAAAAAATGGAACGTGCGGTGTGAATAAAAGGAACGTGCGGTGTGAAAAAATCGAACGAGCGGTGTGAAAAAATGGAACGTGCGGTGTGAAAAATTGGAACGTGCGGTGTGAAAAAATGGAACGTGCAGTGTGAAAAAAAGGAACGTGCGGTGTAAAAATTGGAACGTGCGGTGTGAAAAATTGGAAGGTGCGGTGTGAAAAAATGGAACGTGCGGTGTGAAAAAATGGACCGTGCGGTGTGAAAAAATGGAACGTGCGGTGTGAAAAATTGGAACGTGCGGTGTGAAAAATTGGAACGTGCGGTGTGAAAAAATGGAACGTGTGGTGTGAAAAATTGGAACGTGCGGTGTGAAAAATTGGAACGTGCGGTGTGAAAAAATGGAACGTGCGGTGTGAAAAAATGGAACGTGCGGTGTGAAAAATTGGAACGTGCGGTGTGAGAAAATGGAACGTGCGGTGTGAAAAATTGGAACGTGCGGTGTGAAAAAATGGAACGTGCGGTGTGAAAAAATGGAACGTGCGGTGTGAAAAAATGGAACGTGCGGTGTGAAAAAATGGAACGTGCGGTGTGAAAAATTGGAACGTGCGGTGTGAGAAAATGGAACGTGCGGTGTGAAAAAATGGAACGTGAGGTGTGAAAAAATGGAACGTGCGGTGTGATAAAATGGAACGTGCGGTGTGAAAAAATGGAACGTGCGGTGTGAAAAATTGGAACGTGCGGTGTGAAAAATTGGAACGTGCGGTGTGAAAAATTGGAACGTGTGGTGTGAAAAAATGGAACGTGCGGTGTGAAAAATTGGAACGTGCGGTGTGAAAAATTGGAACGTGCGGTGTGAAAAAATGGAACGTGCGGTGTGAAAAATTGGAACGTGCGGTGTGAAAAAATGGAACGTGCGGTGTGAAAATAGGAACGTGCGGTGTGAAAAAATGGAACGTGCGGTGTGAAAGAATGGAACGTGCGGTGTGAAAAATTGGAACGTGCGGTGTGAAAAATTGGAACGTGCGGTGTGAAATAATGGAACGTGCGGTGTGAAAAATTGGAACGTGCGGTGTGAGAAAATGGAACGTGCGGTGTGAAAAATTGGAACGTGCGGTGTGAAAAAATGGAACGTGCGGTGTGAAAATAGGAACGTGCGGTGTGAAAAAATGGAACGTGCGGTGTGAAAGAATGGAACGTGCGGTGTGAAAAATTGGAACGTGCGGTGTGAGAAAATGGAACGTGCGGTGTGAAAAAATGGAACGTGCGGTGTGAAAAATTGGAACGTGCGGTGTTAGAAAATGGAACGTGCGGTGTGAAAAATTGGAACGTGCGGTGTGAAAAAATGGAACGTGCGGTGTGAAAATAGGAACGTGCGGTGTGAAAAAATGGAACGTGCGGTGTGAAAGAATGGAACGTGCGGTGTGAAAAATTGGAACGTGCGGTGTGAAAAATTGGAACGTGCGGTGTGAAATAATGGAACGTGTGGTGTGAAAAAATGGAACGTGCGGTGTGAAAAATTGGAACGTGCGGTGTGAGAAAATGGAACGTGCGGTGTGAAAAAATGGAACGTGCGGTGTAAAAAAATGGAACGTGCGGTGTGACAAAATTGGAACGTGCGGTGTGACAGAATGGAACGTGCGGTGTGACAAAATTGGAACGTGCGGTGTGAAAAAAACGGAACGTGCGGTGTGAAAAAGTGGAACGTGCGGTGTGAAAAAATGGAACGTGCGGTGTGAAAAAGTGGAACGTGCGGTGTGAAAAAGTGGAACGTGCGGTGTGAAAAATTGGAACGTGCGGTGTGAAAAAATGGAACGTGCGGTGTGAAAAAATGGAACGTGCGGTGTGCAAAAACGGAACGTGCGGTGTGAAAAATTGGAACGTGCGGTGTGAAAAAGTGGAACGTGCGGTGTGAAAAAGTGGAACGTGCGGTGTGAAAAAGTGGAACGTGCGGTGTGAAAAAATGGAACGTGCGGTGTGAAAAATTGGAACGTGCGGTGTGAAAAAGTGGAACGTGCGGTGTGAAAAAACGGAACGTACGGTGTGAAAAATTGGAACGTGCGGTGTGAAAAAGTGGAACGTGCGGTGTGAAAAAAAGGAACGTGCGGTGTGAAAATTTGGAACGTGCGGTGTGAAAAAGTGGAACGTGCGGTGTGAAAAACTGGAACGTGCGGTGTGAAAAAATGGAACGTGCGGTGTGAAAAATTGGAACGTGCGGTGTGAGAAAATGGAACGTGCGGTGTGAAAAATTGGAACGTGCGGTGTGAAATAATGGAACGTGTGGTGTGAAAAAATGGAACGTGCGGTGTGAAAAATTGGAACGTGCGGTGTGAGAAAATGGAACGTGCGGTGTGAAAAAATGGAACGTGCGGTGTAAAAAAATGGAACGTGCGGTGTGACAAAATTGGAACGTGCGGTGTGACAGAATGGAACGTGCGGTGTGACAAAATTGGAACGTGCGGTGTGAAAAAACGGAACGTGCGGTGTGAAAAAATGGAACGTGCGGTGTGAAAAAGTGGAACGTGCGGTGTGAAAAAATGGAACGTGCGGTGTGCAAAAACGGAACGTGCGGTGTGAAAAAGTGGAACGTGCGGTGTGAAAAAATGGAACGTGCGGTGTGAAAAAGTGGAACGTGCGGTGTGAAAAAATGGAACGTGCGGTGTGAAAAATTGGAACGTGCGGTGTGAAAAAGTGGAACGTGCGGTGTGAAAAAATGGAACGTACGGTGTGAAAAATTGGAACGTGCGGTGTGAAAAAGTGGAACGTGCGGTGTGAAAAAAAGGAACGTGCGGTGTGAAAATTTGGAACGTGCGGTGTGAAAAAGTGGAACGTGCGGTGTGAAAAACTGGAACGTGCGGTGTGAAAAAGTGGAACGTGCGGTGTGAAAAAATTGAACGTGCGGTGTGAAAAAACTGGAACGTGCGGTGTGAAAAAGTGGAACGTGCGGTGTGAAAAAATGGAACGTGCGGTGTGAAAAAATGGAACGTGCGGTGTGAAAAAACGGAACGTGCGGTGTGAAAAAATGGAACGTGCGGTGTGAAATAATGGAACGTGTGGTGTGAAAAAATGGAACGTGCGGTGTGAAAAATTGGAACGTGCGGTGTGAGAAAATGGAACGTGCGGTGTGAAAAATTGGAACGTGCGGTGTGAAAAAATGGAACGTGCGGTGTGAAAATAGGAACGTGCGGTGTGAAAATAGGAACGTGCGGTGTGAAAAATTGGAACGTGCGGTGTGAAAAATTGGAACGTGCGGTGTGAAAAAACGGAACGTGCGGTGTGAAAAAGTGGAACGTGCGGTGTGAAAAAATGGAACGTGCGGTGTGAAAAAGTGGAACGTGCGGTGTGAAAAAGTGGAACGTGCGGTGTGAAAAATTGGAACGTGCGGTGTGAAAAAATGGAAAGTGCGGTGTGAAAAAACGGAACGTGCGGTGTGAAAAATTGGAACGTGCGGTGTGAAAAATTGGAACGTGTGGTGTGAAAAAATGGAACGTGCGGTGTGAAAAATTGGAACGTGCGGTGTGAAAAATTGGAACGTGCGGTGTGAAAAAATGGAACGTGCGGTGTGAAAAATTGGAACGTGCGGTGTGAGAAAATGGAACGTGCGGTGTGAAAAAATGGAACGTGCGGTGTGAAAAATTGGAACGTGCGGTGTGAGAAAATGGAACGTGCGGTGTGAAAAATTGGAACGTGCGGTGTGAAAAAGTGGAACGTGCGGTGTGAAAAAACGGAACGTGCGGTGTGAAAAAATGGAACGTGCGGTGTGAAAAAATGGAACGTGCGGTGTGAAAAAAATGGAACGTGCGGTGTGAAAAAATGGAACGTGCGGTGTGAAAAAATGGAACGTGCGGTGTGAAAAAATGGAACGTGCGGTGTGAAAAAGTGGAACGTGCGGTGTGAAAAAACGGAACGTGCGGTGTGAAAAAATGGAACGTGCGGTGTGAAAAAATGGAACGTGCGGTGTGAAAAATTGGAACGTGCGGTGTGAAAAAATGGAACGTGCGGTGTGAAAAAGTGGAACGTGCGGTGTGAAAAAATGGAACGTGCGGTGTGAAAAAGTAGAACGTGCGGTGTGAAAAAACGGAACGTGCGGTGTGAAAAAATGGAACGTGCGGTGTGAAAAAATGGAACGTGCGGTGTGAAAAATTGGAACGTGCGGTGTGAAAAAATGGAACGTGCGGTGTGAAAAAAATGGAACGTGCGGTGTGAAAAAGTGGAACGCGCGGTGTGAAAAAATGGAACGTGCGGTGTGAAAAAGTGGAACGTGCGGTGTGAAAAACTGGAACGTGCGGTGTGAAAAAGTGGAACGTGCGGTGTGAAAAAGTGGAACGTGCGGTGTGAAAAAACGGAACGTGCGGTGCGAAAAAATGGAACGTGCGGTGTGAAAAAATGGAACGTGCGGTGTGAAAAAACGGAACGTGCGGTGTGAAAAAATGGAACGTGCGGTGTGAAAAAATGGAACGTGCGGTGTGAAAAAAATGGAACGTGCGGTGTGAAAAAATGGAACGTGCGGTGTGAAAAAATGGAACGTGCGGTGTGAAAAAATGGAACGTGCGGTGTGAAAAAGTGGAACGTGCGGTGTGAAAAAACGGAACGTGCGGTGTGAAAAAATGGAACGTGCGGTGTGAAAAATTGGAACGTGCGGTGTGAAAAATTGGAACGTGCGGTGTGAAAAAATGGAACGTGCGGTGTAAAAAAGTGGAACGTGCGGTGTGAAATAATGGAACGTGCGGTGTGAAAAAGTGGAACGTGCGGTGTGAAAAACTGGAACGTGCGGTGTGAAAAAGTGGAACGTGCGGTGTGAAAAAGTGGAACGTGCGGTGTGAAAAAATGGAACGTGCGGTGTGAAAAAGTAGAACGTGCGGTGTGAAAAAGTGGAACGTGCGGTGTGAAAAAATGGAACGTGCGGTGTGAAAAAATGGAACGTGCGGTGTGAAAAAACGGAACGTGCGGTGTGAAAAAGTGGAACGTGCGGTGTGAAAAAGTGGAACATGCGGTGTGAAAAAATGGAACGTGCGGTGTGAAAAAATGGAACGTGCGGTGTGAAAAAGTGGAACGTGCGGTGTGAAAAAGTGGAACGTGCGGTGTGAAAAATTGGAACGTGCGGTGTGAAAAAATGGAACGTGCGGTGTGAAAAAAATGGAACGTGCGGTGTGAAAAAATGGAACGTGCGGTGTGAAAAATTGGAACGTGCGGTGTGAAAAAATGGAACGTGCGGTGTGAAAAAAATGGAACGTGCGGTGTGAAAAAATGGAACGTGCGGTGTGAAAAATTGGAACGTGCGGTGTGAAAAAATGGAACGTGCGGTGTGAAAAATTGGAACGTGCGGTGTGAAAAAGTGGAACGTGCGGTGTGAAAAAGTGGAACGTGCGGTGTGAAAAAATGGAACGTGCGGTGTGAAAAAATGGAACGTGCGGTGTGAAAAAAATGGAACGTGCGGTGTGAAAAAATGGAACGTGCGGTGTGAAAAATTGGAACGTGCGGTGTGAAAAACTGGAACGTGCGGTGTGAAAAATTGGAACGTGCGGTGTGAAAAAGTGGAACGTGCGGTGTGAAAAAGTAGAACGTGCGGTGTGAAAAAACGGAACGTGCGGTGTGAAAAAATGGAACGTGCGGTGTGAAAAAATGGAACGTGCGGTGTGAAAAATTGGAACGTGCGGTGTGAAAAAATGGAACGTGCGGTGTGAAAAAAATGGAACGTGCGGTGTGAAAAAGTGGAACGTGCGGTGTGAAAAAATGGAACGTGCGGTGTGAAAAAGTGGAACGTGCGGTGTGAAAAACTGGAACGTGCGGTGTGAAAAAGTGGAACGTGCGGTGTGAAAAAGTGGAACGTGCGGTGTGAAAAAACGGAACGTGCGGTGCGAAAAAATGGAACGTGCGGTGTGAAAAAATGGAACGTGCGGTGTGAAAAAACGGAACGTGCGGTGTGAAAAAATGGAACGTGCGGTGTGAAAAAAATGGAACGTGCGGTGTGAAAAAATGGAACGTGCGGTGTGAAAAAATGGAACGTGCGGTGTGAAAAAATGGAACGTGCGGTGTGAAAAAGTGGAACGTGCGGTGTGAAAAAACGGAACGTGCGGTGTGAAAAAATGGAACGTGCGGTGTGAAAAAATGGAACGTGCGGTGTGAAAAATTGGAACGTGCGGTGTGAAAATATGGAACGTGCGGTGTGAAAAAGTGGAACGTGCGGTGTGAAAAAATGGAACGTGCGGTGTGAAAAAGTAGAACGTGCGGTGTGAAAAAACGGAACGTGCGGTGTGAAAAAATGGAACGTGCGGTGTGAAAAAATGGAACGTGCGGTGTGAAAAAATGGAACGTGCGGTGTAAAAAAATGGAACGTGCGGTGTGACAAAATTGGAACGTGCGGTGTGACAGAATGGAACGTGCGGTGTGACAAAATTGGAACGTGCGGTGTGAAAAAATGGAACGTGCGGTGTGAAAAAAATGGAACGTGCGGTGTGAAAAAATGGAACGTGCGGTGTGAAAAATTGGAACGTGCGGTGTGAAAAAATGGAACGTGCGGTGTGAAAAAAATGGAACGTGCGGTGTGAAAAAATGGAACGTGCGGTGTGAAAAATTGGAACGTGCGGTGTGAAAAAATGGAACGTGCGGTGTGAAAAATTGGAACGTGCGGTGTGAAAAAGTGGAACGTGCGGTGTGAAAAAGTGGAACGTGCGGTGTGAAAAATTGGAACGTGCGGTGTGAAAAAATGGAACGTGCGGTGTGAAAAAAATGGAACGTGCGGTGTGAAAAAATGGAACGTGCGGTGTGAAAAATTGGAACGTGCGGTGTGAAAAACTGGAACGTGCGGTGTGAAAAATTGGAACGTGCGGTGTGAAAAAGTGGAACGTGCGGTGTGAAAAAGTAGAACGTGCGGTGTGAAAAAACGGAACGTGCGGTGTGAAAAAATGGAACGTGCGGTGTGAAAAAATGGGACGTGCGGTGTGAAAAATTGGAACGTGCGGTGTGAAAAAATGGAACGTGCGGTGTGAAAAAAATGGAACGTGCGGTGTGAAAAAGTGGAACGTGCGGTGTGAAAAAATGGAACGTGCGGTGTGAAAAAGTGGAACGTGCGGTGTGAAAAACTGGAACGTGCGGTGTGAAAAAGTGGAACGTGCGGTGTGAAAAAGTGGAACGTGCGGTGTGAAAAAACGGAACGTGCGGTGCGAAAAAATGGAACGTGCGGTGTGAAAAAATGGAACGTGCGGTGTGAAAAAACGGAACGTGCGGTGTGAAAAAATGGAACGTGCGGTGTGAAAAAAATGGAACGTGCGGTGTGAAAAAATGGAACGTGCGGTGTGAAAAAATGGAACGTGCGGTGTGAAAAAATGGAACGTGCGGTGTGAAAAAGTGGAACGTGCGGTGTGAAAAAACGGAACGTGCGGTGTGAAAAAATGGAACGTGCGGTGTGAAAAAATGGAACGTGCGGTGTGAAAAATTGGAACGTGCGGTGTGAAAATATGGAACGTGCGGTGTGAAAAAGTGGAACGTGCGGTGTGAAAAAATGGAACGTGCGGTGTGAAAAAGTAGAACGTGCGGTGTGAAAAAACGGAACGTGCGGTGTGAAAAATTGGAACGTGCGGTGTGAAAAAATGGAACGTGCGGTGTGAAAAATTGGAACGTGCGGTGTGAAAAAATGGAACGTGCGGTGTGAAAAAAATGGAACGTGCGGTGTGAAAAAGTGGAACGTGCGGTGTGAAATAATGGAACGTGCGGTGTGAAAAAGTGGAACGTGCGGTGTGAAAAACTGGAACGTGCGGTGTGAAAAAGTGGAACGTGCGGTGTGAAAAAGTGGAACGTGCGGTGTGAAAAAACGGAACGTGCGGTGCGAAAAAATGGAACGTGCGGTGTGAAAAAATGGAACGTGCGGTGTGAAAAAACGGAACGTGCGGTGTGAAAAAATGGAACGTGCGGTGTGAAAAAATGGAACGTGCGGTGTGAAAAAAATGGAACGTGCGGTGTGAAAAAATGGAACGTGCGGTGTGAAAAAATGGAACGTGCGGTGTGAAAAAATGGAACGTGCGGTGTGAAAAAATGGAACGTGCGGTGTGAAAAAACGGAACGTGCGGTGTGAAAAAATGGAACGTGCGGTGTGAAAAAATGGAACGTGCGGTGTGAAAAAACGGAACGTGCGGTGTGAAAAAATGGAACGTGCGGTGTGAAAAAATGGAACGTGCGGTGTGAAAAAATGGAACGTGCGGTGTGAAAAAAATGGAACGTGCGGTGTGAAAAAGTGGAACGTGCGGTGTGAAAAAATGGAACGTGCGGTGTGAAAAAGTAGAACGTGCGGTGTGAAAAAATGGAACGTGCGGTGTGAAAAAATGGAACGTGCGGTGTGAAAAAATGGAACGTTCCATTTTTTCACACCGCACGTTCCAATTTTTCACACCGCACGTTCTATTTTTTCACACCGCACGTTCCATTTTTTCACACCGCACGTTCCAATTTTTCACACCGCACGTTCCATTTTTTCGCACCGCACGTTCCGTTTTTTCACACCGCACGTTCCACTTTTTCACACCGCACGTTCCACTTTTTCACACCGCACGTTCCAGTTTTTCACACCGCACGTTCCACTTTTTCACACCGCACGTTCCACTTTTTCACACCGCACGTTCCATTTTTTTCACACCGCACGTTCCATTTTTTCACACCGCACGTTCCAATTTTTCACACCGCACGTTCCATTTTTTCACACCGCACGTTCCATTTTTTCACACCGCACGTTCCGTTTTTTCACACCGCACGTTCTACTTTTTCACACCGCACGTTCCATTTTTTCACACCGCACGTTCCAATTTTTCACACCGCACGTTCCAATTTTTCACACCGCACGTTCCAGTTTTTCACACCGCACGTTCCAATTTTTCACACCGCACGTTCCATTTTTTCACACCGCACGTTCCATTTTTTTCACACCGCACGTTCCATTTTTTCACACCGCACGTTCCAATTTTTCACACCGCACGTTCCACTTTTTCACACCGCACGTTCCACTTTTTCACACCGCACGTTCCATTTTTTCACACCGCACGTTCCATTTTTTCACACCGCACGTTCCACTTTTTCACACCGCACGTTCCACTTTTTCACACCGCACGTTCCATTTTTTTCACACCGCACGTTCCATTTTTTCACACCGCACGTTCCAATTTTTCACACCGCACGTTCCATTTTTTCACACCGCACGTTCCATTTTTTCACACCGCACGTTCCGTTTTTTCACACCGCACGTTCTACTTTTTCACACCGCACGTTCCATTTTTTCACACCGCACGTTCCACTTTTTCACACCGCACGTTCCAATTTTTCACACCGCACGTTCCAGTTTTTCACACCGCACGTTCCAATTTTTCACACCGCACGTTCCATTTTTTCACACCGCACGTTCCATTTTTTTCACACCGCACGTTCCATTTTTTCACACCGCACGTTCCAATTTTTCACACCGCACGTTCCACTTTTTCACACCGCACGTTCCACTTTTTCACACCGCACGTTCCATTTTTTCACACCGCACGTTCCATTTTTTCACACCGCATGTTCCACTTTTTCACACCGCACGTTCCATTTTTTCACACCGCACGTTCCATTTTTTCACACCGCACGTTCCATTTTTTTCACACCGCACGTTCCATTTTTTCACACCGCACGTTCCATTTTTTCACACCGCACGTTCCGTTTTTTCACACCGCACGTTCCATTTTTTCACACCGCACGTTCCATTTTTTCGCACCGCACGTTCCGTTTTTTCACACCGCACGTTCCACTTTTTCACACCGCACGTTCCACTTTTTCACACCGCACGTTCCAGTTTTTCACACCGCACGTTCCACTTTTTCACACCGCACGTTCCATTTTTTCACACCGCACGTTCCATTTTTTCACACCGCACGTTCCATTTTTTTCACACCGCACGTTCCATTTTTTCACACCGCACGTTCCAATTTTTCACACCGCACGTTCCATTTTTTCACACCGCACGTTCCATTTTTTCACACCGCACGTTCCGTTTTTTCACACCGCACGTTCCACTTTTTCACACCGCACGTTCCATTTTTTCACACCGCACGTTCCACTTTTTCACACCGCACGTTCCAATTTTTCACACCGCACGTTCCAGTTTTTCACACCGCACGTTCCAATTTTTCACAACGCACGTTCCATTTTTTCACACCGCACGTTCCATTTTTTTCACACCGCACGTTCCGTTTTTTCACACCGCACGTTCCAATTTTTCACACCGCACGTTCCACTTTTTCACACCGCACGTTCCACTTTTTCACACCGCACGTTCCAATTTTTCACACCGCACGTTCCATTTTTTCACACCGCACGTTCCAATTTTTCACACCGCACGTTCCATTTTTTCACACCGCACGTTCCATTTTTTTCACACCGCACGTTCCATTTTTTCACACCGCACGTTCCAATTTTTCACACCGCACGTTCCACTTTTTCACACCGCACGTTCCACTTTTTCACACCGCACGTTCCATTTTTTCACACCGCACGTTCCATTTTTTCACACCGCATGTTCCACTTTTTCACACCGCACGTTCCATTTTTTCACACCGCACGTTCCATTTTTTCACACCGCACGTTCCACTTTTTCACACCGCACGTTCTACTTTTTCACACCGCACGTTCCATTTTTTCACACCGCACGTTCCACTTTTTCACACCGCACGTTCCAATTTTTCACACCGCACGTTCTATTTTTTCACACCGCACGTTCCATTTTTTCACACCGCACGTTCCATTTTTTCACACCGCACGTTCCATTTTTTTCACACCGCACGTTCCACTTTTTCACACCGCACGTTCCGTTTTTTCACACCGCACGTTCCACTTTTTCACACCGCACGTTCCACTTTTTCACACCGCACGTTCCAATTTTTCACACCGCACGTTCCATTTTTTCACACCGCACGTTCCGTTTTTTCACACCGCACGTTCCATTTTTTCACACCGCACGTTCCGTTTTTTCACACCGCACGTTCCATTTTTTCACACCGCACGTTCCATTTTTTCACACCGCACGTTCCATTTTTTCACACCGCACGTTCCGTTTTTTCACACCGCACGTTCCATTTTTTCACACCGCACGTTCCATTTTTTCACACCGCACGTTCCATTTTTTCACACCGCACGTTCCATTTTTTCACACCGCACGTTCCATTTTTTTCACACCGCACGTTCCATTTTTTCACACCGCACGTTCCATTTTTTCACACCGCACGTTCCGTTTTTTCACACCGCACGTTCCATTTTTTCACACCGCACGTTCCATTTTTTCGCACCGCACGTTCCGTTTTTTCACACCGCACGTTCCACTTTTTCACACCGCACGTTCCACTTTTTCACACCGCACGTTCCAGTTTTTCACACCGCACGTTCCACTTTTTCACACCGCACGTTCCATTATTTCACACCGCACGTTCCACTTTTTCACACCGCACGTTCCATTTTTTTCACACCGCACGTTCCATTTTTTCACACCGCACGTTCCAATTTTTCACACCGCACGTTCCATTTTTTCACACCGCACGTTCCATTTTTTCACACCGCACGTTCCGTTTTTTCACACCGCACGTTCCACTTTTTCACACCGCACGTTCCATTTTTTCACACCGCACGTTCCATTTTTTCACACCGCACGTTCCATTTTTTCACACCGCACGTTCCATTTTTTTCACACCGCACGTTCCATTTTTTCACACCGCACGTTCCATTTTTTCACACCGCACGTTCCGTTTTTTCACACCGCACGTTCCATTTTTTCACACCGCACGTTCCATTTTTTCGCACCGCACGTTCCGTTTTTTCACACCGCACGTTCCACTTTTTCACACCGCACGTTCCACTTTTTCACACCGCACGTTCCAGTTTTTCACACCGCACGTTCCACTTTTTCACACCGCACGTTCCATTTTTTCACACCGCACGTTCCACTTTTTCACACCGCACGTTCCATTTTTTTCACACCGCACGTTCCATTTTTTCACACCGCACGTTCCAATTTTTCACACCGCACGTTCCATTTTTTCACACCGCACGTTCCATTTTTTCACACCGCACGTTCCGTTTTTTCACACCGCACGTTCTACTTTTTCACACCGCACGTTCCATTTTTTCACACCGCACGTTCCACTTTTTCACACCGCACGTTCCATTTTTTCACACCGCACGTTCCAATTTTTCACACCGCACGTTCCATTTTTTCACACCGCACGTTCCATTTTTTCACACCGCACGTTCCGTTTTTTCACACCGCACGTTCCACTTTTTCACACCGCACGTTCCATTTTTTCACACCGCACGTTCCATTTTTTCACACCGCACGTTCCATTTTTTCACACCGCACGTTCCATTTTTTTCACACCGCACGTTCCATTTTTTCACACCGCACGTTCAATTTTTTCACACCGCACGTTCCGTTTTTTCACACCGCACGTTCCATTTTTTCACACCGCACGTTCCATTTTTTCGCACCGCACGTTCCGTTTTTTCACACCGCACGTTCCACTTTTTCACACCGCACGTTCCACTTTTTCACACCGCACGTTCCAGTTTTTCACACCGCACGTTCCACTTTTTCACACCGCACGTTCCATTTTTTCACACCGCACGTTCCACTTTTTCACACCGCACGTTCCATTTTTTTCACACCGCACGTTCCATTTTTTCACACCGCACGTTCCAATTTTTCACACCGCACGTTCCATTTTTTCACACCGCACGTTCCATTTTTTCACACCGCACGTTCCGTTTTTTCACACCGCACGTTCTACTTTTTCACACCGCACGTTCCATTTTTTCACACCGCACGTTCCACTTTTTCACACCGCACGTTCCAATTTTTCACACCGCACGTTCCAGTTTTTCACACCGCACGTTCCAATTTTTCACACCGCAGGTTCCATTTTTTCACACCGCACGTTCCATTTTTTTCACACCGCACGTTCCATTTTTTCACACCGCACGTTCCAATTTTTCACACCGCACGTTCCACTTTTTCACACCGCACGTTCCACTTTTTCACACCGCACGTTCCATTTTTTCACACCGCACGTTCCATTTTTTCACACCGCATGTTCCACTTTTTCACACCGCACGTTCCATTTTTTCACACCGCACGTTCCGTTTTTTCACACCGCACGTTCCATTTTTTCACACCGCACGTTCCACTTTTTCACACCGCACGTTCCGTTTTTTCACACCGCACGTTCCACTTTTTCACACCGCACGTTCCATTTTTTCACACCGCACGTTCCATTTTTTCACACCGCACGTTCCATTTTTTCACACCGCACGTTCCGTTTTTTCACACCGCACGTTCCATTTTTTCACACCGTACGTTCCAATTTTCCACACCGCACGTTCCATTTTTTCACACCGCACGTTCCGTTTTTTCACACCGCACGTTCCATTTTTTCACACCGCACGTTCCATTTTTTCACACCGCACGTTCCATATTTTCACACCGCACGTTCCACTTTTTCACACCGCACGTTCCATTTTTTCACACCGCACGTTCCAATTTTTCACACCGCACGTTCCATTTTTTCACACCGCACGTTCCATTTTTTCACACCGCACGTTCCTTTTTTTCACACCGCACGTTCCACTTTTTCACACCGCACGTTCCATTTTTTCACACCGCACGTTCCACTTTTTCACACCGCACGTTCCAATTTTTCACACCGCACGTTCTATTTTTTCACACCGCACGTTCCATTTTTTCACACCGCACGTTCCACTTTTTCACACCGCACGTTCCATTTTTTCACACCGCACGTTCCACTTTTTCACATCGCACGTTCCACTTTTTCACACCGCACGTTCCAGTTTTTCACACCGCACGTTCCAATTTTTCACACCGCACGTTCTATTTTTTCACACCGCACGTTCCATTTTTTCACACCGCACGTTCCATTTTTTCACACCGCACGTTCCACTTTTTCACACCGCACGTTCCGTTTTTTCACACCGCACGTTCCACTTTTTCACACCGCACGTTCCAATTTTTCACAAAGCACGTTCCATTATTTCACACCGCACGTTCCACTTTTTCACACCGCACGTTCCATTTTTTCACACCGCACGTTCCATTTTTGCACACCGCACGTTCCATTTTTTCACACCGCACGTTCCGTTTTTTCACACCGCACGTTCCATTTTTTCACACCGCACGTTCCACTTTTTCACACCGCACGTTCCGTTTTTTCACACCGCACGTTCCACTTTTTCACACCGCACGTTCCATTTTTTCACACCGCACGTTCCATTTTTTCACACCGCACGTTCCATTTTTTCACACCGCACGTTCCGTTTTTTCACACCGCACGTTCCATTTTTTCACACCGCACGTTCCACTTTTTCACACCGCACGTTCCATTTTTTCACACCGCACGTGCCACTTTTTCACACCGTACGTTCCAATTTTCCACACCGCACGTTCCATTTTTTCACACCGCACGTTCCGTTTTTTCACACCGCACGTTCCATTTTCTCACACCGCACGTTCCATTTTTTCACACCGCACGTTCCATATTTTCACACCGCACGTTCCACTTTTTCACACCGCACGTTCCATTTTTTCACACCGCACGTTCCAATTTTTCACACCGCACGTTCCATTTTTTCACACCGCACGTTCCACTTTTTCACACCGCACGTTCCAATTTTTCACACCGCACGTTCAATTTTTTCACACCGCACGTTCCACTTTTCACACCGCACGTTCCAATTTTTCACACTGCACGTTCCATATTTTCACACCGCACGTTCCATTTTTTCACACCGCACGTTCATTTTTTTCACACCGCACGTTCCATTTTTTCACACCGCACGTTCCAATTTTTCACACTGCACGTTTCAATTTTTCACACTGCACGTTGCAATTTTTCACACCGCACGTTCCATTTTTTCAAACCGCACGTTCCATTTTTTCACACCGCACGTTCCATTCTGTCACACCGCACGTTCCAATTTTGTCACACCGCACGTTCATTTTTTTCACACCGCACGTTCCATTTTTTCACACCGCACGTTCCAATTTTTCACACCGCACGTTCCATTTTTTCACACCGCACGTTCCAATTTTTCACACTGCACGTTCCATTTTTTCACACCGCACGTTCCAATTTTTCACACCGCACGTTCCAATTTTTCACACCGCACGTTCCATTTTTTCACACTGCAAGTTCCAATTTTTCACACCTCACGTTCCAATTTTTCACACTGCACGTTCCAATTTTTCACACTGCACGTTCTAATTTTTCACACCGCACGTTCCATTTTTTCACACCGCACGTTCCATTTTTTCACACTGCACGTTCCAATTTTTCAAACCGCACGTTCCAATTTTTCACACCGCACGTTCCAATTTTTCACACCGCACGTTCCAATTTTTCACACCGCACGTTCCAATTTTTCACACCGCACGTTCCAATTTTTCACACCGCACGTTCCATTTATTCACACCGCATGTTCCAATTTTTCACACCGCACGTTCCAATTTTTCACACCGCACGTTCCAATTTTTCACACCGCACGTTCCAATTTTTCACACCGCTCGTTTCAATTTTTCACACCGCACGTTCCAATTTTTCACACTGTACGTTCCATTTTGTCACACCGCACGTTCCCCTTTTTCACACCGCACGTTCCATCTTTTCACACTGCACGTTCCATTTTTTCACACCGCACGTTCCAATTTTTCACACCGCACGTTCCAATTTTTCACACCGCTCGTTTCAATTTTTCACACCGCACGTTCCAATTTTTCACACTGTACGTTCCATTTTGTCACACCGCACGTTCCATTTTTTCACACCGCACGTTCCAATTTTTCACACCGCTTGTTCCAATTTTTCACACTGTACGTTCCATTTTGTCACACCGCACGTTCCAATTTTTCACACCGCTCGTTCCATTTTTTCACACCGCACGTTCCAATTTTTCACACCGCACGTTCCAATTTTTCACACCGCACGTTCCATCTTTTCACACTGCACGTTCCATTTTTTCACACCGCACGTTCCAATTTTTCACACCGCATGTTCCAAATTTTCACACCGCACGTTCCATTTTTTCACACCGCACGTTCCATTTTTTCACACCGCACGTTCCAATTTTTCACACCGCACGTTCCAATTCTTCACACCGCACGTTCCAAATTTTCACACCGCACGTTCTATTTTTTCACACCGCACGTTCCAATTTTTCACACGGCACGTTCCAATTTTTCACACCGCACGTTCCATTTTTTCACACCGCACGTTCCATTTATTCACACCGCACGTTCCAATTTTTCACACCGCACGTTCCAATTTTTCACACCGCACGTTCCATTTTTTCACACCGCACGTTCCAATTTTTCACACCGCACGTTCCAATTCTTCACACCGCACGTTCCAATTATTCACACCGCACGTTTCATTTTTTCACACCGCACGTTCCAATTTTATTTATTTATTTATTTTCTATCATAGGAACATAAGTGAAATTATTTACAATGTTTTGAGTTTCTATCTTAAGGATATTTCAACAAATTATCACATTTTGATTATTACTAAATACTTATTAAAATTATCTATTTATAGGAAAAAGATAGTAAAAAACCTAAAATTTAATATCACATAAGAAAATTGAGAAGCTCTAAGACAACATCTAATGAATGCTATACATAATAGTATAGCTGACATTAGAAGTTATCAAATTAAACCTCTCAGATGGGCGTAGTTTGACCTTCTGCATTTTTCTCTAAATGACAGCGCCAAGTCAGTTATAAAGTTTTCAATCATCTGGATGTTAGCCTTTGAATGCAGTTCAACGGTAGGGAATCTTGAAGGCAGATTGTAAATTATTTTCAAATTCTTATTCTGTATTACTTGTAACTTTCTCAGGTGTGACCTGGCACAATCATACCAGATTTATTAGCCATACGTAAGAATTGGCCTTATACACATTTTGAATAAAAGTAATTAATTTTTAAAATTCAATTTTGACTTCCTATTCAGAAGAGGATATAAAGATCGCCCGCACCTGATTGCTTTAAGACATGTATTTTTTAGGTGCTCTTTAAAATTTAGTTTTTGGTCCAATGTAATACCTAGAAATTTTACGGATTTCGCGAACTCTATTTCATTGCCTTGTATCCTAAGTTTCCTACAAGGAATTCTCTTAGGTGACTTGTTGTAAGGAAACAAAATGGCCTGAGACGTTTCTTCATTGATTTTAATTTTCCATTTAGAAAAATATTTTGCGGCTCATAAGAGAGCGTTCTGAATTTTCTTCACAATTGAGTTAGAAACCTTTCCGTGACAGATTATAGCACTGTCATTCGCATAAAAGGCCACATCATTTCCTCTGACAATTTTGAAGTCGGAAATGTAGAGGGAATACAGCAATGGTGATAAAATCGAGCCCTGGGGAACACCAGCTGGAATGTCACGCATTGTGGATTGACTTCCGTCAACATCAACCACAAACTTTCTGTCCCCAAGGAAACTTTTCACTAATTTAATTAGGTATACTGGAATATTCATTTTGTGAAGCTTGAAAATAAGGCCTTTATGCCAGATAGTGTCAAAAGCTTTCTCCACGTCAAGGAAAAGAATACCAGTAGAGTACCTTCGGTTTTTATTCGATCTAATCATGTTGACCACTCTCTTAATTTGGTGAATAGTGGAGTGTTCTGCTCTGAAACCAAACTGATAGGGATGAATTAGGTTGTTGTCTTCTACAAACATTTTGAGTCGATGATGAACAATTTTCTCAAATAATTTGCCTAAGGAGCTTAATAGACTAATTGGGCGATAATTGGATGGAAGTCTTTCATCCTTTCCTTTCTTTGGGAGTGGGATAACTTTTGCTAGTTTAAAAGCGCTTGGGAAGTATGAATTGGTGATACAGAAATTGTAAATTCTTAGTAAGTAATTTAAAGCAGTATGAGGAAGATTCTTTAACAAGATATTGTTAATTTGATCTATACCAGGCGCTTTGGAGCTCCTAAGGCAAGAAATGAAGAATTTTATTTCGCCCAAAGACGTCAAAGAATGGACGTCGGTGAACGACGAAGTGTCTCTTTCCAACAGATTGAAAATAAAGTTAGCTTTATTTTCCATTGAGCTGTGGGAACCCGCAGTAGTCAAATGGGCTTTTTCAAATTGATCGGCAATGCTGTCGGCCTTTTCTTTATTAGAACAAATCTCTTTATCATTAACTACTAAATTTCTTATAGGCTTATTCCTTCCTTTAATTCTTTTTGTAATTTTCCAGAATTTCCTGATACCGCTAGGAATTGTGAACAAAAATTTTGACCACTGGGCGTTTCTTTCGTTGTCAATATTGATGGAAATTAGTTTATTCAGCTCCCATAAAATTGCACCTAAGGTTATTCTAGAATTCGGATCAGTACAACGTTGAAATTTTCGCTTGTACTTGTTTCTTGTTGATATTAAACATTTACAGATTTCATTTAATTTGAAGTTATGAACTTTTCTAGGTTTGATGGGAATTGAGTCGAAACATGAAGCTCTAACGAGAACAGTAAATTCTTTTATAGAATCCTCAATATTAAAAGAAGATATGTTTTCATTGAGGATTACGGAGGAAATAATTTTAGAGTTTAATGAGATTTTGAATCTATTCCAATTAGCATTATGGAAGTCTGGAAAAGATTTTTCTATATGATGAATATCCTCATTAATAGAAAATAATATTGGAACATGATCCAAATATAAACTATGCGGACAGGTCACTAAATCGCTGAATTGTAGTGTGGAATTAGATAGCAGAAAGTCAATCGTCGATGCCTGTCTGAAGGTGAGATTTTGAGGAATTCTAGTGGGGTTAGGTGGATAATATAGAAGATTTCCAGCAGTATCGGATTTAGAGCAATTCCAACTGAGGTGATGTGCGTTTAGATCCCCTAGGATGAAGAAGTCGCCATCTGTAGATGTCATCAAATCGAGATCGCGGATGAAGTCAGGAGTGTAACGAGTACAATAAGCTGATATGAATTTGACTTTAGAATTAAGAAACTCCACAGACACGCATTCGTTTTCTATCAGTTTCGTTGGAAATGACGAATCGACGTTGTGTTTCAATGTTGATTTAATAACTATTGCAACTCCTCCTCCATGAGAAATTCTGTCTTTTCTATACACTTTGTACCCTGACATCTTAAAGCTGTGATTTGATTTTAGAAATTTTCGTTCAATAGAAGAATATCGATAGAGTTTTCTTTTATAAAATTATGAAGTTCCACAGATTTAGAGAATGTAGTAATGCCAAATTTTTTCACACCGTGCGTGGCGAATTTCATATAATATATATATATGTATATATATATATATATATGTATATGATATTTAAAAACAAAAAAGGAAAATACAATACATAAATACATATAAATATACATATTTAATAAAAAAGATAAAAGATCCTGCCCAGGGATTGAACCAAGCTGTTCGAGACTATTGCTATGAATTGTAATAATAAATTTTTGAGAATATTTTTTAAAAAGGAAGTTAAAATTCAATTGCTTATTCTCAATCATCTCCGAATTTAATACCTAGTTGGGGTTTTTGTGTGATTCTTTTTCTTTTTTTTAATTTTTTTTAATACATACATATGTATACAGTCAAAGCTCGGTATAACGAACGATATATTGTCAGGCCCTTTCATTATAGTGAAAAATTCGTTATATCGCAAAGTTTTTTTTTTATCAAAATTTTATTAATAAAAAGGAAAGTACATATAATTAATTTTATTAAAAATATATAGCTATGTCGTTAAAATAACGTTTGATAATCAATAAGTGAGTAAAAGTGTTAAAAATTATTTAAGTTGGTGGAAAAAATTCATTTATAGACGTTAGTTTACAAGTGACTCATTTGAAGAGCTTCTTCCTGTATTTCTCGAAGTCCTAATTAAAAATTGTACTTAATAGTCTGACTCCACGTCTTATACACTGTACTTCATCCCCCTCGTCCTCATCATCAGACTCAAAATTTTCCAAAAATAGAATTTTTTTCCAACATTTAGATAATGCATCCTCCTTAACATTGTTCCAGGCGAGACCAATCATACAGGATGCATCATAAAGAGAAAGACTTTTTATAAAATTTATGATGTCATCTGTTTCAGATGCCACTATTTTTGAAAGGATGCTATTTTTGTAGTGCAATTTGAGTAAGCGAATGGCGTTTCGGTCCAATGGCTGGATAAGAGGAGTCACGTTTTTAAAATCATTCGTTATACTGAGCTTGAAAATTATAAAACATTCGTTATATAAGGTAGTCAACGTAAGAAATTTACTCATTAGTTATATCCCGAATTCGTTAAAGTGAGTATTTGTTATACCGGGCTTTGACTGTATATTAATATTCTGATATAATAATATACTGATAAATATTATATATTTTATATGTATTGGAACAAATTAAAAAAACTGAAAAAAAAATCCTTTTAATCCCGACCTGGGGTTTGAACCCTGGCCTTACGTCTATTAAACCAACACACTACTTACTAGACCACAGCGACTTCAAATCAATCGCCTGTATACCATCTATAATAAACTGTTTGACAAAATCTTAATCTTGTACTGTTGTCTCCCTTAGAAATAATGTTGTTTCTCTGTTAAATATGAAATCTGTTCTGTTAAAATCTAAAATCTCGGAAAATTTCAAAATCTACAATGAAAACTCGCTCTGTTAAGGATTCTGATGATTGGGTAAGTTAAAGGGACGTAAAATGCCTTAAAAACAATTTTCATTGTCCGCCCATGTTGTCCTGTTTTCCCAAAAAAAAGACTTACAGTGGATTTTAAAATCTGAAATATCGGAAAATTTCAAAATCTACTATAAAAACGTGCGCTGTTAAGGGTTCTGGCGATTGATTTAGTTAAAGGGACGTACAATGCTTTAAAACCAATTTTCATTGTCCGCCCATGTTGTCCTGTTTTCCCACAATATTGATTTTTTTTTATCGGATTACAATACCTTTCGGAAATTTATGATTATCTGTTTATTGTAGTTCTTATTACGCAATATTTTGTAACAGTGATGAACTATCGGGCTTATTTTTATCAACTTTTGCTTTTTTTTCTTATTTTACCCAGGAATTTAATCAATTTTTCCTTTTTTTCTTTCGAAGCCTCAAATTAATTGTTTCACAGAGTTCTGTTATTAACATAACAGAGCTCTGTTAACTGATTGGTTTGCGTCTTGGGAGTTAGATTTTAAAATCTATCTTCACACACATATGAAAATTCCAGCTTAGACCTTATTTTATTTTATAGCTAAGGTTTTAGAAAAGTTTTTGAATGGACAAATACCTGATTATATCACAACTCATTAGATGATACCAAGAAGGAAAGCTTATTTTCACCAGAGCCGCAGTTGAAATGAATAATACGATCTATGTATAGATTGAAGAAAGTAGTACAAAATCCAATTCAAGTGTTACAAGTCATTTACCTTTAAGTGTTTCTTATTGGCAAGAATTCATTGGTTTTAAATACGAATACCGTTATTTAAAAAATCTAGTTTTAATTGCATATTGGTTTCAATTTAATGAATATGTCTGTATAGCAAAAGTAAGTAAAAATTACGCCTCTTAGGCAGCTTAACAAAATTACAATAAAAGTACAACAAAGTACAAGAACTTTGGCAAAGTACCGTAGAAATCAATACTTATTAACAAAAAAAAAAAACAAAAAAAAAAAAAAAACAAATGTTCATATGAGTAATTATAGTTACTGCTCTACAATAAAGAAGAAAAATCGTAGTAGGCCAAGCAGATATTAAGGATACTCTACACAAAAAAGCTTATGATTGAAAGATTTTTCATGGGTTTTAGAAAAGACTGATTCCATTACAATGTGTACACAGAGGGAAAAAACCGGTAGAAAAGTACCGATATTGATACAATCCGTTGTCAAAAGTGAGCTTACCACGTTTGTTAAGATTTCGACAACGGATGTGTATAAAATTTTAATAACACCCTGCTATCATTTTGACAACCACCGTGGTAATTTTGACAACGCATCGTTGTCATTTCGACAACGCATCGTGTTCATTTCGACAACGCATCGTTGTCATTTCGACAACGCATCGTGTTCATTTCGACAACGCATATATTCACTCCATAAAGATACCCCATTCTGAACCCGACGAGTATAAAAACAATTGCGATATATATTTTATGATTTTCTTTATTATAACATTAATAATTTTATACATATTTTAATCTAAAATAAGTTTTAGAGTTATTTATGGAATACAAATGAAATGGTAGACTTATAAAGTCTGTAATTGGTTTAATATAAATGTTTTTATTTAATGATCCAGTTTCAAATGATTGAAAATGGTAATTAAAGTTTCTTATATTTATAGAATAACATAAAACATAAACTAATGAATTTGAAATTAAAAAGCTTTTAATGTTGTACAATTCAATACATTTTAAATTGGCAGCTAAATAATATTTTTCTTTTATTTTACCTTTTTATAGCTGATGAAGGAACTGCTTGGGGACATGGCATCATTTTGGTTAAACCATAACTGAACTTCTGATGGCTCGGAAAGGGTATCATCGTTAACTCCTAGCTGATTGAAATACATATATTTGAAATTATGTGTATTTGTATAAGTAAACACTTTTACTCACCTCAGTCTTTGTCTTTCTCCACTTTAGTAGTTTACTTCGGAATTCTGCACGTAGCCCCAAATGTGCAATAGCTTCTGCAAGGTGGCCATTTGTAATGTCTGGCAAGCTTCTGTATGTGACATTTGCTGCTTAAATTGAATAAAAGTTAACTATTTTTATATTATTTAAGTTTTTAACAACTTACCTTTTAATGTGTCGAATGGAGACTCCATACCTACGCTTTCTAAGAATATTTGTAATTCAATATCATCGCAAATAGTTTCTTCATTTTCCATTATAATTTCACAAAATTATTATATTTTTTTATAATTTATAAAATGATTTGATTGATGATTTGAACGTCGACTAACAGCCAACGCCGTCAGAAATTAGCTTCATAAAAATTTAAATTTATTATTGAATTTTTTTTTTGTTGATTTAATAACGTCGTGTATCAAATCAACAACAGATGTTGTTGAAAAATTATAAACACTTTTGTGTCAATTTGATACCAAACGTGTATAATTTTAAAACGTCTTTTTTCCCTCTGTGTATAGAATAATAATACCATCGGGAATAATTTCTAAACTTTGCTACAAAGAGTAAAACAAAAGCCACATTGCGAAGCTTTTCTAATAATTAAAGGAACTTGATGTGCTACTGTTAGTAACGAATAACTTTAAGTCCTTTCATGTGCTATCAAACGTATTTCAAATAGAAAAGATTTGTGTACCATTTCTTATGGCTTCTTAAAAAAAAATTTTTGTTTGCACGTTGTACATTAGCATGCCATTCGTACTTCGTTATTTCATTTCAATATCAAACACGTCCCTCGAATACTCATGCTGCTACTTATAATAAATGTATTGTAAGTTAAAGTGGAAAGCTCATTAAGAAATAAGTAGAGTAGAATATAGAACAGGATTTTATAAAAGGTTTGAATTTATTTTGTGTTTTTAAGATAAACTATCTGGGTAGACACGCGAAAAGAATGAGGCTCCCTTTTAACGACTTCTGCCGTGGATGCAGGTCCTCTGAGAAAGAGGAGACTGTTATTCACTTTCTTTGTCAGTGCCCGTCTCTTGCTAGGTGTAGATATAGGTTATTTGGCTCCCCATTCCTTGTTAGCTTAACGGAGCTATCATCCATTGATATCAAGGATATAGCTTCGTTCATCAAACTTTCTGGCTGGTTTTCCAGTGCGGGGTAGTCGTGCTTCCGTTGTGCAGCCCTTGCGCTGACCAACTTCTTCCTTTTCCCTCATTGTGGTGGAACTTGGTCAGTACAGGGACTGCGTTCACCCGTGGCATCACAGCGGGCCGCTATGCGTGCTCAAGTGAGCTTTGTGACATCAGAGCTACCACTCCGACCTAACCTAACCTATCTATTCTAACCTGCATAGTACGGTCTGTGGGAAATATTAGTACCAAAACACATACATAAGATAACATAATTGGTCATTACAACCATTTAGTCAGAATTATGACCTAGCGTCTCACACCACTTATGTTGTGTGCGTTAATTTTATACACGAGTAGCGGGACCTACAGTTTAAAGTCGACTCAGAACGATTGATTTTTGAGAAACTTTTCATGGCAATTTTTATGTATTCTCAGAGTTTTTGCCAGAAATCTGCTTAGAGGCAGTCGTCGAAGAACAATTTTTTTCATATTTCGTTTAGTTTTAGATGTCTGACCTGGAGTTTAAATCGAGCTCTCACGTCTAATAAACCAACACACTACCAATTAGACTACGGCGACTCCAAAACACATATTAAAGTCGAATGCTTTGAGAGCTATGTATACGATCTTAATAAATTGATTCTTCTAAATCAGCTCTATGTTGCTTCAGCGATTATTCTGTGCCTGTCTTTTTATGCCATCTCCATTAATGTGGTTATAGCTTATTGAAGGTAGCAACCTTTTGTTAGCAGATTTTCAAAATAAAAAATTAAATTTTCAATATAATAGAGCCCAACACTGCTGGTTGTTTAAATAATAAAATTTTATGTTTCCAACTGATATCAGGAAGGATACTGTTATCCTGAAGCTGGCTTTTTATGTGCCTAAAATTGTCTAATTTTTGAATTATTTATTATTAAATAATGTTTATTTATATTGTATTATATAATGAAAATTATTTAAATTGATGCTACCTGAATACTAAACAAAGTCTCCCAAGAGTAGAGTGTAAGAAATTCACAATTATTGATGAAATTTTACTGTTTATTTTTTTACAATTATTTATCTGCATATACTCGTATGTATGTGTGCAAACATTTAAATTTTTTAAGAACGAATATGAAAAACTTTTTATACAAAATTTTAATTCCAAACACAAAAAATAGCCAAATAGCCAGCGGTTATTTTCTTTGAATCAAGTAAGATAGGGGAGTTTGAGAAAATTATTAGAAAAGGCAAAAAGAAAACAGCAAAAAAAAGTAAAGGAAATCACATCACAGCATCTATGTTAAACACGCTTAGAAAGTTTGTACACACAATGCTTTTGCAAAAAAATCTCTTTTGTTTTTTGTTATTTATACAAGTATGGTTTATTATATCGTTGTACGTACACATAAAAAATCTTATAGCCTGGGTGATAGAAAAATAGCGAGAGGTGTCATAAGAGCATTCAGTTTGATTGGTGTTTCTCTTGGTCTGCATTTCAATAAAATTAAAGAAGGTAAATAACTTCATTGGAAAATAATAATTAAAAACTTTCTTAAACACACTGAAGATAACTGGCTTTCTAAATACCAGACAGTGTTGCATATGTTATGTCAGTGGCATCTAGCCCCTATCAACCAACGCCGATTAGTGAGCAAAAAACAAAAAAGAAGCAAAGTAGAAACAAAAATAAACTCCACTTTATTATGGTTCATTTAGATAAATTTCTACATTTTAAATATGCCAAATAAAACACACAGAAATTAATCAAAAAATCATGCTGCTGCTAAAACATGAATTTAGGAATGGAAACAATGCTGGACGAAATTCATCAGAACATTTGCTCAAGTGTTTGTTTAAAAAAAAAATTAATTTTTTTTTTTGCAAAAAAACTGTTTTTTTTTATTGTTTCAAGGAAGACTCATTTGATTGTTTATTTAGCAACAAGAAAAGGTAAAAAAAAGGTAAAGGAAAACAATAAAAAACTTTTTTATTTTGTTGCTAGTTCAACCTGACTAGATGTGAGTTTATTTGATATCTTGGCATCAAAATCATCCAACAACTACTGTCTGACCTGACTGTGTGTGGCTTAAAGAGGCGTTAATAAATTGCCTTTGGCCTGTTAATTAATCATAATAAAATTCGGATTTTTTTTTTGGGGTTTGTTTGTTATAAAATTAATTCAAGTAGTTTTTTGGAAATTGATGCTTTATTTGATTTGAGATTGAACTTCTCCCTGTGAATTTAATGTAGCTTGTGCACATTTTATTATTTTAGCTGGAGGTGAGAGATGATTCTAAGCATTTTCAATTTTGGAAATAGTGTCAATGATATTACAAAGCAAATTCTGAAGACATTATGAATAAATTGTAATATGATCTGAAAAGTATATATAAATAAAATATTTATTTAAACTAATTAGATCAACTATTAATAAATTAATTGAATAAAATTTTTAATTTCATATCAACAAATGGCATTGAGTTTTGAGTTTGAATGGGTCAAGTGTTGAACCATATTATTATGGTATATCGAATATTCTTCGAGAAGCTTTTCTAATTTTATAGTTTTAAATTTTAAAATTATTGCAATAATTCATCTAGTCTTGCAAGTGTTCATTTAACACGAGACATTGCAAGCCTTTCATGTACATACATAAAACTTAAACTACATATTGAAGGAAATAGATTTCAAATTGTAGTCCTTATCCACTTCCATTTTTATCAATTGGTGCATTGGTGAAGGCTTGAGTGTACTGCAACGAGGATTAGTGTAGCTAAATGATCTCAAACCTGAGTAATATGGGTTCAAACCTCGGATAAAGCGAAAAAATTGTCATCATAATGTTTAAATACATAAAATTAAGAGGATTTATTCCCCTTTAAATTATCCATTTAGAAAGACAAAGATAATGGCTTTATGGCTCAATTCAAACGGACATAAAGCCATAATTTTGATATGGCCTTAAGTCTCATATCAATTTTAGTGAAATGGGACATAAAGCCATTATGGTTATATGTCCCATTTGATGTTTTGCGTTACAAATGCTTTATTTCACTAAATATGCCTATTTATCTATGAAATTAATGATTTAAAAAAATCCAAAATTTCTAGGCTCCAGGAATTACAGCTGCAAACATTTTGTGAAAGGAAAAATCCTTAGTTATCATTGGAAAACATTTTTTTATTCTTGTGACGCACGCAGGAAAACTTTATTCAGCGAAGCCACCTGCCGCGTCCTACTGGAGGAAAAAACTCCTAAG
Source organism: Sarcophaga caerulescens (assembly GCA_927399465.1). Classification (NCBI taxonomy): domain Eukaryota; kingdom Metazoa; phylum Arthropoda; class Insecta; order Diptera; family Sarcophagidae; genus Sarcophaga; species Sarcophaga caerulescens. Next base: position 37,792,689 of record OV656872.1, on the reverse strand, counting down.
CGCGGCCGCAGGCCGCCACGCAGAAATACTTTATTATGCGAAGCCAGATTTCAATACTTAACTTTAGTGTCTCAGGAACTGAAATGAGAGATAAAGCCGCTTTCTAATATTGCTAATGTAAGCTAAGGCCATGATGGTTTTATCATGCAATCATTATTAAAAATATGGCTTTATATCTCATTTTCGGAAAAAAATTTATGGCGTTAAGTCCCATTATAATGAGACTTAATGGCATATGCCCTTATGTCTCAATGGAATGGGACTTAACGTCATATGGCTTTATGTCCTATGGCTTTGTGACACCCCACCTAAAAAATCATTGGCAACTGATGACAATCTCAGTTGGCACACAGAAATTGGTTGCCTGAGTGGGCAACCTCATTAGCAACTGATGCACACCTCATTGGCAACTGATGACAATCTGAGTTGGCAACCAGAAATTGGTTGCCAGAGTAGGTAATTGACAACTGATACACACGTCATTGGCAACTGATGCAAAACTCCTAGGCAACTGATGCCTGACTTGGCAACCAGAGTTGGCAACCTTAATTTGGTTCATGCACGGCGGTTAATGCTTTTGATTTTATCGATTCGATGTTTGTTAGCCAAGGCGATTATGATTTGTTTAAGGTAATGTGAATAAATTTTAACTAGCAGGTTCATTCAATAGTAAGTAAGAGATAAAATAAATTGATCGTTAAGATAACCCAGTTAATAGATATCCAAATCATCGGTTAAACTTATTTGAAATAAAAATATTCATCATTTTTATTGACCCAATCTTATTAGAAATTCATATGGACGTTATCCATTAAATACTTTCCAGTTTTTTAATTTTCAAAATTATTTCTTAACCTTGGTAGACAAGGTATACAATGACTTGGGTTTTACAGACTCGCATGATTCAAGTAATATGATGGAACACTTTAAACGAGTGGAAATTTTAAATATGGCCTGCCATTTGTATATAAATTTGCGAAATATAAAAACACATTCCTTGTATTTATTCTATTATTAGTTTTATTTTGTGTCTTAATTTATGAATTTATTTTTAAGTCTTATTTTACAATGAAAAGTTCACTAACCCACTACCAACTGCCAGATTAGCAATAAACATACACGCTACACTCATATTTAAAGATAATTTAATGATATTCCAAGTCAAAACATATATTCTAATGTTTTGATTGTAGTTGTAGCCAAATACTAAATAAAAACAGATTTTTTGTTTTTAAATGTTTTTTTTTTTTTTTTTTGGGAAACATTATTATGTTTCTAAACCTAAACTCACTTGTTTACAATTTTAATTATGCTGAACAATAACAACAATAACAACATAATTTCTAAAGGAAGACATATTTAGTAGGTTCAATGGAATGTGTGTTAATTTAAGATTCTTTTTTTTTATTCTTTGATTCTTTGTTACTGTGGGAAAAATTGCTACTAAAATATTTTTTAATTTGAAATTTTGTTTTTATTATCTTTTTTAAAAAAGATTATTTTTTGTTTATTTTTTGCTTTTTTTCAAAGTGGTACGATTGCTAAGATGTTCTCTTTATTTTATGAGATTCTATTTTGTGGAAATTATTAACGATTAGGAGTTATAGTGTGAACAGTCTTGGGTTGTTAAATTTTTAATATCAAATAATGATGCGTTCGATAGTGCTACGCATGTAGTTAATGAATTATTATTCCAGGAATATGAGGTGGAAAGTGATTAAAAAGACTAGAATGACATTAAAATTAACAAAAGACTTAAGACACAAACTAGTTTAATAACGAGTTAATCAATTCGAGTGATAAGTTTTTCAAGTTTAAGTTTATGTCTCATTTAATTTGCAAATCGTTTTTATACAATGTATTCCTCTACACAACAATGTAATTTGATAGACTCGTTTCTGATTATTAAACAAGAGATGCTGCAATATAAGTACAAATTATTTCAGCGCATTTTTAGTGTTTGAAAGAATGATTATGTAAGGCTAACTGTTTGGCGGATTCATCCTTAGTAATTTTAGTTTTCCCCACTTGATACACTGTCAGTACCTATGCACCGCTAATTTTTAGTGTCCGCGCCATTAAACAATTTCGGTAGCTTCACATAAACAATTTTATTCTATGCTCGTGCATTTGTGGATGTAATTTTTCTTCCATCTAGAAAAGTGTCAGTTTTTAAAATATAGAATCTAATCTAGCCAAATAAATATTATCTTCTAAGAGTATTAAGAGTATAACAATAAAGTTTCTAAGGGGGCCCACTTTATTGACGATCTTTTAGCATTACTTTCTTCCTTTGTGCAGCATTACTTAGTCACTTTGAGCTGTTACGCTAAGAGTTCACCAGCCTTTAGAAACTTTATTGTTATACTCTTTATAATGGAATGGAACATCTCGAACAAAACGAAATATGAAACCTTATTTCTACGGCGACTTTTTCTCAGCAGTCTTCTGGCAAAAAATCTGAGAGCAAAATAAAATTGTTTTTAGACGCTTTTAAACTGTAGGTTTCCACATTCATAGGTTAAATTAATACACGCAACATGGGTGGTGTAAGAAGCTAGGTCGTAATCATGACTAAAGCTTTGTAATGACCAATGAAGTCAGTAGGATTTTTACCCTACAAGGGTCTCTAGAGTAGATAGTAGAAGTCGCAGATGACCTCGAGTTAGGTTAAGACCAGAGATCAGCAATGAATCGTATTTTCGAGTCACTCGAATCATTCATCAAAATTTACAGTAGTAGTTATTGTTGCATTTACATAAGAAGATAAAAGAAAAGACAAAGACAGCAAGCACAGCACACACACAACCTTCTAGCGAGTATTGTGGTGTTCGTACTCGAATCATATTTATTTTGTGCTTCGTGTATATGTTGAATCATGGAGAGTCGATATCAACAACATCGTGCGTATTGTTAAGTATGAGTACGATGAGTATTTCTAACTTTGAATATGAGTAGTATGAGTATGATGTTAAAATAAGTATGAATGCGTATAAGTAGCTGAAATTATAAATATGACTCGAATCTACTCATCGTTTTGAATACTCGTTGCTGATCTCTGGTTCAGGCCGACTGCAAGTTTCACTTCTCTCTATAACTTTATTTCAATAACATCTTCTCTTGCACTCTTTTGTAAATTTAAACACACCCCACAATGCCTTTTAAGTTTGAAACAAATGGACTTGATTTTATTCGAGAAGCATAAAAAAACATAATGATAGTGTTGCAGTAGTTGTTGTTGTTATCGACAGGAATATTTAATTTTCGCTGGAGCTTGAAAATTTTGCTCAAAGCAAAGCTCAAGTGATTTTGGTTAATTCAGGCGATACACAAAAATACTTGACCCTGTCTTCTGTTCTCATTATTTACGCCAGCTATTGGTGACTGAAATACTACGCTTATGCATAGGCTGGTTCATTGAAATCTATGATAAGACCTTTTGAGTGCTTACAGAAGAGGGTGGTATAAGTCCACCTTAATAACAGTAAGTATCCAATTCTATCGATATTTATCAAATAAGGAAAGAAAATCTTCTATTATTTTCTTATAAGATCATTGACAATAGCAAAATAGATAATTTTTCTCCTGCGGCATTGAATAATTTATTAGGAAATTATTATTACTAAAAAGTTCTTGTATACGAATGTGTTTTTAATTTTAGAATTAATTCAGGTTTGGAGGATTTTAAAATGTTTGAAAAAAAAATTAGGAAAGCTCCCACACATTAAAAATCTTCGCTCCTTTTTTGTTTTTACACGAACTTTTTAGTAAATTTAATTCAGCAACTAACAATTTGCACAAAAGTAAATCCCGATGACGAATACTTGCAATTTAACAAACAAAAAAGACAAATACTAACTCAACAAGTGTAAACGAAATTGTTAATCACAATCACAAAATAGGGTGTGTGTTTTTTGTGTTAAAAATTTATAAAACACCGACACACTGACTGATTAACTGATTTTTTTCGTTTTTTTTTTCGTTATTTTGTTTGTTGATTTTTGTTTTATAATGACAACTAAATGACACACTTTTATCATGTAAATTGTGAACAATTTATGACTGCATTCTATAAATTCAAGAATACGGAAACAAACACAGCAAGAAAGTATGATACGATAATTGTTTAAAGTCGAATATAAGACACCCTATACTCTATATACCCTTTTGTAATTAGTTTGTGGTATGAGCACTACTGGAGATTATTGATTAATCGATATTTAAATAAAATTACGTCTGCTAGTTAGATTCATTGTACTATGGACCAAATATAGCATGGGATAGCAATAGTTTTGAAAAATTTCATTTGCATTCTTCTTAATCCCACAGCGTTCTTCTTTCTACATACACTATCAACACACTACAGACTAGACTACTTCAACGACTATTCCAAGATACCCACATATTGTGTTGTAGGGTACACAAAAAAAAATATGTTATATAAACAACAAAAACAACCACATTAACATCAGATTTTCAGATTTTATTATAGATAAAGATAAAGATGGATGAGCAAGAACCCATCCATGCTTAAGAAGAAAAAAAAATTTCATAAAAAAAGTACAAAAAAAAGAACCTTTTAATGTATGATGACCCAAATTACAAAGTTAATAAATATGTTGTTGTTGTTTTTGTGAGTGTTTTATTTAAATTTGGCAAACAAAACTTGGGATACCTGGTACTTGGAAATTATAAGCACTTACAACGCTCATACACAAACGAACAAAACATATGAATACCGTTCCATAAATTCCCCGTTTACGAGCCCATGATCATTCATCAACTTGCCTATGTTTTGAATGTTTGCTCAACAGTTTAACGCATTTTTACAAAAATTTAAAAAATACAGAAGAAGAAAAAAAAGAGGAAAGAAAAATCAAATGACCACCTTCAGCACCAACACAATAATGTCATCAGCAACACCGCTCACTGTGTTGATGGTAAGGGGAATAAGAAGCTTTTACCTAAGTTTTATAGGCGCGTAAAGAACTGAAATTCCTAGAATGAATAGCAGAATATTTAAAGATGCATGTCTTCTTCTTCTTCTTCTTGTTGTTCTTATTTTCTTTTTATTTTTAAGTCAATAATAACGTCAACAACAACAACAATTTCAATGTAATACACCTTCTTCTCAATATTACAAGATCTAAACTAATCAATGAAGTTTTTCTACTTTTGTTCATTATGATCATAACTTGTAACGTATGAAACGCAACAGACTGACTATTCCTGCGTTTGGGTAGATAAATATTTGAAAAATAAACATTGACTGACTAGAAGGCATCAATGAGTCACTATTATGAATTTCAAGTTGGTACGCGTTAAATTCTTTCGAAAACCCACAATAATCTGAGGTTTTTCTTTGAACATTTTGTTAAAAACTTATTGCGAAAGATCTTCGATAAGAAGAACTTATAATTAAAAAAGGTCATGACATTAAAATACTTTCGTTTCCATTCTCTTTACTTAGTGTTTCTACAGGGGTAATTAAAAATACATATCAAGCCCTGTAAGGGCCTGTTTTGGGTGTTAAAAATGAAACACGAGTCACGTTCATGGCATGGGTACTGTTGCATAGAGGTACTGGACCAGGCAATCCATTGTACTGCCCTTAAACTATATACAGTTTTCCTACAATATATCAGATCAATATTAGTCTGCCTAATACCAAAGAAAATAAAGTATAAAGAATGTGCATTTGAACATATTTTGGAATATTTTTCAAAAATATTTCATGACGCGGGGGGAAAGATAGGAGGGAAGTAAACAGAAACAAAGACCGTAACAATGCGTTGCTCTCATCGTGCGTTTTTGTTGTTTGACCACTTTTTTATTAAATTCTCTGAAATCACTTATTCTGGTCAGTATTGCCACGAAAAAAAATATTGTAACCAACATTTGTGAAAAAAATTACCAAATAAGAAAAAATATAACCAAAATTAAATTCACAGTTTTTTTTATTTTATTTTTCAAATATAAATTATAATTAATACAATATAGTAAGAAAAGAAACAAAAAATAACAAACTAAAATTTTAGTCTTACAAATTAATTCATTTCTACAAACAAAAGCTCTTTTTATAAGAAAAATAAATAACAAAATATGGAAATTTTGGTTAAAAATAGCTAAACGGCAACACTGGTTGTGATTAGTGAGCAAGAGAGAGAAAATAAGTTGAGAGAATTTATTTATTTACAGCCATAGAAAACTGTCAATAATATACGATACTTTGATTTTCATTTCATCAACATACATATGTAAAGCTATCTATCTTAATAATTTTAGATAAATAAAGATAAAATAAAAAATCCATTTTTTTTATTAAAAATTATTCCTAGTTTTTTTAGATAAACAAAAATAAAAAACCCATTTTTTATTAGAAGAAAAAATAAAAAAATTAAATACGGCCAGCTAATGACATAGAACATTTTTAACATAAAACATTTTTTGAGTGTTATTCTGAAATAAAATGATAACGCATCCGCTACACATGTGTTCTTGTCGCAGTCTGATCGACAACTAAATCAAATAACACAAGAATGCGTGTGAGTTCTCTCTGCACAATTTTGCGGGTCGTAATGTTAAACAAATTTTGGTGAGAGCGGGTCGTAATGTTACAACCCGCCATAAGAAATTTTACTTCTACATGATGCGCATTCTTTATATCCATATTCTTTGCTAATACTTAATAAGCACGCTGGTGTTTTCTTCTAAAATAAAGAATGCGCCCCACACAGTTTCAAAATATGCCTTGTAGTGATTGAGCTTGAAGCGATTGCAATACTGAACAAATTTTTGAGGCTACAAAGTTTATTCAGAAGGCCGGTTATTATTTTCAGATTGCTTCTGAGCAGACTGATGATGATAAACATCCAGTTTAAGCTTAGATTGTGTCAAACCCGTATATATTGAGATTTTCGTCAAACATACTTTTTCAAGCTGCCTTTTTCACTGTACAGATTAGTTCTGCAGTGTGGAAGCTTGTCCATCTATCTGTTTATTGTTGTGGATTATTATAACATCTGCGATTTAGAAAAGGGTGGCAGTATTTTCCCTGGCTAGATGTTTGGCAGTCGCCGTAGTCTAGTAGGTAGTGTGTTGGATTATAAGACGTAAAGCCCGGGTTCGCATCCCAGGTCAGGCATCAAAACGAAATATGAAAAAAAATATTTCTTCAGTGAATGCCTCTCAGCAGATTTCTGGCATAAACTATGAGAGTAAATAAAATTGCCATGAAGAGCTTCTCAAAAAATCGTTCGTCGTTCGGAGTCGACTTTAAACTGTATGTCTCGCCACTCATGTATAAAAATAAAAACACAACATAAGTGGTGTGAGAAGCTAGGTCGAAATCCTGACTAAAGGGTTGTAATGACCAATTATGTATTTATGTAGATGTTTTATGTTGCCTAGGCACTCCCATACTAATCGCTAGTCAACCTCACATAAGCTAAGTGCTCGAACGGTAAAATATTGCGGTCTTCTTTTCTGTTCCTCCTGTTTAAGTTGAATTGAGCGCATCATTCAATGGTTTAAACTTCCGCTTGCAAGATAACCTATGGATTCCGATTATTTCACTTTGGATTTGTCATTCCAGTACCAGCCTTTAAAAAAATATTATAATATGGAACCTTCTGTTAATGCCAGGGTGGACCAGTCAGCCATTTGAACTATTACAAGACCTGAGAATAGTTGTATATCAGCAGAGAATTAATCATATGATACAGAAAAGTACTCCATTTTCGACATCATAAAATTAGAATCTTAGTTGTGTATTTTAATTAGTGAATCGATGTCTCTAGAGCTCTCCGCGTGAATGAACAAATCAAAGGAATTTCGGGAAGTATAGTTGTACTATACGAGGCGCATAAAATATTAACGTAAGTCATTATGAAATCATATGTATGTACACATATACACATGAGGAAGGCGTTTCACTTAGCAAATCGTAAAAGATAAATTTCTTTTAAAACAAACTAATTCACGACGTCTATGCTACAGCGTCACAAATGTCATTTCGCTCTTTTAAGATGTGACAACATAAAATGTAGAATTTAACGACTACTGCCGGTTAACAATGCGCACATGGCGACACATGGTGAGTATTTCAAACAACGGAGTGTGCTACACCCAAAATGATGTCTGGAGAACATGAAATATAAATGATTTCAATGTTCTTTGTATACGATATTCCTGTCAATGGGTTCAAAATTTGCATTTTACAATGTTGAGCTTGAGGTTGATGTTAGTCTTTCGGTTTTTTTTTCTTGTTTTTCAAATGGCATGTCATACAAATTTCTTTCAAAACGATTTTGGTTAAGTGGCGGTTTGTCGGTGATGTTTTCTTTAACAACTTTTATTTGGACAACATGAGCGTTGCAGATGACCAGCCGGTAGGCTACTAGATATGTATGGAAAAGTGTGTGTTTTTGCGAATTCCATTTAGCAAATCTGAAGTCATGTTATCGTTTTAACACGAAAAAAATAAAGTTGAAAAAAAAGAAGTCAAAGTAAACGAAATAAAATACAAAAATTGTAGCCGGTTAAGTAATATGAATGTCTTTCTCTCTATAGATGTTGAATGCACTAGGGTCTGTGTTAATAGTCATGGGACGTAGTTGTGTCCTTAAGAATTTCAAACCATTTGTTTTAACCATTTCAAACAGAATGTCTCCAGCCTCACTATCCTCCCTCCTTAGTGGTAGTAGTTGCTGTTGCCTTTCTGGTCATTTGATTTTGTTTTGTTTTTAAGAGAGTTGAAATGTAAATGCCCTCTTTCTTTTTGATTCTTTCAACATCTCTAACATCAATATGTGTGTAAGTGGCGTAGATATGTATTTGAATAGAACATATTTTCCCTGTTTCCCTGATCTTTGTTTATCGCTTATAGTCGTATTTGCTTGTTGCATTATTGAACACTAATGTTTTGTATGTGCAACATGCAACATGTCATGTGTGCTTGTTGTTGTTTGATTTAAATTTTCATATTGCGTAAAGGTGTCATTTTTAGCACCCGCTTGTCATTCAGAGTTTGTAGTAGTGGTTTTATTATTATTGTTGTTGTTGTTGTTTTAACAATCACCTTTTTGGAGCCTTCCTTATAATCAATGAATGCTTTCGACTGGTAGAAGCAGTAGAAAAGTTTAAATTACTGATTTAAGACATTTGCTGAAAAAAAAGGCAAATAAAGTCTATTTTGCAAAGAAATATTTCGTATTTGTCTACAACAAACAAAACATAATAGAATGTGACAATAAAACATACTGGAATGCAAAATTCTTTATGCGATTATTAATTAAAAATAATAGAAAATACATTTTCAAGAAATTAAAAATTTTTACGTATGTAAACCATACCGAAAGACTTAAGAAACAAACATAATTTCATCAAATTTCTGTACAAATTTTAAGGATTATATTGCGATTCAGTAGCATGAAATGCGTATAAAAATTCGGTCCTTGAAAATTGTTAAAAAAAATGATAGAATAGAATTGATAGAAGACATATTTTAAACAGAAAAATAATCATAAGAAAACCGAAAAATCATACAGTTCCAATGCAATACCTTAAATGTCAAGGTTAACTAAAGATAATGAGAATTAATTGCAGCCATAATATCACTGCAAAGCACATAGAAAGCTGGCCTAATGTAAAATTTTCTTGTAAAACGTTCCATATTGCAGTAGAATGATACGACTCCCACCCATATAATAGAAACACAGTCAATAACTCTTCAGAGATACCTACTCATATTAGTAATTATTCCCAAATATCCCTGAAGATCTGGGAAGTCTATATTATAAATTTTCTTTTGGCTAGCTAACGGCAGTTCTAATAAACTCTAGACTCAAATATTGAAAGTTTTATAAATCTTTTCTAGAAGCAAACGACTACAAAGTCAAACACATCTTTAATCTAGAATGGGTTTCAACTTCGTTTAAGAGGACAAGCAATTTATTGGCGTAACGATAGATTGAAGACAAAAATGTTATTAGTTTTGGAGTGATCTACAGAAAGAGTTCTTGTAAAAACTTTACTACAAAAAAGAGAGAATAAAGGTATTAGTTGATGAGGATTAAAAAAGTACCTCAGCGCTGATTCTACTTCATTTAAAAATTTATACTCCACGAATTTATCTGCCACAATCTGTCTTTTACCCATTATCTTTCAAATGACTCCATTTAATTTTACTACTTAGTCTTGTTGTAAAGCATTTCCAAAAATCATAGAGTTTGCTTGCTCTATATATAGAGGCAATAAGAGGGTGAGCTTTCAGCTTTACGATCTGTCTGAGGGTATGAAGAATATCGTGTACAACATGTTTTCAATTATTCTACCAATAATAGTCAATGCCCTATGTAGCGAATATAAAACCCCGGTTAGCCAAACGTCCACGGAACGAAGCGTACGATCGATTTTAGCGTATGAAGTAATGAGAGTAATGCAAATGCTACAATACGTTTCGGTAATCCCTCTCATTGCTTTTTGTATTCTAAAAACGAACTTCCGTTTCGTTACGTTCTGTGGGCATTTGGCTAACCAGAGAGTCTACGGGTATTTATTAGCCTGTTTGTCTCAATTTATTACTCAATTCCACCTCGAGTTGTTTTCATTTTCAGCCTGTCGATCCAAAAAGTGTTCTGTATGTTACAGATGGCCAGACCATCTTGATATCTGTCGATTGCATCATTCGTGGATTATGTTTTCAAGATTTCTTTGCAGTTCTTCTGCATATCGTAATGGTATTATTATTGCCGTAAAGAGGTACATTAATACTGCCACCATACAATCTATTGAACTTCCCTCAAACTTTATAGTGAAAACCTATAACGTTTCTTCTAAACCTATTGCTCTAACAAATTTCAGAGCTCTTCGGTGATATTTACCAAGGTTTTTTCTGCTTGGAATGCATTAATGTCCCACAGGTTCTCAGAATGTGTTCCCATGGTTCATTATTAACGTTAGAGAAGCTACAAGTTGAGCTGGAGACAACCATTTTGAATGAGTGATTTTCAGTCTACATTATTCTGTCAAAAGACCGATTAACAACTCGCGGTTATTTCTAAATAGTCTGATACAAGACTCAGATCTCCTTATATTGAAAATTTCCTAACAAACGTTTTGATTGCCTCAAACCCATTTGATTTGAAAGAATCTTTGTTTCTATAGGGTGATTTTTTAAGAGCTATAGGAAAATTTTTCAAAAAAAAACACATAAAATTCAGAAAAATGCATGAAATCTTTATTTGAATCGATAGTACGGTCCATATAATTTAATGTTTGAAGATTATTTCGTGCAAATGTGAAACAAAACATGAAACGTGCGTGAGCTGTTTAAACCAGTGTTGCCAAAAAGATAATAGCTAAAAAATCACCCTTTATTTATCTGCCCTTGTCTGGAGTAGACTTTTTCAAATATACATTCTCAGACCATCATTATGGCCTGCTTGGTCCTCCTTCAAACGTACACTATATAAGCCTACCATACGATTCAAAAATATTTTGTGCCATCGTTTTCGTGCTTTCTTCTGACGTGAATCGATATAAATCTAGACAATGCTGACCAACTGTAGCTGAGAAGCCTGTATAAAAGTAATCCATTTTTATCAAACAATTCCATATGGAAATATCAAATGCTAATAATAAAATTATCGATCAGATCTTTGTTCACTTTTAAATGGTTTTATAGTATGGTAGTTAATGAAAACATTAAAAAATTTATTGCTACAGTGTCACGTATCGAGATCTTTAATGCAAATTTTAATTTTTCAATCTAAGCTTTTAAAGTGGCACTTAAAGATCAACAAAATTGTTTTATTGGCAGAATTATTTGCAAGAACCTACAGTTAAAGTACAGTTTTTATGATTTTCTTGCGAATTAACAATCTATTATTGTCATATGATTGCAAACAAATCTTCATGTGATAATAATTTAATTGTTCACCAGAATTCTTTCTATTTTGGAAGAATGAATGAATTTTTGCGATATTTCGTACGAAAATCTGGGTCAATTTATTCTATTTGAAGCGTGTAATAGCTTTATAGTTGTTTGAACAGTTTGATAAAAAAAATTAAGAATTTATACGACCCTATTAAAATGTTTTTTTTTTGCTTTTTTCAAATACTAATGGATTTATTTCAAAATACTTTGCCAAATAAATTCATTCAAGTTTTCTATTTCACGATAATGTAGGCCAGTTTAATAAAAAATGTTTAATTAATTCTACATTTAAAAACAAACTAAACTCACTTCACCGGAGGTGGTCTTGAAAACTATTTAATATTCAGTTAATTAAGTGATATAAAGTTTGTGTCTTAAGTCTTTTGTTTAGAACTGTAACAATTTTATGTGGTATTGCTATTAAGTCAGGCAGGCAGGTCGTTGATTTCAAACAATTCAAACTTGCTTATGCTTGTTTCTTAAGTCTTTTGTTTATAACTGTAACAATTTCAATTTGCTACTAGCATATCCTACCCATCAAAACTTGTACAAGCTTGTTTCGTGTGTTTTTTTTTTAATTTTTTTTTTTATAATTTAAAATCAATTTTCACACCAAAGATATTGTGGTTCAATTATATTTTTAGTGTGTCATTATTAGTCTAAATTGGCTATCAATAAACAATTCAAACTGTTTAGCACGTTATTGCTGATAAAACCTTTGAATTCTAGTTTAAAAATCATTTATACAGTGAGTATTGAATAAAAATTCTACAAATTTTTAAAAAACGAAATATTTAAACATAAATTTACATAAAAATGAAGATTAGTTTTTTGCGTTTTCTAAAAAATTCATTATTCAATCATTTAAACTGGTTTCTAGAATCAAATGTTAGCGATTAGTTTTAAGGGTTACTAAACTCTTTGCCAGAACACTATGAAGCAACTCACATTTCTTTCCAATTAATTTATGCGCAATACTTGATCTGAACTCTTGATTAGGCCACTCCATATGTATTGTATACCAATGTTTGTGTTTATATTGACTTTTGATCGGATTATTGGGCATAAATTTAACATGACAAAGGCTGTCATTGGTTTAAATATGTAAAATATCTATTATCGCAGTGAATTGATATATTTTTATAATTTATAGGCGATTAATTGGAATCAAATTAAAGAGAACAATGGTTTTTACATCCACAAGTATTTCTATAATATTCTATACCAAAAATAGTTTAGTTGGTGAAAAATTCATTTCAATGCAGGCTTGTCGTCTTAGTCTAGTAGCCAGTGTGTTGGCATATTAGACATGAGGCAACGGCAGGTTCCTTTTAGCAGATTTCTGGTAAAAGTCTGAGAATGAATAAAATTGCAATGAAAAAATTTTACATTCGGAGTCGACTTTAAACTGCAGGTCCCGCCACTCATGCATAAAATTAACTCATGAATAAATTAATGTTAGCTCGTAATCCTGATTGAAGGGATGTAATGACCAATTATGCATGTTACATAACCAAACCAATTATGTATGTAAAGCGATAAAGACTATGATGGCTGTAAAATAGTTCTTTTGGAAAACTCTTGAAAAGAAAACTGAATGAAATCATTTTAATCATGCTAAATAAAGTCTTAATTTTAATGAAAATAAAAATTGAATTCTTTCTTCCTTTCCAATTAGAATTTTAAATACGTAAAAGTGTGTTAGATGGCTTATTGTTATAGCAGAACGATTCCCTTTGTTTGTCTTATACCATGAAGAGTTCCTGATATAGATGTTTGATGTTTCAATGTCTGCCACAGAGAGACTAGTGAGATTTTCTGCAAGGCAGTTACAAGCGCTAAAACACAGTGTTACATCTAATAGGTGAAGAACAGTTTTCTAGTTATTAGGATACGCAACTTCTAAAGAATTCATAGGCAAAATAATCAAGGCCCGAAAAGTATTTAGTCTTATGACAACACTGAAAGTGCTGTGTTGAAGTTTAAGCAGACTTTCCGTGTGCATTTTTACAACCTTAGCGCGATTTGCTGCGCTATCTTGCTGTTAGCATGTCATTGACGGAATTTTTTACCAGAATACGATTCAAAACTTGAAGGTTTTCATTGTCATTCATAACATAGAGAATGTGCAATTTCTCCAGTCTGGAGTTTCTCGAAATACCACAACTTCACGGTATTGTCACGAATTTTATACCGCTTTGCCATCGCGCTGAGAGACTCACGGCAAACGACAACCATGCAACCCAGCTCAGTGGCTTTACAACTGCTATCATAAAGTATGCTATTATCTCTTCCAGAATTATTGTTCTCCATAATAATCGTCATATCAGTGTTTTAGATCGATATTTCCATCTGGAATATGCTGCAGCGGTCCAATAGCCGTCTAAAGTCTGAGAGACCCTCGGCAAACGACAACCATGCAACCCAGCTCAATGGCTTTACAACTGCTATCATAAAGTATGCTATTAACTCTTCCAGAATTATTTTTCTCCATAATAATCGTCATATCAGTGTTTCCACCTGGGAAATAATGCAGTGGTCCAATAGCCGTAATTACCGGTTTTAATAAAGTGACGAAGATCTGTTCGTATTCTTTGACGAGATGCGTCACAACTTTTTCCCATCAATATTTTCGGAAATTCCTAATTCCTTCAGGATGCTCGAGTAACATCAGTGGCCTGAATGGCCGATGCGCGCCACTAACAAATTGCCAAAAGTCCGTTGACTAGTATTATCCTCAACAATAAAGGTTCAGCATAAAGAGGTGCAAAGTTAACAATTTTTAACGCTAACGCTTTTAAGACAACAGTTGAATGAGCGTTAAACTATCTGTGAAGTATGTAATAATTTTAAATTCTTAGTTATTTATCATAGAGAATCTATTTGGAATTTTATCAGTCGCTGTGTTAAAAATATTTTATACTTTTGATAGAGGAAACAAACAATAACACAAACAAAAAAACAAAAAATATAAAAAAAAAATTTACATTAATGTTCGAAAGCGAAAAAAAGCTTATCAAACAATAAAAAATAGAAAGAATATATTCCGTCAATGATGCGACCTTCACTTTTGGGAGAAAGTTTAAATTTTTTTTTTTTTCTCGAATAAAATTCAAAAGAATTGCTGACTATATTGGTCAATAGAATTTGATGACATCTTTTATACTCTGTAACCTTAATTCTGTCAGAACATTAAATCAAATTAAATTCTTTAATTTTACGCTCTAACTTGCCAGTAAAGACACTCTAGCGACAGTGAAATTGTATTGAATTTTTCTTTTCTTCGTCTTAAAGTGAAACATATTCAATGATGCAGCATTAAAAGTATAATAAAGCAAAGAATCCAAAAATTTGTTAAAATTTTTTTTTTAATGAAAAATTAGTAAGAGTTCATCAGATACGATATTTTTAAAATTATTTAATATTTTGCAAAATTTTTCCACAGTGAATATCCGTAATTATGAATGGGGTAATGGGTGATTTTCTAACTGCTCGAATTTTGAAATTTGAAAAAAAAGAAAATTAAAGAGACTTTACGTACGGGACTCTCAGTAATTAAAAGGTATCGCTCGCCGTTTGGCTCGTTTAAAACCACATATAAACTGAGCCTAATCCTTCCATTTTGCGACAAAACAAGTCAGTAATTTTCACACGATACGTTGCTATACTGACTGAAGCGTTGCGATTTTTAAAAATTTTTTGAATAACTACGGTCTATTGATGCCCCCGACAAAAGAGTGCATCTTTCAGAGTGTATCGGCTGCTGATGAACTTCGCCTAAAGCAAAAATTGTTACAGAAAATAATTTTCCGATTCATGGAAACATTTCGACAACACACCCTGACAATACATGCTCACACTCTACAGAAAATGAATAAAATTGTATGGTTTTTCAAATTTATAAAATTAATAGACTTCAGACTCCACCTATATTTGGCACTGTACCTCGTAAAGATAATAACAAAATTAATGAACATCAGAGGCAGGATGGGATCCAAGTAAGATAAGCTATTTAGGCGGCTATTAACCTAACCGCAGGCCGGTTAAGTAGAATAGTCTCTAGAGAAATAATAGGATTAACTCACCAAAATCTTCTTGTCTGTTTGGAGTCTCGATTGCATCTATTTTGGTGGAAATTAAGTGTCGTTTTAAGTGACAATTCATAATATTCTTTTGAGATTAGATTTGTTTCCAGGTAGAACTTTCCAAGTTTTGCATGATTTCACGCACGCACTGAGGACATTCAGTTCGATTATTGTCTCTCATAGCTACGTGTTGTACATTTATGCTTGACATACTGTCCGCTGTTTACTATATTGAGAGCGTAGTACCACTTGTCCTAATCTTTCTGTGCCCTACTTAAGCTGTGTTACACATGCATATCATTTTGGCTGAATGTTAAAAGCTGAAAGTCTAGTGGGTAAAGTTGGCTTATTAGACGTGAGGATTCGTTTCAAATTCCAGGTCAGACATCTCCAACAAAACGAAATATGAAAAAATATTTCTTCGGCGGCTTGCTCTCAGCAGATTTCTGGCAAAAACTCTGAGAGTAAATAAAATTGCCATGAAAAAAAAAATTCTCAAAAATCTCTCGTTCCAAATCGACTTTAAACTATAGGTCCTGTCACTCATGAATAAAATTAACATACACAGCATAACTGGTGTGAGAAGCTAAGCCTAACTGCGTTGTTACGACGAATTATGTATGTATGTTATAAGCCATTTGGTGTTACGTTTAAGAGTATTAGATAGAGTGTATAGATTTGCTTTACACCAGTTTTGACATCAGTTCGCCTGCTGTTATACCTTTCCAGTAGGAGTCAACAATTTGTATTGTTTTAAAGAGATTTGTTAATGTCAGTAACTTGAATTGGTACGCACTTTTAATCCAGCTTCCTAATGTTGTGGGATGTATCAACATAAGAAAAATATCATCAAAATCTAGGCTGGATTTAGCGATGAATACCTCTCTACGGATTGCTCAATTATACGTTTTCCATATCTGTCATCTTTAGAAAAGTTGATTATTTTAAAAATTTTAAATTAAGAAAGTGATTCTTTTTTGAAACAAATTCAAATTCAAATATTTAGGCTAAACTTAATTAAAGCAACTGATATGCTTGACGAAAGGAAAAAAACTTAATAAATATTTTTATTGACTAAGAATTGGAGCATATAATAATTTGCAGATGAAAAGTAATGTGTGTCTGTCCACAGATTTGAAAAGACGGTAAGAATATGTCAAATTAATAAAATATGCTGCAGTTAAATACAACGTTTGCTTTATGAGTTTATGATTATACATGATCTTATTTCATTTCATTTGATTCATTAAAACTAAATTAAACTGTGCAAATTTATGGACATTTTTTTCAAAACTTTTACGACCAAAAAAAAAAAGCAATAAACTTTATGAGTTTTTACAGTTTCCTTTAATAAAATTCAAATTCATAATTCTGCCACAATTTTTTAAAAGACTTTCTTAAGCAAAGAAAGAAAAAGAGAGAAAAAAGCAGAATAAAATATTTGATTATAAAAATCTAAAAAAAAAGTATTCTTTTGCTAGGTTTTTGAAATACTTTTTGTTTTCTAATGTTAAGAGACTTTTACTAAATTTTGAGGAGTGTCTTCAAAACAGACCTATTGATTGCTCCATATGGATTCAATGAATACCATTAAAATGTATACATTTTTGCTAACATTTTTAACTTTTGCTTTAATTATTCACAAGAAAGAAAAACAGAAAATATTTTTTGTTTGATCTTTTGTTGAAGATTACAACACAATAAACGAAATTTGTTTTGTTTAATTTTTGTTTTTTATATTTCAACACTTTGTATGTATAGAAGAAAATAAAATTAAAAAAACAAAACAAAAGACTTAAGAAACAAGCACTGTTAACGAGAGAAAGAAAGAAAGACTTTCGCCTTATTAAAGAATAAGAATTATTAAAGACCATAATCAGCGGTATATAACACTCATCATTATCAACATTTAATCTGTTTTACAAAAAATTTGCTGAGTTTTTGTTAACCAAAAAAAAAAAAAGACGAAACTTAAACAAATAATTTAAAATAAACAAAACAGCCATTTAATTATAATATTTTGCCTTCTTTATAATTTTACTTCAAATGAAAGTGTTAGTTTTAGTGAAAGTAAATGGAAAATAAAAGCAGAACTAGAAAACTGTTTACCCCGAAAAAAAAAATAATAAAACTAAAAAATATAAATAAAAACAAGTGTATACCTAAATAACTGCTGTTTAAATTTAATTATAAAAAAAAACCTGTAAACAATTACATCGTAAAATATATTTTTTAAATAATTTACAAACATGTTTCGTTTTTCATCACAAAAGCGACAAAAATTCTTTAAATTGCCATTCAACGCAACTGCTCGCTTCATTAGTTAATTTTTTATTTACTTGTGTTTTTTCTTTTATTTTTTAATTTGAAATTTAGTTTTTAGTTTTCCTGCCCTGTAAGAAAGTTTAAAAAAGCAAAGGAATATAAAAATGTTTCAAAGTTTTCAAAGGGAATACATTTTGCATAGAATGAGTTGAAATTAGAAATTTTAGATTCCCAGTGTAAGTTGCAGACCCCATTCTTCTTTTCTATTTAGAATTACATGTCAATCTCTTTATAGAAATTCAATTATTTTCTTCTATTAATACTGTTGCGAAGACAGAAGAAAGAACAAGAAAGACTTTGAAATTACGGATTAGGAATTAAAAAAAAAAAATTAAGAAAAATTCAATAACAGAACTACGAAGAAACACCATAAAATGGGACCACAGCATAGAGTAACAATAACAAATCAAACAGTGACTTTTAGAAGATGCCAAAACGAAAAAAAAAATATTTGTTTTATAAATTGTGCAGTTAAATGCTGTGATGTTTGTAATAAAAGTCTACATTAGGTAGGCGGCTTCGGAGAGCTCCTGTACGAGACGTTGTATAATTTTGAATTTATATTGTTAACTAGTGTTTATGTAGTTTAATGAAAAATGTAAATAAATAAACGATGAAAAAAAAGCGGCTTCGGACACGAGCAGAATGTTCGAAAAAAATTTGAGCTAAACTGAATGGATGGAGGGCTCACGACAAGTCTGCTTAAACCCTAAAGGAGTACCCTCAGCGTGGTTGTCATTGTCATTACAGGGCATATGGGCACCAATGTGAGGCGTATTGGTGTTGAACATCGTGGTAATGATTTCTGCAGAAACTGCAGAGAGGAGGAAGAGGAGCAAACTGTCCTTCACCTACTGGGTACTTGCTCGGCACTATATGCCATAGAAGAAGGAGGCATTTTGATGACTACTAAACGATCTAGAGAAACTGTCACTGATACACATTGCCAGTCTTAAGCGTTTCATTAAAAGCTACGAGTGTTTACAGGATTAGGGGATAATGGAAAACTGGTATAATAATGGGTCCTATGTGGCCTAAGTGTGTCCATCCAACCGCTTTGGATGAACAGCCATTGTGTAACAAAATTAATATCTTGGTATTATTAAATGAACCATTTATTTAAGTAAACAAATAACAAAACAGCATAATTTACTCTTTGTTTTATATTAAAATGGCAATTCTCGAGCTCACAGAAAATATTCGTTTTTATTATTTTCTATTATATGGTTTAACGGCGGCCAGGAAGGATTTACATAGTGGCGAAGCACCTTTATATACTATAGACAAGCAAAAAGTCTCTTGGTTGTCTCTCAGTTGGGTGTGGAATCTTTACGATTGTATGAATATTTGTCACAAATGAATCTGTGTTTTAGTTAACATTGAAATAGTAAATACATTTGCTTACTAAATATTAAATGGTTTCAATAAGAAATACTCACACCTTTAAATAATAATTTATCTCATCATAGAAAATCTTTTGACCAATTCTTTTAAAATTAAAAAAAAAAACATAAACTTAAACTACGCAAATAATTATAGACGGCATATTTTTGTCAAAGTAATAATAAAAAATAAATTATTTATTTCTGAAAAAAAGAAAACAACAAATAATACAATGTAAGCCTTGACCTTGAGCATTAGAAAAAAAGTACTTGTATAGTTAGCAGATTTATCACAAACAATACAAGACCAATACCGCATTACTAAATTTTTAATAAGAAATTGAATCAAATTTAACCTTAACATATTAATTAAGTTTTTATTACAGCGCCATTATCAATCATAAGTTGGCGAAACTTTGAAAAGATTTTTTTTTTTAATTTATTTGTTTATTTTAATAAGAAAATATGTCTATGTTAACAATTGTCTTTCGCTATCAATGTTTCAATGCAAATAAAAATCAATAGAAATTTACATTTCATTTGTTCCAACAACTTTAATGAATGAATCATTTTTTGTCATTCACTCATTCATTCATTCATTGAAAAACAAACAAAAATAAAACTGACTTACGGTAATTTTCGATTTAATTCAATGAAATGCATTTGGAAAAATAAAAATTAAATTCAACAATTCAATAAATTTATTAATGAAACTCTCACTGTATTTGCTTTATCAATTTAAATAAATCTTGTAAAATTCTAATAAACGTCTTCAGCCTTATCTTGAAAAAAAAAAAATGCAACGTTTGCTAGTGTTAACGTGTAATTTAAATTGTATTTTGTTTCCATTATTTTTTTATTTTTATTTAAAATAAACAGCCATTGTGTAAGAAAAAAAAATGTGAATAATGATGAGTTTATAAATAATTAGATGACAGCAATAACTTCATAGATCCGCATTGAAATTTTATAAAAAAAAAACTTTTATTTTTATAATAAATTATTAACGTTTCTTTATTTTCTAATTAATTGTCAGCGCCATTTAAATTTAATTTTTATTAATACTTCATGATTAACTGTCACAATAAGATTTTTTGTTTAATAAAAGTCATCGTAAAAAGAAATCCATGATGGTTTTTTTAATATAGCTTCAGTATCTATAACTCTCACGTTGTATAAGTGCATTCACCTTTAATAATATGCCACAATTTTCTTCCATATACTATAAGAAATAGAAACATAGAGTCCATTCAAGCAAAAGCACACTCCAAACCGACACATGGCCCATATAAAAATATTCAACTTTATCGTAAATGCTTATTGGTCTAGGGCACCGTATTATTTCTGCACTAGCTCCAGACATGAAAAAGAGGAGGAGATTGTCCTTCAGCCACTGGATAGTATAACAAAAATAAATTAACAGTGATTTCTAGAAATTGCCAAAACGAAAATGAATATACATATGTTGTACTTTGATGTTTGTAATAAAAAAGTAATCGGAAATAGCCAGAACGCATGGAGGGCTCGCGATAAGGCTGCTTAAATTACAAAGACACATGCTCAGCGTCGTTGTCGGGGTCATTATGAGGCATTTTATTATGGACACGCATGCGTGGCCCATTGGTTTTGGACACCTTGCCAATGATTTCTACAAAGGCTGCTGGGATGAAAAAGAGGAAGAGACTGTCCTTCACCGGGAATGTGCCCGGCTCTATACCACAGAAGCATGTTTTGGACACCTTGCCAATGATTTCTACAAAAGCTGCTGGGATAAGAAAGAGGAGGAGACTGTCCCTCACCGGGAACGTGCCCGGCTCTATGCCACAGAAGCAGGAGGCATCTTGGCGCCTACGATGTAAACAATCTGGATAAATTGTTAAGCATTGACGTCAGAAATTTCAATGGGGAAGCATGCGAGGCCCATTGGTCTTGGACACCTTGCCAATGATTTCTACAAAAGCTGATGAGATGAGAAAGAGGAGGAGACTGTTCTTCCGCTACTGGGTACATACCCGACACTATGTCGTTGAAGAAGGAAGCATCTTGGTGCCTACTAGGTAAACGATCTGAATGAATTGCAAAGACAGTGAATTGTCAGACATTCCGAGTGGTTCCAGGACTGTGGTATCGGAATAGTTTCTATGTGGCCTAAGTGTGCTCATCCGATTTCTTTAAGTGGAAAACCATCTCTACCTACCTACCTACCCAACCAAAATGCGAAGAAAGAGTTGTTTTCCAAGATCGATAGGGCTTTTAAATAAATTAAAAAGTTTTTCAAATTCCACATGGATAGATTAAAGTTAGTTTCATATTTGAATTGAATATTAGATGTCGGCATATACTATACTTGTTCCTTAAGACTGGTATGTACAGAAAACAACAATGTATTTCAGATCTGTGTATCTATTGAATGGGGGTCATCGTTCCTCCATTATTATACATTATTTTTTATTCATTTTCGTTTCACTAAAGACCATAGAGTTGGTGTAAAGCATTTCGTTCATATCGTTAGTATAATTCGCAAATGTGTTAAGTCCCTTTATTCAAATTTTACAGGAGACACAAAAAACATTGTAGCTTTTACAGTTTTTAAAATTTGTAAACTGTTTAAACGCAATTATTTTTACAAAATAATAATAATATTAATATTAATAACTAATAACTAATAATGTTAATTATTATTATTATTATTAATTAATTAATAATATATATATTAATATTTTTCGTAGTTTTGTGGAATTAGCGTTTTTGAAAACCACAAAATTACAACAACTTTAAACTATATAATGACATGTTTTGTTGTTGTAAAATATGTATTATGAACAATGTTACCGTTTTGCATTAAAATCTCAATTTTGGAAAAAAGTGGACTTAGCGTCTTTGCGAATTATACTAACTATATTTTGTTTATTATTTCCTGGCTTTAGTTTCATTAATCATATGAAACAAGGCCCTTTGTACCCAAGTGTGGGGTATTGTGGTGAGAAACTTTCTGTTGATTAACGCTACCCGATCTTCCTTATATCGCTTTGAGGCTCAGGGGTCAGGGGGGCCTTACTTGCTTACTCAATTGGTCATTACAACCATTTATATAATTTTTTTTGTTTGAAATCCATGAGAAATATTTTTTTAGCTTTCCCAGAATTTGATGATGGCATAATCTGGTTTGCATCTAAGTACTACACTACTTCACCTCTTTTTCAAAGTGTTTTATATTTTAATAATGTGAAGTATGCCTATTAATGCAAGCTCCAGAGAAAATCACATAGAAATCAGTGAAAGTGTGAAAGATTTAATCATTCTTTTAATGCAAAAAAAAAAAGCCACACAAAGTGTCATTCAGAAAATATCTTATCTTGTATGTCTATTAAATGCATATTTATATTATCGTATAATTTTCTTTAATATTTTCATATTTGAGGCATCAGATAAACCGTAAAATATAAAAAGTTTAATGGCCTAACACTCTTACTCTTGCTGATTTTTATAGTTTTTTTTTATGGAAATCCAGTTCTTATGAATTCTTAATAAAATTTTATAAAATTTTTCTATTTTTAGACAATTTTATGTCATCTTTTTCAACATGCATAAATTGTACATACATGTGGTGTTTTCTCTCTACAAGAATACCAACCAGTTTTGTTCTTTGGCATACGAGATTTTTACTTATTTATCAGAAGTCTTTTTCAAAAGATTCTTAAATTACATCATATTAAAAAAAAAAACGCAAAAAAAGAGGAAGAAAAAGAGCAGCAGTGATGCAATTTGTCTGTTTTTTTTTATTATATATGAATTTTAAAACCAGTTGTAATGTAAAAAAAGAAGAAGATGCTAATACAAGTTACAGCCATGGTTAATTTATTTTAACGAGATTTAAAAGTTATGATCCATATAACGCACAGGTCTTTTTTATTTTTAATTCATTACAAAAAAAAAAAATATATGTAATTTGAATCTACATATAAATCCATACGTACATATGTATGTATGTACATATATGCATGGTATATAAATTGTCATTATCTTGTTGTCATCAATCATTTTGGTATGTTAGAGATTAAAAACGGATTCTAACCGTAAATTTGATTTTAACTGAAGTGAATTTTCTAATCACAATTCATTTTTAAATTTGATTTAGATTTGTAAACTTAATCGAAATGGCATGTCCATGCTTTACACTTCAAGTTCTCTGCTTAAGTCTTTCGTTTATCACATTTGCCTCAGGTAGCCGGCCTTAACTCCACATTACGAAGTTTGTTTCTCTAGTTTTTTGCTCAAGTCATTTGAATTTATTTTCATTTTGTTTCTGCTGTTTGTACATGAAACTAATTGGCAATACAAATAATTAAAAATAAATAAATTCGTCTGGATATTCAACTCAATCAAAATGAATTCCTTATCTTCATCAAGATCTATAGATTTACAAAAAATTCTTTTCAACAGCGGAAATCTTTTCGATCCTCACATTCATTTATTTCATTTTATTACTCATGCATGGATTCTTTAATTTATTTTTATTGTATCGCTTTATAGATTATGTTTAATATTCTTTTTTTTTTAACAAAAATCTTAAGCATGCGTTGTCGACTGAGAACGAGGTATTAAAACGTACAATTGACAATCACCTTAGTCTATTTAGTAGTGTGTTGGCTTATTAGACGTAAGACTACGGTTCAAATCCGAGGTCAGACATCTCCAACAAAACGAGATATGAAAAAATATTACTTCAACGACTGCATTTTAGCAGCTTTCTGGCAAAAACTCTGAGTATAAATAAAATTTCCAAGAAAAAGCTTTCAAAAATCTTTCGTTCGGATTCGACTTTAAACGTTAGGTTTCGTCAGATAATAAAGTTGAAAAAATCAAGTATTTTTACCAAACATGTCCTTCATAAATCGACCAAAATTTAATAAAATTTTAAAATTTAATTTATTTTTAATAAAAAACCCGACCTACTGGGTTGGATAGGTACTGGATCAAGGATAACAAAACTGATTTCGTTACGGTCGCGTGTTACTTAAATTTAATTTTAAATTGGCTGACTTAAAAATTTTGATACTTCTCATTGAGTTAATATGCGTTTATATATAATAGATAAAAATGCAAAATTTCGTATTTTTCGCAAGATCCATTTTTTGAGTAGATGACTTGTATTTTTTGATTGATGACGTGCACATTTTTACTCGATGTCTTTAATTTTTTCGGCCGTTGACTTGCATTTTTCTGGTCGATGACTTGCACTTTTTGGACTATGATTTGCGTTTTTCTGGTTGATGACTTGCATTTTTTGCATTATGACTTGCATTTTTTTGTGGGATGACTAGCATTTTTTGTTTGATGACTTGAACTTTTTTGGCCGATGATTTGGATATTTTTGGTACATGACTTGCATTTTTTGGTCAAAGACAAGCATTTTTTTGGACGATGATTTACATTTTTCTGGTCGGTGACTTTCATTTTTTTGGCCGTTGACTTGCATTTTTTGGACTATGACTTGCATTTTTTATGATCGATGATTTGCATTTTTCTAGTTGATGTCATGCATTTTTTTTTTATTTTTTTTTTTATGAAACCAGCACTCAGGGGATGGCCCCTACTCATGCAGTGCCTTGTGCAGGTTTTTTAGGAAAGGTGGAAAGGGGGAAGATGCGAACGGCAAGGAAATGAGTTGCTGCTAGGTGACTATAAAATGGCCAGTGCTATACCTTCACCATTAGACAGTCTACAGGCAATCGTCCCGAAGAAGCCCGCAGTTTCTCACACCACTTATGTTGTGTGTGTTAATTTTATATATAATTGGACTATGACTTGCAATTTCTTAGTTGATGACTTTCATTTTTTTGGTCGATGATTTATATCTTTTATGGTCGATGGCTTGAATTTTTTGGTAGATGACTTGCATTTTTTTTTGGGAACATAACCTGTATTTTTCTGATCGATGACTTGCATTTTTTTGGTCGATGACTTGTATTTGTTATGGGCGATGTTCTGCATTTTTTTTTTTTGGAAAATGAGCTGCAATTTTTTGCCCGATGACATGCATCTTTTGGACTAAACTTGCATTTTTTGGTCGATACTTGCATTTTTTGGACTATGACTTTGACTGTTAAGTTAGCATTCACTGTAAAATATTTTCGAAGCAAAATATTAACAATACTACATATGTATACTATGAATTTTGAATAAAATTGAGGATGGCTTTCTTTTTTAACTTAGCACTGTATATAACGAACAATTCACTTTAATGAACAGGCCAGACAACAATTGGGTTCGTTAAATCGGAAAACTACTGTATTTATTTCATTATTAAAAAAACGCGACTTATTTAAATGATTATAAGGAATTTAACATTACTTAAGATCTAACCTACAGTCAAGTGTCTTTACAACACCTCTTGTTCTTTTCTCAAATCTTTTCTTATTTACAGATTCTAATGAGTTTTTTTTTCTTCTTCAACGTAAAAATATAAAATTGGTCATGGTACGCAAAGTTATTAAACTGAAACTGTTTAATATCTTTATAAGCATGGCTTTAAAGTGCTGTGGTACGCATGGTACAAATTGGAATGATTATGATGTGTTTGTATAGGAACATTATTGTTAGTAAATTTATTTGAATTTAAAAAGTTTTTACATTTTTTATAAGATATTATTTAAATATGTACATACGCTATAATAGATATGTATGTATGTATATAAAGATTATATAAAGACCTCGAAAATTTAATAAAATTCAGATCTTCTGCTGAATCTTGTAAGTTAGGTTTGATTTTAATGGAAAAATACGTGTGAGGAAATGTGTGACCATATGATTTAAATGGTTATAATCGAACTAAAAAAACTTTTTTGGCTTTTATGTTAGCAAGCAGATGCAATACGTTTAAACTGCTTCACAATTTTATTTTCGTCTTTTAATGTTGGTGAACAGAAAATTTCGATGGAAAGTGCTTAATTGCAATCATCTAGAGCCCATTGGGAGAGCTTTAGGTACTTAAGTATTACATACTTATTTACTTGGTTATTACAATTCTTTTAGTCAGAATTACAACCTAACATCTCACGCCACTTACTCTGTTTCGCAAACTGAAATTATACGAGCACATTAAACAATTTGGTTTCTATGTTTAAAAAAATTACGTCAATCTTATTGAACTCAAACCTCTTCTATGTTTAGGTCATCTAAAATTCGACCATAGCCTAGTCATTCACCTACAACCTGCTTTAAGAGTTTATTAAGTATTAAATAATTAATTATTATTTTTGTTTTACTATTGATTATTATTTATATAAAATATAGATGTTTTCTACGCTTTTGATAAATTAATAAAAAAAAAAACAAAAACTCCGGCAAAAAGGAAATAATTTTCTTAATCAGTTTCTTTTGTAGCTGGCTGTCAGCGGATGATATTAAATTAACTTCATGGCACTAATGCTAACAGAGGTCAGGGTTGTATATTAAAAGCATAATAAAAAGAGAGAAATACATAAACAAACAACAATAACAATAAAAAAAAAATTATCAATAATTTTAATTTAATTCTAATAAGAAAAATTATGAAATTTGATTAAATTATTTTGTAAAATTTTTATCAAATATGCCGTTATATTTGATATTTTTATGATCGTAATTTCTAGATGCGTGTTTTGCTTTGCTTTTTGTTTTTTTTGTTTTTTCTGGACTAAAAAAGTTTTCTGACCCCTTAAACATACATAACAAGGTCGAGGTTGAGTTCAATTTTTTTGTTATAATAATTTAATCAATTACAGAAATAAGTAAGAAATTTAGAGTAGGGTAAGACTATATGATACCCTATATGAGATAACGTAGATTTGCTTCAGACTAGGCATAAATTATTAAAACCAAAAATTATCTGTAGGTCGCTTAAATTATTAAATTAAACTCAGTTTCAAGTCTAGCAGCATTGTACGTACCATCCTACTGCCAACGAGATTGAGACTTCCTGTAAAACGAGCGAACATTATTCAATTCAACTGATCTAATCGGACTACCTTTGACCTGTAACATATCGGAGATTGCAAGCTTCATGCCGACCATCAGCAATACAATTTTCAACGCTATTCCTATGTCCCTACATCTCGCCACACAGTTAGCATTGTTTCCAAATGGCCATGGCCTCCATGTGAAAAACACTGTCTATCAAAAAGTTTAATATCAGAACAATAGAATGCGACTACGACGTGTTTATGTCTTTCTATAATAGTAGCATCCCTTATCATGCGACCTCTTCAACTTCGTCATGGAGAGTGTTCTGCGAAAGACAGGAGTGCAACGCAATGGCACTATTTTTCAAAAAAGTATCCAGTTGCTTGCGTACGCTGACGACATCGACATCATAGGGCGTACCAAGCGAGATGTCACTGCTGCCTTTAGTGCTATTGAACGGGAGTCTAAGAAAATGGGTCTGGCAGTAAATGAGGGCAAAACAAAGTACATGTTATCGACAAGTAGAGCCATGCGGTGTATTGAGTCTTAAATTACGGCCGATAACTATACTTTTAATACAGTCAAGGAATTCATTTATCTTGGCTCCGCCGTTACCACCGAAAATGATGTCAGTCTGGAGATCAAGCGCAGGATTACTCTTGCCAACAGGTGCTACTATGGTCTCAATAGGCAATTGAGTAGCAGAGACCTCTCTCGTAAGACAAAGCTAATACTCTACAAGACGCTCATCCTACCTGTGCTTCTTTATGGCGCAGAAGCATGGACCCTATTAAGAACTGATGCAGCAGCCTTGAGAGTATTCGAGAGAAAAGTCCTACGTAAGATCTTCGGTCCAGTGCGAGTTGGCGATGATTTCCGCATCCGATTCAACAGTGAGCTGTATGAGCTCCTCAACGACATAGACGTTGTACCGCGTATTAACATCCAGCGGCTGCGCTGGCTCGGCCATGTCGTTCGAATGGAGGAGGATGCTCCGGCGAGACGGGTATTTGATGCGGGGATCTGCGGAAGTCGGCGAAGAGGACGACCTTGTAGCCGTTGGAAGGACCAAATCGAGGAAGCCCTGTCATCGATTGGTGTGACCAATTGGCGTAGGCGCGCAAGAAGCAAAGGCGCCTGCAGGGATGTGTTGCGGCAGGCCGAAATCCATTAATCGGGTTGTTATGGCCAATTAAGTAAGTAAGTAAGTATAATAGTAGCATATCCATAACACGGGTTGAGCTAGGATTTAACTTCATAGGATCTTGCTGCCATCGTCTTGGTTCTTTGTTTAAATAGACGGAAAAGGAGAGGAGAAGGAGACGAGCCAATGGAGTAAAGCAAATAATGCCTTAGTTGGAGTGGAACAGAGTGCACTGGTGATCAGGATAGCTGACTGACTGCGTACTCTAACCGCCGGCAGTGGCATTGAATTGTACTCCATAAAGCAAGGTCAGTGACTTCATGACCCGATAGAGACAGTATGCATGCAGTATGCTCGTCCAAAAGTCTTCTTTTTGGCAGGCTTTCAATGTTCTCACAGTACAATTTAATTTCATATGATGATTATGTAATATAGTAAATCCATGGTGCTACTCGTCTAACCCCTTGTAACACTGATAGAATTACTTAATCCTAAACTTTATAGGTTTTAACCGTTATTGCAAAAAATTTTTATGGCCAATCCTACCATAAAAAGCTTAGTTTTTATTAGAGTATTAGAGAGAGAATGCCAAATCATTTCAGATGTTTTTCAAACACTATTCCGAAAAAATAATTTAAAAATAATTTATTTTCTATGTGCATAAGATCCAAGTGGATGGCATAATAAGAAAGAGGGGTTAATTGAATTAAGTGTGGAATTTTGTAGTTTAAAATCATTTATTTTATTACATGAATATTTAAAGAAAATATAAAAAGCAAGAAGAACAGCAGTAAATCTGAGTTCTAGACAGAAATTCCGTACATAAAATTATAATGTAGGAAGCAAGGAAGGAGAATACAATAAATCAAATTGTTTTAATTGCAATATAATGATATATTTTCTTTTCCTTCTTCTTCTTCTTGTTTTTCTTCTTCTTTTTGCAATATTTATTATTTTATTTTATTATTTTATATTTATAGAGTTTAATTCGCATTTTGTGTGTGTGTGTGTGTGTGTGTGAATGAGAATATTTTTGCATTTAATGTTTACGAATAACAGCACGCCATGTGCTTGTGTCTTAAGTCTTTTGTTTATGATACCCCATGTAGTCATTAGATTTGTACATCATTTAATATGAAAAATAAACAAGAATTTTACGTTTTAATTGATAAAAAAAAATTACATGTGATGGCAAGACAACTGAAAGAAGTTGAAAATTGCACTTCTTAACAAATAAAAGTAAAAATTAATTAAATTTAATGCAATTATTGCAATCATAAATTGTTAATGAAATAAGCGGCGTAAACATCTGCTACTTGAAATTTATTTTAAATTCATAAAGCATTGCTGGACAATTATTTAAACACACACTCACAGAGAGAGAGAGAGAGAGAGAGATAGTGATGGAGAGAGTAAAGATGTGTAATTGAAAAAAAAAAAACTCCATCAGAATGAAGTCAGGCTATGGTTTATAGCCTGTAATTATTTGTATAGAATATTGTGGATGCAATAAATCAATTTTTATTTATTTTAAAAGAAGCCAGCGTGCTTAGTAGCAATGTTCTCAAGAGCATTAACGTAATGGCTCTGAAGTTAGCAAGTGTATTAAGTTCTAAAGGTATTACAGTCATATTTTCTTAGGTTCAGAATATCGGATAGAACATCGAAAAGTGGCTTATAAAATTATATAACATAACATAATTGTTCATTACAATCCTTCAGTCAGGATATAGAGCTAGCTTTTCACACCACTTATGGTGTGTGTATTAATTTTATACATAAGTGGCGTAACCTACAGTCTAAAGTAGACTGCGAACGATAGATTTTTGAGAAACTTTTTATGGCAATTTTGTTTTACTCTCAATGTTTTTGTCAGAAATCTGCTGAGAGACGAAGTCGCCGAAGAAATATTTTCATATTTTCGTTTTGATGTCTGACCTGGGATTCGAACTCGGGCCTTCAGTCTAATAAGCCAACACACTACCTACTAGACTACGGCGACAGTCAGGATATAGAGCTAGCTTTTCACACCACTTATGTTGTGTGTATTAATTTTATACATGAGTGGCGTAACCTACAGTGTAAAGTAGACTGCGAACGATAGATTTTTGAGAAACTTTTTATGGCAATTTTGTTTTACTCTCAATGTTTTTGTCAGAAATCTGCTGAGAGGAAGTCGCCAAAGAAATATTTTTCATATTTTGTTTTAGTTGGAGATGTCTGACCTGGGACGTGGCCTCACTTCTAATAAGCCAACACACTATCTATTATCCTACGCCGACTTCGGGGGGCTTATGGATTACATTTGATAAAAAGATTGAAAATTTAACTGGAAGTATGGCAAAATAATTTCATTTGTTTTTTGTATCAACACAACTACAGAAACCAATTTAATTGTCTGACAAACCAAATATTGTATCTGACTCGTTTTAATATCATTTTTCCTAGAAAATTTTACTCCCGTGAATATACCCCGACTATATGAACTTATTGTGTTAATTAGATCGTTAACTTTGTTGTTGTGCTCTTGTAATAAGTTGTAGTTTTTCTTTAGAAATTCTTCTTCATCTCTTTACAACATTTATTCTTGCCCACCATAAATGGTGTTAAAAAAGAAAATTTCTTATGAAAACGAACTATGATGAATGAAAAACGGAATATAAACAACAAAAAATTAACGAGTTGAATGCAATAAGTAAAAGAATCAATCAATGAATAAATGAATGAATGAATGAATAAATATCGGAATATTACACGTGCGTTCAGTCACCGTAAAAGGTAAAGTCAAGTCATCTAATAAAGTGAGTGAGTGTGTGTATGAGTTAAGAAAAGTGAAAAACAAGTTCAAAACTGAAATAAAAAGAAATCAAATATAGAGCACTAGAGCACTGCAACAACAACAACAACTAGACTTGAATAAAATTAAAAGCGTAAAAAAGCAACATCCAATAATCAATCATAACAACATTAAATCAAAAAACAAAAAAGAAAAAACATTAAATTGATACAAAATTAGCAACATTAAGAACGACACGAAACGACATTAACGCCGCCTTCAACATTCAGCACACAATATTAGCTACAGAGTGTGTGTCAGTATACCACATCAAATCGTATTAAAAGACCATCAAATAAAAGTGATTCAAACTACCATCCATTACTAAAGTTATTTTGTTTGTTTCATATACATATGTGGGAATAAAAATACAGGGTTATTATTAAAAAATATAAAATTGTTTCTTGAGGGTTATTGAATGAAGAAATTATCTTTTAATTTGCAATTGGTTAGCTTAAATTGGCAGCCGCTTCGAAGAGCATGGCTTACCTGGGTACGATAAGTTCCCATTGTAACACCGATATTAGGGATTCCGTCTTGGCTGGTATCTCTTAGCCATCCAAATAGTTTTACGAAGGCTAAATACGTCCTGTCAACAAATTCTGGCCGTCTAAGACTCTTTTAGGTCTTCAAGTTCTGAACACTGAGAAGGAAAATATTTTGTGTTCTCCTCTTTTTCTACTTCATTAAAGCTTCTACAGGCATCGTTGTGAATATTATCTCGCTGTAAGGTTTCTTAGGTAGGCTGTGGTCAGATTTAACAGAAATTTTATTCCGCATATGTATATCCACATCGAGACAGATTTATCTGCTGTATCTGCAAGTAAGTTCAGTATCCTACCCTTTCTTTATTTGTATTTCTGCAGAGGAAATCCAATCTCATGTATAACTTACTTAATTGGCCATTTACAAACCTTTAGTCAAGACTACAACCTAGCTCCTTACACCATTCATGTTGTGAGTTTGTTAATTTTACCCATGAGTGGCGGGACTTATTGTTTAAAGTCGATTCGGGCGACAGATTGAAAAACTTTTGATGGTAATTCTATTTTACTCTTTGAGTTTTTGCTGCTAAGAGGATGAAATATTTGTTCCAGATGTCTAAGCCAAAGATTTGAACTACGAGCTCTCATCTAATAAGCCAAGACGCTACATACTAGACTTTGGTGACTTCACGTATAAATGCAATTGAATTTTCAGTTGCACCAGTTTGTCCCACTGCTTGTTTTTGTTTTGTTGGCCCCTACAATGTCATCGTTATCAGGGCCATATGAGGTCCTACAGGGACACACGGAATTTTTGGAATTTTTGCATATCTGTACGGGTACGGTTGGCCATAGGACCACACATATTCTAAGAGAAATTCGATTTTCAGTCAAATTTTTCTTATGTGGAGCACCCTTCTTTGCTGAAGTTTTCTGTAATTTGACCAAAACACCAATCAAACACACACCTTTTCATCAAACTCTCTTTCTATAAAAGTTTTCTTTTCATTTCTAATGAAATTCGGCCGAAAAAATTTTTACGCATTTGGAGATTCCAAAAACGTGTTACAAAAATAAAAGTAAACCGCAGCACTAACATTAAAACCGGAAAAAAGTGAATTTGTTACAGTAGAAATAAAAAATAAAATAAAAAAATTTTTTTCTTTTTGTTACCCAAAAAATAAATGAAAAGAAACACTTGTTGCCCCATTCCAGGCCAAATTTTATTTTGCAACAATAAAAACAATAATATTTAGCAAATATTTATCGTAGAGAAAAAAAAGGCGAATTTTAAAAACATAAAACGCTATGCCAATAAGAATTTGAAAGAGTTCTTAAGTTATTCTCTTGCCTTTGGTGTTAAAGAAATATTTTTTTTTGTTTCGTTTCTATTATTTCTGTATTTCAAGCAACAAGTACGAGTAGAAGTACAAGTGGAATAATGAAAATGAATAAAACAATTTTTACGCTTTAATTATTAAAACTAGTCTTTCAATAGAAAATTCAAAAAAAAAAAGAAAGAATATTTTTTTTTATGATTCTCACATACTTGTTGTACTTCAGTTGTTGATTGAAGAGTAGAAAGAAGACTGCCGGTCTATGATATTGTATGAGATATTGGCTGGGAAACTAGTATAACTTGTAGCATAAAAAACAGAGAAAGTAATCCAAATTTTTTTTTTTATTTTCTATTATAAGACAATGTAAGTAAAATTAAAAATAAAAAATAATAATAAAAAAATAGAAAAGAAAAGATATGGTTTTATTATACAGATTCATGCATTATTTTCGTTTAATACATCAGTTATAGAATATCGCACAAGAAATAACTCTTTGTGGTTTTGTGAATAATGAATGAATAATGCCACAATATGGGATGGAGGTTGATGTTGCTTAAGCAGTTAAAAATATTTAAAATTTACAATAACAACACACAACATATGCAAAAGTGTCAAAGAAAAATAATTAAAAAATTATTTAAAGTTCATTCTAAATTAAACACTTTTAAAAACCCATAAAAATTATGAAAAAAAAAAATAAAAATAAAATCTCGTACGCATTTATAAACGCTTCTACAGCAGTTTAAAGGTATTTAATCAACATTGAAAAAAAAAAAAAGTATTATGGAAAATATGTTTACATTTATTTATTAGCCAGTTACAGCTTTTAATCAGCATGACTGTAGGCTCAAAACATAAATGAGGGTTTTGTTAACAACTTATTAAGCACTTTTGGAAAGAGTTCTTGGAAAAGAAATAAAACCCATGTAAATTAAATTATTGTGAAGTCACCGTAGTCAAGTAGGTAGTGTGTTCGTCGCGGTTCAAAGTCCGGGTCAGATATCTCAAACCAAATGGAATACAAAAAAATATTTCTTCGGCGACTTCCGCTCAGTAGATTTCTGGCAAAAACTCTGAGAATAAATAAAATTGCCATGAAAAGTTTCTCAAAAAATCTGTCGTTTATAATCGACTTTAAACTGTAGGTCCTGCCACTCATGTATAAAATTAGCACACACAACATAAGTGGTGCGAGAAGCTTGGTCGTAATCCTGACTGAATAACCAATTATTATTTTTTACGATCCAATACCTTTTCGACCTTCTTTGTACCATATCTCACCACCTTTCGGACAAAGGCTAAACCCTAAAACTAAAACTGCTTCAAGGGGAAAATTTGAATTCATTTGTTTATAAAAGAAATTTCTTAATTTTTATTTTCATTAAATACTGCATTTAAAAGCAAATAAATACCACAAACAATTAAATTTTGTTGAAAAAGTTATGTGTGTGGTCTTGGTAAAATTAAAATGATTAATTGATGTTACGTTTTAGGTTTTTGAATTTTTTTTTTTTATTTTTTTCCATCTTAAAATTATCTGTTAAACAGATTTGGTTCGAAATTAAGAAAGAATTCAATATTTGCTTTTCTTATTTCGCGTGAATACATTTTTATATCGTAGTATATAGTGAATGTACGAGATCACTTTCTCTCTGTTTTATTAAACACTTAAATACGTTGTTTTAAGCCATTAAAACGTTTGTCATATTACACCGAAATATGCGTAATTTATATAAAAAAAATCCAATGATATGATGCCTATAGATAAAACGATCGCTCTTTTCTACAGTCTGTAAAAGAATGTATACTTATTGGCATATTAAAATTCATGTATACCCACAAAAAACATAAAATTCGGCCAGAGACGGTTCCGCATTGCTGATGGGGAGTGGGTAGAGGAGTTTGGAAAGCTATAGTCCGCAGAAAGACGGCGGCTCTTCTGAGTGTAGTTATGCTTGAAGACAGAAACACAACATATTCTAGGATCTAAAAAGCATATGTGATGGAATATAGCGAACAGTAGAGATCAGAAATAATAATTAAGCCATATTGTAGGAGCTCACTATGAATAATTTCTTTTTTATAATCATATTTAAGGGCAATATTGTGTTTAAAGACATTTGTGGAGTGTCATAGGTCCTTAGACATAATTTTTTCATTTAAAATTGTCATATTTATATACACTTTCATTAATTTATTCCCCGTAATGTTTGATTACAATCCTTTAGTCAGGATTAAAACCTAGTTTCTTGCATCAGCCTGTTACAGAGTTAATTTTATCCACGAGTCCTACAGTTTAAAGTCGGCTCTGAACAATAAATTTCTGAAATTTTTCATGGCATTTTTTAACAGCGTTTTTGACAGAAGACTGTTGAAAGATAGACATTTAAAGAAATATTTTTCATATTTCGTTTTGCTCAATATGTCTAAGCGGGGAGCTGAACCTTGCAATCTTGTCTAATAAGCTATATACTAGCTATTAGACTATGACAACTCTAAAATGTTTGATTACAATTTCAAATAATCTACTTAAGCCCTGATAAGAGAAAGGTTTTTGAATTTTTAAAACTAAAAGGCTGTGATCTCCTCCAATTAATCCGTTCAAAAAGCCTTTTGAACTCTATTTGCTCATTGAGAGAGTGTAGCATCAGTATCTAACATCATAAAAATAGGACTGGGCCTTGTTTAGGAAAGAATAATACTTAACGAGCAATATTTCCTGATCTAAACAGACTCTACATGACTACAGAGGATATAGTTTCTAATCAAATAGATACGGCAAACCAATGATCATGAACTGATCATGCTTAAATAATATGAAATCTAACAAATTGCAGTTAGAGATTGAATTACTTTTTTATTGAATCTTTAGTTTAAGCTGTTGTGAAAAATTTACATTGGCAAGTAACAGTGAGTGGAGTTCAGAATACATACGTAATTGGTCATTACAACGCTTCAGTCAGGATTTCGACCTAGCTTCTCACACCACTTATATTGTGTGCGTTAATTTTATACATGAGTGGCGGGACCTACAGTTTAAAGTTGTCTCCGAACGACAGATTTTTTTGAGAAGCTCTTCATTGCAATTTTATTTACTCTCTGTACAGTACAGTACATATCAATGTAGCTGAGTACATATGAGAAACGTCTTATCATCAACGTCAAACCAAACAACAGACTATGGTATCATGTGAAGACTAATGTCTTATGTGTGTTGTAATATGTATGTGAAGTTTGTAAATTTCATTTGACCAAAAATCAAGGGCTATCCATTTCGTGGTTTCAAAAGTATGGGACTGGAATTCGACATCTGTCAAACTAAGTTGTGAAACCAATTTTTTTCTTTTCAGTTGAAAGTCTGACATTAACGAAAATGGATCGCTTAACTATCACGCAACGCATAAAAATTATCAAAACCTACTACTGCCACAGCCACGTATCGAACAAAATTTTCTTCAGCGATGAAGCACATTTCACACTCGGTGGGTATGTTAATAAACAAAATTGTCGTATTTGGGGTTCTGAGGATCCTCAAGTAATTGAAGAGAGGCCATTACATTCAGAAAAAGTCACTGTTTGGTGCGCTCTTTGGTCCGAAGGTGTGATTGGACCTTACTTCTTTGAAAACGACGATGGAACGACTGTCACCGTCAATTCGGAGCGTTATGGTCATATGATAACCGACTTTTTTTGCCTGCTATTGAAGAATACGACTTGGAGGATATGTGGTTTCAACAAGACGGTGCCACATGCCACACAACTCGAGCGAATATGGCTTTATTGCAAGGGACATTTCCTGGCCGCGTAATTTCTCGTCGTGGAGATATCAACTACCCACCAAGATCATGCGATTTGAAACCATTAGACTTTTTTTGTGGGGCTACGCGAAAGACCATATTTATGCAGATAAACCTTCAACTCATGAGCACTTAAAAACCAACATTCGTCAAGTTCTGGCTGAGATACCGCCCAATACGTGTCAAAAAGTGGTCGAAAATTACCTCAAAAGAATCAGTGCTTGCAACACTTCGCGTGGAGGTCATTTAAATGATGTAGTGTTTCACATATAATGTCAACGTTCAAACTTTACAATAAAAGAGAAATATCATGAAAAAAATATTTTATATGTGTTTTATTTACGTTTACTTTTGAAACCACGAAATGGATAACTCGGTATTATTTCTTTGCTTGTTTGAAATTCTGCTGTGAGTTTAAAGGACATTTTGATAATTCATAAAATCTTGTTGTTGTCAGTTGTAAACATAATGTTTGAACAAATTATCTTGAAAATATTAATAAAAATTATTAACTTGAAGCCACAGACTTGAATACTTGAATACAGTATCATTTTCCGCCAAAAATTGTGAATTGATATAAAAAATAAAAAAAAAAAAAAGTGAACTGCTTATGACACTGAATGATACTGTTTATGTATCATCATCTTTCATTCATACAATCGCATACAAGTCCATTGAACTCTGGCTCAGAGTTTTGTTATAAAAGAAGCGAAAAAAAAACTCTCAAGCAAGCAAAGTAACAAAAGTTCAAAATTTTAAAACAACTACAAACATTTTTGAAAAAACAAAAAACCTGCCCAAAAGCAGTAAAATAATGTAAACTCATGTCATGTTAAAGACTTTTAAAACGCCATTAATAAGCATAATCATGTCCATCATATTTCTTTTTCTTGTTTTTGTTTTACTTTTCTTTGACCATCACATTTTTTGCTTCTCTTCTTTTTATGTTTTTCTGGCCGCAACTTGTAATACAAGAAAATAAAAAATAAATTTACAATAAATAAAACATTTTTGTTTGTTAAACATTTCGATGTTTTTGTTCCTGCTTCTTTCAATTGTTTATTGTTTAAATTTTGCTTATTGTATTGCTTGTCGTTCTTTCCTTTTTTAAGTATATTTGGTCGTACGATTTTGAATATGATTTTCATTTAATTTTTGTTGGCTTAATCTGTTCCACAGAATTTTGATAAAAATTTTGAAAAACTTCAAACATCTGTCTAAGGGCAGTAAAGAAGATTCTTTTGAGCTTCTATATGTGATGCTGGCTTTCTATACAATGCTTAACGCTGTGTGCTACTCCAGAAATAGAACCTCTAGCAACGCTCGTAACCAAATATAATTCAAGCCTTCAATCTATTTTCTTCTATGTAAAGTCTCCATGGTCATCCTTCAGTTGACTCTGTTCTGCGCCATGTGATATATTTGTGACCAGACAAGACCTTTGTAACACAAGTAAAATTTTCGGTAGTTCAAAATTCTTTAACTTTATTTTTAAATCCAAAAATATCCGCAGGGGAATATGAATTGCAATGGTCAAAATTAGCATATATCAATTGGACTGAGATCTTTAAAGGTGAAATCCCAACAAATTTATTAGACTTTTGGCCACAAGGTTTACAATTATTGCGATGCGGCTGGAACATTTCACTATAAAAACTTAGCATTGGCCGTTCTAAATATGTTAATTTTACCAACTAGCAACGCTTGCGTAGAAAGGGTATTTTCTATTATGAATTACACTAAAACTCGCTTATGTAATAAAATTCAATATGACCGTTTATATTCATTGATAAGGATAAGTTATATGAATGTTAAAATATTTGTTGCAATTCATTTGAGCCTACAGATAAAATGATAAAAAAGTTTAATTCTAATACAATGTATGATATACCAAGCAGTGAAAATGAATCTGCAGAGAATGAGGTATATGATATAGATTTATGCAATTAATTTTTGTAAAAAATATTTTGACAACTAATAACTAATGCACTAAAAGTACAAATGCAATGTAAAATTATAATATTTTTTTATTATAGACTTTTATTAGATTTATATTGACTTTATAGTACATGAAGTCGCCGTAGTCTAGTAGGTAGTGTGTTGGCTTATTAGACGTAAAGCCAGGGTTTGTGCCCCAGGCCAGACATCAAAACAAAATACAAAAAGTATTTCTTCGGCGATTTCCTCTCAGCAGATTTCTGGCAAAAAACTCTGAGAGTAAATAAAATTGCCATGAACAGTTTCTCAAAAAATCTGTCGTTCGGAGTCGACTTTAAACTGTAGCTCCCGCTAATTAACACACACAACATAAGTGGTGTGAGAAACTAGGTCAATAATCCCGACTGAAGGGTTGTAATGACCAATTATGTATGTTATAATACATGAAATGAATAAACATAAATGATTTTTTAAACTTTTGGCGATTTTTATTTTGGAAAAAATTAATAATATTTTATTTTGGCGAATTTTGGCGATTTTGCGTATAGCTTTTGGCGATGGAGGTAAAAAAAATCTGACAACACTGATCTAAGGTACTGTTCAATCAATAACGAATGTTTTTTTACAGTACGACTCTGGATTACAATCTTAAGAGACCCTTTAAAGGGCCTGCACATACAACAAAGTAGATATTACGTTCGAATACATGCCTTCAACATGGTTGAAATGCTAAGTCGCTAGTCTTTTGAGTGTATTGTAAGTGCACTTATTGAAAGTATTAAAGATTTATTTATCCACTGAAATAAGACTAAGACGTAGTGCTCAGTATAGCATAACAAAGTAGAAGCTTTGGCGGAAATCAAATCCACAATTCTCACCCTAACTGGGTGGCACAACTGCACACTTAGTATTATAAGTATGGCCCGTTTCCGTTGGTTAAATTATCCTGCAAGATTTATAAAGTTATATACGAACTTAAATAAACATTTTCGAACGAGTAAACTACCTAATTGCTCTCCAAATGAAAGTATTTGCAATTGGTTTTATTCATGAAATGAAAAAAACCTTAAACAAGAACTTTTTCTAGTTGTTACATTCTTAAACGTATTCGTTTAGTAGCTTAAACTTTATTTGATGGATTTGTTTTAACAGTCACGAAAAACACATTTTCTTTTAATTTACAAAACCAACAAAAAATTTATCGTCTGTCTGTCAGTAGTCTAGTCAATTTTGTTGGCTGGCATATACTACATTTTAAAGATTTTTTTGTTCATATTATTTTAAATTAAAATTAAACGGATTTAACTTGAAGATGAACTCTAATGACACGAGCCAGTGTGTGTTTAACAGCAGGTTTCTTACACGCTGTGACTAAAAGTCTTTAAATCTGATGTCAGATCTGTAACAAGTTACTCGCGGCTAAAATGATTTACTTTTACTAGTTTTTACTTTCTAAATTGGAATTTTTTAATTGTTCATCACACCATATGTGATGTTCGTTTAGTTGTTTTTATATTTTTTTTTTTTTTTGGTTTCTTTTGCGACCTTTTAAATGATTTTTTAATAATTTTTCTGTACGTTTTTTTTTTTATTCTTTAAAATTTTAATGAAAAATGACGCATGATAACGTTGTTGATGGCACCATTTGGCATGCTTTGGTGTGATGATTAAGAGTGTGAGATATATCAGCAGCATTGGATAGTTTTATACCTTAAGATGTATATTTATATATGTATATATATGTATAAGAGAATACGTTTATAGTAGTAAGAACCATAAGAGTGTAAAAATTAATTTCTGATCTCTACTGTTCGCTATATGTTCCATTATAACGACAGATCACACATGTTTTTAGGCCCGTAAAAACTAACTGTAATGGCTAGGAAGTTTTGTTAAGCCCACCATGCAACACAGATCTTGCACCGTTACCGCCTAAAACAGAAGAAAATGTAAAAAAGAAAAGCTGATAAAAAAGTCTGCGATGAAATTTTTAAGCTTCCTGATGTGGGGTTTGAACCGTGGCCTCACGACTAAGAAACCAACACACTACCTACTAGACTACGGCTCTACTACTTACTATAATGCTCCATCTGGGTTTAGAAGACTGTTGGTGCCTCATTAACTTTGCTAAGTAAATTCTTCTTTCCAATGCACATAAGGGTTCTGAACCCCTCCTGATAAGTTCATATGCCTACCGATTGAATTCCCGCGTAATCTGGCATCACGCAAAGGTAGACCCTATGCCCCTCGATTACTTGAATGCTTCATCTGGATTTAAAAGAGTGTTGGCGTCTTTTTAAATTTGCTAAGTAAGGTCTTCTTTCCAGTGCAAATATGGGTTCTGAACCCGTCTGCGCAATGGAAGTTCCCCTTCTTACAAGTTCATCTGTAAGGTAGACCTTATACTCCCTGCTTAATCGAATATTCTATTCCGGGCCCGAACATCCCCAGTTCATTGACACATCCATAGACCACACAATGCTCTCTTATCTCTTAAGACGTTATATAGCTTCCAAGTCGCAAAACAAGTCATCATTGCCTAGGTTATGCCGATACATATCTCTTTATCTTATAAAACTCTACTTGAGTCGTAATCAAGTTCTTATGTTCCTAAGCAGTGCTTATTCGACATTCAGAAACACAATTTGGTATGGATTTGAAAGTAAACCCAGTGATGGTAATAATTTTCCATTGCTACCCATCACTTTACGTGAAGAATAGGCCTTAATCAGGTACTCCAGTAGTGGCAGTTCTGCTTATTACGAGTTCATTAAGATATTTTAGAATGAAGAGTTTTAGAATTATAATTTTTCTTCAAATCAAGCAGGCATCACGCATCTGACGTCCGTAGCAACCGAATTCTATCTTAAATTAATCGTACAAAATTTGAATGAAGAACATATAATAAAAAAAAATATCAAAAAAACCTAATACCTTCACAGAATATCTTATAATTTTAAAGCTTTCTTAATTAAAATCACACGCCTGGAGTATTGAGAAGAGACGGCAATTCAGTGTTTAAAGTCATTTGTGTGTCATTTATTCCCCGCAAATGTTTGATTTCTTTGCGTTTTATATGATTCTAAATTGTTGCCTGTTCTGTTTCATTCGTTAGAAAATTTTAAACATTTTTTAGGCACTGCTCGAGCAGAGGAACAGGCATTTCCAGAATGAAGACACGAAAACAGACACTGTTTTCGGAGTTTACACACATCACTCTTAAACATAGAATACTTGCTTACTCATTTAATTGATTATTACAGCCCTTTATTTACGATTACAACCTAGCTTCTCACACCACCTATGTTATGTGTGTAAATTGTATACATGAGAGGCGGAACCTAGAGTTTAAAGTCGATCCCGAGAAACAGATTTTTTGAAAAACTTTTCATGGCAATTTTATTTTACTTTCAGAGATTTGTTCGACATGTCTGGGTTGGGTGTTTGAACCACGGCCAACACACAGCCTACTAGACTATAGCGATTCAACCATTTTTTTTTTATTTTCTTTTGTAGTAAAAGCAACGTTTTATAATACGTTTTCAAATACGGTTGCTAATTTTTTTTTGCATACAGGATATCGATGTTGACCGATGTGATGTTTTGACTGATCGAAGATTCTAAGTGTGAGAGATTCTGGAATCCATAAGCATCTGTCATGGCTCAATGGCACTCTTTTTGAATCAGTATTAGCAAACTTTCTTTGAAAGTGTGCGCACACATTAAATTTTCACGAAATAGGCTAAAAAGTG
The DNA here is from genome assembly GCA_927399465.1 of Sarcophaga caerulescens. Classification (NCBI taxonomy): domain Eukaryota; kingdom Metazoa; phylum Arthropoda; class Insecta; order Diptera; family Sarcophagidae; genus Sarcophaga; species Sarcophaga caerulescens. Next base: position 37,749,723 of record OV656872.1, on the reverse strand, counting down.
CTACGGCATGGACCAACTAAAAGAGATTTAACTTCAACAAAGAAGAAATCATAACACAAACAAGATGTGCCGAAAATTTAATTTTTTCTATTTCTTACTTAAGCCCACTAAGTCAACTATAGTTAATGAATACAAATAATACAAACTCGTGCCTGCAATTTATTTTTATAAACAACAACACAATATTGCATATAAAGGAACGATTTGTAGGGTTTCCTAAAACTACTGACCACTATTCGATTCTATTTTTAAACACTGCAAATGGTTTTCTTACACAGTGTACACCAACTTACAACAAATGGTTCAGTAACATCGTATCGTATCAACATTTGCTGCTGCTTTTGAAGACAACTTGTTCTGCATTGTTGTATCACTGTATTGCACCGTATTACGTGATTTCATTAATGGCCTGGATAAGGGGGCTTTAGTTTTACAATTTACAGTCTTTTATTCATTTACAAAAAAAAAAAAAAAAAAAAATCCTTCTTTGCCACATTTGTTGCATGCAACAAGTGTTATAAATTGTTTTTTGTTTTGTTTGTCTTCTTCACATTGTATTTTATTTTTTTCGTTTCATACAATATTATTGAAAACGTTTTTACAAAACACTACCATTTTTTTTCTATCCTAATGAGCAAAACAGAAAAAAAAAATGAAACAAAGAATCTTTGGTATGATGTTTATGCTGCTGCTGTTGTTGATGTTCTCCCGTTGAGGTTGATGAGACCTTGAAATGTGGTTGCAGCAGCCATTGCAGATGCTGTTGTTGTTGTTGTTTTCGTTGCCGATGGTATGATTCTATATTTATAACCAGCGTTGCTATAAATAACTTTACGTATCTTCTTGATCAGGTTCTGGAATTTCGCTTTTGTTTTTCATAAATTCTTTAGCAATTTTTGCTGTTTCTCTGTCTGTCTGATTTAATGAAGAAACAAAATTAAAGAATGATGATGGGTGTAGTGAAAATGTTGACAACTTAAAAAAAAAAAACGGAAAAAAACTCACATACCTTTGAGGAATCTTTTGTAAATCTTAAATGAAAGTGTTTAAAACGGAAATTGTTTTTCCGTTGATACGTTAATGAAAAGGTATGTCTCGTATCTAGTTTCGTTTATAAAAGGCGTTATTTTTTAAAGATTATTATTGCTGACTGGCAGGTGAAATAGTGAGTTTAACAGCTTATTTGTTTCATTCTAGACCACTAGTGCCTTGAAGTATTCCTCGGAAATCAGAAACAATAGAATAATAAGACAGAAGCCTCCTGAGTTGTACAGAATCAATAGACTTACAAACGGTACATTAACATTATTCGATAAATAGTCCACAAAATTGTTTTGAAGGACCGAATAAAGTAAACGATTTTTATTCCGTCCGATGTAAATACTATTTTCTGAACATAAATAATACACACATTCCAGCATAGAAAAACGAATCGAATCCTCAGATCCAGAACATCAACAGGTTCCAGTTAAGCAAACTTACTAGGCCTAAGCCCAGTGGTGTTGTCAAGCCGGAACGCTCCGGAACATCGTTCCGGTACTTCCTTTTTGGACAGGAACGCGTTCCGGAACTAAAGAAGATTTCTGATAACGAGAATTGGCAGACGTTTTGAAAAAAAGAAAAAAAAATTAAAAAGAATTGCTGATTTTTTTTCTAATTTTTGACGAATTTTTATATGTATTTTTATAAACAAGGGTTTGAACCGAACCCGAACCGTAACAAAAACCGGAACGAACCGGTTTGTTTTTCCGAACCGTGAACCGGAGTCCGGAACGTTTTTTTCTGCTGAACCGGAACTCGACCCGAACCGAAACAAATACGTGAACCCGAACCCGAATTAATTACTACTTAAGAATTTGAGTATTTAAAACCATTTTTTTAACCCTTTCGGCCGCATTTAAATTTAACTGTTGCTACCAAGAGTATCACTTATTTTTTCCATACAAAAATGAAGAGCGGGTATTTCCGCCTTTTTATCGTTAAATCATGATTTTTCCTTTCCTTTTTATGCTATATACAGGACCGATCCTGGTGGCGGGCGAAAATTGGAGGAAATCTCCCTCCCCCCGTCGTCAAATTTGGGACATGAGACCTAAAAAAAAACGCCGCCGCGAGGATTATCATGGAAAATCACCCCCGTCGTTAAATTTGGGACATGAGAACGCACAGAGCGGCCGCCTACCCAGAATCGGCCCTGCCTATATAGTTATATATACGCGTTCCGGTAAAAAAAAATTAGCACAACACCACTGCCTAAGCCATAGTCTAATAGGTAGCGTTAGATGCGAGCCTGTGGTTCAATTCATCTCAAATATCTCGAACAAAACAAAGCATTTGTAGAATCAGTGTTTGTCATTGCATTGACGAGATTAAGATAAGAAGTCGCCGTTGTCGAGTAGGTAGTGTGTTGGCTTATTAGACGAGAACTCACGGTTTAACATTCTACTCTCAAACAAAACGGAATATGGAAAAATATTTCCTTCGACAATTTTCTCTCAGTAGTTTTCTGTATAAACACTAAGAGAAAATTAAATTGCCATGAAAAGTTGTTCAAAAGTCTGTCGTTTGGTGTCGACTTTAAACCGTAAATCCTCATTTGGTGATTTATAAATTTAAAACACACAACATAAGTGATGTGAGAAGCTTGGTTGTAATCCTAACTAAAGGCTTGTAATAACCAATTAAATAAATAAACTGTCTAAAGGACTTTTTATTTGTGTACCCGATTACGTAGTATCCGCTTTTTCTACAAGTCTGTTACCTCTTCTGTTCCACTTTCACTTCTCTTGCTGAGATATTACACCGCAGACCGACTATTTTCGCTGTCAGTACATTTCACAATTAATTCATCAAAGTAGACAACGTAAATTAAAATTATCCTAATCTGTGTAGCATCACTATCTCTTGCTCGAGACTAATTATTCTATGAAATATACATATGTATGTTGGCTGATCGTCAATAGCTTTCTTATTTGTTAAAATCATTAATTTTATGATTCTTCACACATATTCGATCATCATTAGGTGTGAAGTGTGTGTATATTTTTCCAGATATTTTGCTAATTATTGAAGAAATGCATTTAAAATTTGATTTCACAAAAACATCATTAATATTCTGTTGTTTAAATAAAAAAAAAAAATTAAATTAAAAAATTTTAAAAATCTCACTTTGTTTTTAATACCCGTAGTATTGACTTATTAAAACAAAAGCCCCACGCCAAGTTTAAGCAGAACGGTGGTATGGTTTATTGCAATTTTCTGTTAAATTAATGATCAAAAATTCTTATTTATTTTCGTTAGGAAATTCAAATCCAATAACAATACAATCATAAATAAATATTTTGTTTTCTAATAAAAAAAAAAAACAAAAAATAACTGAAAGTAATTGGAAAAATAAATATTTAAACGAGTTATTATAACACAAATGATAAGCATTAAAGCATATCTAATGATTGAATAATAACAACAAGGAATCACACTTTTGTTCTCAATCATTATTGTTAATTGAGTGAGAAAAATATAAACATTTCGTCACCTTTTAATTATGTGCCGGCAATTTTAAAATTCCTATAAAATCATAGCGATTTTCCGGTGTCCATAATATTACAATAATGAACGGTTTTAACCTCATGCATTAAATGACGTAGAAAACCAACTTATGAGTCTATGCCTAGGGCACTAAATGGTCTTGCTTGGTGTTGATTTATTTTACTTATTATTAATTATACCACTTATTATTATTTTACTTATTAATTATACCATAATTATTACGAGGTGAGTAACTTCGACCTTCAGCTCGGTGTAGTGGATCAGACCAGAATCTCTGGTGGAAATCGAACTCATGACGCTAATAGTCTAGGACATTGCTCATTAGACTGCGAGGACACCCGATAGAGGAAATAATTTAAGTTTTTATGTTAGCTATAAAAAATCACAATCGTTGATGCTAAAGGAGTAATACATTCATCTTTCTCGTCGTTATAAAGCATATTCAAACATGATCGCAATTCGTAATGTTTTGTTTATGCCAGAGTTTGCATTCTAGAGGCTCCTACCAGTGCACTGCAGTATAATGCTTCAGTAACTTCGTATTGTATGGACACAATCAACATTTGATGCTGATTTTGAAGCTAACTTGTTCTGTATTGCACCGTATTACGTGATTTCATTAATATCCTGGATAAGTGGGCTTCAGTTTTACAATTTTCAGTCTTTTATTTATTTACAAAAAAAAATATCTCTCTTTGCTACAATTGTTGCATGCAACAACTGTTTTTGTTTATATTCGGACTCTTTCTTCAACCCTGGATCCATCAAATAAATTTGAAATTTTTTTATGTTACGTTGCAGCACCGGAAATCCATTTGGTGGCAGAGTTTAAATAGAAGTTTTAGTGGTGCTTCCCTTTAGTAGGAGAATACACACCAGTCAGGAACGTTTATTGAAAGATTCAGTTGTAAAACCGTTGAAAAATCCGATAGGTATGAGGATTCTAAGCATGTCTTGTAAGTATAATTACACGGATATCGTTTAAAAGGTTTTCCATTTCTGTTATATTCGATGCATAATTAAATCAAATTTATTTAGACCGGTAGTAATAGAAATTAAATTAAAAGAGTAGAAGTAAAAGAATTATTATTAATAAAAAAAATTCAAAGAGAATCATGTGAACTTGTTGTTATTCTTTTAACATAATTTCTAACATTGAATGCTTCAAAAGCATTGAGAAACAAAAAAATTAAAACAAAAAGGGTCTCTATGTGATGATCACACAAAACAACTAAAACAAGATCATACAGGAGAAGAAGAAGAATATAAAGAAAATAAAGTCAGTCAGTGAAACAAACTTAAAGAATGTGAAATGCCTGGCAGCCAGTGGAAGTCAGAATGAATGTGTAAAATGCACATGCCAAACATTATAAAGACATGTCTGTGGCAATAACGACAACGACAACAACAAGGGAACTTGACTGGAGGGCTTTAACATACAATTGCTATGGTGTGTGCTCTTGCTACCGCCGCTGTTGCTGGTGCAAATCAAAGACAATGATCTTTAGGAAAATCTGTATTTCTTGTTTTTTTTTTGTTTGTTTTCATAAAAAATATACTGAAGAACCATGATGAGATGAGATTGTCGTTTGAAAACATCGACAGGAAGAAATCATTAGAATAAATAAACTTGTACTTAAAAGCTTTAAAAAATAAACTGTAGTAATAAAAGAGAGAGAGAGAGCGAGAGAGAAAGAAATATTAAAACAAATTGTTATACGGCGATATTGTTGAGATATTGTGGCCTGTTGTTATTGCCAATATGAAAGTATGAAATTGTAATTATTCATACGAATTTATTTTAAACAAGGTATTTTAAACGACAGGGTATTTACAAAAAAAATTTTAAATTTTTACAACATTTACTTAATGATTGCAAATACTGTATATATTCCAGATTTATTAAACACGAGGTTGGCTTAAGTTTTGCCACCTGTTGTAAACGATTTTGGTTCAGCTAGGCCCTTACAAATTCGTAGTAAATCGTAAAATCTGATGTTCGTAATGGACTCGGGTTGCTAAAAGTCAAAATGAAGCTCTACATACATACCCTTCCGTCAGGATTACGACCTAGCTTCTCTTATCACTTATGATGTGTGTATTAATTTTATACGCGAGTGGCAGGCCTGGCCCTACAGTTTAAAGTCGACTCCGAACGACAGATTTTTGGAGAAACTTTTTCATGGCAATTTTATTTACTCTCGGAGTTTTTGCCAAAAATCTGATAAGAGGAAGTCGCCGAAGAAATATTTTTTTTTTCATATTTCGTTTTAATGTCTGACCTGGGGTTTGAACAGCGGCCTGATATCTAATAAGCCAACACACTACCTACTAGACTACGGCAACTACAAAATGAAGCTCTGCTTGGATTTAATTCAGCGAGAGAATTTGATTTGATAATTACACGGTGCGACAGTGAAAATACACCCGAGTAACTGCATAGTCCACGTTGTTCAGTTAGTTGAGTAGAACTCAAAAATACCTTTTTTATATTTCTCGAGCCCTCAAAACTTGTTTTATTTGACAAAAACTGTTTTTTTTACTTTACGCACAAATTTCTGAATTACTCAAACATTTCTGACACGATTTCCAAAATTTAGATCTTGTTGGAAAGGGGAGAGATGGTATACATATATCTATTATTCGACTTAATATGCTATGAGATTTGATGAGGTAAACTTGGAAAATTCAATTTTTTTTCATATTTTTTCAAGTTTGTGCATTCATAGCAGCAAACTTTAATAAAAAATATGGGATAAGTGATAACATTCTTAAAGTCTGTTCTCTTGTGAAGAGATTGAGTCATGACCTGATAAAATTGGATAAAAATTACCGTAGTTATTATAGTATAGCAGTCGTGTTATATTTTTTATATATGACATCTCATCAAATGAACTTTTAGTTCAAAAATTTTCAGAATTTTTGATGGATCTTGATTGTTTATCGGAAAATGTGTCAATTTCATGTTTGCACGACTTCCAGAAGTCGGCTAATATTTGTGTTTATTGCAAATATTATTATTTCTCTTTGCGCAAACATTGGCCAACTTCTGGTGGTCGCTCAAACGTGAAATTCACACATTTTCCGATAAACAATCAAGACCCATCAAAACTTCTGAAAATTTTTGATCTAAAAGTTCATTTTATGCGATGACATACATATATAAAAGATATAACACGACTGATATACTATTTAAATAATAACTACGGTAATTTTTGTCCGATTTGATCAAGCGAAGTGCCAATCTCTTCACAAGATAATGCACTTTCAGAATGTCATCACTTATTTCATATTTTTTAAGTAAAGTTTGCTACTATGAATGGACAAACTTGAAAATATATGAAACAATTCGCATTTTCCAAGTTTGCCTCATCAAATGTCATAGCACATTAAGTCAAATAATAGATATATGTATACCCTTTTAAAGCTCCATCTCTACCCTTTCCAACAAAATTTAAATTCTTGAAATCGGGTTAGAAATTTTTGAGTAATTCAGAAATTGGTGCGTAAAGTAAAAAAAATAAACGGTTTTTTGTCAATTAAAAAAAGTTTGGAGGGTTCGAGAAAAATAAAAAGATTATTTTTGGAATCTACTCAACAAAACTCACTACCTACACTATGTCATTAGCCGGGTGTATTTAATTTTTTTTATTTTGTCGCATAGTGTTATGGGTTATTGTATCTGATAGCACGAGTGTTATGAAAACAAGTTTAAGTCGATTTATGACTTTAGCACCTAAGTTACATTAGCTGTTCTTCGCATTCTCTTTCCGTCCTTGTAACAATAGCTTTACGTGCTTTCTTTTGCTTCGTTTGTAATTTTCTTATTTCTTTTTAGTTTTTTCAAAACCACTGGTTTGGCAAAGCTGTCGTCAGCTGTTAAGCTAAATAAGTGTCATTTATTTACTATGTTTACTATGTAACTGCCTAGCTGAACTTTTTTTTTGCTTTAAAACAATAACAGATTCTGGAGAGAGGCCATCTACGATCTAAAATATTCCGATCAGATTGAAAAATAAATGCCAGTTCTACCCTCGTATAGAGACACTCATACAAGTGTAGAAGAATTGCTATCGTCTTTAATTCTGTTTGTGAGAATTTGCGTATGCCAGTGTCATGATATGTTGTTTTATAAATAATCGTTAGTATGCACGTAATAGTGTTATGTTGCAGCACTAAATTGCAAATGCAATGATTTTTGTGTTGCATTTCTAAGCCAAGAACAAGTGCAACAAGCAATAAGAGGGAAAGTAATATAAAGAAAGGCACTGGACTGTAGGGCTAAACGAGATTTTATACGCTTCACTGATATGAACTTTTTTCGTTTTATTTTATGTTTTGCTACACAGTATAAGAGAGACAGAAACGCAATGGATTGTAAGGGGCGATTTTTTAAGAGCTATAGGAAAATTTTTCAAAAAAAAAAAAAAATACATAAAATTCAGAAAAATGCATGAAATCTTCATTTGAATCGATAGTGCGATCCATATAATTTAATGTTTGAAGATTATTTCATGCAAATGTTGACCGCGACTGCGCCTCAAATGGTCCAGCAGCTTAGTCCAATTTTGTCATACTCTTTCCAACATTTCGTCCGGTATCTCACGAATAAATGCTTCAATGTTGTCTTCCAATGCGTCAATTGAAGCGGGCTTGTCTGTATAGATATGAGCTATAACATAGCCCCACAAAAAATAGTCTAAAGGCGTTAAATCGCACGATCTAGGCGGCCAATTGACCGGTCCCGAACGTGAAATAAAATGTTCACCGAATTTGCCTCTCAATAAGTCCATTGTTACGTGTGCTGTGTGGCATGTGGCACCGTTTTGTTGAAGCCACATGTCATGTAAGTCAAGCTCTTGCATTTTGGGCAAAAAAAAGTTGGATATCATCTCACGTTAGCGCTCACCATTCACAGTTACGTAACGATTCGTAGCATCTTTGAAGAAGTACGGTCCAATGATGCCAAATTCAATGATTTGCAAGCGTTGTTCGTTTGTAAGACGATTCATGGTTAAATTATAGACCAAACTGAAGATGTTTGACAGTGAAACAAAACACGAAACGTGCGTGAGCTGTTTAAACCAGTGTTGCCAAAAAGATAATAGCTAAAAAATCACCCTTTATAAAACCAGCAATATTAGTAACTGCAATAGTTGCATGAACATTAGTACAGAATTCAACAAGTGCAAGTGGATTAAAGAAATATTTTTTTCAAAGTTTATTTTTTAATTTATTTTACTTTTAATTTTTCTCATCTTCATTCATTTCATTTTCAAATTGAAGCTACTTTCCATGTTATAAAGTTATATTGTTGGGCACGAGATGTATCACACAGCTTTTCATGATCAGTTCAATCATATATTGTATATACATACATACATATGTATGTGTGTGTGTATGTATGTATATATGTATGTGTATCATAAAATTAAAATATAATTTTATCTTATCTTTGTGTAACATACTTGCACTTGGCAACATCCGCTTACATATCCAACCATTACAAAGTTCCAATACAAAGACAATCACAATCACGTTAAGCATTTTATAATGCATTATTAATCATGTTAATTGTTGTTGATGTTGGTCTTGGTCTTAGCTACATAGGGCTTGTTAAAGAAAATGTCTTTATAAAGAACTTTGTTTGTTTACTTCATAACTTTAAACTTGTGATACTTCTAGACGGGTTTGAATTCTTATCGAATGGTAGGTAATCATAATAAGTATTGTAAGCTTTATAAGCTTTAAACGTTAAATAGGCTTTTAATGGAGAACATTTTTAGTTGCTTTAAACGATTTATTAAAGGTAATGCTTGCTCTTTGGCCAGGAAGTGTAATGTCCGTTTACTAAAGAAAAAAAGATTTGTCCGTTTACTATCACATGGAAATATGGTTGACAATACTTGTGCCAAAAGAATCTTTGAATTACTAATCTGAAACTAGATGACTATAATATTGGTGTGCTAAATGTGGACAAAAATCTCCTTTGAAATCGGAATATTTGAAGACTATGAAGCTTATTTATGACCACATAAATTCTGTGTGTTAAATTTAGCAGCAGGACGACTGATAATATTATGACAAGCATTTATATTAAAAAGATTTATCGTTTGTGTAGCTCTTTTGAAGTCTAATCTTGCCCTTTGAGAACATTGCAGCTATTTTTACAAAACTACCGGACAATTTTTCAGACAAAAGTCTTTGAAATCATTACATACTTACATAATTGGTCATTTAGTCAGGATTACTACCTGGCTTCTTAAATCACTTTTGTTTGTGTGTTAATTTTTATACATGAGTGGAACCTACAGTTTAAAATCGACTCCAAATGATGGATTTTTGAGACACTTTTCATGGCAATTTTATTTACTCTCAGAGCAAGTCGCCAAAGAAATATTTTTTTCATATTTCGTTTTGTTATAGATATCTGAAGTCGCCGTAGTCTAGTAGGTAGTGTGTTGGCTTATTAGACGTAAAGCCAGGGTTCGAGCCCCAGGCCAGACATTAAAACAAAATACAAAAAGTATTTATTCGACGATTTCCTCTCAGCAGATTTCTGGCAAAAACTCTGAGAGTAAATAAAATTGCCATGAAAAGTTTCTCAAAAAATCTGTCGTTCGGAGTCGACTTTAAACTGTAGGTCCCGCCACTTATGTATAAAATTAACACACACAACAAAAGTGGTTTAAGAAGCTAGGTAGTAATCCTAACTAAAGACTTTTAATGACCAATTATGTATATGTGTATAGATATCTGACCTAGGGTTTGAACCATGGCCTTACGTCTAATAAGCCAACACACCTACTAGCTACTAGACAACAGCGACTTTATATTGTATGTTTTCCCTAATAATTCTTTAAATTTTGGGTTTAAAGCAGAGAGTGTAAGAAATCGAAGAACTTGACTCTGCCTACGGTAGTCCAAACAGACTTTTGTCATTTTGCAGTGCCCAATTCAATACCCCATTAGTTGATTATGCAAAATGACGATTAAATTTGTTATCCCTAGACAATAATCTTATACTATATACGTGTGAATGATATTTCAATTTTAGAGTCGGGGACTGTCAAATTATTTTCTCAAAATCATAAATAGGAAATATTTTCCCAAAAAACTACAAAACTTCAAAGTCAATTACTTAAATGTCAGTTCATTTTTGTCTTTTTTTTCATTTCAACCACAAAATTATTTGAAATCCATAGAAATTATTTTCATCTTAAAAACAAAAAACTGTCTGTCTTAATATTCGATTTTTTGTTTGTTTAGAATTAAAACAACATTTTCCCCAAAGCAATATAGTAATACGTACATACATATGTACTCATTTTCAAAAATCAATATTTCATACAAAAAACCAAAAAAAAAGATAAAAGAAAAAGAAAGAAAATGGTTCAGTTAAGTTAACAACAACAAAAAACAGCAGCCAACTTGGATGCTGGAGATGATGACAAACAACAAGTGCAACAATTTGTTGTTAATAAGCTTCCAAATTTAGATGCAATTACTTTTAAGTACAGCAACTGAACTGAGTTTACAAACAAATGGATTTCGTAGTAAAATAAAAAACTTCGTTGATCGACAAATGCTTAAAGGAAGAGATTTTGTCTGCTTTTTTGTTCATTGTTTTTCTTTTTCTTTAACAATAGAATGAAAAACTTGTGTAAAATAGTTGCAGACAAACAACAGACAAAAAATAAATACCGAAAATTTAATTCACACTTTTCCAGCAGACAGACGACAGACGGGCTAGAGAAAGAAGTAAATGCGTCTGACATTAGTTAAGCGAAAAAAATTTATTGTTTCACGTCGGTTGAAAGATTCCCTATACTATACAGTCACTGCGTATTTTGAGTCGTATGAAATAAAAACTAATCAGAAACAACGAGTGTCTCGTTCGTTATCATTAAACTAAGAGTTTCCTGTCGTCCTGCGCGGCTTTGTCAGTTAGTCATAGGTGATGATGACAGGGTTACCATGATGAGGTCCTGCCATCGCAGATAAGGTCGTCCTCTACGCCATTTTTCGCTAATCCTTGCATCAAATACCCGTCTAGTCGGAGTATCCACTTTCATCCGAAAGATACGGTCGACCCAGCGCAGCCGTTGGATGTTAATGCGTTGCACAACGCAACTTCTTGTGTTGAGGAGCTTATGCAACTCATTGTTGGATTGGATGCGAATGTCATTGCCAACTCGTACTGGACCGAAGACTTTTCTCTCGTGTACTCTCAAGACTACTACATCGATGCCTAATAGCGTCCATGCTTCTGCGCCATAAAGAAGCACGGGGAAGATGAGCATGAGTTTTGTGGTAGAAGGTCCCTGCTACTCAATTGCATATTGAGACTATAGCAACACCTGTTGGAAAAAGTAATGCTACACTTGATCTCCAGACAGATAGCAGTATTGCTGGTAGCGACGGTGCAATGATAGACAATTCCACTGACTACATCGAAAGTACAGTTAATGGCCGTAATCTGGGATCCAATATGCCGCATATCCCTAGCGGTCGACAACATATAATTCATTTTGCACTCATTTAGTGCCAGACCCAGCTTAATAGACACCCGTGGAATGACGCTAAAGACAGCAGTAACATCTCGCTTGATATGTCCTATGATGTCAAGGCACCACTGTGCCTTTCGCAGACCACACTGCCCATTGTCGTAAAGCTCGCACGGTATCAAAAGCTTCCAAGAGGTCTTTCACAGAGCTACAGGAGTTGTTCAGCGTCAATCTGCATATCGAGCTCAGACATTATGTGGGCTATCGAAGACTGCCTTGCAATAGACAAAAAGACTTTCAAAGGACATTCTATTTGCATCCGAATTTATTGAAATATTCCCACAATAATGTGAATGATCTGCAGCCGTGTCTGAAGGTGCTATAAAATGAAGAACTTTTCTGTGTTAGACACACCGTACCCTTTAAAATCATGTAGAAAATTCACTGCATGATTAAACGCTTTAGTTCTGCTCATGGTGAAAAATTTTCTGCTTCGCTCTATTATATGGTGGTACTTGCTTCTTTTCTTTTTTTGTTTTGTTTTGTTTTTTTTTTTGCAAATGTGCCAGTGTTGTAAAGAACAACTTCAACAAGATTCCTTGTTGCTACTGTTATAAAATACTACTTCTTGCTACTGTTGTTGTGATTGCTATTTAAGCTGATGATGGTGTTAAATTTTCCATCATTAAAAAGCAATTTTCAGCAATTTGTTCCAAAAAAAGAGAAAAAAAACAAACAAAAAAAAAAAAAAATTGGAAAAAACCAAAATGCCAACCGTAACGAAGTACATATTTGAAGAGATATCTTTCGTTCGTTGGTAAGGCAAGATTTAAAGAGTAGCATCTAACGATACTGTTATTTCCCTTTAGTTTTTTTTTGGTTAATGTTTGCCAGCTTTAAACAAAAATCGAATGCATTCAAGATACATTTCTAGTAAACAAGGCACACAAAATCAATTATGGACTCAAGAAACTAGAAAATAACACCCAAGACATTTGGATTAAAATAGAACGGGGAAAAAAATTCTCAAAAAAAAAAACAAAAACAAAAACAGACACTGTGTTTAAAATTGAGTGGCAGTGTCATAAACAACCGAGGAAAAAATCAATTTCCAGAAATTTTCTACAAGACATACTACTCCACAAGGCATGAAGCTATTTAATACAGTAGTTCGTTGCAAATAGATTTCAAAACCTCAAGACATTTTTTTTTCACTGCGACATACCACAGCATACCCTGAAGCTTATCAAGTTGGCATTACTGTTAACGTTGTTGGTGCCAGTATTAACACAGTCTTCAAGTGTGGCCAAAAACGAAAAAACGAGAAAAAAATTATCTTCAAAGGCAGAGTGTAATAAAAACGATATTTCACGCTTGCAGCCGTATTCGTATTCCTTTATTCCTTCACCTCATAGTCGGTGTGTATTAAAGTAAGTAAGTGAGGATTACTTAAATGTTTTTTAATTGAAAAATTTCATCATTCCTCTTTTCAGTCTCCTCAACCCATGCTAAATTTGTTACGGTGTTGGTTGGTTGCTTATTCTTGTCCTTTTTTCTCAGTGTCATAAGTACCAGAGATTTGTCAATTTTTTTTTTAATTTTTTTCTTTTTATTTTGCCCTCCATAGCAAATGAAATTATTGGATAATGAAACTTATTAAAAATTTAAGTGTCCTTAAGAGCGGTCATTCAAAATATGTATGTAATATGCACCATGGGGTATGATAATTAAATTTTATAGTGAAATTTACGTTTTTTAAAATTTTTTTTATTTTTTAACGGCAATAACTAAACATTCTTCGGTGGTGTCAAGGGGGTATACCGTAAATATTTATAATTTTGAATAAAGAAAATATTTATTGGGATTTCTTTTAAGCAAACTCGAGCAGGCCTACTCTGAATAAAAATTTTGTAGAATACCAATGCCACCACAGCATATCTACAACTGATCAAAACGTTCCAGATGTAAAGTTTAAGATGTAATAGCAGTAAAAGCTCTGCGTGTAGACATATAAGTTGGCTGAATTTATATGTTTTGAGTTTTGAGCCATTCAATATTGAAAAGAATAATCGCATGGGAATCACTCACATACATACATACATACATAATTGGCCATTACAACCCTTCAGTCACACCACTCATGTTGTGTGCGTTAATTTTATACGTGAGTGGCGGGACCTACAGTTTAACGCCGACTCCGAACGACAGATTTTTGAGAAACTTTTTCATGGCATGTTTATTTACTCTCAAAGTTTTTGCCAGAAATCTGCTGAGAGGAAATCGCCGAAGAAATATTTTTTTCATATTTCGTTTTGATGCCTGACCTGGCAAATAGCATTCGGATTTGCGCGAAATGTTTAGAACTTGTGATAAATAACCATTGAAACCCTCGCTTCACACACACATACATACATAATTGGTCATTACAACCCTTTAGTCAGGATTGCACCCTAGTTTCGCACACCATTCTTGCTGTGTGTGTTAATTTTATCAGTGAGTGGCGGTACCTACAGTTTATTGTTGACTTCGAGCGACAGCTTTGTGAAACTTTTTAATAAAAAATAGTAGAATGAACAGTTCCTTAGGGAACCAACAAATTTAAATAGATTTCGTCTGAAAAGGCTATAGAAAAGGGCGCGCTATACCACACTCTATCAAGAGCCACATCTTTTCCTTAGACGTATTCAAGTTATTTAAAAAAAAGTCATTGAACTTGAAAATGTTTTTTTTTTTGTTTTTGTCTAGTCACCTAAAATAAATGAAATAGAAACAGTATTAAAATAAAAATTGAAATCGTTCTTGTTCTGGCATTAAATGATCTGTGTGGTGTACTGCTTCTGCTACAGCAAATGATTTACCTGAGCAGCCGCAAACATTGTACAGGTAAATGAACTGATTATGCTAATTAATGTTTTTAATTCCTTTTTTTTTGTTTTGTTTCTCTGCTCTTTTATGATTTTTTTTAAGACAAAATAACTATAATTTGGTAAAGACAGATACAATACACAATAAATATGAGAACCTGAGAAGAAAAAGTCACATAAATTATGATTAGTAGAGAGCATAAATAAATTTCCAAATCACAGTAGAATGATTTAAGCCAACTAATAATCTCAGTTTATGCTGACTTTATCTTAACATTGGTAGCAAATATTTTATTAATGACGTATAGGGGCTTTTAAGTCTTTTTTTTTATTGATGCAAACATGTTCATTTGGTAACCCTTTTAATGTGTGCTCTTGCTGCTTTTCATTCTTGTTTGAAATCAATTTCAAATGACTTGACTTCATTACTTAGTATTGTTAAGGCAAGTTTAAGAAGTTAACATATGCTTTTTATGCAACATTACTCTTCTAATAGGGCGAAACAAATTGAAAATCCAATAAATTGTTGTTAAAAATTTCTAAATACGCTTAACTGCTTAAAATTTTAGCGCCACCCTAATGCTTATGTTAAAAGTGCATTGACTTTTCGCTTATTTGGCCTGGCCTAACGATTACAATCTTCAAAGTCTTTATCATCTCTTCGCGATCATCATCATCATCATCATCATAAAAACATAGCCTAAAACGTCTGACTAAATTCAAAGTAATTTAAAGTGTGTTTGTTGTTGTGGACATAAAATTCAAAATTACCAGTAATTTCTTAAAAAAAAAAAAAAACTTACTTCAGTTTTCAGTGCTGAAATATAGTCTGGTTGGGCTTAAACTCTTTCATTTTGATTTAAATTAAAACATTAAGTTTTGCTTAAAAAATAAAAACATGACAGGCTTATCATGGCACTTGAGTTTTCCTGGAAAGAGGTCAATTACGGGCAACTGTTGAACACATGTTGGAATCATTTCTCCTCTTTTTTTTTTTCAAGAAATCAGGGATCATATCGTGTTTTACTTAACAAAAAAAAATTAAATATTGTAATGAAGGAGATAAAATATTATTTTAGTTTTCAAAACTGCATTGATTGTGGGTGTTCCATGTTTTGTCGTTACTTTATGTTTTTCCTTAAAGAAATAGATGCGCATTTTAAAAAGCCTGCGTTCTGATTTCAACAAAATTAGTAAAACTGTGCATTTTTCTTTACAGAAGACATTTCCCTGACAGAGTACTTACTTACTTGGTCATTACAACCCTTTAGTCGGGTTTAGAACCTAGCTTTTCGCACTACCCATGTTGAGTGTGTTAATTTTATCCATGAGTAATGGGACCTACAGTTTAAAGTCGACTCTGAACGACAGATATTTGCGAAACTTTTCATGGCAATTTTATTTATTCTAAGTTTTTACCAGAAATCTGCTGAGAGGACGTCACTGAAGAAATATTTTTTTTTTTTTTGGTTTGTTGGAGATGTTTGACCTGGGGTTTGAACCGTGGCCTCAAGTCTAAGAAGCCAACGCGACTGCTAGGTTATTATTCAAGTTTATTGGATTGCTTTAGAATGCTAATTGGTTTCATCTAAGACATCGAATTGGGCAGCCCTTGCGCTTCTTCCTCTTTCGCGGTTTTGGTAGAACTTGGTCAGTACAAGGACTGCGTTCACCTGTGGCGTCACAACGGGCTGCTATGCGTGCTCAAGTGAGCTTTTGATATCAGAGCTACCACTCCGAACTAACCTAACCTAAGGCATCGAATCGAAAAATATAAGTTAAGTAGTTTTTGTAGATGTTTAGCAAATGTTTTAGTCTGTGGTGCCATTTATGTTTTATGATCTGCTATGAAATGAAAAATTAAGAAAAAAAACTTTGTGGTAGATTAACTATTTAAGCCATTTGAGCCCGCACAGATTAATTAAAACGTATTATAAAGGCAATATAATTAGGTTAGAGGGCGTGTACTTGTCAACTTTGACAAATACAGTACCCGGAGGTCGAATTGACCCATTTCTTTTAAGCAAAAAAAAAAGGCCCAAATTGAAAAAAAATTAAAAAAAAAAATTAATTAAAAAAAAAATAAAAATTTTTTTTTTAAAAATTAAAAAAATTATTTTTGGAAAGATTGAAAAAATAGCTATCTAATATCCTTTGGAAAATTTTTGCTAGGACCAATAGGTGAAAAGTTACACACATTTAAAAAAACCCTGTATGACAAAAATGTCCAATTTTCTAACTCCCCCTCTAACTCCGGCAGTTCTTGACTGATAGAGCTGAAAATTTGTGTCTGGCCAACTACCCAATAGTACTAACCTTGGTGCAAATTTCATCCAAATCGGAAGACATCGATTTTAAAAATTGGGTCACTTGACACGAAATTGCCCATATATATAATATATAATAATATAAATATAATATAAATATAAAAATATAATTAAGTCGGCTGTAAACAAATTGACGCAGAAACACAATTTAAATCTCTAATCGCAAGAAAATAAGGTCACGTTTCTATTTATAAATGCAAATTAGCCTCTTGGTATGAATAACTTATATTTATGGATGTATGAATAGCAAACATTTTATTAAAAACAAAAAAGAAAAAAGAAATGTTCCATCAATAATAAAAATTCCCATCGAAAACTTTCGACTTCTATCAATTAAAAATTTTAATGTAATCAACTCGAATGCCGCAAATACGGCATCATCTCGTTTTATTTTATGATTCATACACCGTCTTTTGCGGTATTCATATACTAAGAAATTGTTCTTCGTGTTATTTTCCCATTTCTGATTTTTTTTTTTTGTTCGAGAACCTAAAATGTTGATATTCAAGTTACCATCTTATGTTAATTGTATACAAAAAAAAAAAAAAAAAAAATTCAGAATAACAGAATGGAATAGAGTAGAATGAAATCAAATATGAATTCTTAATAAATACAACTAGTGGCGGCGCTGTATCATTTCTTAAGTTAAACTAACAAATTAAAGGTTGTTAAACTCGGGCTTTTGTTAAAAATATTGCCGCAGCATAAAATAATTTAATATGTGTGGTATTCTTCTAAGAAGATTCAAAAGACGATTAATTTTTCGGTAAAAGTGTCTCCATTCTGTCATTTAACGGTTTTCTGAATGTGCAATGTTTGTTTAGCATGCTTTATTTGATTTGAAATTGCTGCTGCAAACTTAATTAAAACAATTCCAGGAATGAATATTCATATGACATTAAGAAGTGTTTGAATACAGCCGCTGACACAAAATAAAAGAAAACATATTGTTTTAAGGGAACGTCAGCTAATAAAAGGGTTATTAATTCTTTTTTTTTTTCATTTATTAGCCGCCAAAAAGGGATATGTATCCCCACTCTTGAGTCACTAGCAAATTAACCTTGAACTGTGAAAGAGAAAAAAGGAATGCAATTCATAAAAATTTTGACAGTTCGTTTGAAACTGCGAACAAAGATATTCTCAGACAAACAAAATTTCAACAAAAAAAAAAAATGCAACAGATTGTCATTATTGTTTCATTTTTGGAGATGAATTTTGAAGAATTTTTAGGGGGAAAAATATTCAAAGATTTCTGCACTTGAACATCAAAGTCACATGTTTTATCTTAAAAATAAGTCAATGAACTCAAACACGCATGCTGTGAGTAATGCATTTGGAACGGAATTTGTTTGATTTGGGCACTACTATACAATATAAGATATGCTACGCCACAATAATAGGTCCTCATTATACAAAAAATTTAAATTTTATTACTTTGGAGTTAACATAGACGGTTAAGCCTTGTAGTTAAAAGGACGTTGCTTATTAGCTAACTTTTTCAACAATTGTCTAAAAAAGGTGTGTATTTCTTTGCTTACAAATGAAAGAAACAATTATATTTACTAGTCCATTTGCCTTTGCAAAGGGTCTTGAGAGCGTATGCTGTACCAGATTAATACAATTAATACGCCCGGATAGGAATATGAATAAAGAGGCGGCCGACGGCGAAGGTATTACCTGGAAATATAGTGTGATTAAAGAAAACTTTCGGAGCTGGGGGTTGTTCAAACTGACCACTAACGGATAATGACAAGGGGACTTACCTCACACTGGGTAAGACAGTGGGTCATATGGCCAGCGTGAAAACCTACCCGTTGGTATAACGTAAGCTAAAAAAACAATTTTAATTTAAAGAACACCCCCACGATTAAGCATCGCTGTAGAATGCTCATCTAAACAGTTAACCTCGAACCAATTCTCGAACAGGAACCTGTGTTTTAAATTAGACGATAGTAGCGAGCCATTGGCATGAGATCCTAAAGCTTTTGTTCTAGGTCTACTGGTATTGAATTTATGTCCGACTGGGATCCATTCGCTTCGGCGACTTCTTCTCAGTAGATTTCTGGCAAAAATTCTAAGATTAAATAAAATTGTCATGAAAAGTTTCTCAAATATCTGTCGTTCAGAGTCGACATTAGACTGACTGTATGTCACGCCACTCATGCATAAAATTAACACACACAACATAAGTAGTTGAAGAAGCTAGGTCGTAATCCGGACTGAAGGGTTGCAATGACCAATTCTGTATGTAGGTATGTACATATGTATCGGTCCGATGATTAATAGTTGTTAACTAAATAAAGATTTTGATGTTGTAAAAGAGGTCTAGTCGATGACCCATTTTCAAGGCCACAAAGGGCCTTCTTCAGTGTTATTATAGTCTTGACTTTCGTTTGCTTTTACTAACCATTATTAGGCCGAGGAAGTGTTTGCAAAAAGATAATTTTAGACCCGCGATCAAGCTATACTGGGTCTAGATCTGAAAACCTACCTACCTACCTACCTACAAACGTTTTTGGTAGAAAATTTTATTGAAATGTTGCTTTTAATGCTGCAAAGCGTGATTAAATTGAAAATAAAAGTTCTTGTTGCATATTCTACATTGCTTACCAAATCTTATATACAATGCTTAGGGATTCATATTGCAACCTAAAAAGGTAATGGATTAACAAAAAAAAAAAAAAAAACAAAAACAACTTTCTTTCAGTCAGAACCTTTACCAAATTTTATGGTTTAAGGAGCATATATCCACCATAACACCATGACAATGTTCAAAAGAAAAATTTCATATTCAATGGATAATCTTTTAATTTCGCCTTTCGTTGTGTGTGGAATGCGGAAATTCTTTTTTTCCCGAAAACAAATGATCAAATTACTTAAAAAATTATCTTTACATTCGGCCAAATTTATAATAATTTATTTGGCAACACTATAAAGTTAATAAAAGTACAGCCAATTCGATCCAGACGACAAAAATTTGCTTTTTTGGAAGGCTTTCCCACTAATGATGATTCATTAACGCATTTAGGCAGCTTTAAAATAAAAAATTATGATTATAAATAATCTGACTTCAGCATAAGACCATGACCAAGCCAGCCAGCAACGAATAGGATCCCCACCTTTTTTTTTCTTCAAGTGAATCAAACAGTGAACAGCGACAAATATGCATGAAATTTATTTTACAATCAAATAAAACTAAGCGGGTTAATGTAATAATGATCTTCATATTATGGGTTAAGAGCCCTATACAGGAGGTTATAGAAGTATGGTTGGATGGATGAGTGGCTGAATGTGTTCTTTAAAAAAAAAAAAAATACTTGTGTCCACAGCTCATGAGTTTGGATTTGGGGATGTGGGGTGTTGTGCTCGTATTAAAACACGCAATGCGTACATTTTGCAAAATCCACACAAGCAGTGTTTTCATAAGATAAGTTGTGTTGAAGTGAATATAAAAAGAAAGGAACACAAATCAATAAGGAATATAGAAATTATTTGATTCTGAATAATAAAAAAATCAAGTGAGCTACATATGGAATGCAATTGTATTTTAGGTTATAATTCTCTCTGATTAAAAATATTGAATAAATCAGTGTTGATGGCATAATACCAGCGACATTTAACCGAAATTTACTTCTGGAATCAATCTCTCTTATACTGAAATTAATCAAAATTTCTTCAATATATGTATATCATATGATCCATGAAAGCTTCTATTACTCAATAGGACTTAATATAGGTGACAAAATTTCTGAATTCTCTTGATTATATTCGCCTAATGTAGAGTAGAGAGCATATTATTATTGTAAAAACAAAGGAATTGAGAAAAAATTTGCAATACAACCACGCCTGTGGCAATAATAAAGATAAATGTCATGTCAGATCCTAAGTAAAGGATTAAATAAACCTCAAAAGTGTATTCGAATATTCATATGCCAAATATTAAAGAATGTACACCGAATATTATTTTCATAGGCTGTATTTTCTTTCATTGATAGAATATCAAACGGAATATAGTTTGATTCTTTTTTTATATTGCTCTCTTGAGCCCAATCTTAAACGTTTTTAAAATCCTGAATTGGCGTTCTGTAAATGTAGAGCTGTGATGTAGGAGTTTTAGAAAAATTTGAGACTTTATTGTGAAAGTGTGAAGTCACCGTAGTCTAGTAGGTAATGTGTTGGCTTATTAGATGTGAGCCAACAGTTAAAACCCCAGGTTAGATATCTCTAACAAAACGAAAGATTTGTTTTTGCAGATTTCTGGCAAAAACTCACAGAGAAAATAAAATTGCCATGAAAAGTCTCTCAAAAATCTGTCGTATGTAATCGAATTTAAACTGTAGATCCCGCCACTCATGTATAAAATTACAGCTAGGCTGTAATCCTGACTGGAGGATTGTAATGACCAATTATGTATGTGAGTATGTATTGTGAAAGTACAGCACAACATAAATTTATTCAAAGAACGTAATAAATTCTTTCGGATACATTGTTTTGCAATGAAACAAATTCTCATCAACCGAAATAAATGATATTTGAAAGGGGGATCAGAAAAACTACCAAAATTTATTTTAAGAAAGGATTTTAATTGATTTCGTGACACGCGTGTTAATAATATCATTATGTCCGCTCAAGTAAGTATTTCGGTAATTTTTTAAGTAATACTCCCTTAAACGTATTATCGCCTGAATCGACTTCAACAGCTAATGATGGGCGGAGTCATTCCAAGGCCCCAAGAATATTCAGATTTAATGTTAATTTAGCTGGTTTCTTGACCTTTACGAGACCTAGCGCCTTATCATAATCGATCCACTTTCATTGCGAGTAATGTTTTAAAGCAAAAATAATTTCGTTTCATGACGTTCATCAATAACATTTTTCAGCTTCAACTTGTCTGGTTCATTAGTAATTGCCTTCGTTTGCACGTTTTTCATGTGTTTGACAACAATATTCATAGAGTATAGCCTACAAATCTTCGAACTTTATTATCTAACCTGTACAGACTTTTTCTTCCGTATCGAAAAAAAGGACAATCGAAGACTTTTTATTTTGTAACGTTCAACGTTAAGGTTCTACCAAAGAATATGGATATAAAGAATACGCATTATGTAGAAGTAAAATTTCTTATGGCGGGTTGTAACAATACGACCCGGTCGGACCCGCTCTCAGCATAATATTTTTTAAAAAGCACAATTGTGCAGAGAGAACTCATTCTTGTGTTCTTTGATTTAATTGTCGATCAGACTGCGACAAGAACACATGTGTGGCGGATGCGTTATCATTTTATTTCAGAATAACACTCAAAAAATATTTTATGTTAAAAATTTTCTGTCATTAGCTGGCCGTATTTAATTTTTTTTTATTTTGTCGCATAGTACAATTTTTTTAAATGATTTGGAACGCTCACTTTTTTCTTCTAATAAAAAATGGGTTTTTTTTATCTTTTTTATTTTTGTTTATCTAAACAAAATAGGTATAATTTTTAAGCCAAAGATGTATAGCTTTATGTTCTTTTAATAAAAAAAAATTGATTTTTTATTTTATCTTTATTTATCTAAAATTATTAAGCCAAAGATAGATGATAGCTTTACATATGTATGTTGATGAAATATAAATCAAAATATCGTATAATATTGACACTTTTCTATGGCTGTAAATAAATAAATTCTCTCAACTTATTCTTTCTCTCTTACTCACTAGTCACAACCAGTGTTGCTGTTTAGCTATTTTTAACCAAAATTTCCGGATTTAGTTATTTATATTCCTTATAAAAAGAATAAAATTTTATTTTGTTATTTTTTGTTCCTTTTCTTACTATGTTGTATTAATTATAATTTATATTTGAAAAAAATAAAATATAAAAACTGTGAATTTAATTTTGGTTATATTTTTTTTATTTGGTGATTTTTTTTCGTGGCAACACTGACCAGAATAAGTGATTTCAGAAAAATTAATGGAAAAGTGGTCAAACAACAAAAATGCACGAAGAGAACAACGCATTGTTACGCTCTTGGTTTCTGTTTCCTTCCCTTCTATCTTTCCCCCCGCGTCCAAAATATGTTAAAATGCACATTCTTTATACTTTATTTTCTTTGGTTCTACGGAAAGCTGAAGCTTGCTCGTTATTTTGATTTATAGTAGACTAACGTACATACATTACTAATTAGTCATTACAACTCTTCAGTCAGGATTACTACCTAGCTTCTCACACCACTTATGCTGCGTGCGTTAATTTTGTATACGAGTGATGGTACCGACAATTTAAAATCAACTCCGAACAATAGATTTTGGAGAAAATTTTTCATGGCAATTTCTATTTACTTTAAAAGTTTTTGCCACAAATCTGCTGAGAAGAAGTCGTCGAAGAAATATTTTTTCATATTTCGTTTTGCTGGAGATGTCTGACCTGGCGTTTAAACGGAAACCTCACATCTAATAGTAGACTAACATAAACTCTGAATCTCCCGATTCTATAGATGTCTGGAATATAAATAGTATGAAAATGCTTCTCATCCTTATTAAAGAAGTTTTATATTCCTTTACTTTAACGCTTAAGAAAACAAGTGTTGTGTACCGCGCACCATCTGTAAGCAGGCAATTCTTGTCAAATATTGAAATACGCATTATTGCGTGCTTTTTTTAATGCATCTTTTGCACCAACTTGGGCGCATGTGCAAACAGACACGTTGTCAGTTTAAGCCGTTTAATAATATTTTTGTTTCTTTCTGAATTCACAATACCAGTCGATTTATTACCTGCATAACTTTTCATCTTCTGCGATATTTTTTTCGTCTTTTTTCTTCTTTAGTTTTGGTTGAAGTTTGCATTTAATAAAAAATCCTTTGATGCAACTGTAGTCAGTAGTGGCTGTAAAAATGTCCACTTTTGACCAGACAATCGACCAGGCAAACTAAACCAAGCCAATGCAAGGCAAACCGAACCCAACCATCTATGACTAATGTCGACGTTAAATTCGTTGGACTTCAATATTAAAGTTCCAAAAAAATAATATAAAAAAAACCCTGCATAAATGACAAAAAATTACAGAAAGAAAGAAAGAAAGAAAAAAATCCTCCATTCAATCGTTTTGTTGTGACATTTAAATTATTTCATATGATCTATGGTTGTACTATATGAAAAGGGAGAGGGGGTAACATGTAAAACTCAATTGATATCATTTAAAGGGTAAGCGGCAGAGAGGAAATAATGTCAGTGTATCTCGAACTGAAAGCAAGAAAATGTAAATTTTTATTCATATTTTGTATGTGTCTTGTCTTGTCTTCTCTTTGCAACAAGTCACTTTAGTTTGTTCTCTACTACTACTGACTTGGTTAAGATGTCAGTAGATTAAATGTTACGCTTTTTAACTGATTTTTTTTTATTATTATTGTTGTATTATTTCTTTCTTTTTGTTGTTGTTGTTGTATTTTATTCATCTTTCTTGTTAAACGTTGTAGCCTACTGTGATGAAATAAATAACTTAATCAGAAATGCTTTTTTTTCAACGTATTTTTTTATATTTACTTTGAATTTCAATTACACAGAGAGATGAGTTTATAGGGACGGACGGACAATTTTTATGGTGGCTTTTACACTTGAAGAAATTGTGCAATGATTAATCGGTCCATGAAAGTATGGTAAAGGTAAATTGGCGTTATTTATTATTCGATTAAAAAATTTGAAATAAATGAAGTAGAAAATGGAATCCTAACATTGTACAAGTTTGGTAAGTGTGTACAGGCAAACAGCAAAAGCTATCTTTACTTACTAACAAAACGATTGTCAATCGCGGAATTATGAAGCCAAAAAAAAAAACTACACTAACTGTATGAGTTTATTGACCATTGTTTGAGTATAATGTTACTGGATAGATCAAGGACTCAAGGTCGACATATACAAGATGGCATTTGATTGGGTCCATCAAGGTACCTGAGCCCCGGGAAAACTGTGCAACAACGTTAAAAGATTCGGGAAGGTAGAGGTTGAGCAATAGAAAAGACTTGATACGATATAAAACTAAAGCCGGAACGGTAAATATAAGAAATATTTGGATTTATAGGCTCTTTTTATTAGCATTTCTTATTCTTAAATTTATGTAGAACCAAGCATGTGTAGAATTTTTTTGTCATTTGAAAGACCTATTGATGCCATTATGTGTGAAACATAAAATCATTCAAATGTCCGTTATATGGGGGCGGAACGCATACGCCTTCATGTAAGACTACAATGCCATCAACTCACTCGTACAGAATATCTAATTCGGCGTAAGCTGTATTGCACGCACCACCGTCCTGTTCAAAGCACATGTCGTTGGTGTCCATATTATTCAGTTGAGGGACAATAATGGTTTAATCATCTACAGGGTGGCTGATATGTATTGCAACCAACTTCAGGTTCTTATCATTTGTAAACCGCTCGTCTGACAGCTGACAGATTTATTCCGGTGACAGTTCATTTTATTATTTACAAGCTTACAGAAGCATTTTGATTTATTGCATTCAGAAAAAAGTTATTCGTGATGGAATTCAAGCGTGATAGTGTGATTGCTTTACATTTGGCTGGAAAATCACAGGTGGCTATCGTTAGAGCCCTCCAGCATTTAAATGTGAATAAATCTTTTGTTTTTTCGTACCATTGCTCGTTACCGTGATACTGGCAGTATTGCATCGCATCCAAAAAGTGGACGAAAGAAAACGGTAACAACACCAGAAATGATCCGAAAAGTGAAGTCCAGATTTGATCGAAATCCACGCCGCAGTGGTAGAAAAATTGCTCGTGAGCTGAACATATCGCGAGAACGGATGCAACACATATTGAAAAATGAGCTTGGACTAAAGCCATTGAAGTTCCAAAAAGTGCAAGAGCTCACCGATGGACAAAAAATAGTTAGACTGAAAGAGCCAAGGAGTTACTTCGCTTGCACGAAAGTGGCCAGTTACCGAATTTGGTTTTCTCCGATGAGAAGCCATTACAAATTGAGCAGTTTGTGAACAAACAAATGATCGAGTTTACTTGCAAAAGAGCTCAGCTGAAAATTTACACCTGCGATTGGCCACCAGAACTCAAGCGCCGCCGATGGTAATGGTGTGGACCGCCGTAACGGCCGATGGTCGCTCCCCGCTTGTATTCATCGACCGTGGGGTTAAAATAAATGCCGAATATTATCGGGAAAATGTCTTAAAGACAGTATTGAAGCCCTGGGCAGACAAACATTTCGGCCGCAGACAATGGACATGCCAACAGGACTCAGCACCACCGCACTCAGCACGCGTCAACCAAGAATGGCTTAAAAAGGAGGTTCCTCGCTTCATTTCTACCGCACAATGGCCACCAAAATCTCCGGATCTCAATCCGTTGGACTTTTGCGCCTGGGGCATTTTGGAGAGTAAGGTTCTCACTAAAAAATACCAAAGTGTCGATCATCTCAAAACGGCGCTTCGCCGGGAATGGGCAAAAATAACGCAGAGCCACTTTCGTGCAGCCTGTGATGGCTTTGTCGGCCGTTTAAAGGCCATAATTCGTACCAAAGGTGGCCAATTCGTACAAATCTAAACTGATTCTAAAATTTTATGTTATTTCCAACATTTTTTGCTTTTGAACAATAAAATTAAAAAAAAAATTAAAAAAATATAGCGCTTTACTTTGTTGCATTATATATCAGCCACCCTGTATTTATAGTGCTCGCCGTTGGAAGTGATGGCTTGGCCAACATCGTTGGCACCGCCAACTAAAAACTTTTTCAGGATGCATTGGACATTTACATCTCATGTGGATTCGTATTCTCCCAAAGTCGACAATTTTGTTTGTAATATATCCATTAATCCAAAAATAGGCCTAATTGCCAACGGTTTCAGAGCCTATTCAACGAACACACGTTGTCATATAGTCATCCATTTTCATTTGGCAAAACAGGCTGAATAAATGACAACTAATTTGATAGATAGAGTGTCAGCAAGATGGCCGTAAGTAACCATCATAGTTCGGCAGTGCCTATTGTAATATCCTAGAGAATTAATAAATCAGTGGTGATTTATTAAAAAATAATATTGCTGGGCAAACGATTACGCGGGGTAAACGACTACGTTCTATTTCCCTGGTATCATGAACATACGAAATTTTTTTTAAGCTCTGAGATTCGAATAGTGTTATTCCGGAGGACCTATCCTTTTTAATTTTTTCACAACATAACCTATGATAACAGTCTGCTGCCAATTTCAAGAAGAATGACGTAAAGATTTGTTTAATTTTGTTAAGGAAAATAATATTTTTTCCTTCCTTTTATACGCTTGAGATTAACTGTGGCAAAGATACGGAAAGTTGTATCAATAACGTAGCAGCGTAGTCAATACTTGATACCATGACAAAGGTAAGCCTTAACTGAGAAATCTTGCAAGAAAGCTAGAATTCTCTTCTTAAGAATTGTCAATTTATCAAGGGCTTTGTAAGTCATACTGGTGTGTGGGTTACTATCTCCTCTTATCTTTTAGGACTTTTTCATTCTCTTAGAATTTTATTGTTATTAAATTTAAAGCCAGAACTTGGTAAAACGTTATCGTGTATTGCAAGTATCTAGGATTTTTACAGGAGATGAATTGAAAATTAAGTTGAAACTAGAAAGCTTCAACTGATTGATTCTTTAATGTGGCCTTTGTAGAATCAATCAGTTTAAGGTGCATTTAATTATAACTTTACACGCATTGGGATGAAAGTGATGTCGGAGAAAGAGAGAAAATATTGTAGTGGAGACCATGGTCGAATGGATTTATACCTCCGGATATTCTTTAAACGCCGCATGTTTGATATGATTTCAGGACAAATAACGATTGAAAATTTTTAAATGCCCGACAAACATAACATAATTGGTCATTACAATCCTTCAGTCAGGATTTCGACCTAGCTTCTCAAACCACTTATGTTTTGTGCGTTAATTTTATACATGAGTGGCGTGATCTACAGTTTAAAGTCGACTCCGAAAGACAGATTTTTGAGAAGCTCTTCATGGCAATTTTATTTACTCTCAGAGTTTTTGCCAGGAATCTGCTGAGAGGCAGTCGCCGAAGAAATATTTTTTTTTTATATTTCGTTTAGATGCTTGGCCTGGGATACGAACCCGGGCTTTACGTCTAATAAGCCAGCACACTAGCTACTAGACTACGGCGACTGTGAACACCAGTCATAAATTCATGTTGGCCGAAGAAATTTTAGTTTGCAGCACAGTAATGATAAGAGAAACGGATTACTTCTTGACGATGATGACATTCTGAAATTCTAAAATTATCGATAAATACGGGGACAGTAGTGATTGTTAGAATAACTGAACAAGCCCAACAAGTCAACTCTGCTTACTGGCTGAAGACAAGGTGATTTCGAAGTGTGCTTATTGTGTGCTCGATACTGCATAGCAGTTCTGGATCTTGATTCTTATTAAAGCTTTATGTAGCATTTTCTGTTTCTTCCAATCATATTCTAATTCTTATTTAACTTTTGAAAATAATAGGTGCCACCCTTTAAACAAGTGTTAAAATCAATTTTGTAGGATAAATAGCCTGCAGAATAATGAAGAAACTTCATAATTAATGGCAAACATGTTATCTTAAGCTGATCCACAAGGGAGTTGGTTGATGATGAACAGGTTTGCTTCTACATTTAATGATGGTACCACAATGTAGCAGGCAGTGGACATGATGAAGTTCAGCATAAGTCTTTAAAGATCTGAACTTTCCTATGCGGAACTCAAGAAAATTAATGACTAGAATGGAGTACAGACATACATATGTACATATGTATATGTAGACAATTTAAGTGAAACAAAAATTAAAAAACTTAAATTAAAATTGTATACGTACGGTAAAGTACATATACTAGTTAAAGTGTTTTTATTTTCAACTTTGAAAGGATACGACTTTAAGAAGTTGTTAAACAACTTACCAAACAATTTAACATTTTGGTTATACACAGTAAAACGTATAGAAAACTAACAAAAAAAAAAAAAAACAAAAAAAGAATTCCAAATCTATAAATAGTTTTTGCAAGAATACAAATGAAAATGCTGCGTGAGCATACATACATACACTACAGGTTGCACAGCCACAACAAGTTGCACAGTGTCTTTAATAAATTTCACATAGACTTTGTACCATGAACATGAACATGAACATGGCCAACAGTATGAAATGGCCAACAGTAACGCAATAAAACAAATCATTTGCCAATCTATGTATGTATGTATGTGGTTTAAACTTATGGTCGATCAAACATGATGATACCGATACCCTACATTAAATACTATACAGCACACACACAAAAAACGAACACATCAAATCATCATAATCATCTACAGTATGTGTCTTCATAAAACAAATTAATATTCAGGGTTATGGGTAAAGAAAAAAGCGTAGGGTATGGAAAATAAAATGCAAAAAAAAAAAATTAAAAAGCCAAGTAAAAGATAGACATACAGAAGGACAGAGAGACAGACAGACTGACGTTGTATTATTACGAAAACATGCAAGTGAACATGCCTCACATGATGTTGTGTTGTCTAAACGTTCTACATACGAAATGTAGTACAAATAGTACGAGAGTTGTGTGAGAAGTGAGAAAATAGAAAATTCGTAGAATATTTCGAAAGATGAAGTGCCGCTTGATGCGATGAACCCTACTTAAGAAACGTTATCTACAAACTATGCCCTTAGTTAAGTAGGAATAATATTGTTGGTGGTTGTTGATGGTTCCAGTTTTACTTCTGTATAGAAAGGTTAAGTTCTGGTTCGATTTCAGTGGTCAATGTCCATGATTCTCTTGGCCTTTGATTGCTGAGCGTTATGTTGGCGCCATAGATATTCAGCTTTGGGGTCGATTAAGGTGTCTTTGGGATCAGTACAATACCCAGAGGCCAGAGTGAAAGAGATAGGGAAATTGGATAGAGAGAAGAGATAGAAAAGGGAGGATATAAGAGACAGAGGAAAAAAAATTTATCAGAAACACACAAGAGAGCGCGACTACAATTCTAATGCCCTAGCACTTCTCAACCAACTCAACCTATTTATGAATAAATGAAGAGCCCTAATGTCGGCTTTCGACAAAGAGTCCAAACCGTCAAAGAAGCCCCTGTACTAAGCGCTGGACAGTTGCAGAGGAGGTGTTCGATTGTTTCCAACTCCTCCTCATCACAACATACTCGGCTGGGATCTGTTTCAGATCCTTGTCAGCGATTTAATCTCGCAGTGCACTGTAATGAAACTAATAACTAACTTCAGACTGGCCTTATCAACGCCTAGCAGCAAACCTGTTCTCTCTATAGCAGGCGATAGATAGCTAGACACATAACATCTCCCACCCAAAAAAAACTTGTTTTCTATAAAAGTACCAACATTTTTAAAGGAAATTCCGGAGCCCGGTGCCCTCTGTTGGTGTTTTTTTTGCGTTTTTGTCCGGGACTAATAAAATACACAATATTTTATTTAAAAATGTAAATATTTCCTGTTTTAATACTGAATTTATTGAAAAAAATTTAAAATTTAATTTTGTCGAAAAAACTTGTTTTGTTAGAAAACAAATTTAATGAAAACTTTTTCGCATCTCCAAAAACTTGAAAAAAAAAGGGAAAACTTGGCAAATGGCAACGCTGGGTGTGACCTAAAGTTAGAGCCGAATCGACGGATTTTTGGAGAAACTTTTTAATTGTTTTTTTTTTTTTTTTACTTTCAGAGTTTTTGCCCGAAATCTGTTGAGAGGAAGTCACCGAAGAAATATTTTTTCATATTTCGTTTTGTTGCAGATGTCTGACCTGTGGTTTAAACCGAGGCCTCACGTATAATAAGCCAACACACTACCTATTAGATTACGGCGACTAAAAGGTTGTAGTATAGCATTCATTATTTCAATGACTATGGCATTCAAGCTGCAATTTTAACAACTTCTTTCATCATCCATTTCCTTGATGCAAATGTTTAAATAATTCTGAATAGTTTTTAAGCTTAAGCCGTTAAAACCATCTTTTGTTTCGGTAAGCAATGGATATGCTTCAACTGGTGTTATCTAAAATTGAAAGATGCAAGATGAAAGCCTTCATTGCACACTACTTAGGCTCGAAATTGGTTACTGACGGTTTACAATGTGGACTTGTCGTTTAATAAGCACGACACAGCTTAAACAGCTTGTTTCAAACCCTTCCAATTATTATCCTCAACATATATGGTTGCTGTTGCATAGTTGTGGTATAGACGTTTTAGCCTTATAACGCTTACCTCATAGCATGCAACAAAAAAAAAAAAGAAAAGAAAAGAAAGACAAATAATAATAAAACGTGTGTGTCTTCTGCGAGTTACACATTTTAAAGCTTTATTACAAATAAAAAAAAAAAAAAACATTAAAGAAAAACGGCTAAAAACAAATGAAACTCTCTGTAAGAAAATACCTGCAATTCAGCTCCTTCAACACACATGAATTTGTACAAAAAAAAAAAAAAAATTCATCCTGAAAAGTACAAAACCTGCGAATAGAAAAAGAATTGAGTTGAACTAAAAAACTGAAACCGAACTGAACTGAGAAGTACGGACAAGTACAGTGGGGAAGCAACACTGCTTAAAAAAAAAATGCCCATCACATCATGTCGTGTACGTGTATCTTTTAATAAACTTCTGGATTCTATTTTTTGTTTCATTAAAAAAATGAAGAACAAAAAAAGGACAAAAAAATGAAATAAAATTCTTTACTTTTGTGTTGAATTCTCTTTTTGTTAAAGGTTTTTGTTTTTTATGTGTATTTATTTAATAAAATTATTGTTTTTGTTGTTGTTGTTGCTTTTCATTGGTTTACAATTCTGATGTTATTGCTGATAATAATGATAATAATCATCTGTTGTAGGTAACTACATAAGTAAGTAACCAAGTTATGGTATGTTTGTAGACAGTATTTAGACCCTTTTATGGCCAAAATCGTCTGTCCCAGTTGTTGCAACAAGTTAAAACCACAACCATTACAAAGCAATAACAATAATCAGAAGTCGATTTTTTTAATCTTAATAATTCAACAAAAATATCAACAACAAATAAAATACGATTTCATTCCCCCAGACAGTTAACCAGCACCATTCCTTTGTCCATTCATCCATCAATCTATACGTGCAAACATCTATTGGTGGTCAAAAAAAAAAAAGACAAAAAAAGACAAACAGCTATGCTTTCATGCCAATAGAGAAGGGTGTACGTACATATGTATTGTAACTAAATCGGTGATGGGTAATCGAATTAGTTTTTGAATTTTTTTTTGAAAACTTTTTATTTACAGAAATTATTTATGTTTTGCCAACAACATATTTCGAAATTTAATTTGATAATTTGATAAAAAAAAACCGCTTTGTTGAACTAGTTTTTTAAGTTGGCCATCATGGCAACAATTGTACGATGGCATTATTCTTAAAGTTTTACGAGAACTTATAGTATTTGACTCTAACATGCACTTTCATAAGGCATCCATTTCCCTTAGTTCCGTAAAATTTTAATACAGAAAGAAAATCCACTCGTAGTGCTAGTAACATAGTTTCTTTGGCATGCAAAATATA
Organism: Sarcophaga caerulescens; assembly: GCA_927399465.1. NCBI lineage: Eukaryota > Metazoa > Arthropoda > Insecta > Diptera > Sarcophagidae > Sarcophaga > Sarcophaga caerulescens. The sequence goes on along the minus strand of OV656872.1, from coordinate 37,716,914 downwards.
TTTATAGACTGCAGTCTATATGGCAACCAGGTTTCAGGATTTTGGTGGAACCCAAATGTTAAATATCATTACAACCCTTCCGTTAGGATTACGACCTTGCTTCTCATACCACTTTTGTTGTGTGTGCTAATTTTAGACGTCAATGTTGGGTCCTACAGTTTAAAGTCGACTCCGACCGACAGATTTTTGATAAACTTTTCATGGCAATTTTATTTTATTGTCAGAGTTTTTGCCCGAAATCTGCTGAGATAAAGTCGCTGAAGAAATATTTTTTTGTATTTCGTTTTGTTGGAGATGTTTGAACTGGGGTTTGAACCGCAGTCTCACATATAATAAGCCAACACTACTACTAGACTACAGCGACTACGGCTCTTAGCTACTAGACTACAGCGACTACCTACTAAACTACGGCGACTAGCTGCTAGACTACACCGACTACCTATTGGATTCCGGCGACTGCTTACTTGACGACGGCGACTGCTTACTAGACTATAGCGACTACCTACTAGACTACGGCGAATGTAAATAACTGAAGTATATATTCGATCGACTCTTAATCGTTTGTTTCTATTTGTGATGATGATCTCAATAAACTTCTGCAGGGTTCTGCATAAAATAGCAAGAAAGTGGAACTTCCCATAATTATTCTGCTGAATAATGAAATCAGTTTTAATACGAATATCAATTTGATTTTTTCAAAGGCCTCTAGAATAAAAATCTCGCGATTTAATATCCTTTAAGTCATGTAGAATCAATTGGCTGTTGCAAACTTTTCAATAAGAAATGAAATCCTATTTGCGGCTTGTTAATCACTTTATCGTCGGTCATTTAGTTCCATTAATTTTCGAATATACTAACCACTATAGAAAGTTCCCAGCCTTAACTTTAAAAGGCTTTAGTACAGCTTAAGAATAATTGGAATTTATTAATTAAATTCAAAATAAATTTTATGTTTTTCGCTTAAATAGTAAGTTGTAATGGAATGCATTTGAAATTATATGAACAGCAGCGATCTGAGACACGTTTAAAGCCAATGAAGAGAAATTATTTATGAAATGAATTGAAGATCCTGGGACACAATAATTAATCATTTAATTACCAGACACGATTAATTAAAAACACTAGTAGATAACTACACAGCCACTTGCATTTACATACAAACAGAACTTTTGATCAACTTAGCCAAGCAAATGGCTAGAGAAAATAGCCAAACAACTAACCAAACATCCAAGCAACCTGCAAAGTTATATACACTAGCGGTGGTGATGGCTTAAATTTTCAGACGTCCACAAAAGGTGGCAAAGGGGCAAAAACTTAAATCACAATGTTTTTCTTATTGTTGATGGTATTGTTAGTGCTGTGATCGTACTTGTCGTTCGTTTTTTGTTTTTTTTTTTTTGTTTTTTGTTTTGATATAAAAAATGCTACACGTTTGTAATTCATAAAAAGTATTTCAAAGATACCAACCAACAACATTTTAATGGCGCCACTTATAGTTCTAACGATACTTTAACGATAAATAACAACACACTACGCTGTGGCAGAGTAAACAAGCTACACTATGGTGCAAAATTGTACGCGCTTGTAAAAATCTTAACAGATCTTATGTTGGATCCAGATTTTTGCCGATGGCCAGATGGCAATTAATGCAATGGGATACAAGAGCTAGTACTGTTTTAAATTGTAAGGAGACTCTTTCTGTGTATGGAAAATTATTATGACACTCTGGTTTGACCCAGATGATCTTTTGATAACCATAAGCTCATTTAGATCTTATGAGTGATAAGTGAATTGGCAATAATGTGTATACCTGAAGTGGCCGTTGTCTAGTAGTATGTTGACTTATTCGACGAGAGTTAGTGTTTTAAACCCTGGCTTAGGCATTTCGAATATGAATATGTATATATATATCTATGAATATTTATATCTTTCGCCGTCATCCCCTCAGCAGTCTTCTGGCAAAAACTCTGAAAGTAAAATAAAATTGTAATGAAAAGTTTCCCAAATCAGAGCTGATGTTACACAGTAGACCTCAACACTAATGGATACAATTAACACACACAACATGATTGTTGTTAGAAGCTAGGGAGCTATGTTCCTGACTATAAAGAATGGCTGAACTTACGGGACACTATACTGTACTGATGCATTTGAGGCGCATTGTTGTGTTATTAAATATAAACGAATGTAGGTAGGGCATGTGTAGAGGACATTGAAACGTTCGAACTTTACGTAGTTTAGGACGCATTAGATCCAAAGACAGGGTGGGGCAAAAGTCGCGAAGGGATTTGAAAAATTAATAACTTTTCAAATTTAATTTTTTTTTATTTTTCTTTTTAGGACTTGTAAAATAAATCTGGGAGATTAATTATGGAAGGTTACAACGTTATCCAGCGAACCAAAATCATAGAACTTTATTTTGAACATCATCGATCAATAATTCAAACTCAACGAGCCTATCGTCGTCATTTTAATGTGCGGAATTCACCATCCGAATCAATTAGTGACACGTTTCCAGGAACAAGGCTCAGTAAGGGATCTTCCACGAAGCGGAAGACCACATTCTGTAATTAATGAAGCAAATATTCAACGCGTTCTGGAGAGTGTTGAGGAGAATCCTGAAACATCAACTCGAAGGCGCTCTGCTGAGCTGCAAATGTCTCGTCGGTCTTTACGCAGAATATTAAAGGGAAATTTACATCTTTTCCCATACAAGCTGCAGTTAGTGCAAGAACTAAAGCCACGAGATTCCCAAGAACGATTAAACGATTAAACCCCTTCGTGACTTTTGTCCCACCCTGTATTTTATGACTGAAACATTATCAATATTATCCGATAGGAGTGGGGTGAGAAAAGGAATAAAGGACTTACATAATACAGATTATATCTAAAGAATTGCTAGTTGTGTAGGTAGAAAGTCTAGACAAAATGTTTTAAGCAATCACATTTGCTCTCCAGTGTACATACTGCATACTATTTGTACTACTCACAGAGCAAAAGGAGCAATGAGGGAGTTACTGCATAGAATTATGAAATAGTTACAGATAGAATTTTAAACACCTTGATTAACGCAAGTCCATGACAACGAATTATTGAATTATATGCTTTTATTTCTTAGGGACTTCTTTTTCTCTTTTGAATGAAAGTATTTAACTCAAAATTGCTTAATTATTCCTTTAATGTCAGTCTTGCAAAGGATCACTGCTTGGCTTTGTGTCACATTGCATGGAAATTAGTGTTGTTGGCATATCAAACGATGTTTCCTTACGGAAATCATAGGCGCCATAGAAATTTGCATTCCTTTAAAATGAAACCGATGTAAGACCGAAGATAGACGGTATAGTAGTACTCATATGAATGAAGTTAAAATGAATTTTACAAGGTAAAAGAAAGAAAACGTTGTAAGTAAGATATACAGGAGACAGTCTAATAATAGTGACCAGTTTTTCAATTTAAGTTTGAGGGCCATTATAACCTGAATTTAAATATCTTTTTTGCATTTATTTAAACTAAAACTATGTTATTAAAGAGCATACATACATGAGTGTTGAGATCTACACTTTAAAATCGATTCCGAAGAACAGATTTTTGAGAAAATTTTCATGGCAATTTTTAATTTAGTCTCTGGGTTTTTGCCAGAAATCTGCTGAGAGGCAGTCGCCAAAGAAATATTTTTTTCATATTTCGTTGAAATTGGAGATTTCTGATCTGGGGTTTGAACCGTGGCCGCACGTCTAATAAACCAACACACTACCTACTAGACTGCGGTGACTTTAAAGAACAGAGGACTACTGCCTTAATGCAAAACTATCGATTTATTCCATTTGTGGTTTTTCTTATGTCCGTTACAGTTTTTTTTTTTTTTTTTTTAATGTAACCAGCACTCAGGGGATGGCCCCTACTCATGCAATGCATTGTGCAGGTTTTTTAGGAAAGGTGGAAAGGGGGAAGATGCGAACGGCAAGGAAATGAGTTGCTGCTAGGTGACTATAAAATGGCCAATGCTATACCTTCACCATTAGACAGTCTACAGGCAATCGTCCCCAAGAAGCCCGCAGTTTCTCACACCACTTATGTGTGTGTGTTAATTTTATACATAAGTGGCGGGACCTACAGTTTAAAGTCGATTTCGAACGACAGATTTTTTGAGAAACTGAGAAGAAATCGCCGAAAAAATACTTTTTGTATTTTTTTTTTATTTTTTGATGTCTGGCCTGGGACTCGAACCCTGGCTTTTACGTCTAATAAGCCAGCGCACTACCTACTGGACCACGGCGACCCCCAAATTAACCCCAGTTTAATTTCCCAAATATACATGTGATTGGTTTACTGTAGCGTATCCTAGAATGTTAGGGTTGCCATCTTTCCCAAGCTAAAAACAAAGTTATGAGAACATTTACCAAATGTCGGTCTAATATTTTTCATGAATTGATGCTGTCTGATCTTTCTTCTACCTTGGGGAAGACAGGTTTCCGGAGGATTTTGAAACATATCCTAGACTATTAGGGTTGCCAACTGTCACAACCTGGAAACAAAGTTCTTAAAAAAAATGTTCTCTGTTGTTAAAATTTACTCAATCAGTACTAATATTTTTCATAAGTTGATACTGTCTCATCTTTCGTTTGCCTTCAGGAATGCAGTTTTTTTTTGAAGGATTAAGAATATTTTTAAACTTTTTCAATTTTTTTAATACAAAATCTAAATGGCTAATTAATAAAATTGTTTTAAACAAATGTAAAACCACTCTTATACTTATTTAAACCAATTAAACTCTATTATTTTAACCACTTTTACTTTAACCAACTGGGATAAATTTCAATTATAAAATAATTGTCTGTGAAAAGTTTTAAGTACTCAAAATATTACACAAGCAAACCAAATAGACAGACTGACATATCGTATACATACAATTCGAGTGAAGAGCATACAGACAAATAAATGGTTGGGGAACAAAAAACTTGCAAAATAAAATCCAAAACTAATCCCATTTGATAAATTCCCTTGACAGCCAGAGGGATAGACAGACAGACAGACAGACACATTATTCTATGCATGGTGTGGCGTTAATGAGATGTGTGAACTCTCAGCAACCATACCCCCTCTTACAAAGGCACTTGTAACTATTACCCTGAGCCAGATTTGAACACATAAACACCACACACTCAATTTCATTTTCTTATTTTATTTCTCTCTTTTTTTTCATGGTTTGTTTGTGTAGATAAGAATTAAAATAAGAAATTAAAATTAAAAAAACTGCTGCTACAATGAGGGTGAGAGAGTAAGTGACGATAAGTTGGAATAATTTAATAGAAACTAATAAAGCTTTACCTACCATGCCTGGAAAGATATACAACACTCTCCCACCCAGTCATCTACCCATACATAGCAGCTACTAATGGTTATGCAGTTTATTAAGGGATCTCTAATGATGAAAGAAGGATAAGAGAGGGGGGACTACAACGATGAAGATACCAAAATGAAAATGAAAAGTAAATAAATGCAGAAATTTCTTTGAATAAGAAAAAAAGAAAAAAGGGAATAATAAATGAAATACGAGTTGAATTTCTGGTTGTAAATAGAACTTTAATCGCATTCATGAGATAGAAAATATCATCAACATTCATCATTCGTTTTTGACGCGCCGTGTCGACAAACGATTTATTTGTTGCAGTTGTTGTTGTTGTTGTATATTTTTTCTCCCCACTTTTCTCTTGGTGGAATTGGTGGAAAAGTAGTCCTCTTCACAAAGTAAATTATAAAGGAGAAGGGCATTCATTGTAAAGATGAAACTGCTGGCAATGAATGAAACTGAAGATGAGTAAAAGCAGCAACAATAATAAGCAATTGTCACTAGGATGACGACGAAGCTTCTACTTTCATTTGTGATTTTTAGGGAGGAGCAGACAATTGTACACTGTAAGTAATACGAGGTTCATTGAAGAAAATTCATTAACTTCAATAATAAGAACAATCATTTTTATTTTAAATATCGATAACATTTCTTTGGGGTTCTTTGTCTCCAATATTGAAACTTAGATTGCTGCCTTAGTGAGAAGGTCTTTAAACGCCTTTAAAGTAAACTGAGCAATAATTTTTTTCGGCATATGTTTTTTTTATTTCATTTACCACGCGGTTTACTAAATGATGCTATGTTTTCTTTTAAATTGAAAAAATAGTGGTTCGGAATAAGGTTACATTTAAAAAAAGTTAACTTAGACGGGATTGCCGGTGACTTATTGGCCTACACAAATCCACTTTGGTACGACTATGACTTGCCTTTAGTATCAGTGATCCTTTTCAGTGGCGAACAGAACTTGAAACCTGTTATGCCCCTGAGCATCCTAATTTCTTGCCAAATTACCGTTCGAATAACGTAAAACGGTTTTATGTATTATTGGCGAAACTAAATTTTCCAAGTATTTTTGAAGCATGGAACTTTATGTGACTGAAGTTGCCGTTCTCAGTCTTCAAAGAAAAAGAAAAAATAAATAAAATTGTAATGTTTCTCAAACAGGTCGTTTGAAGTCGATTTCAAACTATAGATCCCACCACTCTTGGATAAAATTAACACACACAACATGGGTAGTGTGAGAAGCTAGATTGTAACACTGACTTCGTTAGTTAGTCGTCAGTTCATTGCATTTTTTAATTCAAAGTTTTAATGATAGTCTGGCTAAGTGTTCAACAACATAATTTTCCTCTTCACTTGAAAAAGAAAAAGATTTTGCTTTCAAGTTTTGCCTGTGCAGAGTTTTTTCTCTTGTTATTGCTATTTTACTGATCAGGAAAGAATTTTAATTTTTCTAAATAATTTCATTTAAAATTATAAAATTTCCTAACCACCCTCGTATATACAGTAATATAACACTTAAAAGCTTAATGCAGTTAAATGCTTTTAACCATTCTTCTTTCTTCCGCCTTCTTTCTTTCCGTTTTCTTTCTTTTCATTCTGATTTTTCATTTCTGTTTGCTTTAGTTCGGGCGAAAAATGCAAAAGTTTTCAAAAAACTTAAAAGTAATCATTAAAGGATTTGAAATTTTCCAAACGACAAAAGTATACATACATATATCTTCATACACTTTATATTCATACTTGCATTTCATAACAAATGAAATGAAAATGAAGAGCATTTACTTCGGTTTGTTTTGTTTTGTAGCAATTTTTCATGGATGAATCTTAAAAAGAGGGGAGAAATTTTGCCATTCAATTAAGTTTTCAAAATTTGGGAAAGAAAATGCAGAAGAAATCGTATCTCTTTTGATTTCTTTTTATTTTATTATGTTGGGGGGGACATATATTAAAGAGAGTTTATTTTGAATTTTACTTCATTTAATTGAAATGTGCATGGACTGTATTGTTAAATTGTGTTTAGAGCCACTTGTGCGATCTTGTGTGGCAAGCAGAAATGCTATCCGTAAGAAATTGTATCTGAGCCCTCGATCAAAGCCCTAGATCTATTTTACATTTCTACTTTTCCCTAAGTTTACATGGTAAAATTCGATATTTGAATTGGTTTTTAGAGGAAAGGTTGAGAGAGAGAGAGAGAGAGAGCTGATTATAACTGAATAACACCTTCATGTAGCATAGAGCAGCTCCAAGGGATTTTTTCATCAAGTTGAATATGCAGTCAAAAAAAAAATTTACATATACGGCTGTATGTAGACTTTTTTCCCGGTGATTTTTATCAAATTGAAAAAGGTGTTATAGCGTTATTTAAGGCAGCTTCAAACAAGAATGTTTAAAGCCAAATACGAATATAAAAAAAATAGAGCCGAGAAATAATAAAAAAAAAACAAAAAATTAGCGGGGAAAAGTCCACATACAAGGGTGTATCTACACTTTTTGCTGTGACTGTATATTTGCATCGTTACGATGATTTTATGAAGGAAAAGATTCTAGCACTATCAAAACTTCAATAGCTAAGTCACCGAAGTCTAATAGATAATAGTCAATAGTTGGCTTATTAGACAAGAGCTCATGGTTGAAAATGTTTCTTTCGGCGACGTCCTCATAGCAGTATTCTGGCAAAAACTCTGAGAATATTAGAAACTGCCATTAAATGTTTCTCAAATCTGTCGTTCAGAGTACACTTTAAATAGTAGGTTTCGCCACTCATGGATAAAATTAACACACACAACATGAGTAGTGTGAGAAGCTAGATTGTGATCCTGACTAAAGAGTTATAATGACCAATACAATAAGTAATTAGCGCCCATTGAACTCTTTTAGCTTTCGGTTGCTAGAGAGCAATGAATAATTTAGTTACAAGGAGAAGGAAGGTGTTGCTTATGTTTCTTCCATTACAAGGCACTGCCTAACGTTTATAGAAGTAATATTGTCTACCTGTAATCTGCTGTTGCAATGAGGGGATTTAACGTTGAAAGGTCATAAAATAAAATAACTGTTCCTTAGGTTACAACTGAATTCATCGGTGGTATCCGTGGCGAAAAATCGAGTTTTTCTGGTGGAAAATCATTCTAATTTTAAGCTGCAGAGAGAACTTTAAACAGAGCATAATTATTTATTACCGGCGCCGTCGTTTAACTGAAATGGTGTCTTATAACAATTTCTGAATAGATATGATGAGTACCATATAGCTTCAAGACTTACTTGAGACTTGAGGGATTACAGCCTTTCTAAAATCATTGAATGAAACTTTGAACTGCAACAGTTGAATAAATAATCTGTCAGGTTTTAGATTTTTGTTTAAAGGTTCAACGTCGGTGCATTCTCTTCAATGTTTAAAAAAATATGATTACGATTTAAGTGGGAAAATAAATTTTTTGTCAAACGAATTTAACGAAACAAAACTTTTTTTTGATATTTCCTTTAAAATTGTATCAACGACATAAAGTTTTTTATGTTCTCCAGAGAAACTGTCAGATTATAATTGTAAGATTATAATACAAAATTTTCTAAGAATTTAGAATAGACTTACAAGCAAATCAGTTATCAAAATATGAACCCTAACGGGCAACAAATATCGTGTAACAAAGACATGTGGGCGTGGCAACTATCAAAGTCCTCTTTGACATTCTTAGAAGAATATACAAAATTATTTAAAGTATCACCTGTGGCATCACAACGAGCCGCTCAAGTGAGCTTTTGGCATCAAGGCTTTCACTCTAACCTAACCTAACCTATTTAAAGTGTCATTTCATATGAATTTTATACAAAATCGCAAATTTTGTTAAATTATTGTGCCTTATCCTACTTTCGAAAATATTTTCATAGCAATTAACATCAATGTTTTAATAGTTTCTCATGTTGACATTGCTAAATTAACCTCCATTTTGATGGCATTCTCAATTCTATACTTGGGTTACAGTTTAAGGAAGTTCTTTAAAGAGTAAAAAAGGAGGAACATAATTTATCTTCACTATTAAAACGGCAGCATCCAAAAATATATGAATAAAAAAATTAAATAAAAAAAAAACATTCAAAGACAAAAATAATTCCTGTCGACTGTTAAACATGATTTCAAACAAATAAAAGCTAAGAAAACATTTTTCAAATTCCTTACAAAAGAAAATTTATCAAATTAAACTTGTTAAACAAACATTAAAAAAAAACAAAAAAATTATGCTGGAAAATTTAACAGAAATTCAAAAAAACAAAAAAAAAGTGAAAAAAATAGAAGTTAAAGTAAGAAACAGCAAAAGCGCATTAAAAGTTCAAATGAAATTCATCACCGGGGAAAAAATGAAAATCAAAGGAAATAAATTGATAAAGATCGAGGCCGACTATTGAATACAGTACACCACAGGATATACATACTACCATATAAACGAACACACATATTTTCATTTAAATGCGGAATAAATTATTTGAGTTTTCTCTCAGGCCCTTTTGAAAGCTCCACTTCAAGCTAGGAACACAATTGGGACGAACGACGAATTTCGTCCAGCATGACGAATTCGTTATTGAAAGTTCGTTGCGTAAATTCGCAGTGTGACGCACAATAAGGACGAAAAAATAACAGCTGTTATAATAAACAAAGTTGTGTGAGGTAAAAAATAAATATTCAAGTTCAAGTTTAATTTATTGAGTCTTTTTTATAGTATGTGTCCCGAAGACCTCTCCAGCGTTTTCTGCACGCATCACCTAAATATTAAAATTTACAGCACATATATAGAGATATTATAATGTTTTTATACAAAAACACTTCTAAGATTCTTTTGACTTACTGGATAAATTAACAACACTACCAATTTCGTTCCATATTTCTGTCTTTCTATCGACATTTTTATAGTCTTTTGATGTCAGATTATAAAGGCATTCATATTTTTTAACTTCTTCTATTAAACGTTCACTCGGATCCATATTTGATTTTTTATTAAGATTGAACGTTTGTTTTTATATAACAGCTGATAGTGTTACCGTAGAAAAAAATAATTGAATACAAAAATTAAGCATTAACAAAAAACAATTTAAAAGCAATTTTATGGTAAATAATTGTGTATATTTAAATTAAATTGTGTTATTTAAAATCAAACAATTATAAAAGATTGAAATATATCTTCTTTTACTAACATGTTTGAAAATAAAAAGGAAACACGGTAACTCTGTACTGATTTGTTCGTCGTTCGTCTATGTAAAAAATAGAAATAAATCTATCGCAGTGTTCGTCACGCACGACGAATTTCGTTTGACGGCGGTATTGTGTTAATTTTCATAAGCACAAATGTGTTTTATTTTTGACGACGAAAATTCGCACCGAAAAATTCGTCGTTCGTCCCAATTGTGTTCCTAGCATCAATCTGCTTTGTTTTATGGTGTGTGAAACTGTACAAAAAATAAAATTCCTACCAATTTTACTACAATGTCAACCTGCGTAATTATGCGTAAATTATTGTGTATATTAATGGTCCAAGTGTAGAGTTTTTAAGAACAAACAAACAGTGTATGTGTATAGAGGAGGCAATGAACAACAAACAAATTGAGGAAGAATATTACAATGACGACGACGATGATACTGATGACGATGTTGGTTAAAAAGTAGTAGTAACCATGGCTATCATCAGGCCTAGAGAGATGCCACAGAGAGCTGGTGGTACAGGCAATGCTGGATGTGTGTATAGTGTCAGCATGGGTTGCGCAGAGATAGAAAGAAGTCATGCCATGGGTAATAATAGACAACTATTTACAAATAAACATCCTTAACCTGTATTTGCAATGATGTAGAATTAAATAAACTTGCAACAAAATAAAGGTAAATAAAATGCCAACAACAACAACAATAACAGCAATTACAACAACTGTAAGTAAAACAAAGAAAAAAGAAAATCCAAAACCATCAAATAAAAGAATTCAAACAAATCTGTTGGAAAAAAAAAATACAAAAAAAAACGCAACAATTTCGCATATAAACGTGTGTTCACTCACTTGCAACACACGAAACAGTGAAGCAAAAATAAATAACCTCAGCAACAACAACAACAAATACAAGAAAAAAAGAAGAACAAAAAAAACAGAAAACAAGGAACGAACAAATGTCCAGGTAAGGAAACTTGTCAGCCATACGTTACACCACCACCACCACCACTTGTGGCAATTTTTTGTAGTTGGTTATACAGAAAAACAAAAACAACAACAACAATAATAAAAACAAAACCTCTAGATGATTTGGTCTCTTTGTTTATGGTGGTGACTTCAACAAATCCGTCAGTATCTATTACCAGCTTTAATTGAATTTCATACATACACGCTGATAACCAAAGCCAAAGTGGAAGCAAAGATAGACAAATAGAAGAAGAAGAAGAAAAAATGAAAAAAAAAATCCCAATATAATAGAAGCTAAACTATGAAGCAGAAATAACAGAATCGGACACCAACAACAAAAGAAACGACTACAGAAACAACAGTAGCAGAGGCAGACGTAGTTGAAATCCTATGAATGCCACCTTTAACTTGGTTAACTGCCACTATAAGGAGAAGAGAATAAAATTTTAGAATTTTATTTTGGTTTTCCGCCCAAATTGATGATGGCCAGTTTTTAAAATGGTTTTGTGTAAACGGTAAACAGAAAAAAAAATGTCTACTTTTTCAGGGAGTTGCTACAATGAGGTGGTGATGCAAATATTTTCCCATAATTACCCAGGCTTAACGAATATAATAGAAAAGCTTGTGCTGATTTAAAGGAATTTTGAAAGAAAAAATACAGTGAAAGATTTAAGCAAATAGATGGCAGAATATTTGGAAGCAATATTTACTGGAACCAGCACATATTCTTCATCCAGAAATCTTTATTCTTTCTTACAAGTGACGTCTTCTACAAGTAACTCTCATATCCATGAATATTATTCCCTTTTTGCTCCGTTTTAAAGAATTTTTCTAATTCAAGCATAATGCGTGCCATGAGTGGGGGCCATCCCTTGAGTTTTAGCAAAAAAAGAGGAGGTTTAATTTGAATTCAATCAAGCATGTTATGCATATGCTGTTGAACATGGAAAAATCAGAAGCCCAGCTTCAATCTAAACTTATCTAAGTAATCTACATACCAATCAGGCAGCCTAAATTTCAATAATAGTGGGTTCTTATTATTTGTTGTTGTTATTGCTGTTTTTTTTTTTTTTTTTTTTGGTGAAACCAGCACTCAGGGGATGGCCCCTACTCATGCAGTGCATTGTGCAGGTTTTAGGAAAATGGGTTATAGGAAGGTGGAAGAGAGGGAGTAGTGTTTGTGGACATCTCAAGATGCGAACGGCAAGGAAACGAGTTGCTGCTAGGTGACTATAAAATGGCCAGTGCTATACCTTCACCACTAGACAGTCTACAGCAATCGTCCCCAAGAAGCCCGCACCCTTCAGTCCTAGCTTCTCACACTACTCATGTTGTGTGTGTTAATTTTATACATGAGTGGCGGGACCTACAGTTTAAAGTCGACTCCGAACGACAAATTTTATTGAGAAGCTTTTCATGGCAATTTTATTTACTCTCAGGGTTTTTGCCAGAAATCTGCTGAGAGGAAGTCGCCGAAGAAATATTTTCGTTTTGATGTCTGACCTGGGATTCGAACTCGGGCCTTCAGTCTAATAAGCCAACACACTACCTACTAGACCACGGCGACTTCCTTATCTTGCAATGATAACCTCGGCAAAAACTATGCTAACGAATTGTAATCCTCCTGCCATTGGATGCGAGGTCTAACACAGAAGATCTGGCGGCTCTCTACTCATATGTAGATTAGTTGCTTCGGGCAGAATTCAGCACACAAGAGTTAACAGCACATGGTGATTGGGTAACTTCTGTGCTCATGGTTTCAGTTTGAATCTGTCTGGTTATGGATCAGCTTATTCTTGTTAATTTTCTAGGGGATCTAATTCGAATAATGATCGATTGATACTATTTACGCACTACCCAATTGAATAACACTGATGAACAGTATCACTTTCTGATGGTTGATTCTTTTACAACGTTAAACTCGTAATACTGTGATAATATTGCACCCAAAGGCATTACAGATCTCCTTCCTATCAAATTCTAACCTAACTTAGAAAAAACTGTATTCTAACGACACTCGGTTTTAAATCGTGAGCTACACAATTTCCTAATTTCAATAGGGTAGCAGACATTTTGAAAGTGTGTTGGAATACATATTGAAGTACATCTCGAGTTCTTAAACACTTGGGGTTTTGAAAATTAAAAATTATTTTAAAAATGATTTCATGTAACTGAGGGCTGCGGCTGTGATGTAGTTGATCCATCTGTAAGCAACTGTAATGCTGTCCTTATGGACTGTAATTGTTGCTCACAGCATAAGAAAAATTATACTTGCCCCCATAAAATTGACCCAGTGGAATCAAATCGCATGATCGTACGCGCAATCAAAATCTCCACTACTGAACGGAGGGAATCAGAATTGGTAGAATATGTTAAATTTTCTATCAATTGCTTGAAGTTAAAAACTTTGTTTGATGGAATAGGATTCGATAATATACATACGTACCAGAGATCAGCAACGAAGTATTCAAAACGATGAGTAGATTCGAGTCATACTTATAATTTCAGCTACTTATACGCATTCATACTTATTTTAATATCATACTCATACTACTCATATTCAAAGTTAGAAATACTCATCGTACTCATACTTAACAATACGTATGATGTTGTTGATATCGACTCTCCATGATTCAACATATACACGAAGCACAAAATAAGTATGATTCGAGTACGAACACCACAATACTCGCTAGAAGGTTGTGTGTGTGCTTTGCTTGCTGTCTTTGTCTTTTCTTTTCTCTTCTTTTGTAAATGCAACAATAACTGCTACTGTAACTTTTGATGAATGATTTGAGTGACTCGAATCATTCGTAAGTATTATAAGTATTTTTCTAAATTTATGAATCTGAATGAGTAGGCGTATGAATCAAACAATGAATCGAATGTTGTGAGTTTGATGTTAACGTTGTACTAATACTCATTGCAACCTATACTTATAAATCAATGTTGTAGCGAGTACGAATGAATCAGAGTAGTTGAATTTTAATACTCTTGACTCACTCATACTCAAAATTTCATAAGTACCTATGAGTAGCGAAAATACGATTCATTGCTGATCTCTGATACGTACATCATTAGAACCCTTTAGTCCAGATTACGACCTAGCTTCTTACATCATAAATGTTGTGTGTGTCCATTTTATACATGAGTGCCGGGACCTACAGTTTAAAGTCGACTCCGAACGATAGATTTTTGAGAAACTTTTCAATGGCAATTTTATTTATTCTCAGAATTTTTGCCAGAAATCTAGCAATTAAACTGAGGCTTCACGTATAATAAGCCAACACACTACCTACTAGACTACGGTGACTTCATGATTCGATAACGGAAACCGTAATAAGGCGGAGTAGTTCTTAATCTCTTAAGTCCCGTGCAATAGTATATGATGGCACAATATATCGGCCAGAAAAGTTAACCAAGTTAATCAGTTTTGTTGCTGTTTTCCATTTATTTCTATCGAAAGCAGTCTAATATCGCATAATTTTTAATTGAAACTATTTTGTTTAGTTTCTCAAAAAATAAAAGCGGGTTTATTTCTGTAGTAGTAGCAGTTTATTTACTGTTGCTAGTTACAGTTGGCAAATGTAGCCGAAAATGTGGCATAATCATGTGATAAACAGAAAAATAATCGATTATTGGCGTTCAGTTAAACTATGGCAAATAATACAGCAAAGAAACTGTATTTTTCCCGTTTTTAAATTTTAATTTTTTTTTGCTACGAAATCAAAATTCTAAACTATTTCAGCATCATATGCTCTTTAGCTATTCCTGTTGCATACAATTCTTAACTCCTTATCAAAACAAAGAAGTCAAACAAACAAAATAAAATAATTCAATGCGATGGATAAGTTCAATACGGACGGAACATTAAAAACGTTGCGTAAACTTGTCTTTTAGTTCAGTTGATTTAGAATCCAACTTATTTTTTTCTTTAATTTGGTTTGAAAGTGGCACAGTGATGATAACAAGGTTTTACGAATTGGTTTGATAAAAAATTTTCATTTTAATTTCCTAAATAACATTTAAAAGGCACTTGCATAAGAGCCTATTTTTAATACGAAGGAAAAATTATTTTCATTAAGTCCCTATTGCTAACATTTTATGTTTAGAGGCCTATTTACTTGATTCTAAGCCACTGTCGACCATAACACCAGCACCAGTGCAACTAACAATAGCACAATAACAACAACAACAACAGTAACTTACTCGTATTGTTTTATCTTTCTTTTTCTTTTTGTTGTTGTTGCAATTTGATTTCAAACAAAACTGGTGTAACATATAAGCCCCAAGGGGACATTTGACTGATTCGATTTGACTTCTGTTTACACTTGGTGGAATCAAAATGAAAACAGAAACAACACCAACAACAACATGAAATCTAAAAATCTAAAAAAAGGATGAAAAAAAAATAAACTAAACTTTAGAACGAAGGCTTTTGTTGTGGCTATTGTCTTTGCAGTATAACTAAACGGTTTTGGTGTTATATGGCATTCTTTCTCTTTTACTGCTCATATCCAGAAAGTTTATTTGATGATCTTTTTTTGTTTCTTTGAGTTTCAGTTTCTTTTTCTCTTCTGTTTTTTCTTCTTTTTCTTTTTGTTTTCTTTTGATTCAATGCGATTGTTTTTACTTAAAATTGGGTGTTACTGAGGTGAACATTATCAGATGAACTTTTATTTGCTTTACAATGAAGTTTTCGAAATTGTTTTATAAAGTCTACGACTCTTTCGGTTTGCTGTAATACCCTACATCACCGCGTACAGTTGATGTGAAGTTCAGTATGTTTGTTGAACCTTAAAATGAACAAATAATTCTAGACCCCCACTTATCTTTTATTCCACTGATCAACTTAGAGCAACTATTTGAATAAATAGGCTCACTTCATTTACAGACCGCCAGCTTAAATTTGGGGGTAGTTCAGAGTAATCTTTTACATTTTGGATACTTCTTTTACAAATCTACCTCTGAGAAAACTGAATTAAAATCATTCTACCCTCAATCTATATGGCTCTCGCATCTTCTTCAGGATGCTGAACACATAGTGTGTGTGTTAATTTTATACATGAGTGGCGAGACCTACAAAACCTTAAGTCGACTCCGAACGACAGATTTTATTTACTCTCAGGGCCATTATTACAACTTGCCTTTAAACTTGGGTTTAGTAAAAGGTACCTTTAGCTAAAGGGAACTGTAAAGTTACCTTTAACTGATTTTCGTTATTACAACTTACAGATAAAATAAAATTAAAATATGGCAGTGCCGGAGCAAAGTCGATAAAACTGCTCAAGTAAACAATTTTTTTTTAACGCAGTGGCAAAAGCGGACTTCGTTTTTTTGTTGTATGTGCTCATTTTGTTTAAATTTGAAGTTGCCATATCGAAAATAGTATATGATATGGCAAGTTCAAACATAAAGTGACCTTTAAATGTTAAAGGTAGGATGATCTTCCCTTTAGCTTAACGATCACTTCTATCTTATTGGGTACTCATAATAATGAAAAACATCTGCCCGTTAAAATCCTCCCTTTAGTTAACGGCAAGTTGTAATAATAGCCCTCAGAGTTTTTGCCAGAAATCTGCTTAGAGGAAGTCGCCGAAGAAATATTTTTTTGTATTTCGTTTTGCTGGAGATGTCTGACCTGATGTTTGAACCGTGGCCTCACATCTAATAAGCCAATACATACTAGACGACTACATAACTACATTAACTGAAATCACTTCTCATAATTATTCTCATAATTACACAAAATAAAGTTAAAGAAGAAGTCGCCGTAGTCTAGTAGGTAGTGTGTTGGCTTATTAGACTGAAGGCCCGAGTTCGAATCCCAGGTCAGACATCAAAACGAAAATATGAAAATATTTCTTCGGCGACATCCTCTCAGCAGATTTCTGGCAAAAACTCTGAGAGTAAAATAAAATTGCCATGAAAAGCTTCTCAAAAAACTGTCGTTCGGAGTCGACTTTAAACTGTAGGTCCCGCCACTCATGTATAAAAATTAACGCACACAACATAAGTGGTGTGAGAAGCAAGGTCGTAATCCTGACTGAAGGATTGTAATGACCAATTATGTATGTATGTAAAGTTAAGATCGTTCGTTTGGCATACCCTTCCAAACCCCTTAGATTACCGTTCTAATCTCGAGTTAAACGAAAGTAAACGAACTGCCAGTTTCAATGGCGTAAACCTTCGCTTGAAAGCAACACGAAGGAGGAAATCCTTTGTGCTTTGAATTTATCATTCTGAGTCTGTTCCACTGAATGTACCTGATAAATTGGGGGGATAATTAAAGAACAAACTGGCAGCCATACGATGTATCAGGTCACGATGGCATATATCTATATATATGTATATACGATGATTAATATCTCATTAAATTTGTCCTCCGTTAAACTAACCTTACATAGTTTCCATGTCTTAAGTCGTCACTACCTAAGCAAGGGGCTTAAATCTAACAAAACCTGAAGCGTTGTTGAAAGATAGATTCTTGTTCGATGTTGGTTAACAAAAAAACATTGAATTTTTTCTATGTAACGAGAGTTATATCGAGAGTTTTTAAAATATCGACGTATGTCCTCGGCGACTAACTCTAGAGTCCTATCAGACATTAAAATTCCATAAATTATTGTGTATACAGTGATATTAGGTCCATATAATAGTGATTAAAGTTTTTATTATTGAATAAAAAGTCTGTTCTACGAATTCTTTCGATATATTCTTGGACCTATCTATTATACAAGAAACTTATCGTTCCAAGGCACACATGATAGCATAAGCTAAAGTCCTTAGTTCACCATATCCAGCATATATATGTATAAGCTTTCCACACCGTCTACGTAATGTCACTTTTCTTCATGAGTGACGGGTCATACACTACGACTACGAACGACAGATTTCCATAGCTTATTGATGGCAATTAGTAGCTCTCAGAGCTTATGCCAGAAGACTCTTGACATTTTTTAAATTTCCTTTTTCAAGATGTCAGAAGTGAGGTTCGAATGCTAAGCTTTTGTCTAGTAAGCTACACCACTAATCAACAGACTAAGCTATTATGTCGCATGTACAACATATTCGACTTTGACCGCCTGTTATTGTCACTGAGGATATCTACAATAAGTATCTGCAATACGAAGTTGGATTTGAAATTTTTGTTTCTGTAGACTGGACTGTAGGAGTAGTAGATTTTGAATAGATTCTTATCATCCAATGGTTACTTATTCTTCTTTTTGTTTTTGTTTTTTTTTTTGTTGTTTGTTTATATGTAAATGCTTGTTCTGTTTATTTTTTGTATTCCCGCAGAGTTCTTTGTTGAATTGTTCATTTGTTTGTGTTTTTATTTTTTTTTAATTTTATTTTCTACCAAAATTAGGTGCAAAATTTCTGAACCGTTTTGCTTTAGATTTTTTTGGTGGGCGTTTTAAACTTAACAGCCATGTATTTGGGTCAATAATCAGTTTATGTTCAATAAAGAAATCATCCATAGCACGCATAAGAAAAAATGTCAGAGAATCTTGTTTTTAAGCATATTTGGTGGCTACTTTCACTTATCTTTTATGGGGGGGGTCTAATAATTTAGACGAATATTTTTGTAATGGAAATTTTTATTTGTTTTTTAGTTCTGCGACAATTAACAAAGATTTCTTAATGGGCATTTCATTTGTTTAAAGTCGAGTTCATAGGATAAATTTAATTTGTGTTGACCGTATTTCACAGCCATTGATGACCTAACTTTAGTATGCAACATTTTCCAGTTTCTTTCATAAAACTCAAAATCTTGTTCGTATCAACGGGAAATTAAACACTCTATACGTACTAATTTAGAGCCATCATACTTCATGCTTAAAAGCGAACGAGTTTGACAGTTGAGAATTGCAATTGCAGAACACTATTAGTAACTGCAACTATAAATTCCTATCACTGTACTCCATTCTCCGACTTTATGAAGTTAGAGGCAACCAATTGCTTTTTAAATGTAACGTTTCGCTGTGATTAAGGATTTGAGTACAAACTATAGCAATTCAGTTTTGAAAGCAACTGATGGCAATCTTTATAACTTAAGGGATTTTAATGCTCGCTAAATTATCAATGAACACAGTTCATCATCATTGCACTCTATGCAACAAGGCAATACATTTTCATACTGAGCATATGGCAATTATTACATTGTAGAATTTGCCACAGCAGACCTGATCAGGTAGAAAAACCCAATGAAACACACCAAAACAAATCAAATTTTTTACAATTTTGTCTGTTTTAGAAAGAGCAGAAGAAGAATGAAGGGTTAGCTGTATGCAGCGGTGACTTAATAACTTAAAAAAATTAAATCTTTACTCCCATACGCATAGTTTTTGCTTCTCTTTTTCTTTCCTTTCGTTGAGTATACCTTTCTACACATCTGTTTCCATTTTACAAGCTCATCTTCTTGCTTATTGCCTACATTGCTCGCATAACAGTGTGACTGTCAGATTGTATTGCTATGTGCCATCCTTTTGATCGTAGTCTATTCAAGTTGAATTGAGCACATCTCTCAGTGTCTTCTGCTTAATATATACCAAAATCCATCTTTGACCCAAAACTACAACTAAACGAGTATACAGCTTCTAGATTGCTTCATTCACTTTCGTTACTAGGTCTTGTTGCAAAGCATTTTCTATTATCATAGGATCTACTGGTTCTCAGCAATTAAGGGCAGTTAAGGAGAGTTACAAATTCCCCTAATAAATGTTATTTTTAACTTGTCTCCCATTACACTATGCATAGTCTTCAAAGCTCTAGTCTTTGCTACCATGTGCAGCGAGTTTAGATCCAACAGAGCTTCCATACATACATGCATAACCTACATATATACATAATTGGTCATTACAACCCTTTAGTCAGGATTACGACCTAGCTTCTCATGCTAATGATGTTATGTGTGTTAATTTTACACACGAGTGGCGGGACCTATAGTTTAAAAACGATTCCGAACCGCAAATTTTTGAGAAACTTTATCATGGCAATTTAATTTTCTCTTAAGGGTTTTTTGCCAGAAATCTGCTGAGAGGAAGTCGCAAAAGAAATAATTTAATTATTTTCGTTTTGATGTCTGACCTGGGGTTTGAACCGAGGCATCACGTCTAATAAATCAACACACTACCTACTATACTACGGCGACTGAGAGCTTCCACCCCCCTGTTATTCCAACACACGTTAGTGTTTTTATTTTTTACAACTCTATTTGAGCGGATTCAGCATATCTCGGCGTTTCAAGTAACTTCGAACTTAATGAGCTTCCAGCAATTTCTACTAAAAATTAATGAACTCCTCGCAGTAGCTTATTGCTATTGTCCAACTTATCTACGTGGGTATTACCCTCAACTATCGTCATCTATACAAAACACGTCTGATAAGCCAAACTTACAAAATTTATTCCAACAACACAGGGAGTAAAATATATGGTAGAGGTGGCTGTCAATCTAAGAGAGTAAACCATGTGCTAGGCATACATTTATTTTGACTGTAAGCATGCAAAAGTATTCTTTACTCCAAAAACTTATATACATAATAGAGTAGATTATTATTTATTCGTTATAAGCTGACCATAGTCAACTTTCCTCCAAAAAAAAAAAGAGAAAAAAACGAATTTTAACTGTCATAATAAGACCAGCAAAAATACTTGTAAGTCTTCTTAAATAAGCGGATATAGAAATTGATATGAACGCTTAAAAAAAATGTTTTAACAAGAAAACTGACTAAAAGAGTTGAAAGAAATTTTCTAAAGTATTTATAAAAATAAAAAAAATAGCTGGTTTTGCATCATAATTTGCCTAATAACCCAATAGCAATAATATCCTGTTTCGATTTAATTTTTTTACTTTAAACTTAACATTCCTGTTAAATATCCTCTGTCAAGAAAAGCAAAAAAAAAAAAAAATATTAAACCCACGTTAAGTATTGGCTTATGGTAGTTAAGATATTGTGTTGCATTTCAAATTATATTCAATAATTATAGTGTAGCACTTTTAAACGTAAAAATAAACCAATAAAACTGTATATATTGGGGTACATAGTTGGCGAAAGTGAACAAAAATCATACAAAAAAAAAAAAATAAGCAGGCCTCAGATTAATTTTTTTGAAAGCCTTTCTGATAGTTCGATATCTGCCTTCGATAACATACAGGAAATTAATTATTCCAACAAATGTTGAACGTATAATATTATGCGTTCGGTCACGATTATCATTCGTGTTATCGATTTTGTTAATCTCTAAGCAACTTTGACAATTTTTACTAAAGTTTTGAATTCCGTAATATGTATCGTCCTTGTTATCGATTTTGCCAAAGTCTGAGAAACTTTTACGATTTTTACTACAGTCTTGAATTCCTTAAGAGATGTCGATTTACTTGCTGAATCGCTGAATATTTTCGATATTTTATTAATCTCTTAAGTTTTTTTTTGAACAGAAACAATCGTGAAAATCCAAATACTTTGAATATAATGTATTGTCTGTACTGTCTTCCAAATAGTCGCCGTAGTCTAGTAGGTAGTGTGTTGGCTTATTAGACTGAAGGCCCGAGTTCAAATCCCAGGTCAGACATCAAAACGAAAATATGAATATATTTCTTCGGCGACTTCCTCTCAGCAGATTTCTGGCAAAAACTCTGAGAGTCCATAAAATTGCCATGAAAAGTTTCTCAAAAATCTGTCGTTCGGAGTCGACTTAAAACTGTAGGTCCCGCCACTCATGTATAAAATTAACGCACACAACATAAGTGGTGCGAGAAGCTGGGTCGTAATCCTGACTGAAGGGTTGTAATGACCAATTATGTATGTATGTCTTCCAAATACTTTGGAGGTGATCTGAAGTCTCTTAATTTTTTGAAATCTGAAAGAATTGAAAAATTGTTTGTCTTCTGCTATATTCGAACCTGGGATGTTTGAGTTTAAAACAAGCACTATAAAAATGGTTTTTGAGGAATAATTCTACTTCAATTTAATACATAATATACACAGAATTCAAAATTATATTGGGCTGGACCAACAAATAATGCCACATAAAGGTCATAAGCGCAATTGTTTTGAAGCGCATACGAAAGGAATTCCAGTATTCGCCTGCCAAACTGATATGGAACCACCTAAACTTGAGGCTTCTGTTACATCCCAGTCCCAATGATTATCTCCTCTAGTGCTGGTTAATTTAACCAGTAAATGAGTTAAAACCATAAAGAGTGAGTCTGTGGTGAGAGAGTAAGTGCATGAGTAGTGTAAGCCTGTAATCACAGGTATGCATGGCTTAGATGTTGGCTAAAAACAACAACAACAACGACAAAAAAGGAAAGAAAAACGTATGAGAAGTAAAAACAAAAAAAAACCCACAAAGTAAGCCAAGGAAGGAAAGCTACTGCTGTTGCTACTTTTGATGCTGACGATGATAAACTCGACGATGATAATGATTATGTTGCATGGGTGAGGTGTGTATGTGTGTGTGTCTGTGTTAGTGTTTTATGATTTTGTAAATGACTGGATATGCACGCGTAAGCACTTATTGAAGGCAACAACATCACTGGGAAACAAGTATAAGTGGCCAAAACATGTTTGAGATTTTTTTTGTCTTGCAATAGCAACAATAACAACAACAACAACAACAATGAAGAAAAACAATTGCAAATAGAAAAGAATCATAAAGTGTACACGCACACCGCTACACGGCAAGTGCAAGTTGCATTTTAGTTAGTGAATCCAAAAAGAATACTGTGAGGGTGTATGTACTCGTATATATGGGTGTGTGTGCCGATGTGTTGCGTGCCACAAAAGCTGTAGGGGATTTGATTTGTTGTTTGTAGGAGCTTCTCTATATGATTCTTCAAAGAGTTGGATTTCTTTCTATATTTTTTTTATTTCTTTATTTCACCATCGGAACGCATCAGGAAATGCGTTTCCCCCAAAACAGATACTATTTGTTATTGTTGGCTTAGTCTTTTGCCAATGCCCATGATTTCTACAATAGAAGACTGAGTACAAAAATAGAAATACCAGCAATGATATGTTAGCGTTTTCAAACATTAATACGAATTACAACCACCAACAGCCAGGCATCCAGTCATCCATCCAGCCACCAGTGCAACCGCACGAACCATCATTTGTTGAATTCTAATTCCTTTTCTTATCCAACTTTTTTCTTCTTTTCTTTTAATTTTTTCAAAGATATTTCAAGGACAGTGACTCATAAAGATAATTTGTTTAAAAGAATTTTTTTAAACTAGTCCTGGATCAAAGACTTAATATTTGATGGATCAACGCTTAGTCGTATACACAGTGGAAATACATAGTCGAGGATGAAATCATAATCAATTGCTAGGATTCTTAAGAACTGGAAAAAGGATCTTGACCACTTTAAGTATCATATGGTCTGTGTTTAGTTTGAGCAGAAAAGTCAACAATTATTTGCTTAGAATGCTAAAACCGGAAGGTGTTCCAGACCAATATTCTAAGTCGTACAGAAGGTAGTCAAATAAAAAGAAGAGTATTCAAAGAGTCAGTTTTCCAAGAAGTGGTATGGAGATATTAAAAAAAATCAGACGGAAAGCAACAAACCTAACTCACAAATGCTGATTAACACGTCGCGACAATCAGCATCAGGAATTTGCACTAAAGCATGACAATCAACCGGCAACTTTAGTGAGAGTAAAGAAGACTAGTGGTGGGAAATTAATGAGCTGCTTAAATGTAGTGAAACAAGTTAAAATTTTTGCACAGAATTGTCTGTTTGGCAATGGTATTCTTCTTCGAGAGTCTGCGAAAATATTGTTAAAGATCGCTAAGATTACAGATATAATGAAAAGCTTTAATCCAAACTAACTGATGGATTAAAATCTAAGCTGATAAAAGAGACAAGTCAGTCACTTCTGACTGGAATCAATAGGAGGTTAGCAACTATCTCTAACGAGTTCTGAACTTAAACTCACAATGTTATCGAACGGATCATTCAAACAGTCCACACATCACATTGATAGAACCTATAGAATGGTGATATCCAGTGTATTTACTTCGCTTCGTTTCACTGTCAAGCTATCAAGAACACACTTCAATGAAAGGAAGTTTCAGCTGAATTACTTGGTCGTATAAGAGCTTTGCATGAAACTTAGAAAGCCAAGTGTTGCATTATCGCCTGCTAAGTGATCTAATTAATGTAAATACTGTAGTAAAACAGCCATGCATGAAATGTCAGTTGGTCCTTGCTGCAGCAAGAAACCGGAATACGCCATTGGTGATGACATTGCGATTGACTGCAATCCTTGAAGTAACTGAAGGCGAAAAAGAGCTACCAATACTCAGAGACAATTCCAAACAATTCTAAAGTAAAGTAAACCTGATGGTGAAAAAGAATTTTATGATGATCCTGTATTCCAACAAAACGAAGTTTGAAAAATATTTTTTCCGCGACTTACTTTCAGCAGATCATTTTCAAAAACTTTGAAAGTAAAATAAAATTGCCATGAAAAGTTTCTCAAAAAATCTGTCGTTCGGAGTAGACTTTAAACTATAGTTCCCGCCGCTCATGTATAAAATTAACACACACAACATAAGTGATGTGAGAAGCTAGGATGTAATCCTGACTGAAGGGTTGTAATGATCAATTATGTATTAAGTTTTCCTGAAAAGGTGGAAGAGGTTATTGGTTATTAAAGTGCATAAAGTATTTAATTTTATGACTACTGTGGACAAACTGCTACCACAACTATTTCGCTTCTATCCTCTAAACAGCATAAGACTGACACGATACATTGGAGGATGTAGTGATGGAGCTTAGCTCATTGATTTCTATTCATTTTCAAAAGATGTCGCTGTCTGAATTTCTTTTAATATTTGTGCACGTTATCCTTTTTGAAAGTTTGCGGGGCTATTAAAGAATCTTCGTTTTTAGACTTCAAAAATTGTTGGTATTTTATTACCTTCTCCCGTTCTTGAATCTGACTTCTTCGGATTTAATGTTTACTTGAGTAGTCTGATTTTATGTAAATCAAGACTAACGTCTGTCATTAAAATCCTCGCCACTGTTGACAGTTTTGTAATTTGGTTCCATTTCAAAACAATAACAAACTTAATAAAGTATTTTTAACAATGAATCTTTTGCTATTTGAAAAAACGTTGATAATTTACACCACTGTAGATGTAGCTGTTGTATCATCAACAGTATGGTATTCATATCACTCCCCATGCACGCATTTTTTTTTGGTTTTTTTTTTTGTTTTGTTTGAAAGCAATGTTTTTATAAAATATAATCTGATACTGATTCTATTTTTGTTATTTTGTTTTTGTTCAGCACTTTTACGTTGCTGTTATTGTTGCTGGCATTGTTATTTCTATGGCTAAATGTTGTACGCTTTAACACGCAGCATTATATCCATCCATATAGTCAGCCAGTTAGCTTAGGCAGACAACCAACCTAGTCAGGCAACCAAGCAGCCAGCCAACCAAACAGCCAAACGAGTCAAGTCGAATCGTATCGAGTCAAGTTAATTCAGTGAAATGTAATTCTAAGCTTTAAATTGCAAATGCTATGCTTCATCGGTATCATCGTCAGCAGCAACAGCAAAAGCAGCAGCATCGTCAGCATCATCATCTCTTTATACATACAATAACAAAAGGAATGGGAATACTAAGCAACATTATTACCCCGGCTCCTACCAACCAAGTCGGCATCGGCATCAGCTTCATCGTCAAAATCATTTGTATCATCTGTTCAGAAGTAAAGCTAAGCAACTGATTTTTTTTTTCTGTTGGTCTCTAGTTTCCCTCTCTGACTGGATTTGATGCTATTTTTTATAGAGATTTTTCCTTTATCATCTGCTTCTTCTTCGTTTTCGTACTTTTTCATGCTTTTTGTTAGTTGTCTTGGCTTTGAGTGTCGTTGCGTTTCATTACGTTTTGTTTTGTGTTTTATTTCCTGTTAAATTGTAACCAGATACCAACTTTTGTTTGTTTGTGTGCATTTGTTTTTGTTGTTTCATCTATTTTTCAGTCTATTTTAACTTCATCTCATACTCCGTAGTATGCCCGCGTTTATGCCTATAAATATTGTTTTCTGTTGTTTTTGAAATAGATATTCCCTAATGTGAAAACTGGGGCACTTAAATTCAAATTTAATCGTTCATAAATTATTTATTCAATTTCAATTTCTTAAATCCGACAATAACAACAACAAATTTGCATATACGATATGCAATGTAAATAGGGGGAGATTAAATCGTTGCATCGATTATTGTGCCTTAATTATTGTGTATGGAATTGGTTAGAGGGAATGAAGAACGTGTGTGTATTATAAAAATATTTAATATATGGATTATAAATTAGTGAGTTTTTAAATTCCATTAAGAATAAAACCCGGGGTGGAGAAAACTTAATTCTGCCATTCAAATACATTTTTAACTTGGGATGCTAGAGAATCAAAATTATGTGGTCGGTTTCTATAATTCTTTTATGACAAGACGAAATTTCTTGAAAAAAAATTTTGAAAATCCAAAAAAAAAAAAAAGAACCATATACTACTATAGAAACGTAGATCAAACCACCTAATGCCGACAGCTCAAATATCAATTTCTGTTCGACAACCTAAAGTAGTAATTCAAACCACATTGTGCTTCACAGCACCGTGTTCTTCAGTAGGATTACGACCTAGCTTCTCACACTACTTATATTGTTTGCGTTAATTTTATACATGAGTGGCGAGGCTTACAGTTTAAAGCCGATTCCGAACAACAGATTTTTTAAAAACTTTCCATGGCAATCTGCTGGGAAGCAGACGCCAAAGAAATATTTTTTTACATTTCGTTTTGTTGGAGATATCTGCCCTGGGGTTTGAACCGTGGCTTCATGTCTCAATAAGCCAACTCAACAAATCTTAACACATCTTAGAAAATTACAAATAAAAAATTGACAGAGGCATATACTACTACAGGAACTATCTAATGCCGGCAGAATGTATCAATTTCATTTCATCGACCTAAGCTAGGAAATCAAACTATACTCTGCTCCATAGCAACCTTTTTTCTTTGGCCATTTATTTAAATGATAGAAGGAGGGCAAAAGTTTGCTACATGTTGGTGTTGATTTTGTTTTTTGATGACCATTAATCGTACTGCCCTGGTCATAATTTTTTTTATTCCTTTTTTAATCATCTACAGATTTTAAGGAACTATAGCAGACCAGACCAGACTCTCTAGTTGTAATTGAATCCTTAAATCCCACACTCATAGATGAACACGCTACTCACTTGATTTCCTTACTTTCTTACTTAATTGTTCATTACAACCCTTTAGTCAGGATTACAACCTAGCATCTCCCACCACCCATGTTGTGTGTGTTAATTTTTGTACATTGGCGGCAGGATCTACAGTTTAAAGTCGACTCCGAAAGACAGATTTGTTGAGAAACTTTCATGGCAGTTTTGTTTTACTTCCAGTGTTTTTGTCAGAAGAATCGCCGAAACAATTATTTGTTTCATATTTCGTTTCTGTTCGAGATGTTTGACCTCTGGCTTGATCAACGGCATCGCGTCTCACTTAAGTCTCCCTATCTAATAGATTACGACGATTTCACTGGAGTACCAGAGTACGTAGTTACTTGAATCAACTATTAGTTAAATGCTCTGCCAGTACAGATATTAAGTTCCTGAGTTGAATGTGCCTAAGAATTCAACGTATCATTCGCAGGGTATGTTTTACATCAACTACTTCCTTTACCCTAAGATACTTTCATATCTCCAGTATTAAGACGAAGGTGCTGGATTTAAAACTCTTATAAAGGCTTAATGCGGGTATTACAATAACGAAAACATCATTTTCTTTTTATATGCGTGAATGAGAGAGAGTATATGTGATTTTAAACATTTTGGATTTGTTTCGGAAATCTGTCAATATTATGTGTTAGGCTTTGCCAGTAGTACAGGTTGGTTTTCAAAGTGACCTCATAGGATAGGATAATAGATTTTGAGGTTATTACAATGGCTCTTGATGCCTACGAGTTAGCTTACTAAATTTGCAAGCAATGCATACAACCTAACCTCATCTAACTTCATCTATTATTCTACATAACCTTAAACAATTCCTCCAATAATATTGACAACATAAATCGAGGCAGGTAGATTTGATATTCACCAATACTATTCCGATTAATTTTAATGGTCTATGCACGATATTTCGTGAAAAGGTTTCGTATATACACACCTAATAAAGAAGTTATCGTTGAGCAAATATTAGCGTTTAATTCAGATACAATCTCCAAACACATATTCATTAGCATTGTCAGTAAAACTTAGTAACCATAAGATGTGTGTTAAAAAGATTTGAATACCATACTTTTCTTTCAAAATCAAATTTCATTCAAAGTAATTGGTGAAATTTACGAAATAAAATTTACTCACCATACTCTGTTGGCCAGCTCTGCTTCATGATCAATTTACGCACTGTGGCAAATGAATTGTTAGCTTGCTGAACCTGCTGCATATTTCAGAATATCAAATCCATATTATTTCAATGATTTCCTCCTTTTCTTGTTTCTTCGTTTTTTTTCTAACGATTACACAATTATTTTCTTTTTTTTTTCAGTTCGTGTACAACATGTGAGGGCGATTTCTGTTGGTAGAGTCCAGTGTTAAGAGTGTGAGTTTATGTTCTTTCTTGACTGACTGTCTGTCTGTTTGACAGGCAATTGATCTGATTTGCTGGCACGATTTTCCAAACGAGATTCGATAGCAATTCATTAGTAGATGTTTTTGATCTGTTTATAGCTGAAGTTTTCCTGCGCTTTATCATTTTAATTAATCGTTTATAAATTGCATACGATGAGCAACGTTTTTGGTTAACAACATTTCTTATGAATTTAATATTTAAACAACAATGAATGAAATATGTGCACACGCTGGCATAAAAGGCTTTGAAATGATGAAACATTTTTGCTGAAAAATATTAAGATCATAAAAGAAATATTAAGAACTCAGGAGGTGAATGGTTAATCAACAATAATTCAATAAAAAACATTTCAAAATGCGATACAATTGTCAAAATATTAATAAAAATAATAAAAAAGTTAAAGTGAAGGCATTTGGGGACAGGTATCTAGAAGATTTTCGAATACTGGGAAAAATGTTTAATGATGAGGGATTGTGGGACGAATTAAAATCCAAATAATTTCTATCATGGTATTTTTAATAAAATCGCCGTAGCTTACTACGTAGTATGTTGGCGTATTAGACGATTAGATTAGTATTATCCTTGCCTGATTTACCGGTGGATCAAAATTTCAACCTGAATAGCTCATATACTTCTGATTCAGATTCATTCAATTTTCAATGCGTGAATCAACGGGATGTTTTCCTTAGTTGCATGACTATTAGATCTAACGCTGCTGGTATTGACAGAATTCAGCCTAAATTTATTAAAATATTGTTACCTTACTTGCTACCATACATTACCTTCATATTCAACACAATAATAACTAAGTGCGTTTTTCCTAAAAACTGTAAACATGCGAAAATAATTCCTATACCTAAGGCCAATGGTGATTATCGGCCAATCGCAATACTGCCATTTGAGAATTTGAGAAATTAAATCACAAACAGATTTTTGAATTTGTAAACGATAAAGGCCTACTTACTGATAGACAATCTGGCTTTGGGCCTAGACACAGTTGTACAACCGCCGTGTTAGAAGTGTCAGAGGATATTCGAAGATGCATGGATCAAGGGAATATTGTATTTTTGGTTTTACTTGATCATTCTAAGGCATTTGATATGGTCCATCACGAAAATCTTTGTTTGAAGCTGAGACACTTATTTAACTTTTCCCGAACATCAATGTGTCTTCTATCATCGTACTTGGCTGATCGCCGACAATCGGTTTATAATAAGAATAATTTTTCACGTCCTTTACATGTCTCTAGGGGAGTACCTCAGGGCTCGGTTCTCGGTCCACTTCTTTTCACAATCTATATTAATGATTTAATTGGACATTTGTTGTTTAGTAGGATACATATGTACGCTGATGATGTGCAAATATACATTAGTGCTGACAGAAATGATATTGACGAACGTGTGTCCAGACTTAATGAGGATCTTAAACGGGTACACAATTGGGCATGTGCGAACGGTCTTTGTATCAATCCCACTAAATCTAAATGTTTGGTAATAACTCCTAGATCTATGCAATTTTCTATACGGCCTGAGATTTTTTTGAATAATCAACTGGTTGAAATTGTTAGATCGGCTAAGAATCTTGGGATTATTTTTAATTAAGTATAAGAAATTAAGAGAAGAACTTTTTCTATGTTGAGAAATTTGTGGAGGACACAATACTTTACTCCACTTAGGGTGCGTAAGCTGCTCGCTAAAACTTATTTAATTCCTGTTTTGTTATATGGTTATGAAGTATTTGCTTCGTGTGACTGTGCTAGTCTAAGGAAATTGAATGTGGCTTATAATGCTGTTGTAAGATATGTCTATGGATTGTCGAAGTACGACCACGTATCTAATTTTGGGAGGTCACTCTATGGTGTATTATTTAGCGACTTATTGAAAATAAGGGTTCTGATATTCTTACATAGGATCATTCACACTCATGAACCGGACTACCTTTTTAGGGGGCTGTCATTTACTCGTTCTCATAGATTAAATGATCTTCTTCAGTTCCGATATCGATCTCTAATATCCGAATGGCAATTCTTCATCTATTCTATACGTCTTTGGAATTCATTACCCACCGGCACAAAAATTATAGGTAATGCTTTGCAATTTAAAAGGGCTCTATTTAAATATTATTCCTAAATATTATTTATATACTTTAATTTTATTTTATTTCTTTTTTTTTTTAATAATTTTTGGAAATTTTTATTTGGAAATTTTTTTTTATACTAATTTGTTGTACGTTCTAATTTTAAACAAATTTTTTACGTTTTTAAACTACGTGCTATAACTACTTCATTAATTCTTTGTTCTATAATTAATATTAGTATTTAAGCATATATCTGATTCTGTACTATAATCATAAGACCTCAGGTCTTGTTGTATAGAATATCGAATAAATAAAATAAATGAAAATGAAATGAAACCGTGATTTAAACCCCAACACAAATAATTCGAAGAAAACCGTGACTTTCTCTCAGCAGTCTTCTGACAAAAACTTGAAGAATAAAATAAAATTTCCATTGAAAGTTTCTCAAAAATCTGTCCTTCGAAGTCGACTTTAAACTGTACATCCCATGGCAACATGAGTGGTGAGAGAAGCTAGGTTGTAATCCTGAATAGTGGGTTTTAATGAAACTTTCTCCAAATTATAGAATTTAAAACCTTTTTGAGTAGTGACAGTAATTATAATTAAAGGCGCTTCTTAAGTTGGAGTCCTAAGTGCGTCCAACTGCTTTCTGAAAAATGTCTGAATACTGGGTAGAATGTTTAACTGTGAGAGTTTAAACCCCATCGATGACGAAATAATTTCCAACATAACTTTTTAATTCATAATATAAGACAGCTTCAGCTCTTCTGCTAATAATTCAACGTTATTTGGTAGATGGAAAAGTGATTTAGTGTGTATGTCATATCAAACTTGTATAGATCAAAAAATATAAATGCTACAGGGAGCTACCTTCTGTGCAATAAGCAATTTATAGTTGCAGATGTACGCATATGCTATGTATACAATTGCAACAAGTTGTTTTAATGGTAGGCACTAAGATATCGGTATTGAAGTTGCCGTTGTATACTAGGCAGTATGTTGGCTTATTAGATGTGGGGCCTTGATTCAAACCCCAACTCAGACATCTCCAACACAAACGAAATGTGAAAAAATATTTCTTCTGCGACTTCCTCTCAGCAGATTTCTTGCAAAAACACTGAGAGTAAATAAATTTGCCAGGAAAAGTTTCTCAAAAATCTGTCGTTTGGAATCGACTTTAAACTGTAAGTTTCGCCACTTATGTATAAAATTAAGATACGCAGCATAAGTGGTGAAAGGAGCTAGGTTGTAATCCTAACAGAAGGGTTGTAATGGCCAATTATGTATACGTAATAAGGCATCAAAGAGGCCGTGTTATTCGACAAAAGCGAGAAAAATTTTCAGTATGATCTATCAGAACGTCCAAGACTTTTGAACCCAATCAGAAAAAGACCAAATTCAGACAACAATTGTTGTAAAATATTTGATGAACGTTGAGAACAGTATGGTATACCATGACATTTCTGGGAGCATGTCTCACAATAATATCTTTCGTAGTGCTAGAGCTTTTAAACTGGCTGACAAGGAAATCAAACTTATTGACAAAAGTGCCAGAAATAAATGAATTCTTTCACTTATCTACCGTTCCATAGAGTTGAAAATTTAAAGGTAATTGGATGATGGAATGTTGCTAATAAATAGAGGTACAGCATGAAACATTTAGAAAAATGATGAAGGAAAGTTAAGAATTGGAATGTGTAGAAGAGGAATCTAATAGAACAGGTTATGAATTTGAAGGGTATTGATTCAAATGGAAAAAGAGCTTTATAAATAGCATATCTCTTCTTAAAATCTTCTTAACCTAACTTAAAGGCATTTTTCCAAATTTATTTTAAATTTACAAAAGGGAAATATAAATATTGTATAAAATATAAACAAATATGAGACATATTTTAATGAAATGCTAAAATCTATAGACACGCCATAAAATACTCCACATGAAACGTTATGTCACTGACCTGTGTAAATCCTCTTTTGATAACTTTTCTAAACTCTTAAAAAAATAAAATAAAAAAAACAGAACACAGAATAGAGACTATTTTGTTCTGTTTCCAGAACGTTTACTCAAACTTATGCTAGGAGACAGCCCCTTTATTTTTTCATTCGTTAGTGTTTCCCTATTTTTTTCACTTCATTCTTGATTTAAATGTCAAATATTCGTTAATAGAAAAATATCACCGTAAATAAACTGCAAATAGGATTTTACAAAATGAATAAAAACAAAAAAGAAAATGTTATTTCAATAAAAATTAGTAGAGAAAAAAAACTCTGATTTTTATGTTCCGTGTGTCAGTCTAGGTAAACTTGACAATAAATTGTAAATTTAAACATTAAATTCCAAACAAAATTTACAGAGTATGACATCCTTTGTAGACTCAACAAAAATAAAAAAGGATATTTATTTTTCACTTTTTCTCTTTCTCTATTTCTATTTCTGTCTCTCTCTCTCTCTCTCTCGCTAGCTGGCATATGTTTACTTGTTACTATATTTGATTATTACAATATTTTCACATATTATTTTAATCCACTGAGAAACGACAATGTATTTCTCTGGAGTAATGAAACATACATACAACCTTTTAGTCAGGATTACGACCTAGCTTCTTACATCCACTTATGTTGTTTGTGTTAATTTTATACATGAGTGGCGAAACCTACAGTTTAAAGTCGAACGACAGGTTTATGAGAAACTTTTCATTTTTGCCACAAATCTGCTGGAAGGAAGCCGAAGAAAAAACATATTTTGATATTTCGTTTTGTTTGAGTTGTCTGATCTGAGGTTTGAACCGCCAACACACTACCTACTAGACTGGATTAATGAAAACACATTGCAAATAAAGGCTGCTTCAATAATCAACCGAGAATTTTAAATTTTTTATTGGATATTTTTCATTTCTACTTAAATACTGAGAATACAACACACAGAACACAAAAAAGTCACTGAAGGCCTCTGAAGCGGTACTGAAAACGAAGTCCCAATTGCTTACTCACTTAATTGGTTATTACAAACCAGGATTACGACCTAGCTTTTCACATCACCCATATTGTGTGTGTTAATTTTATTCATGAAGGGCGGGGCCTACAATTTTAAGTCTGCACTGAACGACAGATTTTTTGAACAACTTTTCATGGCAATTTTATTTTACTCTCAGTGTTTTTGCCAGAGGAATGCTGAGAGGAAGTCGCATAAGAAATATTTTTTCATATTTCGTTTGGCCTACGTGACTTAAGCTGGGGTATGAACCACGGGCGCCTATTAAAGCCAATGCAATACCTCCTAGACTCCTATAACGAGATTTAGTCTGGCAAAGAACAATAATATTAGGAGATGACCTTAAGAAAGTCGCTGTGGTCCAGTAGGTTGTGTGTTGAAGCCTCGGTTCAAATCCCAGACGTCTCCAACTAAACGAAAATAAAAAAATATTTCTTCGACTACTTCCTCTCAGCAGATTTCTGGCAAAAACTCTAAGAGTAAATAAAATTTCCATGAAAAAGTTTTTCAAAAATCTGTCGTTTGGAATCGACCTTAAACTTCAAGCCCCGCCACTCATGTATAAAATTAACACACACAGCATAAGTTATATCCTAACTGAAGGATTGTAATGAATAATTATGTATATAGACTGGTAACGAGATACATTCAAATCAAAACTTGCATTTGTCACTCTGTATTGAACATTGGAACATCATAGCTGTTCCAATGGATAACTTGCAATAGAATCCTCGAGCTTTAATGGCCTCTTAAAGGTTTAACAAAACTTTTGCTCTACACTTTTAAATATTTTTTCCATAAAAATATTACAATGCCAACAGGCATTTGGCGCAAATTTCAATGTCGCTTTTGAAGAAAATCAAACAAAAACAGAAAAAAAAAGACAGCAAATCACTAAAAATAACAGAATCACTAACATTTCGTTGCATATACAGGGAAACAAAAAAAAATATCGTTCTACGGCCGTAAATATCGCTTCACAAAGAGCAACAAAATAACTGTTTGTGCAGGAGTTTAAATGGAAACAACAACACAATTTCCAGAATTCAATTTCTTCTTTTTTTTCCTCTACTTTTTATACTTTTTTCATTCCGTTATTCTGGCTGTTGTTGGTAAAATATCATCATCAGAAAATAAGACAGAAAATATAATGCTTATGAGTGTGTGTGTGTGCATGCAGGGACATGTGGCATTCTGATACGTTGATGTCTCTGTATGTATATTGTTAACACAGACAGACGTTTTCATTCAAATGTTGAATTCCACATGCACTTGAATGCAAAAAGTAAACACACACAAGTATTTTTGTACGTGTGTGTGCGTCTGTGTGCAGGAGTCAGCTATATTATGCCCTGATGGAATTGTACGAGGCGTATGTGAAATTTTCTGAACATTTTATTTGACATAAATACGAACGAAATTATATATTTTCCAGAGAAATTTCATACACAAATACTGGATAGTATTAGGAGGGTGCATATTTTTTAAAGCAAAATGCTTCGATGGAAAAAACAAGCTATACAATATTGTGTTTATATTGTGAAATGGAATAAAATTTCTAAAATTTTACTGGCATTTGTGTATGGCCTGTGAATATGAGCTTAACATGGTGTAGTGTTATGCGTCCAAAGAAAAATATTTAATTGAAAGATGGTGGTGGTACCAAGTTTAAGACTCAAAAACAAAGTCTGGAATTTTCAAGGTATCTGGTACTTATGTTAATGGATTGTTCTGATGTTTTACATTCTCATTAATGGAGTGGAGACTTATATAAACCGAGAAGCTCAACGGAACGGAATTATTAAAATCGTATTCGTATGAAAGTACAATAGCAAAGATTCTAAAATTTGTGTTGACAACTTAATTGCCAAACCATATAATTGCATCAAACATAAAAATCATCAGAACAATGTGCATAGCGTTCAAACATAGGTGGACCAAAACTTTCAATTGTTAAAAAAGTAGGCGTGACTTTATAACTATAATGAGTTCCTAAGATGGCAAATGAAGTCGCCGTAGTCTAGTAGGTTGTGTGTTAGCTTATTAGATATGTTGGTTACTTTTTATAGTTTCAGCTGTCATCATGTATTGACAACACTTCAACTCAATTGCATCATTATCTTTTGTTCTTCAATTCCTTTTTGTTCTTTTATACTTCTTTTTATTGTTCAGTTGAATAAACGTTTGAATTGAAAACGGTCGTGTTTTATTTGACTAACAAGATATGAGGCCCCGGTTCAAGCACCAAATCAGACATCATTAACAAAACGAAATATAAAAAAATATTTCTGCGGTGATTTCCTCTCAGCAGATTTCTGGCAAAAACTCTGAGAGTAAATGAAACTGCCATGAAAAATTTCTCAAAAATCTGTCGTTAGGAATAGACTTTAAACTGTAGGTCCCGCCGCTCATGTATAAAATTGACAGACACGACATGAGTGGTCTGAGAAAGTAGGTCGTAATCCTGACTGAAGGATTGAAATGACCGATTATGTATGTATGCTTTGCAAACCGGTAGATTTTGTGTGAGATAAACTGTTTTCTCTAATACGTATAAATTGTATCGATTTTTTTGTTGTACCAGTCTTTGCAAGTCTTTGCACCAGCTTTATTACTAAAACTCCTGCAGAGACACTCCGAATTTTTGGATAAACTTAGAGGTGCTGCTCACATATTCTAGAGATCTAATGGCTGCTACACTGTAAATAAAAATGAGTATTTGCTAATTGAACTACTCTGATACAAGATTTCCAAAGTGACCATTATTTAAATCAGAATAGTAACACAGCAATCAGGCGTATAAGAAACAACCTAAGTTTCTACTGCCAAAAAATTTCACATTCTACTTTGTCATGGCATCTTGAATATTTGCATATGCTACGCCTTAAGTTTACTGCTTATAGATTTACGAAAAAGGAAAAGAAAAGGAATTCTTTGAGAACCAATTGAGTTACAAGACTTTTTTATTTTAAATCTGGTACTGAATCGATCGTTACTGAATGACATTTGATAAAGGTCATGGATGGTGGAAGCTATACTTTCCAGCGTAATAATAATAAAGGAGGTTACGACCATCTAAGAGTCCCTAACAGTAATTGTTTTATGGTGGCCTCATCAGAAAATATCACGTGGCTTTACAGGAGATAGCAAGTTTTGCTATTAGAAATATACTCTTCATCACATGGTATTTCCTAATAAAGGGGCCTTGGGTTGCTCTTTTTTGTGTTTCGTGTCTACATGTCTGAGTGAAAAGTAAACATTGTCTAAATGGAAATATTCGAAATCAGCTGGTACAACGTAACAATATTTTCTCTTTCGTTTTCTCAACTTTTTTTTAGACTTTCGGAAGATTGACAGCAACCCCTCTAGAAAAGGATTTGCACTGATATTAACACATCTTATGTGACAATTGTACATGTATGTATGTATGTGTGTACATACACTGAAACTAAAGCTTTACAGTAAAGAACAAAATTTTCAGTAAAAGACTGAAATCTCGTTTTATTTGTAAAGTGGAGATATCCGATCTTAAATCCAAGAGGAATAAAACTTAAAAAAACTACTAACTTAAACCAACCTTCCATTAATTTTAAGAAAATCTTCTACGTTTCTCTTTAGACTTGAACACTGTACATGAAATACATTTTCATCAGTCAGAAGGAAAATTGTGTTTTTTTTTTCCAAAAATATTTCATCTTTTTACACTTTCGCGTATTTCAGACAGACAGTAACTGAAGCAGCAGTAGCTGTGTCACATGCAACGTAAATACAGGCAATGTAATCGTCGTTAAGCATTTAAAATATTTATTTGTCTCCATAGTAAAAGCAAATATTGAAAAGATTTACATTTCTTCAATAGTTTTTATAGTTCATACAATATTTGGCGTCGAACTTTTTGCCATGCGCTCTTCTGTCAGGAAGGAAATTGACTGCCAGATATAGTGACAGTCGGAGACTGGTAAAATAATGGAAATGGCAGGCGTTACAAATTTTGAAATTTTATTTGAATAACATTTCTCTCATCGTCATCATTATCATATGCAGCATAAATATACTAAAAGTTTAATTTAAAAATTAAGTCGATTTCGATCTGAAAATAAATTAATGTATGATAGGATTTATCTGGCCCGTATTTGACGTTGAAGTCGTATACAACAGTTTACAAAACACTTCGATTTGTACACCACGTGGTAGATATAAGGCAAGAGGACTCGTAGGATGTGGAATTTGTGGGCCTAATTGTTACGAACGTTGTAAAATGCTGTCATTTTAAGTGTTATAAATTAATCACCATTAACTTAAAAAATGTAACACAAAGATAGCTCTCGAAGAATGGTTTGATTAAAGGTTGTAATCTATTATGAACCGGTAAAACCGGTTGAAATGAAGCTATTAGACTTACACAGAATTCAATTGATCTCTTAGAAGAAAACATTGAGAGAAAACATAAGAATATTCAACCAGACAGATTACAATTGCCACTGAGACCATTACCGGCAGCATGCTGCTTACACAGTTAAATATCATTTGGAAAACCAAGTATGGTAAGCTCTATTTTAGCCGACATTCGGGAAACACACTTTTGACTATTTTCTACAATTAAGAATGCATTATCATCTCTGATAAGGATTTTGTGAATTTGACTTAAAATCAATGGGTGATATAGAAGGTGGTCTTTGACAAGTGGATTCAAGTCACACCAATAAAAACGTCAACAGATTTTGAAGAAATCTTTTAAGGACTTTTTTATGAAAAACCATGGATTTTAATAAAAAATCCTAAAACAGAATAAATAATCCTTTAAAATCCCAGGTTACCGTGGAGTTTTCTTTCTTTCAATTCCGACTCACATTCCGTTCAAAAACTGCCAGCACTCCTGAGAAATCTACATTTGCAATACTCGCAGAAAGAAAACTTGTAACTTTGTAATGACAGTGTTATCGGTAGACTCTTTCATTCAAATAATGATTGGAATAGCAATACCATGTGATATTTGTCAAACTCAAGCCATGAGTAAGAACATGCCTAATACCGAAGTTGTGTTTCTGCCATCATCTATTTGTTATATTTGGGCTGCATTCTTAGACTGAATGTCCTACTAAAGTGCATCTATGTTTGTCAAAGTCCGTAAATCACTAGCTTTTCATATATTTTAGATAATACTTGCGTCCATAATGCCAATTCAAGTAATCGCCCGATGCCTTCAGGGCAAAGTCTGTTCCGAAGAGTATTTACAAATGAATTCGTATTTTTGTATATCACATGGAAAAATGTCCGCAGAACTATGAAGCGCCGTTAAAATTAGTGATATTTTGATTGGGCCTCTTCTACTAGTGTTATTAAGCTAAGCTAAGCTAACATAGAAATATATTTTGTACCCTGTTTTCGAGCAGTTTAAAATTTGAAATGGTGTATGAAGCAATCGCAGTTTAATAGGTAATGTGCTGGCTTATTAGACGTTAGGCCACCGTTAAAATCCCTTGTCGGAAAAATATTTCTGCGGCGACCTCTCAAATAAATTTTACCGTAAGAAAGTTTCTCAAAAATTTGTGGTTCGGTGTCGACTTTAAACTGTAGCTCAAAGAAAATATTTCTAAAAATTATTTAGAAAAGTATACAATTCAACTCTGCGATCAACAGAAATTTCTACGATGCTGAAGACGAGTTCTAAATTTCTTCGTTGAATGAGATATGTAAAATTAAACCATGCAACAACTAAATTTCCGAACGGTGCAGACCATTAAGGGAAACTGTTTCTGAAGACATCAATACATACATAATTGACCATTACAACCCTTCAGTCAGGATTACGACCTAGCTTCTCACACCACTTATGTTGTGTGCGTTAATTTTATACATGAGTGGCGGGACCTACAGTTTAAAGTCGACTCCGAACGACAGATTTTTGAGGAGCTCTTCATGGCAATTTTATTTACTCTCAGAGTTTTTGCCAGAAATCTGCTGAGAGGCAGACGCCGAAGAAATATTTCTTTTTTTTTCATATTTCGAAACGAACGAACCCGGGCTTTACGTCTAATAAGCCAACACACTACCTACTAGACTACGGCGACTACAATAATGAGTATAATTTGAATTTTTTTTTTTATCATGAAAATGCATTTGACAAATTCAAATTACAATCGCCCTCTTCCATACATTTAAGGAATGCAATGTCTTTAGAGGCCTTCAGCTTTACCGTTTACTTAACGTCTTTCAAGTGGTTCTTTTTTGTCTAAACAAAAACAAACTATTTCATAGCCTTTATGGCAGTAAAAAAATCCACTTTAGCGTGAGAATTGTCAATAGAGAGTCGAATTCAAAAAAATATGTCATAAAAATTATAATTGCCACCTACAACCAACCAGTTACTGACTGTACAGGGTAGGCTATGCAAATTATTAAATAAATTCCAAAAAAAAAACAAAGATTTTCAAACTTTGAAGGTGTAAATTTTTTTCAATTAATTTTAAAAATAATCACGCTATGATAGACAAAGACAAAGAAACAAAAAACAAAGTGCTGACATTCAAAAATCATTTAATCGCTTCATATTGTTTAATTCCATTTCATATCATAATTTCATATGAGAATCCATTATCATTGCTTTGATATTTTTTTTTTATGTTTGAACAGTAGTTTAACACAAAATCATCAGCCAAGTACTGGGAGGCAGTCAGCCGCTACGATAAATGGCAAATGAGTGTGTGTGTGTATGTTGCAAACAACTAACAACAAACAATAATTGTTATAAAAGAGCTGAAATGCAAAACAAAAACACAACAAAACAGAAAAAAAAAACATATTCAATCTGCTTCACGCTTCTCCATTTAAATAAGAAAAAATACACAAATTCCCACGCTATTTACACGCCTCGCTGATTATTCACAAACGCATGTTAGTACACAAGTATAAGCGATTTAAATGACGCCGCAAAATATGTATTCATATCACGATGATATGGATGTGGATGTGAATGTGGATGATGATGCTGTTGATGCCGGTACTCATCTTTTAAACCAGCCAACCAACCATTCAAAGCATCCAACCAACCATCCATCCTCATTATCAGCAACATCGCAAACACAAAAACTGCTAACATATACGTTCATCAACGCCAACAGCATGCAACTACAATCAAAATATCATCTGCAATATCTATGGCAATAGACGGAGGCATTAACAACTTTCAAATAGTATCTGCGCTCAGCAACAAAATAATTTTCTTACAAAACGTAGTCGACATTTTTATGGTCGGATACGGGTGGAGTAGTATTTAAGAATAAAGGGCGGGTTTCCGATCTTATAAGGCTTCAAAACTTTTGCATTGTGAATCCGAAGTGCAGTCGTGCTTTTAAATTGTGCAGCCCTTGCGCTGACCAACTTCTTCGATGAGTTTGGTGGAAGTTGGCCAGTACACCGACTGCACTTACCTGTGTCGTTACAACGGGCCGCTATGCGTGCTCAAGTATGCTTTGTCATCAAAGCTACCACTTCGACCAAATCTAACCTAATTCTCCAAAGTAGTGCTGCAGAGCTGATAGCAGAATTTTCACAACATATGTATATCGTGGATTAATATTTTTGTCTATCCAAAGATTAGGACTCAATAAGCAAGCTTCCTTTTCACTACACACAATACAACAACCCGCTACATTTTCATAAAACTTTCACATCGTTTCTCCCAAGTAGCGCTGCAGAGCTGGTAGCAAAGTTTCCGTAATATCTATCAGAGAATAATATTTTTGTCTTTCCAAAAAGTAACACTCAATGAGCAAGTACGAGTATGCTCTTCTCAGCTACTCGATAAAGTTCGTAATCACACTCTAACGTATTAGAGAAGATCTGGTAACACAAGATGCTTGATGTATTTGTCAGAGAAATTACAAATCGGTACAGATGTTATGTAGACTTTGAAAGGATATGACTGTCTTCAAGGATCTGAATACGTACATACATACATAATTAGTCATTACAACTCTTCAGTCAGGATGATTACGATCTAGGTTCTCACACCACTTATGTGGTGTGTTAATTGTATACATGAGTAGTTTATAGTCGACTCCGAACGACGAATTTTTGTAAAGATTTCTATTGCAATTTTATTTCAGTCTGAGAGTTTTTGCCAGAAATCTGTTGAGAGGAAATCGCCGAAGAAATATTTTTTCATATTTTTGTTGGAGATGTCTGATCTGGAGTTTGAACCGTGGCCTCACGTCTAATAAGCCAACATAATACCTACTAGGCTACGGCAGCCTTTTATCCTATCCTGTAAAAACATTTTAAGGCTGATTGACATCAATATTGTTTTCATCGTGGACAAACAAATTAAAGAAAAGAAAGAAAATTAAAGCAGTTTTATGACACACACACTCTCTTTATAAAGACGGTTTAATTTATTTGTTGCGTACGTATGTGTGTACATTTGTCTGTTTGTTTTTGGAGTTTATGAACTTCTTGTAATCCTGTACGTTTGTATCGAAATTTGTTTTAATGCTTGACGTTCATCTTCTTTTTTTTTCTTTCTCTCTCTCTCTTGTTTTAACTGTCCCATACAGGCCAAAAACTTATTTTCTTGTCACACACTTTTTGACAGATTTCCGAATGAAGTTATGTCCTGAATATGTATGTATGTGTAGTAGTTGTTGCCATTGTTACATAAAGTTTTTCTTCCATAAGTTTTGATTTGTTTTGTATTTGACTTGTGATAGATTTCCGGGGGGGTTTTGTTTGAGTTTATTTAAGAGATTAAATTTGTTTTCCTTACCCCCTCCCTGCTTCATATGAAACTTATTGATTGTGTGATACATTTGCCGTGTTTTCTGGCCTCTACTTTTTTTCTTTTCTTTTCATTTCAATTTGCTGATCAATTACTATGTTCTGTTCCTGTACGTTTCTTTTGAAAGATTAGAAGAGGTATGGTGTTGTAAAAATAATCATAATCCACCCTCCCTTAAAGGTATTTGCTGTAATGCCATGGCAATTGTTTAATTATCTCAAGAGTGCGGACATTTTTGTTAATTTTAATTATTTGTCGTTGAGATAATGTTGGCAAAATGATGTTTTATTGAATAAAACGCAATTAAATTCAATATCTCTTCCAGTATTTACTAAAAATATTTTAATTAATGACGCAACATGAGTCCTGGTGATATGACTGGCAGCGTTATCAACCCATATTTCAATTAAAACGATGTTAGCCTGGTCATCACTGTCAACGGCGAGCACTATAGGTTGATAATAACAAACTTCTCTGGATCTGAATTGGAAGATCAGGATACCAACAACATGTGGTTTCATAAGTATGACGCTGCGTGCCGTATAACTCAAAGTCCTTAATAGCATTGTCATATTATGTGTAAACTGGTCACCGAGATTGTGCGATTTCACCTCGATAGACATCGAAGCCAACATAACCAATGCCTTCGGTTAAATTCAGCTTTATTTATGGCCCAGAGTCATCAAAAATTGGACATTTAGAATGTCCTCCACCAAGAGAAATCATGGAGATCATTTGAACGATACTATATTTCACACAAAATGGTAATAATAGGACAGTCAAATTAATAAAAAAAATTTCGATGATACCTCACATCTATTTTACTTTATTTAAATTTGAAGATAGGAAGCGCTTCATGTACTTCATATAAGATTTCATTTGTTACCTAACTCAGTTGATTCCGCAATTAAGTACTAATTGCATAATTTATCAATTATGGCGTTCTTTGCATCTTATCGTAGCCAGAAAAATCGAAATTATCAGAATTTTAAATTTATGGCTACTGGATGTATTGAAAGCATTTTTTCAAGCTTCTTTCAACGAGT
The DNA here is from genome assembly GCA_927399465.1 of Sarcophaga caerulescens. Taxonomy (NCBI): domain Eukaryota; kingdom Metazoa; phylum Arthropoda; class Insecta; order Diptera; family Sarcophagidae; genus Sarcophaga; species Sarcophaga caerulescens. Next base: position 37,672,852 of record OV656872.1, on the reverse strand, counting down.
GCTTGACTAATTATTGTTAGGGACATTATTACAACTTGCCATTAACTAAAGGGAGGATTTTAACGGGCAGATAAATTGTTTTGCATTATTATGAGTACCCAATAAGATAGAAGCGATCGTTAAGCTAAAGGGAAGATCATCCTACCTTTAACTTTTAAAGTTAAGTTTAAGTTCGAACTTGCCATATCACATACTATTTTCGATATGGCAACTTCAAATTTAAGCAAAATGGGCATATACAACAAAAAAAACGAAATCCGCTGTTTGCCACTACGTTAAAAAGAAACTTGTTTAATTGAGCAGTTTTATCGACTTTGCTCCGGCACTGCCATATTTTTGAATAAAGTTAACTTTATTTTATCTGGGAGCTGTAATAACGAAAATCAGTTAAAGGTACCTTTAACTAACTAAACCCAAGTTTAACGGCAAGTTGTAATAATGGCCCTTAGAGTTTCAATAAATTTTGTTCACAAGCCTCCTCTAAATATTATCACATGCAGTTTGATGTCCTAATCTGACGTTAAGGACCGATTGATGGATTAATAACTCCATGACTTTTTAAATTCTACAATGATTTTTTTAATGTGATTTGCTTATCATACTTTGTGGATCTTCAAGGACGTGCCTGGAGTTTTATTTATGCAATCGCAAATACTACTCCCAGAACCATCGGCCTTGGCTATCTTGCATTCAAGCTAGGATACAACATCTCTAATACATCAATAACTGTATGCTCTTTTGCTGTAAGTGGAGTGAGTACCTGCCTAAAGCATACATTTCAAGTGTTTAATGCAAACTTTAGTAAGAGATACTCATGGCTGTTAAACGATGTTTCAGTTTTAATGTTGTTTATTTGGAATTCCTTTGAATATTGTGATCAAATTCGATTTAAAAATTTTCATAATTTTTCTGTATTTAATTACAATATACATACATATGTATTTCATGTATGTATGCATGTATATGCAACTGAAATAAATGTTTTGTGTGGATTTTGAATTTGTTTTTGCATACAACAGCAACCATTTGGTTATTTTCCCATACGCTAAATGCCGACTTTTAGTTTTTCGTTACTCTGGATGGTGGAAGGGTACATCAAATAATGCAACAAAAAACCCCCCTCACATACACACACACACACATAAACAAGGAATAACAAAAATAAATCATATTTAAATGCAAGAGGAGAAAACAGAAGAATAACAACAACAGATTTGAACATAAATCATAACAACAAATCAACAACAAATCAGTTGAGAAAACAAAAACAAATCGTAGAATAAATATGTACGTACAACTAGAGAAATGCACAGAAGCAGAAAAGGCAAAAAAACATAACAAAAAATATCGAATCATAAGCCAGCCAGCAAAGAATGGAATTTAAGCAACAGTGGGGAAGAACAACGAGACGTTTGCCACAATATCCATTCCATCCATCCATCCATCTATATTCATTCAATATTTCCATTTACTAATGCGACTGGCATTTTGCATTCAGCATTGCCACTGCCACTGCCATGGCCATAGCTACTGCCACTGCACTAATAACCCAGACGTGCTTCAAATGCTGGACAGCTTCCGTTTTTGAAGTTGTGTTTTATGTTGTGTTGTATTGGACTCGTATTCTCTATTCGTTACGTGATGTAGTGCAACAATTTGTTCACATGTTGTTTTTGTTATTGTTGCTACTGTTAAAATTCATTGTAAATCGCTTTTAATAGAAGAAGCAAGAAAACGATAGAATCAGTAGTGATTGACTGACTGACTTAATGAATGACTGAATGACTGAACGAATGTTTAAAGACACGAATGAAAAAATTAATGATTAAACTAATGTTGCCTTTTTGTTAACCGGTATCCAATTTTTAAATTCTTTAATTGTTATGTGTGTTTTTGTGTTCATATTCATACTGTTTTAGTTTAATTTTGCAATTTGTTTTTCAACAAAAACGAGAAAAAATAACACAGTAGGAAATTTTTAATTTAATTTAAACAATTTACAGTAGTTTGATCAAATAAATGTTTGATTATTACTCTTAATAATGAACTTGTCATCCTTATGGCCGTTTTATTCTTTGTGGTATTTTAATCGAAACTTTTTTAAATATTTTGGTTATTACAACACTTCGGTCAGGATCCCGACCTAGCTTTTCACAGCACTTATGTGGTGCGTTAATTGTATACATAAGTAGCGGACCTACAGTTTAAAGTCGACTCTGAACGACAGATTTTTGAGAAAGTTTTCGTGGCAATTTCGTTTAACTCTCAGTGAAATACTTTTCCATATTTTCGTTTTAATGTCTGAGCTCGGGTTTGAACCGTGGCCTTACGTTTAATAAGCCAACACACTACTTACTAGACTACGGCAACAGTCAAGATTTTTATAACAAAAAGATTAATTAACAGTAGCTTCAGCTTTAAGACAATCCCTTTTAAACAGAAAATTATGCAGTATAAAGAGAAAAAATTTCGGGAAAGATTTCATAAGAGTCTACTCCACTCTTAGGAAACAGAAAGCTGAGTAGAGCAGAACCGAACTGAGATCTGCGAATTAGTAAACCTCTTATGCATGGTAAAATAGAGCAGTAAAATAAAGAATTGAAAATGAGAGGACAGATTACAGTAAAGTCTAGCCGAAAATTGGTGGTAGTTATATACATACATAAGGCCCAATAGGCAAAAATGATAGAACGACCATGTTTCACGGGAAAGTTTGCCACGTTTTCCTCCTCCTGTATGGAAAAATAGTCCTGAGGTGATATTTCTGATAAATTGTGATGAATATATCCGAATTATGTTGGATATTCACCTTAAGCGGATACCATCTAACCCTAGTGTTTTTCAGCCACTGATTTTAATTGTATTTATCAAATCGCAACGATTGTAAGTTAATAAGTTCTTGACTTTTCAAATGAAAAGCAGATGAGCCAGGTGCTCCACAACCTTTTTAATATTTCGCGACTTTTTTTAATCTTTCCAAAAGTCATTAAACAAGAGTAGGGCCTTCTAATTCTTGTATGTTTGCCACTTTCACTCAAAAACCACCTTTTGTTATATCTTTTTTTTGCTCACATTACGCAATAGTCTGTTATGAATGGCTGTCGAAGCAGCTAAATGAGGAACCTCAATCAAATTTTTACTGCTGATAGAATATTGTAGCCTTTTAATTACTCGGTGAGGAATTTCTTCAGTAACCAAATAGTGTTTTTAAACTTTAATCTTAAATTTCTGTTCAATTGTTGCACTTGTTGTTTTTGATTTTAAAATCCCTTTGATAAACATTTACAATTGAAAATAAAAAAAGTGATCCAATTATTTTGAGGGTCAATGCAAAAAAATCAGTAAAAATAATAATAAAAAAAAATATTTAAACATTAACAAATTTAATATTTTTGTAACATTCTAATGAAAAAAAAAAGTTAATTTTTCAAAACCAAAAGGAAAAAAATTAAATAATTTGCAAAGTAATGCAGCCCAGCCATAGTTATTGATCTCTTTTTTTCACACAACAATAAATATTTGCAATTCGAAACAATTGAACAATTGGCTTTTAAAGACAATACAAACAAGCCCATTATTTTCAAGGTCATTAACAAAGTCATAAACACAGCTTCTTTTCACTAATTTGCTGATACATTTTTGATATTTTTCCCATTTTTTTTATTTATTTTTTATTATGGAGGCAATTGTTGTGCACCGTTTCAATTAACGGTGCGCCAAGCATGCACGCAATTGTTCATTAATTTCTATTGTTCATTGGATTTCTTTTTTTTTTCTTGAGTTTATTTTAAATATTTGCCAAGCGTTGCAAATTTATTGACAAATATTTTTTTTATCTGCTTAACAATTATTGGTTTAAATAATTTTCAGAAGAAAAAAAAAGGTTTAAATGTGACCAGCAATTAAAGCAAATAGATACCTTATCATACCAGGAGCGTGTTGTCTTTCACATAAAAAAATGTGAACTCTTATATGTATGTGGTTCTAATTATGGTTGGAACCAAGGTACTTCAAGTAATCTTATAAGAATAGAAATACCAACAAATTTAATTGATGACTAGTCAGGATTACAACCTAGTTTTCCTTAGCACCCATGTTGCGTTTGATAATTTTACCCAGAAATTGCGAGACCTACAGTGCAACGTTGATACCAAATGACAGATTTGAGAAGGTTTTGATAGAAGACTGCTGAGAATCATTGAAGAAATATTTTTTCACATTTCGTTTTATTCGAAATGTTTAAGGTGGGGTTTGAACCACGAACTCTTTCCAATAAGTCCATAAATTTTATGGAATATCAATAATTCAATGATAAATACTTTAATGAAAATTGGATTTACAAAAACTTGATATCAGGGCGCCCTAATAAATTGAAGTTGGATTCCCACCAGAGACCCTGGTATATCACACTATACCGACGATAAGGTGCAGGTTATTCAGATCGTAATAATTATAATAAAACTTGTAATTGTATTCTAATAAATTCATAAATAAATAAATAAGATTGATATCTCATTGAACATTAAAACGGTATTAAAAAATATCAATGCAAACGCTTAAGACCGTCAACAGCATTGGTCTACTGGTGAGTGGTGTACAATCAACAGTTACAAATCGCTAATTAAGTCGTGATAATATCAATACAATTAAAGAAAATGTGAACAGATACACACACAAAATAATTCCAATATTTCAACAATTAAACAATAACATTGAAAAGGGTCGATTACAATGAGCAACGAGCCAGTGATCAATGAAAAAAAAAAAAAAAAAAACAAAAAAAAACACAATAACAGTGGCCAACTGCAATACAAAACCAGGGGAATTAATAGCCAAAAAACTTTAACTGAAAATATAAACGTTGTGATCATAAATCAGCTTAAAAACTTGTTAAAACATAAAAATTAAATAAAAATAATTTGTTGTTGTTTATTTACTAAAAAAAAAAATTATATAAATTTAGTCAATAAGTTAATGAATTAGTGAATGAGTAAGTCAACCATGTAGCTGTTAGTTAAACACATGCCCATACAATACAATGAGCCATTATTTATTTAAATATCGCCACATACGTTAGTTAATAATTAAGTGCTAAATATGGGGCGTTAAAATTTTTATGAATTTAAAATGTTTTATAATTTTCAAGCATTGTGTGGTGATTGGTGTAAATTTGTCAACAATTAACCAAAAAAAAAAACTCAATAATTTGGGGAAAAAGATTTTGGCGCGTGCTTTAATTATAAGGTGGCATAACAAGATTACATTTTTTGATACCATTGGACTTGTGCCTTTTATACGATAAACTTAAGTCATTTTTTCTATAAATTCATTAAAATCCTCATGTGTTATTGGTTACAGGGTTTTTTCGGTATTTCTATTTTAGCGATTTTTTTGTATCCTAGTGATCCGTTAATAGGACTGCCTATAAGTCCTGTTAACCGAGAATTTATCCTAGTACTAGTATGTGTCCCCTACACTCCAGTGTTACATAGTAATTAACAAGTGCTCCATCGAGTTCTCTTCCTCACAGCAGAATCTAAGTATACTAGATATACCCATGGGAGGGATGGAATGCATGCAAACAAGGTAAAGTTTCTGACTGTGGCCAACATGGCGACCACCAGGACGATCCCTGTTTTTGCTGTATTCAAGTTGACACGCAGCCTCCTCGTGGCCCCTTCTGGATGGCATTCTAGCACCCGCTAGATGTTAACTAATGCGTGCAGCGACGTCCAATCCCCTGGACGTTAAATTCGGCTTGTGCGTAAGGCTTGGAACCCACCACGTAAAAATCCCATCCAATGAAAACCCCAACAATAGCCTCTATAAAGATCCCCTCTAAAGTTGACGACCACGGCAAACGTTTCAAGGACAACGATTTAAGAATAGGCACATGGAACGTCCGCACCCTTTACAGGGTAGGCGCTTCCGCCCAACTGGCGGATGCCCTCATGAAATGTAGGACGGACATCACTGCCATACAGGAAATGCGATGGATAGGACAAGGATGCAAAAGGTTAGCATCTTGCAATGTGTATTACAGCTGCCATGTTGATAAGCACGAATTCGGGTGCGGATTTGTGGTTAATAAGAGACTTCGTCACCTCGTCTCTGGGTTCACGCCAGTGAACGAAAGAATAGCCACAATCCGCATCAGGGCAAAATTCTACAACATCAGCCTAATTTGTGCTCACGCCCCGACGGAAGAAAAGGTCGATGTGGTTAAAGATGCCTTCTACGCTAAGCTCGAGGACGTATACGATAAGTGCCCGGCCCACGACGCCAAAATCGTCCTCGGGGATTTTAATGCGAAGGTCGGGCGGGAAGGTATCTTTGGCCCCACTGTCGGACAGTTCAGCCTCCACGCGAACACTACCTCTAATGGTATGAGGCTGATCGATTTCGCCGCGGCGCGTAACATGGTAGTATGTAGCACCAGGTTTCAACATCTCGACATTCACAAGGCCACTTGGATGTCCCCCGATCGATCAACATCCAAGCAGATCGATCATATTGTGATTGACGGAAGGCATGTATCCAGTGTACTAGATGTGCGCACATTTAGAGGTCCAAACATCGACTCGGACCACTACCTTGTCGCAGCCAAGTTTCGATTGCGCATTTGCGCTTCGAGGACTGCGCGCTCTAGTGCATTGCGAAAGCTGGACGTTAAGAAGCTGCGATCACAAAGGACAGCTGAGGCGTTCTCCGCTCAACTCTCTGATAAGCTCCGTCGTTCCCCATCTAATCTCAACGGCATTGGCGGATTGTGGGCTAACATCTCACACTCCTTGCGCAATACTGCGGAAACAGTCCTTGGTTTCGAGCGCCCACCCCAACGAAATCAATGGTACGATGAGGAGTGTCGCGAGGCAGCTGCAGCGAAAAACGCCGCATACAGAAAAACGTTGCAGTCGGCCGCTACGCGAGCCATTGTCGAAAATTACAGAGAGAGGAGAAGGGATGAGAGACGCCTTTTCAGACGCAAGAAGAGGGAGCAGGAAAGGCGTGAGCGTGAGGAAGTCGAGATGTACAGATGTAGGAATGACGCTCGAAAATTCTATCAAAAGGTTAAGCGTCTGACCGAGGGGTATAAGCCCGGAGCGTCTTCCTGCAAGGATGAGAATGGAAACCTGGTTACAGATCCGCAGGGGGTGCTGAGGTTGTGGAGGAAACACTTCTCTACTCTGCTGCAAGGCGATGACGACATCAATACCGCCTCTAGAGATGATGTTCCGAACCCGATCGATGATGACGGCGTGGAGATCCCGCCACCTAGCCATGATGAGGTTAAAGTCGCAATTATGCGTCTTAAAAACAATAAAGCGGCAGGTCCTGATGGCCTCCCCGCTGAATTGTTTAAGACCGGATGTAATGAGTTGGTAGGGCGCATGCACCATCTCATCTACAAAATATGGCTAGAGGAAAGTATGCCCAACGATTGGAACCTCAGTGTCCTCTGTCCTGTACTGAAAAAGGGAGACCCTACGATATGCGCCAACTATAGGGGTATAAGCCTTCTCCCTATCGCATATAAGGTTCTTACAGGCGTATTGTGTGAACGACTGAAGCCACTCGTCAAAACACTGATTGGACCTTATCAGTGCGGCTTCAGACCTGGCAAGTCCACCATCGACCAGATCTTCACACTACGCCAAATCCTGGAAAAGACCCACGAAAATCAAGTCGACACACACCATCTTTTTGTCGACTATAAGGCTGCTTTCGATAGCCCCATAAGGGATCGTGTTTTTGCCGCAATGTCTGAGCTCGGTATACCTGCGAAGCTAATAAGGCTATGCAGAATGACGTTGAGCAATTCCTGGAGCTCCGTCAAGGTAGGAATGGACCTCTCCGAACCTTTTGATACCGTGCGAGGTTTCAGACAAGGCGATCTCTTATCATGCGACCTCTTCAACTTCGTCATGGAGAGTGTTCTGCGGAAGGCGGGAGTGCATCGCAATGGCACTATTTTTCAAAAAAGTGTCCAGTTGCTTGCGTACGCTGACGACATCGACATCATAGGGCGTACCAAGCGAGATGTCACTGCTGCCTTTAGTGCTATTGAACGCGAGTCTAAGAAGATGGGTCTGGCAGTAAATGAGGGCAAAACAAAGTATATGTTATCGACATGTAGAGACGTGCGGCGTATTGATTCTCAAATTACGGCCGATAACTATACTTTTGATACAGTCAAGGAATTCATTTATCTTGGCTCCGCCGTTACCACCGAAAATGATGTCAGTCTGGAGATCAAGCGCAGGATTACTCTTGCCAACAGGTGCTACTATGGTCTCAATAAGCAATTGAGTAGCAGAGACCTCTCTCGTAAGACGAAACTAATACTCTACAAGACGCTCATCCTATCCGTGCTTCATGGCGCAGAAGCATGGACCCTATTAAGAACTGATGCAGCTGCCTTGAGAGTGTTCGAGAGAAAAGTCCTACGTAAGATCTTCGGTCCAGTGCGAGTTGGCGATGATTTCCGCATCCGATTCAACAGTGAGCTGTATGAGCTCCTCAACGACATAGACGTTGTACAGCGTATTAACATCCAGCGGCTGCGCTGGCTCGGCCATGTCGTTCGAATGGAGGAGGATGCTCCGGCGAGACGGGTATTTGATGCGGGGATCTGCGGAAGTCGGCGAAGAGGACGACCTTGTATCCGTTGGAAGGACCAAATCGAGGAAGCCCTGTCATCGATTGGTGTGACCAACTGGCGTAGGCGCGCAAGAAGCAGAGGCGCCTGGAAGGATGTGTTGCGGCAGGCCGAAATCCGTTAATCGGGTTGTTATGGCCAATTAAGTTAAGTAAGTAAGTAAGATATACCCATCCTGTACAGATATAACAACCCATAAGTGCATAAGTGTTCTCAAAAATGTCTTCAAGATTTTTCTGAAGTCTGTTAACGTAGCATTGAGACATCCGTCATCTCATTCTGAGTGACCAGGTTATTGAGCATATTCTTTTACGCCGTGAACATAAATATGTAACTTCTAGAAAACGGTGCGAGAACAATTTATTAAAAAATAATACTTTCTGGACGAAATACGCAATCACGGAGTATGTAAACTACCTCAGAGTTTCGTGTGGAAATCGAACCCACTAACAGGAAATTCATATTTTAGCACCATGGGAATTGGATCTTCGTTCCAGAACGATCCGAGGACCACTTGGCAAAAGATTTCCAACTTTTTTTTTTGCCTGTTTTTTCCTCAGGAACAACAGGCAGCTTTTATAACAACAATCGTTCTTTTCACAAGAAATTATATCAGGAGGCTATGGGGAAAATGTGATTCTAGACCTGTTTTAAATTCCAATAAAGTACTTCGCGCACATAAACTATTGTAATGTAGGTGGAATCAGACCAAATTAGACTTCGTCATTTTGGCAATAACAGACTTAATGGGTGAATGGACAAATCTAGTAACTTTAATTGGAGTGCCAGTAAATCCTTTTCACCTAATAGTTGCTAAATTTCTCTGTTAGCCTTAGTTACAGCGGAGTCTCTATTTACTAATATCGGTTATGACATTCTGTAGAAATGTTTATGTATTGCAGGCATAGTACCTGAAAGTGACTCCTAAATGGTGGAATTTCAGACCAAAGTTCTCTCTCTTTCGAAGCTAAGACAATGTTTGAAAACGTCATAGCCAATTGTGTCATTCAAATATTTTCTATTTTCTTTTAGGAAAAGAAGAAATGCACCCAGTAAAGGTTACCTCAGCTCCCTTTTTTTTCGCCGTATAGATATAAATTCTTGAAATAATTTCAATATAATCTCCTGGGAGGATAAACCATAATTATTATACAAACAATGGTAAAGCTGTACGCTAATTTATCGATTTTATTAAGAGCTATGTACCTACTCGTTCTTATACCCACTACAAACGTTAGTATCAGTACTTTTAAGAGCTCTCAGAATGTAAGTAGCTCTTAGCAACCAGAGGCTTTGGCCAAGTGTGTTTCAAATTCTATGGCATAGATGTTATTTTAATACGATGAATGTCCAATATTTTGAAAGCCTATGGAGCCATATTCAGAATTTTTTAATATAGGAATTTGTAAAAGATTCGCCTCGTTTGTATGAATACTATCTGGTGACGAATATAAAATTAAAAGTTGTTGTTTTCTACCTGATAATACAAGAACCTTTATGACCACATACTACTACGTTAGATCGCTGCTTAAATTTCACATCTCTATCCGATTTAAGACCCTTTATGCCTCAATATGATCACTAGAATATTTGTGAATCGCCAGAGTTAAGGCAAGAAAATGTATCTTTTATGATTCAAAGTTCTTACCAGACCGATATCTAAGTGAAGTTTCAAAATATAATTACGGATACAAATGAAGATGATAAATAAAACGTTTACATAAGATCTGGTAACTTCAAATCATTTGACCTAATTAACATGGCTTAAACAAATAACCTACAGTTTAAACAAACAAAAAAAAATTTCTTTTCAAACATAATAAATAAGCCAGACCTGAAGTAAAGCATTATCTTCATAAATTCCTAAGCTTTCAAGTTAAAAATAGAAAAGCAAATGCCGAAATAAATAAACCAAAATCAAAAAAAAAAAAAAAAAAAAAAAGAGAAGAGAAGAGAGAAGAGAGAAGAGAGAAGAAAAAGAAAATCATCAATCTTTATTTGCTGTTGTGTGTACGCGTTTAGACCGTTTATATTGTTTATCTGTCAATTTGATCAAGTGACAGTTTACGAATTTGTCGCCATATTTACAAGCGGTATTTGTTGTTTTGTTGTTGTTGCTGTGCAAAACATTCGTTCACATACAATTGTTACTTGTCTCATATCGAATCAAATCAAATTATGTACCGTTTCGATTAGATTCTTTGTTATTGAAGTTGTTTGTCTGTCTGCATGTCTGTCGCTCAATTGCTACGTTACGCTATAAATTGGCCAAGTATTTTACATACTTGGCTGATTGCCACATCTACCACAATGACATGGCTAACAACACAACCAATATTATAATTATTGGGTGTGATGTTGTGCCAGCAATAGAGCCACTCACACGATTATCATAAGCCAGAGCTAGAGCCAGAGCCTGAGAATGCTTTGTTCCCTGAAACAATAAATTTGAAGCATAAATCGAATTTTTTTTTGTCTTGGAGGAAAACATGATTGTTAACCCTGAAATTATGAATATTTATATGGAGATTTTTTCTAAATTCAATTGTTTTCATTAATTTCATATGAAATTTTGCAATTTCATTTCTGTCATTAACATCTATCATTCATTTATCATTATCGAAGTGTTTTTGCATGTAAAACTAATATATACCTATACCTATACCAATACCACATTGTACTTTTACGAATCGAATCAGTTCCATCAATAGCCGACAATTCTAAATCAAATCAAATTTGTTGCGGTAATTAAACTCGTTTCACAGGTTCTCAGGGCCAAATTATATTTTAATTGGCTATTATTGTGGTTCAATTGCGAACGACAGATTTTTGAGAAACTTTTCATGGCAATTTTATTTGCTCTCAGAGTTTTTGCCAGAAATCTGCTGAGAGGAAGTCGCCGAAGAAATATATTTTTCATATCTTCGTGTTAATGTGTGAGCTGGGATTTGAACCGTGGATTTGAACCGTCTTACGTTTAATAAGCCAACACACTACTTACGGCTACAGTCAAGATTTTTATAACAAAAAGTTTAATTTACAGTAGCTTCAGCTTTAAGACAATCCCTTTTAAACAGAAAATTATGCAAATATAAAAAAAAAAATTCGGGAAAAATTTCCTAAGAGTCTAATCCACTCTTAGGAAACAGAAAGCTGAGTAGAGAAGAAGAAGAAATATTTTTCCATATTTTCGTTTTAATGTCTGACCTGGGGTTTCAATCGTGGCCTTACGTCTAATAAGCCAACACACTACCTACTAGGCTACAGCGACAGTCACGATTTTTATAACAAAAAGTTTAATTTACAGTAGCTTCAGCTGCCAGATATTTTCTGAGAGGAGAAATCTCCAGTAATCGGTGTAAAAAAGTCGACTTCTGTATATGATTATGGACGCCGTCGCATTATACGCAACATCAATATCATCATATTTAAAAAACCACGGAAGGCGGCAGATAACATAGGATCACCGATGCCCTACACATGCAGAAAAGTATACTAACAAGCTATTGCCAGGTATATCCCTATATATATCCACACGAAAGAGATTGGCCGGCTTTATAAAGAGCAAAGTGCAGTACCATCCCAGGAATGAAAATCAGAGGAGCGCTAATGATCTTTTAGAGAATGACAACAAAAATGGGGAATGCATCGCAATGATAGATGGACATGTGCTCTTAAAGACCGCAAATTGTGCAACAACTTATGTAAGCGGAATTGCCTACATGTGAACAATAAATGGCTGAACGCGATATAGTAGAATACGTAACGTAACGTTCGTGGAGTATTTGGCTGCATACATATAAACAAATTTATTTAGCGAGATGCGCATACCCTGTGCCAAGTAGAATACTATCCAACTGTTCTGAATTAACTCGGAATAATCTAGAGAGAATACAGGGTGCTACAGCAAAAGGACATTGACAGCTGGTCGAGCAGGTGTTGCAGGAAATCAATACTCGTACAGAGACAATTGAAATGTAATGAATATGATGTTTTAACTTAGTGTTTCAGCAATCTCTTGACGTAATGCTTAGGAAGGTCTCATAGTAGTGGGTGAAAAACCCACATTAATTGAGGCTTTTGACTGCTTTACATCTTGTCAAAAAAAAAGAAAGGTAATCTACAATCAACACCTACAGAAGCGTTCAATCTTGGCATGATTTTGTAGACATGAAATGACAGTCATGGGGCTTCCTAATTATATCTTCTCAAGGAAGTTTCTGGTCCTAAATTATGGGCTATCCATCGGGATACATGTATCACTCTAAGAATTCCTTATAAGAAGACTAGTAGTATAGCTTTACACAATTGCTATAATCTAGTCTCTAAGATATTTTTATAGTTTTGAATTATTTCCCTTTTTGGTTTATTTATAAAGTTATTAAAAAAAATTTTAAAAATTTTAAAGAACGTTCTACTAAAAGCCATTAAATTTTGTAATGCCATTGCCTTCTAATCAGTCTCCAACCAATCGCACCTTAGACGCCAGGTTATGCAAGCAACTGTGTATGGTAAGGGGCCGGCCCCCTCTTACAATTACACTTATGTTCACTAGAGAAGTTTAACTTATTATCTAATAAAAGAAAAACGAAAAAAAAACGAAAGAATTGTAATTGTAAGCAGATCGCAACACTCATCTAATTATGGACTCTACTGACAACAACAATAATAAAAATGAAAAAAAAAAAATTTTACAATCTAAAGATAGAAATCAACAGAAAAAATAATTTCATTCATGGAATACACGTCTTTCATATCATTGCCTGTCCAAACGTTATAATTCTGGTAATAAATGTTTCCACAAGAAAAGAAACTCCAAGCCCCCAGCTCCCCCCCCCCAACTTAACTCAGTGCTAGTAGCATTACCTTATTTTTGTAGGCATGAAGATGGTGTGGGTATAATACTACAGACCATTAACTTTTCGGAAGAATTTTGCCATACGTGGTGACTTTTGTTTAGCAACATCAACAAAAAGAAATCAACAGCAGCTTATACATATACATATGTATGTATGAAGGTAACACCAACAACAACAATATGAATGAAAGCAAAATAAGAATCCCTAGAATATAAAATAGAAGAAGAGCAGAGAACAACAAAAAATAAAATATTTTTTTTTTAGTACTTGAACACGCAACAACCAGAATAATTCAAAATTCATAGCAAATCACGAACATAAATTACAAATTACATACAATACATGTGAAAATACCAACAACAAGAAAAAAAATGGCATTTTGTTACGTTGTATATTATACGTTACGTTACGTTAAGAAATGTCGCGTCATTTCATTTGTTACAAAAAATATATTTCCATTCATTGCCTTGCCTTTAGTTTCTTTTCTTTACCATTTTTTTTTATTCTGTTCTATTCATTTTGTTCATTCATTAATTTCGACCAGTTTCAAGTTATGGTCGTTCCTCTAAATCTTCTGGTTCAGTTCAGGCACACCACATATTTATTGTTTTTATCAGCTGGCAGCTGTATTACAAAACATTGCTTTAAAAACTGTGATCACACGGCGACGTTTTTTATGCTTTAAATGTTTTTCTGTGTCCATAAAAATCGATATCCATTTAGAAAATATATTTGTTGTTTTGTTTTTTTTTAACACAAAAGTCAGAAAGAAACCTTAACCAGCCCAATAGGAAAGTACAACATACAGTTTGAAATGCAATTAAGATCAGGAATAAACAGTAATTCGGTTATTTACACTACACAGTGCAAAATAATACTCGTGATTCCAAATATTCCCTCGGCCATTTGGGGAAGGGAATGTGACATTAGATAGTTTAAGCAATAAACAGAAAATCTCACTTACTAACTTAATTGGTCATTTAGAGTCAGGATTATAAACCAGCTTATCAAACCACTTAAGTTAGGTAGGTAGGTAGGTAGAAGTGGCTGTCCACCCGATGGAGTCATGAGCGGACACACTTAGGCCGCATACAGGGCCCATTGTGACACCACAGTTTAATATTCTCCCCTATTCCAGGAACCACTTGGAGCTTCCGATGAAGCGAATCAGACTGCCAATATCCATGCATGACAGTTCATCTAGGTCTTCCATGTAGTAGGCACCCAGGTGTCTCTTTCTCCTCTGACCAAGTGTCGGGCATGTGCACAGTAGGTGAAGAATAGTTTCATTTTCTTCCTCATCTCCACAGCTTCTGCAGAAATCATTCGCGAGGTGTCCAAGACCAATACGCCTCGCATGTGTTCCTATAATACAATGCCCCGTAATAACCCCGATAACAGCACTGGGAGCTTAAGCAGAGTCGCCGTGCGCCTCCTATCCAGCCTTGGCCAGATTTTCTGCGCCGCTCTGCCTTTATCCGAAGCTAACCACTTAAGTTATGTGTGCTAATTTTATCCAGAAGTGGTGGGATCTACAGTTTAATGTCGACTTTGACTGACAGATTTTTGAGAAACTTTTCATGGCACTTTTATTTTCCTCTCAGAGTTTTTTTTTTTCAGAAATCTGCTGAGAGAAAGTAGCCGAAGAAGTATTTTTTTATTTTTCGTCTTGTTCGAGATGTTTTAAACCGTGGTCAAACACGTCTAATAAACCAACACACTACCTACTAGACTACGATGATTTTAAAAAGAGACAATCTGTGACTGAAACATATCGTATTTATGGAATATAATTCCTAGCCTTGCAAGCCGTTCGTTACCTTCTGCCGTCGCCTCATTATTAACACCAGCATCATGGGTTTGGTCGAATGGGTTAAAGTATAATTTCAGCCAGTCACAACAAAACATCTGATCGCGATTTATTCACAACAGTTTCACTTTACTTTGAGATACTTTTCATCATTAGTTGACACTCACATCATCAGCAATTTGTACTTGGTAACACCGCTTGGCTCCACTTGAAGTTGTCGCAATCTAGTAGGTCTTATGTTGGCTTATTAGACGCGTACCCGTGGTTCAAACCCCAGCTGCTTAGACATCAAAACGAAATATGAAAATTAAACATTTTTTTGGCGACGTCCTCTCAGAAGATTTCTGACAAAATCTGTTTGGTCCACAGTCAACATTAAAAAATGTAGGTACTGCCACTCATGTATAAAAATCAACACTCACAACATGGGTGGTGTGAGAAGGTAGGTCGTAATCCTGACTAAAGGGTTGTATTGAACAATTAAGTAAGTATCTCTGCTAAAATTAGTTTTGTTTGGGATCTTATAGCGCTCTTCTTGTTTAGTAGGATAATTCTGTTGTAATAAATAAAATAAAAAGAAAATAATTGCTTCAGGTTATGATCTGATGGTATATATACCATCATCTTCTCAAATTTCTTAAACGATTTTTTCTAAAAGACATTGTAAAACAATTCATGGAAATACAATGTAAGTGCTACAATGTAAGTGCTTTAGTCGTAGGCAGTAGTTTGATTCGCGTTTCATAAATAACTGAACTCTCACAAACTGACCTAACCCACCTCTTGACCTAAACCCATTCATTACCTCATTCCCCAATTGCCTAAACCCAACAAAAACAATGTCTCGTGATAATATTAAAAGTGAAATCAAGTATATTTATTGATTTTTCTACTCGGCACCCGATACTTGTTCTGCACAATATAATACCTACTGCCTGCTGCTGTTGCTGTTATACAATTTTGCATGCAAGCCATGTCGTTTTGAAAATCTCAATTCCTAAGTCTTGTTTTCTAAAGCAATTTTACAAAATCAAAAAAAGAGAAAAGGAAAACCAAAAAGTAAAAAAATATACGCAATTTGTCGTTGTTATTGCTGTTTGCGAGAGCAATGGCAGTGGCACTGTCAATGGTTGTGGCAGTACATTGATTATTTGTTTGGAATCGTTTGTTACACGGGTATTATAGTAGTAGCCTGTTGCCTCCTGATTGCCACTTTGCAAATCATCGTTATTATTATGGTTGTTGTTGTTGATGATGTAGTTTCATGCATATGAATGGCTAAGGCCTGCAACAATAATGGCCAAAAGCCAACAAAAGCCAAAACACCTCGAATGGTAGCAAACAGCACAGTAATAGCGCCAGCCACTATGAATATAAGAGCGTTGCAAGCAAAATTAAATGCAAAATGAAAGCATTTGTTGCATGCACAATTTGCTTATCGATCACATGCTTAATACGTTCGAGGCGCCTAAAATGCGTCAAATTCCTGTTGCCAATATAACAGCAACAACAATAACGAAAGCAAATAAATAAAATATCACTTTTACCTCCACCACCAGTGAGAAAAAATTATACAAAAATTCTGTTTCTGAATCAAATTCAAATTCAGATTCAAATGCGATGTGTTATGGGTGGAAAGTGTACAAAACTGAAATAAAATTTGTTAAAATACGATTTCATATCCTCCTCCGGTGGTGTTAATTTATGGCCTTGGCATGCAATTTTTAGGCAATAAGAAATGGAATTGATTTGAAATTAATTTCCATTGGCTAGATTGTTCAACTGAATGTTGCAAATAAAATTAAAAGTTTATGTTGCAGCTGTTGCATGGCAAAAAATACTGGGTGGCAGGCAGCTATTAAATAGAATATTTTGAATTGTTATGTTATTTATCGCTATTGTAACAGCAGTATATGTTCTGTTCTTAAATATGTAAAGGGTTTTCAACTAAGTGGTTAGGAGTTTTTAAACAGCATTACGTTCCATCTATTGCGGAATTAGAGGAAAAGAAAATAGTTTTGTTAGGGATCGTTCTGATTACTTTGATATGGACAGGAAGGAATTCTGTGGAAGCATGACTCCACAGTTAGATAAGGAAATTAAAAAGCGAACCCCTTTTTCATTTCTTTGTTAACAGCAAATACTGATAAGTTAGCTGGTAGCTTAAATCGTTTACTATCAACATTCGTACCGAAAAAAAAAAATTCTCTGCAGCTGTTTATGGACGACATTATACATACATAATTGGTCATTACAACCCTTCAGTCAGGATTACGACCTAGCTTCTCACACCACTTATGTTGTGTGCGTTAATTTTTATACATGAGTGGCGGGACCTACAGTTTTTCATGGCAATTTTGTTTACTCTCAGAGTTTTTGCCAGAAATCTGCTGAGAGGAAGTCGCCGAAGAAATATTTTCATATTTTCGATTTGATGTCTGACCTGGGATTCGAACTCGGGCCTTCAGTCTAATAAGCCAACACACTACCTACTAGACTACGGCGACTTTATATTTAATTTATTTTCAGTTTGGCAACTTCTAGAACTTACTATAGATTTGTTATTATTACTTTTCTGCGTATGTAGGCAACTTAGTCTAGTAGTAGATGGTATGTTGGTTTATTAGACGTGAGGCCACGGTTCAAACCCCAGGCCAATAAAACAAAATATGAAAAAATATTTCTTCGGCGAACTGCCTCTTAGCAGATTTCTGTCAAAAACTATGCTATAAAATAAAATTGCTATGAATAAGTTTCTCAAAAATCTGTCATTCGAAATCGGGGTGGGAGAAACTACGTCATAGTTCTGGCTGAAGGATTGTAATGACCAACTATGTATGTACGAGTATGTATGTACTTTTCTACAATTCATGATCTTTTAAAGTAGATTTGATGTCGCAATTGAAACTTTACTTACCTCTGTTTCCGGAATTTCTTTGCTGTTATGTTACTGCTTGTTTTTTTTTTGTTCATTCTTGGTGTCGTCAGGTTTCAAGAATAAACTTGAAGTATTTACTCCGTTCTCCTCATAGCAAACTCAATGACAGTTCCAACCATAAGATTTACGCCAGAGAAATTGATAAGAGAACAATCTTTTGCCTGATGGCTAATTGCAAAATTATAATTGTACTTATTTTAATGTAAACTCATTCCGGTATTGCGGAATGTACGGCAGAGATATTCTGATAGTCAGTCAGCGGAAGCATTATGAAGTCACCATTTACGCTGAAAATAAATCGAAATTAAAAAAAAAAATTTTAAATTGTTTTATTGATTTTTATGTTAGAATGGTTCCTTTCATAAAAATTATCTCTAAAAATCTAAGAGTAGGCGCATTTTTTTTTTGCATAAAAAAAAAATTTATTCTTTAAAACTTACACGACCGTTTTAATCGACCGAATACACAAATTTTGTATGGTTTTTTTTTTTGGTTCAAAGACAAAATTAAACAGTTAAGTTTCCTTTAGTAATGCCTTAAATTACAATCCATACCCTAAAGTAAATTGAAAAGAAAAAATTGATTTCTTATGCTCTTCCCAAATCTTTATTGACATGTTCAAGTTCCTATTTGAATGTTGGCTACACAAAAACGAGGCACAATCTAATGATGAGAAAGCGTCAAAGCTGTCCAATGTCTTGAAATTAAGCATAAACACAAATAATAGAAGAATAAGAACTAAGATTTCAAAAATAAATCGTCAAACTAATAAAATTGTATACAGCTTTTCGGTTATTCAATCTTTCTTTCCTCATTCAGTTATTACCATCATCATGGTGATGGATGCCAAAAATATTTTGGTTAGAATGACAAAAACAACACAATTAAAATAACTTTAAGAACATAAAAACAATAAAAAAAAACAGAAACAAAAATATAGAAATTAATTTTAATTGTCATGCAAATCAATTTAGCCGTAAACTATAAATATCCCCTTATTCTTAGCAAAAAAAGAAAGAACGAAAACAAAAAATAACTGTCAGTGGTGTTTCAGACATCATCACTGACTGTCAATATTATAAGAACAGAATTAAGAATTCCCATCAAATTGTTAAAAAAAAAATTTAATCACAGATTACTATTACGTTCTCTTTTGTTGTTTTCTTCTTTTTAATGAATAAATATTTCGTTATATAATCTGTAGTAAAAAGAGAATGGATTTACACTGTGGTTATTAGCAGAAATTAATTTATTTAATTCAGTTCGAGGTTTACATACATACATACATGTGAGGAGACGAATGAATACTGTGTACAATCTTTAGTTTACGCTTAAGGCTGTAAAGCATGGTGGCATGGTATTGTTTGGAGGTAATTTTCCTACTATGGTGTTATGCTACAAGCTCATGTACCAGACATTTGGAAAGTAACGGATTATGTTTTAATCTTACATTATGTCGAATAAAAATATGGCAATTCGATGCCATGAATCCAAGTACACTGCAAAGTGCATAAAGGAACGATTCGAAGACAACAACATCAATGTATTATACTGGCCCGCACAATCTTCAGAACCAAATTCGATCGACTACTTGTGGCGTATAGTAAAAACAACAATCAGAGGAAAGTGTCCTACAAGTTGTGATAATCTTTGGGAATTACTTCAGGCTGCGTGGAACGATATATGCTAAAATCTTGTTCAACCAGATGCTTAGATAATGTCAATCAGTTTTAAGCAACACCGGAATCTCTACATAATATTAACCACTCTAAAACAACATTAAAAATAAGGTTACATTAGGTCAAAGCGGCAACCACCTTAGTAAATGCAGCTTACTTAGTAGGTCTTATAAGGTTCCGTTGTAACACCGATATTACCTATTCGATCATAATTATACCACCTCGTTGGCATCTTTCAACCATCCTGAGAGTCTTATGAAGGTGTGGATATTTCTCAAACCAGTTTTGGCTAGACACGTTTTTGTCACTAAATTCTACATGCCCAAGAATTCTATTTCTCAGATTCCCAAGCACCAGTCAAAAAAACAGAGATGATGTTCTATGACCTCCTTTTCTTCTTTGCTGTTACAGCTTCTGCAGAAGTTGTTATGAGGAATTCCCAGCCTCCTGGCGTGTACACTCCGAGGACAGTGTCCTGTTATAACTGTTATAAGGTTCCCTTATATCGAATCTTGATAGGTTTAATGCAAATTCTATTCTACATACATGGTGTCTCCATAAGTGGGTTCATTAGTCCATCTTACCTTTGCCAATAAATGGAATTTTTGTTAGACCATTTGCAAAGGAGAACCAATCTCATGAGGAATTCACAGGAATTTTTCGTGGTGCCTACTTTAGCAAGTGCGTCGGTCTTGTTGTTTGATATCCCCATGACCAGAAACCCAAATGAGGATAACCGTCAAATGTGTAGCTATCTACTCCAGAGACAACCGGATATACACACACTCTGGGGATCTAATGGCCGCTTTACTGAAGGTAAATACATTTGAGTATATTATCATACGATATACATATGACGATGTAATATTAAGCTGTTCTGTAAAGGGATCTGGATCCGTCAATGAAAACCTGAATGGTGTCTCCTCCTGGGAGGTTCAAACCATTATCCGAGAAAGATCTATCCGGTGTCTGTGTTATAAAACCAGAAACGTGTAGACGGTAGTCTACACATGATTTTGGCATGACCATGGCCTCTGTGCTTCCATGCTCTTATGGAGTTCAGTCACATGGCGCGTTCACAGTAACTTGTTTCGTCAACATATCTGGTGGTAGCTAATTAAGGATAGTAAACAATGCCTTTGATGATGCAGTCCCATGGGCATCTGTTATCATGATCAACACGAGCTACAACTGACGGTCGAGGCGATGTCGCTAAACTACTAAACAGTTCCCTTAAAGACTTAGACTTTGAACTATTTCATGGCCTAAAGAAACACATGCAACACACATTGTTATTGGATTGCGTTGTAGCTAAAAATCTACCATATTTGGCTGCTAAATAAAGTCTGTAATATTAAGCCAATATTGTTTTGTAGTACATTTGAATGAATGAATTTGAATTGAGTGCCGTAGCTGCCTCCACCTGTGTACCTATTACTCTGAATTACCACACAATATATTCAATAAATAGTGACGCCTTATATTCCATACATAGGGGACACTTGCAAAGCTGGGATCTTAAATGTTTTGCTTAAATAATTCTGATTTATACGGGGTTCAAGCAAAAACCAGAACCATTGCAACAATGAATGTGCCATCTCCCATACAAACAGTTGTGGTACTATATGTAAAAACAAAAGTCGGACAATATATATATTATTATTAATATATTCAAATTAAATTTTTTAAAAGTCAAACACAACTTTTTGCAAAACAAATTCAATTTTTTTCATTTCAAATTAAATTCTTTTTATTTCAAATTAAAGTTTTTGTATTTCAAATTAAATTATTTTTTTTTTTTTTTTCAAATTAAATTTATTAACTTCGAATTCAATTTTTTGTTTATTTGACTAAAAATTTACTAAATAAAATAAAAATAAACTTATTGTTCAATTAATTTTTTTTAATATTTGGACGGGTTTTATTGCAACATTTCTCCAGATGCAGCTAATGACAAATTCATGGTCATATGGAGATAATAATTGTTACAATCTGAATGTGTTACCGTTTCGACTGATTGTTTAATTATTGTTACCAGGTCCAAATTAATGTCCGGATCATGGAGCTTTGTTTTAGAAAAAACCTTTTCTATTGGATTAAGCATAGGTGAGTAAGGAGGAAGAAACATTAAAATATGCCCGGACTCTGCAGCCTTATCTTTTACTTCTTGAGTTTTATGTATCTTTGCATTAAAAGCACCCTGTTTTTATAAAACTTAAACTTTTCACAAAACTTAAAGCTTCGTTTATATTTGATCGTATTATTATAAAATTAATTTTTCAATTTTTAGCCAAATAAACAAAAAAAAATAATTTGAAGTTAAATAAATTTAATTTGAAATAAAAATAATTTAATTTGAAATGAAAATGATTTAATTTGAAATGAAAAAAATTGAATTTGTGTTGCAAAAAATTGTGTTTGACTTTTAAAAAATTGAATTTGAATACAAAAACTGTCAATTTGAGAGTAAAAACCAATATTACAAAGTCATACTAGCCTTTGACTCAACATTTACATGAAATAATCTTTAAAAATTAAATAGCAAGCATTCATTTATCATCTCAAACAAAGATTTCATTTATTTTTATTATATTATATCTCAGTGCCTAAATTCTATATTTTCCTTAAAAATATTTAATTCAAAATTTTAGCTCCAACTTCAAAACCAAATTACACTTTTTAATACAATGCTAAGCTGTGTCTGTGAAAAATAATTATAATTTCAATCAATAACCATTATTATCTTTAGATGGATGATGATGATGATGCTGCTGACAATAATACTGATGATGACAAAATTTGTTTTGCAAAAAACACTCAAAAATAAAAAAACTAAACAACGGTAGTTAAGTGAAGCATATATTTATGCCGGCAAAAAAAAAAAGAGGAGAATCTATTTATAAATTTATTTAACTTCTTCGTTTTTGTGTGGTTTTTCAGTTGGCATTTAATTGATTTATTAATTCATCATATATTGACAAAACCACCATCCATCTAAACGCTGTTGTGCACATTAGAGATGAGCGATCCTGTGATTTATGAAGAACGTTGTTCTCAGTGAACGTGATTTGTTAATTACTGTTCTTTAAAACAGTGATTGTGATCACAGTATTCCAATAATGACAATAGCGTATTTTATTTAGTCGTAAGAAAGAGACAACTAGATACATACTACGAAAAGACTACTAAACAAAATCAAAGTGGTGTCATCAATGTTATTATTTTTAATGTAATTTTGTTTTTTTTATATGAAGTTTGACAATTAAGTTTCACAGAAAGTTCATGTATAAAAGACAAAAATAAATAATCAGCATCATCTAATAGCAATTCTGCCTAGCTCAAAATAAAATGAAATAAATTTGAGTATGTACCAATTTTGAAAGAACGACATTATTAGTAACTGTTATTTGGCAATTTCAATCACTCTAATTACCAGTGAATTATCAATCACCGTGATTAAATCACAGTTTTGAAAATAGCGCTCATCTCTAGTGCACATACTTACATAAATACTGCTATTGATCTTAAGCCAAACGGTGGAAAGTATTTTAATGGTGGGGGGGGGGAACACATCTTGAGATAATAAATAAAGTGTTGTTTATAAATTTAATTATTTTTTTGGTTTTATATTTCAATTGTTTTAATTTTTTTTTTTTAATTTTTCTTTTAAAGTGTATTTTAAATTTCTTTAAAATAGCAAAACCTTGAAAATCTCCGAAATTCTTTAAAGTTTTTTTTTTTTTTAAATGCAATTTCAATAATCAGCCAAAATTAAAAAAAATAAAAAAATAAAAAAAGTTTTAAATATTCTTGAAATATTTATTTTTAAAAAATGACGACGACAAATTCTTCTAATAATCTAAACTCAAATAGTTTTATTCTCTTTTTTTTTTGTTTTTATTTCAATTTTAAAAAATTTTTTATTTTTAATTCAATTTTCAACCATTAAACTGTCAATTTTACCGTTTATTTTATGTGTTCATTCTTTAATTGGAAATACCCTGGCCCTGATTTCATGCTAAAATTTTATTTTATTGAATTAATTTTTTTTTTGTTCATTTTTGTTCTTCTTTTTTTGCCAATAATTTAAATATTAATTGACATTATTTAGAAAAATACTCACCTTAGTTAGTATTTTTAAACTAATGAATGAATGTGTAAACGCTGGTAAATAGACAGTAAATAGTAAATTTTCTTACTTTCAAAGAACACAGTGTTACGAAATAGAACGATTGTTTAAAAAAACTTTACTACCAAAGAGGGTCATTACAGTCCATTAGTCAGAATTACGAACTAGTTTCTCACATCACCCATGTTGTGTGTACGTAAATATTTTTTTCATATTTCGTTTTGTTCGGGAGGTCTGGGCTAAGTTTTGAACCACAGCCTCCCATCTAATACGCCAACTTTCTACTTATTAGTGCCTTAATGAATCTATTCCACTCAGTTTTGTTTAATGCCATCGTCGTCGCCTTATTATACGACTTTTCAACTGCTTCTACTTTCTGCAAAGTCTAGGCCAAGTAAGGTTGAGCATTTGTTTCTGCGGCATTCGATAGCAATTCGATTTACAGTGAGCGTAAAAAGTGAGTAAACACCGCTGAAATAATTCATTTTCTTAGGATAGCGAGAAAAGTAAATGAGAATAGTCGAATAAATTTCCATAAATTAAAAACGTTTATTTATTACTTATAAAATGTTAAAACAAAAAAATCGCAAAAATTATTGTTGTGCTACAAGTATATTTTTTATAATAGAAAATTTAAAATTATAGTGGGTGTTGACTCACTTATGGCGCTCTGTGTATATCATTTTGTAGTCTATCCAAAGGCATTGGATACATAACCCTTGGTTCCTTAAGGTGTTCAGACTGTAAAACAGAAATTCGTTAATGATTAGTAGTGTATTGGCAGCGTATTAGAAGTAAGGCCACGGTTCAAACCCCAGGGTAAACACCTCAAA
Organism: Sarcophaga caerulescens; assembly: GCA_927399465.1. Lineage (NCBI taxonomy): Eukaryota > Metazoa > Arthropoda > Insecta > Diptera > Sarcophagidae > Sarcophaga > Sarcophaga caerulescens. The sequence continues at coordinate 37,647,945 of OV656872.1, read as the reverse complement.
CAAAACAAAGTATGAAAAAATATTTTTTCAGCGACTTTCTCTCAGCAGATTTATGGCACAAACTCTAAGAGTAAAATAAAGTTGCCATGAAAAGTTTCTCAAACAACTGTTGTGCGGAATCAACTTTAAACTGTATGTCCCGACACTCATATATAAAATTAACACACACAACATAAGTGATGTGAGAAGCTAAGTTGTAATATTGACTAAAGGGTTGTAATGACGAATTACGTATGTATGTATGTTGTTATTCCCACAAATCTCGTAAATCATTATAACAGCATTTATTTATCGATTTAGGATTTGTGAGAAACACTTGATTTCGGTAGTGCAGCGGTAGTGGAATAAGTCATTTAAGAATTTTTTCTTGTCTTTAAAAGACTATTCTTTACAATTATATCCAAGTCAATCAGCCTTTGTTCCTACGTACAGAGTTTTTTAATTATTATTTGTTATTGAAAGCTTGCATTACACTGTTTAAAAAGAAAAAGAAAAAAATTTCGTTGTTGTTGTTTATTTTTTCGTATAATTCAGAACAATAATAATGAAAACAAAAGAAAATAATTATTGGCCAAATGCCAATGCGACCTTTGGCTAATTATTTATGGCAAAAATAGAAATTCAAACTTCATTCAGCATAATTATGCAACCGTGTTTTCATATTTCTCTACGAAAAGCAAAAGAAATAGAAAACAAAATCAAAACCAAAATCAGAAAAAAAAGCAAATAAACCTAATGGAAAAACTAATAATAAATTCCGACATTGTTCTCAATAGTTTTCCACAAAACAACAATTTCAAAGACAGGCTATGAATTATGCTCGCTTTTAGGTTGGTTTTTATTTTTAATTACAAAAAAAAAAAAAAAAATAAAATAATAAATAAAAAATAAATAAAAACGAACATAAATTATGATAAAAATACGAACACAACAAATGATAAACACCAAGCAAGAAGGTTTATCAACGAATTGATGACACTCTAAAATGCAATAGGTTTCTTAGAGCATTAAGCAAACGATTAATATCTATTCAGCAGTTAGCTATAATGACCTTAAATGTATAGAAATTACTGATTAATAAAGCTTATGCTTGCTTTAACCAAATTCAAGTTCTTAAAAACTAATTATATGCTGGATGAGTGATAACCCTTATCCTTACTGAGTCACTATGCCTTTGTAGCAGCGAAAACCTTGATCAAATTATTCACTAAGCGTTGGCTTATCCAATTTTTATTATCAAGAGAGTTTAGTCAGACGGTAGGGACAACAAGATGAGTGAATCAGAGCATTCCAGTAAAGTGCATTTAATGTTTCAAGATCAAATTTTCTGTTGAACAATTTTCATTGGCATTTCTTGATTGCTTCGTTTAAGCGGTTGTGTTGTGATGCTACATAGATTGTAGCAATTCATAAAAGACAAGTTGCTTCCAATACCGTTTTTGAAGAGGATTATTGACAATGATTTACATTCTAATTATCCATAATCCGCCTTAAAAATGTTGCGTGCTTATTGCCTTTCAAATTTAGTTCATTTAGTAACCAGTAGTCATTATGTTTGGTGTTCCTTGATATTCTGGCAACTAATGTGCCAGTTTTGCTCCAAAAGTTCCAGAACTTTATTTACTCTTACATACATAATTGGTCAATACAACCCTTCAGTCAGGATTATTGACCTAGTTTCTCACACAACTTATGTTGTGTGTGTTAATTTTTTACATAAGTGGCTGGACCTACAGTTTAAAGTCGACTCCGAACGACAGATTTTTTGAGAAACTTTTCATGGCAATTTTATTTACTCTCAGAGTTTTTGCCAGAAATCTGCTGAGAGGAAATCATCGAATAAATACGTTTTGTAATTTGTTTTGATGTCTGGCCTGGGGCTCGAACCCTGGCTTTACGTCTAATAAGCCAACACACTACCTACTAGACTACGGCGACTATTTACTCTTTAAGTGACTTATTAACCAGTGAAAAATTTCTGTCATGGTATTAAATAAAATACTTCCAGAGTGGGATCTATTAAAGCAGCGATAGGTATATAGATTTCGTTGAATGGGCTTTTTTTAATCCCTACGCTCTTTATAGAAACATGGGGGTGTTTATACATATATTGTAATGCAGATGAAAGTAAAATTTAAAAAAATGAACACACAAGATAAACAGACAACAACAAAACACACACATCATACGGTACACAGAATTACGAGAATAAATCATAGGAACTTACGAGAATACACACAAAATAAGGAACACAAATAACAACAACAATTAAATAGAATGATCGAGAAGTTACCAGACGTAAAATAAGGCAGTATAAATACAGCGAAGAACAATGGTTGCCAGTCACTCAGTGATGAGACGTGGATCTGTGATTAATAACCGTGACTTGTATTAAAAAGTGCGCGTTAACAGATTTACTGAACACTGAAAATTTGATCTGTGTTAAGAAGGATCGTAAGTAAAATTGATTTGAATAAATAAAGAAATTAATATCGATTAGAAATAAATAATGTCCTTGATTTTAATTACAATAATTGAATTCACAGTAAAGAAACGTTTTCCAAAATAAAAAACGTAACAGTATGCATATTGCACTTATTTTTAAATGAGGACTGTCCAAATAAAAATTTGGACAATAAATTTTTCACTAATATTGAATTTAAAAATGTACTTATGTAAGATAACTTTATAAATGAATTTCAAACTTCTGAATTAAATTGAATTAAAATTATATGCGTTAACCAACACTAGTCCTTAAGTTCTAAAATTATCTTTATCGCATAGATCATTTATATCTGCATATATAGATTTACAGATATAGATAAACTTTTAATTTTCCTAAAGGATAAAATCATTTGTAATAATCACTTATCTTTTTGCACTTGAATTATTAACATTAATTTCTCTTTTTGCAATTGAACTATTAACATTAACTCTTTGCACTTGAAACATTATCATTAATTCTTTCTTTGCAAGTTAAACAAATATTATCATTAAAATACATACTATCATCATTATAAAAACATATATAACTATTACACTGAAAATATTAAATCAACACAAAATCAATATACAGGTAGGCCTCGCTTAGCACGTACTCTTTTTGACACGGCCTCGGTCTAACGCGATTCACATTTTGGTTCACATTTTCGGTTAACACCAAAAAAGCCTCGGTTGTGCGCGGTTTACAAAAACCATTCTGCACATAAATATTTAAGTGCTTTGTTTTTAACAGCGGTTGATGTAAATTGAAATGCAACATTGAACATAGAAATAAATTCACAGGCGTTATATGTAGAGTTGGCTCTGTTTTCTTTTTAGTTTCAATAAACGGGTAATTCCCCGTTTAAAACAAAATTTAAAAGATATCTTGAAAAATGTGTGTTACCATACAAAGAACTTTACAAAAATCTTTCTAATGATCAGACAAAGATAATAACAGATTTTTTTAAAGAAAAAAGTAACAACATTGAATCACTACAAAAGCGTCCACGTCGGATAGATCTATCCAGTGATGAAGATTAAATTTTATGGTTATGTATTTTTATTTTTTTTTTTTTAATATTACTGTCGTGAAATATTTTTTTTTTTAATATTTCGAGAATTATTAAGTTAATTGAATGTAATATTTTTGTTTTTATGCGTAGATATGGATTAACATGTATGTATATATTATTAAAAAAAAATTAAAATTAATAAAATTGGTTTTTTAAAAACCATGGAACGTAACCCCTCTTTTTGTATTGGTTTCTTGTATCGCTTAACACGATTTTGCTTAACACGGTATTTTCATGGAACGTAACCCCCGTGTTCAACGAGGCCTACCTGTACACACCCTCTTAATCCATTTGGTTAAGATTGGTATTCTACACAAGGTAAGATTTTCCTACATTTTACCATAACAAAAAAGAATATTACTAATTCTTTTTGTTTTATTTCTCCCGCTTAACCCTAATTAACTCTCTCTGGAAGTTTGGTACACTTGCTTTCAACCCCTATTTACCAATCTTCCATAAGAGAGTTTGTTTAAAATAACACTCGTTATTTCAAGGACTTCTTCCACAAATGGCCTTCATTTAGAATGTAATCGAAAATATGAGTGGCAAAAAAATTAGGCAAATATTTAGCTGTGTGAGCTGACTTCACTTATTTGTATTCATAGTATAAGTCTTCGCCTAATCCGATGATATGTAATGGATAAACTTAAGCTTTCAAATTACAGTTCGTATGGCATTTTTAACAACCAATATTAAATGTAGTTATGTAAATCATTATATTCCTACTGTAGAGTAACATCATTTCCATGCACAGTATTTAATCAAAAATCACAAAATTTTAATGATATGTAACGTAATTTGCATTTATTATTTCACAGGTATATCTAATGAATAGAAAAATAATTACCAAGAATTGCAATAAAATAAAACAATGGATTTATGATCAACTGGAAAACAAAAAGAAATAGAAAAAGTACTTGAAAATGAACAGCAACAGAACATTTTGTAAACGTGCTGTCTATTGTGTGTTGGGAGCGTTTAATACATTATAACCTTAAAGAACAAACATCATCGAAAATCGAGTATAATGAGGAAAAGTTTTTTTTTTAAGGAATGGCTAAAATTTAAATGAAGAAAGATATAAATTCTGTTATTTTTTGCCATTAAAAACAATTGAAGTATAGAAGTACTAAAAACAAGGATGTTTTGTTATTAAAATATTGTTGAAATTTATTTAAAAAAGAAAAAACTTATTACAACACGTAAATTGCATGTTTTTATTTATTGTTGAACAGTTTTAAGTGGCCCAAAGGAGTCTGTCAGTAAAAAGAATTGTTTAGTTTTCGAAATCTATTAACGCACAATGGGATACTTGTTAAGAAAATAAAAAAAAACATAATAATAGAATGACGTATCAGAGACATTGAAGAAAACATGGAAAAATTTCAGCATCTGGTCTTACGCTGAAAATAATGTCGAAAACAGAGAAATATGAGTCTAAATTGTAAACTGTAGAGCTGAGTAATGCAATTTTGTATTCAAATAATGCTTATATTTCTGTGCAATTATATTTTCATTTAGAATATATGTACTTCACTTCTTAAATTTAAAAACACACTATAATGCAGAACACCGCGCTTTCATTTTTATTTCACAATTCTTATACTAAAAAGCTTAAAGTCCGCTGTGCATTATGTTACAGTGTTTGTACTGATTGCAACTCACAATCAACGTCACTTTTTGTTCTACTTTTAATTCATTCATCGAAGCCACCGTATAATAGTAGGTAGTGTGTTGGTTTTTTAGACGTAAGGCCATAGTTTACACCCCAGGTCAGACATCAAAACGAAAATATTAAAAAAATATTTCTTTGGCGACTTTTCCTCATCAGATTTCAGGCAAAAACTCCGAGAGTAAATAAAATTGCCATGAAAAGTTTCTCAAAAGAATCTGTACATAGTTCGAAGTCGACTTTAAACTGTAAGACCCGACACTCATGCATAAAATTAACACACACAACACAAGTGGTGTGAGAAGCTAGGTTGTAATCCTAACTGAAGGCTGGTAATGACCAATTATGTGTTTATACTTCATTCACTATCAACTTTCTATTTTCGTTCGAACTATACTTCATTTATTTTCGGTTTGTCAACTTCTAGAACTTTACTGTTGATTATGGTGTTGTTGATGGTGTCATTTTTGTCTATCTTTTGTGGCAGTTTTTCTTGTAAATTTTTAGACTGCTCCGTGCTAATGTAGCTGAATCCAAAAGATTATATTTCTTATTCTCCCAAAAATATTTTTGGAAGCAAATTTTAATTTTCAGCAAATTCCTTGCAATTCTAAACCTGTAGTACCCTTCAAACTGTTCGATTGCTTTAAAAAAAAATTTAACGCTATTAAACTTGAACTGTTATTAAAATATATGGTTTGCAAAACTATAAATCAAAAACAATTCCTCTCCAAAAAAAAAAAAATTTTAAAACATTGTTGAAATTTATTTTTTTTTTTTTTTTTTTGTGAAAACTTTTTTCAACCCACAGTGTTTTATCGCCTTAGGAAATAAACTCCTCTTAACTTTAAGTAACTGGAAAATTGACAAGAGTTTCGTTTTTTTTCCCCAAAAAATAACCATCCATACATTTCTGTGTTATTTTTAGAGGGATAAACTTGAAAACTTAAATGTCAGACAAATCGTAGACAATCTGAAGATACAACAAAACATTCATTCAGTATGAATATACGCTAAAACATGTACATAGTATTTTTACCATAAAAGAAAAACTTACAAATAAGAACAACAACAACAATAATAAAATTTGTAAAAAAAATTTTGCAACATCATCAGTCATCACCCTCATTTGTCTGGTGGTAGCAGGAGCACGGATAGCATGAAAGAATTGCTAACAAAATAGCATGACTTTAAGGGTTGATTTAAAAGAGAAGTGAAAAATAAAAACAAAAAGTTTCTTTTATTATTATTTATAAAATAAAAATTCTATTAAATAATCAACAACATCGACGAAAACAACAAGATTTTAAAAATTTTCTTTTTTTTTAAATCTTTTGAATAATTTATGATGTCATGTTGTTGCAACAATTCGTTCAAGTCCACCATGAAGATAAAAACTTGACCAGAAGCTGGAAAACTTTTCAGACTTTTCATATCATCAGCTACGGAAAAATTCAGAATAAATTGTTTATGAAAATGAATAGAAAAGTATTTAAATGTGTGGTTTTAAAACAAAAAAAGAAAAACTTTTCTTTAAAAAAAAATATATTTTTACCTTCTGCTTCTTCCAAATTCTTCCCACAAATTTAGTTTGCCGTCTCAATTATGCGTACATTGATGTGAAAATGCAAACGGAAACCTTTATTTTTGTCATAATTTTCGATCAAATGAAATTCCAGTTAATCATTCATTCATTTATTAACCATCTCTCAACGTCATTATTAAGATCATAAAATGTCTACAACAACAACATCATTTCAATTATTGTCATCTTCATTATTGTCATAAACAACAACAACATTGCCATCATCATCATCATCATAATGCTGTTCATTGTCAGCGTCAAGTGCTTATCAAAAGAGCGAATTTGATTTAAATTGAAAATGCCACACGTCTGTTGGCGCCAATATTCATTCATTCATTCATTCATATGTTCATTCATTTCTTCATGCATTTGTACGCACCCGTACACACCAAATAGAACATTTTTACCTATTTGTGTAGGCTTTTATTAATAGGATACAGTGAAGTCTCGGAAAGAGATTCATTTTTTTTTTGCAGATACTATTTATACACTGCGATGACTTCTATATTAACTGATCTATTAGAGACTACCGCGTTGAAGAAAAAAAGGTTATTTCATGCAAAACTGTAAAAAATCCAGGGCTACGTACTGGTATGTCATTCGTTCTGTTCTTTGAATTTAACCCCAAAATGACTATGAAGCAATTTGGCAATTTGCGACCTAATTAGTAGAGTTTTCAACGATATTCTTTTTTTTTTCTATTGGTCCTCAAATAACGAATAAGTCTAACAGGTATTCTTATGGCTTATAAGACGTGAGACCAAGGTTCAAACCCCATGCCAGACATTTCGAACGACACGCAATATGAAAAATTCCTTTCAACAGTCTTCTGGCAAAAACGCTAAGAGTGAAAAAATCCACATGAAAAGTTTCTCAAAAACTTTGTCGTTCAGAACAGACTTTAAAATGTAAGTCCCGTCAGTCATGGATACAAATTAGCACACAAAACATAAATGGTGTGACAAGCTAGGTAGTAATCTTGTCGAAAATGGTTGCAAGGACCAATTGAGTAAGTAAGCTCCACTCACTCTAATTGCTCACACTCGATGCAAAATATTTTCTAAAATACAGTATTCCCTCGATTTACGTCGTAGAATGTTCCGGAAAAAGGCGACGTAAATCGAAACGACGTAAATCGAATTTCATATTGCTCATACTACAAAGTAGTATGTTTTTTTTAACAAGGAACTTAAAAAAGATTAAGTAATCTTTCGATTTTCGTCACAGTTGGTTCCAAAAAAAGGCGACGTAAATCTAATGACAACGCAAATCAAAGTTGAAGGGAACAAAAAAAATTATTTTAGTGGAACTGTGTCTCAGACAGTAAAGGAGGTCACGCGGTCACGTTACCCTCATGATAAAGTTCGTGTTAGATTTGTCTCCCATTGTTCTAGTCCTCACTAACAAATGCAACGGGCTTCAATCCATCATAGTTATAGAACAGATTCTCATTGCCTTAGTTATGTTACTTAAAGCCCGTTTCTGTAGCTTATTATTTAGAATTTATGTACCACCGATTATTTGTGGCATATTGTATGTATATTTGTATTAAGTTTCTAATTTCGATGCATCGAACAAAAAGCAACAATGTTTTGTCGATGTTGATCAATAAAAAAAAAACATGGATTTGTTTCGTTGCATTGTTATGTTCCATCGAGTGATATCGTTCAACTACAGTGCAGCCCGTATAACTATACGAAATCGTATCGAATTCTTTTTCAAAGTCTATGAGTATGAAATTGATATTTCGAAACATGCGCTTAAATTTCTAGATGAAAACGAAACTTTGATTTGATACATCGATCTACGTTTCGATCTTAAACCTTCAAATTCAAAGAAATTGTATTTTTCTGTTAATATTTACGGGTACCTACTGTAGGTATGAATATTTCAAATATTTTCGTGCGGTAAAACATCAATGGCCATAAAGTCAAAGTCGTCTGAGTTCTTGTGTTTCAACGGTTTGGATACATTCACACAATATGAAAACCCATCATTATGGTTAAAAATTGACATTTAAACGACTCTGAGTTGAATGTTTTTTTTTTTTTTCAATTTTCATATGCCACGTAATATTACTGCCAACATCAATAGCAACAACAAACACAGGTAAAATATATTTTGTCCCCTCCTTTTTCTGCTCCTATCACAGTTCAGTTTTTAACTCCTTTTCTACGTACAGATGCCGCTCTATAAGAGATACAACATTTCTGTGGTATATTTTGTCCTCTCTTTGTACTCTTTAGTATCTCGGTACTCCTCTCCTAATTTGTATACTAGACCTTCGATAGTATTGCATACGGGTTCTAGCTGCTTCCGTATGTGCACGCATCTTCAGTCCACATATGTATGTACATACAAAAGAAGACTCCACTGACACCTGTCATTTGAAAAATTTTTATGATTTTATTTGCCTGGTATTCCTCCTGACTTTGTTTTCATGCACATCCACCACCACCACCATCATAGTCAACAAAAAGTTCTTTCAACTTTTTTAATGTCTTTTCCTTCCATTATTATTGTTGTTGTTGTTGTTGGTTTATATACAATATTGTTGTTGGTCCTGAATCTTCTGGGTTGATTGGTTTGTCGGTCGCTTGAATTGTTTATTGTAGGAAATTCCCTTTAAAAAAATTTATTTAAATTTTTCCTCCTCTCTCTCTACCATCCTTTTTTTTAACTGTCATTGCCATAGTAAGTGTGCATGTGTATGAGTATTTTATATACTCTGTGAGTAATTGTATGTCAGTGAAATTGTCAATTTGCCGTTTCCCATTTTATTACTCAAACTGACTGCCTGCCTGACTGCCTTTATCCAACATAAACGACGTGTAAATCAAAAGACTGTTGAAGTTACTAAAAAAAAAAATTTTACAACTCAAGTCCAAAATCCAGCAATAATGGCAAACGTAGCCATAACATTTTCATAAAATACTGCAGATAGTAGAGTGTGTCTATATCTCCTCTATGTATATGAGAGAGGCAAACAGAATTGTTTTCTTTTTCTTTTTGTAGCATTTTGACGATGATGTATTTCGTTGAACATAAAGGCAGAAATCATGTCCTGTAACAAATTTTTACAACAATTTCATTTCACTGTTAGTGACAATGCCAATGTGCACGTGTGAGTGTGTAATTGATTTATAGACTTGGAAATTCCTTCAAAATAAATTGGAAGTTATAAATGGACTGAAAATAAAGCTCAAGTAGAGCCACAGAATTCTATGGTAAACGAACGAGTTTGTATTTAACAACTGCAGCAATCGTCACCAAATGGTCAGGCAGCAACAAGGTTTAGAATTTACTTGTGAGCCTTGTTTGATTCTTTAAACAATTTGCTTTACTTTCTACTAAAATAATAGAAGAAACTCTTGCTATAAAAAAGATTTTTTACTATATTAACCACTCGCGACCTCCGGGTTGTGTACTTGTCACAGTTGACAAGTACACGTCCTCTAACCTAACATAACCTAACCACTCGCTAGAGAGTCTTTTGCATATTTACTTAAAAACAAACCCCCGACTCCCACTTTACTTCACTTGAGGCTGAGAGTATCCTTATAATCCAACAGAACATTCATCATTTTAAAACTGTTCCCTTTAAGTAAAATAACCCTCGCTTTTGGGTTTAGACCAAGTAGTTTTGAGAACAAAAGTGATAGCGCACGTGCACAAGGCTACGTTCAGAAGACTACATTCAGAAGACTACGTACAGAAGATTACGTTCAGTATACCACTTTCAGAAGACTACCTTCTGAAGTCTACGTTCAGAAGACTACGATCAGAAGAATACGTTCAGAAGACTATGTTTAGAAGACTATTTTCAGAAGACGACGTTCAGAAGACTACGTTTAGAGGACTGCGTTCAGAAGACTACGTTCAGAAGACTACGTACAGAAGACTACGTTCAGAGGACTACGTACAGAAAACTGCGTTCAGAATACTACTTTCAGAAGACTGCGTTCAGAAGTCTACATTCAGAAGACTACGTTCAGAAGAATACGTTCAGAAGACTATGATCAGAAGACTACGTACAGAAGACTACGTTCAGTATACCACTTTCAGAAGACTAACTTCAGAAGTCTACGTTCAGAAGACTACGACCAGAAGAATACGTTCAGAAGACTATGTTTAGAAGACTATGTTCAGAAGACGACGTTCAGAAGACTACGTTTAGAGGACTGCATTCAGAAGACTACGTTCAGAAGACTACGTACAGAAGACTGCGTTCAGGATACTACTTTCAGAAGACTACGTTCAGAAGTCTACATTCAGAAGACTACGTTCAGAAGAATACGTTCAGAAGACTAAGTTCAGAAGACTATGTCCAGAAGACGGCGTTCAGAAGACTATGTCCAGAAGACGACGTTCAGAAGACTATGCTCAGAAGACTACATTCAGAAGACTACGTTCAGAAGGCAATGTGCAGAAGACTACGTTCAGAAAACTATGTTCTGAAGATTAAGTTCAGAAGACTACAGCATCCAGTTATTCATCACGTTTAATTTTTAACTTACACCCACGACCCATTAGGTTTTAAGATAAAGTAATGAGACTCAAGACATGTCTCCCAATAACCTCAACCAATTAACATTTCTTACCATGTCTGCTTCTCATACCACTCATGTTGTGTGAGTTAGTTTTTTCCATTAGTGGCGGGACCTACAGTTTAAAGTCAACTCCGAACGACAGATTTTTGAGAGATTTTCCATGGAATTTTTTTTACTTTCAGAGTTTTTGCCCGAAGACTGCTGTGAGGAATTTGCCACGTAACATGGGTACTATGAAAAACTAGGTCGTAATCCTGGCTGAGGTGTTGTAATGGCTAATTATGTAAGTAAGTAAGTAAGCAGGACAATATAGTTGGGGTTTTGCTTTTTTTTTGGATTCCAATACCCTTGTTTTTCTCGTTGAGCATTCTATTTCCATAGGACCTTACAGTTGGAATTGATGCTTTAGCCTCGCTATGCGAAATTCTCTTATAACAGAGATATAAGCTGTCAATTACATTGAAAGCAGCTTCAAATATAAAGCGTTTAAACATATTTTGCTCTTTCCACTACCATGCTTTTCAAAACCAGGACGCATTCCATAAGCATTACTTATATTTTTAAAACTTCATTATTATACGTGAATTAATGAAAATCATTTTTTTTTTTTTTGCATTCATTTTGTTATGCATTTTCTTGTTTCGAAATTTCCCAGGTTCTATTTCTATTTTCAAACACAATTATCTACAGCAACCGTATTGTAAAGCCTGCAAGAACTGCTCAACATTACAATTACTTCCCTAAACATGACTTTAGTTTTAGTTTTCGAGTACGACGTCTTGTAAACGCATTTAACAAGAATTAATGTTTTTAACTGCCTTACCATTTATGACCCCGAGAGGTATATGCAAACGTATGTATGTTATATATATACATACATATGTATATGCAGGGAAGAACCTTTAGTTGTATGAAATATTTTACGCGCCTATTTAAGCTATAATATGGCTTGTTTGTGTTTGAGAATGGACGTTTAGTCATGTAAGAAAATAATGGTTTTCCTTGGTTGTTTTTTTTTTCTTTTCTAAAGTACTAGACAATGTAAAATAAAATCAAATTAAACGAAATGAATTGAATTGAATTTGAAGAAGATGAAGGGAGAAATACTACAACAACTACAACTATATAATATATTTCACCAAATTATTCATGCATTTACACAATATACCACACAATAAAATACCAAAAATGTAAAGTAACACCAACAATAAGACAAAAACAAAGCCAGAAGAATAATTATTGCCAAAAAGGAAAGAGCCAATGCAATGCAATAAGGCATTGAGGAGGGTTTATGGTGTAACCGAACCACCCACCGGTTTAAATTCATACACAGAATTTAATTTCGCCACACAATAGAATCCTTCTTGTATAATAAAAACCAACAACAACAACAAAAAGAACTAGCTGCCTATGTTTTTAAAGGTTGAATTTTACAATTTTTCACTTCATTTTAACATTTTTAAATGGCACGATGACTTCTGCCACACAGTTACAGGCATACAGCCATTCTTGAAATGTTGTCCAGAATTTTCGCACCAATTATTGTGGAATTTCCTCGAAGAATGGTTTTGTTCGTGCATATATTCTCTTACACACATAGATTTACAAAGGCTTTGTTTTTATGCTTTTGAAAAAGGAAAGAAAAAATATTTTTTTTGTTGTTGGTATTTAAGAAAGGAGAAGGAGTTTACTACACAGGTCCATTGGTTAGTTAAAAGGGACATGATCAATTAGGTGCGTGTAAATTTAAAGAAATAAAAAGAGAAATAAAATAATAAGGGAATTCATAAAAAATAAAACGAATTTTAAAGGTATTGTTTTAACGAAATCTCATTTATGCTATGAGCTGAACAATGGCAAAATAATTACATTATTTTTGCATTAACTTGGTCATTAAAACCCTTCAGTCAAGATTATAACCTAGCTTCTCACACCACCCGTGTTGTGTTTGTTAAAGTCGACTCTGAACGACAGTTTTTTGTGATATTTTTCATGGCAATTTTATTTTACTCTCAAAGTTTTTGCCAGAAGGCTGTTGTAGGAAATTAGCCGAAGATGTATTTTTTTTTAATTTCATTTTGTTCGAGAATTCGGACCGTGGCTCGAATATAATTCGCGAGTTTTATAAAGCATTGGATTGCCATTTGCTGAAATGATGTATGTATATACATACGTATATGACACGGTGCGACAGTGAAAATAAACCCGAGTAACTACATAGTCTAAGTTGTTCAATTAGTTGAGTATTGAATCTGAATATTAAAAAATGTAAATGTATGCGATTCTCAAGAAATAATTTTATCACGGTTAATTACTTGCTTGGAGGTCATCAATTGGAGAATGTTGACTCTTTTATTGATCTTGGGATCCTATTAGACACAAAATTAAACTTTAATGATCATATCACTTTGACTGCAAATAAGGCAAGAAGCACTCTTGGCTTCATAAAACGTTGGGCAAAAGAATTTTCTGATCCCTATATTACGAAACAGCTATATGTATCACTTGTCAGACCAATTTTGGAGTATGGATCCATTGTATGGGATCCTCACTATGATGTTTACAGTGAACACATCGAATCTGTGCAGAAACAATTTCTTCTCTTCTGTTTGCGTGGCCTTGGATGGAATTATTCGGATATGCCTCCATATACTAGCAGACTGGCATTGATAAAACTGCCTACCCTTAAGAGCCTTCGAACGATGTTAAATATATCCTTTATGTTTAATCTGATCAATGGTAATATTTGCTGTGAATTTCTGTTACGATCGGTTAAATTCAATATTCCTTGTCGTAACTTCCGCTGTTATAATCTTATTTATATTCATTTCTGCAGAACTAATTATGCTGTTGCTGATCCATTAACTAGAATTTATCGTCAATTTAATTATATGTCAGACTTTGTTGATTTTTCTTTAAATTCTTGCGTGATAAAACGGAATATTATTGTATTTCTCAATTCTTAACTTTTCCTATTTTTACTGTAATAATTACGTTATTTTTGAAGAAACTGTTTGTAATTGTATTTTATTTGCACCTATTTTTGTTATTAGTCAGTAAGGAATTTGTCCATTGACTTAATTAAATAAATAAATAAATAAATAATTAGTCAAAAATACTCTTTTCATATTGCTTGTACCCCCCAAAATTGTTTTATTTGACAGAAACTGTTTTTTTGTTCTTTTCAGACAAAATTTTTGATTAACCAAATATGTTTGAACCTATTTTAAATATCCAAAGTTTTTTTTAGAAAGGGGAGAGATTAGCCTTTAAAACAGTATACAGAACCGTTTTGTTCAAACTTATATGTTATGACTTTTGATGGGTTAAACTTGAAAAATATGATTTTTTATTATTTTTTCAAGTTTGGTGATACTTAATTTCAAAATTTAATTAAAAACTATAAAACAAGTGGTGACACTCTTAAAGTTCATTCTCTTGTGAAGAGATTGACACTTCGTTTGATCAAATCGGACAAAAATTAATGTAGTTATTATTTAAATAGTATAACAGAGGTGTTGTATTTTTTATATATGTCACCTTATCAAATGAACTTTCAGTTCAAAAATTTTCAAAAGTTTTGATAGACTTTGATTGTTTATCGCAAAATGTGTCAATTTCACGTTTGCACGACTACCAGAAATCGGCTAATATTTATGTTTTTTGCAAATATTATTATTTCTCTTTGCGCAAACATTGGTCGACTTCTGGTTCTCGCTCAAATGTGAAATTGACAAATTTTCCGATAAACAATCAAGATTCATCAAAAATTCTGAAATTTTTTGAACTAAAAGTACATTTGAAAAAATATATATATGTATCAAAAATATAACTCGACTGTTAGACTCTTTAAATAATAACTACAGTAATTTTTGTCCGCTTTAATCAAACGGAGTGTCAATCTCTTCACAAGATAATGCACTTTCAGAATGTTATTACTTTTATCATATTTTCAATTAAAGTTTCCTACTTTGAACGGACAAACTTGAAAAAAGCATTAAAAAAATTCGCATTTGTCAAGTTAACCTTATCAAACCTCAGAGCATATTAAGTCAAATAATAAATGTATTTATATCGTTTTAAAGCTCCATCTCTCTTCTTTCTAATAATCTTTAAATTTTGGACATCGGTACAGAAATATTTGTGTAATCAATTAATTTGTGCATAAAGTCCAAAAAGGGTTCAAGAAATATAAAAAAAATATTTTTGAGTTCTACGCAACAAAACTCACAACTTGCACTATGTCATTAGCTGGGTGTATTTAATTTTTTTTATTTTGTCGCATAGTGTAATTGGTAATTACAACCCTTCAGTCAGGATTACGACCTAGTTTGTCACACCACTTGTGCTGTATGTGTTAGTTTTATACATGAGTGGAGGGACGTACAGTTTAGAGTCGACTCCGTACGACAGATTTTCTAAGAAACTTTTAATGACAATTTTATTTATTCTCGGAGTATTTGCCAGAAATCTGCTGAGAGGAAGTCAACGAAGAAATATTTTTTCATATTTCATTTTGTTGTCTTAACTCAGGTTTGAACCGTGGCTTCACATCTAATAAGCCAACACATTACTGACTAGACTACGACGACTTCAATGATCTACTCTCTTATAAAGAAACCTTATATTTGAATGTATACTCTGAGTAATTCACTAGCGGCTATTTAGGAACTCCTTAATTTTGATTGGGAAACTCTTATGTATCCATTATTATAGAACCTATACCCGAGTAATCATGACGCTAGAAACAGTATTTTACTATTGGTAACGAAGCAAAAAAATAGTTCCTTAAAATACCTTTCTCATGTTGTAAATTGTATTCTCTTTCAAAAAATTTCATTCCTTGTGATCATCCCTAACAATCTAAACAACAACAGTGGTAGTATATAGATTTCATTTTACCACTATTTTACTACAACAAAAAAAACAACAAACATTGAATTGTTTTACTATAGTATTACCGGCAACACGTTGCGAGTTGTTGTTGTAGCTGTTGTTGTTTCTCTTTAGGTTTTCCTAGCGTACAACAACCGACAGCAAAAAGTTAATGAAATTGACAAGAACAGCTGAGACACATTCATGTCTGTTGACATTTAGAAAAACAAAACAAAAAAAAAAAAACAAAAAAATAATGGCAGATGCGGTAACTTTAATAAAAAAAAAATAAACGAAAAAAATTTTTAGAAAAAAAAACAAATACCAGCCAAAGGAAAAGAAAGAAAAATTTCGAAAATGTTTCAAAGCAACATTTGTAAGCATCCTGGTCCATGGAATATCGCATCGAGTTATGTTTGATAGGCGCATGCGCAATAAACGGAAACGAAATTTTCGATGCAAACAGTAGCAGCATCAATTACAAAAACAACAATAACCAGAGATGATGATGATGATAATGACGGCAACTACGAGAACAGTAGACATGTGATTCCAAATGCAACATCATAGACTAACAACTACAACTACGACAATTACCACCCAATAATATGGGAAAAGTTACTCTCTATTGCTACTCAACTGATGCTACCATTTTTTTCTAGCAACCTTCAAAAAAATATCAGTTATGTAAAGGAATGCATTGTTTAGTTAAGTTAATCAACAACTAAAGGATTTTGCCTTTGAACACAGTGATAAATATTGTTTAAAAGGGCGCAGTCCATATGTAGGTTGTGATTAAATAATAAAATTAAGCGAATTGTAATCCCTTTCGGTAAGTTATCAATCACTTTCATTGATGTTGCTTAATTCCAGTTCGGCGTGGCAGATTTGACTTTTTTTTGTATGTTTTTCATAACACTGATGGAGGAAAATTTTACGCGATTACAAACGTGTACGATCCGTTTTGCAACAAAGCGTGTGGTAAGAATTATTATTTGCATAGCGAATTTAATTACATGAGAGCTCTTTTTTTTTGATGAATACATTACTCTATATAACTGGCGCAGGTACTCGAATGTCCCAAAAGGATTTCTTAAAACATGTGAGTCAGTTGATGAGACCATGAAACTGATGATGACGATGTGGCTGCTGCTGTTCGATGTTACAACCGGCATAACGACGTTACAACCGGGCAACGTTTTTTAAGGCTAAAAAGGATGCCGGCTGTTGTAAAGCTCATTAGGCAAACGTAGGCCTGAACTTACGGACGTGTGGAATTTTGTTTTTATTTTGAAAATACGCGAGAAAATACACATAAAAAACCAACAACAAAAACGTAAAAATTAAAAATTTATTTAAAACAAATACAAATGAAAACAAAACATAAAAAAATTTATTGAAAAAAAGAAAAACTCTTCTAGGATTATTTGCCTGGTATACATTTGTGTTAAAGTGTGAGTCTGTGTGTCAGTGTGTGTAAGTTTTCTGGAAGTTAAATAAATGTAACGTGGGTTGGTACTGGACTGTATTGTGTTCTTTCATCTTCTGGCAAATCAGCCAAACCACCGCCATGAAATACAAATGGTGGTGGTGGTGGTGGTGTTGAGCCAATTTGGTAGTTTGGGAATATTTTCAAAATATTTCATGTAATGTTGAAGTGGTTGTAAAAAAAAATAAACAGTCATGATACGGATGTAAAGTTGTAAAACAACGGCAACCAAAGTTCATGTAAGAAAAACTAACCAGAACCAGAAGAACGATGAAACTTCTGACGACAACAAACACACACAATAAATAGAATTAATTTAAACAAAATTAAATTAAACAAAACGTTGAGAACGTAATGAACCCCGGTATTATAGTTTCTAGAGTTTTTGCACAAAAAAAAACACACAAAAAAAACAAACGCAATTAAACCATCTCAAAACTGCCACCACAGAGTTTTAGAAGAAGCCACCGAAAAAAAAAGTGTTAACAATGACGCCTTTTTTCCCCCTTCCCTATGAGTATTATTTCTTGCTGTTGGTTGTTGGTTTTTCAAATGAAAAAAATACGAAAAAAAAAGATACAAATTTAATTGCAAAGTTAGAGGTCAAAACCCACTGTTGAACTCTAAAGAAACCGGTTACATTTAAAAAATTTTTTATGTTTGTTGTCTTTCCTCTTCTTTTCTCCAAAAAGAAATAAAAAACAAGAAGAAGCAAAAGCAGAATTCATACCAAAAAATTCATCAACATCATCATCATTATCTTCGTCATCATCTCCATTTTCACACCATCAGAGTGATGGTTCCGGGACTATGGTTATAAGTGTGATCAAATTAAGTGCGTGAGGTCGTTTCTAATGAAGTGTCTTTATTAGCCACACTTTTAGCACTGTAGAGCAGGCTATGAGAATTCATTTTATTTTCAAAGAATTCCCATATTTCTTTTTACCGTTTTTAGTGCATATTTCGCAGGTATTACGATTTAACATTGAATTACACCAGAAATATGCAACACAGTCCATAAACTATGGAAATGCATAAACAAGTTTACCATAAACATGGTAAAAAGATTAACGTTAATTATGCTTAAGATTTAAGGCCTTATTTAATAGAGTGAATACCCATTCAGGTAAAATTTTTTAATGTTTCCATTACAAAAGTCGTCTTATAAAGACTCTTTCCGTAAAAAACTGCAAAAATTGTTCACCTGCAAAATTATTCGCCTTGAACAGGAACAGCTAATAATTTTTTTGTATTCCTTTTCGTGCCTTGTTTTATTTAAACTTCAATTATCAAGCTAAGCATATGATTGGTCCACTATTAGAGACCCTAAGTTGATATATTGGCTATCTGCCGTTGCTGACAAACACAACGGAAAATTGTTGTCCCATTCGTTTCTAACAGATGACACTGCCTGAACTTCCCATGATGTTCGAACCTGATGGTATTCTCTGTGAGGCATTATATAGAATAGATCGAAGCCTCTTTTGTACAAAATTCGAAAACCGTGATAAAAAATTTCTTTATTCCCTATTTAGATAAGAGTACTCAAACACTTTCATTACTACACATGGTCACTACATATGCGTATGATGGATTATGAGTTGCCTGTCGTTATCCTGATGGAGCATTGACCCAAACGAAGCACTAGTGAGCGATTGCTTTGCCTGTGTAGCTTGCTTTGTGTTGCTCCATATTCAATGTGAAACATCTATTCTAATTGGACTACCCCTTTCATCGACTTTCCTCGTTTTCATCGCAATCAATTAGGCTTAGGGTTAACAGGCCGATTTAAATCCAAGCAAAACTTGATATTGTTTATTGACTCATAAAAGTAAAATTCTAACATGTCGCCTGTAACCATGGCTAGATTAGGTCGGGCTTCGGGACTTGTACTTGTCATTGGGACAAGTACAATACCTAGAGGTTAAAACAACCCTAGAAAAGAGAGAGAGAGAGAGAGAGAATAGTGGAGGAACATGGCTTAGATAAATAAATATTGGGTAGTCAGAAGCTCTTGATATTCTGAACATGAAAATTCAATAAACACTGGAACCAGAAATATTGTAAAAAAAAAATCAAGCGGTTTTGATTCTTCACACTGCAACTCCCGTTCGGATGTTTTTAGTACCTGCATCCCCCTATATCCAAAAGCAAATAGGACACAAAGTCTATTCTATAGTTAATCGAGAATGCAAAAGGGTTCACTAACAACAGTAATCGTTTAACCAAAAAAACCCTGGAGTCAAAAGATGCGTAGAAGCAATGTCAAATTACTAGACCTTCTAATTTTGTTACTGTAGCCTAGTAGGTAGTGTGTTGGCTTATTAGAGAAGAGCCCGTAGTTCAAAGCCTAGCTCAGACATCTCGAACAGAAACGAAATATGAAAAAATATTTCTTTGGCGAACTCTTCGCAGCAGTCTTGAGACAAAAACTCTGAGATTAAATACAATTGGCATGAAAATTTGGTCCTTCCGTAGTAGACTTTAAGCTTTAGGTACCGTTACTCATGGATAAAATTTACTCACACAACATTGGTGGTATGAGAAGCTAGGTTGAGAGCCTCACTTAAAAGTTGTAATGACCAATTAAGTAAGAAAGTTTTATTCTCTACAGATTAAAGATCTTCAATTTCCTGAAATCAATTGGCTTTTGAAATTTTCTTTAGTAATAACAAATTTCCTGTACTTGTACCGATACAACAAGCCTTCTTAAAATGATCCAAAGACTAAAAAGAGTTTAAAACACCTTTCTTTAGCAATTCCAACAAAATTATTTCGCATTACAAAAAAAAAAAAAAAAACAATTTAATTACGATACATTTTAAAACTGCCTTTAACGATGTTAATGATTTAAAAATTCTAAATTTTATTTTCAATTAGAAGATTTAGTGCAAAAAGATTAATAAAAAAAAAGGAAAAAATAATCACAACTTCATTTATTTTTCATTCATTCATTCATTCGTTATTCCAAATAATTTTCGGTGTTCCTTTGCTTACGAAATTAAAAATTTTAATTTTAATACTCCATAAAGCCGACCGTTTCTAAGAATTTTTAATTTCCTACACCAGAGATAACATTTGAATTAAAAAATAGACAAAAATGAAGAAGAAAAATTTGAAAGAAATAAATAAGAAATGATTTACGCAAAATACTTGTGTTTGTTCGCAAATACGAAAGAAGGGATTCAAACGTATGATGATTAATTCAGCACAGCGTTATAAGGCCCGGTTTAAAAAAAAATACGTTGAAAAGTTTCTTTAATTGGAAATAAAAACAAAAGAAGTAAGAGTTTCATGGCTTTATTATGAATTTAGATAAATTGGAAATAAATGATCTTTAAAGCAATATAAACGGCCTTAAAAAAAGAGTCAAGAAATTTTAATAAATTTTTAAATATTTTAAGAGCGATTTTTCTGACTTCTGAACTGCATGCCAAAATACGGAAAAAAATATTTCTTCGGCGACTTTCTGGCAAAAATCCTGAGAGTCAATAACATTGGCATGGAAAGCTTCTTAAAAATCTGCCTTTCGGAATCGACTTTAAACTGTAGGTCCCGCCACTCATGCATAAAAATTAACACACACAACATATGTAAGTGGTGTGAGAAGCTAGGTTCTAATCCTGACTAAAGTGTTGTAAAGAGCAATTATGTCTGTAGATACATATGTATGTGAGTATATGTACATAGAGGCTTTAAATAGTAAGGAGAAAGGAAGACACTTGAATTATTTGACATTCCCTGGTTCAAGGCACTTTATTTTCATGTCCAGAACATCGGCCAAGGGAATATAATCGAAAGAATTGATTATAAAATAGAGTCACCTGCAAAAGAATCAATAGTATGATTCACTGCAAGCGAAACATCAATTCTGATCTTCACTGTAGCCAAAATTTATTAAGATTTGAGTTCTATTAGAATAATGCCATGCCCAACACTATGACATTTTGAAGCGCTCTCAGATTGCGATTGATTTCGATGCCTACATATGTAAAGGGTCCGCCAAATAACTTTTTTTTTTTTGAAAATGCTTTAAAAAAAACTAGTGAATATTTTCTCAAATTTCTTTTTTTATTTGAAAGTACAATCCTTCCGGTTAATAATGAAAAATAATTTCATTCAAATGGCTGCCTCGACTGGCTATGCAGTAGACTACACGATCGGACCAATTTTTAAGCACATTATCGATTGTGTGCAGCTGTATTTCACCAATGGCTTCACGAATATTGTCCTTTAAAGCAACGATTACCATTTCATAGCACAATTGTGCTGAGAGAACTCACACGCATTCTTGTGTTTTTTGATTTAGTTGTCGATCAGACTGCGACAAGAACACATGTGCGGCGGATGCTTTACCATTTTTTTCAGAATGACACTCAAAAAATATTGTATGTTAAAAGATGCTTTTGATAATATTCAATGCCTTATATATTTTGTCGCATAATATAATTTTTTTTAAATGCTTTAGAATGCTTGCTTTTTCTCTATTAATAAAAAATGGTTTATTATTTTTTTTATTTTTATTTATCTAAAAACATGGTCTAATTTTTAAGCCAAAGATGGACACCTTTACGATCTTTTAATAAAAAATGGATTTTTTTATTTTATTTTTATTTACCTAAAATTATTAAGCCAAAGATAGATAGCTTTACATATGTAAGTTGATAAAATGAAAATCAAAATAACGTATATTACAAACACTTTTCTATGGCTGTAAATAAATCAATTCTCTCAATTTATTTTCTCTCTCTTACTCACTAATACATAACCAAAAAATTTTTGGTAAACCCTGCTTTAAAGTGTCAATTGTCTCTGGCTTGTCGGCGTAACACTTATCTTTGACGGCACCCCACAAATAATAGTCCAACGGTGTCAAATCGCAGCTCCGAGTTGGCCCAATTATGCCTCTGGGCCAAAATCCGCACCAAACAGTGACTCGTTTTGGGAGCGTCGGCTTTTCAATGTATGCGTGCGGGTTTTCTGTGCCCCAAATGCGACAATTTTGCTTGTTTACATAACCGCCAAGATCAAAATGAGCTTCATCTGAGAAGATGATTTATTTTTGCCAAAATTGGCATCTTCTGTAAGTCGATCGCAGGCCCACTTAGCGAAGAGAAAACGCATAATCATTTATTTTCCATTATTAACCGGAAGGATTGTACTTTCAAATAAAGAAAGAAATTTGAGAAAATATTAAGTAGTTTTTTTTTTAAAGCATTTTCAAAAAAAAAAAAAGTTATTTGGCGGACCCTTTAGTTCTCTTCGTATTTAAAAATTTGCTGCACAGAAGAAAATTTTTAAAATTGAAAATCAATTGAAAAATTCTTTTCTAAGGCAAATTTGCAGACGAATAAAACAAAATTTTATCAAAAATTTACCCAAAAAAAAATCTGTGATTGCGGTTTATATGATCCAATCTTTTGCAAACGCTTTCGATTGTATATTCTTTACTTTATTTACTTAACCACTCGCATTACAGCATAATTCTGATGATTGATAAACAGTGCCACATAATTCTGATAATTATTCAAAATTTTAATTCTAAAAACCCAATCTCAATACCAACCAACATCGTTAAAACTTTTTAACATTCATAAACTTTCGATAAAAAAAAAACAACAACAGAAACAGAATTTCGATTCTTTGTTTAGCACATGCTTTAAATTTACAAAGAAACGAAAAAAAAATATTAAAAATAGAAAAAATTTGGCGTTTTTTTATTTCTTAATTCGCAGTGATTTCTTTTCGCATAGTTTTTATTCTGGCTTTTTCGTTTTGTTGTTGTTTTTAAATTTCAAATAAAAAAAAGAAATAAAAACTTTACAAAAGAGTAGTGAATGGTAGTATGGTATGTATGGCTGGCTTTTTGCTGGTGCTAATGTTGGTGGTGTTTGTTCTTCTTTGTATTTAAGAAGCAACAACAGCAGCAGTAACAGCAGCAATTCAAAAAGAAAACCATTCCATACGAAATACAAGAATAAAATGAAACAGAAAGACAGAACAAACGAAAAGCAAAATCCAAACACAAGACGAAGAAAATTACTGGCGAAAAGCAAAATAAAAAGTTTTTGATCTTTTTTTTGTTTTTTTTTTGTTTTTAGTTACTTGGTAGAATTATTGTTTACAGCAACAACAATCACAACAACACTAAAAATAGTCTTGTATTAAAGAGAAGTGTAAAGAGTGTGTTTAAGAACAAACAACACAACATGATAAACATCATTATGATCATTGTTTTATAGTGTTTGTAATGAAGATAATGTTTAAAGATGATAATGATCATTATGATGATGATGGCAATGATCATTGTCATACAAACAACAATTGCACACAGCATTAAATTGAGTATCGGCCAAGAACTTGAACATGTCCAAAGTTCTCACGACAAGCACGATGTACGAGTACTATAATAACAATACGATGACGATGACGATGACGACGATGAAAACGACAAACATTGTTACAACAACAAACACAGCAACAACAACAACAACAAAGCTTAGCATTAAGCAACAAAACTATTTTTGTTGAAAAAGTAACGTAACGTTAACCAACACCACCACCACTGCTACCACCATCATTACTTCTATCACTGCTTTGGCATTTCATTAACAGCACAAGCATACAGAAAGAGTGTGTTTTTCCAAAAACAAAACTGCCACAAGAAGTTACAAGAAATGTTTGCTGCTCTTAAGTTCCAAGCAGCGTTGCCACTGAACAAATTTTAATACTACCAAATTTTTGTCAAAACCTACTAAAATCGTTGAAAACCTACCAGTTTTTCAAATAATGTAAATATATATATTTTTTTTGAGAAAAAGTATGACTTTTTTATTAAAAAAGTATTACATATAATTGTACATGTATTAATAAACAACCAAACACAACAATATAGCAAAAATAATTTATAAAATTCATTTCTAATAACATTTTTAAACTAAAAAAATACTCTTTGATCCAACCTACCAAAAATCAATTTTACCTACCATCCTACCAAATTAAAAAAATCCTACCACATTTGGTAGGAAAAGCCCAAAACGGCAACGCTGGTTCCAAGTTACTCTCAACTTTTTTTTGTTCTCTCGTACAGTAGGGCTACTGATCGTAAGATCACTTAATGACTGGTCACTTGCAATTGAGTTTTAAACCATTCAGACAGATTTATTGTAGCATTGGACTAGCAAAGTTGAATGCTTAGAAAATTTTTAATTTTATTTTCTATTGTTTTCTTTTTTTTATCGCACATAGGCCTTTAACAAGGCATATCAGACATTTGCTTATCTATTAGGCCTGCTGTAGGCCTAAATTGCCAACAGTTTTTACCCTAGAAACATCATACCCTAGGAAAACATAGTTACAACTTTCATCTTTCCTAAGAGATGGCGGTATTTGGTATCTCTCTGGCAATATAAATTTAAAATACGAAAACCTTGATATACGCCGTAACAACACTTTCTACAGAATTTATTGGAAACGAAGCCATTACCACTCTTATATAACATGGAACTGTTTAGACTAAGGCGATAAAAGCCTATGAGTACCAGGATAATTTATTTTAAAGTTATTTGTGCACTCATGATAAGAGAAAGATAAGCGCAACTCTTCAATGCTGAATTGTGCATGTGTGTTTAGGCATTAAATCTGTTCTCTTGTCTAAGTTCCGAGGTTGAATGGATCTACACCTAATATCACATCAGAAAAAGGCCCATATTTATTTCAAAATAATCAAACCACAAGTCATACCAACACTTTCACGTCCTCCCAGAGCTGTATAATTTCACAAAATCGTGGGCAAGTTTAAATTAAGAACGTATTGTAAATGAAAAGTGATAAAAACGCTACAATGAGAGAAACATATAACACTGGAACATTGAAATGTTGTTCACTTTGAAAGAAAACTTTTTTTTTCGGATTCGAAATATGTGAGGTGCACGGTGCACCCCATTAATTAAAAAATATTTATTTATTAACAACCAAAACAAACATACAAATCTACTGTTCTTAAACAAATACGCACACTAAACACATCAGCAACAAATTTCAACAAAAAAAAAAAAAAAGAAAGAAAAATAATGCCGGTTGTAAAAAGGTGAATAAAATTTTACGCGGTTTTTCTATGTAACAGCAGATGACTCTCTCGCTCTCTCTTTGGCTCTCTCTATTGCCAACTTTTAAATTCTCTCTGTATATATAAGTTGTGCTCTCTCTTTACACCATAAAATAAAAACCATATTTAATTACAAACACAAGCACTAACACTAACAAATACTTCTTAGCTCTCCAACAAGAATTGTTTGATGCCAAAGTTTGTTCGTTTCATTTTCTTTTTTTATTTTCATCAGTTTTTTTTTGCACAACTTTTATGCGGTTAGCGACTGAGCTTGCCTAGCTGAGCTGTTGCTGTTGTCGTTTTCTCTAGCTGCGACTAGTACAACAGAGACTTTGATCTTCAACTTGACCATCACCATGATGATTGCGGTTGTCAGACATGCAACAACAACAACAACAACAAAAGCAACTACCTTGTAACATTGACCAGATGCAACATGCATTTTGAAATTAGCAAGTGCTTCTCAATTGTTTGGTTGTTTACCAGACGCCAATATCGTTTGTTGCATTGCAACCAAATTCAACACACAATTTGCTTTAATCAACCGGTGTGTATGTGTGTATAAAACAAACTTTCTGGCTTGCAAATTAAAGTTTATACTGTAGCAGGTACTATTTTTGTTAAGTAAGTGAGGTACCTTTTTAATAGGACTTTATGTTGAAAGTTTTATCATAAGACAGAGAGATGACGACTTATTTAATGGGGGATCTTGTAATCACAGTGATTGTGGAAAAGCCTGTGCAATTACAAAAAGTGTTTGGTGTGCATTATTGTCTTTAGGTGTCATTGGGGTGTATTTTTTCGAAAGAGACTGTGGAAGAAAACAGCGTTTCCATTTAGAGCGCTATGGCCGTACGATAACAGACTTTTTTTTAGTTAGAAGTTGAATGCATGTGATATGTAGTTTCAACAAGACTTTGCGGTAAGCCATGTCCGAATTAATTTGATTAGATTATTGGCCTTCAATTGACCACTGAGATCATGCGAATTGATGCCGTTACACTTTTATGTGTGGCTATGTCAGAAACAGTTTCTACGCCTATCATTTAAATGACATCATATTTCGTTTTTAATGGCAAGGTCCAAGCACTATAATGAAATGAAAGTTTCATCGAAATCACAGCTTTAAGTTTACTCTTGAAACTACAAAAGGGATAACCCTTTATAACCATAAATAAAGCGTCTTTAGTTTTACAAACACAATTAAATTGTTAGACAGATAAA
The DNA here is from genome assembly GCA_927399465.1 of Sarcophaga caerulescens. Taxonomy (NCBI): domain Eukaryota; kingdom Metazoa; phylum Arthropoda; class Insecta; order Diptera; family Sarcophagidae; genus Sarcophaga; species Sarcophaga caerulescens. Next base: position 37,620,883 of record OV656872.1, on the reverse strand, counting down.
CCCCGAAATTTATCGTTACCAATTTTATGAGCTACTGATATGATTTGATAAGTACCAAAGTAAAATTAAAAAAATATATTTTAAAATAATTTAAAATGATCAAAAACTAATGAACAAAAATAAAAACAACAACATGCGTTCAATTGTTTTAATTTAGCTTTGAATTCAACTACACCACACAAACGATTGTCTAACGTCAACGGCACTGCTTTTGGCCAACACTGTCTACGTCAACGTCTATGCTTTTAAGCGACAACAACGTTTGAAGTTACTATTTAAGCAGAAAGCCGCGGTTTGATATTGAATTTGAAACTACAAACATGTTCGATTAGCACAGTAGTTAAAAGAAAAGAGAGTGTTTGAAACGAACATTGCGGCGAGCAAAGAAGAAACCACCACCAGAACTTTTTTAACATTTTAATGGTAAAGATGAAGACGATAATAATGATGGTAAACCACCACTAACTTTTTCTAAATGTTGTTGTTGTTATTTTGTTGCTGTTGTTCTTATTGTTGGCTGCTGTATGGTGTTGCTTTTAAATGTTTGATAAGCATTGATGATGATGATGATGATGTTTTGACTCTTAACACACATAGACGTCGTCAGGGCTTTTGCGAGCGCAGCAGCACTGTTATGAGGTTTATTTAAGAAATTCTTTCTTTCTTTGGCCAGCCAGCCAGCAAACCAACCATTCTCAAACAGCCATATACCATTCATGTTTCATACACTCATTCAGTCACTATCGTTGTTGTTTATTTTTCTCATTGCGTTTTATTCGTGTATATGTGTTGCGGTCGCTAACGTCGCCGTCACTTGCTGTAGCGCCGTCAACTGTATGACTCTGATACTTTTTCTCCATGTAAAAAAAATCGCCGCTTAACGGAGGCTATATAAATAAGCGTAGAGAAGTTATGATTTCGAGTCTCTTTGAATTTAATGAAGCGGTTGTATCATTTGGTGCCAAAAATATATTTTAAATAATATTTTAAAAAAATATATAGAAAAAACAACAAGAAACACTGATATTTTTTTGAGCCCATTTCTATAATCCATAAAAAATTAATATTTAAAATAAGCAACCAAAATAATATTCAATTAACGAAACTAAACTTAACAAAAAAAAAAAAAAGAAAAAAATCCACAAAAATTCTTTAAAAATAACGAAAGAATTTTAAAGAAAATAAAAAAATTTTATAATAAAGTTTGTGGTGAATATTGAAAAATAATAAATAATTAACAACAAAAAAAAAAATTAATATCAATAAAATTAAAAAAGAAATCAATTTTAAATAGAATTATAAAAAAATAACTGAAAGTGCTAACGAATCCTAAAACTAGGAAATTTATTTCATTTGCCTTTTTACTCTGCCAATTGGAATTGGAAAAGAAAAAGGATTACGAAAACTTATTCTGAACACGAATTCTTATCAGATATTGAAAACGAAAACTGATGTGGGATTTATAAACAAGAAATAAAAAATTATAACGAAACCGTGAAAATACTTTTAAATTGTGGAACATTCACCAGCAAAATTGGAATTTTTAAAATTGTTTCAAGTGTAAAAGGTGAGTGTTTTTTCTACAAAATTCTTATTGCGATTTAGAAGAAGAAAAAACTGGAATCATAAAAATGATTAGTAAAATATAAAGTTTAATGAAAAAAAAACAAAGAAAGGATAACAAAAAAATTCTGAAGGATTTTAGTGAGAAATAATTTTAAAGATTCTTTCTTGAAAAGGATTCAAAGGTTAAAAAAATTAAAAGAAAATTAATTGAAAAATTAAAAACTAAAAATTGTAACCTGGTGTAAAAATATGAAAAATAAATTTCAAGTGTTAAATTAGAATTTTTCAAAATTAATTAAAATGTTTACAAGACTAAATTTTTAAATTGTAAACGAAATAAATAAATTTAAAAATTATTTTTTTTTTTTGTTCTTTAATTCTTTTTTTTTTTAGTAAAATTTGAGTCTTCTTTTGTCATGCAAATACATGCAAAAAAAAATTTTTCGGATACATATTAGTTAATACGGCTTAGAATTGTGTGAGAGCAAACAGCATCAACAAATATTTTAATAGTTTCCTTGAAATTTTCTTAAAAAATAAATTTTTTCTTGTAAAAAGAAATACATATCTGTGGAACTGGGGAAAAATCTAGAACTAGATTTCACCAGAAATTTTTAAAATTCTGTAAAATAAAAAGTAAAAAATTATTAAAAAATGGTGAATGAGTTCAACTGAAACGGAAATTTCTAAAAATTCCTTAAAATAGTTTTTTTTTGTTTTAAAAAGTATTCCAAGCGGGAAAAAAGCTACAGAATTTAAGGAATATTCTTAAACTAATAATATGACATTTTTTTTCTCGTCGATAAAACTCTAAAAATTCAGTTAGGCTTTTAGAACCTAGCAGTTAATTTTTGATAATGAATTATTCATTTTTATTTATTCAAATAAGCATTTCTGTTACAAAATAAATATTCTAAAAGACAAAATTATTAAAAAAAATTATGGCTATGTGTATTAATTTATTATGTTTCAAAGCTGTGGAATAATAGTAAAATTTTTGAAATAAAATAATTTAAAATTAAATTAATTAAAATTTTTTTCCATTTGATTTCACCCAAAGTCCTTCAATTCCAATGTAAAAAAATGCATATACATATGTATATGTAAATATACATACATATACATACATATACACACATAATTTCCGTCTATTGGATTTAAAATAAAATTTTTGTATTGGAAATTACTGCGAATTGTTATAAAAAATTCATTAATAATTTTTAATCCAAAGGGAAATATTTACTACTGCTGTCGCCTGGTAGTCTAGTGGGTAGTGTGCTAGTCTATTAGCGTGGGTACGATTCTCACTAGAGACTATGCTCTGTTACACTACACCGAGCATAATGTCTATGTTACTCAGCTCGTATAGTATAATTTGTAATTGTCTTCTAATTAATAAATAACTACTACCACTCAATTCAAAATAAAATTTGTAACTGTCTATAGCAAAATTATATCGATAACTCACAATTTCTAGAAACAAAAAAATAACTTAAAATTTCCTGCAGAAAATTTTTCAATACTTCAAAACTTTTATTTAAAATTTATGAAAAAATTTACCCGCTACATTATTTCTAAAACAAACAAAAATTTCAATATTTCCGATAACTTTAAGTTTTACTTTCAATTAAATTAAAATTTACAATTATTGAAAGGAAAAATTATCAGTAGTAATCATAATTTCTAAAAAGTTCTATAAGCTTTCTAGAGTCATCAAAATTTAAATTTATAATAATAATGTAGAGAAAAATGTATCGATAACTTACGAGTTCTATGTAAAAAAAAATTTTTTTTTTCTTAAAGATATACAATTTTATGTTTATCGATAACTTACAAATTCCAAAAAAATTAAGTGTGACTAAGATTTCCCTTCTGTTCTATTTATTATTTTAATATATTTTATATATTTAAAAAATTTTATAATTTAAAGTTTTTTTTAATACCTAAAGTCCTTTCAATTTTCACCAAATTTCTGGCATAAAGGTTGTATGCGGAAAAAAAATATTTCTAACTATTTTTCATGTAAGCAAATATTTCTAGAAAAAGTATGTTACCAAGACGGATAAACAATTTTGTTCTTGAATTTTCTAAAATGAATAAGAGAAAACGTTATCAAATAAAATTTTATTACAAATACTTTTTGGGTTATATTGGCTTTGAGGACAGCTATAAACCATATGCCTTGTTCGCATACATCTGCAACTTAAGAAAACTCCACAAATTACATGGTTTCGATAGCCAGTTCATATCCGGTCTTAAAATTACTCATGCAGAATATCCAATGTCGCAAGAGCTGTGTGGCACGTATCATTGTCCAATTAAAACGACATATCGTTGGTCATTCAATTCATGCCAAAAGAAATTCGTAATTAACCAACTGTTGTTCCTGCCTTTGATAGTGTTATCGTTTCTAAGAAGTATGGACTGATAACACCGCCATCTTAAAGTTCACATCAAACAGTGACTTTTTCGAAATACATTAGATGCTCTTGGAGCTCATGTGAATTCTAAAATTTACACAAATATGCCTAACACTGAAGATGATTTTTTGATGAAAAATAGGATCCTAACAGAATAGCCAATTTTGATAAAACATTTATTTTCATTATTTATGAATTCATTACAGTAATCCTTCGATTTACGTCGTCAAATTTTTTGTTTCCTCTAACTTCAATTTGCGTCACTATTCGATTTACGTCGCCTTTTTTTTGGAACCAACTGCGACGTATATCGAGGGATTACTGTAACTTTTTTAAGTTCCTTGTTAAAAACATACTACATTGTAGTTTGAGCAATATGAAATTCGATTTACGTCGTTGCGATTTACGTCGCCTTTTTTTGGAACCAACTGCGACGTAAATCGAGTGATTACTGTAGAATACAATTACAAATGAGTAACTTGAACCTCATACTCGATGTTGTGTAGCAGACCACAGTCTCTAGTGGGAATCTTGTGCACAACCCTCACGCCAATAGTCTACCACACCACCCACCAAAGCATCTTTTTCTTTAAAGAATTTTTTTTAGTTTCAAGTCTATATCAGTCTGAATAAATGGCAGCCATTTAGGCAGATGCAGTTTCAACAAAATGGTTACTATCTAAACTCCATTTTAAATTAAAAAAAAAAAAAAAAAGAAGTTAAGTTCAATACCTTCCCATTACCTTAAAAAGAAATTCTAATGTCCCGTCTCATATCTATTCAGATTCCCTAGAAATTTTAATTTTCGCAATAAATTTTTTTATAATTTCCTACAAAGTTTTGTTTTTAATTCGAACTCTGTTAGGCGAATAGTTTGGCTGGCTAGACTGATACACCCCTGCCTTAATTTACACCAATTCTGCGAATTTTTAAAAGCAGTAACAGCAAAAACCTCAAACGTTACGTTTCTCTGCTTCTCGCTTTGTTTTCCAATCATTCATGAATGAATATTTTATTTGAACAGTCAGTCTGTGTTAATTTTTTTTTCGCTTTTTATTGCGGCATTTGTTTTTCGTAGTATTTTTTTTTTCAATTTTTTATTCGCGGCAGTTGAACGTGGCCGTCGTCATCGTTGTCGCTTTGTGTAATGCATGTGTCTGAAGTTCAGACTGCCTCTTTGGGCCTGTTTGTTTTATCCATCTGTAGGGTTTTTTTTCTGTGGCTATAATTCGCTTTAATGTAGTTGTGTGACTGTAAAATATTTTTAATTTTTTTTGTTTTATTATGAATTAAAAAACTTTTCGCTGTGATTATTTGCTGGCTAGTTAGTGCGGATTTGTGTATGTGTGTGTGTGTGTTTTTGTTGTTCATCATTTAAATAAACCAATATGGGGTGTTTTAATTTTTAATTAAAATATTGTTTGTGACGATTCATATTAAATTGCCATTAAATAAATTAAACAAACACAAACAAATTAAACCAAGTGCATATGGTACCCTACTATGTATGTATGAATCGTATGAGTTAAAGCAGTCAAGTGGTTCACACTATGATTCCATCATATTCATCTTATTTGTGCATTTGATATTAAAAACGTTTCCTGAAAACACGCAGTACAAGGTACTTTTTTTAAACCCATGTATGCGTCCTTTAAAATTCTTGGTACTAATAAAACAAAGCGTACGTTTTAAATGTAAATTCCATTCAATTCTTTAAAAATTCTTTTAATTTGAATGTTTCATTTACAAAAAAGTACTCAAGCTTTATTAAATGATCTGTCAACTGAATTTTTATCTCAAACCGATTAGTCATTAATTATTTCTGATTTACTTTTACAATGAAATTCTGTAAAATGTTTCCAATAATTTTAACCAGTTTAGATGATATTTTTTTTTAGCCAGAATGCGTGGAAAGGTACTTTTTTCTCTTGTAATCTTTTGATGATTCATTAAAAAAATTGGTTTTTTTTTTGTTGGTTTTCAATAAATTAAAAATTAGAAATTAAGTTTTAAAGAATAATAACTTTATTTGCATAATTAATTAAAGAAATATGAAATGAAGAAATGTGAGTAAAACGTAATAACTTAAAAACTACGTTTTATTATTAATTTTAAATATTTTTTTTTTCAATTTTGCTTTGATTAACAAACATTTATCAGATTTATTTATAATTCTGAAAAACCAAAAGCAAAAGGAAAAGGAAAGATCATTGAAACTATTGTTTGTATGCTATTGCATGAACTCAAGCTAGATTTAGTCTTAGTTAAGGAGAGGTAGCAACTATCTAATTGGAACGTTTATCTTAACTCCATTCAACTTAATTCAGATGAGCTTTTGTAAATTGTTAGCTTACTGTGATAAACGATGTCTAAGTATACCTCTTGAATATTGTTCATGTGACATGTAAATGGAAATCGATCCTTAAGCTTCCAAGAATTACATACATACATACATAATTAATCAGGATTACGACCTAGTTTCACACACCACTTATGTTGTGTATGTTAATTTTATACATGAGTGGTGGAACCTACAATTTACAGTCGACTCCGAACGATAGATTTTTGAGAAACTTTTTGCTTTTTGCCAGAAATCTGCTGAAGGGGAGTCACTAATGAAATATTTTTTCATATTTCGTTTTGTTGGAAATATCTGACCTGGGGTTTGAACTGTGGCCTCACGTCTAATAAATCAACACACTACCTACTAGACTAAGGCAACTTTCAAGATTAATATTCAATTAATCGTCTTCTGAGTTCTCGAGTTCCATATGCTGCAATTTTGCTTGTTGTCGTAGTTACTGAAGCTCAGATGAATTTTTTTTTTTTTTTTTAAAAATCATTCAATTATTTTAATACCCAATCAGAATGTCTACAGCATTGTGAGCTTTGTCGATAGAGGTGCAAAACCAAATGCTAACAACGTCATCAAGAGCCATAAGATAGGCAGTGAATATATTACAATGATTAACAGATCTGAAGACATGTAACGCTTCCAGTCTCGTAAAATTTCTTTATAATCCTACAAATTCCTAGCAAAATAGGTCGATTATGTTGACCAAAATCAATTCGTAATTGTAAAAAATGGCCACTTTTAAATAAACTTTTTTGAAGCAAATGTTAACTGTTCTCAGATGTTCTTCGTTTTTTAAACGGCTCGTGTTCGTAAATGGAAAAACTTTCTTTATATTAACTTCAGATGAAAAATTTAAATGTCTGAGGCCTGTAACACCACCCACTAAATATATTCAAAATATCCAAAATTCGCTACAATTTTTAATTAATTCTTTAACTTTTTAAATATATATTGATGGCAAGTTTATCCCATTTTTTTTTAAATAAAATTTTTTATTTCGATTAAATTTTATTTAAAATTTTTGAAAATTTTAAAAAAATTTCGTTAACTTTCGATAAATATTTGTCTTTTTCTATTTTAATTTCGTTAGACTTTTTGAATTCTTAAATTAAATTCCAATAAATATTTGAACATTTAAATTTTCCTTAATTTTTACCCAAAAACAAAACAAAAAAAAAAACTCCTTTTGGCAAAAGTTCAAAAATTTACTTTCGCTATTATATTCTATACTCTCTCTCTCACACACTCTCTCACTATCAGACAGTTATACAGCCAGCACACAGAGAAAACAATAAAAATATAATAAATTAAATAAAACGTTACGAATTGTATTGAAATGCGTATAAAATAAAGGCACACCATCGACTAGAGAAGCTGTAAATATTTTTTACACAAACTCTCAAACATTTACAAAAGTAGATACATACACATAAATGTAAAAGAGAGTGTTTCTTACACACACCCATACATAGAAGTTATACTCACGTGCCTAAAGACGCAGACTAAAACTAACGAAAGTAGAAGGTCAGACAGTATTTGTAGTATTAAAGGAGGTTTGATTTTCCTGGTGTGTGTGGGTCTGTGTGCTGTTATTGTTGTTCTTGCGTTAAAATGTTACCGAGTGTTGGGAGTTATCAAAAAAAAAAGAAAAACGAATTCGTACTTTTCGCCTCTTGTCTCTATTTATGGTTGCCTTTGTATAACAGTGTAGTCGTATGCGTACTGTATTGGTATTGCTGCTGTTGTTGTTATTGTTATTCTTAAATGCTGTATTTGTAGTGTATCCTTTTTATTGTTGTTTCCATTGTTGTAGTAAATGTCTAGTCAATGTCTGGTTGTGTAGCCAGCCAAAAAAAAAAAATATTATTTGAAAAAGGAAGATGGTTTTTAGTGTTCCTTTTCTTTTCTCTCATTTTTGTTCTCCTTTTTTCGGAGGGTAAAAGTTTTTTATTTTTTTCTATTTTTTTTTTGGCAATTTAATCTTTAATTTTCCAGAATATTCAAAACTTTCTTTTTATTTTTCTCTTAAATATTAAATTCTAAGATTATTAAAATGAAAATGGTGATGATTAATAAGGAATTTTATTTAAAAATTGTTTTTTATTTACAAATACTATGGTTTCATAAGGAAAGAATTTAAATTCCATTAAAAAATTTAATCATTTGAAATATCTTTTTATCTGGTTTGTTCTTTTGTTATTTTTTAAGTCCTTTATTTTGGCCATAAAATGTGTAGCATGTGTTTTAATGCATTTTACAAGCATAATTTATTTATTTGGTAGAATAAAAACAATGTATTGAAACATTTTCATAAATGGCAACGAAACCACAAAATATTTTATACACTAAATGACCATAACAAAAAGAAAATACATGAGTTGTAAATAAACAGGGTATTCTAAAAACAGGTTTTAAAATTACAAAAAAAAAATGCATTGATTTTGAACCTGAAAGTAGGCAATGAATAGCAAATTTGCCTCAAATGCTCTCCATTTGCGTACCCTCTCTCAACTCTGCTTTCCTGTATTAAAAAAATTTAGTTCTCATCCTTTTCTTATTGCTGATGGCTTACTTATTAACCATTATTAAAGATCAAGTTCACAGTGTTTTAATTTTAGCGATAAGAGTACAATTTAATTTAAATTTCCTTTTTTGAATTTAAATGAAAATAAATAAAACTAAAAACCTGTAGGATTTTTAAAGAGAACCGCTTAGCATTTAAATTGCTACAACAGATTTAAAGGATAATTTTATTACAAATTTTTTCCCATACGTATTTAATATTGCACCCTGTATTCTGACATGTACCTTCAGAAATATTACCGCATCGTATTATTATTTTTTTGTAATAGCGAAACACGTTTTTTCTTTTTGTTTTTTTTTGCTTTACAAATTCTATTTTTAAGCTGTGTGCCTTTATATGTAGTTGTTTTACTCTATCGATAAATCTCGATTTGTCATATGCACTACAGTCAATATTGTGATAGACGCCAAAAAAACCAAAAAAAAACAAAAATTCATGCTCTTACATGGTTGGCAAAGAACAAGCAACAATAATAATAAAATGTAAGGACATTGAACGTATGCAGATGACAGTGAAATCTCTTCAAAACGGTATAAATAAAATAAAATCTACTAACAATTCTCTTCACTAAATACGTTAAAGTAATACACACACGCACACACAAATATGTAACACTTTATATGAATTGGTATTTGTATTTGTGTATTATATTTGCCTTTAGTTTCTTGTTTTTCTTTTATTTACAGTAGTTTTTTGTTTGTGCATATAAATCAAAAAATTTAAAAGCAACTGTATAAAATAAGACCATTACAGAAGAGAAAAAAAAAAAAACATAAAAAAATAGAAATAAAACCCCCCTCCCCCTTAAATTACACACAAACAAAAACGTAAACAGAGACACACAGAAATAGAGAGAACGAGAGAGAGAAAATACTCCCTTAGCAAAAATAAATAGAGAAAAAAAAATTATTCGTGGTAAAATACTACCTTCTTTTTTTTTTGGCAAAGTAATGTATAAAAGTTTTCAAAGGAATAAAAATAAAAAAAACCTGCACATGTAATAGTAAAAAAGTGACCACAGAGAGTTTTAAAAATAACCAGAGCATCATATATAACAGAAATGACCAAAAAAAAATGTCTAACAACAACATTAAATGACTGGCCACCATAAGGATAACCTCATGTGATTGTTAATAGTCAGTCATACGTATGTACGTACTATGTCTGTATGATGGTGTAGTTTTTCAACTCTTCTTACTTTTGTTACAAGAAAAGCATATTGAAATTTTATATGTATTTGTATGCAAGCATACAATGGAAGAGACTATTTTGTTTGTTTTCTCATAGAGAATGTTAGAAGAGTGAGAGAGAGAGCAAGTCTAAAATAAGAGGATATAACAGTTTAGAGATGAATTTGATTGTATGTTATTAATATTGTTATTGTTACAGCTCTATTATTTAGGTTCACATGTGCATGTATGTATGTATGTATTAATGTGTATGCAAATCTGCTTGGTTATATGAACTTTGTTTTTGTATCATGATATACCGAGTATTAAACATGTTTTGTTTTCTAAATTACATGCACCTGCTTGTTTAGATTTTGTTTCTATATTTTTTTTTTTTTTTTTTATTTGTTATTGTTTTAAAACACAACTTTAGTGTGATTGTTTATGCACACGTATGTATATATATGAATACTGTTATATATTTTTTTATAAAACATAGGAGTTGCAGCAACTGTGCTAAAAATATCGTTATTTATGAGAGGGTTTTTTATAACAGAAACAAAAAGTGTTTAGGAAAATTTAATGAAATATTTGTTTAATTGGTAAAGGATACGTAAAGAAAACATATTTTTAAAGAATATTTAAATACATATGTATTTTTATAAGAAATGAATATTTTTTACAGATTGTAAATAAAAATGGTTATTGTAGGCACATACAGTGGCTCCCAGCTTATTTCATCCAGCACCTTTAAAAAACATTAAGCTCGTATAATTTCGAAACGAAACAAGATATTAAAAAAATTTGAATAAGAGTTTATAGAATATGTTTAAAAATTAAGAAAAAAAAGTTTTTATTCAGTCTCAAATGTAAACTTACAAACTAAAAACCAAAAATATAGGAACCCAATTCGCCACAGCTTATTTCAACCACTTACTATAAACAAACAATTAAATGATTAATTATTAATAGTTTTAATTTCAAAATTTAGTATGACCTCCTATTTGCTTAATTACAGTTTTCAGCCTTTTTTGCATTGATTCCACTTTCCAGTGGTTTGGGGAGTTATTTTTGCCCATTTCTTTTTCAGAGCTCCTATAAGGTCATTCTTGTTCGAAATCTGTTGTTGGCGGACGTTTTGATCACAAATTGCCCATAAATTTCAGACTGAATAAAACTCTTTTGTTTAATTTTTAAACATATTCTATAAACTCTTATTAAATTTTTTTTAAAGGTGCTGGTTGAAATAAGATGGGAGCCCATTTTGTATGTATATGTATTTATATAAGAAGTTGTAATTATTTCTTTTGATTGCAACTAAAATCAGAGAGTATGAGCGAGAGGGAAGCAATGTTTATTAATTAAAATAAAACAGAAATAATGATCAAAGAATGATTACAGTAGACAACATAAGGCTTTGTAGATTGGATACTTCATTAATTTAAGCCAAAAACCCAATTTATATTTTTTACTTCAAACTGTTGACTAAAGTTTTTTAATTTTTTTTTATTTGCAAAACATTTAAACTTTTACTTCCATATATTTAACATTTTATTATTTTTTTTTTTTTGTTTATTTTTTTTTTCATTTCTTGAAACCGCAAAATCTAAATGAATTTTATTTAGTAATTCCTTTGTAAGCAACTGATGGGAATTTATTTTTTTAAATTGAAAGAATATTTTAGAAATTATTTTCAAATACTTTCAAAAAACTTTTTTCTTTTTGGTTTTGTTTCTTTCTTCAATGAACACAATATAATTTTTAATTAAAAACAATAGCATTGAATGAAAGTGATTTATAAATGTCGGTTGGTTTTAAACATAGAGAAAACAAAAATAACGGTAAATAGTTTATTTAAATTCATTTGAATCTAAAAAATTGATTTCTAATCAATTGTTTCAAATTAATTGTTTGCAATTTATTGTTATTAAGAAAACTGTTACTTTTAGGAACTTGAGAAATATTTTGTAAAAAAAAATTAAATTTAAAAAAAAAATCTAAAAACATTATTTTTATAATCATCAACGTCTTTTCGACAATATACAACGATTTTTACAAAACTTAACTATTTTGCAGCAGGGAAATATTAAAGATCCTACGCGTTAGCTTTATAAAGTTTGTTTTTTGTGCTATTTGATTAAAATTTCATTTTAATGAGTCAGTTTTTTTCCTTTTTCCATTTATTTTATAATTAAATCATTCGTTAGTTTTTTTCTAAGCTTTTTAATACTCTTTGCTTTTTTTTTCGCTGCGTCATTATTTGACGTAATTTAAGCCAAAAATAATAAGAACTTCTTTAAAGAATATGAAATTTTAACTTCTCTCTATTTTTTTTGTTTAGAATTTTACAAATTGGAAATGCGTATAATTTTTTAACAAATTTGAAATAATTATTGTTTATGAATCATTAGTTTGGGTTGAAATTTTTTCCTTTTTTTATTTAAATTATAATTACCGATGAGTTGTTTTTAAGCAATTATTTTAAAAGCTTTTATTCTAATGAATGCGAGAAAAAAACGTTTTCTTTTTCTTTCATAATTTAAGAATAAAAATACATAATGATCCATTGAAAAAAGAATAAGGAAGTCATTAGTAAAAATTATGATTAAAATATAAAAGACGTGCAAGCAGAAATTTACCATAAATCTTTCAATTTTTTCTCTTTTTTTAATAAAAATCTTTAAATTAAACTGAGCTTAAGTTAAAAGTTATAATTAAAATAAAGAAATCTTAATAAAATAAAAATAATTTTTTAAAGCATTATATCATAAGGAAAAATGGAAAATTAATATGAATTGATTGTTCAATATTTATTCCTGATTTTTTATGTTTAAAGTTGAATGACCTGCCTATTAATAATGCTTATGAATTGTGATTTTGTAAATTCATTTGCTGTCATACACCAAAAATGTGAATCATTTATTTATGATACAATTTAATTTAAAAATGATTGCAAAAAAGAAATTGTTTATACCATCCCATGAATAATAATTTATCACTACGAAGCTCTCAAGCTTTCGTTGCAAAACGCCTTCGGAAGTGCAGAAAAACACAGGAATACTCACACAAAAACTATTTAAATGACCGCAAACAAAATTTTGACAATAAAAACAACTGGGGCCCCAGTTAAATTACAATGAACTGAATTACTATTCATTATGAAAAATAAAAAATAAAATAAATTTTGAAACAAAAAAAAAAAAAAAAATGAAAATGAAATCAGTTCAATTAAGTTTACGAACGTGACGCGTTTTGTTTGGAGGCGTTTTATTTACACGGTTTATGAGTATCTTTTTTGGAAAAAAAAAAAACAAAAATAAGTACAAAATGTTCCAATTTAGTTTTCGTTCCATTTTTTTTTTTTTTTTTTTTTTCTTAAGCAAAATTCGTATTTGAACCATTATGTGTAAATACTACACTTTATTTGCTTATTGCCATTCATTTATTAAAGTTTAATTGTGTCCTAAATTGAGTTTTATGTAAAGAAACAAAATTTTGGAATATAAATTTTTAACATTGTTGTTTAATATTTTTTTTATACATTTTTATTCTTTATATTTCTTTATTTCTTTTTTTTATTTTTTTATTTAAATTAATTCTCACAATATTAGCATATTAAAAACAAAAAAAATTTTTTTTGTTTTGTTAAATTTTAATTAATAAGATTGATTAATTAATTAATCATTTTATAATAATATATATGTTTTTCTTTTTATATTTACAGGTAAATATTGCTTATCGAACAGAAAAACCTGTGAATTAATTGTGAAATATTAAGGTAATCAATATATACAGTGAACAATCGATATTACGAATGTAAATTAATTTTTATTTTTTTTTTTTTTATTAAAAAAAAAAAAAAACAAAAAGGAAAAGGAAAATATAAAGCAATCTGACTTGCATTCCTAAATATTTAAAATTAAACAATTGAAAATTACATCCATCCACTTTAATCATCTAGTATGATACTGTCGATCTATTTTTATAACTTCTAAACTTGGTTTTTTATTATTTATTTCATTTTTTTAACTAAAAAATGATACTATGAATGTATATTACTCGTAAATATCAAGAAATTCACCCTATGATTTATAAAAATCCCTTCTTGTTCAATTCATTTCCCCATTTGCTTTCCCCCAACCAAAAAATGATGATTTAAATATAAAAATTTATACAAAAAGTTGCCAACTAATAAAGCTTTTCCTAATTAAAAATTTATAATCATAAAAGAATCAAAAACAAAAAGAGAAACCATTGCAAAAAAAAAAAAAAAAACAAAAATATTAATGCCACAGTTGGCAAAAAAAAATTAAATGAAACTTTTCTTGAAATTATTTGGCACTGACAACAGATTTTCATTTAAAATGAGTAGGAAATAAAAAAATAAATGAAAAACAAAAGGATGCACGCACACATACCACACACGTAAATAAAACTGAAAAATAAATTCGTTAGCAACACTGGCTTAAAGAGCAACATAAACAAAACAAACACAAAAACCATGAACTCTGTTCAATGTTTACATTGTTGTTAATGCAGTATTTTTTATATAGACGCTCTTTCCTTTTCACTCTTATTCGGTCCTTCTCTCTCTTTCTCAATAGTTGAGCTACACTCTCTTTTATAGAATCATTTGTTCAAATGATGCCATTAGATCTGCCATATTTTTTTTTTCTTTTTGTTGCTACGGTTTCCAAGCGTATTTCCTTTTTCCGCTTTAAAGCAGGATTTTCGTCATTATTTTAAGACACATACACACTCATATACTATTTGTATGTGTGCAATCTTTTAAGCCAACACACACATTACCACAAATAGAATTTTTGAACTGACGTTTGTTTGTTCGTTTTATTTTTCAATTTTCTTTTCTCTATCATGAGTTGCCTGCCTTGCCATAGACGACGACGGGAGTATGATAAAAAAAAAATAAAACTAAAATGTCAATTGGAAAATTTAATACTCGTTTTAAATAATTAAACACAACAAAACTGCGACAGTTTTTTATTTATTTTTGTTTATTTTTTATCTGTTGTTGCCGTTGTGCTATTGTACAGGGAATTGGCTGTTTCCTTTTCATGTTATTTGCCACAGATTTGTTTCTCTCTCTCTCTTTTGTTGTTTTTTTTTTTCGAGAGTGCAAAGTGTTTTTAACGCTTCGTGTCCTTTTAAATGTCAATTAATATATTTGTTTCATTGCAATCAACAATAACAACTAGCAAGAGCAAGAAATAGAGAGCAAAAGAGAAGAGAAGAATTTTATAAACATTTGTTTTGTTTTAGCGATTGCCTTGAATAATGTGCTGCAAAAAAGGAAGATTTTTAGAAGAAATCATGAAGACAAAAATTTTGAATAGAGTTGTATATAAATATGTATGTAAACAAAACAACGTTTATACATAATATACATAATGTGAACTGTTAAGAGTTCTTATTTGAATAAAAACAAAAAGAAAATTTCTTTACAAAATTGCAATAAAATTTAAGGAAAATAATTTTTTTTTTTTTTTTGAAAAAATAATTTTTCTGAAAATCGATTTTTCCGAAATATGTCTTCAAATCCACGATATGTGTAAAGTGTTTTGCTTTATCAAATGAGTGTCCCTATTATTTTATAGAAAGAAATTTTTGTTTATCGTTTTTTTAATAATTTTATTAATTAATGTACCGGCATAACTTCTGCTTATAAATGTCATTAGCAGTATCTCACTTTAATACAAAGAAAACTTAACAGAATATCCGTCCTTATTTAACATGACATCCCTTCATGCTCTATTGTTTCTATCATTTCCTAGCCATATCCAAAGTTGTTGTTTTTCTATTTGCCTGATGGTTTAGAGCCTCTTTTTTTCCTGAAGAAGGTAAACAGGATTCTGTGTTATGGAATTATGCTTTATTATTATTTTTGTTGTTGTTATTGCTGTTGTTGCTGCCGTTGTTGTTGTTGAAGAAGATTGTTGTTGACTTTTGTAAAGTGTTTCTTCTGTTTGCTGGCTTATAAAAATCCCTTTAAAGGATGACCGTCTCCTGTCCCTATAGCATTGTCATTGGCTGCTGCTGCTATTCTCTCTTGTTATTGTTATTGTTTGTGTAGCTGTTGTTTATCATTATTTGCCTGCACTTGCGGTTTTATATGGAGATGTTGTTGTTCTTGTTGTTTTTTTTTTTTTATTTGTTGAGACTCA
The DNA here is from genome assembly GCA_927399465.1 of Sarcophaga caerulescens. Classification (NCBI taxonomy): domain Eukaryota; kingdom Metazoa; phylum Arthropoda; class Insecta; order Diptera; family Sarcophagidae; genus Sarcophaga; species Sarcophaga caerulescens. Next base: position 37,604,606 of record OV656872.1, on the reverse strand, counting down.
AGTGCCTTGTTAAGTGACTTGAATCTCTTATAAATTATGCCCCTGTGATATCCATTTTTTTTCTCCTTTATTGTGGCATGTGTTTGTTAAACATGACTACAGAAATTACACACAGTTGTAAATTTTTTTTATAATCTTTAAATTTAAAAGAATAATTATTACACAATAGAAATTTAAATATAAATTAATTTTAATTTCCGTACAATTTCTTTAAAAATTTTAATTTCAATGCTTAATGAAATTGCCATATGTACGGACCAATAACAGTAGGCAGTTATTATTGTGAAGTTCTAATAAAAAGGCCTCAAAACATGGCTTACTTTCGATATCAGTTATTGTTTTTTAAATAAATAAAAACAATTTTAAGACTTGACTTTGAAAATGCATTAACGAGCTTAAAATTTATTAAAAAAAATACAAATAAAAATAGTAAACAACCGATTAAATATGATGAAAATCATTAACTGCAACTCACTACGCTTAAGTATTTATCGGTAAGCACAGACAGGGTGATTGCAAGCCAATTATATCATAATAATTTCATGGCAATGGACTTGACCAACTTGAAACAACTTGTAGGGAAGTGGAAAAATAAACACAGTATTGTAGAAAAATTCTAATCGAAAAAATTTTTAATGAAAAAATTTTTAAGTTTTTCTTTATAAGATTTTAAGCTCTTTCTTCTTTAGAAAATCTTTAGCTCTTTACAATTTTCTATATAAAATCTTTAGCTCTTTAAGGTTTTTTATAGAAAATCTTTAGTTCTTTAAGATTTTTTATAGAAAATCATTAGCTCTTTAAGGTTTTCTACAGAAAATCTTTAGCTCTTTCTGGTTTTCTATAGAAAATCTTTAGCTCTTTAAGGTTTTCGGCAACGAATCTTCAGCCCTTTAAAATTTTTTATAGAAAATCATTAAGTTTTTTAGAAAATCTTTAGCTTTCATGTTAAAATAAATCTTTTTGGAAAAACTTTTTAAAGTTTTCCATGAAAAATAGTTGGCTCTTTAAAATATTTTAACGAGAATTTTGCACTTTATTTTTGCAAAGTTTCGGCTTTAATTTTATGCTTCTCTAATGTAGTATAACATCGTATTTTTTATAACTCAACCATAAACTTCAAACGTAAACCTTGATAGTTATTTTTTTTAATAATTATAAAGCTTTACAAAAGACAATTAAAAACCAGTTCTTAATAAAAAAAAAACAAACAATTTACGTTTATTTTAGTAAACATTGTTACATTTAAAGAAAAAGAAATTTACTTGCAATAAAAGCAAAAATAGAAAACATTTAAATGCGGGTCTCTATCACGCTGTATGACTACCATAATTAAATAAAATTTAAAATTATTGACCATAAATGAAGCAAAAACTTGATATTTTATGAACATTTCAGAGCATTTAACAAAATGAAAGTGTTCTTACAGAAAACAAACAAGACTTTTTTTTAAAAACCGAAAGTGCCAAAATAAATAAAAAGTAATTAATTTTCGTTATTTGTTGTCGTTTTTGTTATGGTTTTAGAAAAAATTTCACTTTTTTCTTTTTTTTTTTTTGAAGGCATGAAATACTTTTCTATTTGAATGAAAATAAAAGTTTAGAAAAAGAAATTGAAATTCAAAAAGAAAAGAAAGAAACAAACAGTAGAGTATATAAAAATTTACCTCCTTGTTGAACTTTATTTCTTGTTTCTCTTTGAGTTCGAAACTAAACGCCGCAGGGTTCTAAATGTACAAGAAAATATTAAGAAAAAAAAACAAAATATTTTGAAGAAGTGTTAGAGGTCATGACAGCATACAAACAATTTAAAATCAATTTATGGCGCAATTGAAGAAACTCCAGTATAAAATATGCAAATGATTGATGATAAATGAAAATAGCTTATTTTTTTTTGTAGAAAATGAAACGCCTTTTTTAAAAACTGTTTACTTTTTAACAAAATTTTTCTTTCAAAAAAACCATTTCAAAAGCTAAAATTCTTTGTTAATCGAATATTATTTTTTAACAAAGAAAACTCTGTACTTTATTTTAGACATTTACTGTAAAAAAAAATATTCACTTCTAATAGGTTTTCCATAGAATTGCTTTTGCTCTTCAAGATTTTCTATAGAAAATGCACTGCTCTTTTCTACTTCTGCTGAAAATTTTTAGTTCTTCGAAAGTTTTTATAGAAAAGCTTTAACTTCTACAGGTTTTTTCATAGGAACTTACTTACAATCCTTCAGATAGGATTACAACCTAGTTTCTCACATCACTTATGTTGTGTGTGTTAATTTTATTCACGAGTGGCGAGATCTAAAGTTTAAAGTCAACTCCGAAAGACAGATATTTGAGAAACTTTTCATGACAATTTTTTTTTACTTACTCTCTGAGTTTTTGCCACAAATCTGCTGATAGGAAGTTGCCAAAGAAATATTTATCGTTTTGTTCAACATGTCTGACCTGGTATTTGAACCTCGGTCTCTCACCTAGTAAGGCAACAGTCTGCGATGACTTTCTTAAAGTTATCACCCGAAATTTATTATCCTTATCGGAGGGCAAAAGTCAGTTCACAGTGCAGTATGTGAAGCAGTCGACAATTAATATCAAGACCCTACATGTAATAACCGGGACTTCTATGGAAACTCTTTAGTTATTTACATGGTTTCTGGCAAATCTTTACCTTCCTTTTTCAAAATTTCCTGCAGAAAATCCTTAAATTTTTTAGAATCTTCTTAAAAAAGGCTTTGAATCTTGAAGTTTTTTTTTAATCTGCTGTTATAGGTAATCTTTCTCTCATTGTATAGATTAGTTTTGAAAATCTTTAATTTTTTCTTGATTTGCTACAAGAAATCTTTGATATTTGTGGGTACTCCATTGAAATTCATTATTTAGAAATTTTTTTTATTATTTTTTCATAACAATTTTTTTTATATAGAACTCCCTTACAATTTTAGAGAAAATAACTCCGTACACAGCTCACGCATTCTCAAACAAATGTACGATTATACCATACCCTAAGAATTGTTATAAAATTTCTCTTAGTAGAACAGTTTGATATAATAATTGGCAATATCCCTTAAATCGATAGGAAATAAAGCCATAAATAAGCCACTTAATTGAAAAATGCTTATAAAAAACAAAAAAGGAAGAGAATTTTGTATAATTTGAAAATCAACCCTCTTTATGAGGCAAGGAAATCCATCAAACTTAATAAATCAAAGTATGTTTTTGGAAAGGATGATAAATCGGAAGAGAAGTAGAAAATTTTGACAAACCATTAATAAATATGTAGCCAGCTTTCATTCATATCAATATGATGTTGTAAAGGAAATTAAAATTGATTTTTTAGTTGAGTTTTAATATTTACATTTTAAAATATATTTACAGAATATGTCACCATGCTGACAAGACTTTAAGATGACAAGGCTTATGACATAAATTTTCACAGCTTTTAGAGGTTTTTCTTTTTTTGCTTTTTAAAACATTTTTTTGTTGCTAAAGGCATAACAGTGTTATTTTATATTTGCAGTCTTATTTAATTAATTTTTAAAACGTGCCTAAAACACAAAATTTGAACTCCATGATGTACCTTCTTCATGAAGGGCAAGAAAAGCAAAGAAAAAAAACATGAAAAATTTATTTCCTTGTGCAAATTAAAAATAAGTATGTAAACAAGCAGAAAATAAACAAAAGTTTTCTTAGAAAAAGTCCAGAAAAATTGATAAAAATATCAAAAAGTACCAAAAAAGTATCACAAGCTAAAACTTAAATAAATAAGAAAACAAGCAGAAAATAAACAAAAATTTTTTTAGAAAATTCTTAAGTCCCGAAAAATTTGATAAAAATGTAAAATTATCTTATACAAAAAGTACCAAAAAGTGCCACAAGCTAATACTTAAATAAATAATAAAACGAGCAGGAAAAGAACGAAAAAAAAGTTTCCTTAGAAAAAGTCCAGAAAAATTGTACCAAAAAGTACCACAAGTTAATACTTAAATAAATAATAAAACAAGCAGGAAAAGAACGAACAAAAGTTTTCTTAGAAAATTCTTATGTCCAAAAAAATTGGTAAAAATCAAATTTTGTAACAAAAAAGGACCAAAAAAGTACCACAAGCTAAAACTTAAATATATAAGAAAACAAGCAGAAAATTAACAAAAGTTTTCTAAGAAAATTCTTAAGTCCAGAAAAATTTAATAAAAATACCAAATTTTCTTCTCACAGAAAGTACCAAAAAAAAGTACTAAAAAGTACCACAAGCTAAAACTTTAATAAATAAGAAAACAAGCAGAAAATAAACAAAATTTTTTTAGAAATAAATATTAGTTTTTTTACAAAGAAAAAAGTACCAAAAAAAGTACCTAAATCTGAAATTTCAAACATGACTTATGCAAGGTTTACTACGTTATGTGGAGTGTTTTATTTATAAATTCTGCTTTAAAATTGTATTATCGAACGTACTAAAAATATAATTTTAAACGAAATAAAATTAAATATTTAAAGATTTTTCTTTTTTAATTCAAAATTTTGCTAACATTTACGTTAAATTTTATTTATTTTACATTTTAAGTCATTACTTTTTTATTGTTTTTTATCACACATACTTGTTAAAAAGTTTTTAATCCTATCAGAGAGAGAGAGAGAGAGAGAGAGGTAGTAAGAGTTCATTTAATTTACAGAGCAATATCCTTTAAACATTAAACAACTGTCAACCGAGTTTATTTATTACAAATATTTGTTGAACATTTTCTGTACCTTACTTCCCAATAAATATTTTTACAAGAAATATTCTCTTATGGAATAAAAAGCAAAAAAAAGCATGGACATGAACATGTACATGAGTCTGTCTGGTCATATTTATGGTAATAGAAACACAGTGGAGTAAAGCAACAGAATAATAAACCTCCCCCTTAACATTGCAAAACTTTAACAGCAATTTGCAAGGTGTTGAATAAAAACCTGCTGATTTTCTTCTTCCATTTCTTTCTATTTCCCTTCCTTTGCGCCATAAACTCTAAATGAATAAAAGATAAATTATTGAAAATTGAAAAATGTTACTTGTGTTCAAACATTGTTAACGAAGAGGATTTCCTTCTTTCTATCGTATAAGGGAACGTTACCCAAACTTATGAACAGTTCTGCTATTTTCTAAATAATAAAGCTTTCACATTCGCATGCCTTCCCTTCCTTCTCGGCTTAACATTATAATAAAAATTTATTGTTTAAGTAATGCCTCGGCAAGTGTCTATTTCTAATGCTTTTCCATCCTCTTTAAAATGCCAACAGTTACATTGAAAATGCATTTCTATGTAAGTAAGAGTATGTGTGTGCTTTAGACCCTAAAGGCCTATTCCCTAGAGTTATTCTCTTATGGCTTTTTTGGGTTTTTGTTACTGATTTTATGTCTTTTTCTTACTTTTTTCTTTTTGTGTTTAACATTCTTCTTTTCCTTCATTTGATGATTTACTGTTTTTATGAAAGAAAAAAAAACAAATTTTTATAGATCACCAGCACATAATTCTGCATTTTATATCTGTTCTGTTCCAAGTTGTGTTACCATTTTATCTTATTTTATAACAATGTTGTATTACATGTGTTCATATCTTGCTACACACAGCATGCATGATATGAATGTGCATGTACCGCAATGCTATTGCCATTCCAAGTACATGTTGTCTTAGCTTACTATGAAGACAGTTTTAAAAAGAATGAAAACATTTTTGTTATAAAATCTTTTTTTTTTTTTTGCAAAATTTTGTATTACCAACCAAGCTAGGGTTGGACTACTGACGAGTACAGGCCCTAGTTTCCAGAGGGAAGCATTAAAATTTTTCTTAAGTCTCTGACTTAACAGAGAAAATGAGGGTCATGTAAATCCTTAACCTCAGCTCACTAACCTGAGAATGTGAGACATGCATTGTAATAACACATACATACATACATACATAAGAGTTCATTACAACCCTTTAATCAGGATTACGACCTAGTTTCTCATAACACTTATCTTGTGTGTTTTAATTTTATACATGAGTGGCGGCACCTACAGTTTAAAGTCGACTCCGAACGACAGATTTGTGAGAAACTTTTTCATGGCAATTTTATTTTCTCTCAGAGTTTTTGCCAGAAATCTGCTGAGAGGAAGTCTCCGAAGTTATATTTTTCATATTTCGTTTGGATTGTGGGAGATGTCTGTACCTGGAGTTTGAACTGCGGCCTTACGTCTAATAAGCCAACACACTACCTACTAGTAGACTACGGCGACTGTCATTGTGATGGTGGCTACAGCTTAATCAGACGCCTCAATTTGGGTGTCTAGAAGGCTCATTACTTCGGCAAGAATCCCTTTTCTCACAGTCACTACATTTCGAAACTTTCAAATACGAAATCTTTCGTTTCTATGACTTTTCTCATCCACTTCTCGTTAATGACAAAATAAGACGCATAACTGAAGCCATTGGAGTGCTTTACAGTCACTTTAAAATCGCAACAGATTCACATTCAATTGAGTTTGGCTTTTAGCTTTATGTGACGTTGCGTCGTGACTCCACCAGGTTATTACTTGAAGGCTTTGAAGTGAAGCTTAAAAGTCGGAACAGGTTCAGTTTCAATTGAATTTTGCTTTTGGCTTTATGTGGCACAATTTTTCAGAAAAAAAAAGTCAAAAATTACATTTCAAAAACTGGCACTCTTATCCCACACAATGGATTCGAAAACTTAGGGATGGACCTTAAATATATCGCAAAAATCGGTATTTTCCAATCAGATTGAATGTTAAATATGCTCAGGGAGTATGTTTATGTTTCAACTCTTTCAACGTAATGCCTTCGGTCGCAAATGCCTTTGAAATATGTGTGTTCATGAACTGCACATTTTTGCAGTTTTTGTTTTTGTTTTTCTTTTTTTTATTTTGAATCACTTTACATTCCCAGCGTTTGAGAGATTGAGAGACTCGAGAGTAATGCCAAGTAAGTACTAGTTTTGGGTATTCTTTATGGCCAGATTCCTTTTGTACCTTATTTAAGATTAACTACACAGTGGTACTTGTTATTTTACTGTTTAAGTGTTTTGCTCCTTCTGCTCTCATGTTAGTAAAATAACCCAGCAAACATTTTTAAAAAACATAATTTTTGTTTCTTTTTTTTTTTTTGATTTATTATTCTTCGTTAGTTTTATTATTTAGTTTAAGGGTCTTGGTTAAAGTTGAATTTAATTTCACCCGACAGAAAAGTTTACATTTACAAGGCTGGATGCTGCACTACAGTCTTGTAGGCACTTTAAAATATGCAAAAATTTCTTTTGAAATTAGTTTTTTTTTTTATAAGAAATGCAAAAAAAATGTTTTCTAAAAGCCAAATAAACTACTCATCATGTGTGTATATGTTTTAGCAAGTGGTACCTACATGTGGATATACAAACATATAGTATATGAAGGCTTCTATTTAATTTTGTTGGCCAGTGTACAAAAAAAAAAGTGTAGAAAAACCATGACTTTTATGTGAAATTGAATTTCATGATTTCCTTGCGTTAAAATTAGTACTTAAGGCGTAAGGAATTTTAAATTAAATTTTAAATTGTCTGAAAAGAAAAAGAAATAAAACGAAAGAAATAAGTAAAATACAACAAAATATAAAATAAAAAGTTCTGTAATATAGTGTAGATGAGTAAAGAAAATAAGTGCACAAATGTCAGATGGATAGTAAAGTAAATGACATTTTATTTTCAGAATATTTTTAATTGCAAACAAAACATTTGAAAAACTTACAATGAAGAAATGTATGGAATTTTGTCCGACCGATATTCTGAAATGTTTGACAGACATTTTTTCTTTATTGAAATGCAAAAAAATGTTTTTTATTTGTTGGTAGTTCTGTTATGAATTTAAATATAAAACAATATTTTTCGAATAAATGAACATATTATAAGACAGTCCTTTAGTCAGGATGAGTTAATTTTATCCATGAGTGGCCTGACCTACAGTTTACAGTCAATTCCTTTGTCACTTTGCATGTTAATTTTATTTTTCTCTCAGAGGAAGCCACCAAAGAAATAATTTTTCATACATCGTTTTGTATGAGATATCTTAGCCAGGATTAGAACCCCAGGCTCAAGCTACTACACTATGGCGACTACATATCGCACCTTTATTGCAACATAGTCATATCTCAAAAAATTAAAAATTTGTAGTTACTTAAGCAAAACTGCTCTTTTAGACCTTCTGTACATGTTGAAAAATCAGTTTTATATCCCAAGCTGAACCGAAGTTATAGCAAAAAGTGTTTGCGGCAATTAGATCATAGGACTTATGTCTTGAAAACTTAAATCGCATTTCAAGTTCAAGTTTTTTTGAGATATGACTATGTTGCAATAAAGGAGCGATATGAAGTATTTTTGTAATTAGATGTAAATTAAACATGCATTTGCAAACAAACCACATAGACACCACAATTGCAAGATATTTTCGACCGACAATTAGACTAATTCTTCATCTAATTTACACTGTTTAAGGAAGAGTTTTTTATTTTTTGTTCTAACAAGAGAAAATCAAATAATACGTGCTTTCTTTTAACAGCAAACATTAAAAAATTTTGCTTTCCACTAATTTTTCCTTTACATATTGACTTTTCCAATACGGAAGTTTTTCTTCTAAAGTTTCAATTTTTCCTTGTTTTTTTTTTGTCTCTTTTTCTTTTTCTTTATTTGATGTGAAGTAAATTCTTACAAGATCACGTTTTTATCGTCTTCCAAACATTGTTGTAAGAACGAAAAAAAAGTGAAGAAGAAGAAGTAGAAAACATTTTGTCATAAATTCAAATAGAATATGAAAGCTAAAGCTGCTGCTGCTGTTGCCATTGCTATTGCCCACTGCTGCTGATGATTGCACTAAGGTTTGAACTGAATGGTGATGATTTAAATGATTTCTTGGACAAACACCTGCATTATTTACAAATTGGTTAACACGTATGTAAACTCAACTTAAAAAAAAACGACAGCAAATAAACGTACATATACCAGCCAAACGAACCTAGAATAGAAACAACCTGGAGTAGAAACAGTGTGCAATAAAAAATTATGTTCGTAACTATTATTGAAAACAAAGTTGCACACAAAGTTTAACTGCATTTGCATGTTACAAGTATTTTACACAGTTTTAATGAAAGAAAAAAGAAAAAAAAATTGCAAAATAAACTAAAAAGCAACGCTGCCACTGCATGTTAAGTTCAAAAAAGTGTTAAAAATGATTTGTTCTCTGAAAACAGCAGAAAGATTTTATTTATTCAGTATAGAATAGAAAATAGAAGACCATCATTATAACGAACATCAAACCCTCTCTCGTTGGGTATCATTCAAAAGTCGTGTTAAACAAAAACAAGGAAAAAAAAAAATAACAAGAACTTTAAAGGTTTACTTGGATTTTAACACATGCCCAAAGTGAGGGTAAGGCACCACCACTTAAAGCAGAGGGACATGTTTCAAGAAGTCTGTGAAAAACTAACGGTATATGAATCATGACTTTGGCATCGTTTAACATCGGCCTCAGCAGCAGCACTAGTCAAGAGCAACATCAGCATCTTCAACTTCATCAAACTGAAAACACAAAAAAAAACACATTCACACCGTTGTCGTTAAAACAAAAACAACAACAAAAAAATAGACTTTTTGGCAACCGACATTCTTGTCTCAAAGTTATAATAGTTTTGTTGTTGTTGTTGTTAGTATTGTTTTTGTATTTTAGCTTTTAGCCATCATCAGCTGGATAACAAGCTGGCATTATGATTTAAAACCACTTGCCAAATGCGTTAAAAAATTGTCGACATGAACACATGCAAGTTGTTACAGCAAATAAAATCCATACACATCATCAACATGTATTCAACACCACAAATGAAAAAAAATACATACATATACACTTTGTAACAAAATTAAACATACAATGAAATTTTCTTTATTTTAAGAATTTCAAAATTATTTACGTAGGCATGAGAGATATGAAAAACAAAACGATCTTCTCTCAGGAGTTTTTTTTTTACCAAAAACTATGAGAGTAAAAAAAAAATGCCATGTAAATTTGTTCAAAAATCTGTCGTTCAGAGTCAACTTTAAAGTGTGTAAAATTAGTACACACAATATGGATGGTGTGATAAGTTAGGTTGTAATCCTGACTAAAGAACGTCTAAGGTATATAGTGTAGCCCTTACAAGTCCAGTCATCTAAAGGCCTCACTTTAGGCCATTACTTTTCTTGTTTACTGTCTATGCCATTTCTCATCTTTTTTACAAGATCTTCAACATCTTTTTTCTTTTCTTTCCTTTTTGAAAAATAATAGGGAGAGATGAAACGAAACCAAAAAAAAAAACGTGAAAGAAAAATGTTTGCACATATTTTAGCGCATTTCATTTCATTCTGAGTATTTTAGCTTGTTATTGTCATTGTTTGTTGTTATTGCTATTGTTAGTGTTGTTGTTAGTTAGTATTATTGTCTATATGTCTGTCTGTATATGTGTCTGTCTGTAAATGAAACTCGTTGTAATATTCTTTTGCCCAACACATATACGTAACACACAATAAATAAATAGTTTCATAGTCTTTTGTTACAACAAAAGTACACCCAACGACGACTTCCTCTTTAACCATTTTTGTGTGATTTTTTCTCTTCGCTTTTCCTTCTTCTTCTTCTTCTTTTTTTTTTTTTTTGTTCAAAAGTGCCAACAAGTACTTCAAACCTTCCTTCCACATGTGTCGACTTCTACACTATGCGATCAGTGTGCCTCAAAATGCTTTAACTACCAAATCATTCTTGCATAACGTTTTGTCTGCAACAAATGGCCAAAGAACAGCAGCAACAACAACAAAACAAACAAAACAAAAATATCAGCAATTGGTTAGAGAGAGAGTGGTAAAAAAGGAACGTGCAAATCTTCCAATGACAGTCAACTTTTTACATGACCATAGAAATGATAGTGAATGAGTAACTTAACACACACACTCATATGGTTGTTGGTACAACAACAATAATCAGTGAATATTAATGGGGGGGGGCAAAAAATTAAGGAACACATGGATGGGAGACCTAAGAGAAATTATATCTCGAGGATGGCAGTAGAAATTGTAAGATAAGGAGTATATACTTTGAACCCATAATAGCAACGGAAATTGAACTCAAGCTGCATTAGTTATATGAGTCTTAGTGGTCATTGCAATATTGTTATCATTATTTTAACTTTCAAATCAATAATTAATTAATAATTGTATAGTGTCATTTACTAATTAGAAAATTATTTTCTTATTCTTTCAGGTATGAACACAACTCCATGCTTTAGGCCATAAATGATTATAAGATCGAAGGACCAATACTTAAAGGGTAAAAACTCAAAATCATAAATCCCATAAAAGGAAAACAAAAACCTTTAAAAAGATATTTCAAGTATTCTACAACTAAAGGCAAATAACTTTTTTTTTAAAATACTTTAAAAAAAACTACTGAATATTTTCTCAAATTTCTTTTTTTATTTGAAAGTACAATCCTTCCGGTTAATAATGGAAAATAATTTCATTCAAATGGCTGCCTCGGCTGGCCATGCAGTAGCCTATACGATCGGTCCAATTTTTAAGCACATTATCGATTGTGTGCAGCTGTATTTCACCAATGGCTTCACGAATATTGTCCTTTAAAGCGTCAATTGTCTCTGGCTTGTCGGCGTAACACTTATCTTTGACGGCACCCCACAAATAATAGTCCAAGGGTGTCAAATCGCAGCTCCGAGGTGGCCAAACGACATCAGCTCTGCGGCTGATAATGTGTGTGGCACGTATCGCCGTCCTGTTGAAACCAAATGTTGTCAATATCCTCCTCTTCAATTTTTGTGAACAAAAATTCATTCAACATGGCCCGATAACGATCGCCATTGACTGTAACGGCCACTCCTTGCTCATTTTCTAAGAAAAATGGCCCAATTATGCCTCTTTACCAAAATCCGCACCAAACAGTGACTCGTTTTGGGTGTGTGGGCTTTTCAATGTATGCGTGCGGGTTTTCTGTGCCCAAAATGCGACAATTTTGCTTGTTTACATACCCGCCAAGATCAAAATGAGCTTCATCTGATTTTTTTGCCAAAATCGGCATCTTCTGTAATTCGATCGCAGGCCCACTTAGCGAAGCGAAAACGCGAATACACAACCATATTCGTTCAGTGGAAGGATAAAACTAATTATCTGTCAAATCAGACATGAGCTAAGTGTTACCATTCACGAAATAAGCACTAGTTGAAAAAAAAAACGTTAGATGGCAGACCCGATATTTTTACTTCTTTATCGAACATAAGATGGGAAATAAGTTTTTGATTAATTTACCTTCTTATTCAGAAAACTGGTAGTCGTAGTAGTAGGTAGAAGTATGTTGTATTATCAGACGAGGTAGTCCGTGTTTCAACTTCTGGCTCAAATTGCTCTCAGCTGGCTTGTGGATAAAATTAACACACACAACATGGGTAGTGTGAGAAGCTAGATTATAATCCTCGCTAAAGGGATGTAATAACGAATTAAGTAAGAATTTAGAAAAGAGATTGTCTGGCAGGCAATCGGACCAAAAAAAGCTTTTATTTTTTCAATATTTTTTAGTTTTTAAAGTTCTTTCAACAATTTTTGTTTGCATTTTTTGAATTTATTCAAAATTTTTCATTAAAATGGCTTTCCCTTTAAAGCAGAATTGCCTTCTAAAATATTACGAAATACCCCTCATTCATACACTACCTTTACTTAAACATGAGTATTAATTACCTTCTGCCATATTTATTTAAACCATTAATATTGGTAGCTTAAGCTTACTTATTCTATTCTATCCTTACATTTATGTAAGTATCCATTGATTTCTTTTTTTACTCTTTTTCAATTTTATATTTATTTTTAGAAAAGAAAAATAAAAAATACAACAAAAAAAAACAATATTTTTTAAACATATTTCCTGGCTGGAGGGCACCCAACCAAGCTAGCAAAGCCTTATGATTCCTTTAATACATGTTTGACTATAAAATGAAAATAAAAACAAATCTTCGAACGCACGTTGCAAAACTGATCAGTGGACTATCAAGTGAAATCCTAAGCACCCTTTCTCCTGACATGCCTTTGAGTCTATCTATCTATGACCATTGATGGCATTTTTCTATGTTTTATTGATTGGCATTTCCTGGTTTCCAGGTTTCTACACTGTATGTGTAGATTTGCTTCTTCTTTTTTTATTTGTACGTCTTACTGATACAACGTCCAGTTTAAGAAAAAATAAAGAAAAAATAAAAAAAATTGTTGAATCATCCTGAAAAAATTTCTCTTCAAAAAATCAGAAGAGAGTGGCAGCAGTGGAATGTGAAATTAAAAATAAAAAGGAATTCCAAACAGGATTTTGACCATTAAAATTTTTTAAAGCATGATTTGGAAAAAGTAGAAGATATAGGAAGAAAGCAAATGCCAGGAAATTCTAAGAAAATCTTTTTAAGTTGGTCAGATTGTAGAAAAGTTTTTTAATTTGATTTTTAAATTCTTTTCATATTCACAATAATAAAATTTTTACATCATTACTGGTAAATTTCAAGGAGAATTTAATTAATTTTATTTAACACAAGTATTTTTTATTTAAAGCAAAAAATATATTATTAAAATATTTAAGCAAGGGTTTTAAGCAAGATATTCCTTTATTAACCCTAAGATTTTATATTTTTTTTTTTTGTGTGTATCCCAAGGAAGTATAGCAAATTAAAAATTTCTATTTTTAAATTAAAAACAAGTTTTTTCCCACCTCAAACAAAATAGAGCTTTTACACAAAATTTAAAAAAATTTTAAAAACATAAACTTTACAGTTATAATGTCTACAAATTCGTTTTTAAAACCACTAAACGTGCCATGAATGCTTATTGGAAATTTACAACAATTTATGAAAATTTAGTTCAATATCAATAGAACATAGGAAAACAACAAAAAAATTGAATTGCTTAAGCCCATAGCAACATGGCAACAAGAATTATGTGTAGAAAGGTGCTACACTAAAAGCAGATGTACCCATAGCACTACAAGTACTTAGAAGTATGAGATCATGCATTACGTGGTTAGCGATTTGATGAGGTGCTCGTTATACGTTACGTTACGTTACGTACTCATATAATTCATTTAATTCATTAATATGATTACTCATGTTTAAGTAATTTGCATTGATTTATTTTTGTTTCGGTTTTGTTGTTGTTATTATTGCTGTTGTTGTTGTTGTTTTTAATTAAATTAAATACCAGAGCAGAGCAATTGAGAAAAAAAAAATTATTTGTGATTGCGTCTAAAATTACACGGAAATTCCAAAATAGTTTTTTATTTGAAGTGCTTGAATATACAAAACTTTGGTTGTTCCTTTTCTATTTTTGAATGATATGATGATGACTTTATCTGTTTATTTTTATTATATGATATCATAAAAGATTTGTTGGCTAAAATTATTTGAATTTTAGTTTCTTTTCTACAGCATAAGGTGATAAAGACTATAAAAGAAAAGTTTTTTTTGTTTTTTTTTTTTTAACTATAAAACCATTTATCAATATTTATTTAATTGTTTTAGAAACAATAAATTACTCATTTAGGTGTTTTTTTTTTTAACTTACCGCCAAAACATTTACACAAAAAGCATTATTTCGAGGCAATATGCATCCTATAATCTGCTTCTGTAGTCCAATCAATGAAAAAACCCGTTACAAATTGAAGATGTTTGTGACAGCTTCTATGCCGTAAAAATATTGCTGAGAAGATGTCATGTTTCTTTTTGTAGTTCTATGAAAACAGTTTCTATATTGAATGTTAAATCAAGGATCTTAACCTAAATTAAAGAAGCAAATCCACTGATTTGCATCTTATTAAGGATCAACATCTTTCTGATTTTATTACGAGTTACTGAATAAGATAAAATGGATGACATTGATTATAAATAAAGTCTTCTGACAAAAATCTTAAAAAAAAAAATTCCAGTGACAAGTTTCTCCAAAATCGCTCAAAGATGACCTTAAAATATAGGTCTCACGTATAAAATCCTGATTAAAAGATTGTAATGATGTAAACTAAAGATAATATGAGTTGCTCTCAACCTTTATATTGGCAGGATAAATTCCAACACCATTCCCAGCCGTACCTGGTACAATCATATATTATTAATCATTGCTAACCTTTAGTCTACAGTAATTCGATAAAATAAAATGTCATGGCAATAACTTAGCCAGTCAGTGTTTTTTCAATAAGACCTGGGATTTTCGAAAGAAAAAAATTTCTGTCATAGTTTTTCTTTTATTTTTTTTCTTTTTTTTGTCAAATTATTAGAGTTTAGGTTCGAGCTTATGACTACGATTAACGACCCCATTATAGTAGTATTTTTTAATTCCTTTAATGATATCTGCCAATTTTAGAGACATAACAATACGTTACTACCAATATCTATACGAAGCCAACGCTTTAATAAGGCTCTAAGTACCCCGCAGCAAGCTGTTCCTTTTTGCACCCATGTTCTCCAAGTTGGGAGCAGATATTGGTTTATTTGTATTCAAAATTCTGATTTTCAATGCAATAATAGCAAGCCAAGTATTTTTATTTTTGCAATGGGCTTAATGCACAGTAATAACTAGAGGTTAGTGTAAACAATATTATCGTCAGGAGTAAGGTGGAACGGATCCAAATGAATAATTTGAATTTGTTCGTAGAATGTTTTCTCTTATGGCGCATCTCAAGTTCTACCTTTTTTTGCTCTCTTAAGGCAAGTCTTGTTCATTTCTATTGAACTGTTGTAGATTTTGCCATTCAAAGAAAGCACTTCTCAGTACTTTAAATATTTTTTAAAAATTTTTCAGACCATAAAAAAATAAATCTTTAGAGCACAGCTTCCATTTTCAAAATGTTTGTTCATCGTAGTTTTTATTATTTAAAATTCTTTCAAGCACAAGGTGTTCTTTTTAAAAATTATTTTTTTTTTTAATATTTATTTAAAATACTTTTTTTTAATAATTTTTTATGGTTGTTTTAAAATTTTCTTTTCAAAATCTTTTCAAATTACTTCCGTGTACTTGAAACATACGTTTAATTTTCAAACATACTAATCATTAATTCTATGCATCAAGGTTTAGTAAGAAAAAATTCATTGATATTTAGTTAACGTATGTATAGATTTAAAAAATAAAAACAAATCTTTTTTTTTTTCACAATATTTTTAACAAAGTTTGGTGACATGCAATATTATTGTGTTACTTCAAGGCATATTTCTTTTATAAAGACCGTTATTATGCATCAATAATGTTTAATTGAAAAACATAGAAATAAGTAACGGGGGAGAGAAGAGAGATCTTTTGTGTTGTTTTTTAATAATTGATTTTAATACAAGGCTAATTACTGGTCTTGTTTTTAAAGAAAAAAAAAAACAGTGAGCGTCAAAAGAAACTGTGCACTATCGAAAAAACTCTAACAACCGCCAAACTCAAATTTTACCATTTAAGGAGAGTGCCCGAAATAATTTGGCAGTATTTCTAAATTTTTTTTACTTTTTTTTTTATTTCAATTTTAAAAACCAGCAATGAAAGAATTTTAAAATAAAAATAACGGTAATTTATACGGTATACAGTTTCTTTGGACTCTCACTGTATGTTTTCAAGGTATTTTTCATTTTTGTTAGATCGATTACAATTCGATAACTGTGAAGTTAGTAATGACAAAGAGTCATTAAATCACATTTTATTTAAATCTGTACGATTACATAGAAATCTTTAATTTTTTCCAAATACAAATACGTTTCTTCTATTTTTCATTTTTAACATGTTAGCCATTAACTCACATCCAGTGTAGAATTCTAAAATATTTTGAAGTTTCTACCAAAAACCAATATTTTTTAAAACCATGAATATGTTTGCCTAAAGCCTAAACTCTGTGGATCAGTACGAAATACATTTTTAATGTCATGCTGTGTGCGATTTATTTCGCCTATTTAAATGCGTGAACATTTTTTTGTTTTCTTTAGAAAAACGAAATAATCGGTTTATGAATTTTATTGGCCAATAATACATATGCGAAATTTTTATTTGATTTGTTTTTTTTTTTTTTGTTTTGTAGGGCTGAAATTCAAAACACGTCGCAATTTTAGTTTTTGCTTTTGTTTTGATTGTTTCATGTCTGAAATTTTTGTTTTTTTTTTTGCCAAATTTATTGAAATTTTTTGGTGATTTTGTAATGCCATAGAAAAGTTTATTAATAAACATTTGTACAGAAAGACTGAATGAATGAATGGTTGAAGGAGAACACATGTTTTCTACTCACACGAAAAAATAATAAAAAAAAATCTAATTTAAAAGCAAATTAAAGACGAAAAGAATTATTTAAATTATCTAAACTTCTTACAGCTTAAATGTGTAAGAAATCATATTTAATTAAAACCTATAAAATTTATAAACTTAATTTCCCGCTTTAGAAACATATTAAGAATATTAAACATGCTATCATAAAACTTCATTTAAGACATTAAAAAGTTCCTTCGGGGAAGAAAAAAACTAAATTCATCTAAAGTACATTAAATTCTAACAAAAACTTTCTAATTATAATCGTTCTTAAAATAAACCAGAACTAATGCATTATTTTCATAACAATCTCAAGAATCAACATTTTGAATCCTAGAGAAAAACCTTCTCTCATCAATCATTTGCCTAGAAAATGTCATATTTTGTATGGTTTGGTCGCGTCAACCTTTTCTCTTTCCATTATTCAAGCATAGATTATGACATGCTGTCATATACTATGACCAAGAAAAATAAATTTGTCACAAACGTATAGAACATTAGAAACGAAAAGAACAACAAAAACTAGGTTAAATTCTATAAAATTTTTTATTTTTAATTTCATTAGCGCCAAGAACTTTATTAAACATTACAGCCTAAACTGCCGGGGTCTGTGTCAGTCATATATACATACATATGTATTTATGTACATACCTACAAACTTCCAAGAGGAATATGTTGGCTTATGGTTTAGCTTATGAAAATTGGAAAAAACACCTTTTGTTAGTTGAAGATGCCTTAATAACCATCCATTACTACCTTTGTTCTATTATTCTTTGTTCTTTTAGATCAATTTATGATATTTTATTTTTCATTTGTTTAATGAGTCTTTACTTGTGTTCTTGCTCTCTCTTCTCTATATTAGTTTTGTTTAATATTAGTTCTGCACTTTTGATTTATTTTAATGGTTGTTAACTACTGGTATTTAAATAACGGTAAATAGAGCCCATGTAAAATCGTTGATGTATTTTCATTTCTATTTATTTATTTACTTCTTTCTTTTTCATTTAAAAACAACACTTGAACGAACATAAATTCTTTCAACGTTAAATGATCAATCTATTCATGGGATCTTTGAACATCTATAAGACTGTTTATCCTAATCAACATCTATGTTTATATATGTATGTGTGTGTGTGTCTATAGGAGTATATTGCACTTGATGTTGTTGAAAAGATAAACTTTTGCAAACATGCCTTTTTGCAACATTGTTGTATAATCGAATGTGTATCTAAACAGCAGTTACACCATTGACACAAACTCCATGACTTTGGTAAAAAAAAAACAAAAAAAATGAGAATTTTTCCCAGTAATACAAGCGAAAGCCTATATAAGAAAAAGAAAATAATAGTTCGAATAGAAAACACGATTAATTTACACGTTTTTATGTTCATTTTCCAGAGAAGTGTATCAATATTTTTCTGCAAAATATTTCTATCTCTAAGTTTGTAGAAATAGTGTAAAATAACTCGGAAAAAAATTAAAAAATGATTTAGAAATAATTCGAATGAAAAATTATTCGAATAAAAGTTAATCGAATAAAATAATAAAAAAAATTTTTAATAAAAATAATAAGAATGAAAATTTAATCGAAATATTTTCGATTAAGTGATTCGAACAAAAAATTATTCGACTAAGAAGAAATCGAGTATAATAAAATACATAAATTATAAAATGAAAATTATTCGAATAAATGCAATGAATCGAACGTGAAAAAATACAGAAAAAAATTAAAATAAAAATTATATGAATGAAAATGTATTCGGAATATTTTCTTTAATTAAAATTTATCCAAAGCAAATGATTTGAATGAAAAATTATTCGAATAAAAAATAATTCAAATAAAAAATTATTCGAATCTACATATATTTCTTAATTAAACACCCATTTATTCAAATAATTGACAAACAAAAATACTCACACTTATATATATTCATAAATTATGAAGTTAACACTCTAATGCACAAGGAAGTTCTTAGCAGGCTTGAGTTATTTGGATTTTCTTTTAAATCTGCATGTAAAAGAATAATTTCTTTCGAATGTTTACATTTCATACACGAGTATTTAAGATCCTTACATTACAACCCATGAGGATTACAACCTAGCTTTCCACACCACCCATTTTTGTGTGTGATAATTATATCCATGAAAGAAGAGATCTTCAGTTTAAAGGCGACGTAGTAAGTTAGAGAAACTTCGAGAAAATTTTTATGGCACTTTTTGACAGAAGAAGGCAAAGAGGACGAAATATTTTTTCACATTTTTTGACATGTCTTAGTTGGGGCTTGAACCACCGTGTAATAATCCACCACACTATCTACTACACAACGGCGATCCATTTAAGATTTATTTTGTTTTATTCTACGATAACATTGCAGTAAAGTTCAATTAATTCTATTTATTCTTGGTTTCTGCTAGCAATACTCTTTGTCAATATTATTCATTTAAAAGCCATAAAATTGTAATATTTTTGATGCTTTCATTTTAATTATTTTTAAATCACAAAAATTTTACCATTTTTTTCTGTTTTTTCTTTTAAGTAATAAGTTGGCATTACTTTCTTGTAATTTCTAACAAAAAAAAAACAAAATTGACCATTATTCTGTACATTTTTTTCTATTTTTTTATTCATCTCAATAATAAAAAAGCCAATAATTACGACCTCATTTCTATATTAAAGCAATTGGAAAACAAAACGAAAAAAATATATTTTTGGTACTTGAAGCATTCAACGAAAAGATTGACTTGGACAAGCCAAATATGGCCAAATTGTTAGCAACCCAAATAGAGAGAAAAAGTTAAAAGAATAAATATTTAAGTATTTAAACCACAAATAGTTAAACAAAAATAGGAAAACACAAAAAGAATAACCAAAAATAAAATTAAATAAAAATATAAATAATTACCACACATCTAAGAGATATAAAGGAGTAACAGATATGAAATGAAGGCATGGTGATGATGATGTAGAATGAGTAAATGACTGAATCAATGGTTAAATGACAGTCAATTATGCGAATGCACACTTATACATGCGGCCTAAAGCCACAACATTCAATCACTATTAGAGAGAGAGAGAGAGAGACTGTCTGTCTACTTTAAGAAATATTTCTTACAATACAATCGTAATGTCTTACCTAAAACTTTAAAGCATAGAACAGGTCAAGTAAAAAACTTAATGTCCCATCTATCTTTTGGTTGCATGTAAATTGTCACAGATTGTGGCAAGAAAATTGCCTTACAAAACAATTTATTATCTGCATATGTTTTATTATGTTTCCGTTGTTTACTTTATTAGTTTAAAGAACGCAGAGAAAAAGAAATTCTATTTAAGAAAATATTTCTTAAATACTTCAACATAAAATCTATACACTAAGCCAAACTTTCTAATAAAATCATCAGTCATCTGCCATTATTAAGCATCATCACCTCGTTTCTTTAAACTTCTCAAGAAGCCATGACACATTTTCAAAAGGCGCATAAAAATGTCTACCAAACGTTTAAAAGTATTTTGTCCTCAACAAAAAAATTAAAAAAAAATGAAGAAAATGGTGAAAAATAAATTCAGAATCTCTAACTTACTTTCATCTAACGAAGGTTGGCTTATTTGTATAGTTGTTAAGATTTGCCACAACAGATACGCCCAGTTTTCTTTTAGCACTTCATAAATTTAAACAGAAGATTATAATCATCTCTCTTCTTAACTTCAGTGTAAAGTAAAAAGGTAGTAAAAAAAAATATTTTAAATTGAAAAATTATCCACTTAAGAAGTTAACATTCCTGTTAGAGGCAGTTTATAGTGGCATAAAACTTTAGAAAATGAAATGAACATTCGGTTGCAGCACTTGATACCACCTCCTTGTAAAAAGGTGATCATTTTTTCTTTCTTTCTTTTTTGTTTTCTGTAAAGAAAAATTTAAACAAATTATTGTTTAAAATATTAATTGGAAAAATAAAAAGAAATTAATATTCTCTCAATAATATTTCAAATATTTCCATAAATTCTCAAAATGCACATGGCATTGTTATTCAAATTACACTCAAATTGTAAAAATGCCAAATTAAAAATATTTATTGAAATATAATTAAAAAAAATCCATAGAAATTAAGTATTATTTCATGATATTACTTATTTGTACAGCTTATTTACTACAATTGTTAACCAGAGAATAAAGAAATTTCCATGACGAATAATTTCGTCATCGTGTATAATGAAATTCGTCATACTCAGTTAACAGGTTAATTGGCCATTACAACCCTCATAGTAAGGATTACAACTTACTTTCTCACACCATCTACATATATTGTGTATGTTAATTTTATTCATGAAAAGCGGGACCTAAAGTTTAAAGTCGACTCCGAACAACAGATTTTGGAGAAAATTTTCAAGGCAATTTATTTACTCCCAGATTTTTTGCCAGAAATCTGCTGAGGGGAAGTCGCCCAACAAATATTCTTTCATATTTTATTTAGTTGAAGATGTCTGATGATGTCTGGGTTTCAACCGAGACCTCACGTCTAATAATACAACACACTATCTACTAGACTACGACGATTTCATACTCAATTAGCAGGTTATTTGGTCATTACAACCCTTTAGTCAGGATTGCAACCCAGCTGCTTTCACCACCCTTGTTGTATGTGTTAATTTTACCCATAAAAAACGGTGCCTACAGTTTAAAGTCAACTCCAAATGACAGGACTGTTGAGAATCTTTTCATGGCAATTTTATTTACTCTCAGACTTTTTGCCAGAAGACTGCTGAGAGGAAGTTGACGAAGAAATATTTTTTTCGTATTTTATTGTGCTGTTTAAGCAGGGGTTTGAACCAGAGATCAGCAATGAATCGTATTTTCGCTACTCATAGGTACTTATGAAATTTTGAGTATGAGTGAGTCAAGAGTATTAAAATTCAACTATTCTGATTCATTCGTACTCGCTACAACATTGATTTATAAGTATAGGTTGCAATGAGTATAAGTACAACGTTGACATCAAACTCACAACATTCGATTCATTGTTTGATTCATACGCCTACTCAGTCTGATTCATAAATTTAGAAAAATACTTATAATACTTACGAAAGATTCAAGTCACTCGAATCATTCATCAAAATTTACAGTAGTAGTTATTGTTGCATTTACAAAAGAAGAGAAAAGAAAAGACAAAGACAGCAAGCAAAGCACACACACAACCTTCTAGCGAGTATTGTGGTGTTCGTACTCGAATCATACTTATTTTGTGGTTCGTGTATATGTTGAATCATGGAGAGTCGAAATCAACAACATCGTGCGTATTGTTAAGTATGAGTACGATGAGTATTTCTAACTTTGAATATGAGTAGTACGAGTATGATATTAAAATAAGTATGAATGCGTATAAGTAGCTGAAATTATAAGTATGACTCGAATCTACTCATCGTTTTGAATACTCGTTGCTGATCTCTGGTTTGAACCACGGCTTAGCCTCTAATAAACCTATTGTAAATCTATATGGGTGACTTTATTCGCTAAAAATTCGAAATTTACAAAAATTTAATGAAAATAAAAAAATCAATTTTGTAACTGCTGGAGTTAAAGGTACTTTTCAAAATCCCTCTAAAAGCCATTTAAATTAAAAATCTTTTATTCGTACCAATTATTTTCTAATTCAAGAACTTTCATAAGAAAAAATAAAAAACAAGAGTCCCAAAATTAAATTATTATTCCAACTTAACTCTCCTCTCATATTTCGAAAAGAACACTTGAAATGATTTTAAAAACATGCCAATTAAGAATTTCTTTTATTTTTCTCATTTCCAATTTCTTTTTCTTTTCCCCTAATTTAAAGACATGCAAAAGAAATAGAAAAGACATGAATAAAAGTACACACATCTTGTATACTTTTTCAAAACAATGAATATATAATCAGGGAAATAAAATTCACTTGAAAAGGATGTATTGCTATAGCCAAGCAACAGATATATTCTTGGACAAAAAAAAAAATACGCAAAAAATCAGCTTTTTTGTAATTTAATTTGTAACCAAAAAATAAAAAAATATGAAAATCTTGTAGTTTTCCTTTTGTGCATAATAAGTTTTCGCCAAAAAGAAAAAGTAAGACATTGTACTTAACAGAAAACTAACATGAACACGAAAACGTATAAGTAAAAAAGTTTCTTTTTGTTTTCCCATAAAAGAATTAAAAATGCCTTAATAACACAGACACACATGCAGTGTTTACTTTGATACTTTGAATTACACTTCCATCATTATGACCAAAAATAAAGGCAAATTTTTTTGGGTTTTTGTATTTTCTTTTGGTTAAAAACCAGTGAAAAATCTGTTCAAAAATAAAATTCAATCAAATTCATTTGAAAACCCGAAAAAGAAAGTTAAAAAAAAAATGAAAAAAATCTGTCTTTTCGTGCTGGATTTATTTTTTTTGGTATTGGTTGGCTTTGTCTTGTGACTTGCTCTGAGGAAGAGAGTCTTTTTAAAGGCAGAAGAATCTTTGTTTATAATAATGATTGAATGTAGTATGTATGGCATACCAACTTAAGCTTAAATGTACGTGCTATTTATTGTTTTAGATTTTGTTTCTCTTTTTTTTCTTTCTTTCTGTGTGCCTTTTAGGTTGTCATGTTGCATTGTTGTAAGTTTGCATATATTTATTGTCGTTGCCTTTGAAAGCATGCGAATGAATGCACTTGACTTCTTTTCCAAAATGAAAATATTTTTACTTTTTTTCTTCGACATTCTCTTATACGAAAAGGAAAAGAGTAAGAAAATATTTATTTTCCAAAAATAAAATAGAACAATGGATTTGCAATCAAGTTTTAAAAAGATTTGTTCAAAAACCATGAAAAAATAGGTCAATTATGCAACAAATTATTAAAGAATTTATTTTTTATTAAGAATTTCCCTCAATTTTTACAAATCCAAGGTAAAAAGAATATGATTTCGCAGGATATTAAAATAACAATTGAAAATTCATTGCTTTTTTTTGTAAAGTTTTAAACATGTTTTCATACTTCGAAGGACAGTAAACCTGATGGTTTTATTATTCATTATTAAAAGGTAATTTTTTTATTGGCATTTTTCTATTGTTTGAACTTTAATGCTCATGCGTGTTGTCATGCTTTCTTTGGTTTGTCTTTCATTCGCTTGCATTTCATTATATTTGCTGGCTGGCATTAAACAAAAGTCTTTGTCAGTCAGACAGACTGCAGTTTGTGGACATTCAATATCTGCCTTGTATTCAGCAAACATTTGAAAAATTGTTTTTTTTTTTTTTTTCTCTTTTTGAGAACGTACACATGTGGTCCTATTTTTTCCTTCAAACAGCCTTTGTGTAACTCTTTCCCTCAATTTTTGTTGAATATTTGTAGTGCACACCTCCTTTTATTTTCTCTCCTTTTGTTACAGCACACAGCACAAACAACATCATGATTCGTTTGTTGCAACAAGAGTCATCATCATTCTTTTTGTTTTTTCATTCTGTTTCAACATCGACAAGTATTGAATATTCAATGGACCACCATGCCATGGATTTTGATGATTTTAAAATAAATATTTGCATTTTTTTTTCTCTCTCTGTTTCTGTTGCTGTTGCTGTTGCTGTTATTGTACGTATTTGAGGACAACATTTGGTTTTGTGTTGCACACTAGACGTGTGTGTACATTCAAAATGTATGAAATTGTGGCAAGTATGTTATGGCATGGTATGGTATGATATATTCTTAAGAAATATATGCCATGGGAAAATCTTTTAATTGTAAAACTTTAAAGATTACAAACAAACCGATTTAAGAGATTTAATTTATTTTTTAACAATAAAAGAAAGTTTTCATTTCTTTTTGTGCCCCTAAAAAGAAAAGCTTTTTAATGAGCTTAAAAGCATTTTTCTTTAATTTTTTTTTTATGAAAAGGCAAATTCCTTACAGTTTACAAAACTGTGGTTTTATTTCATTGAAAACCACCACCATTTTCCTTGTGTTCTATATCCATAAAATTTCTTTTAATATGCTCACGTGTTGCATCCCTAGAGACTTTATTAAATTGTGATATATTTCTTCAAGTTTATTTTTTTAAGGCGCAAGTAACCATAAAAAACGACCCTTTTAGTGAAACTACTTTGTCTTTTATTGCAGCTAATGGACTCATAAGTCTATTTAACCAAAAAAAAAAGAAGTTAAAAAGGAAATAAAATCCTTTTTGTCTTGCAAAACGATGCTTTATTTTTATCTAAAATTACTTTATGATTTATTATCTATGAAATGCTTACTGACAGTATTAAGGCCCTAGACCTTTTTATTTGAGCGGCACGAAATTGAAGATAAAAATTATTTTCCTTGATATTTATTCCAATTACAATTTAACAGGCAACATGTATAAGATTTCAATTTCAAACAGAAGTAGGGAAGTGGAGAAGAGGAAATAACACAGAGATATTGTTAATACAAGGAAACAACAAACAAAGTCTAGTAATTTTAAATTGGCAAAGAAGAAATACGTAAAGGAATATGGTGTTAAAATGATCAAAGGCTTGTAGATGCCAAAGCAAATGAAGTATTTTAAATTTTTTACTCGACTTCTTTTCATCTAATCAAATTAAAAAATAAATTTCTTTTGTTATTGAAAGTTTTAAAAATTGTTTGAAGCTGTTAGTGAAATAAATAACTTTTTAGTCAGGCTTACAACTTAGCTAGGTAAGCTGCTCACACCGCCCATATTATACGTGTTAATTTTATCCACGAGTGTCAATGGCGAATGACACCTTTTGTCTGAGAAACTTTTCATGGCAGTTTTATTTACCCTCAGAGTTTATAGCAGAATACTGCTCTGAGCAAGTCACCAATGAAATAAATTTTCATATTTTGTTCAAGATATCTGAACAAGGGTTTGAGCCAACACTATACCCACTTGAGTACAAAGCTCCATGGATGCTTAACAAACAATTTTACTATACTTTTCGAAACATAAATTTTGAAAAATTCAAAAGATTATTTCCTTATAAGGATCGTTTTTAAGTAATAAAGTCAACGAGAAAGCATTCTATTGAGCAAAGCATAGCATTTCCTTTAATTGAGACTGAGATTGATTGTTTTTATATAAAAAAACATCTTTTCGGTGCAAAAATACTGAGACAGCTAAGCATTTGGAGATAGGTTTTTACATCAAATGTTTACAAAGTAGTAGTCGGCGTAGTCTAGTAGGTAGTGTGTTGGCTTAATAGACGTGAGGCCACGGTTCAAACCTCAGGCCAGACATCTGTAGCAAAACGAAATACGAAAAATTATTTCATCGGCGACCTCCTCTTAGCAGACTACTGCCAGTAATTTAAATTGCCTGAGAGTAATTTAAATTGCCATGAAAAGTTAGACAAAAATCTGTCGTTCGAAGTTGTCTTCAAACTGTAGGTCCTGCTACTCATATATAAAATTAACACACACAACATGAGTAGTGTGAGAAGCTAGGACTGAAGGGTGCGGGCTTCTTGGGGACGATTGCTGTAGACTGTCTAATGGTGAAGGTATAGCACTGGCTATTTTATAGTCACCTAGCAGCAACTCGTTTCCTTGCCGTTCGCATCTTGAGATGTCCACAAACACTACTCCCTGTCACCTTCCTATAACCCATTTTCCTAAAAACCTGCACAATGCACTGCATGAGTAGGGGCCATCCCCTGAGTACTGGTTTCACCAAAAAAAAAAAAAAAATAAGTGGTGTGAGAACCTAGTTCGCATTCCTGACTGAAGAGTTGTAATGACCAGTTATTTACGTATGTATGTTTGCAATGAAACCAAAAAAAAAATGAAATTCTGTGGTAAAATTTAACACAATTGGCATGTAATTAATGCAAATATTTATTAAGCTGCAAGCTGTAATTTAAAAAAAAATTAGTCCTAGAATGACGCATAAGTAAGCCTCTATTGAATTACAAATTAACCTGTTTGCGGTTAATTTCAAGAAAGGCTATAAAAACATATTCATGCCATTTAAAAAAATTATCATTAAAAACAAAAACAATATAATTTTTATAGCATTTTTCTCTCGTTCTCTTTCTCGCTTGCTCGCTCTCTCAGCATTGTAGCATATGTAGCTTTTGAACCGTTAATTGTTCTATAAAAACGTTTATATTTTGAAAAATACCACAACAAACCAATAACGAAAAGGAAATAAAAGAAAAATATTTTTCATTATTGGAAAAATTATTGGAAAAAATAAATAAAAAATGAAAAGAAAAGAAAATATTCCATTCTATTTATTTTCTTTTTAGCCACAAAAATCAAATTAACGCATTTTCTAGTATAAAACAATATCGAGAATATGAAATATAGGAAATGATTTCGATGTTAACGAAGAAGATGAAGCAGAAGCTGAAGATGAGCCTGCCAATGCTGGAGATGATAGAGATAATGATGATGATGATGATTGAATTGAAATATTAAGTCTTCAAAGAAATGAAGAAAACTTTAAATCGTATAATCAATTTATTGTTGTTGTTATTATTGATGGTTAATGCTTAATGTTGTTGAGGTTAGGTCATAAGTTTTCCATTATCTCTTAATACATACATACATATATATATGTATGTACGTACATATATATGAAATTCTATAAAAGAAAATCAGTTTTTGTATTCTTTTTTTTTATATCTTCTCTTTACTATTTCAAATGCAATTAAATTGGCCCACTTTAGATGTGTGCTGCACAGGCCAAACAGAGATAGCCAGAGAGATGTAGATACATACATAGATTGAGACTGCAAGAAATGGGTTTGTGGTCAAATAAATTGTAAAAATATGAAAACAATATAAACAACAAAGAGATAAAAAGAGAATATAGGTTGCAAGGTGCGATATTAACTTAAGTGTGGCTGACTGAATAACTTTAAGGTGCATTAACATTTTTAAGGCAACATAGTCATGGGAATTTCTTAAAGGGAATATTTGTTTTAATGGCTTTGTAAAACAACATATAAATGCACTATAATAACAATAATAATAACAATAATAATAAAAAATAATTTTTTTTTATTACAATTCAACGGCAAATTATATAGAAAACTTAATAAATGTTTCGCTATTTTCATTGGCAAAACTTTTAAAAGCCAGTTAAAAAAGTTATTTCATACTAGTTTGGCACAGTTATTAAATGAGTTCTTCCACATATACATACATATGTCCATACATTAATAGTTTCAATCATTCGACAACTGTCATAATGATAGTCCAGCACCATTGCCATGACAAGTGTTGAGAAAATACTCGACTTATAATCAAAAATTATATTTTAATCTAAACTAAAAATGGTACTTTTAATTATAAAGGTTAGATGTATTAATGAACCCATTTTGGCATATCGGATGTACATCACATCTAAGATTGTCGATGAATGCCGAGTGTCTCCGAAATAGTAGCGAGACATTCGGCGGCTACCCTCATTTGGGTTCCTGGACATGGGGACATCGAAGTTAAATTCAATTGAATTCCCGCATGCAGAGAGACAAACAAATGATCTCGCAAAAACTCCATTCACTAGTAAAGGTATGATAGGTTATTGAGCTCACTTGTAGAGGCACGAGACAGTATGCTATTGAATAAATATGTTATATATGGCAGAAGTACAGGCAGCAATATTCTTATAAATCTCGGGTGCATATTGTCACAGCCTACCGCATTCGACTTGATTAAATTGAAACATAAAAGGACGTCAGACTGATTCACGCAAGAGAATTGAAAATTGCCAGTATCAATATCATAGAACCCAAGTTTGAAAACCTGTAAAAACTATTATCGACTGGCACCATAGGTAAGTTCACGAAATCCCTGTTGATCTCCTCAACATCTAACTGGTGGCCTCCCATTTCTCGGTCATTGTTCGGTGCTTGGAACCTAAAAAGAAGAATTTTTTGATTTCCAGAATTTCGTGAAGAATCGAAAGATGATTTAAGAAAAATCCACACCGTCATAAGACTCTCGAGATGGTTGAAAGATTCCAAACAGGAGCTATAGGAAAGAAATGGGAAATATCGGTGTTACAACGGAATCTCATAATGCTCAAGTAGGCTGCGCCGATTTGGACAGCTGCCAGTTTAACCTAATCTACTGTCAGCTACGGCTATTATACTGTTAAAGACATTGTAATATAAATACGAGACTTTTGAAATCCATATCTTTTCCTGTCGCCATAACCTTTAATGTCAACATAACCAACCGTTTCTAAAATTGAATTAAAAATTTATTTTCTTTGAAAATCAAACTGAATGAATTAAATTAAGATTTAAACTTTCCTTTATTAAAAACATTTCCTTTCAAAATAAGAGTAAAACTAGTACATCAGCTGTCAAAATGACAGTGAAGACAGTGAAGCTTGTGCCAGTTTGACAACACAACAAAGATTTTGTTTTATTTAAATTTTTGGGGGGGATGTAAACAAAGCGTTCTACGCCTACACTATAGCACTAGATGCCCTAATATCTAACACGTGACATAAACTTTTGTAATTTAACAAAAGCACGTGTCCCTTTTATTGTTCTAAATTTTATACATATTTTTTTATGATTAGTTTTTAATAATTTCTTTTAAAGTACTTTTATAATTCCTTTTTTTTTCATTTCGTTTGCCAACAATAAGAATTTTTTTTACTAATTTTTCTTTCCTTCTTCTCTTTTCTTTGTGGTCCATTGCAGGTTACAAACACAACAACAACAAGATGACAAGAAAGCGTTCGAGTCCCATGGGACTCGAAATATATTTGCCAGTATTGCTGGCATTTATAATGTTGCCATTATTAGCACAAGCTGGTAAGTGTCCAAAAACAAACAAAAAAAATTTTATTCATTGCAATACTCATAATTTTTAGATTCTTTGGCGATTTAATGTACTCTATAGAATATGTTTATATTTTTAAGGTGAACAAAAAAAGACTGGTTGTCCTTTGAGACTTGTTAGCTGATGTATGTATGTAGTAGGGTCGAGGATATACCATAAAAATAAAACGTTGTTATTGAGTGATGCATTTAGGATTTTAGGAGGTTTTTTTATTTTATTCTCATACATCCATTAAAATAATGAGGGAAGGAGAAACAAATTGTGTATTTTAGTCAATACATTAGAATATAGAAATGGCGTTGTGGTAGAATTTCAGACTCATGAAAGGGTTTTACAATAATTGGAGTTAAATTTTCTGTTTTTATTTTAAATTAATGGAGATGATCTGTACTTATGTAGTGCGTTGGAGCTAGGAAAATATATTCCTTGAGAGAGGCATAAAGGGAGTAGTTTAGGTTAGGTTAGCGGGTAGGTTGCCATTCACAGGCAAGTTTACTCGGTCACCCATATAGCCTATTGTGTTACCCAGTAAGGGAGTAGCTTAAGTCAATCTATGTTAGAAAATATAGTGCAGAAAGAGCTGCAAAGTATAGAAAAAATTTATTATATTACAATACATTTCGCTGCAATGCTCATAAAATAAAATAAATAAGTCACAGGTCCTTATGAACCAATAAAGTTGAATAACCTATTGACGAAAGGATCTTTAAAATTATTTCATTTTCTCCATCAATAATAAAGAGATATGTTGAAGGGAAGTCTAAGACACCGAGCTCACCAATATATATATCGTTTGAAGAGCAACTAATATTTATGCAACGACTGCAAGGTGTAGTTCTCCAATAAATCTTAAAATTTTGATTTCCTGGCAATGACTTGCCTTTTACTTTACATAACCTCGAACAAAATATTCCAATGGAGTTAAATCACCTGATTTTGGTGGACATAAAACTGGACCACTGCGTGTAATGAGTCTTTTATCAAAAGCTTTTTTGATTAAATCTATTGTAGCGCGCCCATTCGTGGCAATTGTATCCGTCTTTTTGGAATCACATGTCAGTTATTTTCGGTACGAAACATTTTCTAATCATGCCCCTAAACCGTTCAGCATTGACAATAACATTGAAGACATATAGACTCTGTTAGCCCATAAGGCCCGCCTATTTTCTGTGGTTATAATGGAAAGCATTTCATCAGTATGAGTAAATGTCGCTCGAAAGCAATCCATTGTCTATTGAAATTAGACGCTCTGAAGTACGATTAAGCACGCCATAAAATGTATGAAGTGTACCACAAGTTTGTCTGGAAACACAATGGGCCCTAAGTCTATGTATGTGTCCGTCCAACTCTCTTAGATGGACAGCCACCTCTACCTACCTGCTTTCTGTGGGCTACACTTCCCAAAATTTATATTCAGAAGTAAACAAAATAAAAAAAAAATGTCTCCATAACCGTAAAAATCTTTTGTTGTGGCTTCTACACTTAAAAAAAAAACCTATTGTTCTCGACACTAATTCTGACAATATTTTGATTAAGCCATTGTAATACAAATACAAGGGACGTTACATTTATTTCCCGTTTCCTTATTTTCTACATTGCCAAGGGTCAACTTTTAAGAAAGAGAGGGTGTGTGTAATGAACAACAAAAATTTCGCACTTTATCCCGAACATATGTGGATGTTTTTGAATGGGAAATAAAGTAAATATTTAGATCTTCAAACATTCAAACATGAATTGTATAGAGTTGGGTTTGGGGGCAGAAGTTATCATCCCCTTGATATAGAAAAATATAAAAGGTTTATTAGCTTTAGCTGGTTTAAATTAAGAAACATGTGTGTCTGGGTCACACAATGGATACAAAGGAATAAAAAAAAAACATACAAGACTAGTGTGGGTTGGCTATAAATGATATGGAATGAAAGGTCAGAAAACATCATGTAGAATTTTGTACAATATTCTGTACAGGGGGAGGTTATTTTACGACACATCAACACTAATTTCTTGGTAAATATTTACAGCAATTTTTTTGCTACCCCTATTTCTCTTTTTTTCATAACATTTGCTAAAGGTTTTAACGTTTTAATGGTATTTTATAGAGTCATGAGCGTAGAAAATTTTCCAACAGATGAGCTGACCCTTACTTTATTATTAGATGCCAAAGAAAAATAAAAATAGAAAACAAATGATGGAAAAAAGGAAAATTTGATAAATTGCATTCATCTGTTAGGAAACTGTTAGCACTGCAATTAATTGGTAATTTTCAATTAAAGTAACTGTACTGCTACTCTCTCACTAGCCTTACCAGCATTGTTATTAAAAACTTACCAAATTTGTTACTATTTTTTTCTCTGCAACATATCATGGCAATGACAACGCAGAATAGTTGAACTGAAGTGCATTTCCCGGTATTTTTGTGTCTTCATTTTTATTTCAAAATCTTTTTATTTCGATTGAATTTTCATCCATATGGCTTTTAAGAATGAATGGCTACTTTGTTTATTCTATTCAATTTGAAATGAAAAAACCCCCCGTTTCCCAGCAAAGTAGAAAAAAATTTCATGGTTTTCAATATAAATTTTAATTTGTTCTTTTACCGGTTTTAATATTAAATAAAGTGCATGAAAATAATGAATGACAAGCTTGCAAATAATTCATAAATTCGCCATGGAAGCATTGGACTTAGGAATTTGAATTGACATTTAATTAAATGAACATGGAAAAAAGTTAAACGATTTGTAGTAAATACTAAAAATTGTTCTGAATCCGCATCAATAGTTTGCATGCTCAATACGGGTCTAAAAACTTTATCCTGTGATTAAAGAAAGTCTAGTTGAACCTCGAATATGTTGTTGGAAATTTATCCTTACAATTCCACAAAGGAAACTCTACTTAAACATACATACATAACATAATTGGTCAGGATTATGACCTAGCTCCTCATACCGCTTACACAGAGCGCCATAAGTGAGTCAACACCCACTATAATTTTAAATTTAAAAAATTATTAAAAAATATACTTGTAGCGCAACAATAATTTTTGCGATTTTTTTGTTTTAACATTTTATAAGTAATAAATAAATGTTTTTAATTTATGGAAATTTATTCGACTATTCTCATTTACTTTTCTCGCTATCCTAAGAAAATGAATTATTTCAGTGGTGTTTACTCACTTTTGACGCTCACTGTATATTGTGTGTGTTAGTTTTATCCATAAGTGGTGTGACATACAGTTTAAAGTCGCCTCCGAACGACAGATTTTTTTTTTGAGATACTTTTTATGGCAATTTTTATTTTCTCTCAGAGTTCTTGCCAAAAATTTGCTGAGAGGAAGTCGCCGTATATATTTCGTATGTTGAAGATGTCTGACTTGTGGTTAGACCCGTGACCTCAAGTCTAATAAGCCAACACACTACCTATTAGACTACGGCTTCTTATTATTCTATGATTAAGCAAAAAATCGAATATATGATTAGAAATTTATCCTCAAAATTCCACAAAGAAAACTTTACTAAAAACTCCCTTAAATTCAAAACAAAATTAGGTTTTCCAGTACCAAAACTGAAAGAAACGTTTCAAAACAGTATTATAAGCTTGCATAACACATTCAAAGGCCAAAAATTAGTTGAAGAAGACGTGTGCGTTTAATATAAGACCCATTTTATTTCTAGGATTCCTTTAATTCTTTAAATCTTAATTTAAAACTCTTCAAATTACTGTCATCTGCAGTGTAAAGCCTTTCAGGATTTCGTAAATCGTAGTTAATTGAAAAGAAAGTTAAAAGCTTTCTTTAGCTTAACAGCTTTAGAAGAAGAATAACTTGATTTTACATTATTTAATGATTTTCTTTATCTGCGAATTATAACCCTACTGTAGGCGAAGAAACCACTTAAAACTAAAACACTTTCTATGAAAACTTGTTGAACAATGTCAAGCACATAGCGATCACATAAAAGCAAATGCAAAAAACAAAAAATTAAATGAAAAAATATGAAACATTTTCAATTTAAATGTAGAATGCAGATAAACAACCAGAATAATACATATTTAAAAAAAACTTTCTTTCTTTCAAAGTCTTCGAAGTCTTGTTGTCTGCCGGAAAAACTCACAAATATTTTGACATGCAATGTGACACAAGTGTTTGCTTAAAAGTGGTTAAAAAAAAAAGAAAAGCTACGGGTTTTCTTTAGAAAATTGTTTTTCAAAAGATAACAAGAAAAAAGTCACACATAATTTTCAACATACATAAATAGGCCCCAAAGAAAAAGAAAAATATTAAATACTAATGGTATGTATGTATGTGTCACTTTTAAAACCATATTTTAAATGTTATTCGATATTTTCAATAATTTATTTACAATATCGTATGAAAAATTATACTTTTTTGAAAAACAAGAACAACATACGGGCGACAGAGAGACAGTTTGTCTCTCCAATGTTATACCAGTTGTGTTTATTTTTTAATCTTTTTTTTGTTTTTGTTTTATTTCGGAAAATGCATAATGACCCCATTTTTATTTGTTTTATTAAAAAAAATTCAATTTTTTTTCTTTTTTTTCTAAGAATTGTCATTGACTTGTCAAAATGTTTTGAAAAAACACAACAATAACAATAACTACAACAACTTTATAAAACATTTGTCCAACAAAGAGTTGATTTTTCATACCAATAATGTCTCTGTTAGTTGCCATTACAGAAGAGAACTCATAGAGAGAGAGAAATAAAAGAATGAAGGATTACTGGAAAAGAAAGGGACAATTTTTTTTTGTGTCAAACAACAATATATTGTCACAACTCTGCTTTAAAGTCTATTTGTTGTCTGCCAGCATTAGGTTTGACTCTATTTTTTGAAAGAGGCAAGTAAAGTCAATTTGACAGATTAAATTTTGTTGCTATTCAAATACAATTTTAAACTGTGCCCTCTTGTATGTTTTATAACGATTTCTTTTTTGTTTATTGAAAAGAAAACAAATAGGGAAATAAAATATTTATAAAGAAATTTAATATTATTGTTGCTGTTATTATTTAATTTAGAAAATTAAATTTGGAACTGCAAATACAGTCAAAGAAGATTTTTTTCCCGATGATTTTGTGCAGACTTTTGTCATTGACTATACATATGTACATAGAAATCGGAAGGGGTAAATGGGTTATACGATATTGATTTAAATTTCCGTTTAAATTTTATCAAATACTTTAAGTTTTTACCCTGGATCACCACATTACATTACCTATTTATTTTCTTTATTTTCCCTTTATTGTAAAGGACAATAAAGGTATGCATTTAAAGAGCATAATGACTTAAATACAATCGCTGCTGCTTATTTACGGTATCTTGCTTACTTAATTAATTGGTCATTATAACCTTTCAGCCAGGATTACAACCTAGCTTCTCACACCACCCATGTTGTGTGCGTTACTTTTACCTATAAGTGGCGGGGTCAACAATTTTAAGTTGACTCTGATCGACAGATATTTGAGAGGATTTTCATGACAATTTTATTTATTTTGCTCTGAATTTTTGTCAGAAATCTGCTGAGAGGATGTCGCCGAAGAAATTTTTTTTCTTCATATTTCGTTTTGTTGTATATGTATGGGCCACACTATCTATCTACTACTACGGCAATTTTAATTTTAATTATAACACGGAAATTCATATGCCATGCTGATATGTGGGGTCAGTATGTTCTAAACAACTACCCCGCCCCCGGTTTAAAAAAAAAAACAATTGGACTGATCGCAGAAAACCTACAACAGTGCTTCGTACAGAGTGCATTGTCAACTCTTGAATTGCCTCTGGCTCCTCTTTGGAAAATTTAAATACGGATTTATTAGAATGTTAAAGCATTCTATTTAGATGAAAAAAATCTTTGGAAAATAAAAATAAAATTATTTGAGGCGTTTTCTTTTCTAATTTTTATGAATTGTTTTATGTAAATCCCAAATTATATGTTATAACACGTAATTATTGTATTTCTTTTAACTTAAATAAATTTTTTAACCCTCAAATAGTTTCTTAAACTTTAAACAAAAGTGCACGTTAAAAAAAAAACATTAAAAAATTTGCATTTCCGTGGTTAGCAAAGAAAAAAGAAAAGAACATCGTATTGACTTTAGACCATGAATATTCAAATAATTTTGCTAAATTAAAAACCATTCAAGCTCAAGGTCAGAGTCATGGGATATTTTTCTATTAACAAAAAATGTATATGTTTTCAAGCCCACATGCTTAGAATTTTAGAGTCTGTTCACCAAACATATTTAAGCCTTAATCATGGCAATGATTTGTAAGTTTTTTGTTTTAATTCTTTTTTTTAAACATGAACACGTTAAACATAATGGTGATATTGATATTGTGAACGTAAAAAAAAGTTTAAAATATTTTTTATTAAAAAGAAATAAATTGCAAAGAAATTTGCCAGTAGCTTTTTTAATAAAAGAAAAAAAATTAAGCTGCTTTAATAATAAAAAAATAATTTTTTTGTAATTTTTTTTCTGTTTGTTTTGGAGTTCTATTCAGGCTTTTATTGTCCATCATGGGCTATTGTTGACCGAACTCAACTTTAAGGTTTTTACACAAGTTTATGCTAGACTTGGCGCAAATATCTTCCTCTTGTTAAAGGGGGGCGTTTATTTCCACACTTTTTTATGTTATTCATCCTTCCTCCCCCCGCTCTTTACTAATTCATCAATCAATTTATTGAATCAAAAGAAAACCAACACAATTTTTGAAGATTTCTTTGCAATAAAAACAAGACAGGTATTGTTTGTTTTTTGTTTGCAGAGATAAAGAAAGAAAAAATTAAATTCTTTATTTATTTTTAAACAACAAGCAAAGCAAAATATTTACAGAAAACAAACTAATTGCTTAAAAGAGTTATTTTTTTAAGTTTAATTTCGATTTTTTTTAGCGAAAGGCCAGATTTTTCCGATTTTCTTTATGGCCAGATTCGTCTTTAGTTTAAAAGTTGAATGAACTTCTTTTATTGATTTTTGGTTTCTTTTTTAACAATTACCAGCATCATTATTAGTACAATTAGCTATTGACTAGAATGTTTGTAAGGATGTAGAGAGAACCACCTTTTTAAAACAGTAAACAAAATAAAAATTAAAAGAAAGTTCCTTAGCAACTTAACAAGAAATGAAAGGCAATCGAATTATATTTAAAAGAAATTTATTTCACCAAGAATTTGCTGGCAAAAAGAAGTCATAAATAAAAACGATAAAATTTTATTATGCAAATAAATACTTAAACCGTAGAATTTGTTTAATGCCAATCAATTTCAACTCATGTCTCAGTTCTTAACGTGTTTGATGGAGATCGGTTCATATTAGACTCCTTAAGGGGTTACTTCCTAAGGGGTACTTCCTAAGGGTTTTTTTTTAGATTTTTTAAAGATAAATTCTGAATTTCATATGTTAAAGTGGACATTTGATTTTTTAGCCTGAACTAGGATATTTTGGAAAGATTGAAAAAATAACAAAATCGTGGCGTTTTGAATTTTTTCTGTTTTCGTGTATTTTTCTATCTTAATTGTGTAATAGTTGAAGTCAGCATGTCTAG
The DNA here is from genome assembly GCA_927399465.1 of Sarcophaga caerulescens. Classification (NCBI taxonomy): domain Eukaryota; kingdom Metazoa; phylum Arthropoda; class Insecta; order Diptera; family Sarcophagidae; genus Sarcophaga; species Sarcophaga caerulescens. The sequence goes on along the minus strand of OV656872.1, from coordinate 37,566,916 downwards.
TGGGTAGTGTGTTGGCTTATTAGACGTGAGATCTCGGTTTAAACCCCAGGTCACACTTCTCCAACAAAACGAAATATAAAAAATATATTTCTTCGGCAACTTCCTCTTAGCAGATTTCTGGCAAAAACTTAGAGAGGAAAGTAAAATTGCCATGAAAAGTTTCTTAGCAACGTATCGTTCGGAATCGACTTGAAACTGTAGGTTGCGCCGGTCATGTATAAAATTAACACACACAGCCTGGGTAAAATTAACATATGTGATGCGAGAAGCTAGGTCGTAATCCTGACTGAAGGATTGTAATGACCAATTATGTATGTATGTTTGTAACTATTTGATAAAATTGTTAATTACTGACGGATCATAAATATCCTAGTTCGGGCTCAAAATTACTGGTTATAGTTTGAAATAAATCGCGGTCGCTAGGTCGCAAAAAAATGATTTTAAGAAAAACCTGTTTAAATTCTTGCACCTGGATGCGTTGTACTATTTATTGGTTTTTCGCCTTCTTATCATATCGTTTAAGGGAAAAGAAAATTTTCACCTTAATTCTACAGCTCTAAAGTAACTAAAATCGTAAAGAAATAAAATCGATTTTTTTTTGAAAATTAGTAAGTATACTAACCCCTTAAAGGTTTTAAAATATCATTAAACGGTTAATAAAACAAGTTTCAAAGAAGATGGAACAGTTAGTCAAACATAAACATTCATTTATTTGTTATGACCAATTAATTGGCTATAAAGATGAAAAAAAAATTTTCGAAAACCCGTTTAAAACTTAAAATATTTTTTAAAAACTTCTATAAAAAGAAAGAAAAATTTAAATAAATATTTGCTTAATATTAAGATTTTTAAAAATTTTCGCATTTGTTCCGCATACCTATCTACAAGAAGACCCCGTTATGTTTTCACAATTTAAACCGGATTAAATAATAATTTTCATAATGTTCGAAAAGGCCCAGTAGCATTGTTATCATGCTAATTGGAACATTTATTAGCATAATTTATAGACTCTATTAATTAACAAAGAGGTGCAAATGTGAATGACATACTTTAGCTTGTTTTTTTGATATCAAAATTATTAATAATAAATTATTATAAAAATAAACACAAAAAACACAAAGAAAAAACAAAAAAACAATAACAAGCAAATAAGAAAATTAATGTAAATTATTATAACGGTTTAAGATAAACAGCTAACCACCAGCTAAGCAACAAACATTTTTTTTTTTTTTTTGAAAAGAAGTCAACAGAAAAGGTCAAAAAACTTTGACAGCAACAAAAACAAAACATAAATCTACAAAATAAAAACACAAAAAAAAATTAAGTGGCTAAAACGCCTACTACTACTTCTACCAAGAAAATTATAAAAAGCAATAAAACCCATTTAAAACACTTGTTAGAAACTAAAACAACGGTTTCCATCATTTGTTTATTGTCATAACCACTATAATGATGATGATGATGATCATCTGTCAAATGAACTTGACTTGAAATTTTGTGATCTAATAATGGTGGCACGACTTCTTTTCTTTAATTTAAATTTAATGTAATAATGACTCAAGAAAAAGTTAATAAAATTGTCTTATTTAACAACAAATAGAAAAAACAAATAAGGAAAATACAAATGAGGTCATTAAACTCGAAATTATTAAAACAAAACAAGGGCTATTAAGCTGCCAGATTTAGTTAAATTTTTCAAGAGTAATAGGATTTCTTTTAATTCCTGTAGACAATGAAAATGTAAGTCTTTTTGAAATTTTACAGCATTTTCAAAGAATTTGTTTTCAACTAACTTACTTAACTTGCGTAATAAACCGGTCATTACAACACTTTAGTCAGGATTACGACTTAGCTTCTCGCACCACCTATGTTCATTTTATCCAGGCAGTATTTTGAGATTTTTCGAGAAACTTTTCATGTCAATTTTTCTTGCTCACAGCGTGTTTGCCAGAAGACTGCTGAGAAAAAGTCGCCTATAGTAATATTTTTTACTTCGCATTGTTCGAGATGTCTGAGCCGGGGTTTCAACCATAGATTTACGCTTAATAAATCAACACACTACCTATTAGACTCCGAAATTCGATCAAGCAGTTATTTAAGGATTTACTTATCGTCCTAGTATTACTAGCTGCTACTAACGTATTCCCAGATTGTTACAAGCAATAATCTGGCAACTCTCTTTCATTTTTAATCTAAAAAACGTGAGATAATCAAAAAAAGAAAGAAACTTTTTTTGGGGAAAATAAAAGAAAAACAATTTCAAATAATTGGCAATTATAAACTAATCTTGAAATTTCTATGGCAAATAACTTAATCATACCATACAATTTTCAATTATTTTTTGTATAATTTTTTTTTAAACGAAAAGCCAAAAAAACAAATACAATACAAATCCATTGTCAAGGTAATAGAGGAGAGATTAAATTACTTAATATTGTATAATATTTTGCGAATAAATTAATTTCTAAAAATCGTTACATAAAAATTAAATTTAATATAAAACAAACAGAACAGCCAGCATCCCTATGGAAACTTTATTTAAGACGATTTTAAATTGAAAAAAATATGGGTTATTTAACAATAAGCCACTTAAGTGATGAAATATCGGTGCCATTCAAAAGAAAACCAAACACAAAAGATCAGACAACAACAACAAAGAGAAAAAAAGAAGAGCGCCTACATCAGTTGCAAGTGGCTTTAGAAATGCAAGACTTCCTGAGAATTTAAACGAAAAAAAAAACTTTTGTGTCATACATCCTCTTGCAGACGTGAATGCAACAGACAATTAGACCGACACTTGTTTTAGCAGTTGGAAATGCTTTATATTCCCAATTCTTTATTTATTTTCTTTATTTTCTTGTGTAGTATTACACTATATTGAAAAAGACCAAAAAGGCAACAACCAGCCAAAGACAAATACTGATACAACGTGAAGCATTAAGTGTGAAAGGGTTTTTTCAAAAAAAAAAAAAAACAGAGAAAAAGAGCAAATAAAAGAAATGCTTTGACAGCAATGCTTAACCTTACACTTGTCAAAGAGAACCAAATGTTATCACGTTGGAAAATATGCATTACGAAAACGGTTTGCCATAATAGTAGTCGGCTTTAATGTAATAGTAAGCCATAGATTATGTGTACTTTTCATTAAAATCCCAAAGTCCAGCTGAAACATCTCGAACAAAACGAAATACGATAAGATATATATCTTTCTGCGACTTTTTCTCAGCAGTTTTCTGGCACAAACTGTCGGAGTAAATAAAACTACCATAAAAATTGCTTAAAAACCTGTCGTTCGGAGTTGACTTTAAACTCTGGGTACCGCTACTAATGGATAAAATTAACACACAACATGGGTGGCGTGAAAAGCTAGGTTGTAATCCTAGATAAAAGGATTGTAATGACCTGTTACGTGCACAACACAATTTTTATTTATTGAGAGGAAGTCACCGGCGAATTATTTTTATGTTTTTATTTTGTTAGAAAAGTCTAACCTGGGACTTCACCCATGGCCTCACTTCTAATAAGCCAAGACACTACCTACTAGACTATGGCGACTTCTATATGATTGAATGATTATAATTCAAATTATTAAATACAGCATTGGGTTAAATTTTGTCCTAAAATTCAAACAATTTTGAAAGGCCATTGACTGCTGGCTTCTCTTTTTATACAACAAGATTTTATTTATTTTATTTTCTTTTTGTTCAAAAAAAAAAAAGAAAGAAATCAAATTTTAATCTCATGTAGGTTCGGACATTCTTCATATATTTTTTTTTTGCTTTGTTTGTCAAGTAATTAATGAGTGTTTGATTTATTTTTTTTTGGGATTTTTTTAGTTTCATTTGTTTGTCTTAAACAAATTCCATTTATGGACATTTATCATCGTTCAATTTATATTATTTGGAGGATAGCAGCATATACACAATTTTATGAAATTAAAAAAAAAAATATAAAAAATTGATTCTTCAATAGGCTTTAAAAATCAATCCTAAAAAAGCTTTTCAAAGGTTAACACATATTAAAAAAAATTTTATTTTCGTTTCACAATGCCAGTCTAATCTTACCACAAAAATTCTTGGGGTTTAAATTACGTTTCAATGGCATGCTATTAAATTACCTCATATCATACACATTTTAATGCTATTGGTCAGAATTCCATTTTATTTCCTTTGAAATCTAACATTTTCTCCTTACTTCTGCTCCTTTAACAAGATCATTGACAGTCATTTGAAAACAAAATTAAAAAAAAAATCCGAAAAAATTCGTGGCGTAAGGAAATTTAATATCTCATGTGAACTATCAAAAAAAAAAAAAAAAAAAAAGACGAAAATAACAGTTAACATTACTACAAAAACAACTCCTTTTTGGCGTGTGACATCCTCAAAAAAAAAAAAAAAAAATACCCAAAAAATAACGGAAAATATCAATAACGATGATCACTATTAAACGCGGATCAAACCAAATCCATGTATAAAGCCAGCATTCAACAAAAAAAAACATGGCGACGATCTTGTCTTTGCGCATGCGCATAGATGGCGATGCTATTTGATAGGAAAATCGCAAAAGAACCAGAAATAACCTAAGCATGTGTGAAATGCAAAACGCCTAAATTTGAAAAGACTAAAAAAAAAAGAAAAGCAAAACGCAGAAATCATGATTTTCAAATACTTTTGCATGTTTATGCACATTCTATAGAAAGCAACAAAAAAATAAACGAAATTATACAAACACCAAATAGATGGAAAATAAATAAATATTTGAAGAAGAGCTATGAAGATGAACCAGCCAACGAACGCTACAAGTACAAGTACTAACATTAGAGTATGTGCGCACATCATCAATATCAGGCATCATCCTCAGGCATACGGTAACAACAATTCCCAGCCAATGTAATAGTATTTCTTAAATACATTCACGTTTCGTTTGGTTTAACTGGACAGAGACAATAAGACAAACAGTCAGCCAGCCAGGATGTAAGACAGATAATCGTTAGTGATCATATAATAGGTATTTAAGGAGAATTTTTCAATCTTAAATACCCTAAGGAACTCATGTTAAAGGGGCCACAATATGCATTAAATTGTGAGGATTTTTTTTTAATCAAAAATCATTAGAGAAATGATTTATTATACAATATGTGTATATAAAAACAGTTTAGACATGACATTTATTTTTGTGTTTTATAAAAAATAAATACAATTTAACTTGTCCTTTGGCATACGAGTCGGTCCAAGGTATAGATTCTCTTAGCTCCCGAAGGATGCAGAAAATAATTTTAATTAAGAAGTAAAAACTATTAAAATCTCCATCAATTAGGATCATTAACTTTATTAAAACATCTGTAGATTGTGGTATAAACTCCTTCCATTTCAATTACAAACTCTAGCTGTTCATGCCCTCTCGATCAACGTTTCGTTGTCTAAATTATTTTTCTATGAGGAGAATATCTTATAAAAATTGCTTCTTAGATATGCCAAAAACATTTGACAGTACCACGCACTCTTAGGGGAAGTTCCACCGCCTGACTTCCTGATGAACATCTTAACCTTATGTAGGGTATGCGTGCAGTACACAATTTTTAAATCAAAATAAAACAAATGGCCAACGATCAATACCACGTTACATTTGATAGCGTCGAAATTGTAAACATTTTCTAAAACTTTATAAAGTTAGTTAGTCTGGTTGGCATGGTCAGTTGGTTGGTTGCTGCCAGTATTTGGCAGCAAAAGAAATAAAAGTTTAGTTCAATAGATCTTGCAAAACATTTACGTAAAGATTTGTTGTAAATATTTAAACTTTTATGTTGTAGTTGTTAAGAACTATACAAGAAGATAAATGACATTCTGTTATATTATTGCATACAACAACAACAACAGGAAAAAAAATACGTATTTACAAAGGTAAACTTTAAACAACATGAGAAATTCTTTACGTTACACAAAAAAAAAAAAAAAACAGAAAGAAATACACAATAAATCGAAGAGAAAAATTGAAAATGTCGTATGTTGGTATTACTGCTTGACCATTTTGACCACTGCCTGCTTATTTACCAACATACCAACAGACAATGCGTTCCTTGTGAGTCAAGGAATTGTTAATGTAGTGTGTGTAAGAAGAGATCAAACCGTAAAGGTCAAACCAAAAAAAAAAAATTATCTTTTTATCTGCTATTTTTGGTGCGCATCTTCAAGAATTTAAATGACGTTACATCTGGGTAGAGAAATTTCAAAGGTTTTTGTCACATATTTTGTTTGTCAATTTAAAAAAAAAAAAACATACAATTAGTCATACTTTAAAAATTTCACCAAAATAACTCCCAAAAAGAGCAAAAAATTTTAGGCTTTTTTGTTTTTTGTTAAGAAAATGAATTTAAAGCCAATTAACCCTAAGGCGTTAATGGTCGTTGCTAAGATTGTAGGAGTACCTCCCATTTGGTTTATGTCTTTCCTAAATTATACTACAGGTTAGGTTAGTTAGGGGACGTATACTTGTCATTGGGATAAGTAAAATACTCAGAGGTCAAAATGACCCATTGTAATACGTCCTAGAGGAGGAAGAGAGAGGATAGTAAAAGAGATAGGGAAATTGGAAAAGAAGAGCAGGTAGGAAAAGGAGGAAAAACAGATGGACCACAAACATACAAGAGAGCGTGACTACAACCTTGACGCCCTAGCACTTTTCAACCAGTTCAACTTATTTATGAAGCCTACTACTTCGAAGAAGCCTACTACTTTGAAATAAAATCCTTGAAGGGGCTTTTTAAGCTTATTAGGGTTAATGTTTTTTAATTTTAAAACATTTCATTTTTTTTTTTCTTACGATCTGAAAAGTGCCAATAATTTTATCAAATTAAAAATTGCATTTTACCACACCTTGTCAAACCACATAACACAGATATTCCCCGGCACGAAACCATAAACATTTTTGTTAACATTAATCATTTGCCGCATGTTTTTTAGCTCATCTTAAGAATTCAATTTTTTTCTTTTATTACCACTAAACGCCAAAACAGAATTAGTCTTTAGGCTTAAATTTAATCTTAAAAAATGTCTAAAATCCTAATGTCTATTAATTATTAATGTTTTTCATTTTTCTTTTTCGTTTTAGGTACGTATTTATTCATTTATTCTATCAGGAAACAAGCATGTGTGACCCATACAATAACTACTCCCCGTTGTTCCAATGTGACAAGTGCCAATGTCAGTTTCTTTACATTTTAAGTAAAGCTCGTGTGGTTGACCACCAAGCGAGACAGAGAGCCATTACTTTTTCGTGTTGTATTTTGGAGAAAAAACGAGGAAAGAAGAGAAAAATGTATTGACAATTTGTCAATATTGAATCTAACAAAAACGACAACAAGAGGGTCTCTATTACTCTTTTCAAAGCCTATTTAAAACCAAAACTACAAAAACAATCTACTCAAAACAGGCGATCATTGAAGCATTCATTGACAGCCAACAAAGTTAAACAAGTCATTTGACAGAAATTGCCGTTAGTAGTCTTGACTTTTGACCAGGCCATTGATACATGAATTTGGAATTAATGATCAATTCTTTGTATTTAGACAACGTTATTCTTTTTTTTTTTTTTTCTTTCTTTCTTTCTTTTCATTGATTTGAACAATTAATTTATGCTATATGGTTTTAGAGATGCTCGAGCCATTTATAATGAAAGTCAAGTACCATACAAACTCAAATATTGTATGTAGAGGCGGAAGAAATTTAATGTGTTTGCTTAAGAATATTTTTTTGAAATTCTAATATTGGTTTTAATAATTAATATTAAATATTTAAGTTACCTAAGGGCTGAAAACAATTCCTTCTATTCTATAAAAAAACACTCTAGAATTTTCAAATAAAATCTTCGCGTATATTTCAGGCGCCTGCTTCTATTGAAAAACTAATGAATCTGATTAAAATCTTAGAAATTTATACACAACAAACAAAACAAATTAGAATAAGCGTAAGGAGAAATGTTTTATTTGATTTCAATTGTTTTCATGCATTATTTATTAAAATCAAAACTTGGAGTTATTTCGCCCAAGAGCTATTTATAATGCCAATCAAGCACATGGGTTTTAGGAAATGAGATTCCTTATATATTTGAATATAAACATTTATGTCATAGACGTGTAGCAAATAAATGCTCCCAACTAAGGCCTGTTTTTGATACCATCATATTCAGCTGAATTTCGATATCTTTAGTCTAAAAATAGAAAAAGGCATTAACTTACCAATGAACAACGTCGCGTTGAATGTGAAGAGTAAGGTTTTTGTACCACCAGCCAGCCGTTTACCTTAAAAACTTGAATGCGAAACCTTCTATATTTTGTGTCTAAATTTGCGAAGATAAATATCATGAACTGCTTTCATAGCTTTCTCTTGCATACGCCGTCACGGAAGCTAGACTTACTCGTTCTTACTTACTTACTTACTTAATTGCTGATAATAACCCTTTAGTCAGGATTAAAACCTAGTTTCTGACACCACCCATGTTACGTGTCAATTATATCCATGAATGGTGCGGCTTACAGTTTAATCTCTCCACCGAACAAAAAATTTTTTGAGTAATTTTTCATGACAAATTTTATTTACTCACAGAGTTTTTACTATAAGACTGATGAGAGTAAGTCGACGAAGAAATATTTTTTCATATTTCGTTTCGTTCGAGACGTCTGAGCTGGGTTTTGAACCACCACCTCAGGTTTAATAAGTCAACACACTTCATACTAGACTATGTTACGAACATCAGAAAAACACAATTCACTTCAGTCGATGTAGGGTAGTAAAGAAAACCCAAAAAATTAGGAAGTATGGTAGTAAGTTTTCTCAAGATATTTATCGTTTCTACAACAAGTGCAATGACTTTTATAAATAATTTCTAAATATTTTGTTTTTCTACAAAAAATCCAAAACCCCTTAGCTGGAGTTCAGTCAACTTCAATCTTTAAAATGAATGAATGAGAAAACAGAAGAAAAAAGACTGATTTTTTCCTTAAAGTATGTATTTCATTTGCTTTAAAGACTTTGGCACCTTTACGCATCACATGGTTTAAGGTTCTAATTTAAAGCAAACCACTAAATGAAAATATCTCAAGCAACGTTCGTTGTCTAACAATTTCTCTCTCTCTCTCCCTCTTTCACTTATTGCTCATAAAATAGGTATCATCGTAGGTTAAATAATTATCTAGGTATGACGATCATTTTCAGTCTTTCATTATTCTTCTTCTTCTTGTTCTTTTCTTTTCTTTTCCTTTCTTTTTTTTTTTTTTTTGCATGGGATTTTAATTTCTTGATTTCTTCTTATTCGCATTCTGTTTTGTCTGTCCGTGTGAGATGGTCTTACATAAATTTATGGTTATAGTCTTTAAACCATGTTTAATGTTTGTTAAACATTAATAGAGAATGTGGTAGTGCTAGTGATTAAGTGAGTGTGGCTTAAGTGTTGTAGATCATGATGATGATTAAGCTCTTTTGCGGAAGCTTTCAAAATTCTTGAAAACCTTCTTTTAACTCTTTATGTTTCTTAAATATAATTTACTTTGCGAGTTACATACACACAAAAAAAAATTATTGTTATCAGCTCACGCAATTTCTTGTGGTTATTTTTCTCAAATGGTTTTCAAAATGCCAAGCCAAGAATGAAAAAAAATTTCAATTACAAAACCAAACTATCCTTTGCATTTAAACCACTTTATCGGCATGATTATAATATTTTTTTTCTATTTTTTGGATTTTAATATCCATCCATACCCTGGCTGGATGATTTATTTTAATATCATTAATCATAAAGGATTTACAACTTCCTGTTGTGCTACGCTATTTCCTAGGCAGAATATACCGAAAAAAAAACACAAAAAACACCTGTCGTCTAATTACTCTCTCCACATCTTGGCTGAACTCTAAAAAAAGAGTTTATTTTGTTTCAGCTGGTAATAGAGCAATGCTCGCATTATGATTAATAAAATTAACTTAAATATTCATGTGGTTCACTAACAAACAACAACTAAAAAAAGAAAGAAAGCCACCAACTTGTTGTATTACCCCTCTACAGTAGTTGCTGGTTTTTAGCAAAGAAAGTAAAACAGAATCTGCTTTCAGTAACAATATTCTACTCAGCATGATATTGAAAAGTTCACTGTTTAGCTAGAAAAAAAAAAGATTTCTTGTTTAACCAGTAAAAGTCTTGGCATTTGAAGAATATTGTAATAATGTCTGCCTGCAATGACTGATTGACAGTTGTTTCTTGGCATAACTAGAGAAAGTGTTTTCTTAAGACATTTATTAACCAACCAGAGAAATTGAAATATTTGTGAAAATCATTGCATGTGGCTTAGGTGAGGCCTTTGGGGACATTAAGAAACAGGATGTGGTTGCTCTATTGTAACAAGACTGTTAGCAATATTAAAAGAAAGAAAAAAAATCTGCTATGTACTGTACTGCATACGAATTAATTTAGTCTTATTTTAAAATTTTTAAAGGCTGTGTGGCTTACATGGTGGCTGTTTCAGAACAATTGAAATCTTAAGAAAATAAAAAAACTTCAATGATTTGTAAAGCTATGGAATTTGAGCCATTTTTCAATGTTGGACGCAATGATAATTTGCTCTCACAATGTAGCACCAAAAACATAATTGGAAAATAGTTGACGGCCACCTTCATTTACATTTGAAAGTCACTGAATGACTAAGAATTTTCTAAGAAGCTTTTCGCTGGCATCTCATTTTAACGATCTTTCGATAGCTTCCTAATGTAAGTAAATATGTCAAACCACTTACTTACTTAATTTATCATTACAATCCTTCAGTCAGAATTACGACCGCACACCATTACGAGATTACGACTTAGCTTCTCACATCAACCATGTAGTGTTCATAAGTGGCGAGACTTACTTTTCATGGCAATTTTATTTACTCTCAGAGCCTTTGCCAGAAATCTGCTGAGAGGAAGTCGCCAAAAAAAGAATATTTTTCAGAATTCGTTTTGTTCGGGATGTCTAAGCTGGGGCTTTAAAATTCTTAGACTCACATCTTTATACTGTATTGCCACACCGCTACAAAATTCAAAGCCTAGCTTGATATACAACAAAATTAATTTCTTGACATTTTTATTTATAGTACTTGCCATAGCGCTTTCCTTTGCCTAAACTGTTATCATTTTCTCATTTCTATTTAAAAAGCTTTTATACTAACGCTTTGTATATTGGGGATTTATTTTATTCACGAATATTGTCTAAGACGCCATCTTTGTTATTTTAAGTAAGCAACATTGTTGCAAACCATACAGCATGATTACAGACATACCAAGCCAAGCTTAACAACAGCGGCTAGGCTAAATGGCGGCGACCCGTAAAAAGCATTCATTACATAAAAAACTAATAGCCCGAAAAAAAAATAAAACAAAAAGAATATATTTTAGAAGTTACCAAAGCAAAATTATATTCTATAAACGTAAGAAGTGGTAATAAAACCAAAAAACTAAGAAAAATATAAAACAGAGCAACAAGCAAGCGGCTAAGAAAGATGTTATACAAATACGCCACCACGTTTGAAATTCATTACATCAACATCAACAATATCATCGTCAACGTTTCTGTTCATATCATCATCAGTATGCAGTAGAAAGCAAATTGTATACGGAGTACATTAACACTTCTAACATGTTCTTCTACTTTGTACTTTGTAGTACGCGACTGTATATGGAGCTGTGGCATGTGTGAGGCTTTTCATAAACACTGACTACATAAGTGTGTGTGTCGGTTAAAGAACATGTTGCATGTTAAATTATCGAAGTCAAAAAGAACGAATTACACAAAAAAAAAAAAAAACAAGAAAAATTAAAAGCACTTCTAACGTTATGTAAAAATCTATTAGAGTGTCTTTGGTACAGAAAAAGTTTGTTTAACAAATTGTTAATGATCATGAATTCATTTAAACCAGACACTGGTTGCTGGCCATAATTATTTTTACGATGATACGCCAGCACACTACCACATTACCACACCATCTATACGTATAAATATTTGCTTAATCTATTATAACATTTCCATGCTGATGACTATTAGAACAGAGCTAAGAAAGAAAGAAAGAGACGAAAAAAAAACTTTTCAAGTGCGTTTGAATGGCTTTAATTTTCGAGCCATTAACAACTTCCTTTTTAGATATTGTACTTGAGGCACATAATACTAATGCTTCCTCTATTTCATAGCAACGCCATCTGTTGCTTAGTGCAAACGTTTAAAGAAAAAAGTTTGTATATTTAAATGCAAATGTGCTTGTTTAGTACAAGACTATAAAACTTTTAAGACTTTTTTACATTTTATGCCAATGTCAGTAGCAATACTGTAGGGCAACTATGATATTCGCATTGAATGTTGCAATTTTCGTACTTAAAAATAATCTGAATGATTTCTTAACTAATTTGCTAATTTGAGGTAAAAATTCGCAGTCATTCTGAAAACGAATTGTGCTGCTATTACACTTCCAAAATGGATAGACATTATCAAATTACGAAATAATTACTGCGATGGTATGCAGTGTTTAAATTACTTGCACACAAGTCACCGAAATACTTTCGTACGCTTTAGCCGGAATCACAACCTAGGTTCTCACATCAACCATGTTGTGTGTTTTAATTTCATTCATAAGCGGCGAGACCTTCAGTTTAAATCGACTGCGAACCATAGATTTTTGAGAAAATGTCCATGGCTTTTTGTTTACTCTCAGACTTTTTTCCAAAAGACAATAGTTACTACATTGGTATGCCAATGTAGAGCGTTTAAGTGTTTAAATTACCTGCACAATAGTCACCAAAATACTTTCGTACTCTTTAGCCGGGATTACAACCTAGCTTATCACATCAAACATGTTGTGTGTCTTAATTTCGACCACAAGTTGCGGGATCTACAGTTTCAGTTTTACAGGTCTCAGCACGACAGACAGAATAACGTTTTTATGGCAATTCGATTTTTCTCTCAGACTTTTTGCCAGAAAACTGCTGAGAGGAAATTCCGAAGAAATATTTCTTATATTTGGGGTAGGGTTTGAACCACAGCCTCTCTTCTAATAAGCCAACATACTACCTGCTAGGCTACGGCGACTTCAAAGTCACCATATTGCCTACATTTATACATACATGGAGTTTATCAACAATTCTCTATGTTTCTACAGCGTAATTTGCTAATAAGGTCATGTGAATAGCCATTAATATTAACCCTATGGGAACGATTAAATCAACAAGAGTGACCGCGCTACGGTTTATAGAACATCTTTTCTTTTCATTTGCCTGTGCGGCGAATTTCTCTTAAAACTCAATAAATTTTTAAAAATTAGTTTTGAGCAGTAAAAGCTTATGAGTGCACGAACTAGAACAACTATTCTTCCCATAACAAAAAATAATTTTAAATACTTTTTTTTTTTGTTCGTTCTTTCGCTGTATTTTAAATATTCTTTTAAAGCCGTTATGACCTTAAGTGTTTTGGTAAAATTGGAAAAAAAAAAGTATTTAATTTTTATTTTTAATTTTTTGCAAATTATTGTGTACATAATTTCCCGTATCTTAAAACGAAAGATACTAAAAGAAAATATTGGTTTGGCTTGCTAACAACCGCAACAACTAGAAACAATGAAGAGAATCATAAAAATAGAAATAAAAACTGAAATATTTTATAATTTTTAAATCATTAACATTTTCAAAGCAAATTAGCTCACGAAAACACTATAAAAAAACAAAAACATGTACTCGTAACTAACATGTATTCTAAAGGCTCTTAGCACATTTACGAGCTTTGCTTTTTTACAGCGCCAATGCGATGTCTTTTTTTACTTTTTCTTTTTTTTTCTCTCTCTCTCTCTCTCTTTTTTAAAAATCAATCATTAAGAAAAAGATGCCGCTAACTGTTATTGATAACACCGTACAAATTACACAAATTAGCCAAGTAGCAAAAGCAAACGTAAACGCAAACATCTAACGCAATATACCGGGTACATATCCAATAGAAAAGTGTAAAGAAACATGCATTAAAAAATATATTCTTACGCTAACACAGCTTTAGATTGGAGAGATTAATTTCAATACGATTTTATTAACAAAATCAAGACCAGTAGTATTCAATTTAAAGAGGTTTCACTGTTTAACCATGTAGTATTTTCTTTCATGAGCCAATGTCATGCTCATCAATGAATATGAGAAACAAAACATTAATATGCAATAATATTTTGTTGTTGTTGTTGTTGCTGGTACATATTACACGTTATACAGACTTTTTGCAAAACTCAAACAAAATATAAAAAAAATATTTTAAAACAACATCATAACACTCGATAGACTTACGGATACACAGGCACAACACAGTCAAAAGCAGGTATTAATAGCAGTGTAAACGACAACAGCAACACTAAAGCCTTTTGTAACGCTTTTTCTTCTTTTTTTCTGGGATAGAAATCAACAAAAAGAAAAAAACTTTTTTAATGTATAACCATAAGGTATTTGTTCTGCAATGTTTGTTATAATTTTCGTGTAAAAAGGAGTTAAAAAATATGTTTTAAAACTCTTTTTTTCATGTTTTATAAATAATAAATATTTTATTATTTCAGAATTAAAGTTTTTAGTAAAAAACCAGAAATTTTACAAATTCAATGCGATTATATTTCACCTGATAGTTTCTATATACTATACATATGTATGTATGTACTCGAGCTTTATTAGGGCGATATAAAACAAAAAGAATCTGTTTTATACATTTTACAAATTGTATATACCTCTTATTTAATATGTCATTACAACCGTTTAGTCAGGATTACAACCTAGCTTCTCACATCACTCATGTTGGATATGTTAATTTTTATGCATGAGTGACGTGGCCTACAGTTTAAAGTCGACTCCGAACGACAGATTTTTCGAAAACTTTTCATTACAATTCTATTTACTCTCAAATTTTTTGCCAGAAATCTACTGTGAGGAAGTCGCCCAAGAAATATTTTTTTATATTTCGTTTTATTCGAGATATCTGAGCCTAGAATTTGAATCACGAACTCGCATTTAATAAGCCAACACATTACCTACTACACTACGACGACTTCATATTTAATATTATATAAGCCGCACTGTTACATTGAATTGCCGTTCAATTAATTTTTCAAATGTTCATGAGTTAAACATAAAATATGATAAAAAGTTCTTTTTTGATATACAAAACTTTCCAAAAAGTACAGGCTTTGTGTTAAATATTTAATATCAGAATATAAGGTAAGCCGTAGTCTAGTAGTTAGTGTGTTAACTTATTAGACATGACGCCTCGGTTCAAACCCCTGGTCAAACATTTTCAACATACAGAATATGAAAAAAATATTTGTTTGATGTCTTCCTCTCTGCAGATTTCTGGCAAAAACTCTGAAAGTAAATAAAATTGCCATAAAAAAGTTTCTCAAAACTCTATCGTTCGGAATCGACTTTAAACTGTAGGTCCCGCCACTCATGTATAAAATTAACATACACAACATAAATGGTGTGAAAAGCTAGGCCTTAATCCTGACTGAATTGATTGATTCACATCAAAAATTATGATTTAAATATAAAACAGAAGCTCTCTCAACTATTTTTATTAAAAACAATCTCAAATAGTTTCAAATATGATTGAAACTTTAAAAGATTTCTCGGTGTTTTCTTACATAGCATGCTCCATAGCACAACAACGTCATGCAAAAAGTCAACATATCTTGCAGAAAACAACTGGGCGGCCTATTAGTCAGTCAGTCAGTTAGTCACTATTTTCAACAATAAATAAGTCATAGTTTTTTCTTTCATAGACAGTCAGTCGGTTGGTTAGTTGTTTAGTTTCTACCACACATCCCTGTATTGTATTGTATGGTGTTGGTATACTTTCATGTTGCAAGGTGAAAAATTAATAAAAAATCAAAGTCAACCAAGTACAGCAACAACAACAACACTTAGCATCAATAATACCATATTGTATAACAAGTCATTTTTTGTAGTTGTTCAAATAACAACAACAACAACAACGACATCAAAAAAATATTTACAATGCAGACATCAGCATCGATAAAAGTCACTGCATCATCAACACCACTATATAGTATTAACATTTATAAAGCTCTAGGCAACATCAGTTGATGCCACATTATGTTGAATGTATGGATGTATATATATGTATGTAACGCAAATACATGTTAAATGCAATAGATATGACATTTGAATCTCTACTTGATATGTGTGTAAAATTTTTTGCTGTTTTTGTTGATTTTATTTCATTCTTTATAATTTACACACATTTATCTGACCGCAAAATATTCGTTTATAAGTAAAACTGTCTATGACTACTAGACCAGACAAGACCAGGCCAGACCAGACCTTTATGCGTTATATGGCATTATACATACGAGTATGTGGGTATGTATGAGTATGTCTAACTTGGTATTGTAATTGATATGATGGTTTTTGTAATGTTGCTGCCGCAAACAACTGTTGTTGTTGATAATGTAAAACGCTTGTCGTCTGTCTCTCATTGATATAGAGTATCTGATTAAAATTTGTTGCTGTAGATAGTTACTACTTACTCACTAACTGATTGGAGTTGATAGTGATATGACTGGTGACGATTATAATAATGATGTAGCAGCACCTACATTGTCAGTGACAAGAAGAATGATGATGACGTTATTTTTAAGGTGTTACACTGAAAGTTATATCATATGTTGTGGACAAAAACATTGTGACGTAAGAAAAGAAGCCACTTCTAAATGAATAAAACTTGTTAAAACTAAAAGGTACGGAAGGGGAATATGTAGCGATTCCAGACAATAATTCAAATTATGAAATACATTTGAATTATATGCACACAAATATTTGTTTGTTTCAAACTGTTAACAGTGATAAATCATTGTTTTTAAATTGCATTAAACTAAATAAGATTCAAATTTTAGATCATGTGATATTATATCGTTTGGTTAATCTGAATTAATTTTCAATAGACCTTTCTGTTTTCGAAGTGATGATGTATTTTTCACTTCCATACATACATAATTGATTATTACAAACCTTCAGTCAGGATTGCGATCTAGCTTCTCACACGACCTATGGTTTAAAGTCGACTCCATACAACAGATTTTTTGAGAATCTTTTCATGGCAATTTTATTTATCTCTCAGAGTTTTTGCCAGAAATCTGCTCAGAGGAAGTCTGCGCCGAAGACATATTTTTCATATTTTCGTTTTGATGTCTGACTTGGGGCCTTACGTCTAATAAGCCATTACACTATCTACTAGACTACGGCGACTTCAAACCTCAAACCAGTTAATTGCTCTAATACAGCAACTTCTAGAATAACAGTGTTGCCCTAACTCATTACCTTGAAACAATGGTAAGCTGAAAGATTTTCTTCATTGAATTCTATGTATTCTTTCACAAAAGCTGAGCAGAATTCATTTTGTTATGATATTCCATTATAATTAATTTGCAATTTGAACTGAAAATCATAAAGTTTTAAATTTCATTTAATTTAAATTAAACAAAACAGTTTAATTTTCATGCAGAATTTTTGTTTAACTTTAATAATAAAGTTTTTAACAATTTAAAACAATTTTCAAATTTCCATAATAATGAGCTCGTAATACAATTCATTTAAGCGCCATTTCCGTTAAACAATTTTTTTTTTCACCACGCCACCAACAACAACAACATATTTTACACTTTTAAAAACAAACGAAAAACTGAAAAGCATTAAATTGTTAAAGCTTCTATAGTTCTGGTGAGAGATGTGAACAAAAAAGTGTATGTGGAAAACAGAAATAACAATAAAAAAAAATACTAGTAACCACTATTATGCGGATTGTTTAACAACATGTATTATTATGAGTTTTAAACAAAAACTTACGCTTAGTTAAACATTGAAAATATTGTATTATTGTTTACAATAGGCAGGCAGGCAGGCAGAGTAAGTTAAACTAAACTGTCTGACAGCTAGCTATACCATGCTACCATGTATGCTTTGATTTGCTTACTATTGCTACTACTATTACAGTCAACCATGTTGCTCTGCTGCTAAACGGCTGCCTTTGTGGTTTTTTGCAAGCAGGAAAGTATAAAAATAGTAGCGGCAGTAGTCGTGGTAGTGGGTTGATTTAACTCACGCTTCACTGATGGTCATTTATCACCGTTATACTGCCGGTAACTGGTAAAATAATACATAAAAAACTTAAATAAATACACACACACAATTTCAAAAGAAAACCACAAATAAAAATTAAAACTTTGATTAAATCAAGCATATTATAACGTTAGTGCAGTTTTTCACAAAACGCCTGTTTTGCCACACTTTTTTTTTCAGCAGCGTAAATGTGTTGTGTGTGAGCCATCAATTGATATTTCGCGAAAATTATTTACAGCATTAGCTTAGCACGCGTTAAATAATTTATTTATTGTTGTTGGAAAAGAAAAACAAACTGTTTTCCTTAGAAAACTTGTTACACCGTTTTGGTTTGGTTTGAAGCTAAGCAACTTGACAGCTACTAAAACATGTTGACAACAAAGTTTTTTATTTTTTTTTTTTCATGCCACAACAATAACGTGACAATTTCCAGATGTGTGCTGTTGATGGTGGCAATGATGATGAGGTTAGACGGGTTTCTTTAGTTTTTTGCTCTGTTTTGGACAGTAAATGTTTTGGTTTTGATTAATAGAAGGAAGTATTAATGCGACAACTACTAGCATAGACTTAAAGTGGCCAACTAGTTTGGTTAACTCTTACATTGAAATATAAATGAGAACATTTAGGGTAATGGTTATGAATAACAATTGAATTTTTCAATCCATTTTCCAAATTCAAAATTAATTATTATTCAACCAAAGAAAAACAATTTCTGTTCATTCTTGCTTTTATAACAATAATTAAATTAATTAAATACGGCATATACATAACTGCATAAATTTATTTCACGTTTCATAATTTCATACCAAAACATAACAAAGCAAAGCTATTAATTCCTATAACGTGCACGCCGCAAAAGAAAATTTTCATTTTCCATAATAATTTCCATGGCCTTGATCGCATAGCAATAATGAAATAATTCTGTTGTGAGATAATTCAATTACAGCAAGTATTATGTAATGAAAGATTAACCTTAAAAGGCAAAAATATACAATTTTTATAAATTCCATATTGAAACTTACTTCTTGATTTCTGACTTTTAAAAGAATTATTTGCATGTCGATAGAAGCCATTTTGTATTAGAAATTAATTTTGTGAATACTTTTTATAGTTAAGCTTTAAATAAATTAAAGGAAAAGCCCTTCAAACTCTTTTAAGGGTTAATTTTGTTTGCAAATAAAAAAAATCGTTTTTTTTTTCTTCCTTTCTTCTTAACTTCCATTACAAAGAAACAAAATGAAACGAAATACAAAAAAGTAGAAGATCATGACAATGATATTGTATTATCGCTCGCTGTGTAGTTGTTTTTTTCGTTTTAGAAATTGATCGTGAGCTTAGGATCTTTTTCTGCATTCTGTGGTGTAAAGTTGATGATGTTGAATGCCAATGCCAATGCCAATGATGTTGATGATGCCATAGACCACAAAAAAAAAGGGTGTAAAATGGCTCAAATAACACAAATTCTAGACGAAAAAAAAAGAAACAAAAGCAAACAACAACCTTTGGATAAAAGCAACAGCCAGACAAATGAGCAGACAGCATAGTTAAGCATTGCATAGGACAGACAAGTTACAGACAATCTTAGAATACCTAGAATTCAAATTTGAAACAAATAAATGAATGTCTTTGCCGTCGTTGCTAGTGCTGTATGTAGCATGTAGTTTGTGGTAGATAACTCCAAGTGCAACAAATGAATTTACTACTAATTTAACATGATTATGGCCGTAGATTTCGAAACTTCTTTAACAGAATCCATGTTATTATTCCGTATTCTTTGTCTTATTGTTCAGCCACGCTCTTAGGAAAGAAACAAAGAAAGGGTCTTGGCTTAAAGCAAAGCTTAAAGAAGCTATTTGCTGATATTAATATGATGATCGCAGCAGTGGCAAAATGTTTGGCTTCTTCTGCTGATAGTTAGTGGCAAAATAAAAAACGAAACAGAAAACTACTAAGTAGCAGGCCAAGTAACTCTAGTGTATTACAGCGTGACATGGGTGCAAGTTTTTTTCATTTTCCTCAGAAGTTGGAAAAGGATTGCCCAAAAACTAAAACTTATAGAATTTCATATGCAATGTTACTGCTTTAGATGTATGGCTTAGATGACGATTACTCACGTTTTGCTTTTTACTTAACAGTATGGAAAATATTTTTGTTTTTTTTTTTTTTTTCAAAGAAAACAATTACGTATGGAAAGCCTAAGCATTATATCCGAATAATCGATATTTTAAATTCCTTAACAAAATAACCTATCCCTTGGAGGCTTTATAAGTAAATGTTTAATAAATAATTCATTTTTTTTTGTTCCACTTTCTGTTATTTATAGCAACTTGAGCCAATAATCGATATCGAACTCTATGACCTTAAACTTGATTTTCTTTCATTTATGTATGTACACGAATATTTACAATCTTAAAGTTATTGGCTCAAATATATACTATTTGGCTTAAAACAAAGTCAATTAAATCAAATATTTAGCAGCCATTTAAGTTAGTAAACAAACGATTGTTCCATATAAACAACAACCGGCTCCCTAGAAAACGGAAAGGAGCCAAAAGGAATCATAAAACTCAAGTGAAAAAATAAAAACGAATTTTCAAACAGAAAAACTATTACATGCATGGTTATGCCACAAGCAAAGAACACCAATGTCATTGGCATTACAGTTCCCCTTGACCATTCCTTCGAAAAAAAAGCATAAGGACAGTAAAACAGACAGACGCTTAAATCCAAATATAAAAACCATGTTAATATAACTGGTACGAAGTAAAACACTATTGGGGGAATCACATGTTGTTGTAGTAGCTAATGGAAAAACTATTAAAAGCAACACAAACACACACACACACACAAGAAAACAAGTCAACTCGACTCGCCTAATATGATATAACCAAGGCAAACAAATGTCATTTACTAAGCCTGCAGCTTGAAACCAGGTTTTTACTACAGCTACGCCTAACTTTGTAAGAAAATTAAATGATACACCAGCTTGGTAGGGGTGTGGTTGTAGACATAGAGCCTGTTTAAGGAAAAAAAACTACACCTATTTGGTTGGTAAGCAAAAAAAACAGAACTGAAACACAAAATCATTTGGCAACCTATTTAGTAAAAATGTGCGGTTGGCATTTTGTATTGTAAATATGACTGAAGCTTTAGGAGGATCCTATTGAAACCACAATAACAACAATCAAGAAATATTAACATTTAGCCAAATGTTGTGGCAAGAAACACATTCTTTCTTAAATGGGTTAGAAAATATGAGTAGTAAATATGTTGTATAGGAAATATAACCCAGCAAAAGTTTTAATTCGAACTACAACTCATTGCAGTTATTAAGGTAGATGTTTATTTAATGTTTCAGGCGCATAAATCCTGATGATATGTGTTAAGTTGGTTTTGAGGTGCACAGTGATGTGTGGCTTATTCGCACATACTTGCAAATTTAAAAAAAATCTGAATCGATTTTTAGGTGAGAATTAAGTCAACCTCTTGAGGTTCAGCGAACACTTGTAATTTGCTTGTAATTTTAAACAACACTTTATTGAATGATTGTCTCAAGTTTCTTTTTGCTGGGTTTAACAACTTCTACAGCTTTTATGTCCACCTGAATTTTACTTCACCTTTTCTGTCATATTCTTTCTATTCTATGGTACAGTAAAACGAATGTTACGTTAAATTCTTTTAACAATGCGTTCAACAGCAATGTTTAACAAGTTTTGAAATACAATGCAGGCATATGTATTCTCTCCACATTAAAAAAAAAATATATTAAAACTATACGAACTAAAGTAAAAATGTTAGAAAAAATCAAAAACAACAATTTGAAGGCACTTTATGCTGAAGCTTTAAACGTATGAGACAATAAACAATAACAAAACTTAAGTGATACATTGGAAAAAAGAAAAACATTAACCCTGAAAAACCTTAAGCATGAAAGGATTTAAAGTCTAAACCATTTCCATTATTGCAATATTAAACATTTGCCTGGGATCGTTTGAATCCACATCACCATTTTATGGTTAACAGTGGTAACGAATGGACTTTACATTTTTTCATTTCTTCCAAGTGCTTTGTTAGCTCTCTCCAAGCCTAACGTATTTACGCACAATGCTACACGTTATATGAAGTGAGTGAATGTGGCTGCAGCAACTGAGTGGTTTGCAACATTTTAAGTTGAACCTAATGTTTTAAGAAATTTGAATGCATTTTTAATCTTGTGGTAAGAAAAAAAAAATTGTCATTTAAAACGGTTTTTTTGTGCCACCATTATTTATGGCTCTTCCAAATTCTACGGTTCATACGGTTTACGGTTTACATTTGGCTTTGTTCCCCCAGCTGAGAGAAAAGGATGATGATGATCACAGTGTTGATATACTTAGTGATGGTAAAACTTAAATATGTACGATGCTATTACCTTGCCTGGCCTGCTCATTACATTCTTTTGAAGTTTCTTGTGTACAAAAAAAAGGAAACTAAAAACTTTTACAAGAGTTTAACGTTAGTTTTTTATGGCAAGATATTGATAAGATTTTAATTTATGAGGGTATTTCTACAATAACATTCAATTCAATTCGATTGTTTTTGTTTTTTCGTTGTGTGTTAAGCCTAAAAGAATTTCAATTTTAGGCAATTGCCAAGACAGTATGTGTTGTCATTAAAGAACAAAATAAATGTCATAAAATTTTAATATCTTTATAGAAAACGACAAAATTAAGTCCGTATATAATGGCTGGAAAAGTTTAATACTAATGGGCATACGTGTATGTATGTACGAATGGGAATCCTATAAAATTGTTTTCAATCGATAACTATCCTTAAGTCACAAAAAATTATTTATTTAACAGTATTTCGTAAAAAAAATTATATTTTAATCGTTTGGAAGCCATAAAATAAGCTCGCCTCGGCTTATATGGCTTACCTTTATCCAGCGGTCCATATTTTCAATGACTCTGAGACATAATTATGGTTCAATGCCAAATGATCACATCCTTTAACTCTTGAATTGTTCTTGACTTATTGACATCCGCTTTTTCTTTAAATATCCTCAAAGAAAGAAGTCCAACGATGTTAAATCACATGATTTTGGCGGCCTATTAACATTGCCACGATGTGAGATAACACGGCCATTGAATTTTTTCGTGCAAAGAGCCATTGCTTCGTTGGCTATGTGGCAAGTGGTACCATTCTGTGGGAACCACATATAGTCCGGATCCATATGCTTAAGTTCTAGCCACAGATGACCGTTAGCATCCCGCTATAGCAAAGTCCATTCACGGTAACTGCTTGTTTGACTTCATTTTCGAAGAAGTACGGCCCGATGATGAACGAACTGGGCAAGCTTGCACGATTGTTTTTATATTTCCTACAGACTGGGTTTTGCATACAATTCTCACGATTGTGGACACATTTGTTCGATTATGCTGATCAAAAAAAAAATCCCAAAGTGTACGAAATACATTTTGATTTGAACGCCTATTTTCGTAAAAGGCTGCAATAATTTTAATGCGCTGCTCAATTGTGCACCTTGCCATGGTTGAATTTGTCAAACGCTCAAAACAAAGAAATGTCTACCTGACATTAAGCTATGACTCACAATTAACATCGTTCTTTATGGTTGGACCACCTTTTGTATGCACTAAAAAGGATCTTCGTAGGCAACAATGATCTTGGCAAAAAATTAATGAGTTTTTGACAGATCTGATGGTCATTTGATTTTAAATCCTGCATGAAAAAAATCTCTTAAGACTTAATATTTAGCATGCGATGGTTGCAGCATGTCTTAATATTAATGTTGTGAACATACCGGAAATATTTGCAACTGAGCAACAGGGACAATATGCACTGCACCTTTTATACACTGTATGTAGCCAGTCGACTTAATATAATTTTCATAATTTTACAAAAAATGATTTTAACAGTTCTGAAAGTGAATTTGTATTATTTTTTAAAGTAAAAACAACAAAAGCCTGCCAAAATACTTACGCTTTAAAAGGAAACTTAAATTCAACAGATCATGTGCAATAAAACTTAATTAAAACAAAAAAAAAATTAAAATTGAAGCATAGAAAATTGTTTTATATTTCCTAAACAGAAAAACAAAAAGAATCCAAGAACTATGTAAAAGAAACTTAAATTTGTGGCAATAAAAATTTGTGGCAGCCAAAAACTTTAAGAATAAAAAAATTAAAAAAAAAACACTGACACGTATCCATAAAACAGATCCATGCAGTACCACAGAGAAAAAACCTCTAGAAATTATGTGGTTGAAAAGAGAAACGTCATAAAAAGTGTTCTACTACGTACATAAGTACATACATATTAGTGTTCTAATACATATGTACACACACAAGCTATATAGTATAATATACTAGCCATGTATAAAGTAGTAAACATTCTAACTGTAAAAACAGAAAATGGTGAAGAATAAGAAGAACAAGAAGAAGACCATAAAAATTATAATAATAACATACATACGTACATACATACTCGTATGAAGAACTATTTTTTTTCATTTCATAACTCTGTGGTCTATGGTTTGTACTCATTATTGTACAATACGTACGTACATACATATGTATATGCAAAAAGAAATACAGAAAAATTAAAACAAATTCACCCAAGTTGAGGAGAGCAAAAAAAAATAGAAATGAAACGCTCGCATAAAAAGTTTAAAATGATCTAATAAAACTTCAAAAGACTAAAAAGCGAACAAAACAGAAAATAAAATTGCTCTCAATATATTAAAAGTATGCTGAATTTGTTTTTTAAAAACGTAATACTTTTAGGTGTTCCATCTGTACCATGACCCAACTAACATCATCGTCTTTCCTTGTGTAATAAATTTTAAAATAATTTACTTCGGCCTTCTATACTACTTTAGAATATTGTCAACTGTGGGCCAAGCTTTCAGTGAAAAATAAAAATAATGCCTTTTTAATACAAAATTAATGTACTTTTTGATTTTGTTGTACTTCACCACAATCAAACGCCATTACCAGACGACGCTCATGCGAAGGGTTAGCTGTAGGATTTGCTTAGAAGAGCATACAATACTTTTCTTTACTATTCTCTTTTATTTGTATAAAAATACTTCATTAGAGGAATTAATCGTTCCTCTATTTTCTAAAGTAGTATTGAAGTCCCTTTAGTCTAGTAGGTAGTGTGTTGACTTATTACACGTGAGGCTAGGGTCAAACACCAGGTCAGACATCCTTAACATAACGAAAATATGAACAAATATTTCTTTGGCGACTGCCTCTCAGTAGATTTCTGGCAAAATCTCTGAAAGTAATTTAAATTGTCATAAAAAGTTGCTCAAAAATCTATCGATCGGAATCGACTTTAAACTGTAGGTTCCGCTACTCGTGTATAAAAATTAACACACACAACATAAATGGTGTGAGAAACTAGTTTGTAATCCTGACTGAAGGGTTGTAATGATCAATTATGTATACATATATGTATGTATGTTTATTTACTAAAAATTCCCTTCAAACTTTTTTAAAGTCATGTTATTTGTAAATTTGAAACGAAATATATTATGAAAGAGGTATTGTTTTACAAATTTGCTAAAAAAATTTCTGTTAATCATACTGAAATTGATCTGAGAAGAACCTTATTGGACAGATAGTTTCTGTACGTGTATCAAATACAAAGTTGAATGACCTTTACTGTTTGATATTTGCAATTTTTTTTTTTTATTTACACTCTGAATTTGTCGATCTCTGGCTTAAAGGCAACAAACAGCAAGCAGCATACAACCATAAAAAAAACAGACTTTAACTGCAGCAATAACAACAAAAGCTGTTGCTGTTATAACTATAAAAATCACCAACGACAACCGACAACAAAATACTGGGCTTTGTTACCAGAATTCTTGCGATAACACATGTACGACTAACTATAATGACGATTGTTGCTGTTCCACGTTAGTTGCTAAAAGGCACGCGCAAACAACTGAGCATTTTTATTTTTATTAGCACTTTTTTTTTCCTTTTTCTTAAAATTTTCCCAGTATTTTGTCTAGGCCAAAAATGAATGAAAAAAAGAACGACGAAGAACCTTTTTTGTCATGCCAAAGAACCTGGTTGTTGGCGTTCATCATTATCATCATCATCATAATTATTATGATGTACATAATGATGACAATGGCGATGACAATTATGGCCACAACCACTACTATTCTGAAGGCTGGATAGCGAGCGCATGCGTTCCTACCTTTAAATGAAGGTGGTTCTAACACAATTGTTGGAATATTCTTACGTACGTTTATGGTCTCTTCGCATTAAGGAAACTTCCTTATGGTAGTTTTTAATGTTATTTTTA
This sequence comes from Sarcophaga caerulescens, assembly GCA_927399465.1. NCBI lineage: Eukaryota > Metazoa > Arthropoda > Insecta > Diptera > Sarcophagidae > Sarcophaga > Sarcophaga caerulescens. Next base: position 37,540,433 of record OV656872.1, on the reverse strand, counting down.
AAAGTTTTGTTTTTATAGCTATCGGAGCAACAACAACAACAACAAAAATAAATATAAATACCATAAAAAACGCCAAGGAAGAACCGCAGCATGAATTTAAGAGTTAATTAAAATAAATCACAGATATTGCGAAAATAAATACGAAAAGTATTTTCATTAATTAATACATAAAAAAAAATAGAAATAAAATTGACAAGGAAAGTGCCCGCAGAAGGAATGTGGCACTGAAATGAGCAAAATGATGTCCTTAACAAAAATGTTCGAAAGTATGTGATGAAATAATGATTTTTTAAAGTTTACTTCCTTGATTTTTATTAGCCAATTTGACGTTGGCTATATAAGGTTTATGTAGACATAAATTAAATTTTTTTGTAAAAAAGCAGAGGAATAATTACCATCAACAGAATCATCAAATTCTGATGCAATACACTTCAGCAAATCAGTTATGCATGATTGAACACAAAGTTCTGACAGACATTTTTCGTTCAGTTTTATATGTAGATTCTATACATTTCTTAATCCTTCATATTAACAACAGGATATCCATCCAACCTAACATAAATTAACAACATCTTCTCAAATATAGTTCGTAAGAAAAGACCCTCTAGAGTCTAAAAGTTAAACTTAAAATACAAAACTTCTGCTTTACATGAGAATATAATTAAAAATGTAAAACTATCATGAGATAACAAGTGTTGAAGAGATAAGTTTCTAAAGCATTTCACAATGCAGTCAGTAATGTTTAGAAAAACACCGTAAAAATAATTTGTCAAATCATTTATGCTGAATGTATAACAATCTTGTGAACATGTTGACTTCTATTTCAGTCATGTTGCTATTTTTTGTTCTTTCTTCTAATTTTAAGTCAGTCAGTCAAGTTACATGTTGTAACAAATTGTGAGAATTTGAAAAAAAAAAAAAAACACAAGATTATGATGCGATACGAGTACAATTGTAGAACAAATGAAATGAATGAATCTCATGTAATAAAATCTTTGTCATTTTTGGTTGTATGTATGTACGTTGTCATTGTCGTGGTCTCTGCTTTGTTACCATTCATTCTATCTGTTTTCCTTACCATCTCCAAGCATTTCATTTAACGGACTGCCTACTCATATTGTCGTTTGAGATTATTATTCCATTAAGAGCATTACATAAACTGAACTGAAGAGAAGGAAGAACAAAAAAAGAAAAGGTATCTTTAGCACGCAAGATCAAATTTATGATATGGAAGATATACTCCTGCATGGAATTTTAATAGTAATTCGCATAAGAATGGAGGAAGAGAGAGGACAAATTTTATTAAATTAATCGTTATAATTATTTATAAATAAATTATAGGTTTGTTTTCTGTAAGCTTTTCTAATTAAATTGAGAATAATAATTACACGATTCAAATATTTGCAATGCGGGTGCCCTGGTGGTCTAGTGGGTAGTGTGTTAGACTATTAGCGTGAGGTTGTGGGTTCGATACCCACCAGTGACTATGGTCTGTTGCACTACACTGAGCGTAAGTTCGAAGTAACTAAATTTTCCATTGCAAAATACACACAAGAGGTTAATATTTCGACTATAACAACGCTAACATAACATAACGATTATAACAACGCTAACATAATCGTTCTAAGGATTTTGCCAGCAAAAATCATAAGAAATACAAAGAGATCCTCACTGTGTGACCCAACACTATCCATGGGTATATGAGGCTATGTCAGTCGACATTATCAGTGGCCTCTTATCAAATCTGTCTTTGGTAAAGCAAAAATTAATACTAGATGGTCTACATATTTGATTGCTAACGTATACATTCATCCCAAAATGGTTGTGAGTCCTAAACATACTTTATTTTCATTTTTACTAACGCTATCAAGCAGATTCACAATTAAAGGACATTCTTCATTCTTTTGCCTGGTCGAGGTTTTTCTCTATAGTACTCTTTTTTCCAGAAAATTAAAAAGAATATCTTTGTGAATTTTATGGAATTTATTATCCTGGGTAGTCGCTGTTGTCTAGTGGGTAGACGTGAGGCCACGGTTTAAACACCAGGTGAGACATCTCCAACAAAACAAAATATGAAAAAATATTTCTTTGGCCACTGCCTCTCAGGAGATTTCTGGCAAAAAGTTTGAGAGTAAATAAAAATTGCCATGAAACAGATTCTCAAAAATTTTGTCGTTAGCAAGCGACTTTAAATTATAGATACCGCCACTCTTACATAAAATTAACGCACACAACATAAGTGGTGTGAGAAACTGGGTTGTAATCCTGACTGAAAGGTTGTAATGACCATGTATGTATGTATCTTTCCTTTGTAATGCAATAAATTTGAAAATTTAAATTTAAACTTAATTTCTTCTAATTTATGTAAAACAAATTCTTTTCTAATTTCTTTTTCTGTGTTCTGTGTTCTAATAGAAAAAAAATGCATGTAATAGAATTAAAATCTTTAACAAAAATTTTCATTATTTATTACGAGGCAAAGCAGCAACAAAAAAAAATAATTCTTTTTTTATTTGTTTGCAATAGTCACGAAATGACATGCGACGGCTAAATGCAGGAGAACGAAAGCAAAGCAAAGAACGAAATGCAATGCAATGCAATGAAATGAAAGACTTGTTTAACTTGATCATTATTTTGATCATGTGAATTAAATGTTTAAAATGCATTCATTTCCTGTATATGCTTGACACATTGGATCTAACCATCTATTTTAAACATCGTCTTCATCGTACTCGTCGCGCGTCGTTACAGAGACGTCGTTTTGATTGTATCTAAGAATCGTAATAATGTATCGCGCTATTGTATCACAACGCTTTTGCCGTCGTCTAACGTTCGTTGTCGCAATTGCTGCAACGCGTGCTAAGTATGCAAAAATGAAGATGTTCTTCAACAGCCTTTCGTTTTGGTATTTCAACAACAAACACCATCTCTTCTATTTATCTTTGTCTTCTTCTTTTTTTTTTCTTCTATTCTATGCAGTTTTTTTTCTTTTTTGTGTGTTGTATCCACCTGAAATGTAGTTTAAAATTCTTGGATTCTAACAAATTGGTCATTAGCTGTTAGGTAGTCTATAGAGATGTGGCTAAGAGAAATAGCAGGCATACTATTCCACACTGTCTTTATGGCCAAGATCTGCTGACAGAGATTGTACATGAGCCATCACAGCCAACCAACGGTTGTTCTTCTTTTCCAAAGCTGTGTCTTTATTCTGGTTTTTTTTTTTTAGTTTTCTTCATTTTTGTTTTTATACATTCTGTTGAGCTGAAAATATTTATTGTTTGAAAACGTTTTACTGCCAACACACAAACAAGATAATTTACGTTTTAGCTATTTTTAGTAGCATCTGAACAGACATTTTGTTAATTTATTAGTCGTTATTCAGCTTATTTTTTTTCCTCACCACTTTTTTTTTCATTTAAAAAAAATTAATTTAACAAAAATTTTCTTAACATTTTAATTAATTTTCATTTTTGTTTTCCTTTCTTTATTGCAGCTCCTTTACAAGACTACACAGAAATTCAACAATATACCGGTAAGTGTGGCTAATGCTTAGATTTTACTGGGTACTCTATCAAAATTATGAAGTTATATAAGTTTTGCGACTTGGTTTGTTGCTTGATTGTTGAGAAGGCTAACAACAAAGTGTGCTTTAATGAAATATAGATTCTATATGATTAAATATTTGATTGAATCAATTAAAGAAAATTATAATTACCACGTCTAACCACCCATTTTGTGACAGGACCTACAGTTTAACGTAGATTCCAAAGGATAGACACTTTTAATGGCAATTTGGTTTACTGTCAGAATTTTTCCAGAAGAATGCTGAAAAGAAGTCGCCGTTTTGTTCAAGATGTCTAAGCTGGGATTTGAACTACAGGCTATATCAACCTATCTGAGCACTAACCTATAGATCAAAATCGATTTCGAACGACAGATTTTTGAGAAACTTTAAAGGACAATTTTTTTATTGTCAGAGTATTTGTCAGAAGACTGCTGAAAAAAGTCGCCGCCTAAGTATCGAAATGTCTAAGCTGGGATTTGAATCATGGGCTACATGAGCCTATCTAAGCACTATCTTAGAGTTTTGCCAAACACAGCCAAACAATTTTTCTATAGTCTTATCTTGCTACGCCTATAATAATCGAAGACTCTTAACATTCAGTTGTACTTGAACGTGCCACGCCCACTTATATATTGAAAATCATTAAATAAAAAACTATTGTGAAGAAGAAAAAGTTCATATCGAAACAAGCTGATAAATCTAAACAAAAAGTGTTTTTAAAATTACTATGTGAAATAATTTCAAAGAGTGCGATTTTTTATTATCAAATTTTCAAAAACAAAACAAAACTTGGTTAACCTAACTCACTAAATAAAATTTCTTCTTCAAAAACCTTGCTAAATCACCTCTGCAGTTTTTTTTAGTTTAAAAATATTTATTTTATGAAAAATTTTTCATGTTTATTTAACTTCAATTTAATTACTATGACCACATGTTGCAAGTGCAAATAGCAATTAATCTTTTTTAAAATGCTAGACACAAAGCACACTCAGGATTATTATATATTACCTCTCCCAACAAAAAAACAGCTCTACTATATCCCTAATCCAACATAAATTTTTCTATTTATAATCTTGGCCATATTTACTATTACGTGCAACTTGTTGCAAGTATTCTTGTGATACGTAATAGTTTCTATTATAATTTTTTCTTTTTTCGTTTGTTTTGTACACATGATTACCGGAAATTTATGATGACTACCTTCTGGTTGTAACGTTGCAGACATGATAGTTTTTCGTAATAGCCAAACAAACTAGCCAAACATTTATGGAGCTGGCACAAAAGGCTGACTGACTAACTGACAACATCACACACAGTTTTGTTTAGAGAAAGAGACCTGTTGCTTAGTTAGTTAAAAGTTTTTAATTCTCTTCTATAATACAGTTCGTTAGATTTGCTGCTTATTTCTTTAAGAATTTTAAGTGTGGGTTTATGAAATAACAAATCCTTTTATTACTTTCGTGTTGTATAAAAGATTAATGCAAAAATTACATGATATCCACAATGCTTGCATACAAATTAAATACGCGTTCCAACATACAGCGTCCAGTGTTGCTTTTCTTTAACTACTTAAGGACCGTTAGACCGAGATTAGACGTTAAGGAAATTCATGTTTATAAAATATTAAAATTGCATTAACGATTTTCATGTGCGGGATTTCTTGGACTCTCTTTGCGAGCCTAATCATTAGGCCGAGAGTTAAGCTAAGTAAGAAGGAAAACTAATTATAATGCAGCAGTTTTTTGTTCTTGTGGCCATAATATGGATTTCTCAGAAATTGAATTGGTTTTGCAATGGTTGGTTTTCTTTACATTTTCATAAAATCAATTTATGATTTCTATCTGTTATTTAAAGTTTAGAAAAACGCTTAGAATTCTAATTCGATTTTTTTAGATTTTCTCAAAGCGCAATACAGGAACAAAATTTACTTTCAAATTTATTAACATTTTTAAATTAATTTTATTACAATATTGTTATTATTATTAAACAATAAACAATTATTAAATTAAAATAAAATTATTTCAATTAGAGATTGTTCTGAAAGTGATGAGAAATATTTAAATGAGATTTTCTCATTAGTTTACACTGAGTAAAATGTTAAACTATTAAACGATGAAAAAATTAAGGTTTTCTTAAATCAAATGTAAAATTTTCAAAGTTTACCAACATGGTATACAACATACTAAGTAGCAAATGCTGAGTCTTTGATACAATATTTAGATTCAATCCCAGCTACTACTTTTACGGTCTTGATATTAATTTCTGACAGCATGATCTTCACATTATGCACTGTGAATTTACTTTTATATGCCGATAAGAATACATAATAACTTTCAGGTGATAACTTTTAGAAAGCCCTCGTAATCCAGTAGGTAGCATCTGACTACAGACTATATGAACAAATGTTTCTTTGGCAATTTCCTTTCAGCAGATTTCTGACAAAAACTCTGAGAGTAAAATAAAATTGCTATGAAAAGCTGCTCATAACTCCGTCGTTTGGGGTCGACTTTAAACTGTAGATTCTGCCACTAATGGATAAAATTAACGCACACAGCATGGCTGATGTGAGAAGCTAGGTCGGGATCCTAACTGAACGTTAAGAAAATAAATAATAAAAAAAATTAAATTAAACAAACAAAAACGTTGTAAAACAAATTTTATAGATTCGATCCTACATCTTTTCATTGACCCTCCAATCCAAATTTCAACTGCTTAACCCTTTCGGCCGCACTTAAATTTAACTGTTGCTACCAAGAGAATCACTTATTTTTTCCATACAAAAATGAAGAGCGGGTATTTCCACCTTTTAGTCGTTAAATCATGGTTTTTAACTGTGGGTCAAATGACGGGAATTCCCGCGATGACGGGAGTTCACGCAACGTTACATTTCTCTTGCATCGTCGGTGTTCTTAGGCTTAAATATCCTGGAAAATCATCATCCAATGAAATTTCATCTTCAGCGGGAATTCCCGTCATTAGTTTAATTAGAGAATAGTGAATGACGGGAATTCCCGCATAACTGCCGAAAGGGTTAATCTGATATTGAATAGTCAGAAGATGCCACACAACGTGTAGAATGTTATCTCATATCTGCTATTTTCAAGATCTTTCTAAACAATCATGTAATAACTCTTTTCATTTTTAAGCCATAGAGGAATATAACCTAAAAAAATAGTTTCATTGTAAACAATTTGAAATTTTCAACAAATTAAACATTGTTAGTGTAACACTCATTGTTGTTTCAATAACTTGTTGTAAATAAATTATATTTTAAAGCTCATTTTAAATACATTTTTAATTGCTCCGCGCTTATCGTTTTCATTCTAAAAATATTTTGTTTAAAACCATTTTTTTTTTGTTTCTATTTTTATTATTTTTAATTTATTTTTATTTATTATGACAGACAACCTGTTATATTTGTTTAGCTACTGTTTCAATTTATTTTTAAATAATTTATAGCAGTTGCTATGTTGTTGTTGTTGCCCAATTATTTATAGCTTTCAGTGAATGATTGTTTCGTGATTTTTTTTTTTTTTTCTGTAAAACGCGTTTTTTCTTCTTTCTTTTCCTATTGTCAAGTTTAAAATTTAATGACTTATTTAACACCCCATTATTTATTAGGAAGATAAGACAGACAGACGGACCGAATGTGAGATAAATTGCCAATTATTTTTACTTCTATACGTGCCTTTTTAAATATTTTATATTCTATTTTTTCTTTTTTTTTTGTTTTTTGGCAATTTGTGGTCAATTGTTGTTTGGCCACTTGTTTTTTAAATAGAAAATTATTCGGGTTATTAACTTTTGTGGGAGAATACGAATGCCTTTAAACATATGGTGTTATAGTAATACCGAAAGCAAATGCTATTATAGTTCAAGGTTACTAATTATAATTAGTGACTACTTTTACCTAAATTTTTATTTAAACAAAACGGATTAATAAATTTAGTGTGAGATATTTAATTTTTATACACTAATGTATTATTAAATATAAAATGTCCATAAAAGATTTTTCTAATAAAAGTGTATGGGTAGGCAATTTTCGTTGATGAAGTCATTTTCAAAAATCTGAACTACTATGCCTTTAGTATTCCTTCCAAGTATTACACTACAAAGTATTATTCTAGAGAAAAGGCCTTCTTTATGCCTTTAGAGCAGGGATTACCATTTCATAGCACAATTGTGCAGAGAGAATTCACACACATTGCTTATGCTCTTTTATTTAGTCGTCGATCAGACTGCGACGAGCACACATGTCAGTGGATGCTATAATATTTTTTTATATGTTTACACTCAAAAAATATTTTGTGTTAAAAAATCCTTTTTTTAAACTCAGTGTTATATGTTCTTAAACAAATTTTGATTGTTTTAATAGTCAAGTAAATAATTTAGATGATATGGAAAGAGAACAACTTTTTAATAGTATGTCTATCTAGCAATATTTTGGAAAAATAAAAAGGTTGGTTATTAGTAGGAGAGGAAATTTATGAACCAAAATTAGTACCCAGCAAATATCTAAAAAACATTACCTAATTATTAAGTCAAAGATGTATAACTTTATGTATGTTGATACAATGAATCTCAAAATAGGGTATATAGCTAACTTTTTTCTATGACTGTAAGCTCTCAACTTATTTTCTCTCTCTTACTCACTAATACACAACCAAAAAATTTTTGGTAACCCCTGCTTTAGAGTGTATATTCTGTTGCAAAGGGTGATTCTTTTAACCATTTGGGTTTTGAATTTGAAAGAATCACATTAAATTTGTAAAAGTAACTGAAATATTTCTAAGAGGCGATAAATGAATGTCTATCAATTACTTTGGAAAGATTAGTTCATTTTAATGTTGTCTGAGACTACGACATAGATGGTTCAATGGCAGTCGTAAAATTATCTTCCAAACAGAATATACATAATACCAATATTTCTCGATACACAGTAGACTTTATACATCCCGACAAAAAAGTCCAGTGTAGTAAAATTGCTTGATCTGAGATAAATTGCTGACCAAACTCGTCTCTCAATGATTTGCAAGCATGGTTCATTAGTAAGCCTATGAAATGTTGAAATGGCAACCTTACAAAGGATTTTTAATATAGTCTCATGTAACCAATCGTTTTTCATACTGAAAAAACTATAAAGTCTTCCAATAGTGACCTAATGTACAAGTAGTATTGAATATTCTATCGTCACTAATAAGCAATGTTTTGAGAATTGAAAATAGAAATCTAGATACCAATTAAGTGGGGCACATAGTAAGAAGTTCAAATGAGGTCAAGAATGTAAATTCTTTTCCGTTTTCAGCATCCCAATAACTTGAATGTTTCTGTTGACACTTGAAAAATATATCCAAGTTTAAATGTCAGCAAACATTTCAATTTATCTTGCTTTCTTTCTTGGAAATAATTGCTTTTCACAGCAGCCGCTCAAACATTGCCTGTGAGAGATTTATCGCATCTATCCTTGTTCTACGGGCAATGGAATATGAATGGCAAATTTTAATGTCATTTGGAAGATATTAGATAAGATTAGAGCTGTATATTTTAGAAAGGCGAAATAGTTTTAAGGAATAAAAGAAAAACAGTTGGTTTTACAACGCACTTTTGTGGTATTCCAGAATTTAACCAGATATTGTCGAAGCAGGTCATAAAGATGAAACCTTAATTAAAAAATAATTATGAACAAATATCGTCACAAAAATTAGTAATACAATTATATAGAATCGTTCATCGTTACGATTCCTTTCTTTCCATTGATTTTTTTTTTAATTAATGACGTAGATTTTGAGTTAACCAACACGCAGTGATTATATTTCGTTCCATAAATTAAACAAATCCATTTTCTAGAGCAGACAACTCATGTTATTACCTTTTTTTGAGCACAAAATTAGAACAAAAACGTGTTTCTGATATAGGACCGTGATTAATTGATTGATTAATATCAATTTGACATGAATTGGTTTAAAAACAGTAAGAAACAAAAAAAAAACAAATCAAAAACAAAAATAAAAATAAAAACCGAAACGAAACGTTTAAATTCCCATCATATTACACATGTTTTTTTTTCGAAATACAATGATAAAACAATCAACACGTTTGGGACATTAAAAATATAAATTCATATGAAAACTGATAGTCAAGTGAGTTTATGAATGCACGTGCTGCTACGGCTGACGCATAGTGGCTGATTGCCTTCTGGCTGTCCCTGCATTTTAGCTGTTTAACTGGCTATATAATGACCATATTTAAGCTTGAGTTATAGTCGTGTAATGTTATTATTATTGTAGTTGAAGTTGGTGTTGTTGTTGTTGTTGATTTTTTTTTTATTTCTTTAATCATGCGTATACTGTAGTTATTGGCCATAAGAGGGCCATTAGTCATTAAAGAACCTAAACGCAATAACATTAAACATTAATTTACTACGACAACTACTGTGCAGTCAGTATCGCACAGCCATAAGCGAAATGTAAACGTAATGTAACTGTGTTGTGCTGAGTGGTGGCAGGTATCACATGAGGTATGATATGAGTGTGTAAACAATTAGAGAATGACATGACGTGGTGTAAAATAATATTGTTATGGCAGTTTTATTAGCCAAATTAATGTGGCATTTATTCTCTGGTAGTAAGTGAAAAGCATAATGGTTTTAGAAACTGAAAGTCGAAAACTTTTCATTTCTTCATTAATCATAAAAAAGAAATGTAAAAATTTAATTTTTGTTGTTGTTATTGAATTAAGTCAAGTTTGAATTTTTGGTTTGATACAACATTTGCTACAAATTTTATTAAATTTTTGATAACTGGTGCTGACTGTCAGCACCTTTAAGTCTCATAGGAAATGATAGCAAATGTTGTAATTTGTAATGTTTTTCTAAATAGATTAAGCCACATAATTAAACTCTTGCCACTCATAATATTTTATTATTAAGTGCATATTTATAAAAAAAAAAACAATTGAAACCACAATTGTATTACAGCAACTATGCCTATGGATCTACCTCATTGACCTTATCTACCATTTATGTATTAAATTATAATTAACTAGAGGGAGGGCGGTATATTTAATAGCATTATAGTCTGTTTAACTTAATTTTTCCATTAACTGTAATTATTTGTACAATTTGTCACTTTTACATGGAAAAGCAATTGTGGTCAACAGCATTATTTTATTTCAATTAATTTTTTTGCAATACAGGTTTTAGAATATTTTCGAAAAAATTCCAAAAAAAATAAGAAACACGAAAGGTTATTTTAAAGCCCGATTAAGAAGATTTATATTGTCACTTAATGAATGATTCTATAGAATTTCATTATGTTTTTAATGTATTTTAAAAAGATTTTAACTTCCATTTGGCAAGAATTATAAAAAAAAAGTAATTAAAAAAGTTAAATTATAGTTAAAATGGCTGTGAAAATAAAGATTAAAATAAAGACGTAATTTAAAAAAAGAGTTATTAATGTCGAAGAAAGAAGAAATAAATTATCAAAGCAATTAAAAATGTTTACACTTCAAAAAAGCACAAAAAAAAAATCGTGTCTTAGAAGGCACTTGAGGTAGTACAACATAAAAGTAAGCAAATATTTAAAACGGAGTTACAACAAGTTCCACTAGACAAATCAGTGAAGTGTTTTAAGCATTTTAAGCGTAACGTTTGCACTTGTAGTTTGATTGATTGAAAATGGTTTCAGAGGCTTTCATTACTCGTGCCGTAATAAGTAATTCATTCAACAACCTCTACCTGTCCCTATTTCAAAAGGATATTGGCTATTTTGATTCGGAAAGAAAATTACTCGAATTTGTTTGTCCTATTCATTGCATTTCGTAAAGGGAAGAAAGATTAAAATTTAAGATATTTTAGACTGAAGTAGACTAAAGAAATACTCTGTGATATCTAATTAAAGGATCTCTATGCGTAAAGTTCTATCTTTAAACTAATTCTGAGTGGAAAAAAGGATTTACAAACAACTGAAAACATTGTAAATTTATTCATAACCTTCAGATCTGAAAGAGAAAATGAAGTTCACGAAAACTAAACAATTGTTTCATGCAAGCTTGTAGTTCTAACATAATTAGGGTAACGCTTTTAGGTTCCCATAGTGCCTAGGTGTAATGCAACTGAATACAGTTTGATCATACAAACAGAAGTTCGAAACCTCTCAAACAAACATTGAAGCAAAATTAAGAACCACATTTTAAACAATTTTACTATAAAGAAAAACAATTTAGGTAAAATTGAGCAATTTTTTTTATAAAAATTAGAAAATTAGTCCCAATAAATTCATAACAAAAAGCCGCATTACCTTGAACTCTTTGCTTAAGCAAATGCAAAACTGAACAAAAGTTTCACTGTAAGCCTATGTACCTGCTGTAAATAGCATTGGTATAGAATGTATCTCCCACTTATAATTAAAATATACTGCATGCATTGCATTTATCAAGGTAAAATGTATACCTTTAATAGTAAATTAAGGTTAAGTGCATGAGAATCATCCTATAAAAATAATATCGAAACAAAAACCTAAAATGTAAAAAATCTGAATGCAAAAAAAAAAAAAAACAGAGCCCGTGAAACTAGAACATCATCATCATAATAATGAAAATACTTGCATATTATGCAAGTAGGTAGAGAGTAGTACATTGATGAAGTACAACGCTTATAAATGGAAGTAAAACAAGAAACAAAAAACAAAAAAAAAAATAAAAAAAAAACACTGACAGTCTCTTACATTAATGTTTAACCTTTCCATTATTATTATACTACACGTACATTCATATAATTTTTAAAGATTTGTAACTAAGGCGTAGGAATAGAAGAAAAAACATGCGAATTTTGTTGTAAGTTTTTGAATAAATAAAACATGAAGTGCCAACAAGATAATGAGAAATAGAAAAAAAGCTCTTAATTATAAAATGAAAAATTAGATTGAACTGAATTAAAAATGTTGAATAAATTAAATGAATTCAAATGCCAAACTGGCAGAGAATACAATTCTTGAGGGCTTAAGTTAAGCCAAGTAAAAATATCAATGAAAAGTATTTATTACTTTAAATTGTTGTGATTCAAATATTTTATATGTGGATGTATAAAATCAGATATTAAAGTTTAATGCAAAACATTTACAATTTGTATCAAATCGTGTGAAAGTTTAATGCTTCGTTTTCACTGTTGTATCAAACCGTTTGGATTTTTACCGCACTCTCATCATTATTCGAAGTTTGATGCAATTTTTCAAACCACTAAGAAGTTTGATGAAATTATTTCATTCTATAGATGTGTTGTACCATTTAAAAATTTTCCGAAATTTGGCAAAAATATCAAAAAATATTTCTTCGCCTACTTGCTCTCAGCAGCATTCTGATAAAAAAAAAAAGTTTAAAATTTCCCTGAAAAGCTTCTCAAAAATGTGCCGTTCAGAGTCGATTTAAAGCTGGAGCTCTTAGCATTCATTGATTAACATATACAACATGTTTGATGTGAAAAGCTAGGTCGTAATAACGATTGAAGGGTTGTTATGACCAATTAAGTAAGTAACATCTCAATAACCTAAGGTTATTAAGCAATTCTGGATTTGAATTCAGTCCACCTTAAAGATTTATAAAAGTATTGTTCGGTGTCTGGGTTATAATTTTTAATGGCGATAATTTTTAATGGATTTTTTCTTACTTGAATGTGATACAATTAAGTAAGTAACATCTCAATAACCTAAGGTTATTAAGCAATTCTGGATTTGAATTCAGTCCACCTTAAAGATTTATAAAAGTATTGTTCGGTGTCTGGGTTATACTTTTTAATGGCGATAATTTTTAATGGATTTTTTCTTACTTGAATCTGATACAATCAACACAAATTTTTTTCTATTGACTTCCCCATCTCTGCTCAGGGAGGCGAAATCTAAAAAAAAAGAAAGAAGTATTTTTGTATGAACATTGTAGTTATTGTCATGTATAATGTCAGCATTGGTGGTAAAAATTGAAACAGACAACCAGGCAATTGCATGCTTTTATTAAGAGAAATCATCACAAAACGATTGCATGTTCTAGTTCAACATTGTAAAGGTTATTTCAAATTGGAAAATCAAATTTGTGGCAACAAACAAAAAAAAACGACAAAAACAAAATCAAAAAAAAATCAGACATGATTGTCTCATTATAGAAAATGATTATTTTCCTTTAGAATTCTCTGCTGCATCTTTCAGCAATTCAGCAAACTACTACGAGAACCTATAATTTTCCCCTTGCCCCTGCCCCTGCCCTTGCCACAACTAAAAAGCAAAAACAAAGAAGGAAAAGCTATTAGTATAATAAGAAAAGCAAATATTTCAAACTAATATTTGTTGAATGAAGTAATAAGTAGAGGTAGTTAATAAAAAAAAAAAACAATTGCAACAAAAAACAGCAACAACAATAAAATAAGACACAGTATTACAATATTATTATGTTATTAACTTGTATTATTACAATCATTTGAAATCAAAGAGAAGAGTATGTTAATATACCAGATACCTGTGAATATATTTTATGCCTGGCTAGGGATACATGCGTTTGATTGCTTAGGCTGACTTGCCTATGTTGGAATAGGCAATCTTTAAAGTTTTCTTTAAGCAATTTACATAACCAAGTCAAGCAACAAATTTATTCTATTCTTACAATACTTCTCCTCTAACTTCCTAAGCATTTCTTATTTTGTTTTTTAACTTTCAAGTGGTTTTTTTTGCTTCATACTTATTTTGTTTTGTTTCTTTTTTCTTGTTTTCTTATTTGAATTTTTGCAGAAGGCTGCTACTATAACTACAATCATTACAATGAAGGCGATAGAATCATGACAAATGAGCCCTGTTTGAATTGTACGTGCCACAATAAGATGCTCATGTGCTATTTGCGTGTATGTCCGTTCACAAAACCGATTGGACATGATTGCATAGTGGAGAAACGTGAGGATCAATGTTGTCCAATTATTACATGTCCCGAAGGTGAGTGTTCTTAACCAAAACAAGAAAATTACTTTATCTCCTATACATTTTATCTTCCTATACATTTTAGTTAAAATGTATTGTATTGTAATTGTAATTGTGTTTTTGTTTGTGCTCTTTTTCTCTCTTACAATTTAGTTCCTGTGGATGTTGCCCATTCCGCTCACGAGCCCGGCACAGAATTGAGTTTTCCCGAGAAATTCGGCTGCAGTATTGATGGTAAATTCTATTTGGAAGGTGCTCAAGTCCCCTCAAATCCCAATAAGCCTTGTGAACTTTGCTACTGTATTAAAAACCGTACATCCTGTTTAATGCAAGAATGCACTTTGCACATCGATGGTTGTACTCCAATCTATAATAGGGGTTCCTGTTGTCCTGTACGCTACAATTGCGGTATGTTATATTTAATATCACCACCTTACCGTTTATCACTAAAAAAAATAACTTCCATTTCGTTACCTTTCTCGTATTTTAGATCACGAAAATGATGTCCTTGAATTGGAGGATCACTCTACTACCACTGAAGCTGCTACCTCTACCACCACTACTGAACGTCCCACTACAGGTTTTATTATTGCCAGTACCATGTCGCCGTCAGTGTCTACCGATTGTGTGCATAATGGCGAACTGTATGCTGATGGTGCTCGTATTGCTGGTGAAACAGCCTGCGAGAATTGTTACTGTATGCGTGGTGATATTATTTGTGCAGTCCAGGAATGTCAAATGCCCATGCTTAATAGCAATGGTAAATCCTGCCATGCTTTGCCTGCTGCTGAAGGTGAATGTTGTCCCAGCAATTACGTATGTGAAGATGATAGCTCCACCACACAAATCATTGAAGCCACTACCTTGCCTTATGGTGGTCTTGATGCTGAAGTTACAGTTACAACTGCAGCACCTGTTAAGGATCTACACAGCGGCATCCCAGAGGAAGACTTGCAATTGCAAACCCATATTGATGAAGAAGAAACTGCAACTAAGATGCCTGCCACTGACAGCAAAACAGAGGAAGAAATTGAAAAGGAAACCGCAGAAGAAGAACCTGAAGCAACTACAGTTGCTGCTGCTGCTGATATCAGTGAAGTTGTTACTCAAGCTCCCTCAACATCTGATGAATTACCTGAAATTTCAACTGCTAGTGCTGAAGATGAAGTTAAGACTGAAGCTCCACATGCTGAAGTGTCAGAAGCTCCTGTTCACGAAGATAAAGATCAACAAGTTGGTGAAATTAAACCCTCTGCCGAAGAAGAAGAAGAAGAACCAATTACAAGAGTTCCAATTAGTGAATTGCCTGAAATTTCTACTGATGCTATCGCTAGTGGTGAAGAAGACGACACTGAAACATCAGCAACTGGAAAACCAGAGATTGTGGACAGTGTTACTGAAATACCTACCACTGATAATGTAGAACCCGAAGTCTCCACTGATTCTACTGAAGAAGAGGAGGGTAAGCCTATTTTCGGAGATGAATACGCTACCTCTGCTCCTGTTTCTGACGAAGAGCTTGCATCAACAAAGACTCCACTAGCTGAAGAAGGCGAACATAAACCCGAAGAATCCCCCGAAGATATTACAAAGGGTCCTTTCACCGCGGAACATACTACTGGCATCTTCGAAGAATCATCTACTAAAGCTCCCATGGCTATTGGCGAACAAGAATCTGAACACATTACTGAAGCACCTGAGGAATCGGCAGAAAAAGAACAGGAGACATCAACTAAAATTTCAAGTGAAGAAACTGATGAACTATCTACTCCTACTGCACCTCCTACCGCCTCGGCTGAAGAAGAGAAGGAACCACAATCTATTGTCACAGAAGAAGATTCAACAGTTACAGAAATTGTTCCCGGAAAACTTTCTCCAGAAGATGAAGAAGACATTTCAACTAAGAGACCTGAAGATGAAGTTAAACAAGACGAAAACGAAGGAGAAGAAGAACATGAAACTGTTACAGAGAAAGATATCCATGAAACTACTCAATCTGATGATGAATCAAAACCATTATCTGTCGATGAACTGTCAACTTCAATGCCAGCAATTGAAACTGGTAAAGAACCTGCCTCCACTGACATGTCAACTGAATCTGAAGAAAGTGAAATTGCCACAAAAGCACCAACTTCCGAGGACGAAGAACAAGAATCTGTCACCAGCTCACCTCATATTGAACAGGAAGAAAAAGACGAAGAGACTTCAGATTATGTTCCTACTAAAATACCCACTCTCGATTCTTCTGAGTCTACTGAAGATGATGTTAAAGGTCCTGCTGACATTTCTGATGAAAAGATTGACGAGGAAGGCTCAGGAGAGAGCAAACCTGTTGCTGATGATGATCAGGAAATTGATCGTGTTACTAAAGTTCCAGAAGAAGAGCATACAGCGACTCCAACAGCCGATGAAGACAAACATGTACTTGCTGATGAATTGGGCAGTGGCGATCACACCACTGAAGTGTCTGTTGGACATGAGGCAGCATCACAACCTTCAGTTATTGTTTCTTCTACTGAAGGCGTAACATCAATTCCTGAGACTCAAGACAAAGAAGACGACCATGTTACACTGGACGAATCCGTTGAAGATAAATTGCCTGAAAGTGAAACACCAACAACTTCTACAGAAACTTCAGAAGAGTCCGCTGAATCTGAAGAGGATACAAAACTTATGGATCTTACCACAGCCAAACCTTCTGCAGAGCACATTGATGTTACAACTATTAAACCACCCACCAAACTTGATATCACAACCTCAGCTACAGAAGCATCTGAAGAAATCACAGAAAAAGAAATCGAAATCTCTACCATTCAACCTATCGCCGACAAAGTTGAAACTGAAGAAGAACAGGCAACTGGAAAACCAGTTACTACTATTGGTGAGGGATTGCCTACAGACGAGATTGCCGACAAAGTTGAAACCGAGGAAGCAGTACAACAAACTACTGCGGCTCCTACAGTTGATATTGCCATCGAAACAGAGGAAGAAACTAAAGACAAAGTTATACCAGAAGGTGATGATCATACAGATGAACTATCTACTGGAACCACAGACAGGCCAATGGTCATTACTGGAGAAGAATCCGATAAGGAACATGACGCTGAATCAACTACTTCTGCCTCAAAACTTGAAGAGGAAGCCGAAATTACGACAACTAAACCACATGTCGAGTCCACACTTATTGAAGAAACGCCCGATATGCAATTGCCATCAGTTATTCCCGGTGAAGGTGACTGTTTGGTTGGACAAAAGACGTATCACAATAATTCTATTATTCCCACATCCGATGAATGCGAAATTGTATGCAAATGCGTTAGTAGCATTGTGTCTTGTGAACGTGTTCAATGCGAAGTTCCCGAAAATATTGAGAAATGCGTTCTGGATGAAAGCAGTACCAACAAATGCTGTCCTTCATACATTTGTGCCACTGACAGTCTACCTCCTAAGGGTATTATTGATAGCATTGAATCGACTGAACAAGATGAAGATGAAGAAATTCCATACACTACAATTGCTGCTCCTCATAAACTTCCTGAGCACACAACCGTTGTTGAAGAAACCGAAGAGAAGTCCGAAATTTCTACCGTTAAGCCCTCTGTAGTTGCTGAAGACGTTTCCCCCGCTATCAGCATTCCTGAAATTGAAATGCCAATTGCCAGTACCGAAGAACCAATGTCACATGTTAAACATGAAGACGAAGATTTCGAGACTCATGTTACTAAAGCTCCCGCCGAAGTCATTGCTGAAGATAAGAAGGACACATATCCTGAGGTTGAAGAACATACTACGCCATCTGCCGTCATCGAAGATATTATTGTTCCACAATCAATGGCTCCAGTTCAAGTTACTGACCAAGAGCAACAACATACCGTTACTGATAAACAACCAACTGATACCGCTGAAAAGGAAACTGAACTTGAAATTTCTGTTAGCCAACAAGAACCAGAAACTGAAAAGGAAACTGAACCTCAGATTTCAATTGGTCTACAAGAAGCAGAAACTGAGAAGGAAACTGAACCTGAAATTTCTGTTGGTCAACAAGTACCAGAAACTGAAAAGGAAACTGAACCTCAGATTTCAGTTAGTCAACAAGAACCAGAAACTACATTACATGAAGAGACAACAGCTGCCTCTGTTGAATCTGTTACTGATTCTACTTCTGCATCTTCCATGCCCTCTGCTGATGAATACCAAACGGTTATACCCATTGAAGAAGAAAAGGAGGAAGAAGAAGAAGGAACCAGTGGAGAACTTATCGATCATACCGGTAAGCCCGTCGTCATTGAGAATCTTGATGCAATTACACCAACATCTGAAGAAGATAGTAAACCAGAGTCTGAGACACTTGCACCTTCAGCTCCTTCTGAAACTGAAACTGAAACTACAGAACATGTTTCTTCAGACGAAAAAGAATCCCAACCTGAGACTGAAGCAGAAACACCGACCTCAACCTCATCAACTGATGAAAAAACTGAAGACCATACTACCGTGCCTTCTGTATCATCAGAGGAAGATAAGCTGTCTGAAATACCAGAAGATCATACTGCCTCAACTGAAGAAGAAGACAAAGAAACTTCCCAGGAAAGCGAATTTCAAACACCAGTACCTTCTGATTTGGAAAAAGATACTCAAACTGCTGAACCTCTTGGTGCTAGCGAAGCTCATACTTTGGCGCCATCATCTGAAGTTGTTAGTGAACATACCGTGGCCCCTACAGGTGAAAAAGTCGAAGAAACCTCTGAGGAAATTGAAATGTCCACTTCAGTTCCAATTAAGGATGCTGAAAAAGATGAACAGCAACCATCAAGTACCGAATCGCTTGAAGACACATCCTCAGTACCAAGCCAAGTTCATGATACTGAAAATGAAGAAGACGTCACACGCACTACAGCAATTCCTTCAATCGATGATACCAAAGATCATGGCATTACTTCAGACCATACCGTTGTTCCTTCATTGGCCGAAGATGAAAGCACTGCCACCATTACTCCAGTCTCTGGAGAAGGAAAAGAACCATCCGATGTTCCCGAAATTTCATCCTCTTCTACAACTGTTCCTGCATTAGATGAAGATAAAGATGAACACTCCATTGCACCTGTATCCGAAGAGTCCGAAGAAGATGTATCGGCAACAACCGCATCTGTTATATCTCCTGTTGAAACAGAAGACCAAGACCATGTTACAGATGAAATTGAATACTCTACTATTATTCCAGAAATTGAAGATAAAATTGTCGAAAACGTTACTCCATTGGAAGGTGAATCTTTGGAACACACTGTTGCTCCAGCTATTCATGATGAAGATAAGGAAAGTTCAGAAGAAACAGTTGATGAATCTTCTGCAACTGTAGCACCAGTTCGTGAAGTCGATGAAAATAAATCAGAAGTGCAAACATCTGCTCCTATCTCTAGTGATCACACTATTGCTCCAACCGCTCAAGAATCTGCCGAAGAAACCGAAGAAAAAGATACTTCTACCGAAACTTTGGATATTGCAACACATAAACCAATTGATTTTGAAACTAAAATCGATACATCATCCCAAGTACCCTCCACTGATGACGTACAAACTCCTGCCCAAGAAAATATCGACGAAGATATGGCAACAGCAACCGTCATGCCTGAAGAAGAAGAAGTTTCTGAAGAAGATTATACTCAATCTACGTCGACTGATAAATATGAAGGAGAACAGACTGAATCAACACTTGTGGATCAAAAACAACAACCAACACCTGGATCAACAACAGAGGAATCAGAATCTGTGGCTTCAGTGGATAACGTTACAGTACCCAGCGAAGAAGAACACAAACGACAACCAACACTGGCACCAACAACAGAGGAATCCGAATCTGTGCCTTCTGTTGATAATATTGATGTATCCAGTGAAGAAGAAGGAGGAGAACAAGACGAAAAGGAAAATATTACCATTCCATCAATCGTAGAAGACAAGAAAGAACTTGAAGACGCCATGGCTCATACTGTAGCACCTTCCACACAGGAGGAGGAAGAAAATGTTACCAAACAGCCTGTAGCTGCCGATGAGCATAAGCCCGAAGATGATATGGAACACATCACAAGAGAACCCTCTATTCCATCAGCTATTACCGAAGAAACATCTACAAGCGCAGTTCCAGTTGAGAAAGATGAAGCCGATGAACAGAAACCTGTTCCACCAGCGGAAGAACACACCACCGCTCAACCAAGTCTTGCAATGGAAAGTACACATACTCCTTCCAAACAACCTTCATTGGACTTGTCTGAAGAAGCCTCCGGCGAATCAGAAGAATCTGAAGAGGAAATTAGCACAGAACCTACTAAAATACAACATATTGGCGAGTTCGTTACCGAACGTGTTGATGAGGCTACAGTTAAACCCATTGACACTGCGGTTAGCAGTGAAGAGGAGAAAGAAGCTTCTGGTGAAGAAGATGAAATTCCGTCGTCCACTGAAAAACCATATCAGCCAACTGTTGAAGATGATCAATCTGTTATTAAGCCTGACGATGTTTCCACCATATCAACTGATAAACTGCCAGAAGAAGAAATTACATCTGCAGTTACCAAAGCTCCTGAAGACATTACAGACGAAGATACTACTGCTCAACAACCTCAAGAAGAAATTATTCCATCTGTTGGCGATCATGATACCGAAGATACTACTGCTCACGTGCCTGCAGAACAAGATTCACTTGTTCCATCTGTTACTAAAGCCCCATTGGCCGAACAAGATATCGAAGACACATCAGCTCAGCAACCAGAAGAACCAGAATCTGTTACTAAAACTTCTCCAACAGCTGAAGATATTGATCATGTTACTGCCCACGATCTCGAAAGTGAAGAAGTCGCAGTTAAACTGGATACTACGGAACAACCTGAAATTGAAGGTATATCGTCTGAGCACCCCGGAACTGAAGATAAGGAATATGCCACCAAAGAACCTACAGCTGCTGAAGGCATGGAAGTTATCAGAGATGACGAAGAAAATATTCCATCTGTCACCAAATCTCCAATTACTGTTGAACATACTACTGCTGAACAATTGGAAGACGAAAACATTGTACCCGTTACTAAAGCTCCAGTCACAGCCGAGCAAATGGATACAGTAACTGACAAGAAACCAGAAGAGGAAGAAGAAAAGGAAGACATGGCATACACAACATCACCATCTGCTGAAGGCGAAGAAGGCGATAATGTAGCATCTGTTACAAAAGCCCCCGTTGCTGCTGATGAAATTGAAAACGTTACTGCCGAAGAGGAAGAAATTGTTTCCCCTGTTGCTCAATCCACAGCTGCTCCTGAGGAAGCCGTTGGTGTTACTGCTCATGCTGATGAAATACCGGAAACAATTGAACTTACCACTGTCAAGTCAACAACAGCCGAAGATGATGGTAAAATTGAAGAACACGTTAGCGAAGTGGTGCCTGAAGCAGATATTGAAATCGCCACAGCTAAACCTCAAGATTCTGAATCCACTGAAGAAACTAAACCATCTGAAGAAGCTGGCGAAACTTTGGATGCCACCGAAGTTCCCGAAACATCGGAAGAAACAGGCACAACAGCCAAATTACCTACAGCCCAAATGGCTGATGAATTGCCCAATGTTACTGCTGCCACTGAAACCAAAAAGGAATCCGAAGAATCTGACAAGCCAACAATGCCAGAACAGGAGGAAGAGTTTGTTGAAACTTCTACCGCTAAATTGCCAGAAATTTCTGAACACATTACAGAATCTTCCACTGAAATTGCGGAGCCTGAAGAAACTAAAGAAGGTTCTCAAGAAGAATCCACTGAATTGCCTGCTGTTCCTCATATTTCAACTGAATCCTCAATTAAAGACACTGAATCAGAATCCGAATCTACTGAATCAGCTCTTGAAATCCAGAAAGAACCTGTTGAACATGATGTTACCACTGTACCAAGCAAAACAGCTGAATCCGATGAAGACGAGTCCACTGATGCTCATATATCAACCGATATTTTACCTGAAGAGGAATCTCATGAAGATACAACCGATTTATCAGCAATTGGCCCAGTATCCACTGACAAATTACCAGAACATGTTACTGAAGCAGTTAGTGCTGAGGTTGACTCCGAAGGCATTAAAGAGGTTGCCGCTGAAACTACAGAAGTGCCATTGGAAGGTGAGAAATAT
This sequence comes from Sarcophaga caerulescens, assembly GCA_927399465.1. Classification (NCBI taxonomy): domain Eukaryota; kingdom Metazoa; phylum Arthropoda; class Insecta; order Diptera; family Sarcophagidae; genus Sarcophaga; species Sarcophaga caerulescens. The sequence goes on along the minus strand of OV656872.1, from coordinate 37,517,759 downwards.
CCAGAAATTATGGATCATGTCACTGGCTTACCAACTAAACACGTTGAACCTGAACAAGTTACTCAACTACCAGTTGAGGGTCATATTACAGCCGATAAATTGCCAGAGCACATCACCGAATCAGAAGAAGAAGAAAGCACTGAATTGCCAAAGGAAACTCATATATCCAGTGACGAATTACCCGAACATTCGACTACATTACCTACTAAAATTACAGAGCCCGAAGAGGAAGATAAGGAAATCCATGAAGAATCTTCCGAGTTGCCAACAGGCGGTGAAGCATCAACCAGCAAATTACCCGAAGTATTTGAACATGTCACAGAATTACCTGTCGAAAGCCATGAACCCGAAGTGGCTGAACATGTTACTGAATTACCCAGCGATAGCATTGAAGCAGAAGGCGATGATGAAGAAAAGAAAACTCACGACGAATCTTCTGAATTGCCTGAATCTCCTGAACAAGTTACTAAATTACCAGTTAAGGATACAAAATCTGAAACAACTGAATCAACAGACAAATTATCTGAAATACCACAAGAACATGTTGAAGAATCGGAAGGAGAAGAAAAAGAAGAATCTCCTGAACTTCCTGTTGATGTTTCAGTATCCACTGATAAACTATTGGAACCAGTTACAGAAGTGCCCACAAAAGAAATGGAAACAGAACAAGAATCACATGAATTGCCCGTTGAAGGTCAAGAAATACCTACGAAAGACACTAAAACAGAGGATGAAGTCACAGAATCACCAGTTGAATCTCATGTGGCGCACGAACTTGATGCTCATGTTACTGAACTACCCACTAAAGATGTTGAATCAGAGGAGGATGTTCACGAAACTGGAACCGAATTACCTGTGGTGGTGGCACATGATGTCTCTACTCAGGGACAAGCTGTTGAACAGTCTACGGAAACTGTTTCTAAGGAAGAGGAATCACATGAAGAGACAACCTCCACTGAAACAGCTGAAGAAATTTCAGCCGATGGATTGTTACCAACAACCACAACCCATCCTCTCTTCCCACATCTGGCAACAACATTACCAACAGTGCCTATCGATGGCCGTATTGATGACACCAATCTCACGTTCACTGCACACAGCACAGCATCTCCTGCCACATCGCCGACAACAAGCACAACAACATCTGAACCAACTACCACATCTGCATCCCAACATTATCAACCTCAGCCACCCGTCTACGGTCAACCACCTCAATATGGCCCCACACAATACGAAGACGAATACACTGATGAAGATGAGAGTGAAGTCTTTGGTCCTGGCACTTGCCGCTATGGTGGCAAACTATATGTATCGGCCCAACAAATACCCAGAGATGATCCATGCGATTTCTGTTTCTGTTTCCGCAGCGATATTATTTGTTTGCAACAATCTTGTCCACCACCGATTGCTGGCTGTCACGAAGAACCCATTTCTGGTTTCTGTTGTCCACGCTACGAATGTCCCGTCTCTATGGCTACCGTTTTAAATATAACGACAAGCACAACTACAACAAGTACCACATTACCACCACATTTCTTACATCATTCCTATGGCAATAATGTACAACGCAACGGTTGTCTCATCAATGGCCGTTCCTATAGAGTGGGTGAGAAGATTGAGTCAACAAGTGGTCCATGTATTAACTGCACGTAAGTACTCGATTGTATCTTATTAGAAAAGGTTATTTATGGCGAAATATTATGACTTTTTGAACTAAAAATGTAGACGAATTCAAAAATAAAGAATTTCAACAAATCTTTTCGAAAATATAATTTACTCGTAAATTGTTTTGGGGTTCTTAAATTAAGAGCAATCAATATTAATACAAATATTTCCATTTCCTTTTCATTTAGATGCGGCGGCGATGGTAAAATGAAATGTGATCCCCAAGCTTGTGTTCCTGAGCCCACAATGCAACAAGTTATGGCTGTTGTAGCGGCTGGTCGCAAAAGATGAACCCCTGGCCATGCTAATTTAAACTAATTATTAAATTTTTCTATATTATAAAATTTTTAAGTTTTTAATTTACCGTTACAAAACAATACAACCGAAAGAACACCCTCTAAAAGTAAAATAGTAAACCCAAAACATTAACCCTTGACTGGAACAACAGAATTAATGCAAATACAAGTTTTTAGCAATATTTTGTAAAGACAATAGGTGCCAATATTTAAGAAGACAAAAAAAAAACTAATGACTTTAGAATGCATAACTTCTTCATTTGAGACAAAAAAAAACTAGCGATAACAAACACAAAAAAATTTAATAATTACTATACAATTAGCTTGTATTTGAAGAAGCAACCAGTGATATTGTACTGTATACATAGTATGGGTGCAATTAATTAAGAACAAAAGAAAAATGAAAAAAAAATCCATAAAAAAAACGCACAAAAAATTTTTATATACACTCGGAGAAATTATATACACGATACAAAAAAAAAAAAATAATTTTGGTAATAAAAATCGATAGGAAACCATTTGAAATATATGAAATAATCTGTCAAAAAAACAAAAACAAAAAATATTTATATAGCACTTGTAGTAGGATTAGCAAGTAAGAAGCCCTAACTTTACGACTTGTAATATGGTTTTTTGTTGACCCCAGACCTTAAGATGCAAAGGGAAACTTTAGCTAAAACATTATCAACATTCAAGAGACTCTTTAAACCGCCTTTTTTCTAAAGTTTCTAAACATAGACATACATAAGGTTTGTTTTGAGGACAGCAAGAAATAATATTATGACTTAAGATTATATTTCCCAGGGTTTCAATATTTTATTTTCTTTAATTTTTTTATGTTTTTTAAATTACCCTTCAGTTAAACCTTTATCCCAGTGACCCTATCCTACCCTATCTCTTACCTATACAAAATTCTTATTATATAACTATAATACATTTTGATACCTAATATATAAGTTTCTATTTTATAAATTATTTAATTAATATTTTTATATATACGATATAAATTTAATATAAAAAAAACAAAAACTAAATGAAATAACATAATAATAATGAAAAATTGTTGCTTCTAGTCTTCTCTTTTTTTATATATAAATATATAAAAGAGCAACAACTAAAAAAAAATAAATATTTAAGAAAAGAAATTAATTTTTAAATTCAAATTTTATAATTTCCTTAAAAAGAAAGTGTAACGAAAACTAACGAATTAAACCAACAAACAAAAAAAATGAAAACATTTCAAACTACATTTAAATGTATTTTAACTACGTTTTAACTACGATTTATTTTTTTTTTTTTTATTTAAATTTTAACAAATAATTATAAATAAAAAGAATTAAATAGTTAATAATGCTAAAAAAAAATCCAGAATATATGAAAAGGATGAAAGTAGTTTTTTATAGCGAAACAAAACAAAAAGTATGTCAAATAAAAATCTTACGCGTATCATTGTGAAATTTGTAAGTGTAGTAGTTTTAATTAAAATAAAAAATGAAATAAATAATAATAATAGTAACTATTTAGTAGTTTTCAAGTAAAAAAAAAAAACAAAAATATTTATATAATAAAATACTATACTATTAAAAAACAAAACAAAAAAACCAACTTAAACTATAAACTGAACCCCTAGAAAGTAAAGAATTTTTATACACAAAACTAATGCTCGACTGATTGAAAAAAAACAACAACAACAACAACAAAAGAAAAACCTTTTCAATAAACCATTAACATATTATTTAAATAGCTTAGCACACACCCCACAATTGTTTTGATTTAAAAATATTCTTTTTTCTTATACAACTTGTTCAACAAAAATGAAATAAAACTTAAAAATAGAACAAACATCTTAATTTTAAATTCAATTTCAATTCAATACTTTTCAATCACTTGAGCTTTAGTTTTAACTTTTTTTATAAAGTTTTTCGTTTTCTTTGCTTTCTTTCAAAATATATTTTTTATATATAATTTTGCAATATATCAATAATTTAATAGTTCTTAAGTATATATCTCTGTTTAGTTTTATAATAGTAATTTTTTTTATATACATACCATACATATTCGTATTTATTATTTTATGTTTTTCCTTTCGTAGCAGTTCTCTTTATTTTATTCAATATGAAATGAGTTGCTTAAATAATAATCTTGAATTGATTTTATTTCTCTTTTCTATTGCCTGCAATTGTAGATATTAATTAATTAATTATGTGCGAATATTAAATTGAATAAAAAAATAATTTAAACAATAATGAAAAGAAATCAGTGTTTTTATTAGTTATTAAACACTAAATTATAATCATTAATGATAAATAAAATAAATTGTATTTTAATTTTTTTTTATATATAAAACATTCTGTTTAAAACAAAAAAGCGATAATAAAAAAAAAATAATGAAAAAAAAACAAAATATGCATTTCTTAATTCATAATTTTATACACCATAGTATATACTTACATACATATGTATATCGACTCATCCAATACGGGACTTCCGAACTTTGGCAGTTGATAATGGCCATCTTATTGAAGCTACATCTGTTAATTAGAAATTCTTTTACAAATTATATTGTAATTATTGCGATATGAATAACTTACCTTATGCTTGGTGTAATTAATGGTGAATCGGACCTCACGACCCCCACACTAATACGTACTCTATAGTGCCAGGGTATCCTCTTTTAAATTAGTTGTCATTTATTCAATCTATTTTGGCAAATTACCAAAGGCGACTATACACAACTACATACGTGAGTTCGCTGAATGGGTTCTGGCCCTGACTTTCGTTGAAAAACCATTCTCAGCGATGAGGTCAATTTCTGGATGAATTGGTACGTGAACAAATAAAACTTTCGAATTTAAGGCGATACCAAACCACATGAGATTCTACAGCGTCCAATGCATCCTCAAAAATTCACTGTTTACATTAAACATTTTGAGCTGGTCAGTATACATATATCTCACTGTCAATGCCGAGCACTACAAGTCAATGATTATCAACTTCTTTTGGCCTGAATTCAATCATATGGACGGCGCTATGTGCAACACAACACATGCCACATTGGACATTTTGCGCGAGCGATGTGAGATCAAGGTCATTGTGAAAATTTATCGCGTCATACTTTTCCGTGTGTTGTTTTTTGTTATGTTGCAGGTGCATGTGAAAAAGCAAAAAACAAAATACAGCGGTCCTCAAAGCCAAAACAACCCACGCCATTGGTTAAATTCAGCCTGAGATTTATGTGCCGGAGTCATAAAAAAACGACATTTCGGTTGCGCGTCACCCGGAGAAGCCGCGACGTTATATTTCAATTTCGATATCTTACACGCACTTAGTTTTATTCAAAGTTAAAGGTAGGAAGGTATAGAAAAATGGATATTTCGATTGTGCCTCACCGGGAGAAGCCGTGACGTTATATTCTGTACATAATGGCGTCAAAAGAATACAGAATTTCGATAATATCTTGCACGCACTTTGTTTTATTGAAATTTAAAGGTAGGAAACGCGGAATGAAAGACAACGGACCGTTTAGAATTTAAAGAAACACTACACAAAAATAAAAAACAATTTTTCACTTTTTTAACCTTTACATGCTAGTTACACGAACGTTACGCGTCTTTATCAATGGGCGGCAAACTGTTAAGAGAAGCTTTTATCTACTTTTAAAGTGTTGAAAAGCGTTCAATTTTAAGTGTTGAAAAATAACAAAATTTTGAAAACAAATTTAAACTTAAAATGTTGTTTTTATAATACAATGTGTATTATATACATAAAATGATAAATAACTTAAACTTTAGTTAAATCTGGAAAATTATATTTTATAATTGTATTATGTAGTTAGCTTAAGACATCCGTTTCCTGTTGAGCAAGGATTAAAGGAAATAATTTGAAAAACTATAAATAGCTTTCACATTTATTAGTGTTGTTAAGTGTTTGTTTTTACAACAGGGTTGTTTTATATTTTGTTTACATATGCACAGCTGACTGTCATAATTTTTACATTGCAAAACAGTGCAGTATAACTGTTAAAAATAGTTTTTTTGTTTAACCTTAAATGGTTTTAGATTTAAAATTGCCACAAAAGTGTTTTATTGCTAAATTAGCAATTTTTGTATGAAATTAAAATATAATGTCCTAATTTTTTTAGCACAATTAATAAGTTTTATAGTACTTGATATAAGTTTTAGTGTAAACTGCAATAGTTATAAAAATGACAGCTTTAGCCACAATTAATTGGTTGTTTATATGTGGTTTGTCCTTTTGTTTAGGGGGTGTAGTGGTGCTTAGTTTAATGCCATTGGGTTCAGGTAAGTCTATTCGACTTATACACAATAAAGCCTTTTCTAACATTAGACCTCTTTTTGGCAGATTGCATATGTCCCATAAGTAGAGGAAAGCCAAAGGCTGAAAATGTCGACGTTCAAAATCGTATCTCTGAAGAATTACAGCTTGTCCATAAATTGGCTGTATTAGTGCCATTTCGTGATCGTTTCGAGGAATTGCTACAATTTGTGCCTCACATGACTAATTTCTTGAAGAAGCAGGGTGTAACGCATCATATATTCATATTAAATCAAATCGATCGCTATCGTTTCAATCGTGCCTCGTTAATTAATGTGGGTTTTCGTTTTACCAGCGGTGTTTACGACTATATAGCGATGCATGATGTTGATCTGCTGCCTTTAAATGATAATCTCCATTACGATTATCCCAGTGAAGCGGGACCTTTGCATATCGCCGCACCCGATTTACATCCAAAATATCATTATGAAAATTTTGTAGGTGGCATCTTATTAGTGAGGAGAGAACACTTTGAGACCATGAATGGCATGTCCAACAAATACTGGGGTTGGGGCTTGGAGGATGACGAATTTTATGTACGCATTCGAGATGCTGGTCTAAGAGTAACAAGACCCCAAAATATAAAGACTGGTGTTAACAACACATTTAAGTAAGTTTTGTAAAATACATGATGTGTTCTTTTTTCTATTAAATCTCTTGATTTCAGTCATATCCACAATCGTTATCATCGTAAAAGGGATACACAAAAGTGTTTCAATCAAAAAGAAGTCACCCGTAAACGTGATCGCCAAACTGGCCTTAATACACTGCAGTACAAAATTCCCAATGTGTACGATATGACCATAGATGGTGTAAAAATTACAGTTTTAAACATTATGTTAGAATGTGATTTAAATGAAACACCTTGGTGTGATTGCTCCGGTGCGGCAGCTGCTGCCGCTGCTGAAGATTTAAAAGTGGCGTAATAAAAAATGCCATAAGGAATTAATTTAAAAACGAATACATTTTAATTATTTATTTACGTCTAAATCATAATTTTCTACCTCAAAATCATTCACCTAAAGAACTACATATATTTTAGTAGACATGTACCATGCCATATAAGAATGTCCAGAATAATACATAAGTGCATAAGGCGCCCATAAAACTATTGGTCAAAAGACTTTGGCGATTAATGAAGAACTTACGCCAGCCAGTTCCCGATTTAGCCAATACCAGTAGCCACAAAACAAAAACGGAAATGAAGTAAAACAGGAATCCCAACAAACCATTCAATCCTAATATACCTAAAAAGAAAAGAGTGCAAATATTAAATCAGAGGTAATTTTTCACGTTATAAAAATGTTAAAACTTACCTGCTGCACATCCTGATATAGCCGCCATGGACGTACGGCAATACTCTACTGCCGATATATTATGACGTATAGCAGCTTCGCTATAGGCTACAATTTCGCCTGTCTTTGATGCTATTGGTTTTACTCGCTGCATTTTCAAGTTTAATTAATCTAATATTAAATTTTTTTATAAATAAATTAATTTCATTCAATTAAAAAAAACACGTCTAATGGCAGAAATAGAAGTACTACATCAAATGTCAAAGTACAGCTGAGTTTTGTTATCGATTTATTTAGAAGCTGTGTTCAGTTATATTTGGAGTACTAGAAATCGTATATAAAAGAGAAGGCATTAAAAATTTTTTTTCAATTATAAATTTTCTCAATTATAAATTTTTTTAAAATAAAAAATTTAAGCAAACAATTAGAAGATATTTTGTAATTAAAATACAAATGATAAGTGGTACTAAAATTACAGTAAATTATTTTAGAATCCATAAGTATTTTCAAAATATTTCCACCAAACCTGCAAAATTCCGATATCATCTGATATAACATTATCGATCTCGACACAGTATTAAATACCGGATTTCTTCCATGGATTTCTTCTATAGAAGTTTTTTATTGTTCTAAATTTTTATCATGGTCTCTTATTAAAGAATAATTCAAGGTACATCTAACAGGTAACCGCAAGTGTACAACAAGTACAACAATGCAAAAACAACAGGCATTTTGTTTTTGTTAAAGCGTACGCGTAATGTCAAAAAAATTAACCCTCAAACCTCTATAGGAAATTAATAAAAGCAATTAAAAAAACTAAATACATTTTATATATTGAAATTTCTTTTGATTTTTATGTCATGCTTAATTACGCAATAGTGGGGCACCTATAAATTAAAAAAAAATTATTCCATGCAGTCAATAACATTTCCACTTTATCTGAAGAACATGTTTTTATATGGCCATCGATAAAAATGGCAGATGCTAACGTTATTTGTTATTGGTCATAGTTTTGGCACTTAGTTAGAGAGACCGAAATCTTTTTTTGGGTAATTCATCAGCCTCGTCTAAATAAATATAAATATAGTAAATCTAGGTTGTAGTTTAAAAGATATATGGATTTAGTGTTAAAAGCTTAAATATTATTAATCATCTTCCAAAAATTTTAATAAAATTGGCTTTGAAATAGTAATCCTGAACAATTTCTAGAGTGCGTATCGTTAAGGATACATCCGGTACATATGAGGGTTTATAAATGCGAAAATGATTATCGAAACAAAACAAACAAAAAAACAACAAAATTTTGACATTTAAAAACGCGTCAGCTGTTGACATAGTTTTACCTGTTAGATTTGCCTTGGAATAATTTTTTCCGAAAACAATTTTCGAATACTGTTCATTAAATTTCAGCGATGAGAAACTCTTTTTTTGTATATTTGATTACATGTTATCGCAACAATTCTTACCATCTCTAATAACATCCAGTTGTTTTTGACATTTCTCTTGCATATAATTTTCTCAGCAATTAGAAAAAAAATTCATTTCTAAGTGGAATTTGGACAAATTAATTAACGTCATGTTGTGATAAAAACAGAAAAAATATACACAAAAAATAAATCATTTTTATGCAAATTATCAACAAATTAAGTAATAAATACAAAAAAAAAATATTAAAAATATAATGTTGTTGTGAAAAAGCAAATTAAGTTATTATAAGCAAGAAAACAAATCAATTGCCTTATCGAAAGGAAAACAAAAAGAAAAAGCCCCCCAACCCAAGTTCAAGGAAATCAAGGAAAAACAAATTAGAAAAATTGCATTAAATTGGCTACAATGTCTCCTCCTAAAACTTGTGCTGTGTGTGGCGATAAAGCTTTGGGTTATAATTTCAATGCAGTTACCTGCGAGAGTTGTAAGGCATTTTTTCGCCGTAATGCTTTGGCCAAAAAGCAATTCACCTGCCCCTTTAACCAGAACTGCGAGATTACCGTTGTCACTCGACGGTTTTGTCAGAAGTGTCGCCTTAAGAAATGCATGGACATTGGAATGAAAAGTGAAAATATCATGTCCGAAGAGGATAAAATGGCCAAACGACGGAAAATTGAAAATAATCGTGCGAAACGTAGAATGAATGAACACAAATCGCCTGAAAATGTTGCAAGAGAAGGTGTAAATTCCGAGGGTCAAGGTGAAACGGCTGCTGCCGATAGTAGTGGTTATGAATCATTTGCAGGCAATTATGATTCTCGTAGCTGTGGTTCATTTGAAGGCAATACGTCCAACAACAGCGGCATGGATCCAACGTCAAGTACCTCTCTGCCTGGTGCAGACAGTATGCGTGATATAAATCCAGAACTCATGACGGGCGATGAAATGGTTGAATTTATCGTAGGAGATCCAGATCGAGCCTCTCAAGCAATCAGTAAATTGATGAAAACACCAGCTGAAGCAGTTGCTACGCTGGAGAAAATTTTAAGTACTCAAAAGGAAGCTTTACGATTAATATCACATTTGATTAATTATCCAGGTGAGTTTTTGTTCATATTAGGAAACCTAAGCTATTTAGTTCTTGTGTGTTTTTTTTTTTTGTCCTTTTCAACTTATAGTCTCTGAAAGTTGAAGTCAAACGGATTCTTATCATTTTCAATACATTACACTATTTTTCATGATGACGGCCTAGATTTGAGGATCTTTCTGTATTAAGTAGTTTAGCGCCTCTTTAAACTTACACTGGCAAATAGAATGAAGACCATATTTTATAGTGTTTCCTAGAGAAAGCTTTTACAATAAGAATAAAATTTCTAGTTAGGAATTCTGCTAGATCACAGCATAATCGAATCTTTATTTTAAGCGTTCATAGTAGGTATGATTTTGCAGTGTGTTTGTTTGCTTATTGCTAAACTCTTAGTTCGAAGCTCTGGTGTCAGTAATAGCAACGTCTGTGGTAAGGATCCACATCGATATTGCCTGAAACTTAGGTCTTTTGGTTGTGACTTTCTTATTCACCTATTGCCACCTACCGAGCATACAAACAATTTTGTTTGTTAACAAAACAATTTACTTTGTAGCAAAAGATGATGAAAGTTCAAGTTTTTTATAATGCGTTAAACAAAATTGAAGTACGTATGTATGTGAGGTATTATTTTGGCTGATTAATAAAAATATACGCTGAATTTTGTATTGGAAAAGAGACAGAGCCTGATTCTGACAATACTCGCAACAAATGTGAACTGTAGAGGATACCAGACAAAGTGGCAATAATTTAACAAATTGAACAAGCAAATAAAGACGGAAGAATAAACACTACGAAAACCTAGAGTCAATAAAATAGGAAGCTCTCCGAAATAGAATCATCAGGATAGTTCGATAAATACCTCAAAAGGCACTATTACGAGTGAGTTCAAAGGAAACAATTTAACCCTTTGCACTCGGCACCTTTTCGAACGTTACCTACCAGCAACTCGACGCCACTTTTTAACGAAAACGTACATCCTGGAAACGTGATATTATACAGTATAATTATAGAACTAAGTAAGGAATTGTAATGAAATTTGTCTTATATGAATTTATGGGCATTGAAGAACACATATTTACAAAGAAATATCAAAATTTATTTTTTATAATTTTCTACAGTATGGTAAAGTTTAAAGCAATTCCCAACATGCATAGCGGGTTGAATTGTACATATTTCACAATAAAATATATAAATATAAATATTTCACAATACAATCCCCTTTTCTTTCTCCTACATTTGGAATATGCAACTTATTGTTCAGTCTATTGTATGACAATGATGTAGATGGATGTGATTGAGATTCTCGAAAATCACCTCTACACTGCTTTACAAGACTTGGTCTGCAAGATCGACACCGCCCATATTTGTGGTATAATCGAGACCCATTTGAGGCTTATCAATAGATATATTTCCACCACGTAACGTTCTGAGAGTTGATTGCATTTTTGTGTTGTTATAATTACTTAGCATTGTGACAGTTCTTTTATCCTTCCACGCAAGATGTGCAATATTATTTTTTCTATATGCCACTGTCTTTTTTAATGAAAATTTTGGTTTACGAATTGCCATGGGTATGCCTTTTCGATTTACTTTTACTGTGCCGATAAGATTACACTTCATCTTTAGCAATTCTTCTGCTAAAGGAATACAGGTATAATACCAATCAGTGAAAATATGATATCCTTGTGCATCAGGAACAGGATTTCTTTATTATCGTAACAAAAAAATTAGGAGAAGAAGTGTTTCTTGAAAAATTGTGGTGGAATAATTTCATTGTCCGTAATCGCTAACAAACTATCATGTCCCCTCAGAGGGGACAACCGAGTGATATGCTAGACTTACGTTGTCCCCTCAGAGGGGACAGCCGAGTGCAAAGGGTTAATTTACAAATATCTACAGAAGGGGTAGCTATGGTTTCATGTAGAATATAAATATAAAGGCACAATAATATTTGAAATTGAAGAACTGAACCTTTATTGTTTGTGTATTGTTTACACATTTTTATTGTAAAAATCTCTGCACTTGAATTTTTCTTTTTACAACGATGTAATCAAATTAAATATTTAGTTTTAATTAGCAAAACTATATTATATTCACTGGCTTGGAAAAGTAAATTGCTCATTAAAAGGTAAACAACTGCAAGGTAGTTTTCTTATGACTCGTTTATTTATTATTTTATTTTCATACTGACGATTTTCATAATAATTATTCCATTTAATTCAAAAATTCGAACAGTACGTTGATCTATAATTGATAATTTGATTAGTTTCCTTAATTTATTAGTATCCTTCGAATTGTGTTGGGCGTATAAAAAAAAAATATTTGTAAATGCAAACGAATTTATTTTGTTAAAAATTAGGGAGTCCTAAATTATTAAATTAATATTCCTTTTTTATCAACTCTCAGTATAAAATTATATGAAACAAGTATGTATCAATCACAACATTATTACTTTGAATAAAAATTGTCTCCAAAAAAAGTATATTTTAGGATAAAAATTAATTGTACAACCTTTGCAGTTTAAACAATAATTCAATACAACTTAAGTATGAAAATGTTTAAATTCCTAAATTTATATATTTTGTCTTTCTATGTTATTTCAGGCGATGCTTTAAAAATTATTAGCAAAATAATGAATTCACCATTTAATGCTTTAACAGTATTTACCAAATTTATGAGTTCACCCACCGATGCATTGGAAATAATATCGAAAATTGTTAGTTCACCTCAAGATGTACTGGAGTTTATTAAGAATTTAATGGATTCACCAGAAAATGCTATGGACATTATGAATAAATTCATAAATACACCAGCGGAGGCGTTACGAATGCTTAATCAAATATTTAACGGACCCAGTGATGTCAGCCAAAAGGATAAACCGAGTAAGACTACTGCGGTTAGTGATACCGAGCAGGATTTGACAATGCCAAAAAGTGTTTGCGACGACAGACCAGCTACTACACCGGCGATAATTAAAAATCCGATTAGTGGAAAAAGTGAAAATACTCTCATACATTCAATGCTTAACTATCCCAGTCCAAATGAAGTGAATGGTGGCATTATGCAGACACCGATAATATCGCCTAAACATACGCCTACACATACACCTCTATCCCTAACTACTAATGGTAATGGTGGTGATGGTAATTATGTTACACCACCGCTATCAGTGCATGCAGCATCTACGGAATCCCTAAATATGGCCTCACCAATACCATACCACTCTTCGCCTGGCATAACAAGTACAGCAGCTTCTCCGTCTTCTCTAATGGCGCCAGCTCATGATGAATTACCAAGTACTTCATCAGTTAACCTGCTGTCTCCGCCCTCAGAAGTAGATGCTGCAGCAGCTGCAGAATTTGCCAGTGAACATTTCGATATAAAAAATTCGTTCCTTTCAGGCGCTACGTCTGGTTTTATACCTGGCGATAGTTTAAATTCTCTGGAATCAGTGCTTACTGAAGTCATACGTATAGAATTTCAAGCCTTTAATAATTTACCACCCGAACCACGCGTTAAACATGAACATTTGAATACAATGATTGATATTTCTCACGGCTGCGGCAATGACAACATGAACAGAGTTCCACATTACTCCAATATTAATTGTATGTCCCAACAGCAGCAGGCAATGCCGTGCCAACCAACAGTTGTGTGCTCGCCTTCAACATCAAGTTATAATATGTCACGCGATCTTAATGAAAGTGAACTAATGAAATTGCGCGAATTGAAATTGGCTAGTGAGGCACTCTATTTGCCTGTGGACGATGATTTAAGTGTTCTAATGAGCGATGATAGAATTAAGGTAAGGTAGTTGGGTTTTTTTCCTGCAATTGAAATATGTGTAGAAATGAATATTTAAATTATTTCATTTGCTTTGCTTTTGATCCATTTAACTAATCTTATTATTTATTTTTCATAAAAACAAATTTTGTTTATTATATCAGCATTGATATCGATAATGAGTTGGCAAAAAAAAAAATAAAAATTATTGTTTTCAAGAATATTATTTGTTATCGATCCTAAATGCAAAAGTTTCCAATTTCTTTGAATGTAAACATTGTTTTTTTTTTTTAATTTTCTTTTATTATTTAGGGATCTACCCTTACAACTCCTAGTATTTACTTGCAATATAAATTTTTCAAATTGCAAATTATTACAATTTCTTGGTTTTTTGTAAATTTTTTAAAGAAAACAACAACCATATGCTTCTTAAAAAGTGTTTATCTTATCGTAAAATACTTTTCAAATGAAGTTTCTTTTTCAAATATAACACCTGTTGGCATAGCACAATACATTTGAAATTTATGTTTCGCATATGATTGAAAGATGAGTCAATAGGCTGTTAGGGAATAAGTCGAAAGTGTAGGTGAAAATGTGCTACAATTTTTATTTGATTAATAAATATTACAATACCACAGCGCCTAACTCAAACGATAATACAATTTAATATATTCTTTAATAACAATACAGTTTGTATTCACTTTTATTTGAACACCTGCTTGTTGTTATAATTTCAATTTAACTGTGATAAAATAAAATATATACATATGTACATACATATGTGTATATATAGATATGAAAATAAAGCTAGCTATCTAAGTAATTTTTTATATTATCAATTGCGTTTATCAAAAGAGCTACTGGGAGTACAGCATTTATAACAAATAGTCTTGAGTATTTTTACTTTTTGTGATAAAATGTTGCTTTGTTGTTTATTTTATCTTTTATTATAGAATTTTACTTTTTTTCTACTGAATCACCTATTTTTCTTTAAGATAAGGAAAAGAAGAAAACGATATTTCTATATGTTCTTTCAATTAACACGTTTATGTTTTTATTTTTAAATCTATGCATTGAACCAATTTATTATTAATTAGGTTTACAGGTTTGCTTTAAAGGAAAATTATTTTAATTTTGTTTTATTTTTAAGACTAAATGAAATTGCAATATTAAAAGTCTATAAAATACACATACATACGTATACAGTAATGGTCTTAGAATTAGCACACCCATCTACCAAAAACTTTGTGATATAATAACTTTCTAACTGTAATTAATAGAACATAGTAAATAAATAGTAACGTCAGCAACAATTATTAAAATTAATTTTTTTTTTTTTGAAAACATCAACAAAATTTCGGAACGTATAATTATTTAGGACTGATAGATGTATGTATGTATATTCAATCGTTTAGGCTTTATTTAAAAGAACAATGTGTAGCGTCCACCGAAGCAAGACGATGCTATACTTTGAAGGCAATTAAACATAGAAGAGTTTAACAACAGCAGATCCAGCTTTCATATAGCATAGTATGTGTTCGATCATAATGAATAATTCCTTGATGGATCAATATTTAATCAAACATATTATGAAGATTCATTTGATTCCATTCGCTCATGGAAACTTGTATGTAAAATAGATTTTTATGCAAGATAATGAATGATCTTTAGCACATCACACGATTAGTAAATAAATATTAAGAGCAACAATAAGTTGGTATTACACCATGACCAGCATACAGCTCTGATTTCAATACAATTGACAATATGTGGAACGATCTTGGCGCACCAGTTGAACAAATCTTTATTATCTCTGGCAAGTCGTTCATTGCAAGATGTCAGCGAAAGTCTTTCTAGAAGTTTACAATTGGTTATTAAAGAGCAGGGGTGCCTCCACTAAGTACTAAAAAAAATTTAACACAAATAATAATTTTGTCCACCTTTAATGGAGGTGTGCTAATTACGTGACCAAGTAATTTTTTGTTTTTATGATTTAAAGTATTATTTATTGTTAAATTATTTTATTGAACTTCCTTTTACACTATACGTCGCTTAAGTATACCCCATAGAATATTTAACAGCCCTTAAATAAATTTTCAAAAAAAATTTCATCTTTACTAGAAAACAGGTCGTATAGACTACCTTTGTACCATGTACATATTGTATATGGTTAGTAAATACGAAAGTACCATTATAATAAACTTCTTTTGTTCTTTTATTTTAGCCTGAAGATAACAATCAAGATCCCAAACTACTTCAAGTGATTAATTTAACAGCGGTTGCCATAAAGCGTTTAATAAAAATGGCAAAAAAGATTGCTGGTTTCCGTGACATGTGTCAGGAAGATCAAGTGGCTTTACTGAAAGGTGGTTGTACGGAAATGATGATAATGCGTTCTGTCATGACCTACGATGATGACCGTAATACCTGGAAGGTATTTAAAATTTTCTTATATTTAAAAAAAAATGTAAATTTTACAAAAACAATGTGTTCTTAACTATCTTTAGATACCCCATACCAAAGAAGATATGTCCAATATAAGAGCAGAAGTTTTAAAGTTAGCCAAAGGTAATGTCTACGAAGAGCATATAAAGTTTATAAGCACGTTTGATGAAAAATGGCGCATGGATGAGAATATTATATTAATAATGTGTGCGATTGTTTTGTTTTCACCTTCAAGGCCACGTATAATACATTCCGATGTCATAAGATTACAACAGGTTCGTAATTAACTCTATCTTGTAAATCTTAATGGGTGGTCTATCATATTTGATTTGTATTCTTCTTGTCATTTTTAGAATTCCTATTATTATCTTCTGAGAAGATATTTGGAATCTGTGTACTCTGGCTGCGAGGCTAAATCTGCTTTTATCAAATTAATACAAAAAATATCAGACGTAGAACGTTTGAATCAATTTATAATTGGTGTCTATTTAAATGTTAATCCATCACAAGTTGAACCTTTGTTAAGAGAAATATTCGATTTAAAAAATCACTAAAAGAATATTTTTTATATTATTTCCTATATTGTTAATGTGTATATGAGAACTTGTAACTTTTATTTATTTGTTTAAGATATAAATCTATATCTCTATGTATACAGACTTTAATTGTTATTACTTATAGTTGTTAATTGTTTTAAGCATAAAATGTTTTTTTTTTTTTAATTTTATTTTACCAAAATTCTAAAGTAATGTACTACTAACACTCTCTCCCTATGTCTTAGTTGTACAAATGTGATAAGTGTGCAATAAGCTTCGAGTTAAAAAATAAAACTAATATTGCTTTTAGAAATCAAAGAAGAAAAGAGAAGAATTGAAAATTCAAATTGTCGTATCATATATTCTATATACTTATAAAAAATGTATATTTTTCTATTTCAATCGTAGTGTATCTGCCTGTATTAATAGTTAGTGATATCATTTTATGTATACAAACAAATAATATAAATAAAATTTATTTTTGAAAAAAAAATTATTTAAAACGTATCTTAAAATATCAAAGAACTTATTAGATATCTCACTGTTTAAATATAGTTCTTTAGTTTTTAGTACATTTAAATGAAAAAAATCAGTTTACTTATTCGGAAAGTTAAGATTACTGCGCCAGTTGCCATAAATCGAATAGCGCACAGATATCTTTCCCCAGTCTTCAAATAAAAGTTATTTAAAATTAATACAAAAATTAGATTGCCTTTATTCATAAAAATTTTTCGTTTTAAATGCTGCTGCTGGAAAACAGAAAATTAACAAAGTACTGTAATTGGACCGTGTTTCTTCTGAGGTTACCACAAGCTGTTCACTTGGAATGGTACGCAGCGTATTGTAATGGTTTATGTCAAGAAATGTCCTTTTTCAAACATACATCAAATTCAGCATGGTTTTATGCTTCGAGCATCTCTGGAGATATATTCTCCGCCCCAGGGCTTTAATAACATTTACTATAAGAAGGGCGACTCTCCCCCTTGTTTGACGCTGTGGATTGAACAATAGTAAATGCTTACGGGTTAGCATGCTTGAGTAGTAATGTTTCCATATTCCATGTACTTAGTTCCCGTTTGGGAGTGTACAGGAGGATACTACCACCACAACTTTAAGATTAAATTGCTCAGAAATTGTTGTTGGTTATTTTTTTTTACAGATTGCTTAAGGGCCTTTGGATCTGTATTCTTGTAAGGATGAGCACGAGTCGCCAGCTTCTCTAAAATCTTGGCGCCCATTGTAAACGTCCTGCTGCAACAAGCCACATTATAAACTCTCTTGATAGTCTCGCAGAAACTCAACCAGGTGTTTTTTACGTGCTTAATTTTACTCTTATAATAATTAAAACAAGATCTATAAGTATACGAGTCAACATTATCATACAACATCCTCGCCATATTAAAGAATTTCCTAATACAACATCGCATTCTTTAAAGATCCTCTTCCTTCACCAAGGAAGGAAACCTTTTTTCTAGAGATGTTTTAAAGATTTATACTGATTTTTAAAGTGATATTGTTTCTCAACCTTACTATACTACTAACTATGTAAATAGAATATCCTAATTGCTTACAGTAGCAATTTTTCAACAAAAACGAAAACACCATTATTCTTTCATCAACACAGGCATTTATTACAATTTGTTGTATATTTTAAAATTTAAATAAAACTGTAATTTCTAAATGTAATAAAAAATATTTCTTCCTCAACAATATTTCAAATCAAATAATAAATGAGAACCAAACATTATAACTTTTACAAAGATTTGATTAATAAAAGTTTTGCCTTTTTTTTAAACATTTCACGCGCAATTTTTTTACAATTTCTTGTCTAAATGTAAATACACCATAAAATACATACTATGTAAAATATATACCACTATTAAAAATATGTATGTATGTATAAATGTATACAAAATTTCTATGTATAAAAATCAAAAACAAAAACTAAGTAAAAGAGCACACATTTTTGATGGGATTGTTGATTTGGTTTCGTTTTTTTTTACCCCGAAAAAAAAAAAAATGTTAACAATTTTGTTACAAATACAAAATGGATTAATTTTTAGAAAGAAAATTAAAAAGAAAAAAATCAAAAGCACTCTTTCATTTTTAGATTAATTACAGTCTTTGGCCCATTGTAGAAATTCAGGCAATTCACTGACTGGCAAATTACGTGATAGAGCTTTAACGCGTAAATTACGATCCGTGGTTATGAGCACCAATTCGGTTTGTATGAAACATTTGCCATCTGCAATAGTCACAATCAAATTAGATGTTTTAATTTAAAGGAATTTTAAATAAAAATTCATTCATTATATGTACCTTTACAAGTATCCGAACTCATATTTTTCGATAAAGCAATAGCTGTTGCCAAAATTTTATCATCATTGGAAACGTGCTCCTCTTTGACCAAAGCAAATAAGGAAGCATTTATAATGGAACCTTTTGTAGTGGCACATCTATATTTAGTAAAAATGAAATGAAATGTTTTCATTGGAAATTTCTTATATTCGACTGTAAAAACAAAATCTTACTTGACATAATTTTTAGTATTTTTAATAAAATCCAATGATTTTTTTGCTCTGGTGGAGACATCATCATAATGATGTATGCGTTGTTTCTGTAAGGATTCATCGTATGCATCAATTTTTACTCCTTTAGAAAGACCATCCAATTCTTTAACCACTAAAATTATTATTTTTTAGGTTAGGTTCTATTTTTTTGTAATATGCGTTCTAAAGGCCTAAAAATTACCTGTTAGCGGCACTATCAAAGTATATCTTTTGAATTCATTAACAATACGTTTGAAATCCTCTAGACAATCTATAAAACAATTTGTATCCGGTAATAGATATTTAGGACGCACTTCAATATACACTTTAGTATCAACAAATTTAAGTATTTCCTAAAAAGAAAACATATTTTCCAATACGTATAACACTTTAGAATTTAAATGTAAATTACCTCCAATTTATTATGATACATTTTCTTGACATGTGTTTTTGCTTCCAGTTCCTTTTTAAGTCTTGAAAGTTGACTGAGCTGATAATCTTCACCCTTTGATTTTTGTGCTAATTTCGAAGGCATTGCTTTTGCCAATTTGTCAATATCGCAATTGACAATAATATTTTCTGCATCTTCATCACAGTCTTCATTTTCGATATCATCAACATCATCATCATCATCGGGCTCATTGGTCTTTGTCTTCGTTTGGGTATTTTGTAAATCATCAAGCGCTTGTTTAATATCGGAATTTAAATCTTCATTAATGAAATGAGTATTTTCCAACTGTTCTAAACGTTGTTGATTGGCTTTATAGATTTCCCTAAAATCGTTTATTACTTTAAGACGGTATTTCAATTGTAAACTTTCATCCGATGGTGTATCAGATTTGGTTTTTGATATAATGGCTGCTAAAGGTGTAAATCCCATAAAGAATATGTCTTCTTCGAAAATAACGGATTGTTGGGGTGTTGTATACAAGTTCTCCTCTTGTAAAATAACGAAAAGTTTTTCCAATTCCGACCAAGCGTTAAGGAACATGTGTCTGTAGTTGAAAAAAGAAAAAAAATATCACAAAAAGTTCCATGTTTACAACATTTTACGACAATATATTGCTTACTCTTCACTTTTAATTGGTTCCCATAGATCGAGATGATGCTGTAGCCACAGTATATAAATTCGATTATATTGCAATATTGTATTAAGATTTAAAAATCTAAAAGAAATTGTAAAACAACTTAAAAACCATACCAAATTGATCATTTTATAACCTACTGCTCATCATTAAAGTCTTCAGGGTTTGTGTTTAATGAATGTAAAAGTTCATTGGTTTTACACAGCAACAAAGCAAAAATTTGATTACAAAAATTAAATGCATGATAACGTCGGGTGTCTGAAATGTTTTACAGTTTGTTTGTTTAATATTTTGCAACGTTTTAGAAATCGTTTTATGTAGTTACCCTTTTCCAAATTGTGTTCAATAATAAATATATTCAATGCTAACATTTTCAATAATCTATTTCTGGTAATGGCCAAAGGATCAGCTTGTAATAACACGCTTAATTGTAACATTAATTTGCGTTGATGTTCTAGTATGGTTTCCATGCTGAAAAGAAAAAAAAACTTCTATTGCAAGAGAAATAAACCTTTTTAATCATTCAAAACATACCCTACACCGGTGTAAAGTTTTCCAACTATGTATAGATATAAAGAAGTTATGCGTCGCAAAAGCTTTAATTAAAAAGGAAAGAAATCGTGTTGTAAAATCGTTGTATTATTTATAGCCTATGAATTTACCTCTTCAACAGTCATTTCCTTGAAACGTTTCTCTTCGTTTATAATCATTTTGTAATTGCTATTGCCATTCAAGTCGGTGCGATGTAATCGACGCACGCCATCTGGATAAATCCATACTTCTTTGCGCATCGATTTGGAGGACTGATTGTGATTGTTGTTATGATAATGTATAGGGGATGATTTTAATTCAGTTTCTTCATACTATAAAATACAAATTAATTTAAATGACACAAACAAACATTTTAAAATAATATTGAATTACTTTTTTACGTATTTCATCAAATAAAACCAAAAGACTTTCTTTAGCCGAATATATAGCATTGGAAGACATTAAACTACGCATATGATAATAAATGGCATCAAATTTTTTCCGCTAAAATAGAAAACAAAATTTTACATGAAGAGCATATTCATTACATATTAATACTTACATTGTGAATGGCAACTACAGCCAATTGATTATATGGCACACCGTTTGATGGCGCCAATGCCTGAGCCTGTTTATAATATTTCACTGCTTCTGCATAATCTTGGCCTTGTAAATCTCTGATCTTATAGCGCCACAAATCGCCCAAGCATATTAATAACTTTTGAGCTGTTACTCTCGCCATTAAATCCATCTTCTGCTGTACTCTTTGACCGCCTGGGTTGGGAGGAGTATCGTTTTTACAAGCCATTTTCATTTCATTCGACAAATACTTTTCATTCAATTTATGATATAGTGCGGCGTAAAATTCTATTCCTTCACTTATGATTTTTTGTATACAATTCATAGAATTTTCCACATTAAGCTGCTTCAGATGTTCACGCATATTATAGAAGAGCATTTTCCAAAAGAATGAATCGACTTTTTGTTCACAACAAAATTTTAAGTTGTTCAACAAGAGATGTGTAAAGATATCCTGTAGTTCTAAACGTACTGAGCGTAATTTTGACCAGTTCTAAAAATGAATGTAAAGAAATATCAGTTCTATAAGAGAGTTTTCTGTCGACACATGTGTTTAGCTTCATAAAGTTTAAATAAGACGATTAATTGTTTGTTAAAAAATTGTTATTTTTTCATTACAGCGTGAATTTGTTAAGTATCATTTAGATGTTTTATTCCTCCTCAGCTTTGAAAGCAGTGATTGGACCCTAAGTTAGCTTGGCATTGAGATGTGTAGGTTAATGAGGTTGCAAATGATCGATCAGTTATACCTCCTTTTACATACCTCTTAAGGCTGATCGATCAGCTAATGAGAAGAAGAGTGAACTCTTCTTGGCGCAAGGGAGATTGTGAAATGTCGTAATAAGCCCCGAAACTGCGACGGAACCTATTAGGACCTAAATACATTTTTTTAAAGTGGAATTGCGCATTAAGAGACTCATTACACCACTTTCTTTCCGCAGGTGTTTTGATTTGTAATCATATATGAGATATAAATCATTCTCTTTCCACCTTAGATTAAGGAATACATACATACATAGTCATATTGATAGTATAAATTGGCTCCAACAAGGATAAATATCAACGGCGAGCTTTGCAGTTTTGAATTGATGAAATCAATGAAAACCGAAGTATTTGACGAAAAAGATACGATTTGTTCCATCAACACAATTTGCCAAAGACGCGCATCAACTAGTCTGATGGCCCAATTCCATGAATATAAATTAGAATTGCACCATCATCTACTTTACGAGTATACGCCAGATGTAGCGTTTTCGAATTAGTTCTTATTTCTAGGTATATCTTAAATTTAACAATGAAAAGGTAGAGTCTGCTTTTGATGGCTATCTGAAGAAGTTTGACCTTTGATTTGTAAACAGGTTATCAAAAACCATTGAATATCACTGAAAAAAGCCAATCGAGCGAAGATTATCTTTCGAAATAAAAAAAAGTTTTGCTTATTTTTTCTGTATTTTCTTTCTAAGGTTGGCTAATTGTGAAATCTCACTCACACACACATGTGTAATATTCTATTTCAGATTAAAAATATTTTTATAGTTTGCAAGATTTTTACATTATTACACCATACCTCGATTATTACATTATGACTCATGGCATTTTGAAGCGTCTCAAACAAGGATGGCAACCTTTGAGCAATGGGATCGTCTAGTGATTCAAGCCATTTGGGACGTTGAAGCTTTTGTACTTGCCTAACAGGCGATACTGGTAGTTCATATCTGGCTGACAGTAATTCCTGCCTAGTCTGATGTCGATTATGCCTGTCGTGTTTACGCAAAACGTTCTTAGAATCTAGATTGCCCACACTTATCCTTCTTGCATCCTCTGCATTAAGACGTATAATACCGGGTATAATGGCATTTGTTTGACTCTCACATTTCTTCTCCTTCTGTATAGGTTTCGTTAAGGACCCGCTGGCTTCCAAAACGGGTTTAACGATGTTTTCAACTTTTGTGTCATCAGTTTCCTTTTTGGCAGACATACGTAAAAAGAAGTCAATGGAAGTTAATTCGTTGCCATTACTCGACCTAGCAACTGGGCCCGTTGGCTTATCCTCTACCGAGTCGATGCCATTGCTTCTCTTTTCCCCATCGTTGATATTTATGTTGCCCGTGCATCCACTGCCTACACCACCATTGTCCCTGCCGGCAATGCTGCTGCTGCTATTGTTGTTCCCTTCGCGAGTGATAATTTTCTCCTGTAGTCGTTTTGGCAAATTCCCGATGATTATCGAAATATCATTTTGTTCTCGCATTCCCTTTCGATTCATATTTTAAACAAAACGCCATCAACTGCATTTATGTTTTTTGTTGTTTTTATTTAGTCTGTAGTAATTCGCAAATTACGCACACAATTTTTTTTTTTTTTCTTAAAAAAAAAAACTTCAACTTGATTAATTTTTATTTGTTGTTTATTTTGCTCGCTTTCCAAAAGTAAAAATTCACACGAAAACACAGAAATTAGCAAAACCACCACGAAGTGGCTACACACCGATACCAACAAGTAGTCAAAATGCCACCTCTTCTGCAAATTGACAAGAAACTGTGATTGAGAACTTTTTATCAACGTTTTTAGGAATTTAATAAAATTCACCACAAAGAAATGCTTGCTTGCTTTGACATTAAAAGGAAATTTCTTTTGTTAAAGTAATATTAAAAAAAATTTATAAAATACAAAAGATGCTTTACAATGACTAGATTTGAATTTTTTGAGAAAACGTATTTAAAAACGATTATTTGTGTAAAGACAAGTGATTTCAGATAATCGTAAATTTGTTATTTGAAAATTAATTATTTTTAGTGCTTTATTAAACAAATGTACACATTTTTAGGGCACAGGCTGAACATTTATTGTCGCGTTTTTAAAAATGATAATGATATATCAAACAATTGTGTTTGAGTGATAGTTAAAAGTGTTTCAAAACATTTCCTTTATGTTGTTAGGCTACGGTTACTGTAGCGGGTTCTACAATGATAGGATTGTTGGTATTTAGACTTAAGTGATTTAACCACTGCCTCACGCCGCCTCCCAAATATATTAATTAAAGTGGAAATGAATTATACTTCTATATTCTTGTATTCATGAAAGGCACCTAAGATGTAAGACCGAAAAAACATTTTTTTAAACATTCACTTCCTATCGCTAAAAATTGGATTGAATTTGGGGGCTGTTCTTTTTTTTTTTTTACTTCAACGTTTTTCATATTCCTAAAATGAGTTTATTTTTCATGTTTTGGGACTTTGTTTTATTGGAATGGTTACTCTGCATTTAGGTAACATAAAGCAGTGTTGAAAAATTCAGTACTTTTGTACTTTTTTCGGTACTTATTCATTTCAAAAATACCGCATTACCCCCGCGACTCTTTCAGTATTTTTTTATTATTACATATTTTATGTCTTGCGGTTTTTAATTATTAATGCATTAGCAATATGTTCAACGCAATGCTAAAGTATTTTTATTTTATTTATTTATTTACATATTAGCTTATAATTAAAATTATAAGATAATATAAGGCTAGAGCTATAGCAACATAGGCCTTTAGCTCAATACTTAGGATTAAATTAATACTAATTAGATAAATATATAAAGATAGTAAATAAAATGTAAGAGGTAAACTTTAGATTAAAACTATGAGAAGTAAATTAAAAATATTCTTAAATATATTATTTATACATTTGTACAATGAAATGCTAAAGTAGAATTAGGGCTTTAGCTCCAGTTAGTCAAACGTCCACAGAACGTACGTTCGTTTTTAGAATACGAAATACTAAAATACTAAATACTACTAAAATACTACGAATACTAAAGGGCACCAATAATGTTGTCATTGTTATGGTTTTTTTAAATGAATCGATGTAATTAAGCGTTAAATTGTAATTTTTTCTACTTCAGGTTGAATTTTGTTGGTTTTTGTTTAATTTTTAATCTTTAATCATTGTGAACGTTATTTTTTACTTTTTGGTTTTTTTGTTTTTGTTTATTAAAATAATAATAGAACATCAATATTTATTTTTATTATAAATTTAAAAATGGTTTTTAGCAAAATTAAATAAACAAAAAAAAAAAATTAGAAAAATTTAGAATTAAAAATAAACATGAAAAAAAACATACATGCTAAAGATGTAATTAAAAGCCAGGGCTGTAACATATTAAACTTAAGGTAAAAGAGTTGAGGTTTTTCGTAAAAATTTAATCGCGGTTTATACATTAGGGGTTCAGACTTCAAACGTTCATACATCAAAACCATAAAAATACCATCGGAAATTGTAAGAGCTTCTTCGGAAGTTGTAATCTCCGACATGTTACAGGGCATAGATAATTCAATTTTCTTAATTAAACTAGAAACTATAACTTGTTGCAGAAAAATAGGGAAACACAAACAAAATTGAGTGTTTTTGTTTGTGTTTTCCATGCAAACAGGCAGGCAAGTGAAATAGCCTGTGTTACAAAAACATCACATTATTCTCGCTTCTACTGTATTTAACTCATAACAAAGGAAATTGATTTGTTCCCTAAACATCACAGGTATACAGATACGTCACGGTTTTGACGTTTAACCCTCACTTAGAAAGGGACAGCAAATATTACCAAAAAAGTATTTCTGTCCCTCTCTGACTGCCTGTCTGTTTTGTTTATGTTTTTTTTAGATTTCGGGGTGGATTTTTATTATTCTATTTTGGTAGAAATTTTTGGTATTTTTGTAGAATATTAGAATAATTTTGAAAGGAGATGAACCGTTTTATTAGGGAAACGTAATTCGGAATTAATGTATTTTTTATGACAGCTTTCATCGGTCGTCACTGACTTAGTATTTAACCAATTTAAAGGTATATTCACAAATTCCTGAAACAAAAAGTTTTGAGTATATATTTTGTTATATTTTTATTTTTACTTACCTTTTGCACACGGAACTTTTTCAGTGTGAAGGGAAATTGCTAAGAATTAGATTAATAATGAAAAAATTACCGAATTTTAACTTTTTCATTCAAGAAATTAATAAATAATGGTAATATACACAAAGTTCTAAAAGAACAAATTTTTATAAGCAATATGTCTTATTTCATCTTGATGTATTTAACTACTTACTTACCTTTTGCACAAGAATCTATATTCATTCTGACCAAAAACCAGTCACATTTCGATTAATATTTAAATATTTAAGAACTTTTAAGATTTTCATTGAAGAAATTAAAAAATATTCCAAATTTGCCCTTTTTTAACACAAAATAAATGTTTATTTACATTTAATTTTTCCACTTTATCCGCCAGTTTTCACTCTGTATATCTGTTGCTTCTAACACATTTGCTTTGCAAAAACTTTTAACATTTTTTTTCTCCCTCTACGAGGAGGGTTAAAACCACAGCTAAGCAGTAACGAAAGCAATGACATTTGAAAAAGGCTTTTAGCGTAAAAACACTGGTCCAACTAGAGGGAGAAAAAAAATGTTATAAGTGTTGCGAACCAAATGTGTTAGAAGCAACAGATATACAGAGGGAAAACTGATGGATAAAGCAGAAAAATTAAATGTAAACAAACATTTATATTGTGTTAAAAAAGGGAAAATTTAGAATATTTTTTAATTTCTTCAATGAAAATTTTAAAAATTCGTAAATATTTAATTATTAATAGAAATTTGTGTGGTTTTTGGTCACAACGAATATAGTCTCTTGTGCAAAAGATAAGTAAGAAGCTAAATATATCAAGATCAAATAACACATATTGCTCATAAAATTTTTTTCTTGTAGAACTTTGTGTATATTACCAGTATTTATTAATTTCTTGAATGAAAAAGTTAAAATTCGGTAATTTTTTCATTATTAATTGAACTCTTAGCAATTTCTCTACATAATGAAACAAGTTCCGTGTGCAAAAGGTAAGTAAAAATAAAAATATATACTCATAACTTTTTGTTTCAGGAATTTGTGAATATACCTCTCAATTGGTTAAATACTAAGTTAGTGACGATCGATAAAAGGTGTCACCAAATACGCTAGTTCCAAATTACGTTTCTCCAATAAAATGGTACATCTCCTTTCAACCAAGAACCCGTATTATGTGCATAATTATTCTATTATTCTACCACAATATCATCAATTTCTATCCAATAATAAAAATCCTCCCCGAAAACAAACATAAACAAAACAGAGTTACTTTTAGACAGAGACAGAAATACTTTTTGGTAATATTTGCTGTCTCTTTTACATTCGAACAGTGCTCCTGTCAAATTCGTTTCGTTACTGCTTATATTGTGGTTAAAACTGCTGATTTAAGCGTTTTTCAAACGTCATAATTGTCGCCACTGGTTACACTGTGCTAAACATTTTGTAACAACACCACACACACTACATTCTATACAGTGTTATGAATTTTATTTATTAAAACAACAAAACAATTCGCAACATTACTGAGAGTCCGTCTCTCAATTCGCTATTGTAAATCCAAGTACAAAAACAACACATATTCTGTCTCATATGCTAAATTAATGTGATGTTTTTGTAACACAGGCTATTTCACTTGCCTGCCTGTTTGCATGGAAAACACAAACAAAAACACTCAATTTTGTTTGTGTTTCCCTTATAAACAGGCAGGCAAGTGAAATAGGCTGCGTTACAAAAACGTCACATAAATCAAGGAAATTTATATGTTCCCTATATTCACTATTTGCTTTGCATACCAACCGACTTAAGCTAGTAAAGGAAAGCAATGTTGACTTACCCCATTTACACCACACACGGAACTCCCCTCCACACTCTGTGTTTACTATAAGGCAAGCCATTCTACCTGATCGAAAATTTATATGAAGAAACACTCAATTGCTCATGTATTCTTGCTTGAGTCATTTTCATACAAATTTCCAATTGACCAAAATCACTTGCCGTACAAAAACAATTTCTTATGCATACAACACTTTTAACACACACACGCAAACACTTTTTTGAGACACCATTTTTTCTTTTCTTTTTCTCGGTAGCACCCCACATAAGCTTAATGAACTTTTTTTCATTTTTGAATTTCATGGCTTTTTTTATAAAACTTACGATTTCTTATGCTTTATTAACTTAAATTACTTTCTAACACAAAACTTTGATAAAAAAAACCGAATTGAATAATAAATTTTTGATATTCTTTTTAACGCACGGAAGTAACATCCGACCTGTTGCACTTTTATTAAAGAAACTAAAAATGTCGCCTTTTTATTTCACAATTTCCCACTTTAGAACAAAATATATCCCTATAATTTCGTTCGTGCATAAACTAAACATGGCAACAGAAAAGAAACATTTCCTAATCTTAATATAAAATAGCAACAACGCAGTCACTATTTACTTAAATATCAAAATAAAAAAAAAAATTCCCCAAAGAGAAATGTAACCCATGAAAAAATGAAAAAAAAAACCCACAAAATATTCGCATACACACTACGTACGCATGAGCAACAGCATTCGTCGGTATCAACCAGTGTTGAAAAATTGAAATTTTGAAATGGTACTGAACTATAACTGAAAGAGTACTTTTTCGCATCAATCAATTTACTTTTGTAAAAAAATACATACATACATTACATGTGCGTTAATTTTATACATGAGTGGCGGGACCTAAAGTTTTAAGCCGACTCCGAACGGCAGATTTTTGAGAAACTTTTCATGACAATTTTATTTACTCTCAGAGTTTTTGACAGAATCAGGTCGCCGAAGGAATATTTTTTAATTTTTCATTATTTTGGAGATGTCTGACGTTGGGTATGAACCGCGGGCTCACATCTAGTAAGCCAGCACACTGCCTACTAGACTATTTACTTCTTCATATTTAATGCACGTACGGTACGGAACAGAAAAACTAACGACTTATACGTGTTCCTCACATATAAAACAAAAAGTGCTGATTCTGAATGTAACAAAACGTAAAAGTTCCGTGTAGTCAAACGTCGACGGAACGTTATGGAACATACTTTCGTTTGTAGCATATGAAGAGCAATGTTAATGCTTACCGAAAGCATTTGTCGGTTCGGTAGGCGTTCTCATTGCTTTTTGTATTCTAAAAATGAACGTACGTTCCGTGGACGTTTGGCTCACCGGCGCTTAAGTTTAATTATACCTTTACAATTGCATTGAACATGTTGGTAATGCATTTGTAATAGGAAAGCAAAGGCATAAAATATGTAATAATAAAAAAGTACTGAAAGCGTCGCGGGGGTACTGCGGTATTTTTGAAATGGAAAAGTTCTGAAAAAAGTACTAAAGTACTGAATTTTTCAACACTGCTACATACATACATTATACGACTGGAATATCTCTCTTGAGGTAGCGAATGCTGGTTTGTTCATAAGAAATGTAACTTTGATCCTGCCGATTGCAACCGGTGTAACACAGGTAAAATTATGAATCTATAGTTTATACTTCAAACATGCACTTGGGTTATTTAAATGTGGTGAATTTATCCGGTGTGGTGAATAAAATCGAAACTAACCAAAGTGCCATTTTTCGAAATGGTACTGTATTACCATCGGTCCATGTAATGTATATCGTGATTTGGACGGTGCGTGTCTAGAATAAGTAATTTTCAAATCTGTTAGTGGAGGCATTCACCGATATGTCTGGTTACCATTATACATTCAGCATGTTGCCATTGTGTCATTTTCTATTTAAAATACTAAAAAATTAAAAAAAAAATACAAAAAATAATTAAATCTAAATTATTTTGTAAATGAATTTTTGAATTCATTTCTTTCCTTTATGTTTTATATCCAAAATGGTTGCAAATTTGGAAATCCTTTGTCGAAATTCTTATAATTTTTTGTGTTTTGTTCGAATCGGATCTAAATTATCTAAATTATTAAAGAAATCATTCATTTTTCCTCTTTTTGAGAAGTTGGTTACAGATTTTTAGTTTCCTGGCAACATTTCAATTTCAAAACATTTCATTATTACAGATTTTATGGTTTGCGCTTTTCAACTATAAATGGGGTTAGTTAGACAGGCTATAATGCTAAAGGTCTTTAGCCCCGGTTAGCCAGGGTCTAACTAACGTATGTATGTTCGCTTTTAGATTACGAAAGGTTGCCGAATGCTAAATGAATGAAAAAGTAAGTTAGTTTTTCTATTCCATTCCGTACAGTATTAAGTATAAATAAATATATTTTTATAAAACTACCATTTGATGCAAAAAGGTACTCCTTCAATACTATTTAAAAATTTAAATTTTGCAACACTGACATGTCCTGGCTTTGTACCATTTTCCACAAAATTCTACCTCAATTTCTGCAA
Organism: Sarcophaga caerulescens; assembly: GCA_927399465.1. Taxonomy (NCBI): domain Eukaryota; kingdom Metazoa; phylum Arthropoda; class Insecta; order Diptera; family Sarcophagidae; genus Sarcophaga; species Sarcophaga caerulescens. Next base: position 37,486,884 of record OV656872.1, on the reverse strand, counting down.
ATACTTGACGTGTTTCTTTACCATTTGTTCTGTGAAACATGACAGTTTTGTTCGAAAGTAAGACATATGAATTGGAACTGTAGTTCTGTTTGGAAACGAAATTGGTATGAAAGAATTATAACACGTAAAAGTATAACAGTTCAGAGGAATAAAAAAAGTTGTTATATCGCCATAAAATTATGGTTGTGGATTGTAAATGTTTTAAGCTATAAACACTTTCAATTTTGCTGTTGCTGCCTTATATAAGCAGCACGTGCGTTAATTATTTTAAAGGCAATAGCATTAAAGTACAAATAAAATATGTACATAAAAAGTGAATAATTATTAACCATTAGTGCCACTAAAATATTTTTGCAGGTTATAAATATTTATACATTTTATTGTATTGACAGTAATTATTTTTAATAGGTTGATGGGCATCATTTGAAGTCTCTTATGTGTTTAAGGCATAAGTTCTGACGTTGTGTCATTGCCCACGAAATTCGGCCTAAAATTTCTGTACGTACTTGACGAGTTTCTTTACCATTTGTTTTGTGGAACGCCAAAGTTTTGCTCGAAAGGTAGATACATAGCATAGATGGTTTGGAACTGTAATTCAATTTGGAATTGAATAATTGTATTTGAGTATAACACGTAAAGTTATACAAGTTTAGAAGAATAAGAAAAAGTTAATACTTCTGCTATAAATTTGTAGTTGTGGGATAAATGTGAGCTATGCAAAGTAATCCTCTACAAATATACAGTTATGGCCAATCAAAGGTTTTCGGAGATAATCGGATTAAATAACCATTGAATGCACTAAAGGATACATTACAATTCTTTTCGAAGACTTATATTTTTTATGCATGCCTCTGTAGTCTAGTTGAAGTTCGTTAAACTACGACTTCGTATAAGGGTCTTTGGGTGTTTGTCACTTTCTAATTGAATTATTTAGTAATTATGTATATGATAAATTATGTGAAAAAGAAAGTAAGTTTAGAAGAATTCTATGCTTCTGAGTAAAGCATCTTTTTCATTCCTTCTTATGTTCCACTTTGTAGAAAAACTATTTTCTCTTACTTGTCTATTAAACCATTATAACTAAAACTTCTTCATTATCATATGTACATATGTATGTATGTACGTACACTGTCATGGGTATAAAAGTTATCTAATTAACGATAAAAATGTTAAATAATATAACAGTATATTTCCCTTCAAATGTTTTAAATCCACAATTGGCATATAAAACAAGAAAATAGTTATGGAATGAAAATTCTTTTTTAATTTCTGTGATGTGACAGTGTTCAAAGGAAAATTTATAGCGTTTGTGTAATAATATATATGACTACTTTTTTTTTATTATAATAACATAGAAAATAATAGTTTCTATCTAAACTGTATAACAATAATATTTTACTATAAGAACTATATAATCACCATTATTGCTCGCTTTATAGCACCTCACATGTTTTATAGAATTTCTCTTATAGCGAGGTGTATGTAGTATTAAATTAAAAGGTTGTGTTGAAATACTATCGTCATTTTTACAATTCCTTACATTTTTGCTTCGAACCGTTTTCCAAACTTAACCTTAAGTAATAAACATTATTCATACAAAAAAACTTACTTGTCCATATTTAATTGATGAGATGGCGAACAGAGTCGATTGCTTATTTGAAATCAAAGAAGATAATAATTACACAGCCCTACAAAATTTAAAAAATTAATAACTCGCGATAATAATAATTCCTTTCTAAAGGTCTTGGTGTGCTGAGTTCGATCGAATTCGAACTCATAATCGCTTTATCATCCAATGTTTTCGAGATGTGCTAACCGAAATATGCAATACAGGCTTATTGCTTATATTCGTAAGGGCATTACATTGCGAATTACCAAGTGAGAAATACATATATTTCATGGCTTTGATTATTTCAGTGTCCTTCGTAAATGGCTAAGATTTCTCTAAATTAACCCCTTGTCCACATATGTGGACGTTTGATTTTTTTAATTATAATTGTAATAATAATAAAAACAACAAAAATTTGATAATAACTTATTGACTACCATATCTTCTAACAAGAGAAGTAAACATTTTACCGTTTGTCTGCACTGATGATATTATTTCCGGTGCATAGTTGGATACTTAAAAAAAAATGTCAAATAATTCTTTGACAATCTGTTTTATTGGATTATATCAAGAAATCGTTAATATTTGAAAAAAATAATATCAGATATATTTAATATAATAAGTTTTACCATCACTGCCTAAAAATCTAACAGCTGCACTAAAGTTAACCCTGGAATCAGACTGGACGGTATAAGTCATTATCCTAAATACAAGGAACTGAAAAATCCCTCCAGATGTCCCAATAAAAATTGTGTAAGACGGACTCTCTACATTTGTGAGAAATGTTAAGAATATATATGCCTGATATGCCCGGAATGTATGAAAGCTTTTCACACATATATTACCATTAACGCACAGTGGCCACAAATGTGGACGTTATCCCTTTTTGTGAATTTCCATTTTTTTTTTGCTTTTTGAATTCCAATTAAAATAAAGTTAATTAATTTAAAAAGAAAACAAAATTTAATCATTTTTTTGTCACCATAAAAAAATCGTCCCTGAAGAGGTTAATGGCACTTCAGATGATGAACATTTAACAGCTCATAGCTTTGACAAAACTGCTTCCTCTCTTAGTTAATTTATTGTTTTTGAATAATAATCCTCTTAATAAAAGTTTGTTAAAGTTAATACAATTTTGTAAATTTGTTTATTTGTCGACAAAACATTTTTTAAGTAAAAGATTTTTTTTGTTTACAATACAAATTTTGCAATTATCTAAATTTCACTTTGAATCTTGTTTTATATATAGAAATACATATATTGTTTCTTTTTAATTATATAATTGATTCAACTTATTATTGAGGCAGCATGCATTAATTCCGATCAAAATATTTACGTAGGAATCTCCTACGATCTGTCGCTATTTCATCGGACTGTGTTCAGGCGTACTTCTTTTCCAAAACCACAACGTCAGGGACAGCTGATGCATTCTCAAAAATGGTCTGCTTGTAAGTTACTGTCTTGTTTGCACCTTCGGTGTAGTTCAGCGTTTTTTCACACCGCACGTTCCAATTTTTTCACACCGCACGTTCAAAATTTTTTCACACCGCACGTTCCAATTTTTTCACACCGCACGTTCTAATTTTCTCACACCACACGTTCTAATTTTTTCACACCGTATGTTCCAAATTTTTTCACACCGCACGTTCCAATTTTTTCACACCGCACGTTCGAAGTTATTTCACACCGTACGTTCCAAATTTTTTCACACTGTACGTTCCAAATTTTTTCACACCGTACGTTCCAAATTTTTTCACACCGTACGTTCAAATTTTTTCATACCGTACGTTCCAAATTTTTTCACACTGTACGTTCCAAATTTTTTCACACTGTACGTTCCAAATTTTTTCACACCGTACATTCCAAATTTTTTCACACAGTACGTTCCAAATTTTTTCACACTGTCCGTTCTTGTACTGTTGTCTCTCTTAGAAATAATGTTGTTTCTCTGTTAAATATGAAATCTGTTCTGTTAAAATCTAAAATCTGTTTCTAAAATCTCGGAAAATTTCAAAATCTACAATGAAAACTCGCTCTGTTAAGGATTCTGGCGATTGGGTTAGTTAAAGGGACGTCAAATGCTTTAAAAACAATTTACTTTGTCCACCCATGTTATCCTGTTTTCCCACAAAAGGACATAGAGAGGATTTTAAAATCTGAAATCTCAGAAAATTTCAAAATCTACTATGAAAACGCGCGCTGTTAAGGGTTAGTTAAAGGGACGTCAAATGCTTTAAAAACAATTTTCACTGTCCGTCCATGTTGTCCTGTTTTCCCACAAAAGGACTTACAGTGGATTTTAAAATCTGAAATCTCAGAAAATTTCAAAATCTACTATGAAAACTCGCACTGTTAAGGGTTCTGGCGATTGATTCAGTTAAAGGGACGTCAAATGCTTTAAAAACAGTTTTCATTGTCCGCCTATGTTGTCCTGTTTTCCCACAATATTGATTTTTTTTTATCGGATTACAAACCTTTCGGAAATTATGATTATCTGTTTATTGTAGTTCTTATTTTATCAACTTTTGCCTTTTTTTTTCTTATTTTACCCAGGAATTTAATTAATTTTTCCTTTTTTTCTTTCGCAGCCTCAAATTAATTATTTAACAGAGTTCTGTTAGTAACTTAACAGAGCTTTGTTAACTAATTGGTTTGCGTCTGGGGAGATAGATTTTAAAATCTATATAAAATCTATTTATGATTACTATCGATCTCGCTTGCTCTGTTTCCTAATTCGGTCTTTCATAAATAAAATAAATATCAGTTATGTAAAGAAATGTTAGTGGAATAATTAATAAACGAGCCATCCTCATTATGTGTTTTTTATATTATAATCAATGTTTTTAACCTACCTCATCTTTTGGTTATTAATTTGTATTTTCCATGATATTACTAATAATTAAAACAAAAACAAAAAAAAGTTAAATAAACCTGTAATCATTATTTCTACACATACGTATGTAAGTTGCCTGTTTTAGATAGGCGTTACATTTGATTCTAGGCCACAACATAACGTGTAAATATTTCATATATTTATTATGTATTCCATATGGGCAAGAGTGTTTTTGATTATTATTTACATGTGGTTTTCGGTTATTAAAATCATATAAAATATTAATTTTACCATCTGACATTCATTTCGACATGGTGTTTGTGAAACTACTATTTATATATTCGGTAACATATTAATGTGTCAGTAACATAATTTAATTGTATGGAAACAATAATAAAATTTTATATTTTAATAGAACATAAATGTTACTTAATAAACATGTCATGGGCTAACAATTGTAATATGTGCATTGCTAACTTAACATACAAATAAAGGCCGTAATACCCTTTTTGTTTATATTCGGGTCATTTTCTCATTTTTCGATAGATGATTACTCAATGAATTGAAGAGTTCTAGTAAAATTAACAAAAATGCAAGCAATTAAACAATATTTGAAAGAAAATAATACTCTAAAAATAATAATAATAAAAATAAGACTCTAAATTTCATACGTTATTCCATTTCCTTTCCATAAGTATACAGGGAAGGAAAAAAATATGGAGGTACAGCATTGTTTTGGTATATGAAAAGTAATGAAAAATAACAAACTTCTGTAAGAAATTTTAACAACACAAGCTTATATGTAATCCGATTTCTTATAAATAATTGGTTCTTTATTATTTTAATAATGCTAAAAGCTTGGGAATTAATTCATCTATGAAACCCATTCTTGTCAATCTTGAACTACCCTAGTTAAGGCGATTTTTGAACCATTTCGAGGTATTAAATGTGCACCTATTTTTATAAAATTTATGTGAAAGTAGTTCCCAAACGTTTAAGGGAACCTACAGTTTAACGTTGACTCTTACCGACAGATTTGAGAAGCTTTTATTTACAGAGCTTTTGGCAGAAGAATGCTAAAAGTAGATCGTCGAAAGAAACATATTTTATTCGAAATGTCAAGCTTGAACTCACTGAACTCTCGTATAGTAAGCCAACACATTATATCCTAGATTACGGAATCTGACCTACTTCTGCATAAATTTTAGCTGCAAGGATTCCCCCAAAGTATTCGATTGCATTGCAATTAGTACTATCGGGTCCACCATCTAACGTTTTCTTTTCAACTAGTGATTATTTCGTGAATGGTAACACTTAGCTCATGTCTGATTTGACAGATAATTAGTTTTATCCTTCCGCTGAACGAATATGGTTGTGTATACGCTTGAACAACGCTGGGAAATATTGCGACATTATTTTGAAAATCATGGTAATGTTGCAGAATGTGTGCGAAAATTGCGTACGGATTTTGGAAGAAGAGGAGCACCGTCAGCTCCGTATGTTCGTTATCTTGTGAAAAAAGTGAGAGAAACTGGCATCCTCATCGATAAACCAAAGCGTGAAAAGCCAAAAACAGTGCGTACACCCGAGAATATTGCTGCTGTGGCAGAAAGTGTGCGTGAAGCGCCATCAACATCAATTCACCGTCGTTCTCAACAATTGAACATTTCGGAGACATCATTGAGACGAATTTTGCATAAAGAACTTGGTATGACGCCATACAAAGTCCAATTGGTTAAGGAGTTGAAGCCAATTGACCATCCAATGCGTTTTCGCTTCGCTAAGTAGGCCTGCGATCGACTTACAGAAGATGCCGATTTTGGCAAAAAAATCATCTTTTCAGATGAAGATAAGTGTTACGCCGACAAGCCAGAGACAATTGACGCTTCAAAGGACAATATTCGTGAAGCCATTGGTGAAATACAGCTGCACACAATCGATAATGTGCTTAAAAATTGGACCGATCGTGTAGGCTTCTGCATGGCCAGCCGAGGCAGCCATTTGAATGAAATTATTTTACATTATTAACCGGAATTATTATATATATTCAAATAAAAAAAGAAATTTGAGAAAATATTCAGTAGTTCTTTTAAAGCATTTTCAAAAAAAAAAGTTATTTGGCGGACCCTTTACAACTCCCATGAAAGTAGACCAACATTTTTAGAGGCCTTTTATCTTGTTGAGAAATATATGGAGCTTAAGGATATCTTCTAGATATCTTAAGTATATCTTCTAGAAATTCCAAATATGATATCGAATTCAATTAGGTGATAAAAAAAACACAATGAAACTAAAAGTTATAATATAATACTAGTCATACAATAACGTGACCAAAATTTCACTTGTATCGTACACTGCTTTTCGATTACAACAATCCGAGACAAATGTAATCGCATGTAAAGCTCAGTTAAAATGCCAAACACGAATACCAATAACGTCAAGATAATGCTTTGTATGTGGTGGGACCAGAAGTGTTTGTTAGCTGATGACATTTGACTGCAGATGATAGCAGTATATCTGCACTGAATACAATTGATTTGTTTAAAGACCTCTCTGGAATAAACTTCATGATTTCAAAAAAAGAATATTTTTTGAAGAATGCCTTTGAAGACACAGAAGACACAGGGCCTTAGCTGTAATATATGTATATGTACATATATATGGGCAATTTCGTGTCAACTGACCCAATTTTTAAAATCGATGTCTTCCGATTTCCACTCGCATCCCATTAAGTGACCACCAAACTCTTAAAGGAAAAGAACTAAGATTTCTTTGAGCAAAAAAAAAAAAACATCCATTAAAAAAAAATATAGTGCATATGGTAAAATTTAAAAACTTTGGATTTTGAGTTACAATATTTTTTTTTATAGATATGACTCTTGCTACTAAGTGCCCACAAAGATCTTAAAGGAAATGGTCTAAGTTTTCTTTTGAGGAAAAATAAAAAAAACTCCAGTTCGAAAAAAATGGGGGAAAATGAAAATGGTACATGTGCCAAATATTGAAAAATTTTATTCTTGAGTTAAAAAATAATTTTTTTTGATAGATATCCCACCCATTAAGCGATTATAAAGGCCTTAAAGGGAATTGTATAAGCTTTCTTTTCAAAAAAAAAAAAAAAAAAAAGGCCCAAATTGAAAAAAAAAAAAAAAAAAATAATTTAAAACAAAAATAAAAAAAAATTTTAAAAAATTAAAAAAATAATTTTTGGAAAGATTGAAGAAATAGCTATCTAATATCCTTTGGAAAATTTTTGCTAACTCCGGCAGTTCTTGACTGATTGTGTCTGGCCTACTATCCAATAGTACTAACCTTGGTGCAAATTTCATCCAAATCGAAAGACATCGATTTTAAAAATTGGGTCACTTGACACGAAATTGCCCATATGCATTATATAACGGCTGTTGTTTGAATGCAAATTTGAAACGAAATAATCACATGGATAAAACTAGTGCTTTTCCCCCTTGTTTTTCTTTAAAGTTCTATTATATTTTCGTGTTGTAAAACGTATGCTTGAAAATTCTTTATTTTTTACTTTATTTTATATTTTATTCCCTTTTTTTTGTAAAATGATTAACACATTACAACAAAATGGCATAATTATGTTTAAGAGCTTCGTCACACACATATATATATATGTATGTAAGTAATGCAGAGCTAAAAGAACTACATCAGCAGTAAAACAACATGATCAAAAAAGAAAAAAACAGTTTAAGGACTTCTAAGCGTGAAATGACTTTAAAGTGTTCATAAGCATTAAAGAGGCTTTAAAAGTAAGTGTCATGAAATTAAAAAGCATGGTTAAAGAAACCCCTACAAATGAAAGTGAAACAGTTGTAAATACATAATTATTTTGAATAGTTACAGATGTATGTATGTAACTTTTTAACTAAAAAATTATTACACAAAATTGGAGAGAAAATTGCGAATCATAAAATGTTTCAAAATTAAAGTGTTTGATGTAATGTACTTAAAGAAAACTAAAAACAGTCTCCAAATTAAGCACAATACTACTCTTGGAAGGCTCACAATAAGTAAAAGGTTCGAGTCCCAGGCCAGACATCAAAAAATAAAAAAATACAAAAAGTATTTTTTCGGCGATTTCTGCTGAGTTTCTCAAAAAATCTGTCGTTCGGAGTCGACTTTAAACTGTAGGTCCCGCCACTTATGTATAAAATTAACACACACAACATAAGTGGTGTGAGAAACTGCGGGCTTCTTGGGGACGATTGTCTGTAGACTGTCTAATGTTGAAGGTATAGCACTGGCCATTTTATAGTCACCTAGCAGCAACTCGTTTCCTTGCCGTTCGCAACTTCCCCCTTTCCACCTTTCCTAAAAAAAAACTTGCACAATGCACTGCATGAGTAATGGCCATCCCCTGAGTGCTGGTATCATAAAAAAAAAAAAAAAGAAACTGCACTTGAAGAGTGCATCTTCCCTGTAAACAGATATACAAAAATTATTGGAGTTATGGACCAATGGCCTGACGAAACGAAGATTAATTTGTTTGAAACACATAAATAATTGTCTGCGCAGGGCGCCTAAATTAAAGCCTATTACTTAAAATACCCAAAGACACAATTGAGTATGGTGACGGGGCATGGTTATCTGGTATTATTAGTCCAGTTGTTCGGATTCATGGAAAGATAAATCTAACCTGGATAATCTGCAAACAAATGTGCTTCTCTTTATTGAGCACGAAATGCCAGTGAGCTGGTAATTTAGGCAGGACTTAATTACTTAATTGGTCATCCCAACCCTTCAATCAGGATTACGACTTAGTTTCTCACACCATCCATGTTGTGTGTGTTAATTTTTATCCATGAGTCACGTGACCTAGAGTTTCAAGTCGTCTTCGAACGACAGATTTTTGAGAAACTTTTCATAGTAATTTTATTTACTCTCATAATTTTCGCCAATTTTTGGAAATCCCTGTTGAGAAGAACTCACCGAAGAAATCAGGACTATCCGCCTATACTTGCAGTTAGTTCTACCCCATGCAAATATCTCGTGTAATCGTAATTTATCTACAAAAGTTACTTTTCTTTTTATCTTTATTTTATCTTTATACTTGACATTTAAAAAAAAATTTTCTTCTCTTTTGTTTCCTTTTTAGCATCATGTTACGATCATGTCTTTAAAAGTCTATTCTATCTCAATCAATCAAATCGAAATGTTCATCGACTTTAAAATCAACTGCACAGAATGGAAACCAACGGAATAAGTGAAAAAGCAAATTTACTGGCAACAACGGTAAGTAATTTAGTACTATTCGTTACTATAGTATAGTATGTAGTATTTTGTGGGTTGGCAACCAGCGTATGTATGTATAACAGGCAGACAACGTAACATACGAGTACAACAGCAATTTTCCACTTTTACACAATCACGCACAGGAGAATGTAAAAAACATCAATCAATGTCACACTATTTTGATTCTTTTTCCTTATTTTCGACTTCTTATATGACGCAAAATTTGTTAGTTTTAGTAAATTTTTATTAAACTTTAAGAGTTGAGTGTTATGGGATAAATGGATAAAAATAATTCGACCTAAGTAAGTAGAATCTGCGATTGATGGCTATTTTAAGCTGCTAGACAGTTAAATATAAACCAGGCATAACAGTTATTGAATGGGAAAAGACTTTGGGCTAAAATGATATTATGTTGAGGTTTCTTTGATAGATCGGCTAATTTTTCGTCCAGCCCTTGTATGCACAACGTTGTTTGATCAGTGTGACTCTTTTAAAGGAACATTCTTATTGGTATACATTCCTCAAGAGTATTTATACCGGGTATTTATTTTCAAATATCAAACGGGTATTGTTGGACAAAAAACTTTGTATGCCATCTGGCGAAAGCTGAAACATCAATTTTCTCAAACTTTTCACAGCATATGGGATTGTATTTCGTTAAAAAATCTTTGAATGATTATTTCCAGGTGTTCAATTGCCTCTGGTTTATCGACGTAAACAAATGACTTTATATAATCCCCAAGAAAATAATCCAATGGAGTTAAATCATATGATTTTGGTGGCCAATTAATTGGACCATTACGTGAAATTACACTTAGAAGTTTCCTTAATTGAATCAATTGTAGTGCGCATTGCATAGCTTGTGCCTTCGTCCTGTTGGAAATCCCAGCAAGATTATTGCCAGCTAATTGAGATATGAAAAAATTTCAATCATGTCCTTATACCGTTCACCATTGACAGTAACATTCTGACGGTACCTGACTTTATTATGTTAGTTGTTGAACCCTGAAATTAATGCTATTTTTTTAAGGTTTATTTAATGATTTAAATTTATATATTTATTTTATTTTTATGCGGAAACATTGTTTTCATAACATTTAGTTACTCTTTTATTATCTATAATCATGAAACTGAAACTTATATTTAAAATATTTATTGTATTTAAAATTCATGCATGAATAAATTTCTGAAGTTCATTTGATTATAGTTTCGTTGTAATAAAAACCCAATAAAAATAAATCCGGATTTATTAATATTTTTTGCTGCAGATTAGCAATGGATATGTTTTGTTATATGGAATGAGTTAAAAAAATTGAAATTGTGGGTTGTTTCTACACTTACCATGGTGGATATTTTCTATTATATGTGATGACATAAGTTTATAATTCAGATTTGGGTTTAAATACTCCAATCAATAAACTTTATATGAAAAAAAAAACAAAATCAACAAGTATTAAGTTATCAATACTTGTTGATTTTTTCGAAATTTATGAACATAGCTATACCTATGATTGTCTTGTATATCACTAGCACAATAATGTAATTATATCGAGTGTGTATGTGGCGATTGTACCGAATACCTACTTTGAATGTGGGATGCAGATCTTCAGCAATTTGTTATCAATTGTTTAATCTGGGTTTCTCCGAAGTTACCGTTGTGTGTTACAGCTCCAGAGGAGCCACTGGGTATATACCCAATTTGGAAAGTCTTATAAACTTCTGTATTGTTTTAGATTCTATAGGATCAAACAGAGACTTCTGACAGTTGATAAAGGCGATCTTGTTGAGGCCTTATACATCTGTCAAATTAATTGTTATTTATTCAGTATTTTATGCCAATTCATCATGACTGACCATAGACAACGGCGTGGGTTCACTGAATGAGCTGTGGCTCTAATTTTCAACTGCGTGCTATATGCATACGTCGAAGATTACCTATTTCTTTGGTCCTTAATTGGGTTGGTCTGAACTCGAACGACATGTGGTTTTAACAATGGATATGTAGTAATTGTATTTTTGTGAGCTATTTGTGAGCTACTCATAACATCTGAAGATCCCAGTTTACGTATTTTTATTCAGAGGGAATAGGAGACAATTCCGTAACAGTAATGCTAATCACATACTGAAATATAATTTAATTTTCCACATAAGGGGTGATTTTTTAAGAGCTATAGGAAAATGTTTAAAAAAAAAAACACATAAAATTCAGAAAAATGCATGAAATTTTTATTTGAATCGATAGTACGGTCCATATAATTTAATGTTTGAAGATTATTTCATGCTAATGATGGCCGCGACTGCGCCTCAAATGGTCCATCCGCTTAGTCCAATTTTGGCATACTCTTTCCAACATTTTGGCCGGTATCTCACGAATAAATGCTTCAATGTTGTCTTCCAATACATCAATTGAAGCGGGCTTGTCTGTATAGACATGAGCTTTAACATAGCCCCACAAAAAATAGTGTAAAGGCGTTAAATCGCACGATCTAGGCGGCTAATTGACCGGTCCCGAACATGAAATAAAATGTTCACCGAACTCGCCTCTCAATAAGTCCATTGTTAAGCGTGCTGTGTGGCATGTGGCACCGTCTTGTTGAAACCACATGTCATGCAAGTCAAGCTCTTGCATTTTGGGCAAAAAAAAGTTTAGTCACAATAGCCCGAATAGCCGCTTCAGTGGGTCGATTAAACTGGCCATAAAATGGAAGAAGCGCGCGAAGAACTTTCTTAACAGAGCACGCATTTTGATAATAAAATTCAATGATTTGCAAGCTTTGTTCGTTTGTAAGACAATTCATGGTTAAATTATAGACCAAACTGAAGATGTTTGACAGTGAAACTAAACACGAAATGTGCGTGAGCTGTTTAAACCAGTGTTGCCAAAAAGATAATAGCTAAAAAATCACCCTTTATATGTACTCGCCTACATATGGTCATTATCTCTTCCATACGAGCAATTTCGGTATAACATTTAATTAGATTAATAAACAAAATAAAAAAGAGAAGTAAAATTGAGTTATTAAATATATGTACGTATATTGAAATACGACTATAGAATTTCATTTAACATTAGCTTTTGAAACTTATAATTATTTTAATTACATATTAAAAAAAACTGTAATCTTTTTTGAATGGTAATTTACAAAAATGTTTTTTAATTGCAATTAAATTGAATTGCCTTTTTACGAGTGACGAATTTCGAAAACAAAATGTATTTTTAAATACAATTAACATTATTCTGTATATATGTATATGAATAATTAAAATTAACAACATTAAGATTAATAGGTTTTTGAATACGCAGCGTATATATAAGAAAAGTAAAACCAATCTCTCTCAATTCTGATTTATTCCTTTAACTCTATTCAGACTCTTAAGGGATGAATTCTTGCTGTGTTTTCTGTATGCGGTTGTCAATTCCATCACTGGACACGCCATTTAGAGAAGTGATGCTCTCTGGAAGACTGGACCACATTTTCAATTTGACTGTTCATTATCTGAAATAATTTTTGAGTTGTAATTAGTAATAACACGTAGGGTTCAGGTCTTAGCAGGGTTTATTACAAACATCACCGGATCTTCTGTTATGTTCTGAATTTGAGATTAGTTAAAGGAAGCTGTGAGCTTAATTCAAATAGCCTTACGTAGTACCGATTTTCACTTTTAACATACTGCTGGTATTCTATAATTTGATAGATGTACATAGCTGCAAATTTCGGAAGTCCATGTCCAGGCTTTAGAAATAAACTGCGGTCCCTGCCGCTACTTTCCGTAAATAAATTTTATTTTTCTAAAGTATTTAAAATATCTTTTCGTAATTATTACACAATTTAATTTTTGATTATTTGTTTTTAAATGCTTGCTGTTTATTTGGCCTTATTATCGCCAAGCCGATAATACAATTGTTTTATTTATTTATTAAAAATGAATTTACGGAAATTATAGAACTGGCAACTGCGGTTTAATAATTTGCCAATTATTGTATTAAATTCTGTACCAAATGGTATTATCTCGACATATTTTCTCATATGTTTGAGGGCGCGTTTTGCATTTTAATATTAAATTCTAATTTCTAACCACATCACAAAAACACTAATTACAATTAACAAGTTAAACAATAGGAAAAAATTACTAACAAACAATAGTTCATTGAATTTAATATTATTCATACATATGTATGTATGTATGTATTTAGCATGTAAGGATATATAAACGCAAATAAAAAACGCGTAGACCTATGTACATTGTGGTTTTAAAATACAATAGAAATTTTTTTAATTATTATCTTTTAAACGTGGGCTATCTGTTTGAAAGGCAATGATGGTTATAAAAAAGTTTATGATTTCAAATAGAATACCATAATGGCCGACTGCATTTAAAAATCTGTACAAAACTTTACTTTTCAAAGAATAATAAAAAAAAATTGTTTTTCCAAAATAAATAAATTTTTTTTACAAAAATAACACGGTGCGACAGTGAAAATACACCCGAGCAACTACATAGTCTAAGTTATTCACTAGGTTAAGTAGAACTCAAAAATACTTTTTTTTTCTCGAACCTTCCAAACTTGTTTTATTTGACAAAAACGGTTTTTTTGATCTTTTTACACAAAATTATTGACTACGCAAATATGTTTGAACCTATTTTAAAAATCCAAAGTTTTTTAGAAAGGGGAGATATTAGCCTTTAAAACGGTATACATAAACGTTTTATCAAAACTTATATGTTATGAGTTTTGATGAGATAAACTTGGAAAATATAATTTTTTTCTTGTTTTTTCAAGTTTAGCTATCCTTAATTGCAAAATTTAATTAAAAGATATAAAATAAGTGATGACATTCTGAAAGTACATTATCTTGGGAAGAGATTGGCACTTAGTTTGATCAAATCGGACAAAAATTACCGAAGTTATAATTTAAATAGTATAACAGTCCTGTTATATTTGTATATATGTGATCTTATATAAGTTATAATTTAAATAGTATAACAGTCGTGTTATATTTTTATATATGTGATCTTATCAAATGAACTTTCAGTTCAAAAATTTTCAAAAGTTTTGATTGATTTTGATTGTTTATCACAAAATGTATCAATTTCATGTTTGAACGACTTCCAGAAGTCGGATAATATTTGTGTTTTTTGCAATTATTATTATTTCTCTTTGCGCAATCATTGGCCAACTTCTGGTGGTCGCTCAAACGTGAAATTGACACATTTTGTGATAAACAATCAAAATTAATCAAAACTTTTAAAAATTTTTGAACTAAAAGTTCATTTGATGAGATGACATATATAAAAATTATCACTCGACTGTTATACTATTTATATAATAACTACGGTAATTTTTGTCTGATTTGATCAAACTAAGTGCCAATCTCTTCACAAGATAATGCACTTTCAGAATGTCAACACTTACTTCATATTTTTTAAGTAAAGTTTGCTACTATGAACGGACAAACTTGAAAAATATGAAAAAAAATTCGCATTTTCCAAGTTTACCTCATCAATACTAGCATATTACATAGCATATTAAGTCAAATAATTGATATATGTATACCGTTTTAAAGGTCCATCTCTCCCCTTTCCAACAAGATTTAAATTTTGGAATTCGGGTCAGAAATGTTTGAGTAATCTAGAAATTTGTGCGTAAAGTCTAAAAAACAGTTTTTGTCAAATAAAAAAAGTTTAGAGGGTTCGAGAAATATAAAAAAATATTTTTGAGATCTACTCAACAAAACTCACAACCTACACTATGTCATTAGCCGGGTGTATTTAATTTTTTTCATTTTGTCGCATAGTGTAATTATTTTCGATTGCTTGCGCGACGATATTTACAATCAATCTGTAATCTATGTATTTTGACCATAGGAAAGTTAGGTGGTGGCTGTTTTTTTTTTTGTTTAAATAAATATATCAGGATAATAGACAAATTAACATGAAAGTTGCAATAATTGTTAAAAGTATCTACTACTCACATACAGAATAAAATAATATTTTTAATAAAAAAGAAAACCATAATAATAATAGTAAAAATTTATTATAATTGTTTTTGACATTTGTGGTGTAAAGTTATAAAATTTTATTTCATTTCATTTTGAAATTATGGCTATAAAAAGCAAAAAATACAATATTATTGTATAAAACAATAAAAATATTTGCATAATGAAAAACGTAATTAAAACAAAATAATTACAAAAAATTTTGAATTAGTTTTTTTTGTTAATTGAAACAATTAATGGATGTATAATCTTAAACTGTGGCTTATTGGAAGACTTTAATCTCCCTCTAAATAATTAAGGTTACTTGCTTTAATCAAAACACCAATCCTGAAGAGCTGTAGAATGCGAAGGGCTATTCTGATATATGTATCTATCATTCGAAAGCCTATTATTTTGAAAGTTTAATATGTATTGCGAATATACGTGCAAAAAAAATTGTTTAAATTTAATTTTTTTACGAACTTTGCAATCATTTATATGCTTAATTACAGCATATAATACATAAAAGTAAATAACATTAATGAATTTATTATGCAAAATATGTTGTTTTTCTATATTTATACCTGTTTTTCTCTTTAATTTTTTTTCGTGCAGACGTATAACAAAAATCTATACAAAAAGAAGTCATACATAAATTTATTTTGATTCTAATTAATTAAATTCAAATTCACTCATGCCCAATACAATATATTCATTAAATTATTAAAAAAACACTTCAAATAATGATTGTCATATCAACAGCATACTTTAAATGCAAAATATTTTGTCATTCATACAAATACATACGTAGTTACAGTGGTGGAAAAAATATTATTTTTTCTCAATAAACACGCAATGAATTTTTGTGGCTTGAACTCATTGCTTATTAATTATGCAGAAAAGTAAGAAAATAACCAATTAAATTGAAATAAATTGAAATAAAGAATGTAAAGAGATTTTAAGGCGTAGCGAAAAAAGTTGAGGGAGTAGGCAGGATGACAGACAAAACTCGATACATACCGACTTAGTTGGCAAGTTTCCTATTTTAGAGAAAACTGTTGAGACCGATGTAGTTGCAAAGTTTTATGTCTACAGAAAACTAATGATGACAGAGTTAGTGATGTGGACAAGAAAGTCATCTACGTTCGATACCAGTACGGACGTCTTTTGCATACTATGTCTCAGGAATTCAACCAAAAAAGGATGCCCAGATTCGATGGTGATATAATAAATAAATGGAATATATAATATAAATACATACATATGTACATACAATACTGGTCATTTCAACTCTTCAGCCAGGATTACGATCTAGTTTCTCAAATCACTTATATTGTGTGTATTCATTTTATAAACGAGTGGCGCAATCCGCAGTTCAAAGTCGATTCTGAGCGATTGATTGTTTAGAAACTTTTCATGGCAATTTTATTAACTCTCAGAGTTTTTGCCATAAATCTGCTGAGAGAAAGTCGTCGGAGAAATATTTTTTCATATTTCGTTTTGTTGAAGATATCTGACCTGCTGCTTGAACCGTGGTTTCACGTCTTATAAGCCGAAACACTACCTACTAGACTGCGGCGACTACATTAAAATGAATTTAGGTCGCTTGACGAGAGGTTTTAAAAATGAAATGATCTCCACCAATATAGAAATAATAAAAGGATGTTATGGTATTATTCGTAAAACACAATCCTTAATCCTTTTTAGATAATTTCAATATCAATAAATTCAAACAGATGATTTGTTTTGTTAATGTTATGGCATATACAAATTTGATACTTTAGTATCTCCCTATTATTTTTTTCACCATTGTATATATGTATGTATGCCTTAAATGAAATATATTTAACGCAATTTAAACACCAACAAAAACAAAAATTTTTGATTTATTTAAATATGATCCAAATAAAAATTATGCAATAAATAGCATTAAATTTTTGCCAAATATGAATTAATTTTTGACAGCCTTTCGTGATTGGCACATTTATTACAGTTTTTTCGAAGTGGGTTTCAAGAGAGATCATATTGTTTATTCAAATTAGTGTGAATGTTTTTATTTTTTATTTTTTATGTAGAAAAGAAAGACGACGTATCAGATAAAAGAAAAAAATTACATTTCATTTATAAATTTTTTTTTGGTTGCTGTTCGAACGATATTTTGCTTCAGTGGTTTAAAATAAAGGTATATATGTACATATTTTCTGTTTTTTAATAGATGAAATTATAACAAAAATTTATCATTTTAATTGTGAAAATGCTCAGTAATTTTTTATCATTAAAATTACCTTTTTAATGGCACTATTTTTTAAGGAAAATAATCTCCATATACTTCTAAAGCTCAGAAAAAACGCATTGTTGAAAAATATATATATATTTGGCTTTTATCTTGATAAATGAAAAAAAGTGCATACACAAGGTGAAAGTTTTTGATTATATTGACAAAATATTATTACTTTTTATCTTTTATTTTTACCTTGTACTTCCTGGTTGTATTCGAGGATTGGAATTTGAAATATAATTTTGTTTCATTTACTGTGTTCATTTCTGAATCTATTTGATGATAATTTTTGGTTTCCAAATTAAAAAAACTCTCACACGTTGAGTTGTTTTAAGCTGTTAGCCTCTAATTTTGAATTTCTTTAATTGGATTCCGTTTATGAATTTGAAACATTTTGTGGTAGTAGCAATTTTCATTTAGGTTTAAAATCAAACCTTTTTCAACATTTATATGATGTACTAACACCACGATTATTGTAAAAAGAATACTTTTCCTTAATCACATTAACAACTTCTTGACACTATTAATTTTTTTTAACAATTCAAATGCAATTATTGAAGTCTACCTATTTTTATTTCCACGATAATTTAGTTGTGTGTTTACTTTTCTGCAATTAATTTTTAATTTAGGGTGTCCTGGCAGTCTGCTAGTCTATTCGTGTAAAGGATTACTACAGGAGACTATGGGCTGTTACCCTACACCAAACACAAGCTCCTAGCTACTCAGTTCGTAACAATTAGAATGTAATTTTTAATTGAGTTTTTAATGAAAAGGACTGACTAAAATCATAATGAATTCCATTTAAGAAAGTTCAAAACAAATTCTTATATTATCGAAAAAAAAGAAATTGTTTCCTTTATCTTTTCCCGCACTGTTCTTAAATCAATAACATCATATTTTGTATTGATTTAAAAAATTCTATTTAGAATAAAAAAAATTTTATGCTATTTGAAGACAGTTTACATTACTAACAAAAACTTTTGAATCGTACCACGTATTAGTTGAGCCTTTTAACCAAAACAACTAAAGTCCGCGAACAGTAGGAAAAACTTAAAATAAAACCAAATAAAACCATACAAAAAAAGAGAGAAATAAAAATAAACCTCCAACAATTTAACATTAATTTGTGCCTTCTATTACAGTGGCCACTAAATCTCTCTCGCCTTTGGTTGGTAATTCAACTTTAATCCGTGTTGGAATTCTGGCATTCTTACCAGTGTTGTAAAATTGTAGATGCGTTTACTGGCTGCAGAAGCGTACATACATACATTATTGGTCATTACAACCCTTCAGTCAGGATTATTGACCTAGTTTCTCACACCACTTATGTTGTGTGTGTTAATTTTATACATAAGTGGCGGGACCTACAGTTTAAAGTCGACTCCGAACGACAGATTTTTTGAGAAACTTTTCATGGCAAATTTTATTTACTCTCAGAGTTTTTGCCAGAAATCTGCTGAGAGGAAATCGCCGAAAAAATCCTTTTTGTATTTTGTTTTGATGTCTGGCCTGGGGCTCGAACCCTGGGTTTACGTCTAATAAGCCAACACACTACCTACTAGACTACGGCGACTGCAGAAGCGTATCAGATCTTTTATTAGGCGTTTTCCATGTTTACGTTTAAACTAAACAAAGTGTGTGTATGTGAGATATAATCGAAGTCTTTTTAATTCGTTTGAAAGACTTATTGGTGCCATTACGCGTGAAACATAACAGCGCCACAGCTTCTCTGGGTGGAGTGCATCCGAAATGTCAAAATTTCTATGTCTCTGGCACATAAATCCGGCTGAGTTTTAACGACGGCATGGGTTATGTTGACTTTAAGGACCACTGTCGTTTATTCATATTAGTCGCCATAGTCTAGTAGGTAGTGTGTTGGCTTATTAGCCGTAAAGCCCGGTTTCGTATCCCAGGTCAGGTATCAAAACGAAATATGAAAAAAATGTATAGAATTAACGCAAGCAACATAAGTGGTGTCAGAAGCTAGGTCGAAATCCTGACCAATTATGTATGTATGTATGTATGTGGTTTATTCACTTATATCTGCGACTTAAGTAAACCTCACAAAAGAGGGTTAACGGAGTTATATCGCACGATCTCGGTGAGTTCGCATGTGATGAACTTGCCTTCAAATCGCTTGTGAAGAACATCCATTCTGGTAAGACCTTAGCGGCGACCTGTTAAAAACACATGTCGTTGGTGTCTAAATGATGATTGCTAGTTTTTACTTAAATTTACTTAAGTTATCGCCAAGATACCATACAAAATTTGGGGTAAAATGGACAAAAACTTCCTCTAAAGGATCGAGTGGAGCAACCAATCCAGAGGCTTATTTATATTTCTTTCATACATAAAGAGGCCGTCCCTTTTTCTATTATATTCCATTTTTTTTTCTTCGGTTGTAATTATTCTTTAAATTCATTCATGGTTCTGCTGTAGTTTTGCTTTTTCATCGCTTTAATCATCAACAACACAATGATGTTTTTGGTGCTTCTTATGCTGACATCAACAACAATTGAGTCGTCAACGAACACAGCACAGGATAACAAACAATTTGTCAGTAATTTACAGTCATGAACTACACTTATTGCTGTTGTTATTGTTATTTTCATGTTATTGTTAAAATTAAAAGGAAAAAAAAAAACAACAACTACATCAGCACCAACAAATAATTCTTTTGTGTTGCTTTTGTATCCTTTAGGAGCCTTTTCGTTTTTAATAGTTTTTCCAAATCGCAAATTATCTACGAAATAGAAATCGTTGGCAATTGTTTATCCTCTGTATTCAATGTCTATTTCTTCTTGGCAGTACGGTTGTTGTTGTTTAAAGTTTTTGTCTTCTTAATATCTTGCGCTGTTGTTGTTTTTAATATTTTCGCTTAAAGTCTTTAATATTCTTCTGTTATCATGCCACATGATGTATTTTTCTCTCTTTCTGATTGTGTGTTCGTTTATACAGACAAGAAATGTCTTTGTTTTGAGGGTTCACCATTGGAAGCGAATAATTAAAAAAGATTTCTACTTGCCGGATGAGTAACTACTACTGCCTGCCTCTTTACATAACTGTCATGCGGAGGATGAATGTCTGGATTTTAATTAACAGTACAATATTAGCGAAACAAGTTCAAGTTTATACAATAAAAAGGGGAAATTCTGTTGAAATTTCTTTATTTGAAATTTTATAAAAGCATTGTTTGTAAGATAATCTGTAAATTTAAATATTGCAGTTATAAGAAACATTAAACGTTGGTTCATACGAGTATATTTTAAAATGAAAACGAAGTTTTCGTCTTGTATTGCTTTATTCCCTCAATTTGAAAGAAACTGCTCATCGGTTGTTTACCAAATATTTTCCTGAATATGCACCATTAATGTGAAAGAGGAGGATAATGAGGTTTCGTAGCGGCAGAGCGAAACTGATGAACTGGAGACTTTAGAAAAATTCAATAAAAATTTGTAAAATTAGTGGACACAGTCATACAGCAATTTGCTAGCATTTGCAATCAGCAAGAATCATATCTAAACGAGACTCGTTCAAAGATAATTTTTCATGTTTGAAATGTCATTTGAATGAATAAATATTGGCCAAGAAAAATTAATTCATTACGACATTATGACAGTATCAACCAGCCGATAATAATGTGGATCCCAATTATTATGACCAACTGATATCGCGTAACTCGACTGCAAGTGACCTTTAACGAATAGAATTAATTTGTTTGTAGTCGCCGTAGTTTACTAGGTAGTGTGTTGGCTTATTAGACGAGATGCTACGGTTCAAACCACAGGTCAGGAATCTCCAACAAAACGAAATATGGCAACTGCCTCTCAGCAGATTTCTGGCAAACAGTCTGAAAGTAAAAAAGTAAAAATTTCCATGAAAAAATTTCTTAAAAATCTGTCGTTAGGAGTCCACTTTAAACTGTAGGTCCCGCCACTTATGTATGAAAATATATACACAGAACATAAGTGGTGTGAGAAGCTTGGTTGTTATCCTGACTGAAGGTTTGTAATGACTAATTATGTATGTATGTATGTGTGTAATTAATTTGTTTAAAAAGATAATGGCAAGTCAATCCCAATCTTTGTCTAAAGAGACTTTGTCTTAAATTGTGATAATACAAATACAAATTCGTTCTCATTGCTATTGAATGCGCTAAATAATCGTCTTAGTTTCTGTACGAAGCCAGCTGGTGAGAGCATAATGAAACTCTGTAATTCACTGTGTAAACTATGATCACGCTCAGTAGAGCTCTTCCCTACAGTGGCAAAAACATATTAATCCTTCAGTCTGGGGTGTGGACTCAGGATTTCTAATGCAGCACAGTCGCTTCCATATGCTTTTTTTATTTTTAAAATCTAAATCGATATGTTTTCGCTTGTGTGGTGGTGGTAACTTAGAACTCAACTACCACAAAATATTCATTTCAAAAGCTGCAACTGTTTTATATTATGTATCTGCGATATGATAAAATTTTATTTAAAAATATGTGCATTCATCTGTTGTTTTTAGCTTGTTTTACCATTGAGAATACTTGCGATTATTGAATGCGCAAAACATAGTATTCGTTTCTTAAGACATAAGTTGTGAATTTTTATGCCTTACTAAATAAAATCAATAAAGTAGCAGGCATCCTTGATGCTAATATTGCCGATATTCATGCAACTAAGCAACTACACAACTCCTCTTAGGGAAACAAAAACTGCAACGTTTCAAATTCAGTTTCTATTTGAGAATTTACATTTTGGGCAAATGATTTTGTCTGCTGTAAGACAATCAAACAAAAAAAAAAAAACCGAAAATATAAAATATTTTCCTTTTTATTTTATTTTTTCCGTCTTCAAATTGAATACTAACCAACAGATAGTCTCGCCACCAGTAGCAGAAACACACAAAAAAATCTTATGCGCCTAGTTGAACGTTTAAAAGACAGCCTGAAATAGTAAAATGCAGCCTGAATAAATAAGTATTTTCAAGTGTATGAAGTTTTAACCACAGCTTATATGTATACATATATTGGTGTAAATTTTTCTACTTATGTGCAATTGTAAGTGTGAATTATGTATTGAACGGCTTAAATAGTGGCCTAAGTGTGACTTCTTCCTTTAAGGTGGGTCCGCAACCATAGCTATCCTAACCGTTGGGTTTGGAAAATTCAAGAAAAATGCAGAAAATCAGGAAAAGCGAATGAAATACTTATTTGGTGCCAACAACGAATGCATGAAAATAACTTTTTAAAGTTTATTTCAAGGAAATATTGCTGGCGGTTGCTACGTAGGTGGTCCAGCCGTGCATTGCAATTATGGTTGACTTTTGCCAACATTTCGTCCGGTAGTCCATCAATGGAACGAACTATAGTATCGTTTTTCAGGTCACAAACTGGGGCTGATTTCTCTCTGTACACGAAATACTTTATCTATCACAAATAAAAATTGTCCAGTGGTTTCACATTTAATGATCTTGGAATTGCTCGAAAGCAAGGATTAATTGCTCACCAAAAGGATTAGGAAACCGCTTACCATGTTGCATGTTGTATGTTGCACTGTCGTGTTAAGACAACCTGTTAACCATGTTCAATTCTTTCATTTTAAGTAGAAAAAAACAGTATTCAGTATTGCTCCCGCTGGCGCTAATGTTGTAAAAAGTCTTTCAAACATTTATTTTTCACCCACATGTGTGCTGGTTGCAAACAACAGTTGTGCAGAATAATCTCGAAACTGTTGAGGACAAATGACATCAGTATAGCTCGTGATAGTGTTTGCAACAACAAAACACTTTAAACAAAACCAAATACACATATTATTTATTAACTTTTAACCATAACCATAAATATTACAACCACAAACGATGTGTATTAATTGTGTCAACCTGTATAATTGATTATGTCACACAATGTTCACCGAAATATCCAGCCAACCAAATGGAAAATTTTTCAAAACCAAATATTTCCATTACAAAAAAAAAAAAAAAAATCAATAACAAATGCTGCCTACAGAACAAGGCTAAACTTAATGCCCAAATTCCACAAACTGGTTTTACACTTGTTGCAAATAACAACAACACCAAGAAAAACCAACCAACATTTAAAATTAAAAGAATCGGAAAGTGAAAAAAAAACCAGAAAATCATTTTAATGCCCGCATTATTATGGTCGCAAAACAATCATATTTTTCTAAACCACAAAACTCACAGACAGACTTAGATTAGATGAAAGAAGAAAAAGTTTATAACTGCCAAAATGGAATGAATAGAGATGTATGTACAGTATGTATATATATACATACGAAGCTCTATGATGTGTAACGTAGTTTTGCTTTGACTAGCTAATTGGCTTTTTAATGATTCAGAGAAGCACACATGTGCTGCCAGAGCCATGAAAAAGGACAACCGGCAGCCATTTAACACAATAACTTTATTATGCCATGAGTTTGCCACTTCACCAGTTGACGAATAATATATGAAAAGTTTTCAAGTCTGATGTCATGCTAATGAAGTTTTGGTATTCTATTGAATTCTCATTAAGTCCTTACATTATACGAATTCAATACAATACACAATAAATATACAATATGCGACACTATGTTGTACTAATTTTAATGAGCAAACAATGTCTCAATAAATGTTTAAAAATCTTAATGAAGGCCACTTACCGTATCATAATTACTAAATTGCATATCAAATCTGCAATGAAGATTTAACTTAACTTAAATTATTCCTTATGGAATACCATCGAATATTAAATTAATTAAAATTGAATTATTAAAATAAGTAAAACTAATATATTCATAAGGATTATAGAGGGATCAGTCAATAGGCCCCTGAAAGATGCAGTTCGCATTCTATTCATGTTTTTTTCTTGCCATTTTTGGATAATATTCACCTTTTACGAATTCATCTAAGTTAGAACCTATCAAAGGCTTATACAATTCACTTTTGGTTTGAAAAGTTCTCCAGGAAATATACTAATCCCTTAAGGATCCATTATTCTATTTATTACACCCCTTGATACAGTATTTGTTCTGCGACTTTATTGTCATTACCTCAGCGTAAATATTACTCTATTAAGCGGTTAGTTTAACTACAATCTTAGATATAATAGATCTGAGAAGGTTCCACTTTTAAACTTGTGTGAACTTGCACGATGTCGTCAGGGAGTGTTGGACATTGCTCTAATACAACCCTTCCGATATAAAACAATAGGAGCGCTATGAAGTGGTCACCAGTTTTTTTATGCATTAATCGCCGTATTCTAGTAGGTAGTGTGTTGGGTTATTTAACGTGAGGCCACGGTTCAAACCATAGGTCAGATATGTCCAACAAAATGAAATATGAAAATATATTTCTTCGGCGATTTCCTCTCAGCAGATTTCTCTACACAAACTCTGAGTGTAAAATAAATGGCCATGAAAAGTTTATCAAAAAATCTGTCGTTCAGAGTCGACCTTAAACTGACGTAATCCTGACTGAAGGAATGTAATAACCAATTATGTTATATAAAGAGTGATTTTTTAGCTATTATGTTTTTGGCAACACTGGTTTAAACAGCTCACGCACGTTTCGTGTTTTGTTTCACTGTCAAACATCTTCAGTTTGGTCTATAACTTAACCATGAATCGTCTTACAAACGTACAACGCTTGCAAATCATTGAATTTGGCATCATTGGACCGTACTTCTTCAAAGATGCTGCGAATCGTAACGTAACTGTGAATGGTGAGCGCTACCGTGAGATGATATCCAACTTTTTTTTGCCCAAAATGCAAGAGCTTGACTTGCATGACATGTGGTTTCAACAAGACGGTCACACATGCCACATGCCACACAGCACGCGTAACAATGGACTTATTGAGAGGCGAGTTCGGTGAACATTTTATTTCACGTTCGGGACCGGTCAATTGCCCGCCTAGATCGTGCAATTTAACGCTTTTAGACTATTTTTTGTGGGGCTATGTTAAAGCTCATGTCTATACAGACAAGCCCGCTTCAATTGACGCATTAGAAGACAACATTGGAGGATTTATTCGTGAGATACCGGCCGAAATGTTGGGAAGAACATTCCAAAATTGGACTAAGCGGATGAACCATTTGAGGCGCAGTCGCGGTCAACATTTGTATGAAATAATCTTCAAACATTAAATTATATGGACCGTACTATCGATTCAAATAAAGATATCATGCATTTTTCTGAATTTTATGTGTTTTTTTTTTGAAAAATTTTCCTATAACTCTTAAAAAATCACCCCTTAGTTTTTTTATGCAACCAACACTCAGCGCATGGTGTTGACATCAGTAGAATATGTTGTGAAAGGGAGGAAAGGGAGAGTAGTGTTTATGAACGTTATAAACTATTTTTATTGTAAGTCAGGAAAAACTTTACTAGGAACGAATTCTCTTTATAGTGGGTGGTTGTGCCACCTGTTGACCAACAGACTACGTAGGAATGTGTTCTACGAGAAAAATGATGTAAAAATTTGTGATTTTCGATAACAAGTTTCTTGATCTCATTATCCTTTGTTATTATAGAACAGTGATAGACATATGTCACTACAACGGTCTTGTAACGTCTTAAGAAATTTAAGCATTTAAGTATTTGTTTTGATATTTGAAAAATAAGCTGGTTCTAGAGAATGCGCACAACATGACCACCTTTGGAGCATTAATGCGTTGGGTTTTTTGTTTATAAAAATGGTCATATTCGAATGGCCTCATCTGTTAAAGAGAAGATAGGATTAGAAGTTCAATTTAGTTCAAAACCTTTGCATTAATCGCTGTAGCTTATTTTGCTAACATATTTGACGATAGCAAGTTAAGTTAAGAGCCAATAATGCCTTTAAGGTCCATTACTACAACTTGCCGTTAAACTTGAGTTTAGTTAAAGGTACCTTTAGCTAAAGGGAACTGAAAGTTACCTTTAACTGATTTTCTTTATTACAACTTACAGATAAAATAAAATTAAAATATGGCAGTGCCGGAGTAAAGTCGATAAAACTGCTCAATTAAACAAGATTTTTTTAACGCAGTGGCAACAGCGGACTTCGTTTTTTTGTTGTATATGCTCATTTTGTTTAAATTTGAAGTTGCCATATCGCAAATAGTATATGATATGGCAAGTTCAAACATAAAGTGACCTTTAAATGTTAAAGGTAGGATGATCTTCCCTTTAGCTTAACGATCACTTCTATCTTATTGAGTACTCATAATACCATTCACATAGAATGCTGAAACTTGTTTTGATCATTTTTCTTATGCAAAACTAGCTCACTTTTGCAGCACCATCACAATAATTTTAGCATAGATTTTAGAAAAAAAAAAAAAAAAACTTTGCACAATTGCCTCTAAACAACAATCAGCAAATTGACTTCATTTTTAAGTGTTCAGTATCATTGTTTGAATTTTTAGATTTTTCTGCCCATGTTCTTTATTTATAACAATTATTTTCCTTCCCTTTTTAGATTTCAAACCTCAATAATTAAATGATTTAAAGCAAGTTTTTAAAAAGAATCATGAAAAGCATTTCGTTCTTTACACATTTTCAACAAATGTTTACCACGTAGTAGCAATTGCTTATTAAAGTACTTCTGCTGTTGATTTTCTAACAAAAAGCAATTTTCAATTATTTTAAAACGGACCGAAGCTAAATTTAAAACAAAAGAAAAACGTTTTATCGTCTGCGACGAAGAAAAGTGGAAAAGTGAAAAAGTGATTGATTAAGTGGATTCGGTCAAGTGGTTGTTAATTAAAAAAAGTGTCGATACCGGCAACCACTCGATTGTTTTTTCGAAATTGTTTACAAAGGAAAATGGCACAAACGGTGAATGAGTTGCGTATTGAAGGATAATAAGCAATAAGGGACAATGTGTTTTAATAAGGGGCAGACATTACTTCAAGTACCTTTTCCAACACACTTTCACAAAAAAAAAAAAAAATTTAAAAGAATGGCGTGATTAGCAATACATGTTTACATAAGATCTTGTTTCCACAAAAAATGAAAACAATTATGGAAAAAACATTGCCTTCGTTTAGAAATTTGAATTAAATTTTATTCACTTAAAATTAATTTGATTTAACGTCAAGATACCCATGTCATGTTATCACGCTAAGCAAAGTTACGCAATAGAGTAGCACCTCTAAATGATAATAAAAAAACCTTCAGTTGTTAGCAAAATTTAAAGTATGGTGCTGATTTTTCTGAAGAAGTGATGTAGAGGCTTGTTGCCCAGCTATGACGTAATATAGCAATCAGTTAACACACGATGGAAGCAGCTGACGACATTTTCGAATTTTCGACCAACAGCTATTATATCTGAAGATACTGCAGATGTTTTACATCTATCATGTTTTAGAAACAATTCTTATACCATTTGCTTAATACCTAAGCGTTCGTCTTATTTTAAAAGAATTTTTTTTCGAGTAACTTAACAGCGTGAGATCTAAAAGACATTAAATACTCTTTTAATGTCCAAACCAATATTTAAAAAATTTTTTTTTGCACCTTCACTTTGTATTTACCGCTTCCATGAAGTGTTCTTAATGAAAAAGAAAAATGACAGCAAAAAGAAGGCAAGAATTTAATTTTCTAAGCTAGAGAGAGATTAACGAAGGGCAAAATAAATAAATTGCCATTTAGTTGGCGTTTTTTTTTTAATGTTTTTTCAATGGGTGGCCATTTTTTCTATTTCAAAGATAGTATGGATGGGGTTGGTGTTCGTTGTCTCTTTAAAATTGCTACAATTAAATTTTTATTTTATTTAAACGCGGAAGAACGCTGAAATAAAAAATTAAGTTTCAAAAGACAATAAAAATTGTTATTCTCAAGAGATTAAAAAAAAAAGAAAAAGAAAAATACATATCCTCTAGTTAACCTTCTTTAATTGTCTTGATTTAAAACCTTTTATTGATGAAATATTCGCATTTCCATTCCTTTTTCGAATCTTACAAAATGTGAATTAATTATTTTGTTGAATTTGTAATAGCAATAGAACATTTAGAAACCCTTATTCATATACAGTGTCGGTAAAAACTAACAGAACTGAATGCTACTTTGAACGTCATTCCGTTTAGTAAATTTTCAAAATATTTATTTGAATTTAGCTTGTAAGAAAACATTGATTTTTTTAAATTTTACTTTTACTTACTTAGTTAATTGGTCATTGCAACTCTTTAGCTAGGACTACGACCTAGCTTCTCACTTCACCCATGTTATGGGTGTTAATTTAAATCTACGACGGCAGTATCTACAGTTTATATTCAATTCCAAATTACATACTTAAGAAGATTTTCATGGTTATTTTATTTACTCTCAGAGTTTTTGCTAAAAGACAACTGAAAAAAAGTCGCCGAAAGTCAGAGGTGAGGTTTTTAAACTCACGAGCACTCGTGTAGTAAGTTAGCTTACTGCCTACTAAGGCATACATAGTCCCGTATGAATTCTACTTTCACTGTATAATAAACAGCTTAGAGTTTTTTAAGTCATTTTTGACTATTGAGCTATTATTCGATGAGTGTAGGACGGTTTTCTATGTGGAAAACCGATTCAATTGTATTTTGTAAAGGGTGATTTTTTAGCTATTATCTTTTTGGCAACACTGGTTTAAACAGCTCACGCACGTTTCGTGTTTTGTTTCACTGTCAAACATCTTCAGTTTGGTCTATAATTTAACCATGAATCGTCTTACAAACGAACAACGCTTGCAAATCATTGAATTTGGTATCATTGGACCGTACTTCTTCAAAGATGCTGCGAATCGTAACGTAACTGTGAATGGTGAGCGCTACCGTGAGATGATATCCAACTTTTTTTTGCCAAAATGCAAGAGCTTGACTTGCATGATATGTGATTTCAACAAGACGGTGCCACATGCCACACAGCACGCGTAACAATGGACTAATTGAGAGGCGATTTCGGTGAACATTTTATTTCACTTTCGGGACCGGTCAATTGCCCGCCTAGATCGTGCGATTTAACGCCTTTAGACAATTTTTTGTGGGGCTATGTTAAAGCTCATGTCTATACAGACAAGCCCGCTTCAATGGAGGCATTGGAAGACAACATTGAAGCATTTATTCGTGAGATACCGGCCGAAATGTTGAAAAGAGTATGCCAAAATTGGACTAAGCGAATGGACCATTTGAGGCTCAGTCCCGGTCAACATTTGCATGAAATAATCTTCAAACATTAAATTATATGGACAGTACTATCGATTCAAATAAAGATTTCATGCATTTTTCTGAATTTTATGTGTTTTTTTTTGAAAAATATAATATAATATAGCTCTTAAAAAATCACCCCTTATATGTCTACGGAATATACAGAGCTTTGCAGGGATTGAAAGAAATGGTAATCAGAAGGGGGAAGATACGCCGGAGTAGGGTCTGATCTTTAAAGATCAGTGTGATCTGACGTTGGCATAATGGAACGCAACACGCTTTCCTTTGATTAATTTTGGATGTATTTATTGATTTGTTAGCTCTTATCAAGTTAATCGTTGAGAGTAGCGATCTGAATCAGTACAACATTGGTGTCAAGATTCACATCGCTTTGGTTCGGTCCTTTTTCATTCATTATTGCCGTACATGGTCATATTTTTTATTGCCCGTTCATTTTCGTTTCACCAATGGTTCAATTTCTTTAAATAAAAGGCCAAATAAAAATATCAAATATATACACACATATGGTATATGCATATTTATATATGTATGAATCTCTATTTATATTTGGTTATTAAGTGATACATTTATTACATATATACATACATTATATGTTCGCCTAAGAATGTGTATATTTTGAATAAATGAAATTGGAAATAATTTTTCATGATTTTATTTGAATATTTTCCACGAAATACAATCTGACTGTACAGGCAAATATAAAGTGAGTAAGAGCGATCGTTATGCAATTTTCCACATGAATGACGAATCGTTTGTTTTTGTTAGTAAAAGAATATATTTTCAATTTTCCAGTGCATTTCATTGCACAAAATTATATTTTTCACACATTATTTGTGTGATTGCCAACTGTATGAGCAGTGTGTGTAGTAGGTAAAGTATAAAGAAAATAGTTTCTGTGCAAATATATTCAACCTTCGGTACAAGTAATTATAGTTTTTGAATGGTATGTTCCATGAATGATATGTTCCATGAATGATATGTGCAATATTAAATAATATTTTAACAACCAGAAGGCTTCTTTCGTTGGATGTATTAAAATTCCTCAGCTAAATGCAGTATGTTTTCAAAGATGTATGTGACCTTGCATCGCCATGATGGAGTACAACAAAAGCTTTGATTGTTATCCTTTGCTTCTTTTGCTCTAAAGGTCTAGTTGTGGGTAATTCCTTTTCAATTTCATTAAATGCTCAAAATAAAACCTTTCACCAACAAATTAGACAATGAAATCGTTTGTATTTAACATATTTTCTTTCAAAATAATTAAAGTTTGCTACAACACTTTTCTTGCAACTGCACCCAAGAAACGAAGAGTATTTTGCAATGAGTCAAAACTATCAACTCATTGATGGTTATTTCCTACGCTACTTTTAGATAGCTTGGTCTATAAGTTACAAAGATTCACCCACTTATCGAGTAAATGAGCGACTCGGCTGACTTCCAGTTTTGACAAACTAAATTTTCTTTACTAAAACTTGCAAACCAATCCTAGGTCCAGTATTTAGTAACCGCATATACTCGTATTCTCTGCTATTTACAGTCGAAAAAATATTTGTTAAATTCAAAGTGCTTTGATAAATGTAAGCGCTTTGAACACAGCATTTGATGTCTCTTATGTTTTTTATTAGCATTAGGTTGAAGTGTTATGTGCATAAGATTGTAAAGCGCCCTAACAGTTGCCTGTGTTTTATGTATATTCGTATACGCAATATAGAATTTGCAGTCCACAGAAAAGTTGCAGAAAAGTTTTCCCATCTCTGATACTTGCACAACACCTTTTATGCACATTTCAATAAAAGTGCGGTTGTATGGATATTCGTTTTTTCCATCATATGATAAACAAACGTTTGTATTTGTTCATATCTTTATAAATATTTGTGTCATAATATTGGTTTTAATAAATATTTGTACATATTTATTGGTATATTGTCATCACTGTTCACATAAAATAAGTATTTTTCAGTTTAAATTGGAAATAATTTTTTCCTCAAAATTTTAATTGGATTTACATACATATACATACATATATGTATACAGATATATGTGTGCCTTGGTTTTAATTATGAATGCAGTTTTCAAAACATTTAAAATGTTGAATACATCTTAGAATTCCAATGCTTAATGATAGCTTCAATGTTGTCTTCCATGGTTTACTACATTGGACACAGAGATTTGTCCAGTAAGTTCATGGTATCTCTTGTAGTGTGGCATATGGCAAAGTCTTATTGGAAGCACTTGTTACCGAATTATTTTTCCTCAAAAAAAGTTAGTAATTACTGGACTGTACCTTGGTCCATTGACTGTATGTTGTTGTGACGTTACCATTGAATTGTTTTAATCTCCTATTCACACCAAATTTGTTTATTTTACGAAACAATATTCCTCCCCCCGTTGTCCTAACGTTAGCTGTAAATATGCAAAGTCTTCCGGTATAGATATCTACCATTTGCTAGCAAAGCTGACTAGTCCCCTATATATTTTGGCAAGCTACACGATTTCATCAAAAACCTTAAAATTGTTTAATCGTGACTACATACATACATACATACACATTTGTTCATTACAACCCTTCAGTCAGGATTACGACCTAGCTTCTCACATCACTTATGTTGTTTGTGTTAATTTGATACATGAGTGTGCAAAATATTATTTTAAATCACCTTACAAGCTTAGCGAAGTTTTTGTATGCTTCAATGATAGCTAGAAATTCGTTATAAACATATGCCACTGTATGTACGTAGTATACCTACGTATATAATATTAATTCTAATATGATGTAAAACATAAAGGATTATCCATAAACTTTGAAACTTTTACCCCCATTGGAGAAGTTTTCTTTTTGTTATAATAAAAGAAAAGAATTCAAATATTGCCTGCAAAATTTTAAAACTATAAAAAAAAGTTTTTTAGACATACAATTTGAAGAAAAAAAGGAAAGGAAATTCCTTTCGCAACTCGTTTACTTTAAAAAAGTTCGTAACATTTCAGCAATTTACCACAAATTTGAAATTACAATATCTAATGAACTCTTATACAATATTTGTTAGTGTACAAAATAATTGTAAAAAATAAAGAGTACTCTAGACTTTTGAAAATTCTTTATATGGGCAGTCAGTGAGTATTAAAATTACAAATTTAAAATAAAAAAAACACATTTCTTTTTTGCAGAAAACTACTGCAAAAAGAAAAAGATGCAAATCATCAACCAAAAAATGCAAGTCAAGGACAAATAAATGCAAGTCATGGAACAAAAAATGCAAGTCATAAACCAAAAAATGCAAGTCAGAGACAAAAAAATGCAAATCATCGACCAAAAAAATGCAAGTCATAAACCAACAAATGCAAGTCATCGACATCAAAAATGCGCATTATCGTTAAAAAAGTCATGGACAATAAAACATTCCTTGCGACGATTTTTTTGCTCATAAGAAAAAAGTTAGCTTTGTCGCCTTCGTTTCCTATAGTGGGCTATTTAGCCCACTAGGTTCATTTCCCCTACAATTTGATTTTTGTCCGATTTTGTACGATGTATGGGGGTTTGATCATTTAAATTTTTACGTTGTATTGTTTCTATTGTACGTGAAAAATTATTTTCGTTTCTGCAACAGTATGATGTGAAAAACAGTCTTTCTGTTCATTTCAAACTTATTAGCTTGAGTTATACGTATTGAGCAGTGAAAGCAAATCTAAATTTTTGTATAATAATATGAAAAAACAAAAGTACAGTGAATGATCTAGAAATTTTTTTTTCAAAACCAATTTTTTCCCTTTTGTATGACTAAATTATCTTCCAACTGTTAGTGTTGTCTGTCTGTGTATCATACATAGAGTAAAATGCCAGCAGCAATTTCTAATAGTTATAACATTAGTTTTAAACATACTTACTACAGCAAATATGAAACTTACATAAGCTGAATATGTTTTGCTAGCACTTCTACTAGCAAAAATTAAAAATAATTTTTTAAAGTTAAAATCTACTACATACGTGGTATACCTCATGGCAAGCCATTATGCAGTGTGGGTATGGGTATGGTAAATAAGGAAATAAAAATATAATTTTATTAAGAGCAAATTATTTTTGTAAATTTTAGATATTTTTGTCACATCACATGAAACTTTTTATGAAAACTTTTATCAGTTCTCACGTAATAAATCTAATTACGTTAGTTTTAACAATATTTTTAAATTATTTTTTATGAAATACAAGTGCAAATAGGAAATATTTTATATAAAATATATAATACAAGAAACAATTTTATGTTAAGAAAATATTTAAAAAAAATATTCAATTTTATTTGAATTCTTTGTAATATTTTCTACCCCTACTTTCTTTATAGCATAGAAGGTTCTTACGAGGGTATTATGTGAACGACTTTCGTCAAAGTACATGGCCGTGTGGTTTTAGAAATGGTTTGTCCATCCTCGCCTAGATATTCACATTACGCCAAATCCTAGACAATAATCATGAGAACCAAGTTGACACACGCCATATATTTATCCTTTATAAGGCAGCATTCGATAGCCTTATAAGCAACTATAAGGATGTTTGCCGCAAAGTCTAATCGCGGTATATCTATGTAGCTGATATGACTGAGTAGAATGTTGAGCAACACTTGCAGTTCCGTCAAGGTAGGAAAGGATCTCATCGAACATTTTGATACCGTGCGAGGTTTAAAGACAAGCCGGTCTGTTATCATTCGACCTGTTCAACTTCATCGTGGCAAATGTTTTCCACAAAATTGGCTGTATGAGCTCATCTGGGGGAAGTGTTAAGGCCTATTGGAAAGTGACAAACGATTTGTTAAAATTTGTTCTTTCTTAATACATCTGTGGGTGAACATATAATACCTTTCGTAAAGAAATGCGAATAGGTTACTAATAGGACTAGCTTTACACAAATCAAAATGTTTCCAGCTAAAAAATTGTTTTACTTCAGGTATTTTACAAAAAATGTGCAATAATAGCCTTCATAATATTGGAACATAAATATGAAATAAATTTTTGTGTTCCTTTGTGGTGGACGTAAGATACATTAGCAACATTGAGGATAAATAACGCCATAAGGAACTGCTTTATGATCAAAGTTCCACTTATGTATATTTGCGAAAATTGCTTCCTTATCATCTAATTTAAATAGTCGAAATGTATAGTCTGCGTATGTATGTACATGTAAATTTTTAAATATGTATTCAACTGAAGACTTATTACGAAAATCATAAGCGTATTGTCGCTAATTAAATCTAATTAATTGTACATATGAATGTTTTGTTCTTGTACGCCTGGTTCCTACTTTACTTTTTAATCATTAACAAATTTTTTTTACATTACTTTGAATGTAAAAAATATTAATTGAGTTTTTGTGTAACAATAAAGTCTTCTTTATACGTGTGAAATACTTTTAATGCACACAAGTTTCCCTTTCTTTTTTTTCAATTTAATGTCTTCTTAATGTCACTCGTGATGTGACAACTGAATGTTTTAAATTTGAAAAGTGAAAAAAAGAGAATATCACATGCTTAGGCAAAGAGTCAGCTAAAAGCTATGAAAAGCATGCTGCATGATCATTGCTTAAGCAAGTGACCTCATATGAAAAACTGTATATTAAATCGCAATAATTTTACAGATTAGCTTTTAAGCATCAAATTAATTAAGCAATAATTAGGACTTATTGTAGTTAAAAACCAATAACACTTATTATCGCTCTTTACTTAGACTGGAGTGTGAGAAGAAAAACTTTTATTATTTCCTTTCTTTTTTTGTTTATATTTTCATCTTCGGCAATAATTTGTAATGTTTTTCCTTGCATTTCAGTTCAGTTTCCTCATTAATACGAAATTTCCACAAACTTTTATAATAACGGTTGGAGTATATACACGAGAAGCTAGGTCGAAATCCTGACTGAAGGATTGTAATGACCAATTATGTATGTATGTATGTATATATACACGCCGACACAAACTTTGAACGTGAATTCTACAATAAAAAGCAAAATATTTACTGTAATAAAGTTCCTGAACTTAGCCGATATGAAAGCTTGAATTGTGTTTACAAATTATACGTGTATGTTTAAAAGCGGCAATTTATGAAAACTCTATATGCAAAACAAACTGAACTAAATCGCTAATAGCAGAACAAAGGTAAGTGTTACCGTTATAAATTTATTTTTACATTAAAATTTTATTTCATACTAAAATTTATTATATTATGTTCAGACAGGCACTTTTATTGAGTCAATATGCGTTTATTTGAGTACAATATTTTAAGTGTTCAGACACATAGTATACGCAATATTTATTTAACAGTGGTAAACAAAACAGTTGGTTGTTTTAACAACATTGTTTTTATTTTGTTTTTTGTCTTGTTTCTTTTTGTTTGTAGTTGTTGACATTTGAGTTGTCAAATATCAATTGAAAGTGTTTGGAAAATTGTAATATGTTCACTGAACGTACTTATGACAGTGCTGTATTTAAAGTTTTACTCAATATTATAACAATTTGCGTATTTATTGCGCAATAATTAATTGCTCAATAATGGCGTTTAATGCGATTTACGCAACTTAGTATTACGATCTTTAATAAAATGAAGAGAAAAAAATTTTAAGTTATAAATTACATTGCATCTAATCGTATAAAAAATCACAATTATTGTATCATAAGTGTATTTACCAAATATGGCTGCTGTTTTTATATAACAAGATTAAAAAAGGACCTGGACCTTACTAATTTTCAATTTGTAAGAGTAATAAAAAAAAATTTAAACTTTGGAATGTAAGGCGGCATCGAAATAGCGAAAAAACTTAAGCTAATTGACTTCAAATTAAAACTTTTATTTTCTTTCCATTTTATTAAATATTGAGTGAAGGAATTTTTAATTTCGCTGAAAAGCCTATTTAACAAATTGACTTGGCTTTTAACTTTTCTTACAACCGATACCAGTGGCCACAAGTTTATTAACATCCCTTCAGTAATTTAAAATTTAATTTATTTTTTTTTTTTAATTTTTTAAAATGCACATTTTATCGTAATGGAAAAGAGAAACTCTTTAACAGATGTCAGTAAAGGAAGACATTGGCTGTGGTCCTAAGCTCATTATAGGCAAAATCAAGATGAAACTGAAAAGTAAAAAGAATGAGCGATCAAGCGCACAAAATTAAACTGGCTCTACCTAACAGCTCCAGAATAACGAAACTAAGAAGACGTTGGCAACGACAGTTCGTAAACAGTTACCAATAAATCAACATCACTCATGGGATGATTTCACAGAAACGTATAATCGAGTTGCAGAATAAACGCTGAGTGTAGCACAATCAGGATGAAAAACTTGAAACGTGGTTTCTCAAAGAAGGAAACTCGGTTAAACAATATCGATACTTTAGGCAGGCAACTGTATCAATTACCAATTAAGCAAGTAAAGAAAAATGGAAAAAGAGTTGAAAAATATCGTCGAAGTTCTCCATATGTCGCCATAGTCTAGTAGGTAGTGTGTTGGCTTATTAGACTGAAGGCCTGAGTTCAAACCTCAGGTTAGACATCAAAACGAAAATATGAAAATATTTCTTCGGGGACTTCCTCTCAGCAGATTTCTGGCAAAAACTCTGAGAGTAAATAAAATTGCCATGAAAAGCTTCTCAAAAATCTGTCGTTCGAAGTCGACTTTAAACTGTAGTTCCCGTCACTCATGTATAAAATTAACGCATCCTGACTGTAGGGTTGTAATGACCAATTATGTATGTCTCCATATGTCGTTATGCCAAATGTATTTTCAAAGTAGAGATCTACATACATACATATACATATGTATATGTATTAATAAACGCCATTCGACTGACTGCTTGCTTAGTGGCATATTTTTCTAAAGGAATTATGTTTTTCTTTACTTATTTAATGTAACTGTAGTGTCAGACATTAAGGTGCAGAGAATTTTTTTCTTCTCAAGTTATTTCCATTCATGGAATGCATATTTTAACAATCAAAATCAATCGTTGGGTGGGAACAATATTGTACTCGTAGTTATGGAAACTTTTAGAATTTGAAAGTACTTTTGCAAAACAATTTCTGCTATTTTTGTCTGCTATAGAATGTTGGTATTTGTTAAATTGCAATGCAAAAGATTTATCAAAAATTAAAATTTTTTTATTATTAATTAAAAGCACCCTTTACAAAACAACCGAATGAATTCAATTATTTTCTTCTAATTACATATTCTAAATGTTATCGTTATTCTTCTCTTAAGTAAATACGCTGCAACTACACACATAATATTTAAATATTTTTCTACACTCTTATATTTTTATTACTAACATGCAATAGAGAAACGAATGAAAAAAGGGGGAAAAAGAAAATAAAATGAAGGAAATTTTCGTCAAGGTTTTTAAAGAAAAAAAAAAAAACTTTTTTAATTAGTTCAACTTTTTAGATTTCTTAGACAGTTTTCCGCTTATTTGTACCAACAATGGTCGCAAACTTATTCAGATTTTTAGAAAGAATTTTCAACAGAGCAACATCAATCCTTTAGTATATTTATTGTTCATACTTACTATAGACTTCAACATTCCTTTGTAACATTGAAGACTTTAAAGATTTCAAGGCTTTTTTAGCACTGTTTACAGTGTAAATTGTGTTCATAAAATTTATTCATAAAAATCAAAAGAATGAAATATAATTGACAGCATCTTCGCTTCTAAATTAAAAAAAATATTATAATTCTTCTTCCGTTTATTTGTATCATTGTGACTTATCTTTTCATTACTCTTTCCATTACTATATTATTGTCGTATTATATGACATTTTATGCTTTTGTTTCAGTTTTATTAACAAAGTTTTTTTTAGCGGATTATTGATCTACTGTAGCCGGTATCAGATTAGTGTAGAATGACGTTAAGGTAACCATCTGTCGTTGCCTACAAACTATATCTTCTGTCTGGTGTCTTGGGTGTGATGGTGAGGATCTTTGTACATTAAAACCTATTATTTCCCAATAAGGAACATTGCCGAATCTTTTGATGAGCCTAAGCTGATGTTATCGTGACCCCTGAGGGGTCAGAAGTTAGGAGGCTTACTGATTATTTAGATACTTGCTAAGTTCCTAAATGTGTGTTCTGGTGATTCGTTTATCTCATTACGGAATATATGTACACATTGGGCTTGAAGCAATATCCAATCTCAATAAAGCCGATTATTCACCCTTATTCTGGTTGTCGTCGTCGACGTCGTCTTGCGTCGACAGTTTAAAATTGGTATTCTGTTTGTCGTTATTGACAGTTATAGATGACTGTCGACACACAATTGGTATTCTGTGAGTCAATACGCCGTCGATATTGTGTTGTGTCGACTCTGATTTTGTCGACTCTGATTTTATCGACATCATTTTTGGTAACGACGACAACCAGAATAAGGGTGATTATTCTCAGACTAGTTCTGGTTGGTTCAGATCTTTTTCCATTGTATTTACCTAGCAAAACCTTAAATTGTCTTAAATGCTTCTCCGTTTTTTTCATCTTTCTTTTTCTCCAAGAACGCTCTTCCAAGCTCTTCTTACCACTCTACTGATAACAACGCTGTGGAAACTTTTCTCATTGGAAACTCTTCCTTTGCTGTGAATTCCAACATGAAGTGGCCAGCAGAGGATTACCCGATATGCCCCTTCTGGCAGTTCGTATTAATATTGAATTAAGATTTAAGTCTTTGATAGACGACCTGTCTGTACAATGGCATTACTACATCCCTCAATTTGTACTTTCTCTTTAAGTTGAATTGGGCACCTCTTTTGAGGGACAACCATGCTCCTGATCTACTATTTAATTTGACCGATCCGTGAGAGATTAATGATAATGTCAGTGAACACTTAAAAATACCACATCATTTCTCTGTTCACGATTCTTGACTTCTTTTCCCTCATCCTAACCATAGTTTCATGATTCTGGTGTAATGGACTTAAATCCTACAAAGGCACTGTTGTAGAATAGAATCTCATTGCCTCTATTGTACTAAAACCGGTCAATCATTACATCTTCTCCGATTTCATTTGAGTTTATTTAAAAATTGTCATGCATGCCAAAATAATGACCCCATAGGTCACAATCTGGAATACATCCAACGTATAATTTTTGTGCTGTATCCCCATAATTTTCTTGTAATTATTATAGAATATTGGAATGCTCTCTACATGAGAATTCTATGTCAGTATACATACACGTATTATTCTTAGATATTCTCACGTAGTAATGGAAAATTCTCATCTTATATCAGAGATACGTTTTTAATATCTCATGTGTTAGTGCAGGTCTTCTCTTATGAAACTAAGAATTATCAAATCAAATAAATAATTCGTTACTAAAAGCGAATATTTTTTGCATAAATTTCTTGCTGTATGTATAGGTTAACGAACAAGTTCAAAATGTAATTGAAATGCCCAGAGTAAGATGTAATAAAACTTAAGCCTGCACTACATGATACCACACTTATAGTACAAAGAAATGTTTGTTATTAGAATGTGCTCCGC
Organism: Sarcophaga caerulescens; assembly: GCA_927399465.1. Taxonomy (NCBI): domain Eukaryota; kingdom Metazoa; phylum Arthropoda; class Insecta; order Diptera; family Sarcophagidae; genus Sarcophaga; species Sarcophaga caerulescens. Next base: position 37,446,267 of record OV656872.1, on the reverse strand, counting down.
TGCTAACGCCTTAATATTTTTATCCTTTCTTTTTCTTTTTTTTTCTCGAAGATTCTTTCGGAAGTTAGCTCAAATACATGTCGAAAGTTTAAAAGTATTGAAGGAACAAATAAACTAACTGAAGACGAAAAAGAAAATGAGAAAAAAATTTTTGGCATTTAACACCCATCAAAAGAAGTTTGAAAGTAACATAAAGCGTAGCCGAAGGAAACAATATTTGTAAACACATAATGATTGTTATTAAACAAACATTTTGTGGAATTGTTCATTTTGTAGATTATGCACACAGTGTTGAAAGAAATGAAAGGTACACTTTCTTATTTTCTCAATAAATTTTTCATAAAATGTTGTGGACTGAGGTTTTATTGTTGAAATTAGGATACTCCTAACATCCTAATTTCTAGAAAAATCAAGTACAAAATAAGGGAATGTCGTACTTAAACGATGGGCTTGTAAGTTTACAATGTTTTTTTTTTTAGCTCACTGTACTTATGGTACAGTATGTATGTACACGTCATCCAAAATTTAAATTAAAAACGATTTTTGTTTAAATTTTTATGGCGTAGTAGCTGATCGAATATGGTCTAAAGAACACCTTATTCGCAAGTGTTTTTAAATACTTCTTGACAACTATCGGGCGTGTTAAAAACAATATGACGGCTCCCATTGTATGTATTGTTAGTCATTAAACCCTCATCGAATAAGACTATAAATTCTGAAATTGCTGGTTCGTATACCCTAGCAAAAGGCCACTGAAATAAACTTTCAACGTATTCACTACCGCATCATTAATATCATATTCATTAAGGCACTCATAGTTGTGGCCAGCAAGTCTATATTGATTGTAGTCAAGTTTTTTGTTTTTGTCAGATTTTCATAGGAAACCATAAAAAGAAACACTGGGGAAATAAAAATAAAATAAAAATAAAATAAAATAATAAAAAAAAGAAAAAAAATAAATTAAAATGGAAAAATATTATGAAAACAAAAGTAAACAAACCATTATTGCGTCTCTATACATTTTTATTCATATTTTGTTACTCCGTCTGCAGGCAAGCAGTGCTTATAAAAGGGTATTTAGTTATGAGAACAGTGTAATGAAATTTTATTCACGAGTTATTTTAAATAAAAAAAAAAACGTTTTTAAAAGGAGTTGTAACATGAAATTAATAAGGCCTAGCTTATGGTCTTTTAATCAAAATAATAATTAAGAATTTCTACCGAACCATTTTTACAAGTTTGGAAGTAGAAAATAGTTCGCGGAAGTTAAATCTGAGGAGTAAGCAGTAATAAACTGATAGCTGATAAAGCATGTGTGCATCAGAGAGCAGCAACGAGTATTCAAAACGATGAGTAGATTCGAGTCATACTTATAATTTCAGCTACTTATACGCATTCATACTTATTTTAATATCATACTTAAACTACTCATATTCAAAGTTAGAAATACTCATCGTACTCATACTTAACAATACGCATGATGTTGTTAATTTTGACTCTCCTTGATTCAACATATACACGAAGCACAAAATAAGTATGATTCGAGTACGAACACCACAATACTCGCTAGAAGGTTGTGTGTGTGCTTTGCTTGCTGTCTTTGTATTTTCTTTTCTCTTCTTTTGTAAATGCAACAATAACTACTACTGTAAATTTTGATGAATGATTCGAGTGACTCGAATCATTCGTAAGTATTATAAGTATTTTTCTAAATTTATGAATCTGAATGAGTAGGCGTATGAATCAAACAATGAATCGAATGTTGTGAGTTTGATGTCAACGTTGTACTCATACTCATTGCAACCTATACTTATAAATCAATGTTGTAGCGAGTGCGAATGAATCAGAGTAGTTGAATTTTAATACTCTTGACTCACTCATACTCAAAATTTCATAAGTACCTATGAGTAGCGAAAATACGATTCATTGCTGATCTCTGGTGTGCATGTATGCATAAGTTTTTTGTTTTGATAAAACAACACTTCTAGTTAGGTCGGGTAAATTTTGTAAATAAACTAGAATAAATTATCATAGTTTTCCCTTTTTTAAAATAATTCGTATAAAGTGTCGCTGAGACGTAAAACTTTTAATCCATGTCTCATCTATGCATAGGCATCGAAGCAAAAACTGATCTCTATTGCGATCAAAGATCTACAAATTAGATACGCTCATATTTTTCATTTCACTCATGCTTATGATTTCAAATAGACTCCTCAGCCAATGACCATCCAATGCTATGAACATTCGTTCACTATGGTGTTCGTGTTGAAAGTTCATACGCTCTAATTTAAATTCTGTCACACTGTATAGTCGGAGCAACAAACCTTGTGATCGAATTGATAAGTGATTTGAACATCGGGAGAATTAGTAGAAGTGAAATACCTTCTAGAGAAGTTTTGACTGCAGAATCTGGCCCCTACTTATGGCTCCAAGAGAGGATCGGGTGTTTATTCCAAAGAACTCTTTCTGGAGGTTTTTGCCACTGAACTGCACATCTGAATGTAATTGCATTGATCAATGCTTTCAACTCTGAGACGATATAATAATCAAGTGGTATAAGTTACGATATATTAAGGCATATGGTTCGAGGAATGAGATTGCTGAAGAAGGGAAAGAAAGCTTACATATACTGTGAGCGACAAAAGAAAGTGTACAATTCAAAAAAATATACATTAATAAATTACCGTTAATTTTTTTCAAATTATTTTATTGCCAGTTTTTAAAATTGAAACAAGAAGAAAAGAATTATAAAATTTTGGAAATATTGTAAAATTTTTTCGGGCACTCTCCTTAAGTGGAAAACTTGAGTTGAGATTGTTAGAATTTTATCCATAGTGTACACTTTCTTTTGACGCTCACTGTATCTCTCTTAGTTGCGCCGTCGAACTTCGCATAAATGCTTGGTTGCCTATCTCAGTGTCTACTAACATTTGTCAAGATTACTGGATAGTTCGAAAGAAAATCTCAAGAAATATACAGGATATCACAATATCTCATAGCATCTGCAAGGGTAGCTCAGCTCGTACAACCTAGGAAAGGCAAGACACAATTTTTCCCACACAGTTTTTGCTGTGGACTGAAAATCGGCGTTAACGAAATGGTCCTTCGAATATAGTACATAATGAAACGCTTTTTGCAACACGGTGTTAAAACGTCAACATTATTTAAAATTTTTTTTTTTTTAGTTCTTCGTTGCTTCGCCCAACGATTTTTATTGTAATTACAAGTTAAATGAGACCAGCGGCTGCTACTCTTACTGCTGTGAATACATTCATGGCGAACATGAACATACACAGCCCCACAGTTTGTAGTTTCGGACTCAAAGATATTTTTGTTTATTATTTGTCTTCTGTTTCGTCTTGTCTTTTTTTTTTTGTTTTGTTTTCTGTTTTGCAATTCTCTTTTAGAATTTTTAACCGCATCAAAAAATAAATTCTACCACAATAACGTTGAATTTTCTTGCCATCTTCGTTGTTTTGACGGTTTGGTTTGTGTTGTATGTTGCAAGTAGAATTTCATGCTGTTTTTAATCGCTGTTGTATGCCACGCCAAGTGACAAACAGCAGTAGCCGTTACAGTAGATACTGTTAAGGAAATGTTAAAAGCTTGTTGCCGAGCAACTCAACGGATGCTAAATTATGATGTTGCATATTATGCAAGAGTATTATATTTGTGAATGCATTTAACGATGCGAGTACCATACTCATCCATACATACACACATACTGCCATAGAGGAACTGGAAGCATTAAAGGGGTTTCTTTTCAAGTATATAAAAGGATGGATGGAATGCAGTTGTATTTGTATTTTGTTTGTATTAATTTTTATTATTAAAACTTAATTGCCTTTGAAACTATAACTGGCGGTTAACTATCATACAGTCTCATACTGTGTGAGCATCATTAACTGTTGATTACAGTTAATGGCTTTTAGTTTTAGTTTGTTGTATAAAAAAACCTTTTAAATAAACGTTTTAAATCGTTAACGAAATATTTATTTCGTTAGAATTCTGATTCTAGAACTGTTTTATGAAAATTCACTTTAAACTTATGCCGCAAAGGTTTCATATCCTTCATAGTGAAGAGAAAGATTTTAAATTCATCTTTTTAAACATTTTGTTTCGGTTAACGGGAGCGGAGTATTTGTTTTCAAATTCTTAAAATATGAAAAATATTAGAGTCTAAATACGAAAAGTAGTTTAAAGCAGAAATAGAAATGTATACCTGTTAAATACGTTCTTTACTCCCATGAAGAGTTTAAGCATCAAATTGTGGCCCTCTGTGTTTACATCGTTCACCATGGTTAGAAATCTGATTGCATTGCATAAGTATAAGTTCTAATACACTCATACATACATACATAATTGGACATTACAACCTTTCAGTCAGGATTACGACCTAGGTTTTTACACCACTTATGCAGTGTGTGTTAATTTTATACATGAGTGGCGGACACCTACAGTTTGAAGTCGTCATTACAATCCTTCAGTGAGGATTACGACCTAACTTTTCACATCACCTATGTTGTGTGTGTTAATTTTATACATGAGTGGCGCGACTTACAGTTTAATGTCGACTCTGAACGACAGATTTTTAGGGAAACTTTTCATGTCAATTTTATTCACTCTCAGAGTTTTTGCCAGAAGAAATATTTTTGCATATTTCGTTTTGTTCGAGAGGTCAAAGCTAGGGGTGAACTACAGGCTCGCGTGTAATAAGTCAACCAACTGTAGGTGAGCTGAAGTAATGAATGTGTCCCCCGAACAGAATTTCAATAACCAGTGGAAAGTATTAAATGAACGACAAATGTCGGAGCTATTTGCAACCAATTATGGATTGATACAGGAATTTCTGCTTTCGTTATAACGGCTCTTTATTTTTACTATCTCCTAGGATTTCTTTCTCAAGATGTGCTAAAGTTAATGAAACAAACCGAATTAAGATGGCAAGACTGGATACAGCAGTATATAGTGGGCAATTCGATCACTTACAGCATTAAAAATAAAATCGAAGTATTTATCTCTTGTTCCTTTCAGTGCTTTACTAAAATTGCATTACCTTGTTTGTTATAAATGAGAGACGAAGGAATCTAAAATCTTTCGTTATCGTTATCCTCAAAGAATTCTTGAAATATATTGACCACGTACAAGGATAGTTATGTTCTGATTTGGGGCACAACATATGCAGAAGTTCGTTTCATTTAGTAAATGGCCGAAAGAAAAATCTATAAACCTCTTTACATACATACATAATTGGTCATTACAACCCTTCAGTCAGGATTATTGACCTAGTTTCTCACACCACTTATGTTGTGTGTGTTAATTTTATACATAAGTGGCGGGACCTACAGTTTAACGAACGACAGATTTTTTGAGAAACTTTTTCATGGCAAGTTTATTTACTCTCAGAGTTTTTGCCAGAAATCTGCTGAGAGGAAATCGTCGAATAAATTCTTTTTGTATTTTGTTTTGATGTCTGGCCTGGGGCTCGAACCCTGGCTTTACGTCTAATAAGCCAACACACTACCTACTAGACTACGGCGACTTCCATAAACCTCTTTATGTCCTTGATTTATTTCCCTAGACTCCTTTAAGCTTTATACACTGTACACCAAGTTTCTGCAATTTTTTCATACAAAAATTAGATGCGTTGAGTTTATCAAGGGATCATTCAAACTACAACTGAGCCCTTCAAATTTGTAATATCTATTAGGGGGTAACTGTTGACAACCATCACAATATTACTTCCTAACTTTGAAAATTTGATGGTTGACATCCTACCAGAGTATCAATTTCCATCAGTGCAAATATGCCACATGCAACGTCATGCTTTACATGGAACTTTTTATTATTTTTGTTGTTTTTCCCTTTATTTTTCATTTTTTTTAATGCTTTTTATGCATTTTCTATTGCAGTTGATATCGATTGAATGACTCGTGTTATAAATTTCTGATTTTGTCACTTTGAAAATTGTCAAAAAAATCATTTTTTTTTCTTGAATAAAGAAATATTTAAACTATTTTTATATGCAGCAGTTTTGGATGCAGCTAAAATTTTACATTCACTTTACTTCAGTTCATACTCATTCAACTCTGGCATTTGCAATTTAATGAAAAAGTTCACCAAAAAGGAAAAAAACGGAATGATGTTCACTTTGTAAAATACTGAAATTATGTTCTGTTGGTTTTTCTTTGGAAAGTGTACTTTTGATAGGATAGAAAACTATGTGGCAGATCATTATTATTTTAGATAAAAAACTTGCAAAAAAACTTAAGAAGCTATTTAAAATGTGTATTTAATATGCAATCAGATAAGTCAAATACTTGCTAAAGATTTCAAAATTCTAAAAATAATGTTTGAAAACACTTTTTATTTTGTACTTTTGCTGCTATTCTGATATTAAAGGATGTAAATTTGGAAGTAAAGTGTACAAAGTTTATTTCAAATGCAATGTAAACTGAATTAAACTAATTCCTTTCAACATAATTATTTAAAAATTAGGTTGAAGAAACACTATGTCCCCAATTATTTATGCACATAGTACATACATAAGTGGTCATTACAACCCTTCAGTTAGGATTACAACCTAGCTTCTCACATCACTTATGTTGTGTGTGTTAATGTTATACATGAGTGGCGGGACCTACAGTTTAAAGTCGACTTCGAACGACAGATTTTTGAGAAGCTTTTCATGGCAATTTTATTTAATATCAGAGTTTTTGCCAGAAATCTGCTGAGAGGAAGTCGCCGTTTTGATGTCTGAGCTGGGATTTGAACTTGGGCCTTCAGTATAATAAGCCAACACACTACCTACTAGACTACGGCGACTTCTAAATTATTTACGAAATCATAAACGGTCTCGAACTTGTTAACCTACATTTGAGCTCGTAAAGAGTAAATCAGTAAGAATGCACTTTTTCTCATGAATATCGGGATGATCTTCTAAGTACCAAATTTGGAAAATTTGTGTGTTCACTAAGCCATTGAGATGAAAATGGACTTCATTGGAGAAGAGGACTTTTCTCCATATCGACTTTTCCAGTATTAATAAAAATAAAAATTGTTAGGAATTTAATTCCTTTAAATTTTTATAGTGTTACGTTTTTACACTTTTAAAAACGATTAAAATATGAGTTCGTAGATTGCAAATAAAAAAATAAATTTGTGTTTAGCTTTAGATAAATTCTTTATTGTTCGCACAATTCTGTGTACCACTGTTCACGATTTGATGTAAACAACAATTTACTTTGTTTGTTATTCTTCTTTACACTTTCTTTTGCGTAAACACAAACATTTGTTCGGCAGATCTTTATAGCGGGGATCTTCAAACCACGATTATTCTCTTCACACAAGACGTGTCTTCACACAAGACTGACTGAGTTTTTACTGACTCTGTTGCCTGCTTTGTCTTGCCTTTTATATCGCAGGGTCAACAGTTTGATGAATGCTTTTGAAAGAGAAAGATTTCGCCTTCGCGAAATCTCTATAAATGTAAACATGTTGCTTACGTTATTGTTGTTTGCGTATTTTGTTTACGTTTGTCCACGCTGTGTTGTTGTTGCCTATTTGTTTACTTGTTTATCCCTTTTTTATACTGATGTTGTTGCTATATTTCTTGTTTATTTGTTGATCATGTAAAAAAATCCATTGTTTTTGTAGCTTTTGTTTATCATTTTAATGTTAAACGATGTAACACCATTTCCATTTTCGTAGCAATATTTAATTTATTTATTTATTGTCTACACATTTATTTTCTACCCATTTATTGATTTTTATTTCTTTTAAAATCTGTAATTTTTTCTATTTTAAATTATTCGTAAATATAAAATAAAAAATGGGAATCTTTTGTTTGCACTTGTAAAATGTATAGCATTAGTGACGTATGAGTTATCTTCAATTCAAACATCACTCATACCGTCTATATGTTCTAACAAATTAGTGAACAAATTTCTATACAAAAAAAGGAGAAAAATATAAAACAAATAAAAAAAAATTAAAAAATATACATACACATACATACACATGTTTATTATATTTGTATACTATATTTATGAATAATTTTGAATTGCATTTTTAGATTAAAATGAAAAGGGTTTAATGTTGAACTGAATAGATTTGTTTATAAGTAAATAAAAAACTTATTAAATAGTAAATCTTAAAATATATGGCGAGAAATTGCTTGACGTCGTACGTTCAATGGAGCCACTACAAAGCTCCCGATATTTTTCTCCTTATAAAGTCTGTGAAAGTTATTTATGCTCGCAATAGTTCGATTGTTTAAGTCGTATATAAAAATATTAATTTAACCGTTCGAGTGCTATGGGTTTGGGGTAAATTAATTGAAAATTGCTATGAGAAATCGCTGTCAGATTCTGATATTGAATCTTCAACATCACTAAATTCAGTACTTTTAGACATGGTGATGATTTATTTTGAAAATAAATGTTTGTAAAAACCAAAAACGAAAAATTTTTTTGTCAAACTCCCTTAATTGTTACTTTTAATTTCAATGTAAATTTTCGATAAAACTTGAAAAACAGTACGCACCGCGCAGCAGTCCTCACTAACTGAACGCCAAACTCTGACTGACGCAATCGTCGCTAAATGGATGAACCGTGATTTTGGCGCTATAGCGACGATTCGCACTCAAATGGTTAAGCTAAACGATTCAGCGATTTGACAACAAATGACTGCTATTAACTGGCTTCATAAACGTGTGAGATTTTCGAAAACTTCAATACGCAATATTTCATCGTCAATACTTCTTATGTTTCTCACTTTACGGGTTTACTTTACATTGGTTTAGTGACTATAGGGATTCTTAAGGCATCCAGGCTGTCATAATATCATCTATATTTTCTTCGGAACATAGTAAATTTTGCGAAATTATCTATTACATGGTGCCCCAACTATTTAAATAATTACACGGTAACACAGTCTCCATAGAAATAAATTGTACGAAAGAAGCAGTAAACCTTTTTTTTCAACTTAATAAGGGAAACTTAGAGTTTCTAATTGGCTTTATTATACATTTTATTATGTAAATACGTAGCTACTCTTTTAATATCAACCTTACTTTTCTTTTGGTATAGTTAAAGAGATTTATTTTGCAACTACGTCGAACAAGCTATGAGCCACTCTACATAAAGACGTGAAAACATTACATATTAACTTAGTTTTGAGTTCTAAGTATTGTCAGAATTATGTGTATTAACAGTAGACAACAGTTATAATTTTACTATAAATTACTTTAATTTACTGCTATAAACAACAACAGAACTTAAGTAATTTGTTGAATAATGTCTTAAAAATCTCTTCTACACGTAATTCTGTAATTTGTCTCTTCTACACTGTGAACATAACATTGCTACTATCAAGTGTTGCTGTTAACAGATTACTGCAGAAATGTTGTAAAATCACTGCTAACATTTCCCTTTTTAACAACTCTTAAACTATTCAATATTTACAGTCTGTTGTATATACTGCCGTAAACATTTTTTGCATTTTCACATTATAAAGAGTATTGCTTTATAGTGTTACATCAATTGAGTGTATGAGTATGTTAAGTTATAGAAATGTTCAGCAATCATATTTTAAATCTGTAAGAGCGCTCTCAATGTTCTGTAAAACATGCAGAAAAAAAAACAGAACAGAAATAATTAAAACCAGTTCTTAGAAGAGATTTTATAGCAAAAAACAAAGACACCTGAAAGCGAACACTCTGTACGTATACATACATACATACATATATATATATATATAAAAACGAACTTGTCTATTCGTAACATTTTCTACAAAATTTCTACAGCATAGAATTGCTTAAAAATGAAAACATGAAATGTATTCCGAACAAACAATGGTAGGAATACAAATAACAGAAAAATCTGTAAAGCATTGGTATACAGTCCATGTAATAAAATTTCAGCTGTTAAATATGCTTAACGAACAGCCCGAATTAAATAACAAATCAAAACGACAAAGTCTAAAAGAATTTCAACACATTGCCCTTTCGTATGTCGAGACAGAGTTCTGAAATTCTTTCAATACGAAGTAAAACTGTCAATGAGATCGTGTATGGGTATGTTCCTTTAACACAATGCTATTTAACGAATTAAATTCTAAACAACAATAACAAAATACATGACTTATACCTACACCGTTAGTGTGTTATTTACTTCTGCTTACACGTATTAGTAAATGGTGTTCGCACACACATAGAAAACAAGTAAAGGTCATGCGTTTGTTTGTGTATTTTTGTTTTAACAATGGCCAAGGAAAATGTGATATAAATAATGAAAGAAAGAGAAACCAAGAAGTAAATTATGATATTACGAGAGAGTAAAAGACATTCGCATATATGTATGTATGTATGTATTTTGTAAATGTATATGTTAACACGACATATGTATTCGGTTTTTGTTTTTTTGTTTTTGTCTGCATTAGGTTAAATACTTACTTAGAGAAATGACAACATCAATTTGTGCCTCAAACCATTGTCAAATTGATGGCACGACATTTGATGGTCGTTTGGCTTTAACTTCCGCTGAAGTGGAATCTTGAAAGTGAAAGCCTTTCGTAAAATCTTCCACAGCCAGTGTACAGCGATTACAGTTTCTTCAGTGTGCACGGTTCGTCGTCTCACGGCGTGCACGTTATCAGTAAGAGCAAACGTGGTCCGAAAACAATTCATTATTGTTCGAATTAGCCGTTCTGAATGAAATGGATGAAGTTCACGATAATAATTTTTATAAAAAAAAAATTCAACTATTTGCAAGCGTTACTCTGGTGGAGATCCACCCATAATGAAATGACAGTTCTACAGTAAAGCAGCGTTGTCCATTCAAAGTTATGAAATTCGAATTATACACACACCCTTTATATGTACTTGTGTATATAACATAAAAAATATGTGTGAAATGAAATAGTAAAAATTTTTTGAAATGAAATTAATTTTTAGTTTTCGTTTCTCTTTTTTATTAACAAAATCCACGTAGTTATGTATTGTTTACGTATTTACACTTCATCAATATCTTGTATGTGGCGTACAAGACTGTGGTGCATGTACATAGAAATATATTCGAATATGAATTTGACACATTTTACATGAACTTTTAGGTATTTTATAAGTAGAGGGAAACTACAGTAGAGGTTGGCTTTTACCAGTTTGAGAAAGTAAAATTAGATTTGAAAATATGTAATCTGCTGTGGACTCTTTTCCAAAGGAGTTCAAAAAATTGTTAACCTATGCTGCATGAGCTATACGTAGAGTTTACTGATTTTTTTTTTTGCAAAATTTTTTAAAATCTCAGAAATCCTCAATTGAACACTACATATCTTACTACTACTGTCATTGCTAGGAAATTACAAAAATATTCAAAACCTAAGCTTGCACTTATTTTGTCAATTTCTTTAAAGCGCTTTGAATGCAGATTATGTGCCATTATCTGTGTTCACATGTAGGGTTCGTATATTTGCTTACTATTTGCAGTATAACTGCTGAACATATCCGAACTCTGCTGTATTGAAATGAGAGTGTCTAGGCTAAGATATTCATATTCAAACAAGTGTGTCAACTTAGAAACCACAATAAAGCAAAAAAAGAAAAAAATTCCAAATACAGTAAGTAAGAGAGAGACGCAAAGAGAAAAATTTAATTCGAATTTTGTAAATTTCGTTCAAATACTAGTTAAAGTTAGAAGAGGCCTCAAACATATCCTTAAAAACCTACCACGTGCCACAATTTTTTTTTTAATTTTTTTTAATGCAGACATTAAAAGCTCAAACGTAAAATGGCCAAGATTTATCAAGGACATCTAAAGCGAGTGAGATTATATCATCATCGATAAAGTCAAATATTTATCTGTCGAGACATATTTTAACATATTGTTACGAAAATGGAAATGGTGTTGTTAAAATAATAAGCAAAAGATCCAAAAACAAAACAATGCAGTTGTTCACGTGATCAACGAATGAGTAAGCATATAGCAACAAAAACAACAGGCTTGTTTACAAGATCGATGAATAAACAAAAATATAGCAACAACGTCCGTGTATAAAAAATATAGCAGAAAGACAAACAAACAACAACTCTGCCTGGACGAAAGTAAACAAGATACACGAACAACAAAAATGGAAACAAGTTGTTTACATTTTTGGATTGTTCCCGAAGGTCGTCATCCTCCTTCAAGGGCATTCATCACACTGTTGATACAGTGACATAAAAGGCAAGATAAAGCGAGCAACGATGATTCAGTTAGAATTCAGTCAGCCGTGTATGAAGACACGTTATTTTCGGAGTTCGAGTTAAGTTAGTTGTGTGACGACGTCGCGTTGAATTGAGTGAGAATTCAACCAGTGGTGTGTGAAGATACGAGATCGAGTTATAATTTAGTCAGACTTGTGTGCAGACAAGTTGCGTGAAGAAAACAGTTGTTAGTGTGGTGCTTACAAAAAAGGTTGTGAGCAAAGAAGAATAACTAACAAGTGTTGTTGCTTATAAAAAGGTTGTAAGCAGAGAAATATCACGAATAAGCACATATTGTGAAAGTTATCATTGTATACGTGGAATAAGTTCGAACAGTGGCACAAAAGTTGTGCAGATAATAAAGAATTGACTTAAAATTCAACACATATTTATTTTTATTTTATTTGCAATCTACGAATTCATATTTTTAACGTTTTTAAAAGGTAAAAACGTAACAATATTGTTCTTTTTGAATACAAAAATTCTTTGATGTAGCATTTCTCTGTGATAATTCCAAAGAATATCGCGAATTAACGAGTCTATTTCATAGGCTTTTGTTATTTTTGCATTATTTTCAGTTTTTTTTTTTGTAATTTTTCTCCAACCACGCGGTAGTCTATTGTCCGTGGTTGATAAACACAAACAAAATGACACAACTTGCGGAGTGAAGTCCACACGCTAGTGTTTATTGACAAGATTAACGTTACCCTTTAATTTAAGAGCCCGACAAATTCAAAAAGTCACGGTATTATTGTTCCACTCTCAAATGTTTGTGTGTGCGTCTGAATGCAATTATTATTGTAGTGAATGTGTACATGCATGCATGCATTTAATTCCATTTAATTACGGCTACGGCGTTGGCTGTGTGTACAGGGTATATCTAATAGAATTTTCAAAAATTAAAAGAGAAATTGACAAGTAGTATTGAATTGCTGTAGATAATAATGAATGATGAACATGGAACATTTTCATTGCCCAGACTTTGTGACCTCTAGATCGTAATATGTTAGGGAAGACATAACTTGCCTTAGAGCACTGGGTTAAAACCAAACTGAGAAAGTTTGTACAAGTTACAGGCTTCCTAAAGAAAGTAGGGTTGGTTCACTGTAATGATGAGTGCATAACAGGCCTACTTGTGGCTTAAACGTATGCCAATAGGCATGAAATTTTTTGTAAGTTTTCTTTCCTTCAATTTACCTAAAAGCCAAACCGTATTGCAGATTCTAAATGTTAGTCTTTCTAACTAAGGAGTCGTACATTTATTTAAGAATCACAGATCCTGATGCAAAAGTTCCCTAAAGAAGTGGTAAAATTTTTTATAATCTGTTCGAATCACTGGTTTGAGTACGAATTTGTAAAAAAAGAAATTAGCGGCAACGTGCACGCATGAAAAACCTTGTTTGCCGATTTATAATTTTGCGAAAACGAGAAAACTCGTTTTCCAATGTTTATGAGAGGTTTTTAAAAACGAGTAATCTCGTTCGGAATGTTTCGCGAATAGAACTTCAGGTTGTTATCATTTGTAAACCGCTCGTCTGACAGCTGACAGATTTATTCCAGTGACAGTTCATTTTATTATTTACAAGCTTACAAAAGCATTTTGATCTATTGCATTCAGAAAAAAAGTTATTCGTGATGAAATTCAAGCGTGATAGTGTGATTGCTTTATATTTGGCTGGAAAACCACAGGTGGCTATCGTTAGAGACCTCCAGCATTTAAATGTGAATAAATCTTTTGTTTCTCGTACCATTGTTCGTTACCGTGATACTGGCAGTGTTGCATCGCGTCCAAAAAGTGGACGAAAAAAACGGTAACAACACCAGAACTGATCCGAAAAGTGAAGGCCAGATTTGATCGAAATCCACGCCGCAGTGGTAAAAAAATTGCTCGTGAGCTTAACATATCGCGAGAACGGATGCAACACATATTGAAAAATGAGCTTGGACTAAAGCCATTGAAGTTACAAAAAGTGCAAGAGCTCATCGATGGACAAAAAAAAGTTAGACTGGAAGGAGCCAAGGAGTTACTTCGCTTGCACGAAAGTGGCCAGTTACCGAATTTGGTTTTCTCCGATGAGAAGCCATTCCAAATTGAGCAGTTTGTGAACAAACAAAATGATCGGGTTTACTTGCCAAAGAGGTCAGCTGAAAATTTACACCTGCGATTGACCACCAGAACTCAAGCGCTGCCGATGGTAATGGTGTGGGCCGCCGTAACGGCCGATGGTCGCTCCCCGCTCGTATTCATCGACCGTGGGGTCAAAATAAATGCCGAATATTATCGGGAAAATGTCTTAAAGACAGTATTGAAGCCCTGGGCAGACAAACATTTCGGCCGCAGACCATGGACATTCCAACAGGACTCAGTACCACCGCACTCAGCACGCGTCAACCAAGAATGGCTTAAAAAGGAGGTTCCTCACTTCATTTCTACCGCACAATGGCCACCAAAATCTCCGGATCTCAATCCGTTGGACTTTACCGCCTGGGGTATTTTGGAGAGTAAGGTTCTCACTAAAAAATACCAAAGTGTCGATCATCTCAAGACGGCGCTTCGCCGGGAATGGGCCCAAATACCGCAGAGCCACTTTCGTGCAGCCTGTGATGGCTTTGTCGGCCGTTTGAAGGCCATAATTCGTACCAAAGGTGGCCAATGCGAACAAATCTAAACTGATTCCAAAATTTGATGTTATTTCCAACATTTTTTGCTTTTGAACAATAAAATTAAAAAAAAAATATTAAAAAAATATAGCGCTTAACTTTGTTGCATTATATATCAGCCACCCTGTACATGTATAAAAAGAGAATAAAATCAAAGTAAATCTCTTTATGTCATCAGGGGACAGAACGTATGTAAAATGAAAAGTGTTACCTACTTCACTTGCACAAAATGAAATACAGAATTTATACACAACACTGGCCATGCGTCAGCCAAGTAAAGTTTTCCTCATCAATAGTTCCGAAATATGCAACCAAAATTCTATTAAAAAAAATCCAAACATCAAAAGGATTTGTAATGACAGCAAAAAACAAAAAAAAAACAAGCAAAATAAATATTGAAAACGTGAGTTTTGAATCATTTTCGACATAAAAACGCGTTGTATGTGTTTCGTAAACATTTGGTTTCCAGAAAATCGCTTTAAAATCCACAAAAAATCAAAAAATTAATTAAAGCTTTAGACATTGTTTAACCAAAAAAAAAAAAAAAAACGTTGAAAAAACAATTGTAGTTGTCATGGGTTTTTAACTCTTCTATCAAAAAATGTTGTTGCTGCCCTATGGTTGAAAATAAAAGAATGTGAAATCAATAATTTTAATAAATATTCAACAACAATATTATGCCATATGAAAAATATTCACATGTTTCGACACTCGGTGGTAATGAAGTCCGTCCATATGTGTGTAATTAGTTTGTATTAAAAGAACACAGGTTTTTTTAATTGAATAGATTAAAGTGTTTTACTACAAAACCGATCACTTCAGGTTCGAAGTTGTAGTAGATGAAAGAATTTTAAAGATTAAGAGCCTTCAATATCTTTAAAAAAAATTCATTCAAAGGGGCTCGTTATAGAGAAGATGAGATGAGCATCGAACCAGAGAACAGCGAAAAGTTTGTCATGAGTTGGTTGTATTCGTGGTAATCTAGTAGGTAGTGTGTTGGCTTATTAGACATGAGGCCTCGGTTCCTACACCAGGTCAGACATCCCCAACTAAACGAAATATGAAAAAATATTTCTTCGGCGACTTACTCTCAGCAGAATTCTGGCAAAAACTGTGAGAGCAAGTAAATTTGCCATGGAAAAGCTTCTCAAAAAATCTATCATTCGGAGTCGACTTTAAACTGGAGGTGCCGTCAATCATGTACAAACTTAACTCACGACGTATGGAAGTGGTGTGAGAAGCTAGGTCGTAATAATGACTGAAGGGTTGTAATAACCAATTATGTATGTGTGCGGTTGACAGGCAGCAGATATTATCCAAAGACAACAAAATTGCAGGCAAGAGACATTCAAAAGCAGTTCTGTATGCAGGAAAAGTAGGCGTTCGTGCAAGAAATCGTATGTTCAACTAATTGAATTAATTTTTTATGCGAATGTCATTGGTACAGAAGCGCCCAATTGGATTTTTTTTTTGGTGAAACCAGCACTTAGGTGATGGCCCCTACTCATGCAGTGCATTGTGCAGGTTTTTTAGGAAAATGGGTTATAGGAAGGTGGAAGAGAGGGAGTAGTGTTTGTGGACATCTCAAGATGCGAACGGCAAGGAAACGAGTTGCTGCTAGGTGACTATAAAATGGCCAGTGCTATACCTTCACCATTAGGCAGTCTACAGCAATCGTCCCCAAGAAGCCCGCACCCTTCAGTCCTAGCTTCTCACACTACTCATGTTGTGTGTGTTAATTTTATACATGAGTGGCGGGACCTACAGTTTAAAGTCGACTCCGAACGACAAATTTTATTGAGAAGCTTTACATGGCAATTTTATTTACTCTCAGAGTTTTTGCCAGAAATCTGCTGAGAGGAAGTCGCCGAAGAAATATTTTCGTTTTGATGTCTGACCTGGGATTCGAACTCGGGCCTTCAGTCTAATAAGCCAACACACTACCTACTAGACCACGGCGACTTCATGATGAAAATCGAATTTATCGCGGAAAGTACGGCCAATTCATGTCCATTTTTGTTCTCGTATGTTGATGTGAACAGCAACTTGCTTGAGTCTGTTCGATAAAGTGTTGTGACATCGGGGACACGTATTGTAATAATCACATCCTCGACTATACTCCGGGTCTCCTCGACTATACTCCTTTCATGTTCTTTTATTGCGTCGCTCGACAGTTTACCTTGCCAGACATCTTAGAAAAAATGTTGACGACATTTCTAATGACTTGTCTTTCTACTACTAGTTTCCAAGTTTCATCGGCCATCGAGTGCTTACGATTTTCCTTCTTGAGGCCAAAGTGCTAAGTGGCAATGTCCATAAACAACCTATCTAGTGCAGTCCAATTGTAATTAATGGCGGTAATAAGGCCTGTTGCAGCCCTTTACTAGAATTGTGGGTAATGAAGGTTTACCAAGGGAATACTTCCTACATCCTACCATTTCATTTCATTTCATTTAAAATGTGAAATTTATTGCCAAATTTATTTAAAATACTTTTAAATTTATTGTGAGTTTTCCAGCATCATCCGTAAGCCAAATTAGTTAAAAAAAAAAAAAATCGCGATGAAAGAATTTTATTTGTTTCAGTTTTTACACAAAAGGATAACAGCGGAATTATATAAAACACCTGGTCTTACTACGTACTCTAGATTCTTTGCAATATTTCAGTATTTTTTGTTTCGGATTTTCACCCACTATTTGTAGTTGTTATTTATTTTTAATGTTTACTTATTATTATTATTATTTTTTTTTATTTTTTATTCACTATTGTATTCGAACTATACGAATACTACAGCTATTTGCTGTAGTCTTTGTTACAGGGTATATTTGTAGTACGTTTATGGCCATTATAATGGTGAATACAAAAGCAAAAAAACAAAAAACGAATGAAATAAAATGAAACAAAAATAGGAGAAAATGCACATTAAACAATAAGAGTAGCAGTTGGCAATAACGTTTATTTAATTGTTTTTCCGATTTTATGCTATTCGTAGCAATACTTGCAATGGGGTTTTGTTTTTATTCGAACGTATACCTGTCTCTTTCGCTTTTATTGCGCTTTAATTTGAACAACCCGTTTAATTTGTTTGCGTTCATTTTTGAACAAAAACCAAAAAAAAAAAACGCTTTCAAGGAAAACAAAATTATTTTCTATTCAAATGCTTTAGTTTTCTTCTTTTTTTATACCCAATTAGGGAAGCCCATTTGCCAGTTGGGTTAGTAACTTATAATCCAAAGACACTTAAGAAAGAATTATTCATTCTACAATATTTATTTAAATAAATAAGAATTAAATTAAACTGTCCAAGAATGAAGACTAAATTGTACATTACAACCCTTCAGTCAGGATTACGACCTAGCTTCTCACACCACTTATGTTGTGTGTGTAAATTTTATACATGAGTGGCGGGTCCTACAGTTTAAAGTCGATTCCGAAAGATAGATTTTTGAGAAACTTTTCATGACAATTTTATTTCCTCTCAGTGTTTTGCTAAAATACTGTTGAGAGGAAGTCTCATCAGAAATATTTTTTCATATTCAATTAAATTGAAACACTACCACAAAACTGTGTGGTGAGCTCTTGCTTTAAATGCCCAACGTAGTGCAATTCTTTATAGTTCCAGTACTAGATTTTAATAATGAGATGTACAGCTCCTCTTAACTTGCAACTGTAATTTAAAATATTTAATTTGTATGCCTTTTAGTTGCAAAGAATCAACCATACATGCTTAATTAATTGGTCATTATAATCCTTTAGTCCGGCTTACGAACTAGCTTCTCTCACCACTAGAGTATTCAAAAAACGACATTTTCCAAAAACCGGTTTTCGAATAATTCGAAATTTTGATATTTAAAAAAAACCGGTTTCGAATACGGTTTTGCAAAAAAAAAAAAGGTTAACCGGTTTTTATTTAGTTATTTATTTTATTTAATTTTTTCAAGTTAACAAATCGACGTTATAATAAATTAATGTAATACATAAAAATACATATGTATATTTTTTAAAAATAACAGAAATAATTACATTGTTAAATACTTCATACAAATTTATTAGTTTTATAAAATTAAAATTAATTTTTTTATTTTTTGTTATTATCAAACTAAAAATAAAATGAGATCGGTTGCAATTGAAAATATAATTACGAAACATCGTTTTTTCTAAAATAATACTTCAAAAATAGTATACAGTTAATATGGGGGGTATTTAAACGATTTTTTGTTTAGTTTTAATAAAATTGGATGTTGAAAATACCCGCTCGCTTAAAGTTGAAGTTGGGCAGATAGTCAAAAGACAGTTATATAAATTTTATATTTTTTCTGTTCTTTTGTTGGATTTGTCGAGGTATATGAAATCATCATATAATGATGAATGTGGTTTTATGATTTTTTTGGATTTTGTATACTGTTTATTGTATTATTTAAATCAAAACTTAAGCTGCTGGGATTATCCGTATCAAGACTTAAATCTTGGTCAGAATCTACCGCTTCATCATCTGTACCATTGCAAGGAAATAAACGGTTATACAAATCGACAGCAAATTCCTTGGACTCCGCTTTGGTGGAATACTTCAAAATATGGTCATTAGTTGGATACTTTCCTGAACTTAAGCACACAATAAGGGTGTTAATTACTTTAATTCTACGTTCAGTAAGTCTTATCATTAGTCTGTTGCATAATTCTTGCGCATATTGTGTGTTAATTCTGTTTAAATTATTAAATAAAAATTTATAAATTGCTTCTCCTTCTATAAGTGTTACAGAATCCTTAGATAATTCTTTAATTGCTATTTCTAATGGTTGCAAAGTTTTCCAGAGATTTACTAAAGCTTCAATTTCGATAGGCGAGAATGGTATTAAAGAAAAGTCCATCAAAACATGGTTCACACATTTCCATATTCTTAAAAAAATTTCAATCATTTTCGATAACGAATTCCATCTGTGTTTTACATCACATACCAATCTAAGTTCTTTACCTTCTTGGTTTTTTACAAAATACTGAGAAAAATAAAAAGCCGGTTATTTAACAGAAAAACCGGTTTGTCGAATACTTCTAAAATATGAAATATTCGAAACCGGTCGGTTTTTAAAAGTAAAAAAACCGGTTAACCGGTTAACCGGTTTCGGTTTTTGAATACTCTACCCACCACCTACATATGTTGTAATTTCCATCCATCAGTGGCAGGGCATACAGCTTGAAGTCCACTCCGACCGACAAACTTTTAATAAACGTTTCAAGAATATTTATTTTGTTTTTAGCATTTTTGCCAGAAGACTTCTGAGGGGAAGTCGCCCAAGAAATATTTGTTTATATTCTGTTTTGTTTGTAATACTTAAGCCTGGTTTTGAAACACGGTTTTGCGCTTTATAAGCCAATACAGTACTTACTAAACTGTTTCTTTTTATTGGTCAGTCAGCACTTTTGTAGAAGACTTGATATTTAGTAAACCAGAGCGTTATTGTTATTGCAATTTCTCTACTATTGTTGAAATCTTTAATGTCAACACTTTTTTGTAAATATACAATGACACCAAACTGTCCATCTATGGTTTCTATGTCGGTCTGTAGAAAAATTTCACTTGCATTCCCATCTCTATTTTCATACAACACTTACATAACATAACATAATTGATCCTTAAAAAACCTTTCGGTTATGATTACGACCTAGCTTCTCACACCAATTATGTTGTGTTGTGTGTTAATTTTATACATGAGTGGCTGCATCTACGGTTTAAAGTCGACTTCGAACGATAAATTTTTGAGAAATTTTTCATGTGAATTTCATTTCCTTTTCCTATTTTCATATTTCGTTCGAGATGTCTGACTTGGGGTTTGAACCGTGACTTCACGTCTAATAAGCCAACACACTACCTACTAGACTACGGCGACACAACAATACAACACTTATTAATCCAAAATTTTAAATTTTTAAAAGAAGAATTTTTCTTAATATTCCCATCCCGATTTCAGATTTCATATATAAGTACTCTACGAGATATTTAAAAGACAACGATTTTTAAATTTGTTGAATTATTTGACTTCAAACGCAGATAAACATTTTGACCAGCAAATTCATATTCGCTCTTATATGTATTGCATGATATAATATGGTACTTAATGATACGATTAAATTATATACCAGCTGAATATTATTATTTATCGATTAAATACTCTTTTACCACATACATACATACATACATATTTATATTTTTAACGACAGTCTCTTATTATTTTCATTTTTTTCCTCAATTTTATTATTTATTAATCACTTTCCCATCATCACATGCTGATTCTTGTCCATTTTCATTCGTGCAAATTACTCTATCCAACCTAGTAGTTTTTCCTCTGCTTGGTTTTTTTATGTTTTTTGTTTTTGCTTTATAATGTCAATAAAATTAATTAAAAGTTAATATTCGCAGCACTTCTTAATTTGGTCATTTGGTTGAATAGTCAGACCGAACTTTATTTGTTGTTACAAAAATAAAAAAATACGAAAAAAATACGAAAAAAAGGAAAAAAATTTTAAAGAAAATAAAAAAAATTTATTCATTCATTAAGTGCGTAGTATATGACGTGTTAATGTTTCCCAGTTTTACAATAATATTATCAAGTAAAGTTTAATTTCATCAGAATGTATTATTTTTCTTTGCGGATAGTTGATTGGTTGCATGCGGTGAAATTTTGTGGTTGCCATTAACAATACCTCTTTGTAATCGTAATGAAAAAATTATAATTTAATTAAATTTTTCGTAAATATAAATAAAACAGTTTTCTAACTTAACAGGAATTTACTTTGTTGCACACTCTGCTAACATTTCTCGAGAATTTTATTTTCTTTTTTATTCCACATACTTCGCACATTTCCATTAAAATGGATGATTTAAAATTTTAGGGACACACCCAGCTATTCACGTACATATATTTTGATAACACTGTTCGGGCTTTCCAAATTTCCTGAACTGGAGTAGTTCATTAATACAACAACGTGGCGATCCTCAGCGTTGCTTACGTTCATATTTATCTATTCGAATAGTGTTTCCAATTTGTATTGACGATGCAGTCCATGACTTCTTACTGGATCTTTGGCTGCAACAGATTGTGTGCCGTTTGCAATCCAATCGGCTATAGTTTGTTTTGCAACCAACACAATAACACCTTAGTTTCGGTTTCTTCATATTGTGGGTTACTGAAGGTGACTAGTACACAGAGGGAAAAAAGACGTTTTAAAATTATACACGTTTGGTATCAAATTGACACAAAAGTGTTTATAATTTTTCAACAACATCTGTTGTTAATTTGATACACGACGTTATCAAATCAACAAAAAAAAAGTAAATAATACATGACGTTGTCAAATCAGAATATATTAGAAGTAAATAGTCAAACAATCAACAACGATGATATTGAATTACAAAAATTCTTAAAAACCATAGATACGGAGTCTCTATTCGACACATTAAAAGGTAAGTTTTTAAAAACTTAAATAATACAAAAATACTTAACTTTTATTCACATTTTTGGCTACGTGCAGAATTCCGTAATAAACTACTTAACTGGAGAAAAACCGAGGTGAGTAAAAGTGTTTACTTATACAAATACACATAATTTCAAATATATGTATTTCATCAGCTAGAAGTTAACGATGATACCCTTTCCGAACCATCAAAAGTTCAGTTATGGCTTAACCAAAATGATACCATGTCCACAAGCAGTTCATTCATCAGCGATAAAAAGGTAAAATAAAACAGCAACGTTTAAAAACTAATAAACTTAATTACAATTAATTTTAGGATTTGAAGATATTGCGGTTGAATCGAAAAAATTAACATGTCAACAAAGGGAAGACATTGTAAATATAATAATAGAAAATGTTATATCCAACAAAACCGTGCTTTATGCAAATGATTTTCAAAAGTTAACTACGGAAATTTGCTCCTTGTTTCCTTTTAAAAACACTATGAAAGTAAGTAAGAAAATAAATATATAATCTAATCTACAGTATAGTCTAGCCTATAGTCCAGACTATAGTCTAGTTTATAGTCTAGTATATAGTCTACTTTATAGTCTAGTCTATAGTATATTCTAAAGTCTAGTTTATAATCTAGTCTATAGTCTAGACTATATAGTCTATATATACTAGACTATAGAATAGCCTTTAGTCTAGTTTTATAGATTTTATAAGGCTCAAATTTCATTTATATTCCTTAAATAATTCTAAAACTTATTTTAGAATAAAATATGTATCAAATTGTTAACGCAATAATAAAAAAAATCATAAAATATATGTCACAATTGTTTTTATACCCGTCGGGTTCAGAATGGGTTATTAAAATTTTATACACATACGTTGTCGAAATGTTAACAAACGTGGTAAGCTCACTTTTGACAACGGATTGTATCAATTTCGGTACTTTTCTACCGGTTTTTTCCCTCTGTGTACCATTCTGGTATTTGTTCAAAACTTTAGATGACAGCACTATTATCAGTTTGGTTGATGTTTTGCATCTGCGCTTTCCCAACAGCAGTGTAAGTACCTAGCAATTAGCTCGTAGCTATTCCATTCAATCTAATAAGCTCTCATGAGAGTGCTTTTAGGTGAAATGTTGTTGAGGGTGGAATATCTGTCTTTTTTCACCGACATTTTCATGATATTCGATAGTATGGGATCATTTCCATGTGCTGTTTACAAGCCCCACCTATTAATATTCTTATTGGCCTGGTGGTATAATTGGTAAACCAAACTGAGGTCTTCCGCGTGACAATGCTTTATACTCCTTCTATGAAGTCTTTTCTTTCTGTGCGCTTAATGCAACATGTTAATTAATGGTCGTTCAGGGCTTTTGAGTTGCAATAGCCATCCTGAGCATGATGTGGTCGTTCCTCTTCGGAAAATGTAGGCAAGAGCTCAATAAGCTTCATGTAGTCATTTCTGGTGCAACATAAAAACGTGCGCTTAGTGATTTACTCCGCTGATATAGCCTTACACAGCTCGAGTAAAATAGTTGCTATGTTTGCAAAAGTGCCTGTAGTATGTGACCAGTCCCTAAAAGCTATATAACCCATGAAGATTCTGAGAGTGAAGTAAGTGCTTTAATGCGTGGTAATAACGCCCCACGTAACAAGATGCCCCATGTACTCCGCCTGTCTCTGAAATAGTGATCACTTCTTTACATTGGGTTTTATCGTCTATGTACGTTCAAAGATGCATTGAAGAAATCACTCAGCAAACTTACAAATTAATTGAGGGAAAGATTTCCATCTAATATGTTTTAGAATTATGATGATGAAATACTTGTGGCAGTCTTTACACTCATTCCTGACTTCAAACGCACGATTTGATTTGAACGATTCGAAGAACTTATAAACGAAATAACCCTTTCTTTTAATTTTGATATATGGACTTTGCGTTTTCTTGTGTTTCGGGTTGTTATCTTCGATTTCAACAAAGGTTTCGAAATTGCTGTTTGAGTGACTTTCAACGATTCTGAGTATTTTTCTTGATTTTGTCAACAACCTTCATGGAGAAATGCTTCCATTTCATCATCCTTCTTTTTGGTTCACCTGGACTGTGCTTGTGAAAATAAAAATGTGCATTAGTTAGCTCCGCATTTTAACTTAATTTTTTTTATTTTAAATAAAGCGATTAAAAAGCCAATACCATCTACTTGAAAAACACCATACACCCACTCACTTATTTACAACATAATAGCCGTAAGCGATATTACAAAATCCCATTCAAAATTTTTATCAATTTTCAACTCCTAATTCCGTATAACGTTTCCAAAAACAGAAAAAGAAAGAAAAAAAAGTAAAACATACATCGTGCATTTGCATATTTATTGAAAAATTATAAATTTTTGGTTTGTTTTTTTTTTTCACAAGCATTTTTTATAATTTATGTCTGTATATAATATTTAGGGCCTGTACATATGTATGTTATTTTAGGTAAAATATGTATGTATATGTAAACTTGTATTCATATATTGTAAGTTATTGATGTGTTATTTGCGGTAAAAATATTTCCAAATTCTAGTCTGTTTGAAGTCGGCTCTCTTTTTTTGGTGCTGTTTTGTACAATATTTCCTGCAGATAAATTTACTTTTATTTTAAAAAAGAGAATTGCTTTACAAATTTATTTTTTATTTTATTTTATTGGTTTATTTTTTTATGTACACTTTTACACCAAAGTTAAGAATCCTTACAAGTCGTCGCTTTATTCCCATGAATAGACTGCATGCTTTGTGCATGAGCGTAAGAGTGTGTATGTATTGAGGTGTTTGAAAGGAAATTTATTAGTTTATCTCAGTGCGATAGACATAAATAAACAGGGATTTCGTTGTGTTATCTTTAAATCGTTATTCTTGTATTTAAAATTCGAAACCAGAAAAGAGATTTAAAGCTAAGTATGGTAAAGTGATTTAATGTTAAGTTTATTTTGTTTTTCTTTTTTGAATTCTTTGCAGAAAATAATTTTTTTTTTTTAAATAAACAATATTTTGTTGGTTTTTATACGAACAAGTCTTGAAAGAGTTGAACAGTGGCAGAATAGGTATTATACACCGTCATTTAGGATATTCGAACAGAGACTATCGTCTTTGACAGTTAAGAACGGCCATATTGTTTAAACTATATCTGTCAAATTAGTTGTCAATTATTGAGTCAGTCATAGACGACCGTAGAAAGCGATTTGTGTTCACTAAATGGCCTCTGAAGCAGTTGACAACTGATTCTAGTTTTCATTAAAAATCATTTTCAATAATGAGACCAATTTCTGGATAAATGGGTATGTGAACAAATGAAATTGTCAAATTTGGAACGATAAAAATCAACATAAGATCCAAGACTGTCCAACATATCTCGACAAACATTATTGTTTGATGTGGATTTTGGGCTGGCGTCGTCACCGGTCATCACCGTCAATGGCGAGCACTATAAGTTGATATTTACCAATTTATTTTGGCCTGTATTAAATGATCTGGACACAAATGACATGTCATCTCAACCGGACGGCATTATGTGCCACACAGCTTATGCCACATTGAATATTCTACACGAACGATTTGTGGGGATGATCATTTTTCCTGGAGCTGATGTGGGGTTTTCTCAAGTTACAGGTGTATGTCAATATGCAAAAAAAAATACAGTGATCGTCAAAGCAAACATAACTCATGCCGTCAGTCAAATTTAGCCTGATTTATGCTCCAGACTCATGGAAAACTGGACATTTGGGATGGCATCAATAAGATGATATTTCACACACTTTATTTTATTTAAATTTAAAGATAAAAACGCTTATTAAAAGACCCGATATTTCCTTAGTCATTACGAAACCTTATGATAGTTACAACATGTGGTCCTCCTGCCGCCTTTTAAATTATTAAAGTGAATGATGCGTGGTTCAGGCACCAAATGTAAAATTGTGGCGCGGCACTTGTTGTCTTTTATGTCTCTGTAGGCACTGAGGAGGAAACTTTGCAAATATCCCGTCCATGTTTATGCACAAAAACCGCAGTATTACTATTGGGCTACTCCTGCCGTTTGTTTGCTGTTGTCGTTACTCTTAACCCTTCTCTAATAGCCAAAGATTACATAGATTATACATAAGAACTCTACAGAGTTCGCTTGTTAGCCTTTGTTAGCCGATGATATTGTGGTCAGAACCTTAAAACCACCGTTATAAAGATCTTTATTTTTTGTGTTTTAGCCTTCCATTTATTGTCCTCGTTTTCTTCATTTGCTAATTTCATGAAAAATTGAAAAGAATTTTTTTCCCGTTTCATTGTTTATTACTTTTATCCGCTAAGTTTTTCTCATTCAGGCAATATTTTGCCTTACAAATCCTCTGCTTTTTTGTGTATTCCATGATTTTAATTTCATTTGAATATCTGCAGTACGTCAACTTCATGGCTCGACGTGCACTAGACGTTGCTGGGCTTCACTGATGATGATGGCGGTAATGTCGAAGAGTCTATAAAATTCAATTCACAAGTGAAAATATTTGCAGCACAAAGAAAAAACCAAAAAAAAAAGAAAAAACTAAAAAATATGAAAACGTTGAAAGTGAGTGAATAGTGCAGGCAAAATAAACGCCCAAAACATAAATCAGGAAAATTAAAAAAATTTTAAACAAATATATTCAACCTATTTTATCGTAATTACTTTAGTATTAAATCATTGGCAAAAAAAAAGAAAATCCGTTGAATCTTTTTTTTTTTTTGAATCTTTTTAAAATCGAATCTACCAATATTTGACTCTACTTGACTTCAAATATTTCACCAAAAATTTCTATAGCTTGTGCTGGAGCGCCTAGAATATTAAAAAGCCACTCTCTTAATTAACTTCATAGCGATCTATTGAAAACTACGTTTACAATCAATTGTAAACGCGACATTTACTTTGAATCATTCGTCTTAATTTTAATTAGTTTGTCAAAGTTGGGGTTTTGAAAATCTTTTCGGTTATTTTTATTATTCTCAATTAATCATTGCAACCTTTTAGTGTGTTAATTTTATGAGTGTTAATTTTATCCATTGGCTGCTGAACCTACGGCGCAATACTTTTCGATGTTTGTAAAGCTTTTTTGATGGTAAAAAAAAGAAATGGCAAACCCACCAGTTAGTGATTAACACACAGCGAACTTTTTTTTCGAGAAATCATAGAAGTTCTGTATCGATAGTATTAAGAAGCCAGCAGAGAGAATTACGGACTTATTTAATTTTTATGAAAGAAAATTGTAGTTAAAATTATAAAAAAAAATTAGCAGGCACTTTTGACTTTCTATGTCTGACAACATAAAAACTACAACAACAAATTCATTAATACCAAAAGAGAAGCTCAGAAAAAAATAATTTACAGGTATCCCTCCTACAACACGGTATCCCACAACACGACTTCACTCTAACACGATTAAAAAAATTTCCGAAAACCTCTTATAACACGGTACTTCTACAACACAATTTTTTTTTTTTTTAAGAAAATTATAATATGTATTTATACCTTTAAGACTTATTACATAAGAAGATCATTACAATGGATTTTAGACATAACTGATTCAAAATCTATTGATGTAAAGGAAGCTTGGAAGCAATTTTCAATTAAAGACTGCATCGATATCATATCCTTATCGCTGAAAGAACTGAAAATTACAACATTAAATAGATGTTGGAAAAAGATATGGCCAGCAGTAGTTGAGATAGAAAACGTGCATGAATCAGGAGAAAATGAAATTGGTGGCATATTAGAACTTGCTAGGTCGATCGGAGGAGAAGGATTTGTGGATATGGCTATTGAAGATGTGCAAGACTTATAAGTGGAACAAGAATTTGAGGAAACAGATTTGGTAGAAATAGCATCCGAACCCCAAGTGAATGAAATCAATTCTAGCTCTGATGAATATAATGAAGTTAATAATTTGACAAAAATTACAGGAAGGATTAGACTTGGCCAAAAAATAGGAATTATTGTTCTTGGATGCAGACCCTTGTGCTGAAAGAAGCCGAAAATTCAAAAGGGAATTACAAAATTGCCTATCACCATATCAAGAAATTTACAACAACCTTGGATGGATAAGGAAACAAAGAAAGATTACGGATTTTTAAAAGATATCAGCAGGTGAACAAAATATAAATGCAAGTTCAAAAAGTGAAGATGATATTATTCAGCCGAAAAACTTTCCGATTTAATTGAACTGAGCAGCGATGATGAAGAAAATTACTAAACTAAATTCAGAATATATGTACATTCATATATATTTATCCCGATTTTTGTTTGTTTTTTATGTATTTACGTGGATTTTTATTTATTTTGTTATTTTTAATAGAAATAAAGTTTCTTCTGTGGCATTAAAATATTTTGTTGGAACTTAACCGCTGTTTTTTTTACCAGCTTCTAGTCTCCTATAGCACGGTTTCACATAACACGTCATATTATAGGAACCTATCGACCGTGTTGTAGGAGGGATACCTGTATTTAAGTTAGGTTAGGTCAGCTGGTAGCTTGTAGTTCACAGGCTAGTTCACTCGGTATCCATATTGATCCATAGTGTGAAATAAGCCCCTTTGTCATTATCCATTAATAGGAGATTTGAATTTATTCAAGTTAAGCAAATTAAAACTTTTTTCTTTATTGACGGAAGAGGATATTTATATTTTGGTTCTATGAACAGTTTAGTTTTAAATTCTTAGATCTTTTGCGCCGCTTTATTAGACCAACGTCCTTATTCTCTGTTTACTGCATATTTTATTTGTTTTATTAACACTTTTTTGCAAAAGGTTGTATAAAAAAACTTTATTTCGATTTTGAAATTGTTTGTTGACATTGCTCCCTTTGTACGATTGGCTATGCCTTAGCAACGTAAAACGGGGAAATATATTGTCATATGCGAGAAAAAATTTGTTGCTTTACATTTTACAGTCATGGCAAAATATTGTGAATAGAAGGGAAAGAGTTTTTTTTTAATTTTCATCATTTCCAAATGATATACAGTGGGACCTCGATTTTCCGTGATGGTCGGGACCGGAAGCATTCTGTATAATCGATTTTCCCGGTTAATTGAGTACCAATTTTGGCTAGTTTTTTAATAGATATTTTTATTAATTAATAAATGAATATGTACATATTTATATAAGAACTAAATAATTCAAGGATTTTATATATGTATGTACGTACATGTTTCAAAAATATAAAAAAAAAGAATTTTGTCAGAAAACAGTGAACAGTAGATAAGGATATCGTATACTAAAGAGGGAATTCCACTTTTTCGCTTGTTTGTCCAAAATAATAGAAAAAAATTTTTGCTTATAATCATGGATAATAGAGGTAACCACGGTTAAACGATGCAGAAAAATTTAAATCGATCCAAAATAAAATTAAGTAGAGGCAAAAATTTTCTTTTTCCATACCGGATAATTGATGTTGCCGGATAATCGAATCGCGGATAATCAAGGTTATACTGTAGTTTTTTTGGCATTTCCTTATACGATTGTGTCTACGGTCTTTTTGAGAAAATTTTGGAGCGTTTCGTTCCTAGAAGTTCTAAGCATCTTTATTGTTAAACTTTCGCATTGCAGCTAGCAAGCAGGTATACTCATATAGTATAAACAAGAATCTAGTACAACGGTAGTCAAGAGCATTTAGCCCGTTCGGCTTTTTGGTTCCGTCAAACATCATTCTTCTTTCGGTCTGTTAAGTATCTCCTACTGAAAGTAAGAGATCTTAATCTCTAAAATTATCGAAATTATTTTCGATTGCACCCTCATATGTATGTATGTATACAAGTACATATTTTATAAAAAAATTTTTTGGATGTGCAAAAAGAAAAAATTGCAAAAACAATCTGGTTGCTTAACTACACAAATAAGTTTTTACTATTCTTCCACGTTTTGTTACTGCTGCTGTTCTGTTCTTTTTTTTTGTCATTTGTCAAACTGTCATTTTGTCAAGAATTTCACAAGAGTTTTTATATTTGAAAATTCTCTCTTCCTGTCTTCTTTTTCTGAAGTTTGTTTATTTGTTTTTAGATACGAAAAGTAAAATTTATTTTTTCTATGAAATTTAAACGGAATAATTTTAAACAATATATTTTCATGTTTTATTTTTCTTTTTTAATCGATCAACTTAAGCAAGAGTTCTAGGGATACATATGTATAAGTATGTATGTAATGTTAACCTGACGCAACAATGAAGTTATCGGTGTCGAATGCAGTAAAACAAATCAATATAAAAAACTGAATTGAATTTTAATCTTTTTCAACACTTTAATTCATCATAATTGCTACAGAAATAACGAAAATAATTGCTTCGAAAAGTAGCTTTGGTAAGGTTACTCTGAAGTACTTCTGAAGTATTATTGAAAACTCTGTTGTCGTTGCGGGTGAAGAGAATAACGAATAAAATGGTATTACTAGAACCGCGATGCGTCTTTTTTTTTTCTGCCAATACACAACATGGAAAAGAAAATCGAAATGTTTTTTTGATTTGTTCGACTCAGTGTATCTTGCTTAAAACAATAGACATTGTTTGGAACTTGAAATGTGCGATCTCTTCAAGAAACTACTAGGTGCGAGAGAAGATAAAAAAAATTCATGAAATTAAGCGACACCAAATTGTCTGACCCTGTATTATTTTGGGACATCGAACGGACTCTCGCTGTTTTACTTTGAAAAACAAACTCCTATCGAAAAGTAAATTCTATAACTATCTGGCAAAACTGATATTAGAATAGTTATGGGAACTTTAACGCTCAAATAGATGCAAACATTGTAAGCATGGATAGTTTATGGGACGACAGGCAACTGGCAGATAGAAGATATTCAAATTTTACTGTCTAGAGCATCCAATTAAAAATTTTATATACCTTTTCAGTTGTTGAAATCTGGTATCTCTTTCCGCATAATTTCATTTAAAGGTTAAGTTTCGAACAGTAGAGTTCAGAATTAATCACTACGAGAACGATTTTTTGTTTTAACAAAAAATTTTTGCACTCAGTATTGTCGTATTTAAACTATTTTTATCATTTATATCGTATAGAAGTTCAACTCACAGTATTTTCTCTACACGCAAGGGGTTATGTAAGAGATAAGGTATAATTTCGTCTAATCTGTCCTGCCATCGTGAATGCCATTTATACGTACACATCCATCGTTCTTCTGTCTTCAAGATGGCGAAAGATCTTCACCTCATTTAGTGGATATTACTCCCAAACTACTTATCAGCCTAATTCCGTTTAATCAATTTGCTAACAACAAATTCGTCCATGTTATGTTCACGGAGAGAGTTACACACATACATATATGTATGTATATAAGTTAACCCAGAGTCGCCGGACACTAGAAGGTAGTTTGCTGGCTTATGAGACGAGAGTCCGGGGGTTCAAACCCTGTTCAAATATGGTTTCGGCTACTTCCTTTCAATAGGGTTCTGGCAAAAACTTTGAGAATAAAATAAAATTGCCAAGAAAAGTTTGTTAAAAATCTATAGTTCGAAGTCAACATTGTACTGTAGGTCCCGCCACTCATGGATAAAATTAACACACAAACAACATGGGTGGTATGAGAAGCTAGAACTTAATCCTGGGTAAACGATTATAATGTTCAATTAATAAATTAAACGCTTTATTTATTTATAAAGAATGAAAAACAAATTAAAATAAATCATTTCTTTTAGTCGAATAATTGCAATCATTCTATCCCCAGGAAGTAATTGTTCTCAGACAAGTAAAAACGTAACAAAATCTGTGTAATAAACTGCATTTACAATATTTTATTTAAAATAAAACAAAGTCTCCTATTCATAATGCAATAATGCTATTGGTGGCTTATTATTAAACTTTCTGGAATGTACTATAATGGCTCAGAAAACACCCGAAAAATTTACTGATTAATCAATTAACTTGTTGACTGTGTTGATGACCCAAAATATATGCATACATTGAATGTATTTACATAGTTATGTGTACCCAGCTAGCATTTGGAAGATTGTTTGTAAAAAAATCACCTTGCTGAGTCTTTTTAGAGTACTTTTGGTGATCAAAAACTTATTAGTCAGTTACAGGATTAAAAAAAGGACTCAAAAATGATTCGTGTCAATGTGTAAAATGAGTTCGATTTAAAATACAATAAAAAATTGTATAGTAATCGGAAATTAATCATCCAGACGTTTAAAATGTGACTATTATTTCCGTTATTTATTATTATATTCTAATTATACTGAAGATTGAAAAACGCTTAATCAAAAAAAGATCATGCAGGTGTTTGAAAAGTGATTGTAATTGCGCATTTTATGATCATATTTTGCGCAGATAGATGATTAAACACTGCTTTTTTTATATCCTCTCTGTATAAATTTTCAATAATGTAAAAGTAAGATATAAAGTACAATTTTATTTTGAATAGAAAATTTTTCTTTGTTTTTTAACGAAAAAAAAATATTTGTTTTAAATAAACTTTGATGTCTGATGTACATACATCACGAATATAAACATATACTCTTTATTTGTTACGTAATGTTCCTGCGAACGTAATTTTTGAAATCGCGGCAGTGTAAACGTAGGACTCAGAAAACCGACTAAAAACACTTGAAGAGAGTAAAATACATTTTGAAATACGACTAATAAATGACTCAAATTATAATCATAAATGACGCAAAAAGGTGTCCAAATTAGTACAAACATGACTGATAAATGACAATTAAAGGACCCCTAAACATACTGATAAATTACTCATAAAAGACTCATATGCGATTAAACGATGACTGAAAGACGACTCGAAAAATAATCATAAACGAAGGTAAATAAGACTAATAAATGATCAGAAAGCGATTCGAAAATGATCATAAAACTACTAGAAAAAGGTTCGAAAATTACTCTAAACTAATATATAAAATGACTCATAAATGACTTTTTAAGAGTCGCTCGCAGTCACTTTTTTCTCCCGACAAAAGAGTCTTTTATGATCAGAAAATGAGCGCATATTCTAGATTTTTAATCACGCAGAAGAATCAAAAAAGACTCGAATTTGATTAAAAATTTTCAAAAATGCTGGCTGGGTATATACCTGGGCCCTATTTCACTAAGCTACAAGTTCACAATTACAAGTGTTTTTGCCTGTAAAATTGTGAACTTGTAAATTATTGTGTTTCATAAAAATACAATTACAAGTTTGTAGCTACAAGTGATTTTTACAATCTACAAGTCTACAAGTCATATTTCTACAAGTCGTTATGTTTCACTAAAATAAATTTTCACTTGTACACTTGTAGAATTGTAGAAAAAATGCTTAGGGTCGACGAAGACTCTCAAAAAAATTTTACAATTTACAAGTGAATGATAAATTGAATTAAAATTTGATTTTTAACTATTTTTTAATAAAAATTACTTCAAATAAACACAAAATCAAACAATTTAAATATTAATTAGCATTTATTTGTTTGTTTTTATTTATTTATTATTTTAAATACGTGAATATAATAAAAAATCTATATCACAAACTATATCACAAATTATCGAAAGCGGCAACACCACTAATCACATGTTATAAACAAATAAACATACGTGCAAGTCAAACATATAAAATATTCAATTGTTCATATTTTTTTTGAGTGCAAAATGAACCTTTTATACGATTCAAGTGATGAAAGCGATAATGAAATCGCATTAAAAAGAAGAAGAACATTTAGACCACGTCTGGAATACGAATTCCTGGAATCCACGTTGGAATACAATGAGCGTTTCAGGCTAAAACGGGACAAATTTATTTTGCTGATAAACTTGTTGTTTCCAATACTGGAGAGAGAGACAAATAGAAGCCATTCTCTCACGGTGCAACAGCAGCTGCAGATAACGTTACGCTGGCTAGGAACAGGAACCACATACCATGCAATAGGTGACTTGTTATATCGCTAAATTTACCAAAGAGAACGTCTTTGGCATCTAAAATCTGCCGCAACACTCTAACTTTATTTTGTTGATTTGCCATTACAAAATAATAATTCTCAATTTCTACAAACACAAACTATATAAATTATTTTGATTGATTAGTGGTGTGATAACATTCAAAACAAATTATCGATATACATTAGAGTACCCATAATTGCAAAAGTATTTAAAATAATTTTTGAAATTTTCATATATTTCATTAGTACTCTAATATACTTATATTTCATTTATCAAAATATCTTTGTAAAAATATTTTATTTTATTGTGATTGTAGAAATTTTAATTGTAGGAATTGTAGTTTACAAGTACAAAAAGCTACAAGTATTGTGAAAATTTTCATGAAACACAATTCATTATCACTTGTAAGAATTAGAATTGTGATTGTAACTTGTAGACTTGTAGAATTGTAGTTTAGTGAAACAGGCCCCTGTACGCTCATACAAGAGCTCGTAAATAATAAAATTCCTTAAAGAGCTGTCGTCGTTGCTGCTAATAATGATGTCACAGATATATACATACATACATATAGTATAACCACTTATTTCGTAGCACCTTTAAGAACTCAATGAAATTTGTTTGAATTTGAAAACTATATTAGAAGTTTTGTAAGAGGTTAAGTGCCATTACCTGATAAGGATAATACAAAAAGTTAAGGTTTCCTAATACCAATGGTGTATTCCTAATTGAATGATACAAAAATAAAGAGTGAGAAATTAATTAATTTTAATTAGATAGGAAGGAAATCCAATAATTTAATGGTTTTCATACAAAATTTTAAAATTCAATAACAATGCTTAACACTCAAAAGATGTTGTTTAGCCATTGAACTGAAGTTTGTTTGGCCTGAATTGATAAGCAATATTATAATGGGATTATTAATTGATTTCAAGGTTGTGGAAGATTCTTCAATTCATGATGATTATGCTAATCATAACTACAGTGGTTTACAGCTTATTTTGTATGCCTAGTTGTCTATTAAAAATTTTATTCTATTGTTTTATAATGTAATGACAAACATGAATACATATATTACAAGGTAACACAAAAGTTGTCACCCGATGACTGTAATTTAATAGAAAACTTTAAGTTTTGCTATGTTTATTTAATGTGTTAATTTTTTGGTGTATGTTATATGTTTTCTATATTGAATGTAAAGGAAATGGAATAAAATTTTTTATTGAATATATCGTACAATATATGCAAGTAATCAGAACTGTAAACAATTCTAAAGGAAACTATCGCAAGTGTCTAAAAGAGGAAGTTAATAATGGTCACCCTATTAAAGTTACATACATATGTCAAATTAGTTGTCATTAATTCAGCCTATTTAGTCAAATTATCATAGGTGACCAGTGTGTTCACGGAATTGGATTTTGAGCAGTTGGCAAGTAACTGATCGAAAAATTATCTTGAACGATGTAATCCAATTTTGGGTAAATGGGTACGGGATCAAATAAAATTGTCGAATTGGAACAATTCCAATTTACATGAGATCTAGGAGCATCTAATGTACCGGGTTATCCATTTCGTGGTTTCAAAAGTAAACGTAAATAAAACACATATAAAATATTTTTTTCATGATATTTCTTTTTTATTGTAAAGTTTGAACGTTGACATTATGTGTGAAACACTACATCATTTAAATGACCTCCACGCGAAGTGTTGCAAGCATTGATTCTTTTGAGATA
Organism: Sarcophaga caerulescens; assembly: GCA_927399465.1. Classification (NCBI taxonomy): domain Eukaryota; kingdom Metazoa; phylum Arthropoda; class Insecta; order Diptera; family Sarcophagidae; genus Sarcophaga; species Sarcophaga caerulescens. The sequence goes on along the minus strand of OV656872.1, from coordinate 37,410,249 downwards.
ATTTTCGACCACTTTTTGACACATATTGGGCGGTATCTCAGCCATAACTTGACGAATGTTGGTTTTTAAGTGCTCAAGAGTTGAAGGTTTATCTGCATAAACACGGTCTTTCGCGTAGCCCCACAAAAAAAAGTCTAATGGTGTCAAATTGCATGATCTTGGTGGCCAGTTGATATCGCCACGACGAGAAATTACGCGGCCAGGAAATGTCTCTTGCAATAAAGCCATATTCGCTCGAGTTGTGTGGCATGTGGCACCGTCTTGTTGAAACCACATATTCTCCAAATCGTATTCTTCAATAGCAGGCAAAAAAAAAGTCGGTTATCATATGACCATAACGCTCGGGTCTTCGGCAACACTTTCACTTACAATAGCGATATTTTTAGCGGAACGAGCGAAACGATGATGCACAGGCCTTTCAATATTTGTAACCACTCCAGTCTTTTCAAATTTCTTCACAATTTTGCCAATTGCTTGCGTAGTTGGACGATTATGTAAACCATAATCTCCTCTTAAAGCACGATACGTGGCTGTGGCAGAATCACCATTTTTGTAGTAGGTTTTGATAATTTTTATGCGTTGTGTGATAGTTAAGCGATCCATTTTCGTCAATGTCAGACTTTCAACTGAAAAGAAAAAAATTGGTTTCACAACTTAGTTTGACAGATGTCGAATTCCAGTACCATACTTTTGAAACCATGAAATGGATGGCCCTTTACATCGAAATCGTTACTGTTAGGTGTGTCTTTTGACTTAGAGGTGTCATAAGTGGATATTTCTATGAGAACGATGTTGACCAGGCTATCGCTGTCATTGGTGAACACCATAGGTTGATGATTACCAACTTCTTTTGGGTTAAATTCGATAATCTGGACATCAACGAAAAGTCTGTTAAACAGGACAACTTTTTGCATATTGGTGGTGATGTGAACTGGCCGTCAAGATCCTGTGAATTGATCTCGTTAGACTTTTTTGGGATTTTATCTCAAGTGTCTGCGTATAAGCCTCAAAACATAGCGTCATGGGCATAAGTTATGCCATCCATTAAATTCAGTCTGATTTGTGGACCAAAGTAATGGAAAATTGAATAGTTTTAGTGCGCTCTATCCAAAGAAGACGTGGTGAACATTTCAACGATGCTATATTCAACACATAATGACATCAATAGGCCTTGCAAACGAATAAAAAACTTTGATGATATCTCACACACACTTTGATGTACAGTAGGACCTTGATTATCCGTGATTCGATTATCCGGCAACATCAATTATCCGGAATGGAAAAAGAAAATTTTTTGCGTCGACTTAATTTTATTTTGGATCGACTTAAATTTTTTTGCATCGTTTAACCGTGATTACCTCTATTATCCATGATTATAAGCAAAAATTTTTTTCTATTATTTTAGACAAACAAGCGAAAAAGGGGAATTCCCTCTTTAGTACATGAAATCCTTATCTACTGTTCACTGTTTTCTGACAAAATTATTTTTTTTTTATATTTTTAAAACATGTATGTATATAAAATCCTTGAATTACATATTTAGTTTTTATATAAATATGTACATATTCATTTATTAATTAATAAAAATATCTATTAAAAAACTAGCCAAAATTGGTACACAATTAACCGGGAAAATCGATTATGCAGAATGCTTCCGGTCCCGACCATCACGGAAAATCGAGGTCCCACTGTATTTAAAAAATAAGAAGCGCTTAATACAAGTCCCTATAGATGTAAATTTATAACGTATGTTTGTAAAAATAATTTCTTCTAAAGCACAAACCTTCAACAATTGATCTCTCTGACGCTCATTCAGCAATTTATTTATTTTCAGTATGACTCTTGCCATGTATCGTTGCGAGATGCAACTTGAGCGTAAAGGTTTTGAATTCTTTGATAGTTTTGTCATTTAATTCATGATTTCATACAAAAAATTAACATTGCAGATGATATTTTACGCATTTTAATACACGATCGTTGAATTAAAGCATTGTCTCCACCAAGAATGTGATAAAAAAAATTCCTCTTCTCATTCCTGCCTTCCTTCGATTTAAGGAAAATACTATTGTCCGACATACATGTGTATGTCCGACATATGTGTGTATATGAGCTTCAAACCATCTAATGACAAAGGAAATTAGAACTGTTTTACGAGCTAGTTTTCATAAATGATTTTGTCAACTATTTCCTTCTACTTTTCAAAATTCATACACGTTAAGTAGATCCTTCCTAAAGTGTTATGTTTGCATACTTAGAAGGGTTATTTACATATTTCCCTCCATTTTTAAACAAATCTTACTTACACACGCAACTCATCCATATCGTATCTGACGACTTTACGCTTGAGAATAATTTTGATTCTGCTAATGAATGTAATAAATAATTGTACTCTTGTATGTAGGTTGTGAGTACTTATGTGTCAACGTCAATATGTACTCAATCCATTGTACCATCTAACCATCCAACCAATCATACACTTTCATTTACGAATACAAGTTCATTAGTATTATTTTGTTTGTTAAATTTTGATTTAATTTTGTACAGGCCTAGATGTACACATGCATACATATATACATACAAATATGTATGTGTACAATTTTAAATAGAATGTATTTTGACTACATAAAGTTAATTAGGATATATGTATACGTACATACAAACACAAATATGTAAAATGGTTTAGCAGTATATACATATGCACATACGGTAAATTGTAATAAATTGTAACAGATATTTACATATATGACTCTTCTCTTCGTACGCAGATACATACATTATTACATTGTATTAAGCCATTTAACCCATAATGAGCTTTATGGATTACGTTCGGCTGTGTGGCAATATATTGCAGTTCTTTAGATAAAATTATTAATTTTTGCTTGTATTGTTTAAAGTTTACACATTAATGTTGACAAACAGTGGTTGGAAATTAATTTTACTTGAGCTCTAAATCATCTTATATTAGAGACATACATACATATAAGGAGTGTGGACGAAAAAATTAAGACTTACACTTTTCTTTAAAGAAAACTAAACTTGTGGGGCGTGGTAATATACCCAAAATTTATTGCCCATTGTTCCATGTAACATAATATCAGATAATAAACACTTGTAAAACTTCTTTGACATTAAAAGAATACGCAAATCCAAGGGTAACATATAGCATGATAAACTACAAGAGTTTCTTAACGATGGAATTATACAGCTACGCAAAATACGGCAAATGGTCAAGTGTGGTGACGGCAGATACAAAAAAGCGTTTTGTTATCATCCGGACTCCATACAATATTTTTTTTTTTGGTGCGATACACTATATTTTGGAATAATCAGTCAAAGATGACAGGAAGTGAGGGTGTAAACAATAAAACAAGTTTTTTTTTTGTTTTTATTACCAAGTGCGCCAAGAAGCGCACAGTTTGGCTATATTTTATTAATTTATTCTTATCCCTAAAATTACTCAGTATTTATACATAAATAATGATGATCAAGCATTATTGGTCAATTCACACAAGCCGTTGTATCGTTGTATTGAGCGTATTGTTGGACGATTATACAACAGTGTATGATTGTTGTTGATAGTTTTCATGTAAAAATTCGATACACTTATCAGAGATCAGCAACGAGTATTCAAAACGATGAGTAGATTCGAGTCATACTTATAATTTTCAGCTACTTATACGCATTCATACTTATTTAAATATCATACTCATACTACTCATATTTAAAGTTAGAAATACTCATCGTACTCGTACTTAACAATACGCATGATGTTGTTGATTTCGACTCTCCATGATTCAACACATACACGAAGCACAAAATAAGTATGATTCGAGTACGAACACCACAATACTCGCTAGAAGGTTGTGTGTGCTTTGCTTGCTGCCTTTGTTTTTTCTTTTCTCTTCTTTTGTAAATGCAACAATAACTACTACTGTAAATTTTGATGAATGATTCGAGTGACTCGAATCATTCGTAAGTATTATAAGTATTTTTCTACTCATACTCATTGCAACCTATACTTATTAATCAATGTTGTAGCGAGTACGAATGAATCAGAGTAGTTGAATTTTAATACTCTTGACTCACTCATACTCAAAATTTCATAAGTACCTATGAGTAGCGAAAATACGATTCATTGCTGATCTCTGACACTTATACACATTTTTTTCATATGTTTTTAAAAGTTGTATTGGTTTCGTGCTATCAAATTGTGTGAATGAAAAAAAATGTGTATATGTTTTCATATGTTTTTCAAAAGTTGTGTTGGTTTCGTGCTATTAAATTGTTTGAATGCCAAAAAAATATATTTGGAATACGAAATACACAATACAGCATAGCATTGAGCGTTCACAAGCAACCAAGTGTATTCAATACAACATACACGATACAAAGTCATGTGAATTGCCCATATGTCTACAGTGGAATTATGTCTACAGTGGAAGGTATAGCAAGAATTTCAAACAATTATTAAGAATATGAAAATATGAATACGTCCAACACTAACAGTGTTGACAGCATTGACTATTAAATTGCAAACGCAAGCAAATTGATCGTTGCTTGAATTTACCAAACAGAAGTGCCATCAACCATGTGTGTGTGTATGTACATATGTACGTTATTGATAGTTTGTAATAAAAACATAATAAAAGAATTACTTTAAACATGTGACGGCAATGATGACATCATGAACATGCTACAAGGGGCCAAGAACCTCTGCATAACAACAGCTGGACACTGACACATGAGGTGGCTGATAGGTTGTTCCAACTCCTTCTCAAAAGTGCTGTTCCTGGAGAAGATATGCTAGCAAATGTCGAGTATTTTTACTGCAGATATCATGCAAAAGGCATTCGACGAAATGTCGAGTCTATCTAAGCTTTACTTTTCTTCGTTTCCATAACTGAACAACATTGCAGGTCGAAAATGAGTCAATGATTTCTCTGCTGTTTTTTAAGTATAGTATTGCCTCGGTAACTTTCACAACTTTTCTAAAATTCTAAGTTTTTATGTAACAGAAAAGCAAAATCCACCAATAAATTTCAGAATTTTCTTTAATTATTAAGTAAAAAAAAATTTCCACTGAATGATGTCATTTTAATAATGACTCCTAACAAAATGAAAAAAATTTATAGTTTTGTCTAATGCCACTAATATGACCAAAGATATTACATATTACAGGTCTCAACCTTTAATTTGTACACGATGTGGATATCAATTTGAATTTCTTAGTTGGCTTATTTAAGAGTTGGAGTTGCACGACACTTTAAAAGAGTTACGCTTAACTTTTAATACCAATTTACCAAGTAGGCTTACGATAGAGCTTAAATAATAATAGTATCTATGCGCTGTATTACTTCCCAATACATACTTTTATACTGTCGCCTAAGCACTCTGTGTTAAATTAAACGTCAACTTTACTTTTCATCCGCTTGAGTCACTCAGTGACATATTAAGGTGAATTTGATATTGAGAATATGCTTAAAAATTGGTTGTTCATTTGTCATTACTTTTTAAATTCATAAAAATTGATATGTTTGACAAAGGTTTACCAATGTAAGGGGAAAGGAAGGACCCAAAATCATTTTATAAAATTCCTCTATTTTGAACTTGTGATATGGAAATGAAGAAAATATTGTAAAAAAGTTTTTAAAGTATTAGCAAATGGAAATGGGACTAAAAGTACTACGGCTTATTCGAATAGAGACACAAGAAAAGTGTGCAAAAATAATTCAAAGTAAAAAATATTCCTATTTACATTAAATTTCTATTTCGATTAATAATTTTCAATTATTATTGCCATATTCATTATTAATATTTACCTGGAGCAAATGGTTTTAAGTGTACATGTTTTACATATTTTTTCAATTTCAATTTTAAAATAAATCTGTTTTTATGCAACACGTGCATATGTATGTTTACGGCTAGTGACAATACTAAAAAGGTTATTTAAATTATGCAAACTGATTTTCTGTTGAAAAGATTTTTATGAATACAAAATCAACATAATATGATAGAATTTAAAAAAAAATTAAAGTTAAGGGTCTCCTTGTTGACACCTAACTTAGGGAGTTTTATTAAAAGCTGATATACATACACTTTATATAATAATATAATAATATAAATTGGGAACATTATGGATAAAAGTTTGTCAAATATTGAAACTTAATAAAAAAAATATTTTCTGTTTTGTCTAGAATATGCAAATGATTATTGCAAGTCTAGGCCCAGCAGTCCGCAGGTTATTACAATTTAAAACTCATCCAAATGTATACTATTATGTCAATAGGAAAACATAAAATAAAATTGGTTAAGAGCATACAACTAACATCCGATTCGGATGAGTCCTATTGCTATTACATTGTAAAATGAAATACATATACGAATTAAAGAACAAGACAAAATCGAATAAAATGCTGCCATCGTACATACTTGTATCTGAATTGGATGGCTAAGTAATGTAGCATTATATTGTTAATATAGTTTTGTTGTTTGTTTTGGTTCAGCCGATGTCCCGTTATTTATTTTTTGGTGTTTCTTTGTTTTTTCTATTCTTTCAAAGTAAAATTTCATATTGTAAAGTGTTTTTGAATATACAAGTGGTTTAACCGTGATTGTGGTATTAAAAATAAATAATTAATTAAATAAAATAAGTAAGTATAAGTTAAAAATAGTAAGAGTTGTTATGTGTTTTTTATATTAAAAGAAATGTTCGGCTTTAGTAAAAGAAATTTAAGACATATCTAGGTACCCTTTGAATCAGTATAATATTGGCCCATCCGACCTTCGCTTACAATGTCGGTGGAGTTGGACCCATCCGACCTTCGCTCACATTGTCGGTAGAGTTGGACCTATCGTACGGCCATCGCTGTGTAAATGTAAGTTGAAGCTGAATATAGACTTTGGATTAGTCGCATCTACATTGTCATTGGTCTCAGTTGGAAGATGTATGGGCAAAGAAATCCGCTGGGGGGTAAGAATTTGAGAAAAATTTTTATAAAAGGATTTCATTTCTTACAAGAAAACCAATCTAAAAACTGCTTAAAAAATTAAGGATGTCTGTGAGAATATTGGTACGAAAGTACCAAGCCCACAAGTATATTATTATTCTTGAACAGTTTTTTTGTGGCACAGTCATGGACATCCTCCATTTTCTTTCTGATTTTTTTTTTCAGCCTCATTAATCAAGTTTTTCCAAGTTTTTTTCGCCATCTATGGTTAACCAGAAAAAACGACATCTGTGTCTTAAGGAGCGGCACAGTCTGATCTCCCTAATAATGTCGTTTGTATGCATTCAGCAAGTTTACTGGATGGATTGGTTTTGGAGCGAATTAAAAATTGTTTCGCGTTTTCCTTTCCTCTCACAATTGATGGGAAATCACTTCACTACACTTTCTCATGCGTGGTCTGATAAAAAAAAATTCAGAGCAACACATAAATACTTTTAAAGAGAAAATTTAAAACAAACAGAAGATGAAAAGATTTCCACACCAGAATTTATGGATGACCTGTATCTGATGCCAGGTTTCCCCACAAAAAGTAGTTTAGTGAGGTCGATTCTCATGATCTTGCTAGTCAAGTAACAGTCTAGTAACAGAGAGATTAATGTTCATCAAACGCGTTACTTTATAGTTCATGGTATAGCGTACTATGCGGCATAAGACATCGTATTGCTGAAATCAATTTTCATTACACGGTACTTTGCTCTATTGATCGATTCAGTGGTGTCTTTGTCTTTCGAAGAGCATTAAACGGTCCTGAACTAAATCAGTCTGTTGGCGTATCCTTGCTTTAGTTTGTTGGCCGCTACAACCGTTTAGTCCGAATTACGCCACCCATTTTGCTAATTTGGTCTATCAGTGGCGGACCTATAGTTTAACGTCGACTACAGACGATATATAGTATATCAGAAGTTTTTTGATGGCATTTACTTACTGTCAGAGCTTTTGCCAGGTAACAGCTGACTGGATGTCGATGTAAAAAATATTTTTTTTTCATTTCATTATTTTTCGAGATGTCAGGGCTAAGATTAAAACCCGTCTAGTAAACAAATACACTACTAACTAGACAACGCCGATTACGACGTGTCCATTGACTAAATAATGAATTTCGTTTTTGAAGTTAATTTGTAGATATTTTGTGTCAAACCTTACTAAGCATTTTCGGCATTGCCGCATGTCTCGAGTCATTTTTTAATACTGAAAACGGTGTAGAAGAAATTATCTTTTTTTTCTGGTATACAGTGTAATTTCACAAATTATAACCTTAAAAGAAATAATTTTTAAATATTTTATGTATGATTTGCATTTAATTTACACAACACTTTACAATATTTTTTATATAGAAAATTAAAAAGTAAATTTTTTTCAAACTACACTCATGTATTATTATTATTCAATGAAAGTTTGACGAAAGTGCCGAAGAATTGCACTTGAACTTTGGCATTTGCATACATTATACACAATGTTCAGACACTGTTGTTTACATACATAAGTATTGCATAGAATACAGCAAATGGCATAGTACCAAGTGTATGCAATAAAAATAAGACAACATGTAATAATTCCATTGATATCACTTGAATTTTAAACAGAAATTACAAACGAATCAACAACAACACCAAATTTGCATATGTATGTACATATGTATGGTATGTATGTAAATGCATGTTTACATTGCATATGCAAATATGCATGCATGTCTATGCCTCCTGGGATAGCATGTACTACATGCAATACACAAAATGAATATTTAACTTTTGTTCAATTGCCTTTTGGAAGTTTTTAAATTCAGACTGTCAGAAAAATAGTGGCATTTACAAAAAGGACATGGGAAGGGGGAAAAATTATTCTAAAGTTTATTTTTAGTTTTTAGAGAAACTAAATTAAAATATCAATGAGTTAAATAAAAGTATTTAACAGACGAATATAAAGAAATTAAAAAAAAAAAAATATATAAATTTCCATAATTCCATCACAAAACATTTCTACTTTCCTAAATCTTAAAGGGTCAAATGTTTATGTGTTATGATGTAGTCTGGTTTATTAAACATGAGGACAACTAATGAAATCATTATAAAAAGAACAGAAAAAACATAACAAATCACTTAGAAATTACGGGGATCGGAAGATATAAAAACATACATATTAAAATAACAAAACAACATAGAAAAGAATAACTAGAACAGATCAACAGTAAGTTTTAGAAGTTGTCAGATGGAAAATAAATGAAACATTATGATTGTTATGCAATCCTTGTGTTAAGCGTCTGGTTTAAAATGCAATAAAATAATTAGAATATAAAAATACTGGAGTTTAGATGGCTTAATTTCTTTACCTCTTAAAATTAACATTGAAATCTGGAAAGAAAAATAATTAAACGTTATGTCCTATAGAAAAATCTTTTTAATAAAAAAGTGAATGACATGTCACTGTTTAGTTGTCTTAAAATATTGTAACTCTTTATAATTTTTTTTTTTAAATTTTTTTTTAATATTTTATCATAAAACGTCAAATAACCGCAAGAAAAAAATTATTGTAAATAAAAGAAATTTCATAAAATTGTTTCTGAAAAAGAAACCACAAATCAAAACCCGAATGTTGCTTATTGCAACAATCACACACTACAACTTAACTTTTTCCCCTCTATTTATGACAAATAAGCAAAGAAAAATTGTTAATGTGTTTGAGTGCATTTGACAGTGACAATAACAAAAGCAACAAGGAACACATGCTTAAGGATATTAGAGTCTTCGAAATAAGCCAATGCATGTGCCAAGCTTGTTGCAACAATTTATCTGAACGAGATGCGAAAGCATAAAAAACAATACTGACATTGACAATCAGGCGGATACAGAAGCATATATATACAGCATGGTTCACTTAAAATTCGGTCGTGCAGTATTTCGAATTAATTTCATATACAGTGTACATTAACGCAGAGTAGGTCAGCCTGTATTGCTGGAAAATATCGGCTATTTAATCGGAAGCACTCGATTTTTCGATCTTTAAATTTAAATAAAATAAAGTGTGTGTTAGATATTATCGGAATTTGTATAGCATTTGGTAGACCTATGGATGCCATTACGTGAGCAATATAACGTCGTTCAAATGTTCATCACGGTTGCTCTGCAACTAAAATGTCCAATTTTCCACGACTCTGACTAAAATATCCAGCAAAAGTCGATCGAAGGTATGTTTTATGAAGACCGCTGGGTTTGTGGCTTATTGGCATACACTTTCCACTTAAGAAACCCACACAAAAGGGGTTTAACGGCGCCAAATCATACGATCTCTGCGGTCTGTTTACATCATCTCCACGTGAGATGACCATGGCCTCAAATCGCTCGTGTAGATTAAGTAATGTTCCATAAGACGTGTAGACATAGCTGCCAGATTTGACGATTTGTCGTCATTTTGACGACATGACGATTTATGCCCTTATTTTGACGATTTTTAGCAATTAAAAATTTACATGATATTCTTTACTTTAGCACATTAAAAGCCACTTTAAGCTTAAGTATTTGCTTTGTAATTGTTACTAATGCAAATTTAGGTTAGTACTAACAAGGAGTAAAGTATTATATTTTTAATTTATTTTTGAATACCAGCCATTATTTTTTTTCGTAACTATGTTATGGGAAGGAGGAAAGAGGGAGTAGTGTTTATGGACACTAGGTTTGAATATTTTTATAAAATTTTTATACCATAAATAACTGGAAAGATCTCTGCAGGAAGGGAGTTCCACATGCGAATAATCCGTCTAACAAACGAACTTTGTCTGTAATGCAGTGTGCGATACACTAGCCAATCGACCACATACAAATGTGCTGGCCGAAAAAGACGAATGATAATGGAATACATGATTCTCATAAACAAGTCCCCTTATTTCGCTCGACCAATATCCGTTGTAGTTGCGATAGAACAGTGAAACACAAGCCACATTGCAACTATGCTCCAATGAATCAATGGAGTTGGACACAATATCATGATTAACGAGCTACTATGGCCTCTCCTGTAAACGGTCGAGAAGCCTCAAAATAGACGTTAAGGGCCAACCCATACATGAGAGTTGTATTCCATTCTCGGTGGGTTATAAATGGTGTAAATGGTAAGTAGATCAGATGAAGTAAAGTATTTATTGCACCGTCTTAAGAAACCAAGGCACTGAAAAATGTATCAGTTCTAGCGAACATCACACTGAACGTCAAGATCAACATCAAGATCTTCTGACTCCCTAATATTTACACCACATATGGATATAGATAATGTTGCTTAGCACTGAATTTATATGTTTTTGTTTTTAAAATCTTTCAATTTATTTATTTATTTTTTTGACGACTTTTTTACGATTTCAATGGACGTCTTTGACGATTTTGACAATTTTTTCTCAAATATTTGACGATTTGATGCTTCATTTATCTGGCAGCTATGCCATGTGTAGACCGTAGCGTTGTTCTGTTGAAACTGCTTGTTGTCGGTGTCCAGATCATCCAATCCAGGTAAAAAATTTGATAATCATCGACTTACACAGAGCGCCATAAGTGAGTCTCAACACCCACTATAATTTTAAATTTTCTATTATAAAAAAAAAACTTGTAGCACAAGAATAATTTTTGCGATTTTTTTGTTTTAACATTTTATAAGTAATAAATAAACGTTTTAAATTTATGGAAATTTATTCGACTATTCTCATTTACTTTTCTCGCTATCCTAAGAAAATGAATTATTTCAGTGGTGTTTACTCACTTTTGACGCTCACTGTATAATGCTCACCGTCGACAGCGATGGCCTGGCCAATATATTCTCCAAGAAATATGGACAGATGACGACATCACATGAATCGCATATAATTGGTATCATCCTCCTTCATCTTTTAATTGGGATGCATCGGTGAAATTGATTTTCCGATGAAAATGTGGTCCAAATAGAACACATATTTTGTTTAAACAATTTTGTTGTTTGCACGTGTTATCGTAGGCTTTATTCATCCACGGTAATTTGGTAAAACAGATTGAGTAAATGTCAACTAATTTGACAGATGTAACTTCAAAAAGATGGCCGTTATCAACTGTCAAAGTACAAAAGTCTCTGGACACAAGCCGTAATTTTATAATAAAATTTATGATTTACAAGCGTTGCTCGTTCGTTAATCAATTCAAGGTAAAATGAAAAAATTACTGACTATTTGCCTTATTAGCACATGTCACGATATTTTTTTTTTATACTACACATGCATGTTAAATCGCGTAGGTTTAATACACCTTAAAACCAGTAGGCAGTGATGTGGTACTACTGGCATATTTTTTTATTTCGTATTTTGATTAATTCAATGCTGTTGTGGTAATATCGGTAGTGTGGCTGGATTTTATGTGAACAACAGTTTAATATATGGATTCTACAATGCCCTCTAACATATTCTAGCTAAATATAAGGAAATAGATAATAAATCTATAAATCTGCTCGTTTACTATACAACAACAACTACAACAGCAGCAATTGCTTCAGTGGCAAATTCGCGAATTCAGTATCAAAAGGAATAAAAGAAAAGAAAAAACGGAAATCGACAGTCAGACAAACGAACAACAAACTCCTATTTTGAAATGAAATGATTGCTGATAGTAAGAAACGGATGTTATATAACAACACCATTTTGAAAATTACTATCTCGATAACAATGATAACAAGTCGAAATAGCTACGATAGCAACAGCATTGTTAATGTACATAGTTTCATTGGAAAAGGGAAGGGAGACATAGTAAATGGGTTAATGAGATGCAATGTGTGTAGAAAAAAGCTAAAATAATATTTAGTTTCTGAACAACATATGGGCAATTTCGTGTCAAGTGACTCTTGGCCCAAATTGAAAAAAAATTAAAAAAAAATTAATTTAAAAAAAATTTTTTTAGAAAATTAAAAAAATTCTTTTTGGAAAGATTGAAGAAATAGCTATCTAATATCCTTTGGAAAATTTTTGCTAGGACCAATAGGTGAAAAGTTACACACATTTTAAAAAACCCTGTATGACCAAAATGTCCAACTTTGACCCCCTCTAACTCTGGCAGTTCTTGACTGATAGAGCTGAAAATTTGTGTCTGACCTACTATCCAATAGTACTAACGTTGGTGCAAATTTCATCCAAATCGAAAGACATCGATTTTAAAAATTGGGTCACTTGACACGAAATTGCCCATATATATTCTTCTATGGGATATGAAAATAGACGATGAAGCTCTTTTTTAAGAATTTAATATCCGAAAAATAGGCTTCTCGGTAGTACATTAATCAATTGTTGTTGCGTTCCTTACCAATGACAGAGTAGAAGGTATTACAAAGATACTCTGTAACGAACCCGATAAAGGGACAACAATAAGTACTTTAGGATTGAATAAGAACGACTTGAATCCAGTAATAATTGTTCCTATTTCATACCATTATTTTTTTTTTTTTTACACACTGTATATGTCTACAAATATTTTATTTTTATTTGCTATTTTTCATTGATGTTGCCTTTGTTGTTGTATGCAAAACAAAAATTACTTTATGTTGTATATCACTTTTCACTTTGTTTGTTTGTCTTCAACTTTTGAAATGTTTTCCTTTCATATTTTTCTTTTATTGAACTTTTGTCATAAGTTTTATGCTTTCATGATGCCATGTTTACTTGTTTCCATTAATATTCCGCTAATTTACCAGTCTGTAGAAACGAATGTAGCGTTTAAATTTTGTATGAATTTTTGTATATAATAAAAATAAAGACAAATAGAAGAACGTCTTCAATAACGAGTCTTGGCTGTTTATTTTACTTTGGCATGCTACATAATTTATACCCGGAATCAAACAAATCAAAATAGAGAATCTAAAAAGATTACAACATCTCAGGTATCATTAGGTTTCCGCTAAAAAGAAAAATATTGTTTGAAGTAAAATTTGCGCATTAGTTCATGCCCGAATTCACTTTTTGAATGGGAATAATCAAGTATTGGGCCTTCATCTATGCACACTCTTGGGTTACTATTAATCGTGGTTGCCTCAAAGCAAACCTGCAATAGACAAGTTTTTGTAAAATATCAGGCTGGAATTGTAGGAATAGTATTGAGATTGCTTGCCATCAGAGATCAGCAATGAATCGTTTTTCCGCTACTCATAAGCACTCATGCAATTTTGAGTATGAGTGAATCAACAGAATTGAAATTCAACTACTCTGATTCATTCGTACTCGCTACAACATTGATTTATAAGTATAGGTTGCAATGAGTATGAGTACAACGTTGACATCAAACTCACAACATTCGAAATGTGTTTGATTCATACGCCTACTCATTCTGATTCATAAATTTAGAAAAATAATTATAATACTTATAAGTGATTCGAGTGGCTCGAATCATTCATCAAAATGTACAGCCTTTGTTATTGTTGCATATACAAACAAAGAAGAAAGGAAAGACAAAGACAACAAGCAAAGCATACACACAATCTTCTTGTGAGTATAGTAGTGTTCGTATGCGAATCATACTTATTTTGTGCTTCGTGTAAATGTTAAGTAGAGACGAGTCGAAGTCAATAACATCATGCGTATTGTTAAGTATGAATACGACGAGTACTTCCAACTTTGAGTATGAGTAGTATGAGTATCATATTAAAATAAGTATGAATGCGTATAAGTATCAGAAATAATAAGTATGACTCGAATCTACTCATCGTTTTGAATACTCGTTGCTGATCTCTGCATGCCATAATGTTATGTGCAGCATTCAAGACGTATGCAGTGTGCGGTGGGTTTCGAGAATTTGAGAAAGTTTCAAGTGACTGGGCATTGCATTCGTGTACACTGTAAAGCCACAGGAAAATTTTGAAGTGTCGCTGCCTGCAAATAAAAATAAGCGTTACATAGTTGTCGTAGTCTAGTAGGTAGTGTGTTGGCTTATTAGACGTGAGGGCACGATTCAAACTCCAGGTCAGACATCTCCTAAACACTACTCCCTCTCTTCCACCTTTCTATAACCCATTTTCCTAAAACCAGCACAATGCACTGCATGAGTAGGGGCCATCCCCTGAGTGCTGGTTTCACAAAAAAAAAAAAAATTCCTTCAGCGACTTCCTCTCAGCAGATTTCGGGCAAAAACTCTAAGGGTAAATGAAATTACCATGAAGGGTTTCTCACAAATATGTCGTTCGAAGTCGAATTTAAACTGTATGTCCTGCCACTCATGTATAAAATGAACACACACAACATAAGTGGTGTGAGAAGCTAGATTGTAATCCTGACTAAAGGGTTATAATGACCAATTATGTATGTACATATGTATCAGAGATCAGCAATGAATCGTATTTTCGCTACTCATAGGTACTTATGAAATTTTGAGCATGAGTGAGTCAAGAGTATTAAAATTCAACTACTCTGATTCATTCGTACTCGCTACAACATTGATTTATAAGTATAGGTTGCAATGAGTATGAGTACAACGTTGACATCAAACTCACAACATTCGATTCATTGTTTGATTCATACGCCTACTCATTCAGATTCATAAATTTAGAAAAATACTTATAATACTTACGAATGATTCGAGTCACTCGAATCATTCACCAAAATTTACAGTAGTAGTTATTGTTGCGTTTACAAAAGAAGAGAAAAGAAAAGACAAAGACAGCAAGCAAAGCACACACACAACCTTCTAGCGAGTATTGTGGTGTTCGTACTCGAATCATACTTATTTTGTGCTTCGTATATATGTTGAATCATGGAGAGTCGAAATCAATAACATCATGCATATTGTTAAGTATGAGTACGATGAGTATTTCTAACTTTGAATATGAGTAGTATGAGTATGATATTAAAATAAGTATGAATGCGTATAAGTAGCTGAAATTATAAGTATGACTCGAATCTACTTATCGTTTTGAATACTCGTTGCTGATCTCTGATATGTATGTATGTCTAACTATCGTAGCAGAAGGTTGTTTGGAACATAACATTGTATAAAGGAATCCATTCCCAATTGGCTGATTTGACATATCCTTATTTAATAGCTCATTACAAGCCTTTAGTCAGAATTACAACCTAGCTTCTTACATCACTCAGATTGTGTGTGTTGCCGCAAGGTACAGTATTATCACGACTTTGAACGACAGATTTGAGAAATTTTTCATGGTAATTTTATTTTATCCTCAGTGTTTTTACCAGGCTATGTGAATTAATTTCCAAATCTTATCTTAATTTTTGGGAAACTCTCTCTGTTTTTACTATATTCCACAAGTTCTTGATCGGATTTAGAGCTAAAACAGTGCGGCTCATCTAAAACACTGATATTGCAAGGTTCGAACCATTTCTTAAAGCACTTTGCAGTATATTTGGGGTCATTTTGCTACTGGAACCCGCATCGAAGTGGCATGTTCCTATACGACATAGTGTAGCATGGAACTTCGAAAGATTACAATATAATCTGTGACTTTCTAAATGCATTGTTTTGATGCAAATTATATTGCCTAAGTCGACCATTGTTCAGGACTCGAATATTTTAGATTTTTAAGTACAAGTGTTACCGTCCTCTTTAAAATCATGCTTAATCTCTCTCTCTCTCTTAATGTATTAGTTGTTATTACTATTTCCTTGTCAGTCGTCTCCTTTCTATGTACATATGTATTGATGTGTTTGAGTATTTGCGTTTGTAAAATTGTTGTATAAACTCTGTTTTTTTGAACATATTTTCTCAAAGACAAACTTTTTTTTTTACTTCAAACAAAGAAACGGAAAAAATTCAAAGAGAATACTTCCTGTAACTTCTGTAACTTCCGTGACTTTTTGAATGTAAGTAACTAATGAAAAAAGTTTACAATGTATTCTTTGCATTTACAATTAGTTTATAAGTATGTATTGTGTATACGCGTTTCGTTTAGCTGAGTGGAGTTCAGTTCATTCTTTTCTGTTACATTCAATATAATTTGCTTGTGATTATGGGAGTTTCTATTTTAAATTCTATGGAATACATGATGTATTTTTGTTTTTAATTTCAATGTTATTTATTGAAAGTCAAATGCTATAAGTAGGGTATTTTTTAAGGCTTTCTATCTTCATATAAATAAATAAAAGAAAGTTTGTGAGATATCATCGACATTTTGCATTCGTTCGACCTATTGATGTCATTTTATGTGGTACTAGAAAACCTTTCAAATGTCCACCACAATTTTTCTGATGGAGCGCTCCCAAAATGTCCATTGTTCCATGACTTTGGCATATAAATCAGGCTCGATATGATCGATGGCAAGATTTATGTTGGATTTAAGCATTGCAATGGTTTGTGGCTTATTCGCATTCGCCTGCAACTTAAGAAAACTTCATAAGATGTCAAATTAATTCATTAATGATGTCAAATCGCGCAATCTTGGTAGCTTTGTATGTCAAATGACCATGCGCTCAAATCGCTTTTGCAGAATATGCAATGTGACATGAGTTGTGTGGCACGTAGTGCTGTTCTTTTGAAACCTCCTGTTGTTGGTGTTCAGATCATCCAATTCAGGCCAAAAAAATTGGTTATCATAGTCTTATAGTGCTCACCATTGACAGTAATGGTATGGTCAATGTCGTTAACAAAGCAGTATTGAACGCTCTTGGCTTTTATGTGTATTGGTATCATTCCAAATTCGACAAATTATAATTTAATCAATAATTATTGATTTATTTGATTTTTTTTTAATTTTTGAAAGTGTTCTATAAGTACGGTGACCATCCGTCCACTATTATAGCGGACAGTCCGCTATGTTAACCTCCTGTCGGCTATTTTTTTTGCGTCCGCTATTTGTCCACTATTTTACCACACGTAACTTATAAAAAGTATTTATTTTCCACAATGTCCGCTTTTGTCCACTTTTTTCACAAATTCGATAAAAACGCTTAGTAGTTGTATTCATTATATATTATGTTCATATTTTTACATTTATACAGTTAGAGTGGAAAAATTTAAACAAATTTGTGATAACGTTGATGTAGAGCATATAAAATTATTGGGACATAGTAAAACTCGTTGGTTAATTTTAATGCCAGCCTTAGGGCGAATAATGGAATTGTTTTTACCCTTGAAAGTGTACATTCTTAAACAAGAAAAATGCCCAACAATATTGCTTAATTTTTTTTAAGATCCTTTTGCTATGTCTTGGTTATTATTTATGGACAGTCAAAGTAGTGTGTTCCATAAATATATACTGGGTTTAGAAAGTCAACATATTTCAATGCCTGAAACGGCTATATTATTAAAAGAATTTAAATCAAAGTTAATAAAACGTCACAATGAAGTATTTTTACCATTTAACGTATAAAATTCTATTTCAGTTTTTCACTCAAAGGGACTTGATATAAAAATTTTTAAGGAAAAAGTTAAAAACTTTTACAGAACCTGTATTAGTTACCTGAACCAATGGGATGAATCTTTTAAAGAAATTGGGGGATTTGCTTGGATATTGTTAGATGCAATTCTATCTTGATCTTCAGTTGAAAAGTCGTTAATAAAGGTAACAGAAATTAGAAATAATATGAATAAAAATAATAACGAAATTTTTGATAAATTCACTTATGAAAAAATTATGTAAATGCTGAACAAATAGAAATATGGAAACAATCATCATTAAATCCTGATAGAAAGTTGGTTGAGATTTTAAAATTTTTTGAAACGAAAAATATTCCTTATAAAAACATCCTGAATTAGTAGATTTTTCTATATCTAACAATATTTGGTCTTCCGAAAAATTCCAATTGGGACTAGAAACTTTAGAATCTCTTTTGACCATAAAATGCAATTTTCAAATGGACTGTTCGGAATTTGAAACATTTTTATCTAACAGGCTCAATACTTTAAAAAAATACATTCTGTAGAGAAATACCAGAAGTAAATTTATACACATAAGTATATCCGTATGTATG
This sequence comes from Sarcophaga caerulescens, assembly GCA_927399465.1. NCBI lineage: Eukaryota > Metazoa > Arthropoda > Insecta > Diptera > Sarcophagidae > Sarcophaga > Sarcophaga caerulescens. Next base: position 37,391,337 of record OV656872.1, on the reverse strand, counting down.
TACATATATGTATAAATTTAAGTTTGTGTATATTATTTGTACCTATTTATGTCAGTATTTTAAAAGTCTTTATATAAAATATTAATTATAATAAATTAATTTTTTTGTTTTTAAATTTTATATATTTGTCCGCTATTTTCTCATGGAAATAATGGTCACCGTATCTATAAGGTCACATTAAATTTCTTTTTTCATTTTTTACCTCGTTTCGAAATTTTATGAGTTTAAATTTTTTTAAAGGTGTTGGTTGAAATAACCTGGTAGTCACTGTACATTTATGTCGTACGTGTATACTCTCATATACATACGCACATAAGTGCTTCTGCCTCTAGATGAATTTATTTTAAACTTATTAACTTTTTTTGGGTGGAGACTATATTTTCGTTTTGTTAATAAGAAAATTTCTAATTATAACACATAAACATCATGTACACTTGGAAAAATAAACGTTCGAGTTCTCATAGAACACGACATCGCTAGCATTACATTTAAGAGTACTCAATCGCCTGTAGACCATTATTTAAATTTCTTAAAAATAATATTATTAAGCTTCTGTGTTCGTTTTGAAGTCGCCGTAGTCTAGTCTAGGTAATATGTTGGCTTATTAGACGAGAGCACGCGGTTCAATCCCTAGCTCAAATATCTCGAACAAAATGAAATATAAAAAATATTTCTTTCGACGGCTTTCCATTAGAAGTCTTCTGGCAAAAACTCTGAGACGAATTTAAAATTGCAGTGAAAAGTTTCTCAAATCTGTTGTTCGGAGTTGACGTATGGATTTGTTTCTAAACATTGCTAAAACAAGTGAATACTTGTTTCCACAAGTTAAAGATTTTCTAGTTTATTTTGAACTTGGATTCAAACCCAGTTTCGCATAAAAAAACGTATATAAAGTACGTATATATTGAAGTCGCCGTAGTCTAGTAGGTAGTATTATGGCTTATTAGACATGTGGCCTAGGTTCAAACCCCAGGTCAGACATCAAAACGAAATATGAAAAAATATTTTTTCAGTGACTTCCTTCCCTCACAGATTTCTAACAAAAATTCTGAGTGTTAATAAAAATTGCCATGAAAAGTTTCTCAAAAATTTTCATCGTCGTTCAGAGTCGACTTTAAATTTTAGGTTCTGCCACTCATATACAACATGGGAGGTGTTAAAAACTAGGTTGACTAATACACGCATATAAATTCAATTATTGTAACCCTATTTGTCCCTGTGTGTTTTAAACATTCTTGGGTTTAAACCACAGAACAGATTAATTAAGTCACAAGTCGCAAATATTATATGTAGCATATATTATAATATCAGCCAAACACGTGTCTCTATGTCTTGTTATATTTATCTATATGTGTGTTTTATTAAGTCTATATGTACTCGATGCCAAAAGGCAGTATTATGGCTTACAAAAGGTCATACATAATATTAAAATCAGTTATCGAAGTAATGGATCATGTATCATCCAATATTTCATTTCCTGAGGCTTAGGAATGTTTTTAATCGTACATATGTATATATTATGATGAAATTCTTTAAGCTATTCATAGTGACTTCAAAAAATTTAATGTTAAAAATGTTTTTTTTCACTTTCAAATTATTTTTACTGGATTAGTTCAATGAATGTAAAGGGTGATTTTTTAGCTATTATCTTTTTGGCAACACTGCACAGTGGTTGCGCCCATATGACAAAAATAAAAAAATTTTTTTTCTATATTGGGTTTGTAGCGAAATAGATAGTCGCTAATGTTATCAAATTTCTCTCTTCTGCATTTGTTTTGATAATATCTAACGGTAATTTTTAAATGCAAACAATTAAAGTGCGATTTTATATAAAAGAAGAAAGTTGACTAAGCGACTGTGAAAACAAAGTGAATATCAAATTGTTAAAATACATTTAATTAAAGTGCCCAATTAAAATAATTAAAATGGAAATTAATGTGAATGGTATTGACATTATTTTTAAGAAATAATAACTTAATAAATTGTGTTATAGTTTTCGTAAAGTACTGATTTTTAAGAAGTGTTTTTATTAACACCGTTTGAAATTCTTTGTAAAAAATAATTAGAGTTTTAGTTAGTTTCCCAATGAAAGCCAATGACCAAATTGGTTTGTAAATATTGATACACATCTATAGTAAAAAATTGTGTTTAATTCAAGTGCAGTTTTTTGCAGGTTTTTTCTATATATTTATTTATTTTTCAATATATTTAACCTCTGTGTTTATTGTGTTTTTAAAATTTGTTGTGTATCTCGTTTGATTTAATAATACTGACATTTTTGTTGTTATTGATAGTTTTTTTTTATTCTACATAATAGAAACATCCCGTCAATGCATATTTTCACGAATGACAATTTTCTAGCTTTGGTGCTCTAAGAAGGGTTCAAATTCGGCGCAATCACAGCAAGTTTATAACGAAGTAATCAAATTAATTAATTTTGAATGCGAAGAAGGTGCGTTTTGTGATTTATTGAAATGTGTACAATATTTATGTAAAAGAATTGTAAACATTTGGAAAAAGGATCACCGCTTAAAATCAGACGTTTTAAAAAATCATTCAGACTGGTTAGCTAAAAAAGAGGTTGTTTTTTTAAAACTGAAAAACGTTTCTGTGTCACCTAAAGAACAAGTATTAAAAGCGAATAAACGTGGTCGCCCTTCATCTGATTTCTCAAGTTCTTCAAAAAGAACAAAACAACGAAGAGTAGCAAAGTTGGCAGAAACTGATGCGACTGAAGCGGATGGATGGGGCTCATAACCAGATGTGCAATATTACTGCAAGCTATGACATCAGGCTACAAAATAAACATCGACAAATTTAAAATATTCGCACTTGATACAGGTAAAGAGCTTGTAGAGAAGTACCCTTGGTTCTATCTCCCACCTTCTGTACACAAGATTCTTTTGCACGCTTCCGCTGTAATTGAAGACGCCATAGTTTCAATTGGAGAGCTTTCAGAGAAAGCTGCAGAAGCAAAAAATAAAGACATTAAAAGATATAGGCTACAACACACACGAAAAATTTCAACACGGATTTACTAAATATATTATTGCTTTGTTCGGATCCATTCATTTCAGGTCAACGAAAGTTACCACGTAAAAAGGAAAGTACGCTACTAAAATCTACAATTGAATTGTTGCTTTTTTTATATGTTTGATATTTTTTTGAAAACAATAAAGTACTAAATTAATTTGCAGAAAAACACGTATTTGAAAGATTTCTGGAAAACCGAAAATTTATTCTGAATATTTTATCAGAAAAAAATTTAAAAAATGGGCGGTAGGGGCAAGTGACCGCGCCCATTTTTTTAGAATATTGTGGTTGTACATATCGGATATAATGTACTGTGAAAATTTCAAGACTATATCTTAAATATAATTATTTTTGTCGCTCCTTCCCATACAAGTGCAACCACTGTGCACTGGTTTAAACAGCTCACGCACGTTTCGTGTTTTGTTTCACTGTCAAACATCTTCATTTTGGTCTATAATTTAACCATGAATCGTCTTACAAACGAAAAACGCTTGCAAATCATTGAATTTTATTATCAAAATGCGTGCTCTGTTAAGAAAGTTCATCGCGGGCTTCTTCCATTTTATTGTCAGTTTAATCGACCCACTGAAGCGGCTATTCGGTCTATTGTGACTAAACTTTTTTTTGCCCAAAATGCAAGAGCTTGACTTGCATGACATGTGGTTTCAACAAGACGGTGCCACATGCCACACAGCACGCGTAACAATGGACTTAATGAGAGGCGAGTTCGGTGAACATTTTATTTCACGTTCGGGACCGGTCAATTGGCCGTCGAGATCGTGCGAATTAAAGCCTTTAGACTATTTTTTGTGGGGCTATGTTAAAGCTTATGTCTATACAGACAAGCCCGCTTCAATCGACGCATTGGAGGACAACATTGAACAACATTGTGATATACCGGCCGAAATGTTGGAAAGAGTATGCCAAAATTGGACTAAGCGGATGGACCATTTGAGGCGCAGTCGCGGTCAACATTTGCATGAAATAATCTTCAAACATTAAACTATATGGACCGTACTATCGATTCAAATAAATATTTCATGCATTTTTCTGAATTTTATGTGTTTTTTTTTTTGAAAAATTTTCCTATAGCTCTTAAAAAATCTCCCATTATAAACACGAATGGTAGACGTATACCCACCTAAATGCCACAAAAAAATCACCATCTGTTGCTTATATCTACCGTATGTTAATTAAGGAGAGATGACGTTGAAAATATTTCATCTTTTTTTAGTCTTTAAAGCTTAGAACTGAATATCACTACATTGAATTGTTGCACTAAATCTATTGTTTATTCTCATGCTCCCAAAAAAAAAACAATGTAATCAATTACAAAAACAATTTTTTTGTTTGCTTTCTTGTATTTTTTCTAGAAACACTAATACAAACAAATATTTGAACAAAAAAAATATTGGAACTCTAAAGAAAGGAATAGAAAAACTTAACCAGATTTCCAGCAAAAGGTGGAGTATAAGAAATTTAAGAATTAAAGCAAAAAAAAGTACTCGAAATACACCAATTTTTGTTTTAAAAAGTTTTTAAAATTGTTCGTTGCAATAGATTTAGTGCCTAAAGTACACAATTTAATTAAAAACACTACAACGAACATGTAATTTCTAAGGTTTTATTTTTTTCTCTATTTTATTGTTTATCTTTTTTCATGTTTCTTTGTTTATATTCGTTTTGTTTTGCAGGTGTGTTTATTTTAATTACAAAAAAAATTTTTTTTTTAAACGTAAGGTTAGCACCTTCTATCCTTCTCTGAAACTGTGAAGGCTTACAAGAATTCAAGAAGAGTGTGTGTGATAAAACAGCATGTGTTGGCAGCAAAAGTGTTCGTATGTGTAATTTCTTAAAAAGTTGTGGTCTTTTGTTACAACTTTATTGTTGAATGATCCTTTGTCTATAGTGCTGTTTGTTTTTTGTCGATTTTTAACACCAACATCAAGTTGCATGAGTACTTAAATAATCCACATACTCTGTACACCACAGAATAGCAAATATTAAGACACAAAATTAAACGATACAAGAAAAACAAGAATTTGGAGTGCATTTCGCTCTAGTCACTAAAAGGTTGTTGAAATCATGAAAAAAAATTGAGAACTACCTACTAGGCAAATAGTTATTAATTCTTAGAAGAAATCTTTATACAATAAGTAATTAGATGATTAGAATGACACATGAACTCAAGACTTTGTAACTCCCTGCTGAACCGACACAAAATTAAACTATTTCTGAAGCGAACGATTAAATGTGGATCAGGTATCATAATATGAACAAAACAAGGTTAGGTTAGATTAGCGGGTAGCTTGCCGTTCACAGGCAAGTTCACTCGGTGGCTTCACGGTAGGCATTGCGTTTTCCAGCGTGTGGTAAGCCTCCTTGTCATGATCCGTTAGTGGTGGGTTTGAAGCATACCGAGCCCCGGTTGTAACGGGCCAGTGCACTTAGTGGCACGTTCGCCATACTCAGATCTTCAAATGTTCTGTCACCCAAAAACCATACACGAAACAAAGTGTAGAAACATATTTGAATCAATCTCGACTAATTTAAAATTGATTATATTTTCTGAGAGCCTGTATAAGTATTCAATTGTTTAAATATTTCCTTGCACTGAGTACAACTAAGTGAGTTGTAAAAGAAGGATACGATGTGGTTTTGTTGATAGTTAAAAGAGAAAAGTCGAGTTAGAAAAAATACAAAAGAACGAAAAAATAAATAAAAACAAATAACAATATAAGAAACAGGGTCTATTCATTATATGTACTTCTGTTTACAAAACAACAATAAATTTATTTATTCCAATACAATGCCTACCATGTAGCCATGTGAAGGAAGGTATATCTTGCGCTCTACAGCATAGCATATGTTTTCTTTGTTGTTATTTTTGTTTTCAATTTATTTACAATGTGTTTTACAATTAAATATATTTTTGTTTTAATTCTGTTCATACTTTCATAGTTGTTTTAGTAGAGTTTGTATTCTCCAATAGAGAACTTTTTTCTATCGTTAAAAGTTTCAAATTTATTAGATTTTGGAACTATATTAGGTCGCCGTAGTCTAGCAGGTAGTGTGTTGGCTTATTAGACGTGAGGCCTCGGTTCTAATCCCAAGTCAAAAGGAAAAAAAATTATTTCTTCGGTGACTGCTTCTGAGAAGATTTCTTGCAAAACTCTGAGGGTAAAAAAAAAATTGCCATGAAATAGTTTCTTAAAAAATATGTCGTTTGTCGGAATCGACTTTAAAATGTAAGTCCCGCCTCTCATGGATAAAATTAACATACAGACTAGGGATGCCAAACGAGATTGATTTTTAAAAATCCCGGGATTCGGGATTTTGTAATCCCGACCCCGAAATCCCGGGATATTTCGAGATAATTCGGGATCCAAAAATTCCGAAAAATCCTAGGATTTCGCGATTTTCTCTTAATAATAAAAATGAAAGAAACATATTTTGTTAACAATTTCATTTATATTCCAATTATATCAGAACTATATGCCTATAAAAATAAAATATATAAGAAAACAAAACAAAAAGTAACAAAAAAGCGTAAATTAACAAAAATAAAAATTATTCGTACATATGCAAATGCATTAGTTTTAAGAAAATTATTTCCAAAATAAGTATATTATTGTTTTAAATAATTTTTTAAAAAGATTAAAGCATCTAACATGTGATCTGATAGCCTTGAACGAATTTTGTTGTCAACATACGCTGCCGTTGAAAAACACTTCTCGCAATCAACACTCGTTGGTAAAATAGTTCCAAGATAGCTATATGCAGGCTGTAAATATTCACCTCTACCTCCTCCTGATGTAAATAAATCTATTTCTTTGGATAGTTGAGTATCTAAATCAGTAAACCTATTAATTGATTTTATAGGGCTTTTGCATTCTTCAATGACATCAAATAACTTTGTAGCAATGGAAGTAGGGTTCTCCTCATCTGAGATACTATTATCGAAGTCGAGTGATATAGAATTTTTTTCAGGACCTTTTACAAAGTCAAAGTACATATGAATTCACAATCCCGAAAATCCCGAAAAACCCCGGGACAAGTTTTAAAAAATCCCGGGATTCGGGATTTGTGAATTCCGAAAATCCCGGGATTTTGAGATTCGGGATTTCCCGATTGGCATCCCTAATACAGACCATAAACAGAGTGAGATACTTACTAGATCGTATTTCTAACTGAAGGGTTGTAATGACCAATTGTGTAAGTACGTAAATAGCCTTTACATGGAAAAGTGAAAGACTTTTTTTCAATTTTGAACACCCAAACGATGTAAAATCCCAGTAGTCAACAGTCTCTTTATTCTCAGCAACACTAAAGAGTACTTATCAGGGTCAGGATCATTTATTGTGTTGTAAATAAGAATTTATAACCTGCTGCTCATAACATGAAAATAAGTTGCAGTTGAAAATAGAATTTTTGTTTTAAATTTTTGTTCATTTTATTTTTTTTTTGGTATTTTTCGTGCCACTAAGATTTTAATAAAACTTTTTAATACAATGCTCGTGCATACATATATTTAAACTGTATATGGTAAATAGAAGTTTATTTCATATTATTTTATATTTTAAAATTTAACTTGATATATTCCGTTTATTCTTCTCCAGTTTTTTTTTTTTGTTTTTTAGTTTTACAAAATTATCGTTTCATTTCATTCTTCTTTAACTTGTAATTTATAACATTTCAGCGTTTTTCACATTTTTTCCACTTTTATTAGCTGAAAAGAGGAGAAAGACACATAAAAGCATTCTAGGAGATGCTTTTACATTCATTTTGTGGAACATTTTCTGCATATTATATTTTATTTTCTTATATTTTTATTTCTATTTCTGTTTCTCTTTCTGAATTCAGTTTCGTAGAGCGTTTACTACTTGTTCGTTTTTGGTTTTTGTGTCATGAGTGTTTACTTGGTTCACGGAACTTTTACCAGTTTATTATCATTTCTGAACACTTTCTGCAACAAAACTTTGTCTTTCTTGGCTGCCTTCGTTTTTTTTTTTTTTTTTTGTAGAACATCTACGCAGTGGTTAACGTACAGAAATGGAAGTATATGTATGTATGTATGTATGTGGATGAGTGTTTATTTTTTGGTGGCAAATGCAACACAAATAACTTTTCTTATCCAATTTACTTCTCTATAGCATCTCAGAGGTTTTCAAACTATTTTTTGCTATAAAAGCATTTTCATCTTTTAAAAGTAGCTAAAATATGTTTCTTTTCTTTATTTTTGTGTGTGTGTGTGTTTTTTTTTTCTTTTAAAACTTTTTGTTGAAAAGAAAAACCAACAATTTTATAAACAATTTATTTTTTTTACAGAAGAGGGGGATCTATTTAGAAACATTTCATGTCATATTCTATTTAGAGAACTTAAAAACAGACGATAATTTATATCGGTTTTTATTTAAAACAATAGAAATTCAGTTTCAAGTATATATATATATATACTATTAGCATGAGGGTTGTGTGTTCGATTCTCACCAGAGTTACACTGTTACACTACACAGAGCATCCTAGAGCACATCAACAACGATCATTATAGAAAGGCCAACAATCTTATGAGAAAAAGCAGGATACCATACAACAGCCGAATGCATTTTCACAAAAGGCATTATTTTTGTACAATCGATACATAAGGCGTTTTAGAATCTGCTAAAGTAGATCAATTACCAGCTGTGTTAGAAAAAATTGTTTAAAGGAACGGATGCTCTCAAGCTTTATAGGGTATACAGTGTAATGTTCCTTCCAAACCTATTGTTCTGACAAATTTCCGGATGCTGCTCTGTGTCAACAATGGCAATCTTCTGCCTAGAACTTAATATGCGCCGAAGAGATTCTTACAGGGATGCTTTAACGCTTCACAAGTTCCAAGAATGTGTTTCAATGATTCATTATCCACATCGCTGAATCGAATATTGGACTCTTGACAACCCAATTTTGAATAAGTGTTCAGTGAGTCTACAATGCCTTCTCAAAAGATCGATTACTGAATTCAGTTCATTCCTGAATATTCTGATACACATACATATGAAATTGGTCATTACAACCCTTCAGTCAGGACCCTTGCCATGAAAAGTTTCTTGAAAATCTGGCGTTCGGAGTCGACATTAAACTGTAGGTCCCGCCACTCATGTATAAAAATTAACACACACACCATAAGTGGTGTGAGAAGCTAGGCCTAGCTGGCGTGTGGGACCTACAGTTTAAAGTCGACTCCAAACGACAGATTTTTAAGAAACTTTTCATGGCAATTTTATTTACTCGCAGTGTTTTTGCCAGAAATCTGCTGAGAGGAAGTCGCCGAAGAAATATTGTTTTTTCATATTTCGTTTTGATGTCTGATTTGTGGTTAGAACAGTGGCCTTACGTCTAATAATACATCACACTACCTACTAGACTACGGCGAATAATCTGATGCTTGATTTAAATCTCTTCCTATTGCATTTTTGCAACAAAAGTTTCGATTGACTCAAACCCACATGGTTTGTGGCTTTTCTTGATCTTTCCTTTCGTTACTATACCTTTCCAAACATCCGCTCCTATTGCACAGAAGAGTTCTAAACCTCCCTGCAAGCTCGTCTGCTTCCTCATCACAGAGAATTCTCACATTATCTGGGACCGAGTAGAGAATAAACTTATTTTTCTTACTTAGGCAATTTAGTTTCTCAAGAGAGTCCCATACTATCTTCGATTCTACCTCTGAATAGGCAAGTGCTCGAATGGCGGCCTAGCTGTCATGTAGTACTGTCAAGTCCTGTCTTTTGTATCTCCTCCAGTAGATTTTATTGGCAATTTTCATAGGCAGAGTTATCACGAGTGGCTTCAGCATAAGGCCTCTTTTATCTGCTTCATTGCTGTACATATTTTATGGCTCTGCATTCATTTAGCCAAAAACTACGGAAAAGTTAAATTTTATTGTATGACTTGAGTTACTAAGAACAGATGCAATGTGATAGTTAAAAATAGCTATTCGATAATTTATTATCGTATGATCACTTTAAAAATGTTTATTAGATATAACCGTATTATTAGATATAACGTACCACTGTACGTTTATCAAAACTATAAATTACCTTAAAGAATACAAAACTTTCTAAACCCTAATCGCTGTAAGTAATCGAACACAAGATTATTGGATTTTCTCTCTTCTGCTTTTAGAGAATATTATTAATTAATAGGTACAAGGTGCAAAAGTTTTCTAGTTTGGCACACTTTTATAACAAATTTTAGTGTAAACGTTAACCAACACCAGCTTCAATACAAAACCAACCACAACAAATTGTTGCCTATTTTGCATACTTTTTATTGCTTCTTCTAACCAACAAAAACAAAAACAGAAACTTTTTAATCAATTTGAATCTTTCAATCAGTGATGATAAAATTAAAAATAAAAATACACAAAAATGTAAATAAATGTACCATAGTTTTACTCTGCTATATTAAAATAAAAGAAGAAAAAGAATTTTAAAATACTAAAAAGGGTTTCTTTCTTTCTTTCCCTAGGGTTGATACGCTGTTCTACAGAAAATTTTTTTAAAAATTTAAGAAAATTTCAACAACAGTGGTTAGATGCTGCTCACAAGTAAGTACCAAAAACTTTTATTCTGACACAAGTTTTGGTTTTTATTTAAATTTTATTAAATTGTTTGATCACATCATAAAAACAACAATTTAAATTTATGCAGATTTACTCAATAAACAATCTATAAAAATAACATTTTATTCATAAGATTTAATATTTTTTCCATAATAATAAATCTCTAAAGCTTTTCTGCTTTTCTGAACAAGCTTTCTTAAATCATCATGTATATTATTTCTAAAGCACTTTTTTTTGTCGGTTGCAAATATCTCCCATACCACCGCATCAAATTTAATGAATGATATCTCATTTTAAAGCTTATATCTAACCCTAATGACGAAAAATAATTAGAAATTGAAAAATTAATATTTTCATTGATAAAAATTATATTTTATATAGAACTGCATGATAATACTGTTGTCATTATGATTATTATAGGTTTTTGTTCAAGTGTTGTAATACAGGGTCGCTTAATAGTAATCCAGTTCTACATAATATAGTATGTATTAAAATCCATTCTGGCAATACCGCTATTTACTATAATGCCGTTTATTACTGTCAGTTATATATAATATGCATATTAAGTTGTAAAAAGCTGTTTTGGCAATACTTTGCAGTAGTTGTTAGATCAAGTGCGATAAACAGGATCGCTTAATTGTAATGCTATTCCACATAATATATAAAGTTGTAAAAGCCATTTTGGTAATGTCGTTATTGTCATGGCATTGTTTGTTGTATGAAGTGTAGTAATACGGTGTCTTTTAATATATACATATATATAGTGTCAGCTGATATTTAACAGTTAAAAAGGTTTTAAGAAAAACAAGGTCAAACCCTTCAAAAGGTAGGATTGTATTTACCAGAACCGGTCTTTTCAGATGGGCAGTTATACGTGGCTTTTTCTCGAGTGCGTACGTTTAAAGATATTTTTGTTTGTATTAAGGATTCGTACGGGAAAAAAGTTAACGATGATCATGTCATTACCTCTAACATTGTATTCAAAGAAGTATTATAAAAGCATTTAAACATATGTATGTATGTATGTAAATATGTATGATATATTATGATTTCTAATATTTTTATACTTTTAATAAAATTTCTATTAATTATTTTCATTTTATGTTACAAAAATGACAACTAACGGTGCGAAATATTCGCACGGGTCATCTAGTATTTATTTATTAATTACAATACAATTACAATTTATATTCTAATTATTACTAGCTGAGTAGCTTAGACCTTAGGTTCGGTGTAGTGTAACAGGTCTGAGTCTCTGGTAGGAATCGAACCCACGACACTCACTCTAATAGTCTAGCCTACTACCTACTAGACTACGAGGGCATTTCGATAACTGATAACTTACAGTTCCAAACTGATAACTTACATTTCGGTTTTGCTCTGCCATTCACCTGTTTTGAGTAACTAACCAAACAGAGCTAGTTTTTGCATTCCAACCATATATTTTACAACTTTTTGTTTATGCTTTTGATGTGATTGATTTTTTGATTTCTGTTTTGTAGCAAAACAACCACACAGGCCTTCTATTACCCCATTTGGATAACAAAGTTGCTAACAATTTTTTTATAGGAATATTTTCAAAGGCTTGATTGCAGCAAGGGCTTGTCAATTGCACAAACTCTGCCATTTTGATTTTATTTATGATATTACAATTGACAGTAGACTACATAACGAGTGTGGTCAAAACTCAGAACTTATAATGAGGCTGAGGTGGATAATTACAATGAGACCGTCAATTTCAGTAGTAGAAATCGGCATATTGGTCACTAGACCGTTCTGGATATTCAGTTGAAAAATTTAAAAAATTTATGGCATTGTATTGCATAACATACATCCACAATTGGTCATTACAACCCTTCAGTCAGGATTACGACATAGCTTCTCACACCACCACACATGAATGGCGGGACCTATAGTTTAAACTCGACTCCGAATTTAAGAAACTTTTTCATGGCAATTTTATTTACTCTCAGAGTTTTTGCTAGAAATCGGGTGATACAAAGTCGCCGAAGAAATATTTTTCAAATTTGGTTTTGCTGGGTTTTGCCCCGAGGCCTCACATCTAATAAGCCAACATACTACATATGCCGACTTCATACCCATTGTTTTGGCCGATTTTAAATTGAAATTGCGACACATGGTGGAAGCCATCGGCAATTCAGATGGAAACAGTTGGTCATGACAAAGCTTCATTAAAGACGGTTGATGCGTTTGTTATCAAACGCAGTTGTGTGATAATTGTATAGAAATTTTTGGCGTTAGAGAAAATCATTAACACCTTTCACTTTTCTTTTCACGTATCACACAGTAGTTGACTGCAAGCATTGGTGAAAATAGCACCGGCCTATCTCCATAATTGTGGTGAATGCTACAATATGAGAAAATTTCGAGATTGTTCGAACAGTAGGCAAACGGTCTGATTATAAATCCAGTGAATGCTCAAATCCGGATTCTGGAGTGATCAAAAGTCAATAATGTCTATTAAATTCTAATTCGAAACGACATCTAAACTCATTATAATACATACATACATACATACATGCATAATTGGTCATTACAACCCTTTAGTAAGGATTACGACCTAGTTTCTCACACCACTTACGTTTTGTGTGTTAATTTTTATACATCAGGGGTGGGACCTACAGTTTTAAAGTCGACTTCAAACGACAGATTTTTGAGAAACTTTTCATGGCAATTTTATTTACTCTCAGAGTTTTTGCCAGAAATCTGCTGAGAGGAAATCGCCGAAAAAATATTTTGTCATATTTCGTTTAGTTGGAGATGCCTGACCAGGGGTTTGAACCGAGGCCTCACGTCTCATAAGCCAACACACTACCTACTAGACCACGGCGACTTCATTATAATACAGATATTAAACAGTCTGCAATCTCTAAGTGTAACATGCCAAAAAAAAAGTATGTAAGTGTTAGACAAATAAAAGCAGTGACCAGAAAAATAATAAAATAATAATAACGTTAGTATAATTCGCAAAGACGCTAAGTCCACTTTTTTCCAAAATTGAGATTTTAATGCAAAACGGTAACATTATACATAATACATATTTTACAACAAAAAACATGTCATTATATAGTTTAAAGTTGTTGTAATTTTGTGGATTGCAAAAACGCTAAGTCCATAAAACTACGAAAAATATTAATATTAATATTATTAATTAATTAATAATAATAATAATAATTAACATTATTAGTTATTAATATTAATATTATTATTATTTTGTAAAAATAATTGCGTTTAAACAGTTTAGAAATTTTAAAAACTGAAAAAGCTACAATGTTTTTTGTGTCTCCTGTAAAATTTGAAAAAAGGGACTTAACACATTTGCGAATGAGACTAACGATAATTTATTTGCTTCCATTATTGAATAAATACTTCGCCTTTCATTGTCTGGTTATATTGAAGATTGCAGGTCGTTTAATGACACTCAACGACAATAACGAATTTACCATAGATTACGTAAAGAAAATATTGTTGTTGCTAATGTTGTGATTTGAATGTTTGTTGTGGTAATAGTGATTGTATCGATGACAATTTACTTTTCCCAATGCTATAGAACTCTATAACATTGTAGTTGCCTCAAATGATAAGGATCATCATTATCTTCCTGACTCTTGATAATGTTGTGAATGCCGCGAGTGTTAAGAAACTATTGTTAACGACAAACAATAGTAAAGTTTGTTTATTTATTTCAGGCGAAAAGACACTTTAACCAAGTTTCATTGGTTCTGATTTCTATGATAATAATGTTGACAGAGGAAGTAATCAAGAGTTTATTTTGTCATTCGTTTAGAGAAATTGCAGATAAATTACACAAACAGCCATACGTAATGCGTTATTATTTTCACAACATATGTGGGTACATTAACATTCATCGAAATCTACATGCAGTACTCATGCACAACAAACAAGCATGACAGAGGACATGCTTTCTGATAATGCTAGAATTTTACCACATTTTCCTAACCTTTTAGCTGTTTGTAATATTCGCTTAGCAAATGAATGCATCTGCCTATGTGCGTGAGTATGTATAGATTTGAGAACAAGTAAAATTGTAACAACTACCAGTTATTATCATAAAGATGGCGGCAACATCTTGTGTTGCAACATTTTACTTCATTAAACAAAATTGAAAGTTTACGGCAAACAAACAAATGCTCTTCCTTGTAATACCTCTTAGCGTAATTGTACATTTAGTTTCAATAATAAAAAAAATGGAAAACCTTATCATCACTTTACGTATCAAACTTATGTACATTTGGTAATTAATATTTCACTGTATAAAAACCACCTAAAATTTAACATAAAAATGTTCATCATTGTTACTAAATTATACTCAAGAGTTATTAAAACTACTTAGAAGTGCCCTAAAATATGTTTTTGGACATTATACTGCTGCAAATGACAGACAGAGTTGTTTGTCATTCACAACACATATACCATAACCGACATACATATGAACAAAACTTTAACATTAATGTTGTATTTCGGATACGAATTAATAATGAAACTCAAATGAAAAGCCACAGTTGTCTTGTCATTTAAGATTTCGAAGTATGTATATGGGTGAATCCAAACACATATTATTATAGAAACATAATTTGACAAACAAATTCTAAAGCCGGTTATTTTACACTACACAACTACAAAAATTATTACGAGCTGAGTAACATAAACTTTATGCTCGATATAGTGTAACAGGCCAGAGTCTCTGGTGGGAAACGAACCCTGACCTTTACGCTAATAGTCTAGCATACTACCACCTCGACTACCAGGGCACCCAAATTTCATTTGTTATCAAAAAAAAAAACGAAAATTTAAAAATTTGTAAAAGTTCTTTAGCAGTCTTTAGTTCGTCGATGTTGAACTAAAGTTTCCTTAACTTTAAACCGATTTTAAGAATTGTTTTACATTAGGTAAGGTGCAGCAGACCCTCCTTGAAGAAATAGGTCCCACTTAGGCCAGTATTTAGGCTAATTGTAATACCACAATCAATATTCAACTCGTGAATCAAACATTCTCCAGAATCATGTGAGCTGAAAGACAGCCTTCTCCACCTCTTCAGAATTCATTTTTAGGTGTGCCAAGTCTTTCAGCAGGACAGTGGTCTGTGAAAATCGTTATTGTACGATGGATGGCCAAGCTCTCTTCTTATCTATATGTATCAAAGAGATTCTAACAATATTGCACCTGCTCTGTTGCTACCAATGACTGGATAGTATCTAATTTAACTGATGTAATCGGAATACCTATGAACTGTAACATATTGGAGATTACGAGCTCCGTCTCAATCCTAACCAGAGATCAGCAATGAATCGTATTTTCGCTACTTATAAGTACTCATGAAATTTTGAGTATGAGTGAGTCAAGAGTATTGAAATTCAACTACTCTGATTCATTCGTACTCGCTACAACATTGATTTATAAGTATAGATTGCAATGAGTATGAGTACAACGTTGACATCAAACTCACAACATTCGATTCATTGTTTGATTCATACGCCTACTCATTCAGATTCATAAATTTAGAAAAATACTTATAATACTTACGAATGATTCGAGTCACTCGTATCATTCATCAAAAAATTTACAGTAGTAGCTATTGTTGCATTTACAAAAGAAGAGAAAAGAAAAGACAAAGACAACAAGCAAAGCACACACACAACCTTCTAGCGAGTATTGTGGTGTTCGTACTCGAATCATACTTATTTTGTACTTCGTGTATATGTTGAATCATGGAGAGTCGAAATCAACAACATGATGAGTATTTCTAACTTTGAATATGAGTAGTATGAGTATGATATTAAAATAAGTATGAATGCGTATAAGTATCTGAAATTATAAATATGACTCGAATCTACTCATCGTTTTGAATACTCGTTCCTGATCTCTGACCCTAACCAGGTCATAAACACTGCAATTTCTAAAAAAAAGAGCATGTTTATAACAGCATAACGTTATACGTTTGTCATCGTTTTCGGACTACGAAAACACCCAACCTCGGAGATTAGCACACTTTCCTCTGGAATTATGGGTAGTACAGGTGATGTAAGTTTCATGGTATAAGAGCACGAACATTTTCCAATCAAATTTTGAAGATTCATAAAAGTTGTGTTTGCCTGGGTACTACCATGAGAGAATGCTACTTATTTTCTGTTCCGTAGTTATAGAATTATTTCATGAATGCTTTGTGCATACGATTGAGTTGAAGGCACTAGAAATGCGAATTAATGAACTTGGACATGCTTTCCTTAGTCCATGCATGAATGTCCTTTAATTATGATATTTTTTTCGCTTATTATTCTTGTATTCAATTCATACTCTATCGTTCATAATTATCTTTTTCGAGTACGATTTCAGCTATGTTTTTCCCTTACATTTATTGAAACCCCCATATGTTCACTTTTGCTGTTACATTCATACGGAAACGGTGTATTTTATTATAAAGTGTTTACCATTTCCTTCCTGTTTAACTTTTATGTGGACTACAACTAAACATTAAAATAATAAGGCAACAGGGTTCAAATGACTGACAATTGCATGCACAACGAAAACAGTTCGGTTAATGAAGCTGTTGCTAAATTAGGCTTAATATCTCCACTGAGATAGTGTGTGGGTAATATATTTGGCATAGTTTAGACAGTAACTTTAAACATTAGCAACAACACATGCAAACCTACAGTTGTTGCTTTATACCATTGACCGACATTCAAACATCTGACACACAAAGACACTGAACGATTTGTTCCAATGTGAATGTGTGTAGTAAAAGTGAACATATACTTCTACTTGATCAGAAAACTGATAGAAAGCAAAGGATTGTGGTAACAGAGATTAAGTAAAATTTGCAAAGTTCAAAATCATTTGGTTATTAAATAAAGAGAATATTAAAATCGACGTAGTCTAGTTGCTAGTGTGTTGGCTTATTAGACGTAAAGCCCGGGTTCGTATCCCAGGTCAGGGGTCAGGCATCAAAACGAAATATGAAAAAAAAATATTTCTTCGGCAGATTTCCGCTCAGCAGATTTCTGGCAAAAACTCTGAGAGTAAATAAACCTGCCATGAATAAGTTTCTCAAAATCTGTCGTTCGGAGTCGACGTTAAACTGTAGGTCCCGCTACTCACGTATAAAATTAACGCACACAACATGAGTGGTGTGAGAAGCTAGACTGAAGGGTTGTAATGGCCAATTATGTATGTATGAATATTAAAGTTTCCCATGCGTTGACGCCGCTAAGATGGACTTCATATTGAAAACACTTTACTTTAAAACCATTGTTTATTAGACCAACCGACAGATACCAACCACTGTAAGGTATCTGCTCGAGTTAATATTAAGCACTGCTCTTCTTTACAGGAATATAAAGCCAATTACACTAGAGCCCCGACTTGCGTCGATCCGATATGTGTCGTTTCGATTTGCGTCGCTTTTTAAAAATTGACAAAACTCAGCTTGCGTTGTTGCAATTTCAACTTGCGTCGATTAAATTTAGCCGAATTTGAAGGAATGGAAGAGGATGACATTAATGAACTTTTACTGTCTCACGATGAGGAGCTTGATAATAAAAATTTATTATCCATTAATATTCAGCATGCTTTAGAAGATGATGTTATGATAATTGATAATACATTAAAGGAAAAAAAAAATAACAATCTCCAATATTTCGAAAGCTATGCAAGTAATTTCCATGCATTGGATATATTTTCTGAAAACGATCCTAACGAAAATCGTAGCGAGGGCGTAGCAGCATCTGCTGACCAAGCCATTAGTTGTTACAAGGAAACATATCAGCAAAAAAATCTCTAAAAATTCAACAAACCTTTTTGTTAACAAACCTGTAAGACCACGTAATCAAATGGAGTGTTGTTGATTTGAATTTATTATCTGAAGAAAGCACCACATAAACTAAACAAAGCACAATATCTTCTTTAAAATTTATTTTTTTTATAAATGAATTTTATTGATTTTTGTTTTTCTGTTAATTTATATTTTTGCTATTTCTTTATAATAATTAGAGAAAACTTTACTGAACTTAATAAAATAATGAAAAATGTTTTCATAATTCTGTTTTATTCGAAATATTAACACGTTCACTGTCCACAGCCCATATATGGGCTATGAACGGAAAGCACCAGCAGTCCACTGCCCATATGTGGGCTGTTTACCCATACAAATTTAAAGAGCTATAAAATTGTGGACGTTGAGAGAACATCGTTTATTTGACTTGGACTTCACAGAACAGACCATAAAAAACAAAATATGTGTGGACGTGTGGGGCACTCCCCAGTTTTTACCTTGGACAGTGAACGTGTTAAGTTTTTTTGCTTCATTTTGATGAATTTCAATGCATTTGTATAGAAAAATTTGATTCGATTTGCGTCGCAATTCTCCGGTCCCCATTAACGACGCAAGTCGGGGCTCTAGTGTATTTACTGAATTTAAATTAAAACCAGAATTAAATTTATAAAAAGCCGTTCATAAAATATTTTACAAGTATGCGGCAACACTTTAAATTTTCCACATAAAGTGGAGAAAGTGAAAATATACCCAAAGCTTTCAATTTTTTTTTTTATAACGCAATCACAGTTTGCAACTTTATGTACTCATTTCATCTCAATTACAGTTGTAAGACTTTATGTGGTCATTCGCAAGGTTAATAAAATATCCTTAGCAGCTACAAGGATTGTCATTATGGAAGTAGTAATTCATGTTCTTCCGACTACCGTTTCTATTAGCGTCAGAGTAATCACATTTAAGTACATGTTTTATTAGTTCTTGCTCTCTCTCTCTCTTTCCCAGTGACTAAAACATCAACTTTTCTCCTGCAGAGCAATTGCACGATACATTTTATTGTAGTTGTTATAATAATAATACGCACAGTGTTATAATCCTTTGGGCTTTTTAAGTCTTCTCTGTTATAATACTTGGTCAAAGCGATAAATAACCAAAATGAAAAAAGTAAAGGAAATAAGAAAAGAGATAAAAAAAATCTGGTTTCTTATCTTTAAATCATTCTCATCAAATTTAGCGGCTTCCGTCTTTTAAAACACACACAACATAACCAGGCATTAATAAAAATCATAAATGCATACAAAAAAAGTACACAGGGGTTTGAACAAATGTAACAAAAAAAAATGTGTTGCTTTATGGTCGACATTAAAAGTAACAAGACAAACTTTTATTGGTAAGGATAATAACAAGGCCAAAAATGAGACATCGAAATGGTAGACAAAGAAAAAGAAAATAGTAGTCAGATAACGTAAGGTCTACACCGTACAACTTATGTATTTTGAAACTTTCCAGCTAAGTAAAGTCAATTTGTGTCGAATCATAAGTTATATACATCAGTGCAGTTGTTAGAAAATTTACCGCTCTACTCTGACAAGTTTATCAAATGTTATCATACGAAAACATTTTTATCCTAAACAATTAAAGTGATCAGTATTAACTCCTTGCTTGCGAGCAAATTAAATTATTGTTCGGCCCAATACTTTTAAGAATAAAAACAGATTTAGCAGACGCAACTTAGTCCTTAAACTGCACTATTAAAGATGATCCAAGAAGCACTCTGAAATCAGCCGCTATTTACTCGACTACTCGATTAATACTTTCAATGCGGCTTGACTATCCGACAATCTAATTATGTATGTGCACCAGTGTTGAAAAATTTAAATTTTGAAATGGTACTGAACTATAACTGAAAGAGTACTTTTTCGCATCAAATGGTACTTTTGTAAAAAAAAATACATACATACATTACAACGCTTCAATCAGGATTATGACCTATCTTCTCACAACATTTATGTTGTGTGCGTTAATTTTATACAAGAGTGGCGGAACCTACAGTTTAAAGTCGACTCCGAACGAGAGATTTTTGAGAAACTTTTCATGCCAATTTTATTTACTCTCAGAGTTTTTGACAGAATGAGGTCGCCGAAGGAATATTTTTTTATTTTTCATTATTTTGGAGATGTCTGAGATTGGGTATGAACCGCGGGCTCACATCTAGTAAGCCAGTACACTACCTACTAGACTATTTATTTCTTCATATTTAATGCACGTACGGTACGGAACAGAAAAACTACCGACTTATACGTGTTCCTCACATATACAACAAAAACTGCTGATTCAGAACGTAACAAAACGTAAAAGTTCCGTGTAGTCATACGTCCACGGAACGTTATGGAACATACGAGTACTTTCGTTTGTAGCATATGAAGAGCAATGTTGATGCTTACCGAAATCATATGTCGGTTCGGCAAGCGTTCTCGTTGCTTTTTGTATTTTAAAAACGAACTTACGTTCCGTGGACGTTTGGCTAACCGGGGCTAAAGACAAATTCTACCTTTAGCATTACGTTGCTAATGTTGAAAAGCACACGATATAAAATATGTAATAATAAAAAAGTACTGAAAGCGTCGCGGGGGTACTGCGGTATTTTTGAAATGGAAAAGTACTGAAAAATGTACTAAAGTACTGAAGTTTTCAACACTGATGTGCACTCACCTATGGCTTTATTTCAGTTCACACCAGAGATCAGCAACGAGTATTCAAAACGATGAGTAGATTCGAGTCATACTTATAATTTCAGATACTTATACGCATTCATACTTTTTTTAATATCATACTCATACTACTCATATTCAAAGTTTGAAATACTCATAGTACTCATACTTAAAAATATGCACGATGTTGTTGATTTCGACTCTTCATGATTCAACACATACACGAAGCACAAGATAAGTATGATTCGAATACGAACACCACAATACTCGCTAGAAGGTTGTGTGTGTGCTTTGCTTGCTGTCTTTGTCTTTTCTTTTTTCTTCTTTTGTAAATGCAACAATAACTACTACTGTAAATTTTGATGAATGATTCGAGTGACTCGAATCATTCGTAAGTATTATAAGTATTTTTCTAAATTTTGGAATCTGAATGAGTAGACGTATGAATCAAACAATGAATCGAATGTTGTGAGTTTGATGTCAACGTTGTACTCATACTCATTGCAACCTATACTTATAAATCAATGTTGTAGCGAGTACGAATGAATCAGAGTAGTTGAATTTTAATACTCTTGACTCACTCATACTCAAAATTTTATAAGTACCTATGAGTAGCGAAAATACGATTCATTGCTGATCTCTGGTTCACACAAAAATTTCATAAATCGTTGCCAATTAGTCCGGAGATATTGATTGGATATTGTATTGGACACATAGTCACCATAGTCTAATAGGTGGTGTGTTGGCTTATTAGACGTGAAGCCATCGTTCAAACCCCTAATCAGACATCTCCAACAAAACGAAATTTAAAAAATATTTCTGCGGCGACTTCCTCACATCAGTCTTTTGGCAAAAACTCTGAGAGTAAATTAAATTACCATGAAAAGTTTCTTAAAAATTTGGCGTTCGGAGTCGACTTTAAACTGTAGGTCCCGCTACTCATATATAAAAATTAACACACACTACACAAGTGATGTGAGAAGCTAGGTCGTAATCCTGACTGAAGGGTTGTCAGGGTTATATCGGATTCAACACTGCCCACCTGGCGCGTAACCATCACAATAAAATTATCAACTTAAGGCTGTAGGTTTGTAAGAAGGCTGTCAGGGGCCAAAGGTCAGAATACCTTCTAGGTAGCATTTTTCCTTTCATTGTATAGGGTGATTTTTTAAGAGCTATAGGAAAATTTTTCAAAAAAAAAACACATAAAATTCAGAAAAATTCATGAAATCTTTATTTGAATCGATAGTACGGTCCATATAATTTAATGTTTGAAGATTATTTCGTACAAATGTTGACCGCGACTGCGCCACAAATGGTCCATCCGCTTAGTCCAATTTTGGCATACTCTTTTCAACATTTCGGCCGGTATCTCACGAATAAATGCTTCAATGTTGTCTTCCAATGCGTCAATTGAAGCGGGCTTGTCTGTATAGACATGAGCTTTAACATAACCACACAAAAAATAGTCTAAAGGCGTTACGATTCGCAGCATCTTTGAAGAAGTACGGTCCAATGATGCCACCAGCCCATAAACCGCACCAAACTGTGACTTTTTCTGGATGCATTGGTAGCTTTTGCAATGCTTCTGGCTGATCTTCACTCCAAAATCGACAATTCTGCTTATTTACGTATCCATTGAGCCAAAAATGAGCTTCGTCGCTGAACACAATTTTTCGATAAAGAAGTGGATCTTCGGCAAACTTTCCAAGAGCCCATTTTGATAATAAAATTCAATGATTTGCAATCGTTGTTCGTTTTTAAGACGATTCATGGTTAAATTATAGACCAAACTGAAGATGTTTGACAGTGAAACAAAACACGAAACGTGCGTGAGCTGTTTAAACCAATGTTGCCAAAAAGATAATAGTTAAAAAATCACCCTTTATAACAGATTCAGAGTCCAAAGACGACTACTTTTTCACGTTTGCTGTTATTGACGTAATGTATCCTCCAGTTGCAGTGCCTATGATCATATCGATTGGAGTACGCTCTATAGAACGATGGTCAGTGTTGTCGAAAACATCTTCAATATCAAAAAACACAAATTCTCTATAAAGCTTGGCTTTTTCTACTTTCGTAGAATAAATTTAACCCGTGCTGTACGCAAGCTGAAATTGATACAACGGTACGGTATTAACCATATTTAGAGTACTGTAGAGAATGTTTTGAAACAAAACGACTTGAAGAAGAGACATATGTACATAAAGTGAATGAGATGAAACACAAAGACAAGGATGAAAAGACTTCAGCCATCACTTGAACTTTAGAACATAAATTATTCCTAGAGATGGACTACGAGTACTTGGCTAAAATCAATGCTTTTTTCCTTCAGTTTCCTTCTGGAATACAGCAGCTCCCTTTACATTTGGAACTTCACTTGAATATTAAAGTATTTGTGTTGTTTGGCATGCCCTTACACTTGAATTCGAAACAAGTTTTTGATATGAAAATAAATACAAGAAGACAACATCGAACATTTCGTTGCAGTGCCATCATTATTTTCGTTGTACGCTTGTTTTTCTAATCTACTTAAACCATTTTTATCTTATATTTGCTGCATTATTTATTTAAATTGTTTAACGTTTTCCATCTTTTGAATGTAATTCTCTAGTCTCTGTTTTCCTTTGTCTCTGTGTTCGCTGAATGTGATTTTAGTGTACGTGTACGTGTACTTTCACTGGTTCCCTTCCATTTTCTTTCATTCCTGGCTGTTACTTTGAATTGCTTTTTCATTGCTGCTGTTCTAAAGCACTTCTTTCATTCTTAATTGTTTCCCTTTTTTCCTCTTTGTTCATTTTGAATGGCTTCAATAAAGTTGAAGTTCTAAGAAGTTGTCTGAAATACTTGTATTTTTTCTACAACTTCGTTAGTTTTGCTCAAAGTAAGTTACAATTCAAATTCTGTCTAAGTAACTGTGGTATATGGCAGTGTGGTTACTCCAGTTTTAAAAATTATTTTCATTGTGTGTCGCAGTAGTTTCAAAGCGCAGCCCAGACATTTTAAACAAAACGAAATATAAACAAATATTTCATGGGTGATTTCCTCCCAGTAGTCTTCTGGCAAAAATGAATAAAATTGCCATGAAATTTCTTTTAAATAAGCTGTCGTACGCATACATACATACATAATTGGTCATTACAACCCTTCAGTCAGGATTATTGACATAGTTTCTCACACCACTTATGTTGTGTGCGTTAATTTTATACATAAGTGGCGGGACCTACAGTTTAAAGTCGACTCCGAACGACAGATTTTTTGAGAAACTTTTCAGGGCAATTTATTTACTCTCAGAGTTTTGCCAGAAATCTGCTGAGAGGAAATCGCCGAAGAAATACTTTTTGTACTTTTGTTTTGATGTCTGGCCTGGGGCTCGAACCCTGGCTTTACGTCTAATAAGCCAACACACTACCTACTAGACTACGGCGACTTCATAAGCTGTAGTACGCAGTCGACTTTAAACTGTAGGTTCCGCCACTAATCGATAAAATTTACGCCTACAACATGGTTGGTGTGAGAAGCTAGGTTGTAATCCTAACTAAAGGATTGTAATGACCAATTAAGTAAGTTAGTCTATATTGTGAAGAAATAAAGAAATCATAAAATTTAGTTTTTCTAAAAATTTCTTGTTTTCGAATTAATTGTTTCCATTAAAGTTATTCCAAGAAAAGAATTTTATTTATCACCATAATTCATTGTATGTATATCTTGTATTTAGAAGGTATATGTGCCGTATTATTTTATTCAGGGTATGTGCTAAATCGTTTAATGTCAGCCAATATATTGTAGGAGTTGCTATGAATAAAGACTATAAAATGGAAAATTCTTATTGATTCTTTGTATTTGAAAGTCGTTACTACGGCTCAATTTGTCATTCAATTATATTGTATTTGATTGTGGCTATAATGGTTGTTTTTGTTGGCATTGGATTGAATAATTTTAAGCGTTAAATGTTTTGGGTGATAGACTTTGAAGTATTAGGCAACAAAATAACCACAACAAATAAAAAAGAATAAATTAAATAAAAGATAAATCCACAAATCTCTCTATGAGGGTATTTAAAGGTTTTAAAACATTTGAATTTTTTTCTCCTTTTTTGCCTTGAATTTTTTGAGAAAGAAATAGTTTTTTTTTTGACACCAGCAACCATACCAGACGGTATAGTAATTGTATAACTATTGTAACCATTTAATATTCTATTGTAGAGCTGTATTTATACGGCCTTATTGGTGTTAAAACAAATACTTTAAGGCTATACTCCAATCAGAATATTATCGTTAAAGAGCACAGCAATTGGTCGAATCAATAAATTTAAATTTATCTACAATAACAGATAACAAGAGCAACAAAGAAGAATTTTTTATGAAGAATTTGTTTGGTATACAAAACTTTACAAGTTTAAAGTCTAAAATGAAACTGATGAATGCTAGCTTTTTTAAAATACACATGTAGCGACATTAACTGCAAACATTTTTAAGAAGTAAAAAATCTAAAAATCTAAGTAGTTAAGATGATTTTACAATGATACGGTTACAATGAAACTTAAACGGTTAAATTCATGGTACATGCATACACAACATACATAATTGGTTATTACAAACAACACTTAGTCAGGATAACGCCCTAGCTTCTCACACCATTTATTTTGTGTGCGTTAATTGTATACATGAGTGGCGATACCTACAGTTTAAAAGTCGATTCCGAACTATAGATTTTTGAGAAACCTTTTCTTGGTAATTTTTTATTTACTCTCACAGTTTTTGCCGGAATCTGCTGAGAGGATGTCGCCTAAGAAAAATTTTTTTCTTATTTCGTTTTGGTGGAGATGTCTGAACTGGGTTTTGAAACGTGGCCTTAAGTTTAATAAGTCAACACACTACCTACTAAGGCGACTTTTTCAAGAAGTAAAAAATCGCCGTTGTCTAGTCGGTAGTGTGTTGGCTTATTAGACGTAAAGCCCGGGTTCGTATCCCAGGTCAGGCATCAAAACGAAATTTCTTCGGCGACTACTTCTCAGCAGATTTCTGTCGTTCGGAGTTGACTTTAAACTGTAGGTCCCGCCACTCATGTATAAAAGTAATGCACACAACATAAGTGGCGTGAGAAGCTAGGTCGTAATCCTGACTGAAGAGTTTTAATGACCAATTATGTATGTATGTATGAATGTAAAAAATCTGAAAATCAAACTAAAAAAGATGATTTTACACTGATGCAGTCACAATGAAACTTAAACGGGTTAGTCTTCATGATACCTGTATAATTATCAATCTATTCAATTAACAACTTTACTTAATCCTTGTATTCAAAATTAATTTTATTAAACTTATACCCATCACTGTAATGTTTCTTTGTTTCGTTTTTTTTTTTCGTCCTCAAAAATACCAAAATTTTTTGGATTTTTCTGTACAAAAAAAAAATTCCATTGATTAAGAGAAAGCTGGTGGGTGTATAAAGAAATAAAATTATTTAAATCTGATAATTAAGTTGTGGTCCTTAAGGTGCGAATGTTCGGTTTTTGTTTTTGCAGAGAAAGAGTGAGAGGGAGACCGTCCATTGATTCAAATACGTACAAGAATAGCCGATAACGTATACGTAATGTTTACTTACTTTAACACTTAATTGTGGCCATCATCAGAATCAGTAAAGCACAATGTGTAAGCCTTTTAAACAATATACATACGCTTGAAGTCGTTCAAGAATATGGCTGAGATAGTTAAGGATAGCAGAGATACAGGAGATTATTTTTTATTCCATTTCAAGAAAGTAATTTTTATTGCTACTCTGTTTAATACCAATACTAGTGTTGGTGGTGCTATTGAAAAATACAGCAACTAAAATAAAACAAAAAATAAGTTTTATAAACGCTTGATATTATTTAAGAAAAGTTTAAGACAATGTAAATAAGCAAATAATATGAGCATGAATGAGCATGAGTTCGAATTTAATTTTTATTTTATTATAACAATAAAAGGAGTTTTATGAAAGAAACGTTAGAATCTTTGAATTAAGGCTATACATATTACATAATTGGTCAATACAAGCCTTAGTCAGGATTACGACCTAGATTCTCACAACACTTATGTTGTGTGCATAGCTGCCAGATAAATGAAGCATCAAATCGTCAAATATTTGAGAAAAAATCGTCAAAGATGTTCATTGAAATCGTAAAAAAATCGTCAGAAAAAAAAATAAATAAATTGAAAGGCTTTAAAACCAAAAGCATATAAAGTCAATGTTAAGCAGCAATAATATTACAACATCTATAACCATGTGTGTTGTAAATAATAGGGAGTCAGAAGATCTTGACGTTATGGGCATGAAAATTCAATGTGATGTTCGCTAAAACTGACACATTTTTCAGTGCCTTGGTTTCTTAAGACGGTGCAATAAATACTTCACTTCATCTGATCTACTTACCATTTACGCCATTTATAACCGACCGAGAATGGAATACAACTCTCATGTATGGGGTGGCCCTTAATGTCTATTTTGGGGCTTCTCGATAGTGTGACCAACTCCATTGATTCATTGCAGCATTGAATGAAAATCATGTATTCCTACGTAACACTCGCCTTTCTCGGCCAGCGCATCCGTATGTGGTCGATTGGCCAGTGTATCGCACACTGTATTACAGACAGAGTTCGTTTGTTAGACGGACTATTCGTATGTGAAACTCCCTTCCTGCAGAGATCTTTCCTGTTACTTATGATATAAAAATATTCAAAACTATTGTCCATAAACACTGTTCCCTGTTTCATCCTTCCCATAACATATTTTCCTAGTTCCAAACACAATGCCATCCACCACCAAGGTTTTGGTCGTATGAAAAAAAAAAAAATAATGGCACTTGCCTTTATTCTTCCGATGTTAATATTAGAGGCTATAATCGAATTTTTAAAATTGTCTGCAAAGGCAAATGATAAATTATGCTCAACTACGATGTTATTTAGGAGTTGTAATTTTTTGGCTTTTAAGGGATTAAAAAGGCATAAAATACAGAAAAATCATCACAGATATTTGAAAATAACTTAAAAATATAATACTTTACTCCTTGTTATTACTAACATAATTTCGCAAAACTAACAATTGCAAAGAAAATACAAAGCTTAAGGAGGCTTTTAATGTACTAAAGTAAAGAAAATTTTGTATATTTTTAATTGCTAAAAATCGTCAAAATAAGGGCATAAATCGTCATGTCGTCAAAATGATATTTTTTGAGCACAAAATCGTCAAAATGACGATAAATCGTCAAATCTGGCAGCTATGGTTGTGTGTATTAATTTTATACATGAGTGGTGGGACCTATAAAATTCGACTCCGAAAGACATTTTTTTCATATTTCGTTTTGTTGGAGATGTCTGACCTGGGTTTTGAACCGTCTCCTCACTTCTAATAAACCATCACACTACCTACTAGACTGCAGCGACTTCATTTAAGACTATAAAATATGAAAATCTTAATAATTTATGTGATATTTAATCACAAACCGAAAAATTGTGAATTTTATCTCAATTCAGTTTTTTGTCTCAGCTATATAAGAGTGATAAGAAGTCGCTGTAGTCTAGCAAGTAGTGTGTTGGCTTATTATATGCCTTATACAAAAACAGAAATATGAAATATATTTCTATCGGCGACTTCTTCTCAGCAGTCTTCTGGCAAAAACTTTGATAATAAATAAAATTCCAAAAAGGATTTTAAAATCTATCGTTTAAAGACGTCTTTAAACTGTACGTCCCGACACTCATGGTTGAAATTAACACACACAACATAGGTGGTGTGAGAAGCTAGGTTGTAATCTCAACTAAAAATGATCAATGTAACAATGTAATGATCAATTAACTAAGTAACTTGAAATGAATAATCAAATGAAGGTTTTAGTTTACGAGATATATATATAAAATACAATTTTAAGTATCTGTATACCTGAAATATTTACCTCTCAATTACTTATGTATACTCATTGAGTTAATTTTTAATATATGTACATTGTGATACAAGAATAACTTTAATAGGCCCATAAAGTTTTAATCTTAATTCAACCGAATACTATAAAAATTTTATTTATTTTCCCCCTGTTATTGCAACTATTTTTCCAGTGCTTTAAGAATCGTTACAAATTTTATTCATGTTTTCAATTAAGAAAATATACGATAGTTTATCTCTGAGCTTTACACATGTATCTGTCTGTTTGTCTGTTCATTTCTTTTTTGTTTTTTTTTTTTGTTTTTGCGAAATGTTTTATCATTTGTAATTTGCCGAGTTAATTTGGTATGAAATCACGTAAATAAGCAATTAACAGTGGAGAAGCCATTCATTCCTTTCCTTCACCGAAAGAACGAAGCCATTGTTAAAGATTGATGATACAGTTACTTAAACAGTTACACATATGCTTATATAAATATCACATGTGTAGCAAATGTATAACTGTGTATGTATGTATTTCTTGAATATGTACGTGTATCTGTATCTGTAAAAGTATTTATTGTATGTGTCTACATACGCATGTAAAAAAGGTAAATGTTGACAGCTTCACTACATAAGACTTACACACACACAATGAATTTTCGTCTGAATAAATACTTACTCACCTACTAGCAAATGAGTTTTTATAGAATAAAAGCTGGCTACAATTGGATATAACCGAGTGTCTGATACCGTACAATCTTATGCCACCACGACATACCAGTCAGTATTCATCAAAGAGAGAAGATCTAAAAAAAAAAATTTTAATTCCGATTAACAATGCATAAGAAAGCCAAAATTGTATTCGATCTTATCCCCGTTGTATACCCTATGCTAACCAACCAAAATAAGCCAAAATTTCTACTTGGTTTTTATGAGTCCACTTATGCGTAATTGTCCCGATTTATAATCTAAACTAACTTAGCAACTAACTGCTCTTCACTTATAATTGGAAGGAAAGAAATTTATTCATGAAATACGTAATGATTAGGAGCACAATCAATATACAGATAGGCCTCGTTGAACACGGGGGGTACGTTCCATGAAAATACCGTGTTAAACAAAATCGTGTTAAACGATACAAGAAACCAATACAAAAAGAGGGG
Source organism: Sarcophaga caerulescens (assembly GCA_927399465.1). NCBI lineage: Eukaryota > Metazoa > Arthropoda > Insecta > Diptera > Sarcophagidae > Sarcophaga > Sarcophaga caerulescens. The sequence continues at coordinate 37,361,109 of OV656872.1, read as the reverse complement.
TTACGTTCCATGGTTTTCAAAAAAGCAAATTTTATTAATTTTAATTTTTTTTTTTAATAATATATAAATACATGTTAATCCATATCTACGCATAAAAACAAAAATATTATATTCAATTAACTTAATAATTCTCGAAATATTAAAAAAAAAATATTTCACGACAGTAATATTAAAAAAAAAATAAAAATACATAACCATAAAATTTAATCTTCATCACTGGATAGGTCTATCCGACGTGGACGCTTTTGTAGTGATTCAATGTTGTTACTTTTTTCTTTAAAAAAATCTGTTATCTTTGTCCGATCATTTGAAAGATTTTTGTAAACCGCGCACAGCCGAGGCTTTTTTAGTGTTAACCGAAAATGTGAACCAAAATGTGAATCGCGTTAGACCGAGGCCGTGTTAAAAAGAGTACGTGCTAAGCGAGGCCTACCTGTATTTGAATCCGTTGCATTACCGTGGTAGACGCAGAACGTGACTTTCTTGTAACAATTTTGAAAAACTCAGTGCCAAATAACAACTCAGACAAAATATATTCAAATGGTTGTGTAGGACATCAGTCACTAATTAAAAGACAAACGTGAATATTGTGGCAGCAGATTAAATGAAATAAAATAAAATAAAATTATTGTAGTACAGAATTTAATAAGATTTTCAACTATATTTTAGACGCATTATTAAATTAAATTTTGGGTGAAACTGTTACTACAAGTAAACATTTAAAACTTTTATAGAATTATACAGACTATACTACATAATAAATTCTCTCGCCACCCACCGTCTTAAAACATAACAAAAAGACGGATGATGCGATGAGGTGTTGTAAACCACACCAATCAGTCAATTTTAATGGATGTCATGTTAATCCGTTAGAGAATTATCTTCGATTCAAGTGAGGTCCATCACTAAACACTGTTCTTCGAGAAAAATGATTATCTTCGGCTAGTTTCAATGAATTGCCTTTGGTCTAGTAAGTCAAAATCCTTGCGTTTTCCAAGTATCCAAAAGTCATCAAGATGGGAACGACGTCGTATCGACTTTTCTTTATCTTTCTTGAGACATCGCGCCATCGCAAAAATATTTTCTTCGGTATTTACATTTCTTTGTTTTGCGCCGATTAAACGATCTACAACAGCACGAATTTTTTTCTCACTAGGTCGATTATGTTGCCCGCAAAATGGACGAAATGCACCATTAACTTCGCAAATATATTAATTTCCTTCCAAGTTATCTTACACAATTTGGAAGCGTTGTTCTGAAATTGAGGGAATTACAGCGTCAACAACGGGAATTATAGCGGGAACAGTGGAAATTACATCGGGAACAGAGGGAGCAGCAATAACAGCGGGCATTACAGCCGGACGACGTCGTCGTAGTCTAGTAGATAGTGTGTTGGTTTATTGGACGTGAGACCATGGTTCAAACCCCAGGTCATTCATCTCCAACAAAACGAAATATGAAAAAATATTTCTTCGGCGACTTACTCTCAGCAGATTTCTGGCAAAAACTCTGAGAGCGAATAAAAATTGTCATAAAAAGTCTCTCAAAAATCTATCGTTCGGAATCGACTTTAAACTGTAGGTCCCGTCACTTATGGATAAAGTTGTGAGAAGCTAGATCCTAATCCTGACTGAAGGGTTATAATGACCAATTATGTATGTATGTAACACATAGCGAGTGATGCACAATTTGGAAGCGTGAGAACCATGAAAAGTTTCTCAAAAATCTATCGTTCGTGATCGACTTTAAAATGTAGGTCCCGCCACTTATGGATGATGTTAACACACACAACATAATTGGTGTGAGAAGCTAGATCCTAATCCTGACTGAAGGGTTATAATGACCAATTATGTATGTATGTAACACATAGGGAGCGATGCACAATTTGGAAGCGTGAGAACCCTGAAAAGTTTCTCAAAAATCTATCGTTCGGGATCGACTTTAAAATGTAGGTCCCGTCACTTATGGATAATGTTAACACACACAACATAATTGGTGTGAGAAGCTAGATCCTTATCCTGACTGAAGGGTTATAATGACCAATTATGTATGTACATATGTAATACAGCGAGACCGATGCCGGCTCTGACGCCATAAGCGAAGCTATTGTAATAATTGAAACACATTTACATTTCCTACTTTTTTAACACAAAATATATGATTATTTTATTTACATTTACTTTTCTTACTTTATCCACCTAATTTCGCTTGGCATATCTGTTGCTTACAACATTTTTCTCTCCCTCTAAGCAGAGGGATAAGCCGTCCCATAATAGTAATGATAATAATATGAAACATTTGGTATAGAGTCACTTACAATAACTATTAAAAACGATTCCACGTTCCACTGTTATGCGAAAACAATGAATACATAGTACCATATTTTATGGGAATATAATGTTTAGTCGCTTTGCGTTGGACTTTTGAAACTTGTGTACAAACATTGGCTGCAAATCCTGTATGCTCGTAACACCTACAATGAATGAAAAATTGAAAATAAAAAAATATTTTTTAATGCCAAATACAATAATCCGGCCTGTTTTCTCAAAAATACCAAACTAATGATGTGTTAAACCATTTAATTGGTTGTTAATGGCTCTTAGGAGAATAGAGAGTAATTTTTTATTTTTTTTTTTATTTTCTAGACACCATTAATTACTGTTATGCAAATAGGTATAATAGGGATCAATTAAAGTAAAAAAAAAATACAACAATAAACAGCATTAAAATAAATGTTAGTGATACCACATAATTTAAATTGCCATTAAATATTACTGGAATACAGATAGATCCATTAAGCAATTTCAAATGCAAAATAATTAAATAACAAATTTTATTAAGGCTTTTGGTATTTTCTACCGTCTCGTCGAGCCATTTTACTTTGTAAGTATGTATGTGTGTAATTGCTGTATGTGCTAAGTGTAAATGCTTTAAATGTACAGGTAGGCCTCGCTTAGCACGTACTCTTTTTAACACAGCCTCGGTCTAACGCGATTCACATTTTGGTTCACATTTTCGGTTAACACTAAAAAAGCATCGGTTGTGCGCGGTTTGTTGCTATTGGATAATGCCCCAGGTCATTCCCAAAATCTAACCCATCCGAATATTAAAATCATGTTTTTTCCACCTAACACCACATCATTGCTACAACCAATGGATCAAGGCATAATTTATACTTTTAAAATGTACTACGTACGGCGTTCCTTACAGTGGATTTTAAATCTAACAGAATCTAAGTCAACTGATGTAGCAAACGCTTGGAAATGTTTTTCTATAAAAGACTGCATACAGATAATATCACAATCTTTAAAAGAACTAAACAAATCAACTCTAAGCGGATGTTGGAAAAAATTTTGCCATTATATGTTGAAAATGAACCAGAAGTCAACCTGCTAGAAGCCGCAACTGCCGAGATCTTAAATCTTGCGCATTCAATCCAAGGTGAAGGTTTTAGTGACATAACTTTTAAAGACATTCAAACTTTGTTTAGTGATCCAGAGTTAGAAGAATCGGAGCTGATAGAAATAGTAAAACGAGCAGAAAGTAATGAAAAGGAAAATTATGACAGCAGTGACAATGATGATGAGGCTGAAGGCAAGGATTTAACACTACAAAATTTAAAGACTGCATTTGTATTGACTAAAAATTTAGAATCATTTTTATTAAACTGCGATACAGCTTTTGAACGTCGAACAAAATTTAAAAGAGATCTTGAAAAATGTTTGTTACCATACAAAGAACTTTACAAAGATAACAAATTTTTTTAAGAAAAAAGTAACAACATTGAATCACTACAAAAGCGTCCACGTCGGATAGACCTATCCAGTGATGAAGATTACATTTTATGGTTATGTATTTTTATTTTTTTTTAATATTACTGTCGTGAAATATTTTTTTTTAATATTTCGAGAATTATTAAGTTAATTGAATGTAATATTTTTGTTTTTATGCGTAGATATGGATTAACATGTATGTATATATTATTAAAAAAAAATTAAAATTAATAAAATTTGCTTTTTTGAAAACCATTTAACGTAACCCCTCTTTTTGTATTGGTTTCTTGTATCGCTTAGCACGATTTTGCTTAACACGGTATTTTCATGGAACGTAACCCCCGTGTTCAACGAGGCCTACCTGTATTGAAATAATTTCAATGTTATTAATACAATACTATTAAAATACAATTTGATTGTAAAAGTGTGTACTCTACAGCAGTGAGGCGGCATTATTAATAAATTTAAAAGTACATTTTAAATTCGAAAAAAAAAATTAACAAATTATACTCTTAAAATTAGCGACGTAATGATTTGGATCTTCTACTACATCTTGGATCTTGGATATTCGTTAACTTTATCATCCACAGGAAATAATTTGTGTTTCCTAGGTTCATAGCAAAATTTAAAAAAAAAAAAATTTAGTTTTAAAATAAATATTTTTCGGAATTACAGAAGCATTTGAGAAGAACTGATAACTGGCTTGCTGCTTGCCTAAGACGGCAATTACATACTTGCTGTGCTGCAAAGTGTTGCGTTTATTGTGTTTATAGCATTAGGCCGCTAGAAACGTTAATTCGATTTATTTCATGGTCTATGCATACCAGGAATGTCTATATGTGATTGATCAGATTGGTTTGGTAAGGACGGTTGACTCTGCCTTGAGAATAAACGACAAGATCTTTCGTATTAATTAGGTTTACAATAACCAGCGATGCAATAATTTGGCTATGACGATTGATGGCCACTGTTGAATAGCATCAACTGCGAGAAAGAATGAATGAATAAAGAATTATCCATCTCTCCAGGCTCAAATTAAATCAATCAAAGAACTTCCAAACCTATTTGATCCATTGTGAAATTAAAATTAATTTTAAGAAACCTCTTAAAAATATTAAAAATTTTGTTTATAGGGTATTGCTTGGTCTTTTAAATCGAATTTATATTCCAAAGAGACCATTAAAATTTATGTTAATTGCTAACAGTAAATCTTTAAGGATTTTTCTTTTTCTCTAACAAACATTTGTTTATAAATTACTGTTCTTATCAATGAGAAAAGAACAGGTGATATCTTCGAAAAATAGAAAAAAAAAAAACAAAAAGAAAATAAAAGTATAACGTTGTATCGTAATGAGTAATGAGTAATTTCCCTAAACACTGCAAATAACTTTGTTTGCCATCAATACTGGCTTTGAAGTTGTTCCAGAAGTGTCATCCTCCCTTCACCATAATTTTTTTAAATATGGTTGGATTTTATTGTGTTTCAGTATCTTCGGCTTTTAACAAATTGATACATTATATTGCAACTCTGCAGGTAAATCAATGTTCTAAGCAGTCATTTTTATTCTGTTATGTTTCGAACTTGTATTCATAACTACATGTGATATCACAGTAATTGTGATGATGTAGTTCTTAAATAAATCATCAAATCGTTGATTTAAAGTAATAACTTGAAGTTTCTGGTGAGGGATAATGAGTTGTGGCTATTATAGTCCAAATTTTTTTTTGTACTTAAGAAGCATACGACTCTCACAAAGTCTGCCAATCTTATTTGGTTTCCATTTTCCCTATTTTGTTTCAATATCAGTAGTCGATTGATGTGAAGGATTTCATTGATAATGTATTGACTCTTATACTGAAGTGGTGAATTGATGAGGAACTTACTTTTTACTTTTCTGGATCTAAATTTTAAAAATTTTACACAATCATGATAACAATTTGTTTGTCGTCTGCTCTATTCAAACTTGGTATGATCGAATTTGTAGTAAAACTTAAACACTTTACCATGTAAAAACCAATGTTATGCCTTGAAAAACTTGTCACAAGGCATCTGCACTACTTCAAGAATTGTTGCAGAAGTATGGAGTTTAATTAATTGTTATTTCTTTGGTTATTTTAATATACCGGGTTATCCATTTCGTGGTTTCAAAAGTAAACGTAAATAAAACACATATAAAATATTTTTTTCATGATATTTCTTTTTATTGTAAAGTTTAAACGTTGACATTATGTGTGAAACACTACATCATTTAAATGACCTCCACGCGAAGTGTTGCAAGCATTGATTCTTTTGAGGTAATTTTCGACCACTTTTTGACACATATTGGGCTGTATCTCCGACATAACTTGACGAATGTTGGTTTTTAAGTGCTTAAGAGTTGAAGGTTTATCTGCATAAACACGGTCTTTCGCGTAGCCCCACAAAAAAGTCTAATGGTGTCAAATCGCATGATCTTGGTGGCCAGTTGATATCGCCACGATGAGAAATTACGCGGCCAGGAAATGTATCTTGCAATAAAGCCATATTCGCTCGAGTTGTGAGGCATGTGGCACCGTCTTGTTGAAACCACATATTCTACAAGTCGTATTCTTCAATAGCAGGCAAAAAAATGTCGGTTATTGACGGTGACAGTCGTTTCATCGTCGTTTTCGAAGAAGTACCGTCCACTCACACCTTCGGACCAAAGAGCGCCCCAAACAGCGACTTTTTCTGGATGTAATGGCCTCTCTTCAATTACTTGAGGATTCTCCGAACCCCAAATACGACAATTTTGTTTATTAACATACCCACCGAGTGTGAAATGTGCTTCATCGCTGAAGAAAATTTTGTTCGAAAAATTGCCGATACGCACGATACGTGGCTATGGCAGAATCACCATTTTTGTAGTAAGTTTTGATAATTTTTATGCGTTGTATGATAGTTAAGCGATCCATTTTCGTCAATGTCAGACTTTCAACTGAAAAGAAAAAAATTGGTTTCACAACTTAGTTTGACAGATGTCGAATTCCAGTCCCATACTTTTGAAACCACGAAATGGATAGCCCTTTATGTACATTTAAATGCATTATTGTGGGCGATAGATGTCGCAAGGTAAAGTTCCTTATTTATTTATTTATTTATTAATTACAATGCAATTACAAATTATATTTAATTAGATACGTGCTAAGTAGCTTCGACCATGTGCTCGGTGTAGTGTCACAGACCAGAGTCTCTGGTGGGAATGGAACCCACGCTAATAGTCTAGCGCACTATCCACTAGACTACCAGGGCACTCATAAAGTTCCTTATTTTCTTCCAAAGCTATAAAACAATAAAGGACTTTTAAACTTTAAATGCAAGTTGTTGGTCAAAAGTATTTATTGTTATAATAGTTATTGGATTGTAATTCATGCCACAATTCCATTGGCATTGCTGCTAAACGAGTACATAAAGCAAAGCCTTAATAGGTTCAGGTTTTCTAGTCATTCTGATTTAATTTTTGATTTTCGTAATATGTGCTGTTAGGATTCAACAGATGGAACAGCTATAGATTTTTAATTATTGTTTTGTGAACAAAAATGTATTTAAATCGATTTGTAAGACACGCACATATCCTTGCATTTATTTACAAATCAGTAGATGATGATTATTCTTTAGTGAATATTTTGCTAAAGTCGGTATAATTCATATCCTATGCATTTTTGTTTGTTATATTAACGCTCAAAGTGCTTTATTTTAGTAAACAATAACGACTGCACTCTTAAGAGTTGCATACATATTCTAAATTTATAAGTTTTTTAACTACCAATACGTAGGTAATTTTTCTCCCGCCCCAATGAACTAAAATGAACAAAAATAAACTTTAAACAGAAAAGGGAAAGTTTTCTCGTGACTGATGTCATTTGCCATGACTGCATACAAAAAAAAAAAAAAAAAACTGTACTGTTTATAAAAGCATTACCATTAACACCTAAACAACCAGGAAAAACACACACAGAAGAAAGACAGAAATCCAGAGAACCCCCAGCCAGCACCAACTGAATATCATAGAAGTTGTACTAAAAAAAAAAAGAAACAATTTTTAGCATGAAAGTATGAAATAACAACATTAACATTAACTACACAATTCCTATGTAGATGTGGATGTAGATGAAAATACTTACAACATTACAATCCACTCTACTCCACAAGTATGACCATTTGAATTCGAAACCAAATTACCTTAAGTTCATACCAAAGTAAACAACTTTAAGTTCCTTTTTTTTTGCATTTTTATTATAATTCCTTTTTGCTTTTTCCTTCTTTACTACTTCTAATTTTATTCTTACTTTCAAAGTTGTAAATACCTAAAATGAATTCTATGCTGCTGCTGCTGAAATTGCCATACAGTTGTTGTTCCTGCATTACCGTCAGTGCTTAAAAGGGACGGACAAATGTAGCCAAAGAAAATGCTGCAACTTTAAATGTAATTTAAAGATATTTCTTGGAAAATCTTAAATATTCTTCTGCTACAAGAGCGATATGATTTTTTTTTGTGTAATTCTTATTAGATTGTACATTTTCTTCAGAAGGCAAACTAACAATTTGTATATCTTTGTATCGTTTTAGAAATAACATTAATGAATGAAGTCGCCGCAGTCTAGTAGGTAGTGTGTTGGCTTATTAGACTAAACCCCAGGTCAGACATCAAAACGAAAATATGAAAATATTTCTTCGGCGATTTCCTCTCAGCGGATTTCTGGCAAAAACTCTGAGATTAAAAAAAATTGCCATGAAAAGCTTCTCCCGCCACACATGTATAAAATTAACGCACACAACATAAGTGGTGTGAGAAGCTAGGTCGTAATCCTGACTGAAGGCTTGTAATGACCAATTATGTTATGTATGTAATGATCTCTTGCAACTTCGTCATCGTATTGGATTCGCTGTTCCTATTCATCTCTATCGGGTAATAAGGCGGTCACAAAGAACTGCCCGAATCATTACTACACAATCATTGCTTACTGAATCTATGTACATCGGTTATTAAGACAATTTCACATCTCTTTTAGCTTAACTGTAGACCATTCTGAGCCTCTGTAGAACGAATCGATCATTGATCACCTGAATATTGGAAATTTTCAAAAACGTTAAGCATTTATGACCTTTTAAGAACCTTCAGGGCGTTTATTCCACAATTAGAATGAATAAAATAATCATAGAATGCATTTCGTCAACAACTTAGTACAGATTTTTACAAATAGCTTGTGACTGAATACGGTTATGGGATAAGGCAAGTTCTCGAAGTCATGGGTACAGGTACAGAGTAATATTGCAGAAATCTGCAGGGTCGATGTATTAGGTAGATGTGTTACAATTGTCGACCTTATGGACATAAGCATCCCATAGGGAACCTGTAAGAAACCCCTCAAATATCATTTTCATTCACCTCTGTTTGTGTCGTTTGACAATGCTTGCTTCTAAATCTAATTTGTCTACATTCTTTTTAATTTTTTATTAGCATTAGCTTGGGGTTTGAAAATTTTGGATAGATGACTTAAAGATCTGTATGACTTCATTGCCGATATTTTTAATCTGTTCCAAGCACGTGGAAAATACAGACATATGGGCAATTTCGTGTCAAGTGACCCAATTTTTAAAATCGATGTCTTTCGATTTGGATGAAATTTGCACCAACGTTAGTACTATTAGATAGTAGGCCAGACACAAATATTTTTTTGATAGATATCCCACTCGCATCCCATTAAGCGATTATGAAGGCCTTAAAGGAAATTTTATAAACTTTCTTTTAAGCCAAAAAAAAGCTCAAATTGAAAAAAAATTAAAAAAAAAAATTAATAAAAAAAAAATAAAAAAAATTTTTTTTTTAAATTAAAAAAAGAAATAGCTATCTAATATCCTTTAGAAAATTTTTGCTAGGACCAATAGGTGAAAAGTTACACACATTTTAAAAAACCCTGTATGACTAAAATGTCCAACTTTGACCCCCTCTAACTCCGGCAGTTCTTGACTGATAGAGCTGAAAATTTGTGTCTGGCCTACTATCTAACAGTACTAACGTTGGTGCAAATTTCATCCGAAAGACATCGATTTTAAAAATTGGGTCACTTGACACGAAATTGCCCATATACATAATTGGCCATTACAACCCTTTAGTCAGGATTACGGCCTAGCTTCTCACACCACTGATGTTGTGTGCGTTAATTTTATACGTGAGTGGCGGGACATACAGTTTAACGTCGACTCCGAACGACAGATTTTTGAGAAACTTTTTCATGGCAGGTTTATTTACTCTCAGAGTTTTTGCCAGAAATCTGCTGAGAGGAAATCGCCGAAGAAATATTTTATTTTCATATTTCGTTTTGATGCCTGACCTGGGATACGAACCCGGGCTTTACGTCTAATAAGCCAACACACTACCTACTAGACTACGGCGACTTCACGTGGAAAATACTAGGCTCAAAACGGCGTTATATAAAGGGTGATTTTTTAGCTATTATCTTTTTGGCAACACTGGTTTAAACAGCTCACGCACGTTTCGTGTTTTGTTTCACTGTCAAACATCTTCAGTTTGGTCTATAATTTAACCATGAATCGTCTTACAAACGAACAACGCTTGCAAATCATTGAATTTTATTATCAAAATGGGCTCTTGGAAAGTTGGCCGAAGATCCACTTCTTTATCGAAAAATTGTGTTCAGCGACGAAGCTCATTTTTGGCTCAATGGATACGTAAATAAGCAGAATTGTCGATTTTGGAGTGAAGATCAGCCAGAAGCATTGCAAAAGCTACCAATGCATCCAGAAAAAGTCAGTTTGGTGCGGTTTATGGGCTGGTGGCATCATTAGACCGTAATTCTTCAAAGATGCTGCGAATCGTAACGTCTTTAGACAATTTTTTGTGGGGCTATGTTAAAGCTCATGTCTATACAGACAAGCCCGCTTCAAGTGACGCATTGGAAGACAACATTGAAGCATTTATTCGTGAAATACCGGCCGAAATGTTGTAAAGAGTATGCCAAAATTGGACTAAGCGGATGGACCATTTGAGGCGCAGTCGCGGTCAACATTTGCATGAAATAATCTTCAAACATTAAATTATATGGACCGTACTATCGATTCAAATAAAGATTGCATGCATTTTTCTGAATTTTATGTGTTTTTTTTTGAAAAATTTTCCTATAGCTCTTAAAAAATCACCCTATATAAAGGACCAGCACCATAATTATTCTATCGCTGATTTTATCCATTCCGGGTAACTTTATGGAGCTTAGATTGCTGACAAGAGCTGGATAATTACATATATTTAGATTTTTTCCAATTACTTTATAGATCGTCAACCTCTTTCGGAGTTTTAAGCAATAAGTTTTAGAAGCAATTCATGCTAAAATATTTTCAAAATTTATTAATAGTTCTACTTAAGCCACGGTTTTTGAAGAATTAAAGCAAAAAACTACAGTATTCCTAGCCCTTTCACTTGGTTTAAAGGCCCATTTCGAAATCCATTGAATGCGAAATCTCACAGTCATAAAAGTAAGTTGAAGGATAGGTGACTAATACAGCTCAGTTGCACTCGATACAAATTCAAATTATCAGTGATCAATAGAAATTATTCAAAACACTGGATTAAGTAAGAAAAATAAATTTTCAACCGAGCCTTATGTATAATAGTCTTCTGTCATCAAAGACTTGCTCATCACCACTTCCAGCCAATTCTGTCTAGTTTTGGCCATCGCATCTCTGACACAGAACGATAATTTCGATAATTCGTTTATATATCTATTAAATGAACAAAAGTCAGCTATTATTTTTGAATAATTCAATAACAATTACTCTCTAGGATATAGTAAAAGTCAATTTTTAATCAAGTACCTGGCATTTATTTGGCTGCCTTAAGGGCCATTGCGTCGGTCTGGTGCAAATCACTGCTCGTTCGCGAGTGCAAAGAGTCGTTGAGGACCTTTGGACCGCACTGTATCCGTCTATGCTGGATTCCGGGTTATAGCGGAATACTGGGCAGTGAGAGCGATTTAGTAGTTGGTCATGACCCCCCAATCTGCCACCTTTACGGCCTCATAAATGGATGGGTCAGAGGGGAAGAGCAGAGGCGTTGTGGGAACGGATCGGGTTGTTGTGTTTCTAGATGTTTATGGCCTGCTATAGACAGTATGAGAACAGGTTGGCTGCTGGGCTTGGATAAAGCCATTTTAAGGTTAGTTATCGGTTTTATCACTGGGCACTGCGAGATTAGGTCGCTGACGAGGATCTGGAACAGATCCCAGCCGGACAATTGCAGGGTATGTTGCAATGAGGTGGAGTTGAAAACTGTCGAGCACCGCCTCTGTAACTACCCAGCCCTTAGCAAGTGGGGGTTGAGGCAGGGGCTTCTTTGAGGGTTTGAATTCTTTGTCTAGAACCGACATCAAGGCTTGAGGTGGTTGAGAAGTGCTAGGGCTTCATCAGTGTAGTCGCGTTCTCCCTTTTTGTTTTGTTTTGGTCTGTGTAATTCCTCCGCTTCCCATTCTCCCTTTCCTACTTTCCCTCCTTTTTCCTATCCCCTCTACTATCCTTCCTTTTTAAGGACGTTGTACAATGGGTCAATTCGACCTCCGGGTGCTGTACATGTCTCAGTCGTTAAGTACACGTCCTCTAACCTAACCTAACCTGGCCTTTACAAATTTTTGCAATAAAAGACAGAATATGTTTCCTTCAATTTCAATTGAAATTAAGAAAATAAATTAAAGAACGTTAAGAATTCAGTAATTGTGTAGAATATAAAGTCGAAAGCAACTGTTAATTTCAATTAATAAATCAAACAAAAAAATAAAAAGAAAAAAAGGTAAAGAAACTTCCAACAACAACTGGCATGTATACAGACTTCTGGTAAATATTTTATGTTTTGTAATTCAATGCAGCACAAATACATTTTTCTTGCAAAGCGTGAGACTAGTCTCTTCTAATAAAAGAAAAATCTTTTTATTTTTAATTTTGTGTTTTCTTGCAAAGCGTGAGACTAGTCTCTTCTAATAAAAAAAAATCTTTTTATTTTTAATTTTGTGTTTCAGCGAAATTTGTAAATGCATTTGGAAGGTTGGGGGCTGTTTTACGCGTAGAGCACGTAATTGAATTTCTATCAATGACATGCGACTGTAATTAAAAAAGAAATTTTCTTCACTTCGCTGTCGTTGAATAAATGGCATGAAACATAAACAGAAACAGGAACAATAAAAATAATACACTCAATAAGCTAGAGTTCAAGGATTTAAAAAACTACTCTTGAAATGTTCAATGTGTATTTAAATTTGCAATGGAAATTGATCTAGGAAAACTTAAATCTTCTTTTAGTCTAATTTGTTTGTTAATGATAAAGCTACCATGGAATGTGGACAGTGCTATGGACACACAGCTCATTCCATATCGGATATTCTGCATGAGTGAGTTCAGGGCATGGTTATCTCACGTTTAAGTAATGTAAACTGGTCACCGAAATCATGCGATTAGATCCCATTACACTACGCCTCGTGAGGTTTTCTTAAGTCACAGCTCTGTAAGAATGAGTCACAAACGACAGTGGTTTCCAAAGCCCTTATAATTTATGCCATCAATCAAATTAAGCCTGATTTATGCGATTAAATCGAGGATAGTATGGGATTGTCTGGAAAAGCTCAATTAAAAAAATAATGTCACCCTTTGCTGTGTCCCAAGTCATGTGGGAACCCTCTTCCTCACCGCTGATGCAGTCAAAACCCTTCTGTTAAATGGGTGCTGTCGTTTAGAAAAATATACTCAAAGAAAAGGGAAGTTAATGATAATGGAGTTAAATAAAAAAAGGAGATCTGAGTCATGCAACTGGCTACCCAGGAATAAACTGAGATTGGTAAACAGTTTTCTCACAAGGACACTATAGACTACGAGCATATTTATTCAAAAGGGGGGCAGATTCTGTGACGATGAAAATAGACAGGGAATTGTGATTGTTGTCACCGAGCAGCATCCTGAAATTTGTAAGACAATAGGCTTGGAGAAGACATTACAGCCATACCCTATAAGTTCAAGGAGTGTACAATAGGTCGTATGATCTTCATGACAATCATAATAATAATAATAATGTACACGTACATACGTACTTATATAAACAAATTTTATGCATTTTCTTTTGCAATCTGTCTGTGTCAGAAATCTTAAAACTCTGTAGTTGATTTTGTTTTGAGGCAAGTTTCGTTTGTAATCACAGTCAAAAAGAAAACCAGAAGCATAAAAAAAATAGAAAATAGAACTTGTAAACAACTTAAAATAAAAGATAAAGTTTCTGTTGAATTTATAAAATGTATTACGGAACTTTACACAAATTTCTCACATATTTAAGTTTACTTCCTTAGATCCTTGTTAAATTTAAGGAATAATACAGCCAAGAAAAGGCAAACATTTTAACTTTGAAAAGTAAAACAGGAGAAAATCTTTGTAATTATTTTTGTGAGATTTTTTTAAACAGACTTTTGCAAATGTTAAGGATTTATTTAATATTGTGAATGTGCAATTAACTTTTTTAACTAGCCACTACTGCCCGACATATCGTACATTATCTTGTTATTTGTAATCAATAACTGATAAATTAATAAAAATAATAATATGTTGTGTTATAATATCATATTTGATTAAATTAAAATTTGTTTTTCTTTAACATTTGGCCTAAAGCATACTGAATTTTTTCTCAGTTACTAAACCATTTGAAAAACTACTGACTTTTCGTGAAAAAATAAAAAATAAACCAAATGTCGGTAAACCACTGCGTTTTTCTTTTTTTTTTTTTAATTCGTTATCATTGTTGCGGCCTGTGTTTGTGGGTTCATAACTTTTTATGAGCAGCCTCATAATGTTGCAATTATTTTACAGAGAATTAAAACAAAATTGTGTACGCCACGTATTTAAAATGAATATTTAAAGAAGACCTTTATCAAAATGGGGAAATCAACAAAAGCTGTTAATGGGTTTAAATCGCCTTCTATAAAAATAAGTTCACATTATATGAGCGTATAATTGATATTTATTTAAATAAAATTAAATACTCATACGCCACAGGTATGCGAAAACAATGGAAACAAATACAAGCCAAAGAGTATTCAATACGTTTATAATTTTTTAACGTACAACGTAACTTAATAGAAAGTTTCTAAAACTCTATCGCGCTCTAAGCAAAAATTTCATGGGCAAACGAAAAGCCTGAGCTAAAACCAAATTATTAGAATGCACTTCCATGTATATTCCTACCTTTACTTGTTACTATGTGTCCTGATCACACTCTACATTCAGATAAAAGTCAAGTATAGGCAGCTGAAATTATATATATTCGCAAAGTGGGCGGGGAATCTAAAAGGATTACAATATGGAACTCTAGATAAAAGAATAAAAAATGCAAGGTCAGACGGTAGGGTGAAACAACATGACTGCAAAGTCATACAACGTGGGTAATTGATATTAACGGAGAAAAAATCGATGACAAAAACGGAAGTTATTTGCCATATCCTGTACAATACACAGTAATAGAGTATGTTAATTAAGTAAATAAAATTGAAGTTTGGTGTCGCCGTGGTCTAGTAGGTGTTGTATAATTATTATGTTCAGTGTAGACACTGACAGTAGTTTATAAGATGCACCCTGTAATCAAGAAAAACTAGAATAAAATAAAATATACGAGTCACTTAATAAATGAAAGTCAAAGAGGTCGTTTGTCTAAAACACGAGTACTACATGGTGTCAGGTGAAAAATTGAATTTAATTGAAAAAGATAAAGTCTTGTTTCAATAATAAAATCAATCTACAAATTTAAAAAAAAAAAAGTACAAAATGTTCGAATTTCAAAATGGCGGCATTGAAAAAGTTGACCTTAAAGCCACAAATATTGCCAACGAGTGGAATAACTGGAAAGCTCAATTTAAAATGTTTCTTCGAGCAACAAATCTAGAGGCTGAAAAGGATAAAAGAAAAGTTGCATTATTGTTGCACTACATGGGTTCAGAGTGTATTCAAATTGCCAATTCTTTTAATGTAGACTATGACTCTGTAGAGTATGATGTTTTGATAACCCATTTCGATGCATATTTTGTACCAAAATTAAACGTAGCTATGGAAAGGCACAAATTTTTTACCAGAAAGCAAGCCACAGACGAAACGTTGGAAGCCTACGTTACAGCTTTAAAGAATTTAAGTCTTTCTTGTGAATTTGGTACGCTACGAGAGAGTCTCGTTAAAGATATTTTCATATGTGGTATGTCACCTAATTTTCATCACATAAAAGAGAGATTATTAAGTGAAGGCAAAATAGAATTGGAAAAAGCGGTGGAAATTGCCAGAAATATTGAAGCTGCAAAAGAAAATGCATCTAAGTTATTACAAACCAATCACGGTAGTCAAATATATATAAATGCACTAAATAAGAATAATCAAAATAATTGCAATAAATGTGGACAAACACATAAAACAAAATGTCCGGCACTTAACGAAAATTGCCATGTATGTGGAAAAAGAGGACATTTTGCAAAAATGTGCTTCTACAAACACAAGCAAAACAAAAACTTCAAGTCAAAATATGTAAAAAATATGGTTTGTGAAGAAGGTGAACCTGAAGACCTTTTTGTTGGATCACTATCGCTTAAAAATAACAATTTAAATTCTTATGAAAATCGAATTAAAGAACTACAAATTAGAAAGTTACATATCTATAAACAACAACCAACAGCATGTCATAAGCAGAATAAACAAGAAAAAATCACAACTAGCAAAAGAGGATGGGTTATACTTGTAAAAATAAATAATAAGAATGTGGAATTCCAAGTGGACACGGGTGCTGACACAAACATATTATCGGAACAAAGCGCTAAAGAATTACGTTTAGGCGGTAAAAATCTACAGTTAACTAAAACCAATATACTCACATTTAGTGGAGAAAAACTTCCAGTAAAGGGTAAAGTTAATATTAAATTAGATTTTAATAATAAAATTTTTATTAATACTTTTTATATTGTAAATTTAAAATGCAAGAATATTATTGGTTTAGACCTGGCAAGGCAAATGGACTTAATAAAGAATATTAACAAGTTGTCATTTGAGAGCATACTTGAAAAATATTCAGATACTTTTAATGGCTTAGGTATGTTGGGAAATAAATGTAGATTGGTGTTGAGGGATAATGTTAAACCTGTTGTTGATGTACCAAGGAAAATTCCGTTTGCGTTACATGGTGCATTGAAAGGTGAATTAGATAGGATGGAGAAATTGGGAGTTATTGCTAAAATTGATGAACCGACAGAATGGGTTAATTCTATTGTTTTGGTATCAAAACCAAACGGTAAAATAAGACTGTGCCTTGATCCACGAAATTTGAATAAGGCTTTAGTTAGGGCCCGTTTTCCTTTTCCTAATATAGATGATTGTAAGACAAAGCTAAGTGGGTCAAAATATTTCAGCACACTTGATGCAAATAGTGGATTTTGGATGGTGCCACTTGATGAGGACTCTTCAAGATTGTGCACTTTTAATACGCCTTTTGGTCGCTACCGATTTTTACGTTTACCTTTTGGTATTAATGCTGCGCCCGAAATTTTTCATGGTGAAATGGTACGGCTGTTCGGGGATATTGATGGCTTGATAATTTATATTGACGATTTTTTGATATATGCGAAGACTGTTGATGAACATGATAGAATTTTGAATACTTTGCTTGAGAGAGCTAGGAATGTCGGTTTGAAATTTAACGAATCGAAATCTAGATTCATGCTTGAGGAAATAAAGTTTATAGGTCATGTATTTGGTAGGGATGGTGTCAAGCCTGATGAGGAGAAAATAGAAGCAATTTTGGGAATGCCTGTACCGAAGAACGTACAGGAGTTACAACGGTTTTTGGGCATGGTAAATTATTTGGGAGCTTTTATTGAAAATTTGTCATTGAAGAATGTAAATTTAAGGCAACTGTTGAAAAAGGACATTGATTGGCATTGGAACGAGGTTTTGGATAGGGAATTCAATAATTTGAAGGAGGAAATTACCAGGCATCCAGTTTTGACTTATTTTGACCCCAGTAGAGAATTGAAATTGACTGTTGATGCGTCTAAATATGCAGTTGGGGCTGCAATACTACATGATAGAAATCCTATAGCCTATGCTTCTGCTTCTTTAACTACGGCACAGACTAATTACGCACAGATTGAGAAGGAACTTTTTGCAATTCTTTTCGGATGTACAAGATTTCATCAGTATACTTATGGGACAAGGATTTATGTCGAAACTGATCACAAACCGTTGGTAGCGATTTTTAATAAGCCTTTGTACAGTATACCCCCAAGACTCCAACGATTTATGCTCAGATTACAGGCATATGATTTAGTTGTGAGTTATAAGCCTGGGAAATATTTGTACATAGCTGACACTTTATCAAGATGCCCTTTGAATAATAATAGTTTACCCGAATTGGACAAGGAATTGGAACTTCACTGTAATTTTGTTAGATCCTTCATGGAGATACCATTTTCTAATATAGAGGTTATAAGGGAACATGTGAATAAGGACCATATTTTCTCAAGAATCAAGGGTTATATTCAAAATGGCTGGCCAAAGTCGGTGGGACAGGTTGATTCTGAGGTCATGCCATACTATAAATTTAAGGATGAGTTCACGATTCTGGATGGCCTTATTTTGAAGGGGTGTCAGATTTTAATACCAAAGAATTTGCGTCATACGATTTTAAATTGCCTACATGAGGGACACATGGGTATACAAAGGTGTCAAAGTTTGGCTAGAAAAACCGTTTTTTGGCCCAATATGTATAATGAAATTGCTGATATTGTATCGAATTGTGAAATTTGTCTTAAGTATAGGAATTCGAAACCCAATCTTAGAATATTACCACACGAAATTTATGACATACCATGGTTTAAGGTCGGTTGTGATATATTTGAATTTAGGAGAAAATATTATGTTATTGTAGTCGATTATTATTCTAAATATTTTGAAATTGAAATTTTAAACAGTGGGTATTCTGGTGTTAATATCATAGACAAATTAAAATCTATATTCGCCAGACATGGCATTCCTCAGATTCTGATCTCCGATAATGGACCCCCTTTTAATTCAAGGGGTTTCTCAGAATTTTGTAATGATTGGGGTATAACTCATAGGACATCAAGTCCTTATCTTCCAAGGTCGAATGGTTTGGCTGAAAGGTCAATACAGACTGTGAAGAAAATGCTATATAAGTGTAGTGAAGGTAATTCAGATCCATATGTGGCTTTATTGCATTATAGGACAACCCCTAAGGGGGGCATGCCTAGTCCGGCTCAACTTTTAATGTCCAGGAACTTGAGAACTAAATTGCCATCCGTTTCGGAAAATTTTAAACCAGTACTAGTGGACGAGGGAAGTTATAAGAGGAAATTGAATGAAAGTATTTTGAGATACGCGGGGAATTATGAGAATGGAAAGGGTTGTCGGAAAACTATCAAGCCTGGTGACAATATTATGTATAAGAGGACCCCGGCATCATTTTGGTCTTTTGGTCAGGTAGTTCGGGAGTGTGAAGAGCCAAGATCATTTGTGGTGAGGGATGAGAATGGTGTGCAATATAGAAGAAGTGAACAGCATATTTTGAAAACTGACCCTTTGGGTGATAATACTGAAAATGAAGTTTTGGACACTGTTAGGAATACTGAAAATGAAGTTTTAGACACTGTTAGGAATACTGGTAATAATTATGTGACGAGGAGTGGTAGGCAAGTCATTCCGCCTGAAAGGTTAAATCTCTAAATTTCAAATATTCACAACCTTAGTGAAACAAGTATATTACACATTTATATAATATTATCTATATAATTCATACTTTGTTATCTATATGTATCTTAATGGAATAAATATATTGTCATTTATATAATCTTGAAATAAGTTATACTTTACAAGTAAACATATATATATATATATGTTTGTTTATTTATTAAAAGGAAGATGTTGTATAATTATTATGTTCAGTGTAGACACTGACAGTAGTTTATAAGATGCACCCTGTAATCAAGAAAAACTAGAATAAAATAAAATATACGAGTCACTTAATAAATGAAAGTCAAAGAGGTCGTTTGTCTAAAACACGAGTACTACAGTAGGTAGTGTGCTGGCTTATTAGACGTAAAAGCCAGGGTTCGAGTCCCAGGCTAGACATCATTAATAAAATCAAAAAGTATTTTTTTCGGCGATTTCTTCTCAGTTTCTCAAAAAAAATCTGTCGTTCGGAGTCGACTTTAAACTGTAGGTCCCGCCACTTATGTATAAAAATTAACACACACAACATAAGTGGTGTGAGAAACTGCGGGCTTCTTGGGGACGATTGCTGTAGACTGTCTAATGGTGAAGGTATAGCACTGGCCATTTTATAGTCACCTAGCAGCAACTCGTTTCCTTGCCGTTTGCATCTTCCCCCTTTCCACCTTTCCTAAAAACCTGCACCATGCACTGCATGAGTAGGGGCCATCCCCTGAGTGCTGGTTTCATAAAAAAAAAAAGTAAATAAAATGTAAAGTAGGTATCCACCAGCAACACTTTAGATAAGAAGTTTCAAATAGAAACTTAAATAGGAAAAACTTAAAGAGACTTTGATTAAAACAAACTAAAAGTGAGTACATAAAACAAACGCACACTCACACAAAATATATTACTTTTAAATGTTTAGAATTTTATTTCATTTTTTTTTGTGTTAATTAAAGAAGTTTTTTAAGATTTTAACAGAAATTTCTTTACACACACGCACACAGTACTAGCACAAGAATGTTAAATACAAAAACAAAATGAACTCAAATAAAATATAAAAAAACATCATAAAACAGTACAAAATTAAAAAAAAAAAAATAAAAAAATTAACTTAAAGAAAAAATGAGTAAACGAACAAGAGTTGAATGATAAGTGACAGAAACACAAAGAGAAGATATTCATTCATTTCGATTTTAAATATTTCATAAAATCTAGACTTACTGTTTAAATAAAAATAAACTTTGTCGGCTTGATTGGAATCTTAATGAAGTAACTTTTCACTCAAAGACAAACATAATGTCCAAAGATACAGATCTGAAATGAACGAAAATCAAAAATCAAAAACAAAACAAAAGCCAAACATCCAATAATAGAAACGTTATGTGTCATCTGCAAATACAACTTTTCAGCTTGAAATTGACAATATTTTTTTTGGGAAAAAATTTAAAGAAAATTACATTCTGTTTAAGTGACACTATAGAACAATAGCAGAAGTATGGTAAATAAAAGTAAAAGTCAACATTAACACCAACAAATAAACTAAATTTATATAAACCTTGCAAAGCAAGAAAAAACATAAAAAATAAAATTAAAAAGGTCATCAGAACTAATTATACAATGTTTTAGAAGAAAATAAATATCAAACTTTAGGACAAGGAAGCTGATGATCTTTAATACCATCTTTTTCGAATGACATTAGCATTGGAGTAACAAAGATCTGACTCCACTAGACAATTTTATTAATAACATTTATTATTCATTTATTCATTCAGGCGTAAATACAGTACAACAAGATATCATCTTATTTAATAGTACTGCTAAGGATATACGCATAACAAAATATAAGAAAATACAAAAAAATAACGTTAAAAATAAATTAACATAACAAATGCTATTAAAAACAAAATTTATAATTATATTAAAAAAATATGATTGATTAATTACGTATGTGCATTATGTTCATTCAAAAATTTAATTTTTGCAGTCTTGAAATGCTTAGCATTGCTTAGTAATTGTATGTTGTTTGGGAGTTCATTCGAGAGACGAATTGCATTGATGTAAAAGTGTCTCTCAGATATCTGCCTGCGGTATCTAACGCTATTAATTCTCAAGCCTCTATTAGATCTTGAAAAAACTAATCTATCAAACAAATAATGGGGTTTCCTAATATAGATGATTTTATGTAGGTACACCAGAGTACGGCATTTCAACAAATTCTCAAAAGATGTGTTACAGATTCGATATGAGAACTCAGATATCCTACTGTACCTTGTACGACCAAAAACATATCGAGCAATATTGTTATAAGTGACCTTGAGCCTGTTCCTACTTACTGAGTCGCAACTAGAAAACAGTTCTAGTACAGCAGAGTGGGGATGAGATATGTTTTCGCGAACAGCATACGAATATCAAACGGAGTAAAATATTGCGTTAGCCAAAGACTTCGCAACATAACAACCGTTTTACCACAGATAGAATTCACATGGTTGGACCAGTTAAGGCTGTTATTAAAGATAACTCCTAGGTTCTTAACACTATGTACAGTCTCAATAGAAGTATTATTAATCTGTAATGGTGAAAGCTGTGCCGTATAGTTTACCTTGCCTATTATTAAAGCTTCTGATTTCCTCGGATTGAGACCCATTGAAACACATTATGCAGATCACAATTTATTTTGCCTATACAATTTGTAATATCAGATGGCAAGCAACTAATGTACAACTGAACATCATCTGCGTACATTTGTACCTTGCAAAACTTCAACTTAGTTGGCAGATCATTAGAATAAATCGAATATAAAAGTGGACCAAGAATCGAGCCCTGTGGTACACCTCTAAATATTAAAAAATTGTCCGATTTAGTACACAAATTGACTTCTATCACGTAGATACGACGAGATTAGCTTGACAGCAGTATTCGAAAAATGGCACATGTGTTCCTACTTTTGGCAGAGAATAGTTTGATTAACGGTGTCAAAAGCCTTAGAATGATCAAGTTTTTGTTCTTAGACATGCGTAAAGTCTCTCGTATACAGAGAAAATCCTGAAACAATTACAGCCGTGGACTACAGCATTACAACTGCCATTGGATGGATAATGGCTGGAATGTCAAAAAAAGTTTGCCAAAATTGAGTTTACGGTGGGCCACAAAGCCGAAAGCAACATTCACATGAAATAAACTTTAAAATGGTAGTGGCAGACATTTATCTACCGTCTTAAGTAATTATCGAATTCTTGATATCCAAACAGTTAAAAATCACCCGTTACTATTCAACACAATATATTTAGAGTAGGTATTTTTCAAAAAAGTGCAGTCCCTGCGCTGACCAACTTCGATGTGATTGGTACAATTCGATCAGTACAGGGACTGCGTTTATCTTTGCCGTCCCATGCCGCTATGCGTGCTCAAGTGTACTTTGGTAATTAAAATTACCACTTCAATCTAACCTAACCTAAGCCTATTGAAAAGTCAGTAGTTCTCCAACCAAAATCATTGGATATGTTTATAATTTGAACACGTAGTTTATATATTTTCAATATTTTTTTTAATTTCGTCCATTTTTTCTGGACTTTTTTTAATGGATATATTATCGATCAATTAGAACCTATGTATTGCAAAAATAAATAAGTATTCATGCTAAATTTCAATGAATTCAATACAAATTTATGATTTCTTTAAAGGGCAACTTTAATTCTTTGTCAATTTTTTTTTTTCATTTTTCAAATTTTATTCAATTTTTTATTTTGTATAAATTTTGTTCATGAACACACGCGCACACGTGCAAATGTCTACATGTAAATAAATAAATTGTAACAATTCTCAAAGATACATTAAGACATTTGCTTTATTTTATTCTATGTGCTTAAATATTACTTTGTTTCGCTTCAGCGACATGGAAATAATATGAAATTTTTTAAGTATATTTTATGCAGAAAGGAAAATATTATAAAAACAACAGAAATGTAAAGATATACAGCCATTTATTAACTTAAATATTTATGCAAAATATCCCAATAAACAATTTAAAATTAAGAACAAAAATGTTGTATCATATTGGGTCAAATTGATTGACATGACATCGAATGCCTCGAATTCTCTTACACTCTGTCATAAACATTGCCGACGCTTTCGCCAGATCTTACGTTTCGTCAACATACAGGTGTGATCGACCTTTTAGTGAACGGTAGAACGATTGTGGCTATCGTAAAATGGTTAAATCACGGTGTTCTTTACCTCATTCACGATAATTTTACAAAATAGACTAAATAAATGAAAACTAATTGGAAGATGTACCTTTAACAAGATGACAGTTATTTAATGTCAAATTTACGAATTCCATATTAGAAGCCAATATTTTTAAAAAATTATGCAAATTGTTCGTTATACTATGTTATAGGCACTTTTATTGCGTAAATCGCAATAAACGCCATTATTGAGCTCAATATTTCATATAAAGTTTCAATTAATTATTGCGCAATAAATACGCAAATTGTTATAATATTGAGTAAAACTTAAAATACAGCACTGTCATAAGTACATTCAGTGAGCATATTACAATTTTCCGAACACTTTCAATTGATATTTGACAACTTAAATGTCAACAACTACAAACAAAAAAAAAACAAACAAAAAAAAAAATGAAAACAAATGTTGCTGTTTTGTTTACCACTGTCAAATAAATGTTGCGTATTATGTGTCTGAACACTTAAAATATTGTACTCAAATAAACGAATATTGACTCAATAAAAATGCCTGTCTGAACATAGTATTATATATACATATATGATTTCTGCCATATGATCACGGCTGACGCATACAAGGCACAATTTGGAACACCAATTTACACAAACTCTTTGCAGCGTACGTAAATTTTCAGGTGTTCAATTACATACATACATACATAATTGGTCATTACAACTCTTCAGTTCGGATTGCGACCTAGTTTCTCACACCACATATATTGTGTGTGTTAATTTTATGCATGAGCGGCGGGACCTACAGTTTAAAGTCGATTCCAAACCTGAACGTGGGGTTTAAACCGTGGTCTCACGTCTAATAAGCCAACACACTACCACACTACTTCAGTGTGTTCAATTGGCTCTGTTTTAGTAATGTAGACAAGTGACTTTATATAATCCAAGAAAAAAAAAATAGATCAAATGTAATGATCCACCTTATTGCAACCAAATGTCAACCAAGATTGATGGCAGTTAATTGAGGCACGATAAAATTTCTAATCATTACCCTATACCGTTCGTCATTGAAATATCATCATCGGGCCAATGCCTCCGCCAGCCCATAAATCACACCAAACAGTAACTTTCTGTGGATGTAATGGTGTTTGTTGAAAAGTTTGTGGATTATTCGATAATTTTATTTATTTACGTGCCCTATCGTTTTCTGGGTTATATTGTATCATCATAAATTGTTCTTCTATGGTATACTTGACTCATAGCTCATAGAATATTATTTGCAGATCAAATGTGAGTTGAGTTTGGAACAAATATTTTCTTTTTCATTTGTTTTGTTGCTGTTATTTATTCATTTCTGAGTATTGAAAATACATAAAATAATTTGTTTGTTATTGTTACCAGTAGCAGTACGTTATCATCGTAAATGACAATCCTGTAATTTCAGGAGTCAAGACAATGTAATGACTCGTTATGACTTTAGTCTTTACATTGTTATGACTCCTGAAATTATAGGATTGTCATTCGTTTAAGAATAATTTAATTATTCGAATGATAATTTTCTATATTTTTTTTAATAATTTGTAGTGAAATATTATAACAAGATGACAGCAAAGTTCGCAAAAAAATTAAAAACCAATTTGTTGCATACAACTCCCTCTTAATTCCATACTTCCCGGTGTTCTAGCCCAATAAGCCGCTTGAAAAGGTGACATCCGCTTACCGTTGATTTGAGTTTAAACATATATATATATATACGTATGTATATTATTACAGACTGTGTAGTACCTATAACGATCGAAAGATACGCGTAGTTACTAATGTAAACCGTGTCCCTCACCATGAAGCTCAATTTTTACTTCGTCTTTTTTGTTCCTTTAGTGGGGTAACAAGACAAACAAATGTTCTCATTCTCTTACACTTCATATATTTACTCAAAATGTCGCTGATAAGAGCAACCACAATAAAGTGCAACTGTGCAACAGTCCAAAACATTTTCACGTAGGGAGTTGATGATAGCCTTATTAGCTGCTCAGGTCGAAGTGGTAGCTGTGATATCAAAAAGCTCACTTGAGCACGCATAGCGGCCCATTGTGATGCAACGGGTGAACGCAGTCTCTGTACTGACCAAGTTCCACCAAAATCAGGGAAGAGGAAGAAGTTGGTCAGCGCAAGGGCTGCACATCAAGTTTGATAAACGAAGCTATATCCTTGACATCAATAGATGATAGCTCCGTCAAGCTGACAAGAAATGGAGGGCCAAATAAACTATATCTGCACCTCGCAAGAGATGGGCACTGACAAAGAAAGTGGATAACAGTCTCCTCTTCCTCAGCAGATCTGCACCCACGGCAGAAGTCGTTAAATGGGAGCCGCATCCTTTCCGCGTGGCTACTCGCATTAGCTGCTCAACAGAAGAAACTTTTTAATGAAAATGAAACAGCAAATAAATGAGTTCTTTACAAAGCAATAAAAAATATTTTTAATACCAATTAAAACTGCAATTTAAAATAAAGCTTATGGCATACTTGGTTATATGAAACGCTGGTCTAAGGAATTTGTTGATCCTTATTTAATTAAAATGTTATTTATATCTCTTGTCCGGCCTATCCTGGAGTATAGTTCTATGGGTCTATGGGACCCTTGTTATGCAGTTCATATAAATAGCATTAAGTCAGTGCAAAAACAGTTTTTAATTTTCTGTTTACGAGGTCTTGGTTGGAACTCCTATGATTATGTTTAAGAGTTCCCTTTTTATTCTGGGATTAATACGAGGAGATGTTGATTCAGAGTTCCTGCTCAGTCGATTGAAATTCAATGTTCCTGTGCGACCTACACGCAATTTTTAACTGCTATCACTAAATTTCAACAGATCAGACTATGAAAATAATGATTTCTTTAGACGAGCCTGTAAAACCTTTAATGAATGCTACCAAGTAGTTGATTTTTCGGAGTGTAAAGATGTTTTAAAGAAAACCCTAACTATATTTTTGAATTGTTAATATAAAGTTGTTGTTGAATTAATATAAAACTGTATTGTATTTGTTGCATATAGTCAGTAAGGATATATTGTATCTATTGACATTAAATAAATAAATAAATAAAATCTAACCTTCATCACTATTCAAAACAAATTCGGTCTTTAGATATTTATTTAGAAGACCTAGACACTGACTTTTAGGTCATAGGCATTGACACTGATAAATTAATGCTAAAAGAAGCCTTGTGTTGTTCAATGATCTTACAATCACACATGACACATTTTTATTCACCCATAATGTAAATGTATGTATAATATTTTTAATTAACTTTTCCATGGTAATAATCCCAATAATAATCATATCCTTTAACTACTATCAAATAACAAATAATTTAATTTCTGCATAGAAATCTTTAAATTTGTATTTATACAACGCATATACATATATGTATGTATGTATTTACGTATAATCAATTTATATGAGTTTGTTTCAGTGTTTGTATTCATATAATTTCAATTAATCCATCGTTACTGTATTCATACTCTCACATACACACGGCTAACAACAACAAATTGAAAACATTAATATTCAAATCACAATAAATAAACTCTGATGCCAGTACAGTAAGTACAGTAACAATGTATGATACTTAATGTTATGATATTTAATATTGTCTGTGTGCGTTTGTGTATAAATTGTATGCATTACAAATATAGATTGATAAGTTTGTAAACGAAATTAAATTAATATGTGTAAGCATATCTCAAGATGAAGACAAACAAATAAACATAAACAGATAATAACGTAATGCAAAATAAGCATTCAATTATAAAAGAAAGAACATTAAACTCGGTCAACACCCACTATATGTTTGCCAACAGTAAGTCTAGCTGGTCTAAGCTATACTGTACGGTGCTATTTTGATTGACAGACAGTGTGATTATCGGCTATCGGTGTTCTAAAGAAGGTATTTCACTAACAAAAAAATCCAAAATATGAAATTGATGAAAATGTTAATAAAAATAAGAAATATTTTCCCAACCACATTTTTGAAATTTAAGTTTCATATTGATATCAAGTTAAATTGTGCGGTTTTAATTTATCGACATGACGTTCGAAAGGAATTTAATTGGTGCCTAGCTATCCGTAGAGATTAGAGAATTTTCTGTCCTTCTTCACTTGGAGGACACTACAGTGCTCCAAAAATCTGTACGACTTGATATCCATGTCCTTAATATATCGGGTCCGCCATCTAACGTGTTTTTTTTTTCAACTAGTGCTTATTTCGTGAATGGTAACACTTAGCTCATGTCTGATTTGACAGATAATTAGTTGTATCCTTCCGCTGAACGAATATTGACCATCCAATGCGTTTTCGCTTCGCTAAGTGGGCTTGCGATCGACTTACAGAAGATGCCGATTTTGGCAAAAAAAAAAATCATCTTTTCAGATGAGGCTCATTTTGATCTTGGCGGGTATGCAAACAAGCAAAATTGTCGCACTTGGGGCACAGAAAACCCGCACGCATACATTGAAAAGCCGACGCACCCAAAACGAGTCACTGTTTGGTGCGGATTTTGGTCCAGAGGCATAATTGGGCCATTTTTCTTTGAAAATGAGCAAGGAGTGGCCGTTACAGTCAATGGCGACCGTTATCGGGCCATGTTGAACGAATTTTTGTTCACAAAAATTGAAGAGGAAAAATTGGTTTCAACAGGACGGCGCTACGGGCCACACAGCCGAAGCTACACTCGATGTTGTGCGCCCTGTTTCTGAAGATCGTATTATCAGCCGCAGAGCTGATGTCGTTTGGCCACCTCGGAGCTGCGATTTGACACCGTTGGACTACTATTTGTAGGGTGCCGTCAAAGATAAGTGTTACGCCGACAAGCCAGAGACAATTGACGCTTTAAAGGACAATATTCGTGAAGCCATTGGTGAAATACAGCTGCACACAATCGATAATGTACTTAAAAATTGAACCGATCGTGTAGGCTACTGCATTGCCAGCCGAGGCAGCCATTTGAATGAAATTATTTTCAATTATTAACCGGAAGGATTGTACTTTCAAATAAAAAAAGAAATTTGAGAAAATATTCAGTAATTTTTTTTAAAGCATTTTCAAAAAAAAAAAAAAAGTTATTTGGCGGACCCTTTACAACACACTACAAATCTCTTTCACATTTATTTACCAGCAATCGATTTATATCAGACTGTTTAGGATAGCAATTCAGCCTGATTGATCCAAGAGAACCTCAGTGTAATATGGCGTAAAGTGTCGCACCGTTTTCATCACTTCATTTTAGAGAACAGAAGGGTACAGAGAGGGTACATGTCAGCGACAGCGATGGATAGGTCATCAGCATAATATATGTACATCCGCTTTCCACGAGCTTTGTAGGTAATTTGCCAATAAAGAGATCCAATACTTATTGATATAGTGTATCTTTTTATGATGATTTTGTGGAAAAATCGGACCCACTACATGTCCATGATATCACGAATTCAAAAACAGGTTTCCTTACGGTAGGGCATTACTTTTAACAAGATATGTAGGCGAAGAAGCTAATTGTTTTCTTCAAATGAGCAAAAAAAATACTCTATATGAATGGAGCTAGGTTAGGTTAGGTTAGAGGACGTGTACTTGTCAACTGTGACAAGTACAGTACCCGGAGATCGAATTGACCCATTGTACAACGTCCTAGCTTCTCACACTACTCATGTTGTGTGCGTTAATTTTATACGTGAGATCCCGCCTACAATTTAACGTCGACTCCGAACGACAGATTTTTGAGAAACTTTTTCATGGCAAATTTTATTTACTCTCAGAGTTTTTGCTAGAAATCTGCTGAGAGGAAATCGCCGAAGAAATATTTCTGCTTTTTTCATATTTCGTTTTGATGCCTGACCTGAGATACGAACCCGGGCTTTACGTCCAATAAGCCAACACACTACCTACTAGACTACGGTGACTTCAAATGAATGGAGCTAAATCGAATAAAAAAATTGAGCAGTGGGGGAAAAGAATCTAGTGGGCTGGATAGCCATGGTATCAACGACTTCAAAACAGGTTTCCGGTTTCAGTCGGGTGTTACTTTGGACCGGAGATATAGGCGACAAAGCTAATTGTTTTCATCAAATCAGCAACAAAAAGTTTTCTATATAAATCGAGCAATATTTGTCGCATTGCAGTCTCTTTGTCCATGACTTGCTTTTTTTGTGGATGGCTTCCTATTCTTGTGTTGATGACTTGCATTTTTAGTCGATGACTTGCTGTTTTTGTCCGATGACTTGCACTTTTTTTATGACCTTATTATTTCTACCATCACTGCATCATATTAAACAGTTCTTTCAGTAAAATTATTATTTTATATGATTTAATAGGGATGAAAAATTTTAATAAATAAATGTATTAAAAACGTTAAAAATTCCTTTAATTATAGCTGACTAAAAACTATACACACAACATTCATGGCATAATATTTTAATGAAGTAACAGCATCTAATTCTGATACACTTGTTTACCAATGTTTCTACAACCAGAACAGTTTGAAAACTTTTTATTTTGCTAATTGGAAAGAAAAAATTAACTGCAATCTCGTTGGGACTTTATATTTGTGTTCGTATATTTTTCACTGCTGACAACATACTCGTAATTGTATTCATTTTATGCAAAACACATGACAATATTTTGTTTTTGAATACAGTTTTTTAATAATATATTCAGTTGGGAAAACTTTTCCAAAAGCTTTCCAAATGAGGGATAATATGAAATGCTATACATCAGAAGAAAGTTGAATTTTTTTTTTTTTAATTGTAAAATTTTCGTAAAATATAGTAAAAAAATATTTGTGAACATACGGAAGTAGATTATGAGTATAGCATACAAGGGTAAAGTTTCACATTCATTTTGAATGCGTTACCTTTTCGACCAAGCTTTTAATATTCTATGTTTGACTAATTAAAAGTTATATTTTTTTTTGTTTTTTTTTTATTTTTAATTTAATCAAAAAAAAAATCATAATCATGTTCACACTTTTATACAGAATTAAGAGCAAGACTATAATAATAATCGTTATATTTATTATTCGTTTAAGACTAAAATTGAACTGAAAAGCTGTAGAAGTAAAGAACAGAGATCAGCAATGAATCGTTTTTCCGCTACTCATAAGCACTCATGCAATTTTGAGTATGAGTGAATCAACAGAATTGAAATTCAACTACTCTGATTCATTCGTACTCGCTGCAGCATTGATTTATAAGTATAGGTTACAATGAGTATGAGTACAACGTTGACATCAAACTCACAACATTCGAAATGTGTTTAATTCATACGCCTACTCATTCTGATTCATAAATTTAGAAAAATACTTATAATACTTATAAGTGATTCGAGTGGCTCGAATCATTCATCAAAATTTACAGCCTTTGTTATTGTTGCATATGCAAACAAAGAAGAAAGGAAAGACAAAGACAACAAGCAAAGCATACACACAATCTTCTTGTGAGTATAGTAGTGTTCGTACGCGAATCATACTTATTTTGTGCTTCGTGTAAATGTTAAGTAGAGACGAGTCGAAGTCAATAACATCATGCGTATTGTTAAGTATGAATACGACGAGTACTTCCAACTTTGAGTATGAGTAGTATGAGTATCATATTAAAATAAGTATGAATGCGTATAAGTATCAGAAATAATAAGTATGACTCGAATCTACTCATCGTTTTGAATACTCGCTGCTGATCTCTGGTAAAGAAAAACACCTGAGTGTCGATCTCAGTTAAAAAATAAAATAGAGAACAATTATTCCATTTTCAGATACTTGAACAAATTTTCACTTGAGAACACAATTCTGTTCTCCACCAATCTGTTGAATTATATCCCAATTTTAATATTGTGTTCGTATCGTTTTAAAATTTTTTGATTTTTTTTTTCATTTCATTTATTCTGTTTATTTTGTACATTTGATTGACATTTATCACTGGCACTGAGTGTTCAACTTCAAATCACGTATCGCATAAGTCATGCGAATTTTTTCTGTCTCCACAAGTTGCAAATATTTTATTCGTTTTATAAAGAAGGATATGTAAGTCTGTTCATATGTATGAACACAATCACTAGTATTACTTGTATTACTTGATTGATAGCTGGATAAAAGACTGGCTGTGTGGACATATAATATCCATTTGATAGGTTCAATCAAGTGACATTAACGATATATGCTGTTGACACTATGTTTTGTTATGAAGAGTCAGAAAATTTTCGGGAGACAAATTTTAATCAAAACTTTGCTACTGTACAGTGTACAAAAGTATCCCTCATATATGGTCTTGTGATTGACTCTAAATATGTATATGTATACATACATGTGTGGAATACTATGTGTTGTAACTTAGATTTGAATTATTATTGTGGCAAGTATTATTGCTCAATATCAGCATCCAAAGTTGAAAAAAACTGATTGAAATATGAAATGTTGAGCTAAATCAAGAGATTTCTAATTTAAAATATCTAACTTTTACTACCCAATTAATGCCCCTCAACGAATAGGATTCAATAGCATATATCAAGGTACTCATCAAGGAAATAGATACATGTGTTAGTACGTAGACCTCACTTGTCACAGTAGTACTTAATGCCCTGCCACGGTAGAACATTAGGAATATTATCTGGACATTGCACTCAGAAGTAGCCGTATTCTAGGTAGTGTATTGACTTATTAGACGTGAGCAGTCGGCTCAAACCCCAAGACAGACATTTCCAACAAAAGTCGCCGTGGTCTAGTAGGTAGTGTGTTGGCTTATTAGACTGAAGGCCCGAGTTCGAATCCCAGGTCAGACATCAAAACGAAATATGAAAAAAGCAGAAATATTTCTTCGGCGACTTCCTCTCAGCAGATTTCTGGCAAAATCTCTGAGAGTAAATAAAATTGCCATGAAAAGCTTCTCAATAAAATTTGTCGTTCGGAGTCGACTTTAAACGGTAGGTCCCGCCACTCATGTATAAAATTAACACACACAACATGAGTAGTGTGAGAAGCTAGGACTGAAGGGTGCGGGCTTCTTGGGGACGATTGCTGTAGACTGTCTAATGGTGAAGGTATAGCACTGGCCATTTTATAGTCACCTTGCAGCAACTCGTTTCCTTGCCGTTCGCATCTTGAGATGTCCACAAACACTACTCCCTCTCTTCCACCTTCATATAATCCATTTTCCTAAAAACATGCACAATGCACAGTAGGGGCCATCCCCTGAGTGCTGGTTTCACCAAAAAAAAAAAAAAACGAAATACGAAAAAATATTTCTTCGGTGACTTCCTCTCAACAGACTTTTGGCAAAAACTCTGAGAGTTAATAAAATTGCCATGAAAAGTTGCTCAAAAATCCGTCGTTCGGAGTCGACTATAAATTGTAGGTCCATCATTCATCATAGAAAATTTAACACACACACAACATAAGTGAAGGGTTGTCATGACCAATCCTCAATCCTATCGTACCCTGACGCTAGATCTTTGTTAGTGAATTTCACAACCTAGTCTAAATTTCGCCCTGATGGGAAATTACGCTCGGAAATTAAAAACAGAGAAAACGTTTGTGAAAGTCTACATAGACGTTCTTAAACTGGAGAATAAGTTAGGCAGCGGAATTTTCTCCGCACGGCTTAATGCAGCAGAAATGCTGCTTAGAGCCAACCTTTAGCATAACCGTCTTCTCTGTCAACTAAGCGGCAATCGAAACTCTTTCGGATGCAACCTTTATATCTCAAAAGGTTAGTATATGCCTCAGTTGCATTGATCGACTTTCAAGGCATTTTTGTATTAATCTTGTATGGCTTAGTAGTTCAACTCTTAACACGTTACCGTGGTATGGTATGGTTTGGAAAATATTTGTTATTGTTTATAACTCTCGTAGTTTAAAAATTTATGTAATAAACGCGAAAGAATGGAATAAATTTTATGTTTCTTTGTTTTAGATTTTCAGTCCTTCTCAGATGTTAAAAAAGGATAGGATATACATAGGATGCATATGTTGGATATTTTTCATGTGTATGTAAGTATTATGAATGAATTTTTAGCATATTTTATTATGTTATATGATTAAAATTCAAACTTTAGCTTTAATGCTTGTAATTAGCGTATGCTTAAGATTTGAATAAAGCCAAATGATGGCCATTTTGTTGTTTAAATTAATACGATTACAATTGCATTTTGTAGGACCTCGAATACAGTTGCAAACCGTACCAATATACACCCACTTTTGTAGTTTATTTTAATAAATTTTAAGCAAATGAACATAGTTTTCATTTCACTTCACTGCAATATATTCGTATTTATTGCTTATAAATTAGTTTTAAAATTATCACAACCGTTAAAATTGCAAATGCAATAAATCGAATTACAAATGCCATGTGTTCATAAACAAAATGTAATCAATGTCCATTCATTTAGAAATTTTCTACATTATAATTACAAATATGGAGTTTCAATGGCATTAATTATATGATATCACAGAGAGACACATATTTATGTCAGAAATTAGGAAATATTTTATAATTATTAAATAACACTATGCGGCAAAATAAAAAAAATTAAATACAGCCGCCTAATGACATAGTGTAGGTTGTGAGTTTTGTTGGGTAGAACTCAAAAATACCTTTTTTATATTTCTCGAACCCTCCAAACTTGTTTTATTTGACAAAAACTGTTTTTTTTTTGACTTTACGCGCAAATTTCTGGATTACTCAAACATTTCTGATCCGATTTCCAATCTTGTTGAAAAGGGGAGAGATGGACCTTAAAAACGGTATACATATATCTATTATTCGACTTAATATGCTATGAGATTTGATGAGGTAAACTAGGAAAATTGGAAATTTTTCATATTTTTTCAAGTTTGTCCATTCATAGTAGCAAACTTTAATAAAAAAAATATAGGATAAGCGATAATATTCTTAAAGTCTGTTCTCTTGTGAAAAGATTGAGTCATCATTTGATAAAATTGGATAAAAATTACCGTAGTTATTATTTAAAGAGTCTAACAGTCGAGTGATATTTTTTATATCTACAGTAGTGGACTAAAGTGGATACATAAAATTAAATTTTTTTAAATTTGTTATATATTTATCTTTTAATAAAAAAACTTAAAAAGAAAAATTATAGCATTAAACTTAAGCATATTTCTTCAATAAAAATGGCTTTAATTCAGTATAACATATCTTAAAAAATTAAATAAAAGGAATTACAAATTGATTTAACTTTTATCCGGTTTTGTCCATTTTAGAATTTTCTGCAATTTTTGTTGTTAGTACTTTGTCCAAAGGCCTTTGTTCTTTATTACAGATTTTATTCGATTAGGCATACTTTCCACGAGATTTTTAATGGTTTCGAGTGGAAGATTGGCACATTCCGTGGAAACTCTTGACCAAAGTTCATCCATATTGGTCGGTGCTCGTTCGATGGGGTTTAAATAGGGGCTTTGTGCAGGCCATTTCATTGTTTTGAATTCTTGTTCGGAAAGCCATTTTTGCACAATCTTGGCGGTGTGCTTCGGGTCCCCATCTTGATGAAAAGTTATTTCCATCGCCGGATAAGCGCACTCCTCAATAAACATGGGCAAATTATTCTCCAAAATACTTAAATACTGCTCCTTATTCATTATACCATCTATTTTAACTTGGGGACCCACCAGGTAAAACATCCCCACACCATTAAATTTCCACCACCGTGCTTTACTGTTTGCTTGAAGTGATGTCGTTGAATGGTGTCAGTGGCCCTCTTCCAACAATACTGAATCCCATCAGACTGGAAACGATTAACTTTTGTTTCATCGGACCATATCACTCGTTTTTGTGGATTTTACAAAATTTAAGCCGAGTTAAAGTTATTAATGTAATTTTAAAAATATTCAATTATGTATCCACTTTAGTCCACTACTGTATATTTTTTCAAATGAAATGTTTGAGTAATCCAGAAATTTGTGCGTAAAGTCAAAATAAACAGTTTTTGTCAAAAAAAAACAAGTTTGGAGGGTTTGAGAAATACAAGAAAGGTATTTTTGAGTTCTACTCAACTAAATGAATAACGTGGACTAAGTAGTTACTCGGGTGTATTTTCACTGTCGCACCGTGTAATTATTGATATATTTAAATATGAAAGGCAGCTTTATATCACATAAATATCGTATGTATGTATGTATAATAGCATATGTTCCGATAGGAAAAAAGTGATTTGGGCCTAGGCGAAAGGACAAAGCGACTGATTATGCCACTATATTTGAATCTGCGAATATCCTCTTTGCAGGTAAGCCGATATATAATTATGGCTTAATTTCGAACACATAGTAGTGATACGCTGTGATGCCCTTAGTCATTTGGGTTACTTAAATTTGCTCGTTTTCGCTCCAGCTACCATCTGATAGAAGTATAGTTGACATTACCGAGGTATACTTAGTATAAAACCCTAATTTTTTCCATTAAATTGTACTTTCCTTTTAGTCAAAAATACAACACAAAGAAAAATATTATTTTCAATCAAAATCGCAAAATATTTAATGTCCATGACAATACATGGGTGTAAGCTATGTTTTATAAGTGATACAGTTTATTTGTTCATTCCTGAATACATAAAAGTTACGACCGCGACTGTACCACTAAATGATTGACTTAACATTCTTGTTGAGTAACAGACTCTCTGCACTTATGATGCAGTAGATGCCGATGGCAAAGATAACTGTATTGGCGCACGTCAAATAGCTTATCACGTGCCACAACATCAAAGCTCTGGCTTTATAAGTCAAAAACAATGACAATGTGAGTATAACACGTTTCCAATGACGTATTTTACAGTTTACAAATCAAAACTGCAGCATAAGTGGCATGTTATAAAAACACCCGGTGTAGCTTATCGATACATCAAAACAATTCAATGTTTTTTATCGATCAACATCTATAAAACGTTGATGCTTTTATTCATTTTTCAAATACATAAAGCTCAGATAACCGTGACAAAAACCTGTCCTATAACAGCGCTGGAAGTTCTTTACGACTTAAGCCGTTTGAATATGATAGTGTGAACCAATCCATGGAGAGTATGGTTAGATTGGAGAAATCAAATGGCAGACAGTTCTCTCTTAACTGTCTCCTATACTTTACAACGAATATAAGTAGGATTGCTCTTTTAAAAGTGGAAATTGTTTGTGATATACAGATGGGTCAAGGACGTGTAGTGGAACAGAAGCAAAAGAGTTAAATCCCAGAATATTCAGAGCCTGTGGAGATTTCTTCTCAAGCGTTTCTTACAAGGCAACTTGAAGTACAGGCAATGAGACATAGTAATACTATGTGATAATCAGGCTGTCATGCGAGCACTAAGCTGTTGTAAAGTTAACTCGAGATTAGAATGGAAAGCTTAAGCAGATAGACAAAGAATTTAACTCAGAGGTCATGTGGGAATTTGGAGTTAAGGAGGCCCAAGTTTTTCTGTAGAGCAGGAGGTAGGGCTTGCAAGGTATACACGAAGAAAGGAAAAATGAAGACCTCTCCTCCCACCTGTACTGTAAAGTTTTGTTAGGTAATTACACTTGGAAGAAATTTTAGTTATCATCAGACCATCTAAAAGTAGTCTAAAAATAGTCAACAGAAATCTGACCGAATATTGTAGACACAAAGAACACCTGTTCTAGAATAGGTATCAATTCATGCCCAGAATATAGACTCAGTGATGAGGATAATGAATCACTATAACACAGACAGGGATTTATCTTTACTAATTCTGAACAGTATAATGAAGTTTTTCAGGTTAACAGGTTCCACATATAATTGAGTGTGGGATTAAAAATAATCTCCTTATTATTCTTAACCAACAAATACTCGTAATCGTAATTTTAAAAGTTTCAATTTTTATTAGAAAAAGTTTTAAATTTTTATTTCAAGTTGAAAAGAAATTCCAGAAAGAGATTAAAATAAAATATATAACGATGCTGTGTTTATCTTTTCATTTCGTTTTTATTTTTTAAAAGTATTTTGTTGTTGGTAAAACGGTCATTGCTGCAATTAAGTTAATTGATATTGGCCTTAAAATACAGTTTAAAGTTCATTTAAAGCGATAAAAACAGAACTAAAATACAAACATTAAACGAAATATACAAGGAGAATGAAAAAAAATTAAAAAGTTTCAGAGTTTCCAAAGTTGGTATTAAAAAAGATTAAAAAGTCCAATAAATGATGATAACAGCACTGGCCTTTAAGTTTTGTTTTTTAATAAAGTTAAGGAATAAAAATTTTATCGAATTTAAAAAATAATTCTATTAACCTTCCTATACCCGCGCCAAAAAGTGAAACACCAATACCCGCGCGTTGGTCTGTAAGACCGACAATGGAAAATCCTATATCCTTGGTACTATTTAAAAAAATTTTTTTTGATGCAAAACCGAAGCTTATTACGAATAATGAAGCTACCAGTGATATCAACTTACTGGCACTATTTTTTTACAAAAAAAAATCGCAATAATAAAAAAATCGGTCTCACAGACCAACGCGCGGTTATAGGAAGGTTAATTTTATACGATGTCGATGGACGTCCAGTACAATGCTATTGATTGTGCTTTTATATCAAATTCAATTGGCTATACCTTAGTCCTGTCCTGAAACTATACTTGGCCAGAAAACGCGTAAGATTATCAGCAAAAATTTGTGAGTGAACATACGAAATATGTTTTGCAAAAAAACAAACTAATTTTGATCATCCTTAAGCTGCATTCCATGAATTTCGTATCTGATATCTAATCTCCAATAAGCATAGCACCTACTTACTCCTTCTTAAATTTCTTAACATGTTCAATGATGATGTTAAGTATTCTTAATTAAATGCTAACGTGAGTTTAAACTGTATCTGATCTTAAAGCATTTTAATTTGTTCAATAAAATAACGTGTTTATTTTAAAAAAAATAGATAACTAAAGCAGTATTATATACGAGAATGTTTTTAAGTAAAATGCAAAATATTTCAACTTCAGACTGAATTAATATACATATTCATTAAGCTGCTGATGGAAGTCTCTTCAAATAAGAATCAAACATGGAGTTTGTAAAACAATTTGCCTGATTACTATGCCATACATGTACTGCGTTTACTTTATGCCTTCCATATTAAACAGTATCCTGTGCAAAAGATTCAAGCAAAAATTAACAGGGGTTTTACAGTTTTCTTAGATTTTGGCGCTGTTTTTATTTTATTTTGCATTTGGAAAATCTTTTTATTCCACAGACCGACAGAAAAACAAAAAAAAAAAAAAAAATTTTTAAAATATTTTATTTCAAATGCTGAAAAGAAAAAACATTAACCCCGAAAAAGAAGGTGGAAAGCAATAAGATTTTATAGAATGTGACATCAAGGCAGTATCTTTTTTTTCATATTGCAACAACAATTGCTTGTTTTTGTTAAGTGTGTTGTTTCGATTGAATGTAATTCTACCACACTTTTTTTTTATTATTTAAATATGTACATTGACTTATTTAGAGTGTGTTCATTTTCAAAATGTACATTTGCATTAAAAATTTACTACCACGTGAGACAACGAAACATATCATTAATATAGTGAGACTTTGTAAAAATTTTTAAAAACATTTATTAACAGTTACATGCCACACAACACACAACTGTTGAAAACTTAGTGGCAGCAACTTAAACTTTATTTAACAGAGACAGAAGTACATCAGCTTATAAGGTAAATAAAAGACGAAAGCCTAACACCGAGATAGACCCTTAAAATTTGTGGTAACAGATCAATTATGGCAGAGGTTACTTTAGGTGAGAGTGACAAATCTACTCAATATGACAAATTTAATTCACGGGTCCATTCTAACACCAGAAGATTCCAGTTAAACACCGTAAAACTAAACTGGGATCCTTGTAAAACTCATAAAGCTTTCCAGTTTCAAACCTAAGACATATTCATGGTATAGAGTTTCATAAGTATGAAGGAATTTAGTACTTAAATGAATGGAAGTATTTAGGAATATATTCATGAAATATATGTATATATAAAATTGAGGGACTACAAAATTTTTTTAAGCAATTCTATATCCAAGCATTTGACTGATTTCAAATTCTTGTCAAACCCCGGGATGATTTTCTTAGATTGTGTTGTGAGAAACGTATTTGTACGTGTGGTATCACTTCTCATTATTGAAATGTGCAGACCAAAAGAATCTTAATGCCTATGAAGACGAAAGACCTTATCTTACCGATTACCTTTGATTCTATGCTCCATAACGCACTTTTATATAAAAATATGGATTTCAGAGCTGAGGCATATGAAAGAGTATACATCTTCAAGGGTCAATCGGACACCACATTGTGCTTTCGAATGTGTGTGATAAGGCTTCTCATTATCAATATGTGTAGACCAAAAGACTCTTAATGCCTGTGAAGACAAAAGACGAAATCGTATCAATTACCTTTGGTTCTAAGTTCCATACCTCACTTTTGTATAAGAATATGAATTTCAAAGTTTACATCTTCAAGGGTCCATCGGACACCACATTGAGCATTGTTGGTTGCTACATTTACCCACGTTGGGTTTATTTTCTAATCAACTTCACATTAGCTGACATAAAGTTAAACCCTGCGTAAATTTTTCTGCAAGCCCATGAGATTATTTTATAGTAACCAGCTATTACCTGCATAATTCAAGTCTTGCATGCAGTCATTAAGATATCAAAAAATGCGTATACTAAACTGCCACATTGGTAATGCTATACAGGTCATTGTCATTCATAAAAAAGGCAACAACACCTTACTTGCCTGACAGCCCTTTTTCAGCAACAAATCATCGAGGTGGTTGTCGTATAGCATAAGGCCGTAAGCACTGTAGCATAGGTTTTACACAAGACTTTTTCCCTATCTAAGCCACACAGGCAGCTTATTTTGATAAAAAAAAAAGTATAGAAAGCCATTCAATCGATTATTTCACTTTTATCCTAAGGCTAATGAGGCAGACAATGTAAAATCTTGCGCTAGAAAAGCTGCCTAATAATACACTAATTTTCATCGTTCACCGCATTTAAAAATTTTACAACATAGCTATAAAAAAAAATTGAAACATCAATTGACGCAAACCGTAGATTTCCGGCAAAATATTGTTATAAGTTTAAAAATCATAATATACAATTTTCACTGACTGCCTAATTTCTCTAGTGCTTTAATAAAGTGAATTAAAATTTAATTTTCTTTTGTGCCTGAAATATTTTGTGTTTGCTTAACAAATTAATTAAAGAATATTCTTGTCATTAAATGTAATCCACAATTATTTGTACTTAAAAAAAAATCTTTATATTTAAAACCTTTTATTCCGTTTACACCATTTTCTCTGAAATACACTCATTCTTGGGTTTAATGGAGAAATATTATAAAAACTGAAGTCGACTGCATTACAAAAGCTTTTCAGATGAAATATTCATTGTAAATAATAGCTGGCAATGACCACATTCAATATAATTTGTTTTAAATATTTTCATTTTGTTCAACATTTTTTTTAACGTATGCGCACATAACAATTTGAATAACAGCTATTGTCGGAACCGGAAATTGCTACACTTTATCCGTGAACACTCGCCGCCATTCAACAAATGTTCAACATTCAACAAACACCAGACACAGTAACAATATAGACAATATATGTATGTATGTAGTAGACTGCATAAAATATACACCTCTTCTTCCTCTCACTCTCTCTCTCTCTCACAGTAATTGTTCTATAAATATTTCATTACTTCAGTTATTATATGGCGAATATGAGGTAATAGCCTTCATTGTTATTGTAGTGTGTCATTTCTTAAATTTCATTCGTTTTAATTATTATTTCTTTCCATCTCCGTAAAACCTCTTTATAGTTGAATACTACAACAATCGTATGTTGGCACTACCAGCCGAATATTTTTTGGTAACTCTTACTCCAATTCTTTTGAAGTTAAGCTGGGAGTCAAACAGGGTTGTATTCTAAGTCCTATTCTTTTTGCTTTGTTCTTGAATGACTTAGTCGACGCTCTTCCTATGGGAGTAACTATTGGTGACATCACAATGAAAGTTCTTCTCTATGCTTACGATATTGTTTTGTTATCTGACTCTCCCAGCAATCTCCAGGCCATGATTGATTCTCTCCATGAATACTCTGACTTATGGCATTTAAGAGTAAATCTTTCAAAATCGAAAGTATTAGTTTTTCGTAATGGCACTAGAATACCAAAAAAAACTTAAAATGGATGTATGGAGCAAATGTGATCGAAATTGTTAACTCGTATAAATATTTGGGAATTGACTTATGTTATAATTTGTCATTTAGTAAACACTTGGAAAATAAACTAACTACGTCGAAAATGACAAATATGTATAAACCATAATAAACCATAATAATAAACTAAATATATAAACCATCCTAAAATATCGAATAAAAATAAACTCAGTTATGTTTTACGGTGCACAAATATGGGGATATAAAAAATATGATGTGGTGGAAAAATTATTTAGATTTTTCATTAAGAAGATGTTACTATTGCCTAAAAACACTCCAAACTATATGCTTTTTTTGGAAATGGATTTTAAATCACTATATCTGGATACATTAAAATTGCGCTTTAATAAGGTACTCAATATGCCTTACAACAGATTGCCTCGCAAGCTCGCAGAAATCATAATTGCTAAGCAGACTTTTTGGGCTGAAGACTGAGTGGATTTATGTAATAAAATCAACTTTGTTCCTGATAATAGATCAGTGCCTCTTAG
This sequence comes from Sarcophaga caerulescens, assembly GCA_927399465.1. Taxonomy (NCBI): domain Eukaryota; kingdom Metazoa; phylum Arthropoda; class Insecta; order Diptera; family Sarcophagidae; genus Sarcophaga; species Sarcophaga caerulescens. The sequence goes on along the minus strand of OV656872.1, from coordinate 37,318,621 downwards.
CAAACATTACAAACCAATTTTACAGCACGTTAGAACATATGAATATAATAATTTAATTTCCGATGCCACAAACTCACAATTCCACGACTTATACTCTCAACTAAACTATTTTTTGTTGCGAATAACTTCTTCTGGACTTACATCTCGGGAGTTAAGTCTACTGATAACGCAAGAGGGGGACTTTTGGATATAAATGCTAGACCGTTCAGAAGTTCTTCAATCGGAAGCTGTACTCTATGCAATTTAGATTCTTCCGAAAATACGCTGCATTTCATTGGTATATGCCTTGTTTTTAATGAATTTAGAATTCGATTTTTTTAACAAAAGCCTATTGAGCCAAACTGAGGCCATAAATATTCTCGACGGTGATACTCATAGTTTTAGTTTACTTCTTAATTATGTTAAAGTTTGCTTAAAAACAGAAAACTGATCTTAAATGAATTTGCTTAGATTTGTATTTAAATTGATATATATGATATATAATGAAAATGAATTGGAAAATATTAATATTTATGTATATAAGTTCACATGTCAATAATATTTATGTGTTAATAAGGTCAAATTTTTTTGCTGCCTTAATGTTGCCTTTCTGGCTCACAACTATAAGTTGAGCCAATTATAGATCAATTGTTATTTTTTATACCAAATTTTATCAATTTGTTTGTTGTTGAATCTATTAAATAAATAAATAAAAATAACAGTTGAATACACTGTTCTACAAAAATATTTAATAAAATAAACGAAGAAGAAAAAAAATCCATACTTTCATCAAAAGAATTCCAGGATTGACTAATTTAAGTCGGTTTTCTTTGCTACAATTTATGGAAAAAAGGAATTAAAAAGCAGCTTCCAATAAAGTCTGATACTCACTTATTGAGACCGTTTGCTTTCCACTTGAAGAGTAGAGGTACATAATGACACGTAGTGTTATGTTTCTGTAAAGAATCATTCTGAATAGAAATTAAAGAAGACTGTAGATAGAATGCGTGCTTGTTTTACAACTTTTAAATTCAGATTATAAATGATGTCTGATGCCAATGTAGCCAATATGAAATTGCTTGGATTTCATCTTCATCATCCGTCAAAGGTCTTAAAATATGAAAGATTTTTCATTATACTCGTTGTTCTCGTAGAAAGAAAAAATGTACAGATTTACAGGATTTACACTTTAACAATTCTGGATGAAAAGTGGCCAGTGAAACAGTGAACCGTGGCACCGAGTCTGTTGTCAAAAATAAAGTTAAAAAGGAGCTGGTATTTAGACAATTAAACTCTTTATTTTCAATATTTCATATTAAATTTTCATTATTAATAAATGTTTTCCAAACAGTATAATTTTATAGAATTTAATTCATTTTTTTTATTTTTTTTTGCAAAAATTTCTTTTTATTGAAATTCTATTGGTAGTTCATGGAAATGCAATAATTAAAAAATTTTTGTATTTACATCGTTGGTCTACACTTTATTAAAAATAACTTTATTATTAAATATTATTTACATACGAAGAATAGAAAAAATAATGAAAATAAAATTTATAGAATTCACAATTTGAATTTTCTCTCATGAAGAATAATTTATGACTTCCTGTGAGAGAGAGTGTGGGTGATAAATGATTTGTTAAAAAAGAGAATATTTATCTACAATTGAGAACATATTCATTTTTTTAAGCAAATTTTAAAGAAACTGATAAAAGATTATAATTTTGCAAATAAAAAAGGATAAAACTCTTCAAAATATTTTTGAATGTCATCAATATTTCTTAAAAAAAATTCTTATGAAATCTAATATATAAAATTCTCGTGTCACGGTGTTAGTGGTTAAACTCCTCCGAAATGGATCGACCGATTTTCATGAAATTCTGAGAATCGGACAACAACTATTTTTCATATCCCTGAATGTTAAGAGGGCGTAGCAAATCGTTAAAATTGAATATTTAAGTACATATTGATCGTAGGCGAATAAAATTTGGTGGGTAAGTTCGTAGAGTCGATATCGACAATCTCACCAAAAATGCGCGTGACAACCCTCCCCCTTCAAGTGATACCTATAACTCTTAAACAACTGAACCGATTTTAACCATTCTTCCAAACCATTCATATCCAATCGATATAGCAAAAGGTAGGCGTGGCAAACCTTTAAAATTGAATATTTAGGGATATAGTGATCGTAGACGAATGCAATTTGGTGGGTAAGTTCGTTAAGTCGATATCGACAAACTTACCAAAAAATGGGCATGGCAACCCTCCCCCTTTAAAAGACACCTACCTATAAGTCGGCTAATTCGATGGTATATAACTAGATATTTATGTATATTATTAACATGTATGTCTGTTAGTTTTTCTTTTGGAGCGAGTACAACAACTACAACTTCGTCAGCGCTACCCATGATTCGGACCTCTTATAGTTATTCTTTGTATGCCTCACCTAAATAATGTACCGACTTCGATTAAATTTTTAACTAGATAGATAGATCTACACACTTATAGTAAGTTAGTTAACTGTTTTATGCAGCGTATTACAATAAATATATAATGTGACCTGTTTTGGGTAATAAAAAAAATCAATTTTGGGCGGGATGAAGTTTGGCCGGTCA